>OW799233.1:178267734-179565234 GCA_941918925.1 Phyto melanocephala | reverse complement strand
TCCAAAAATGACTCATTGCGTATATCTGTCTGGTTATTATTTTTAGAGGAATTTAAAGATGAAATTTGTTTTTGAGGAGTATTAACATTTGATACAGAACCAGGAGTCTGATGACCACCAACTATATTATTGTTGTTTTTAGGTTTTAATATTAAACGTTTGGCATTCGGCTTTAAGCTAAAACTCTCGACACTGGCATCAAATTCCTCGAGACCATCGAATAATGATTTCTTGGTAAGAGCCGATCCAATCGGTTTAACCTTTATTATAGACGCTGAGGAATTGGTAGAAACTTTGAATTGTTGGCCGCTACTATTAGTACTTTCCATAATAGCTTTTTGTGCGGCCGGATTTGTAGCACGGGTGGGATCATTTTCTTCACAGCGTTTAAGATCCTTGAAGATGGGATTGTCTCCATACGGCGATGTTACTTTTGATAGAATTTGCTGATGTATGGGTACCTGTTGCTGTTGTTGAGGTGTGCCGGATAGGCCACCCAACGTGCTAAGGCTGCCATCTGCCGTAATTTGACCAAAACCTCTCGTTTGATTCCCAAGACCAAATGCTGATTGCCCTCCTTGGCTAAATATACCACCTCCAGTAGGGTTATTTCCACTTCCCAGAGATGTGCCAAACAACCCGCCCGGTTTGGCAGCAGCATTACCAAAAAGAGAAGATTGTCCAGTTCCGGTATTAAAATTTAACGGAGCTGCTGTTGATGTATTTGTGCCGAATGCTCCAAAACCCGATGTCGCTGGTTTGTTAAGACTTGAATTAAAGAGGCCACCAGCACCGGCGTTTGAATTATTAAGGGAAAAATTACCAAAACCAGTGGTAGCTTGAGATGCGGTCCCAAATGCAGAGGGAGTTCCAAAACCAGTGGCTGGTTTCGCGCCAAATAATTGATTATTGGCTGTACTAGTGGCTGTGGTACCAAATCCGCCAAATCCGGTATTACCTGTAGATGTTTGACCTAAACCAAAGGCCGGTTTATTTGCATCTGCTTGTTGGCCGAATAAAGAGGGTTGTTGTGGTTGCTGCTGGCCAGCAGTCGTACCAAAAGCAGTGCCAAAACCTGTGTTGGTTTGACCAAAAGCCGGAGCCGCATTTGCTCCTTGTGTTTGACCAAACATAGATGGGGCAGTTTGTCCAAAAGCCGGTTTAGCTCCAAAAGGGTTAGAACTATCAGTTGCTGTTGACCCAAAAGCAGTTGTTGTTGTGGCACCAAATGGTTTAGTACCGAATGGTTGGAGTCCTGATGCTCCAAAACTCCCAGTAGCCGGTTGTCCAAAAGCGCTAGTGGTGGAACCAAATAACCCCTTGTTCTCAGTAGTCCCTGCAGCAGGCTGACCAAACAATCCGGTAGATGGTTGCGTTGTGGCTCCAAAGAGGCCAGTTCCTGTTGTAGTTTGGGTAGTTGTTCCAAAGCCACCAAACGTTGCAGGTGCACCTGCTTGAGGACCCTTACGATTCGCTAAATAATCCTCCATTCGCAATTCTTCCAAAGACTTGCTCTCATATTCTTTCATGGCCGTAATACAGTGTTGCTTGGTGTTAACACTATTCGGTTGACCACCCTTCATAAGAGTGTCAGTCCCAATAGTTGGTTGATATTTGGCAATTGATGTTCCAGGATTTGCAGTGTTGGCGGTATTAGCACTCTGTCCAAATGCCGAAGCTGCGTTACTACCAAACACACTTGTATTTGTGGGTGCGGCTTGGCCAAAAGTTCCAAATGCACCTGCACTAGTGGAGGCAGCAGGTTGGCCAAACAATGAAGTACTTGGCTGAGCAGCAGTTTGACCAAAAGTTCCCAAACCAGCAGGTTTGACAGCAGAACCAAAGGCAGATGAAGCTCCTGTTTGTCCAAACAATGCAGAAGAATTTCCTGCATGCTGGGTGCTGCCAAAGATGGAAGTGTTTTGTTGAGGTTGGGAAAAATCTAAATTAAGCACAAACAACCATAAAACAAAGTAAAATTATTCTTAGAATTTTTTTCCAAGTAAAAAAAAAAACGATTTAAAATAAAGCTCTTTGTTCTGTTTTAATACTCCCTATAAATTCAAGTACCTATGAACAGGGAAAATTTTTTTAAACACGTTCGTTATAAAAACGTCATGGAAATTGATTCCGACAGTTATTTTGACGCTTTATACCGATTGTAGCAATGCATGTACTATTCAATGTTTTTAATATATAAAACTGAAGTCAATAGCATAAATTGTTTTTTTTTTTTCAGTACATGTTTCATAGCAAAGGTCACTGTTTCAAGTGTAGCAAAATAGAATAGCATCCTGTATGGCGAGTTTTAATTCATTATTAAGCCCTTAATTGCTGATATGTTTCTACTAGATAATTTCCTTAAATCAATATTGTAACTTACAAGTTATTGAAATTTCAATATTCATCTATTAACAACATACATATGTACCTCTATACCAAGGCATATTTATTCATCAGGTAATTGCAGTTCGGAGAGAACTTTTTTGTTTATATTTTTTATGTATGAAGTTTGACATTCGAAATAAATTAGAAAAGAGAGAAAATTATTTTTTATTTATGCATTTTGACAGCTGAAACTTAAAATAAGTGTTGAAAAAAATAATTAGCTGTCGAATCAAGAGTACCTGATGAATAAATATGCCTTGCTCTATACACTTGCACGGAAGATGCAGTTTATTCTTTATCTGTTTACAAATTCATATTTATTTCTTAAAACTTTTAAAACGGACTTTTAATTCCTTTTCCATTAGTTTCTATAATTTAAACCAAATAATATAATTTTTAAAATATTTTCAAGACTTTTCAAGCAATAATGACATACATAACATTTAAAAGTTTAAAGCATTCAAATAATTTATTTAATTAAATTAACCACAAGTTTTTTACTTATTGCCAAAATTTGGTTATTTTGTAACTACGAATTTGTCATCTCAGCTACTTTTCTTCTTCAACAGGTTAGCGGTGACTTATATATTTTTTTAAATACAAAACGTTTTAAAAATCTTACAATTTAATAAAAACATAAAACTCATTGTAAATGGATCTTTTTAATAATTTGAATTTTAAATCACGAAATTTTACAGATTCTGTCCATAATTAAATGCAAATATTTTAATATTTCATTTAGCATATTAAATTATAAAAGATTTTCTTATATTAAGAAGTGAGATCAAAAACATCTTAACGTATATAAAATGCAATAATTTGGAGACGGCTTACAGAAATATATAACTTTTATCGTTGTTACCACAACTTATGAATTCGTAGGTCTTTTTTGGAAAACCTTCCATTTGAATTTTTATAATTGTTTCATTCACTTTTTTGAATGAGTTTGTCCAACTCTTTTGAAAATCTTTCATATCATGAGACACCTTTTCTGTATTCTTCAAATTTCTTTCTGCAAGAGCCCAATATTTCTCAATTGGTCAAAGCTCCGTAAAATTTAAAGGATTAGAATATCTTGGTGTTATTTTGGTACTACTTCAGAATTTTCTTACCATAGTGAAATGATGTCAATTCGCGCCAAAAATATGCGGACACATTGTGTTCTCTTATGAAAATGATTTTTAAGGAAGTGTTGGCTACTTCTGTCAGTACAAACACGAGTAATATTTGTATAAAATTTGATTATAATTTCCGTGCCCTATTTATGGCTTCTACATTTTTTGTAGCATTCTTGTCTGGAACTTTTATGGACTTGGTTTTAACTTTTCGCCCCAAATAGTAAGAGCATTGTACTAACTGGGGTACTTTTCTACCAGATGTGTTTTGAGCTATTTTCATATAACCTTTTTTCTTCCCGAACCAGAATTTTTATCAATGGTCAAATTTTCCTCATCCGTTTAATAGCATTAGAAACAGTTTGACAAACATGGATTTTTAATTAACAACATATCAACGCGGATGACATAAAAAACAATTGCCGACATATTTTTTTAAAGATAACTAGACTAAACAAAACTTAAAGGGGCAAAACGTGTATAAGATTTTTTCGTTCTCATTCCTTAATATATCTAAGACCAAATATACGTATATGTAATATATTTTGCTCAGACAACCCTATATACAACGCCTATATCAAATTATATTGAGTGATAATAGGTATATACATAAGAACTGAAGAACGCTATAAAACCTCAACCGTTTACATATATTTAAATTTTAATATATAATACAAATGCTATGATATATGCTTATGTAGCTTGTGCTCTTAATTTGTTACCAAATATTAGTGAAACGTACTTCCGAATGCCGGTTGCGTAGCTGTGGTGCTGCCAAAAGCCGTTGAAGTGCTGGCTCCTCCAAATAGACCCGATGCTTGAGGTTGTGCTGCATTAGAACTAAACAACGAGGGAGTTGGTTGTTGGGTACCGAAAGTAGGAGCGGCACCAAACGCACTTGTGGCAGGTTTTCCGAACGCAGACTGACTAAAGGGTGAGGAAGTGGCGGTATTATTAAAACCACCAAAACCTGTGTTTGTAGTGGCCGTGCCAAATGTTGGTTTAGTTCCTCCGAACATTTTAAAATTCCTATTTCTAAAATTTGTTTAACAATTTTTATAGTGTGTTTTCCACTCCCCAACTTCCTTAAACAAAAATTTACTGTTGTATTTCACAATTTGTATGCACTTTTTTACGATTTATATGTAAACAAACTCGGATTTTTTTTATTTAAACAACTAATATGTATACGAAATTCACTGCAATTTTATTTAAAATATTTGTCTGTTGTATATTTTATCAATTATTTCATTAGTTTAAATGGTAAAAATTTAATGCGAACTTTTAATTCTTTCCATAAAGAAGAGAATGCGAAATTTTGTAAAGTGTTGGTAAACGTACAAAAATGGCGCTTTCTGATAGTTCATACAGAGCTGTATTTCGACAGCAGTTTATGTTAAGATATCTGACGTATACGAAAGCTGTGTATTTATAATAAAAAAAATTCATTTGAATAAAGAATAACACTATACATATCAATTTCCAAATTTTTTTGTTAAACATTTATATTCTGACTAAATTATTAGTTTTTTTGGCCTTTTATAATAATATATAACAGTTTTTTAAGCTTAAGGTCCTTTTAATAATAAAAAATCTTTTTGTTTTGTTTTTTATTATTTGATCAATATTTCGCTACTTCTTTGTGTAGCATCATCAGGATACAAGTTTTTATTATATTTTAGTTTTTTGTTGGATTTGTGTCTTGATGTTTGTTATTTTTTATATATAGATATAAATTTATATAAAAAATAACAAATATCAAGACACAAATCCAACAAAAAACTAAAATATAATAAATTATATATTCTGACTAAAGTTCATATTCCTATTATTATATGTATTTCCTAATATAAATATTTTTTTTTAGTATTAATAGTAGTTTTATTCAAAAAACTTTAAACTAAACATATAATAATAATTGTTTTACAATTTTTACAATAAATATTTAAAGTTAATTAAATTGAAATCATTTAGGAATATTGAAATAATATTCATATATTAGCCAAATGGAATGAGTTTTTAGCGGTATACATACTCATATGAATGTAAATATATTTTTCACAAGTTTTTCTGATTTACATATATTTATTTTTTAATTGTTGTTTTTTTTAATGTATTTAGAAATTTTTATATATTAGCCTACGTTTACATTAAACAATTTTTTTCTTTTGTATGTTTTTAATTTATTTATTCAAAGTAACATACAGCCAATTAATTAAACTTTATACATAGCAAAACAATATTCTTAGCATTGACATGAAATTTATCTTAAATCTAAAAAGTTTTCTTTAAATAAGTTTTAATTTTTTTCCAATTGCGTGCGAGATGAAGAAAAAGGAATAGAGATCGGTTTACAAAGCTAAATTTTTGTTATTTTATTTATTGTTGAAAAGAATGTATTTTTATATACTATATAAAAAAAATCCCCTAAATAAATTTTTGCCTAACCTGTATTTGAATTGCGTTTTAGTTTGCTTATTCGTAATTAAAAATCTGATGTTGCGTAAATCCTACTAATATAATAAATGAAAATAACGTAAAAATTGTTGAGCGGAATTAAATAACACTTAGCACACAGATAGACAGCAACCTAGACTAACACTATAGTCCATTATCACAATATTCAAACAAACTCGTGGATTTATGCAATAAATAAATTTTTTGTTGTTAGTTAGACGGTTGTTCAAGGGTTTTGAGCACAGACAGACATATAATAACCTGAATCATTACATTAAGAGGATACCTGTTGTGCCGATGACTAGGCAGACGAAGCCTCGGGCATATGCTTAATAATGCTTTCTACATTAAAAATTTTTCGGTTTAAAGGTTAATTAAAATTTATGAGCAAGCATAGGCCCCTTTCGCGTTAAGCAACTTTAATTGCGCAAGACTTGTGTTTGTGGGTGTGAGAGGAAAGGTCGGTGTGAAGGGGAAAGAATTGCCGAGATTTGAGTACCGACTTGCTTTTACTTGGTAATTCTGCTGTCATTCTTGTCTTCTTTTCTTTAACTAAATTATTTTTTTCTTCAACTTCCATTGTATTCACCAAATTTCAAATCACTTTTACAATTATAATGAATACAAATATGAAACAAAACGTCGAAAAATTACGAAAATTCGAGCATAAGCAAATTAAACTTGCTCAACCAAGTTGCTCAATGTGAACATAAAAGCAAGTTCAAAAGAAAATAAATAAAAATTAAAATTATACTTGCGCAATTAAAGTTGCCTAATGCGAAAGGGGCCATAGAGCACAAAATTTAATTATGTAAACAGAGACTTACTTGTATCATATTGGCATCACTAAAAGTTTGTAATTTTGAATTTTACTATTTCTATATTCCTTCTTTACTTTTAGTTGCAGTTCATTCATAACGAGGATTGGTTTTTAGGAAAAGTTTAACGGAAGATAAAGTAATATAAAAATATTTTTTTAAATATACATATAATTATAAGCAAAAATTAAAGATTGTGAAACATGTGTGTAAATAATATATTTAAATAATATAAAAATTGTGCTGGAAAGAAAAGGTAGTATTTATGAAATTAAAAATGTATAAAAACGGCGGAACTAAAATAAACTAAAGCATAATAAATTAATTTTTTAATCGTGTTTTCTGCTGGTCAAACCATAACAACAAGTAGATGAAATAAATTTAAAACGAACCAAGTGTAATGAAAAACGAAGAAAAATTATTTTGTTATCGGCTTTCATTGTTTTTTCTTTACTTTTGAAGATTAATTAAACGGCTCTTGTAGTGAATTGAGGGAATGATTCGATTTGAGTGTGTCAGGCAATTTAAAACAGCCAACTCCCTATTAAAATAGTATTCGCAAAAATTTTTAAACACTTGTTAAATTATTTTTTAAAACCGCGAAGTGTTACATATCTAGATAAAAAACGTGAATCAACTAAAAGAATAAAAAAACAAGTTATCAACAATTCTGATTAAATTTTTTCATCAATTATTTTTGATTTTTTGTTAAAGTACCTAATTAGCTTACAAAACCTTATATTTGTGAAATTTTATTAAATAAATGTTAGTGATATCAAAATGAAACCAAAACAGAAAACAAAAATGTCGCCAAGTTTTCATAATTGTACCTATATTTTTTAGTGTAATTAACTATATATTATTAATTTAAAAATTTTATTTAATAAAACAAAATTAATAAAAAAAAGTGTTGAAATTCCTTAAGCAGAAAAAACGAAGATTTATTTAAAAACAAAAACAATTACAATTATGTATATTAAAAATGTTTAATTTTGTGGTACATCATCACTATTGATGGAAAAAGGCACAAAAGTATCGCAATAAAAAGCAGACGGTGACTAGAGGAGATTTAAAAATTGTTTAGTCTTTTTGTATCTATAAGACTTGCAAATTAATAAAAATAAAATTGCTTAATCATGGCAGTGTGGAGCGATTGCAATCCAAAACAAGTCTTTGGAATTGGTAAGATTTTTGTTTTGTTTTTATCTAAAAAAATTTGTATACAAATTTAAAGCAGTTTTACATTTGTTAAGTGAAATAGTGAATGTTGCTGGTGAAAGTTTTATTAAACAGGACATAGACGGATATACATACACATATGGCCATTAAAATAGGTACTCTGATATACTGTTACATTTTTTAAGTTTTTTTAAAAAATGCATAAATTTTTTTTACAAACTTTACATGGTTTTAATTGTACACACTTTTTTACATTATTATAAAAAAATTCGTTATTTTCAGAAATTTTTGTTAGCGTTCACAGGGAAATTGGTTAAAAATAAGAAAATTTTTGTGGCCAATAAAATAGGTACTTTGCTAAATTTTTTCACATATTCCAAAAATTAAGGTCGAACTGAACATTTAAAGGTTGGTGATCTAATTTTAATACAATAATAATCTAATATCAATACTGACATCGATGACAGATGGGTCGAGCACAACATTGTACTGAAGAAAATAGGAGACTAGTTTAAAAGCTTCGGGAACAGAATAAATCCTATAAATTTATAGCCGATTTAATTGGACGGTCTAAAAATTTTGTTGTCAATACCCTTAAGCCCCGAAACACTAAAAAAGACATTGTGCTAAGAAAAAAACCAGCCCAACTACTGATGGTTACATAGCAATGCTTCCAAAACGAGACCCCTTTAAGTCCTCTAAGGCGATTGCAGCTGAAATAAATAATCAAATTTCAGCAAGAACTGTGCGACGTCGTTTATGTGATAATAATCTTCCGAAACGAATAGCTCGAAAAGTTCCATTGCTAAAAAAAAGTAAATTTACAGAAGAGGAAAGAATTTGGTGTGGCCAGAAGGAAAAAAATGGCATAACATACTCTGGAGTGATGAAACTAAAATTAATTTCTTTGGAAACGATGCTGGATGAAATGTGAGAAGACCAAAAAGTCAATAATTCAACCCACGTTACACTAAAAAACAATAAAACATGCTGGCGGCAACATCATGGTTTGGGGATATTTTTCTTGGAGTGGCGTAAGGCCTAGTCACTTAATTTCAGAAATAATAACCAAGGAAGGGTACAAAAATATTCAGGAAAATGTTATGTTGCATTATGCTGAGGAGAAAATGCCATTACGTTGGTGTTTCCAGCAAGATAACGACCGAAACACTCTTCTAAGTTAGTTAGTGGATGGTTTTAGCAAAATAAAGTTAGTGTTATGGAGTGGTTAAGTCAATCACCCGATCTCAATCCAATTGAGAATCTTTGGGGAGATCTCAAAGTTAGACTTAGGAAAGAAAATATTCAAAACAAGACTCAATTATGACAAAAAGTGCAAGAAATATGGTATGACACTCCTCTTGAGACCTGCCGCAAGTTAATCTCTTCTATGCCTAACAGATTAGATCAAGTTATAAAAAATAATGGTGGGCATAGTGGTTACTGATGCAATGAAGCGGAAATAGTGATATTTATGTTGAAAATTATTTAAAACTCCTTTAATTTTTCACAATTCCTTTAAAGTACCTATTTTTATGACCAAGTGAATTTTGCTTTTTTTATTGTAGATTTTTTTTTATTTTAAAATAATAACTTTTTTTTATTATTTTTATTTATTTTTATGCTTCGAATAATAAAAATGAACTAAGAATAAATTTTAGTTAACATAAGATCTAAAAATATGCATTTTTTATAATTATAAAGATGGTACCTATTTTAATGGCCACATGTGTATGTAGGTCGGTGATACATTTTGAGTCTTTTTGTTTTGGGCAAAATTCAAATTTAAACGATAATAATATAATAATACACGTGGAAAATATTGAAGATGACGTACCTATGTATTGTCATATTTAAAAATTACTTTATTATAGAATAAAAACCAAAATATTTTTTTTACCATTTAAAATTTTCTAACCATTAAGGTAACATTATGACAACTTGACATGATATCACTTTTTATGAATTCAACAATTGTATTTATTTTATTTAATAATTTGTATTAATTACAGTAATACATTCCATATAGGTATGTAGGTAGGTACATACAATAACTTAAATTTGTTACAAATTATTATTTTTTAACTAGATTTGAATTACTTTCATCTTTAATACCTATAATTTGGTAATTTGTTGTAAAGTTGTAAGCCTATGTCTTATGTTTAGCAACTTTAGGAATTCAAGTTGGTGTGCTTCTGTTATATTTTAATATGGTTCGCATTTGCTCTATTCTGATGCTTTTGTAGTCGATCTATCTGTTGTGTGCAGCATGAATATACAATTGTAGACCCGAATTCCAAATGCGGTTTTATTATGGTATTGTATATGTTTATAGCCGTTATAACTGATATATTCTTTCTTTTTCTTTTAAAAGGCATATTTTTTGCATATACCTATGTATAGTCAATGTGTGTTTCAAATTTCAATTCTTTGTCAATTATAATGTTATATTTTATCTGATCTACTTTTTCTATCACTTGATTACAGTAGACTCGTGGTAACAAAAACACCGCCTTACGTGAACACCGAATAAGATGAACATAATTTTTTTACACTGACTACTCTGTAGCGGGAACACAGTAAGAAAGCCTTATAACGTGAACAAATTTGTCGGTTATGCAAATCGTTTTCATAAATGATTCGTAAATGATTGTACAGGTTTAGTTTAGTGCGCACTGCTGATTTAGCATGATATAATCTAAAGTTTTTCGTGAAAAATTTAACAAAAACTACCAAAATTCTAAAGTTAAACTTCTTGTGATTGGAAAGGCAAAAAATCCTCGCTACTACAATTGCTCAAAATTGTAATGGATTACAGATGCGATTTTTGAAAATTGGTTTAACTATTAATGGACGCTATTAGCTATTTACATAAATTCAACTTGGCAACGTCTTGAAAAGAAAACAATAGCCTACGAGCCATCGATTTGTCCAGACTAGAACAAAACGTCGGCAGAGCAACTGTCAAAAAAATTGTGCATGTTCTTTGACATGGTTAAAATGTATAAAGTGTATTTTGTCGCAATTTTTATGTGTCGTCTCTTTCTTTCATATATAAAATGCCTTTTAATATCAGACATCGTTGTTCGAACAAATGTTCTGACAACGATGTTTGAACAAGAGCAAAACATCGATCCACACCAGGCTAATTCGTGTGCGTAGAAAAAAAATTTCGTTGTTCGAACAAATCGATGGCTGGTGTAGACCGTTCGTTAGGAGAAGAAGAAGACTGTGAAGAGGATATTCCTTTAGCTTTTTTGAGAGAAAGACTTTGTTCAGCAATTAAAATTTTAAAATTAAACGATAATCCAAAAAAAGGTAACACATTCTTTAAATTAATTTTAACGTACTTTTTTTCTTAACAAACCATATGTACAAAAAAATATATGAATTTAAGTTAAATCACATGTCTAATTTGTTTGGAAATTTAAAAGAGTTACACCTTCGTTAACATGAACAGCTTCGCAAATGTAAACACGCTCGGTTTTTAATAGTTCACGTTACCGCGAGTCTACTGTATATATTTTAAAAACTTGGTTAGAAGTATTTTTTGAAAAAGTTATATTAAAGTAAATACCTAGGTACATATTTAATAATTTAAAAAATGTATTACGAATAGGTATAAAAGAATATGAACTTGTTGAATAAATAATGTCATTTGATAGGTGAAGTAAAAACACAAAAAATTTGAAAATTTATACTAACACCCAATTTACATGATGAGTTTTATGACGTCCAATTTTGTTAATTCCCTTTTGAAGTTGTTACCAAATACTACTCAAATTTATACGATGGTTTTTTTTTTGGACGTCTAATTTCTAATTTGTATTGTAGACTATTAATTTTATATTTTTAATATTTTCTATTTTCTTAATTTTGAATGTCGAAAAAACTTATTACTGTTTAATATTTTTTTATTTATTTTTTGTTTAATATATATTTATTTAATATATATTTATATATAAATAAATAAATAAATAAAATAAACATATATTTTTTATCAGTCAAAAAGCACAATCCAGTTGATGGAAATATAAAAATAAAACGTAACAGAAAGAACAGAAAACAGTGTAAATCAAAGTGCAAAAAAGACCATGAAAACAGAAATCATGTCTATTTTTCTACCCCCCTTTCTTCTCTACACCGCTTGCTAGCAAACAAAAACGACGTCCAAAATTGGACGTCATAAAATTCATCATGTAAACCTACTGTAATTCAAATTTCATTGAATTGTAACATATATAGGAATTTTAAATTACATAGAAGTATACCGATAAAGAGTGATGATGCGAAATAATTGACATGAGAAACTTCTAACTTTATAAAACAAAGTAATACAATGATTGGGACAGAAAAAAAATTCTAGATATTCTGCTAAAAGCTAAAACGTACAATATTTTTGACCTCTTAACTGAATTCGATATCTCTAGATTTAACGGAAAAATATCTAAATTCCCATCACTGGTAGGTACCTATACAAGTTCTTAATGAGTATGGTTTTGCTATCACTAACTGCCAAACCTAAACAAGAGCATTAAGCAATTAGCTTTAAAATTTTGCATCTGTTTTGTTACTGACGCGCAACGTAGATACAAAATATTCACGGTTATCATAAATTTCACAATGTGAAAATTTCCGAATAAAAATTTTTGTTCACATGGATTTTAATTTCGTAGTGTGAATAAAATGAAATAGCTGGTGAATAATTTTCTTTACAAATTGTCAAAATATTTTTAATGTGAGCTATTCAAAATTATGTGGATTTTTTTTAAAGCCTGCATTTATTTGTAATTTGTTTTTCTGTCAAAGTGTAATCTGACATGGTGTAATTACAATGCAGATAGGCGGAATTTTTCGTTTGTTTCTTATATAGAGTTTAACAATTCTTTGGACTAAAATTTTTTTTATATAAAACAAAAACAAGAGTGCTATCTGCCGAATCTACCGAATTTGATAATACCCTTCACCATTATGTACCTACATAGGTATAATCCCACATCGTAGCTTAACCTATATTTCATGTTATATGCCACTTTTCTTTATTACTTCCGATGTCATCATGAATTTTGAAATTGAATTTTAATTTTAAAAAACTTTGGGAAAAAAACAGAGTCAGTCGTGTTTATTTGCTCATATCTCAGAAAGTTATGGGGCGATTGCGCTGAATTTCAATAGCGATTCATTCCCGGATATTGACAAAAGATTGATACCATACATAGGTCTTAAGAACATGTGGTTGCTTCTAAAAGTTGATTTCAACCAACAGACTATTTGTCTATCCGACGGACAGACTGATATAGCTTAATCGACTCCTCCATTCATAAGCTTTCAGAAAATATATACTTAAAGGGGTCGAAAATTATAGAAATTACAAACGGAATGACAAAGCTATATCTGTGGCTTGAATTAAAAGGGCCAATGTCCCTTTTTTGCTTTTTTGAGTTAATCATTGCATTAGATTTGTTTTCTTGCTCTATTTCATTATGGAAAACTGCTAAAGTCATACTTAAACCAGAACAGCTTCATTAATAAAATGCTAGCCAATGTCACTATGAAAGCATATATAAAAGTTAAACTTCAATTCAAATTTTCTCAAAAGTTAATATTTTGACATTGGCCTTTTTAGCTCCAAGCCACAGATATATACCCTTGTGCACCACAGGTAAAGGGTATACAAAATAGTCAGCTGGGTTGGCACCAATAACTGTATAAGTGTACACTGAATACGTTTTTAGTTTTTACGTTGTATTTCTTGTTAACTTTTTTAATTATTTTAATTTAAATACCTATTAAGATATTTTTCAAATTCAAATTGTCTATTGCTCCGACGTGATCGGTTATGTGAACATTTTTTAATATATTTTATTGCTTAATTTTTCACCTTAATTGGTCACACATCTATCAACCGAAACGTTTAAGGATTTTTTGATTGGTTCAAAAATAAACAATAGTCAGTATTTATGTATAAAATTCCAAAGTTAGAAAATAATATTCTTTATTTTGCTCTCCTGAAAACTTTGTAAAAAAAATACATAACAGAATTTGTTAGAGCAACTAAGATTTGTAAGAAACATGGTAGATTAACCCATTGGTAAAACATTAATTTATGGAACTTTCTATGTATAAACGGCACATCGTTTTTTTATTTATTTCTTGTTACTTATGTTGGAATATACATAAGTATAAACAAAAAAACAGAGAAGAATTGTATTCAACTTAAAATTTACTCTGCAGGCAAGATTACAGCATCCAATTGTATCATGATGTGTCTTAAGTATTTTTTTTTGTTTGATGTAATAAAGTTTCTAAAGAAAATGATTCTGCTGTGATGTGATTCATAACCCGAAATTTTGAATTTTATTCTACCTATGTTTTAACATTAAAAAAATACAGAAATTGAAAAAAGAGAAAATTTATTGTGTTCTTCTGGTTTATTTCAGTTTAGAGAATTTTTTTTTTAATTTTTGACGCATTTTTTCAAAATAACACTATAGTTCCTTATATAATGAAAGAGGCGAGTGACCTCCCGCTGTGTTACTTGTTGCACGAGTTTATTTGGATCATGGTATTTTTGTTGCTGTTCAAACTGCAACACTTTAGTTTATTTTACCTTGTTTTTTCTCTCTTTCTTTTAATGCCTCAAATAAAATATGTAAGTATGTAAGTATGTATGTATGTTCTATGTGTAATTTTTGTTTCAAATTTATACTTGACTTTGATTTACTTTGATTTTGACGCACTTTAGTTTTTTTTTAACATATACATAAAACACCTTAATCTCTATTTGTTATATTTTTTATTTATAAATATTTAAACAATTACAAAATTGCATTGGTACTTATCTTTAATTTTGTTTCTTTGTTCAAGTTTTTATTGTTTTATTTTTATTTTAGTTTTTGACTGTTAAAACCATAGAAAAATTTGTTTTATCTAATTATGTAGATTTTATAGAAAAATATTGTATATATAGTGCATACTATATATTAGATATTAATTTATAAAAATGCTAGATAGAAATGGGGGTGCCAGAAGGTTTTGAATAGAAAAAAACATTCATAGAACGCGCCTATCAAGGCCCTATCGTTGATCTACTAACCACTCGATACCGATGATGAATCCAATTACAATCTCTAGTTTGCACTTTAAGACATCTTTTAATTTATTATAGAATCGCTTACCTATTAAACACCAAACTGTATAGTTCTGTACTCTCGGACAGTAACAAATAACATGTTCCTCTGTTTCTATCTCCTATTCGTCCTCAGACATCTTACCTTAATTTCGATCTCTTACTGGACAATACCCCGTTAAAATCCCCAAAATTGAGCCTTAGACACATCCTATTTAGGTCCAAGAGTACTGTCGAGTCTGCCGAGCCTACTTTGGCCATTAAGCTCTTGACACTATGCAGTCCCTTCTTTTCCTCCATTTTATATCAGTCCAGTAGTGTTACTATGCTTTCTTCATATGCCGATCCACCGCACTCAAGTTCGTCTGCAAAACTAGTCTCTGTGACCATATAGTCCATCATGATTTGTGATGCGCAGATTATCCACGATCCTCGCTCTCTTTTTTTTTCTCCTTTTTGAAGAAATTCGCAGTAGAACTGGTCGAAGCACTACCAGCTTCTTTCCTTTCAAAGGCCACCAACTTGCCCGTTGTCACAGCTTGCTACGAAGAATTGAGCGTCTTAACTAGCATGCTGTACTGTGCAGTGCCAACTAAAGTCTCCACTCCAGTCTTGATAAAGTTAACAAGTCAAACTACAGAGTCCACTACTTTAACCTCTTTACCAAGGACAACACTGCCAGGTCCGTCAGTTCTTTCCAACTTTGCAATGATCTGCCTATTTTTCCTCACTAAATATATTGAACAGTTTCGGTTCCCTCTTGCCTTTGTTATCAAATAAGCCAAAGAGGACCCAGTGTAAGATCTTCCAACTTTTGAGTGTTGCTAATCTTTCCAATGGACTCTTTATTTTTATTTATTTATCCATCAAATGATCTGAAAAACCCCATGGTCAATTTACAGTATTATAAAGAATTTAAAAATGTCGGTAACTACGTATTATATATAAAAAAAAAATTCAAATAAATCTTTTTCAATTTAAAATATGTATATCCACATATGACAAATATCATCTCTTAATTATTAAATATTAAAACACTAGCGGTTTATTTAAGTTAGAAGTTTTTCCCTATAAACAACAGTGGAATCAGAAAAATATTTCAGTTCTAAAAGTAATGTATTCCGAAATCCTGCAACTCTAATTAGAAACTAAAGGACCCATAATTCATAGCAAATAAGAGGTATTTTAATTTGTATATTGCGAGAACAATGGAGAAATGTAAACATACATAAGTCAAAAGGAACACCGCAACATAGTAAGGTACTTAAAAGTACCTACGTATCAAAAGTACACCCACAGAAGTCAACTACAAAATTAGTAACATTGCCACGCATTCTCTCAACAATCTCAGAAGGAATGTCCAATTGCATCCGTAAATTTCAATCTTGTCTCAATATGTCATTGTGTACGTACGTTAGTGTTGAGTTTTCCCCTGAAGTATCCGCCAGGGAAGTTTACGACCTCATGTCTGTTCTTCCTATGTCGTCGTTTGTATTTCCGTCTCTCTATTCCCAGTAGTAGGCGGCGTATGCGGACTATGCAACTTTTATTACCGACCCATATTCTAGCGTCGAAGAGGTCTTGCTGTTCGCGACTAGTTTCTTTATATACTAACTAGCAATGCCAATTTATTTAGTACTCGATAAACAATAGGATTTAGTTACCCTTCACTTAAGTGCCTTTTACGATCTGACCCGCTTTTCAAATACAGAAAGCGTAAAATGTAATTTAAGGTATACGATTTAGTACGGTAAATATTAAAAAAGTTGCTGACAACACATACAAATGTACGTTTACATCGAACAAACAAATTATAATGATTGTGCAATTAAACTCGGAAATTTCAGACGTATGAAAACAATGAATAACGTCTAAATTTCGATGACGAGAGTTAACCACTTTTATAAAGAAAATATGAAATCTAGAGAATTTTAAACTAGGAATATAACTACAATAATATTAAAACTCTCAGAATGTTGTTTGTGAAGACATAGCAACAGTCTTTTCAGAACTTATTTTTAAAACTCCTAATATGACAATTGTTTTATAATTTTAGTTGACTTAGTAATAAGAATAACATTCTGAAAAATAGCCAGTACCCAACAATGAAAGTATTGTTCTCAATATTTGGAATTTTATATTTATTTTTTTCCTTTTTTGTTCACCTCCCCTTTTAATTATTATCAGTTTTGCTGTACAAAATACTATTAATACTTGGTCAAAGAGCTATTATTACAGTTTGTACCTTGAAATATTGTGTTTTGTAACATTTTTTGTTGTTATTCTTTTTAAAAAATCGTTATTATCTTAAGAATTCTTTATTATACCCTTCACACAGTGAAAAAGGGTATATATAAGTTTGTCATTCCGTGTGAAATTTCTACAATTTTCATTTCCGACCCCATAAAGTATATATTTTCTGAAAGCTTATGAATAGAGGAGTCGATTAAGCCCTGACCGTCTGTCCGTCTGACCGTCTGTCCGTGTGTATGTTGAAATCAACTTTTTGAAGCCCCCCGACATAGGTTGGACCCGGGTAAGGTATTAAAATATCAGAAATATTCGGGAGTAGATCGGTATTGAAAATCAGAAACATCGGTACATAAACAACTGAGATATGAGCAAAAACCCACGACCACCTCGATTTTCTTTTCATAAAAACAACATTACAACAACAACATACATACATACAAACGTGTATACTGGTTAGAGAAAACGTTGCATCGAATCCCAGCTGAGGCAAAAAAAATTTTTTTAAAATTTTTTTAAAATTTTTTTTTTTAATTTTTTTTTTATTTTTTTTTTATTTTTTATTTAATATATTATATATATTTTTATTATTATTTTTTTTTAATTTTTTTTTTATTTTTTTTTTTGTTTTATATATATTATATATGTATATAATAATTTTTTTTTTTTTAATTTTTTTTTAAAATTTTTTTTTTTTAAATTTTTTTTTTATTTTTTATTTTTTTTTTGTTTTTTTTAACATACATACGTGAATTTACTGTTATTGCATGACTACACGTTGTGAAGGGTATATAAGATTCGGCACGGCCGAATATAGCGCTTTTACTTGTTATATATTCACATTGTTGTTATACTTAAGTACTTTTTCAAAATTTGTTATTTATTCTTACTCAACTCAAAACTCGTCTACCTTACAGGCTTATTAATTACACGTAAAGCTTTTTTGTGATAAATATGTTTTTTTTTTTACAAAATTCATATACAGACCTCAGCAAATATGATTACATACGTACATACATATATGTATACTCTTTTGAACATAAGTTTGGCCAGCGGGCACAAAGTTAAACATTTGATATCAATGTATAAATGTTTTAAAATTTAAAGTTTAATTTCAATATGAGATTGATTTAAGAAAAATCATTTGACAAATTAATAAAATCAATCCTTAAAACAACTAGAAAAATATTTCTGGGGCCGAATTACGGCATTCGAACGTGATCGAAATTTGAAAATTCTTATAAGAATCTGTATACCTAAAGCACAGCAAACTCGATCGTTCGAGTAAAATTTCGTTCGATATCGAATGCCGTAATTCGGCCCCTGTTCTCAATTTGATATTAAGCTTAATACTCAAATTTTCGTTTATTTTTTTTTTTTAATGAAAGAAAATTTACAATGCATTTCATTAAGTAGAACTATTTATGTATCTTTTATACATACCATGTTTTTCTTATTTGGCAATTTTTTTGTTATTTTATTATTATGAGTTTAACCAAAAATTTCTTTATACAATTTTTATATAAGAAAATCCTAATTTTTAAACGTTTTTTTAAGGAAAAGTTCGAAAATCGAATTATTTCTAGAGAGATAAGTTGGGGGGCTTCAAAAAGTTGAGCTGGGATTCGATGCCACGTTTTTTCTAACCAGTATACACGTTTGTATGTATGTTGTTGTTGTAATGTTGCTTTTGTGAAAAAAAAATCGAGGTGGTCGTGGGTTTTTGCTCATATCTCAGTTGTTTATGTACCGATGTTTCTGATTTTCAATAGCGATCTACTCCCGAATATTTCTGATATTTAAATACCTCACACGAGTCCAAGCGATGTCGGGGGGCTTCAAAAAGTTGATTTCAACATACACACGGACAGACGGTCAGACGGTCAGACGGACAGACTGACAGCGCTTAATCGACTCCCCTATTCATAAGCTTTCAGAAAATATATACTTTATGGGGTCGGAAATCAAAATTGTAGAAATTTCACACGGAATGACAAACCTATATATACCCTTTTTATACCCTTCACCTGTGGTGCACAAGGGTATATATAGCTTTGTCATTCCGTTTGTAATTTCTACAATTTTCATTTCCGACCCCATAAAGTATATATTTTCTGAAAGCTTATGAATAGAGGAGTCGATTAAGCCCTGACCGTCTGTCCGTCTGTCCGTCTGCCCGTCTGTCCGTGTGTTGGTTGAAATCAACTTTTAGAAGCAACTATATGTTCCTCAGATCTGTATATGGTGTCAATCTCTTGGAAATATCCAGGAATGAATCGCTATTGAAATTCAGCACAATCGCCCCATAACTTTCTGAGATATGAGCAAAAAACCACGACCACCTCGTTTTTTTTCACAATTACAACAACAACATACATACATAGATACATGTAAAAAACATACCAAACAAAAAAAATTACAAAAAAAAAATATTAAAAATAAGAAAAAAATAATAAAAAAAAAACTACAAAAAAAAATTTTAAAAAAATTAAAAAAAAAATTTAAAAAAATTTTTTAAAAATTTTTCTAAAAAAATTTTTTAAAAAAATTTAAAAAAAATATAAAAAAAATAATAAAATATAAATAATATATTAAATAAAATAAAATAAAATTTTTTTGGCTCAGCTGGGATTCAATGCCACATTTATTCTAACGTGTACGTATGCACGTATTTTATATGGGATGAATGGTGATACAAACAATTGTTATTGCATGACTACACGTTGTGAAGGGTATATAAGATTCGGCACGGCCGAATATAGCACTGTTACTTGTTCACTGTGTGAAGGGTATAAAAATATATTTTTATTGAATTTTTTTTTTATTTTTTTTTAATTTAATATATTATTTATATTTTTATTATTTTTTTTTAATTTTTTTTATTATTTTTTTTTTTGTTTTATATTTATCTATATATATAAAAGAGTAACGTGACTGACTGACTGACTGAATGACTGACTGACTGACTGATTCATCATCGCACAGCCCAAACGCAAAGAGCTAGAGACATGAAATTTGGACAATCGTTTCCTCTTTCAATGTATAGCTCCACTAAGAAGGGATTTTTGGAAATTCGTACTTTAAGGGGGTAAAAAAGGGTAAAAACGGGTAAAATCGGTAATCTTATATCTGCTAAACTAAAAATGATACAAATTAAATTGAAAAAGTATTGTAATTTGCACAAAAAATAAGCCGACAGGTGTCTGGCCTTTTTTAGAATTTTCAACCACTAAGGAGAAAAAACGGGTAAAAACTATA
Organism: Phyto melanocephala; assembly: GCA_941918925.1. Lineage (NCBI taxonomy): Eukaryota > Metazoa > Arthropoda > Insecta > Diptera > Rhinophoridae > Phyto > Phyto melanocephala. The sequence goes on along the minus strand of OW799233.1, from coordinate 179,544,640 downwards.
ATTTGGTACTTTTTTGGTACCCTATGTAACTACCAAACGCATAAAGCTAGGAAAAAAATTTAAACTGTATTAAGTAGTCCGCAAAAAAATATTAATAGGAATTCGGCACTTTTTTCAAATTCATATGTATAAGGGGTAAAAATTGTCCCTTTTTTTGGTACTTTTTTTAAAATAAACTTTTCTTATATTATTCAATGGGACAAAATTTGACAATTATTATTTCCTAATAGAATATAGACAATTATTTAGGTGAAATTTTTGGAAACTTTTTTGGGGACAAAAAAGGTACCAAAAAGGGGAAAATTCCGGAAAATGTATGTAATTCCTAATTAGACGGCCAATTTTCACAAAATTTTTAATTGGGATTTCACTAGACATAAAAAATTATGTAATTTAGTAAAAATTTAAACACATTCATAACAGGGTAGAAAAGGGAAAAATCGTGAAGAGTTTGGTACTTTTTAGAACATAATTACTTTTATGCAAAAAAGAGTAGATTTACTGAGTTTTAATCATGTCTATTAAAATATTTTGTTACATAGATATTTGAACATTTTAAACTTGGAATTTGGAACTTGGACTAAAAATGTACTTTTTCGCTTTTCTATGGTACTTTTTGTATTTTCTACGTTTATAGAGGTAGAATTGTAAAATAAAGGACTATTGATACAAGGTAAGACTAAAAATTTTATGGGCGACCAAAAAGGTACTTTTTTAAATTTTTATGGTACTTTTTCTATTTTCAACGTTTGCGAAGCTAGAATTTTAAAATTAGTGGCTATTGATACAAGGTGAGACCGAAAATATTATGGTCGACCAAAAAGGTACTTTTTTGAATCTGTATGGTACTTTTTGTATTTTCAACGTTTGTAAATATAGGATTATACAATCAAGGACTATTGATTCTAGGTGAGACAAAAAATGTTATGGGCGACCAAAAAGGTACTTTTTTGAATTTGTATGGTACTTTTTGTATTTTCAACGTTTGCGAAGGTAGAATCTTGAAATTAGTGACAATTGATACAAGGTGAGGCTAAAAATGTTATGGGTGACCAAAGAGGTACTTTTTTGAATTTTTATTGTACTTATTGTATTTTTAACGTTTGCGAAGGTAAGGCTAAATATGTTATGGGCGATCAAAAGGGTAGTTTTATGCATTATAATGGGACTTTTTGAATTTCCTACGTTTAAAAAGTTAAAATTGTGAAATAAAGGATTATTTATTCAAGTTTAGAATTAAAATGATATTAAAGACACAAAAAAAGCCTTTTCGCATTTTTATTGTACTCTTTGTATTTTTACGTTTGTAAACATAGATTGTTAAAATTAGTGTTTTTTGATGCGAGGTCTGAGTCCTAATATTATGGACGACCAAAATTACTTTTTCTCATTTTATATATTTTGTATACATAGAATTCTAAATAAAGGTAATAATAAACCAAGTGGAAGTTTTATTGAAGGAAAAAATGATTCTTTTATTATTTTAGGGTAATTTTTGCATAATATGAATCTTAATTTTTGAAACTCAGTAGCATTGATCTTGCTTTTAGTAAAGAAATATATGCCCGATATATCCTTACTCTACTTTTTATATTTCTAAGTAAATTGAATCAGAGATACAAATTTTCATAAATTGAACCAAAAATATTTAATAATTATAAATAGAAATTGAGTAAGAACTGCGCTAACGAAGTAGCGGGTTAAATGCTAGTTATATATATTTTAATTATTTTTAAAAAAAATTTTTTTTAAATTTTTTTTTTTAATTTTTTTTTAATTTTTTTTTATTTTTAACATACATACGTAAATTTATAATTTTACAATGGGTTGTTTTTATATATGAATGTTTTTTATATATATGTTTTTTATATGTATGTTTTTTATATGAGTAGGTGAGATGCAAAACTCGTTCGTTACAAAATTAAAAAAAACTCTTTTCGCTTCAAACTTTAATTCATTATTCTTTTATATTTCCTAAATTTTCGATTTTTCAAATGTCAAATATTTAACTAAGAATGTCATGTTATTTTAGGGTCAAAAACGATACCCTAAATTGCTGCATTTCGCCAGCAGCACCTTGATTATGTGCGCTTCTAAAATTTTTTTTAAAATGTAACCAACGAGTTTTGCATCTCACCTACTCATATGTATGTACGTATTTCATATGGGGAATGGTGATACAAACTACTGTTATTGCATGACTTCACGTTGTGAAGGGTATATAAGATTCGGCATGGCGGAATATAGCGCTCTTACTTGTTGCGGTTAAGGTTGGAAAATGATTTTACGCATTTACTAGAAGCCGATAGGTTAAGCGATATGTCGGGCTCTTTTACCTTTTGTTGCTGTTTCACCGCGTTAGTGTTTTTGTTTGCGTGTAAACCCGCGATTTCCATCGATGTCCACGATCTTTATCCTTAGTACCTGTAAATTTAATCTGGCTGGATAATGTTAGTTTCGTATCTTGTCTAACGTCAAGTCAATTTACAGACTTCTTGATTGCAACCAACTTCTCGTAAGTATCATGTTCTGGTTAAGTCGTATTGTTAACAAATCTTTAAACTATTTTTCAATATTTAAAATTTTTTTTCATCAGAAGTGTAAATCTTTTTCAAATTAACTTGTTGGTGCCTTCCCGCATAGACTGCCTTATTCATAAAAATTATTAAATTTATTTTTTATTAATTTTATAAAATTGATTTTCTATGAAAATTTCATTTATAAACCTTTTATAAAATTGTTACATATTTTCTTTAATTAGACTGCTAGAACTTAGCACCAAATAAGTGCTAACAGTAGACAGGACAACAGAATGTTAAATTACACAGTACAACATTTTTCAGTTAATTGATTGCCAACTCAATTCTGTTAACTGTATGTGAAATTAGACCCAAAAAGAAGAATTTCTGCATCATTCGTTTTGTCTTCTTACCTGCGATTTGAAGTTAGTATCGATTTTAAGTTAGTACTATCGTATAGGGGAATTTATCACGTTTTAGGCCCTGTTGTTTGACATAGCTCGACAACCACTAGCCCAATTAAGTTGAAATAAATTTTAAAAAATTAAGAATTACAATTCCCTTAATCTGTTCATATATTGTTTTCCTATACAAGTAACACTTTCGAAGTTAAAAATGAATGTATGAAGGGAAAAAATTATTTTTTGCCTAAAAATTTAATTTTTTTTTTTTTAAATACATAAAAAATCCAAAATGGAAAAAAGTTTCAAGTCTAGTTATTTTTTCGCAAAGTCACATAACCTATGAGCAAAATGAGACAAAGATCATAAAAATCGATGCACGCGTTTCGCTTTTATTCGCAATTGAGTAAATGTATGAATTTCAAAAATTTGCTCGAGATATGCACAACATTATTTGGAGAAAACATTGACACCTTTTTCATGATTCTGAGAATTAAAAAAAAGGAATAAACAAAAGGTTATTTGATTTTTATGATTGCGGTAATAAATGTACGTGGACAATTAAACGGAAAGTGGACCTTTTTATTATTTTGGTTTTTCTGGTGGCTAACTATATGATTATATATGATGGCTACCATGATAATTTTTTAATTTTTATTTTTATTTTTATTTTAAGGGTGGTGGCTATAACTGATTTTTGAAATTCATACATTTACTCAATTGCGAATAAAAGCGAAATAAAGCGAAAGCGAAACGTGATAAATTCCCCTATACGATAGTACTAACTTCAAATCGATACTAACTTCAAATCGCAGGTAAGAAGACAAAACGAATGATGCAGAAATTCTTCTTTTTGGGTCTAATTTCACATACAGTTCACAGAATTGAGTTGGCAAATCATGTGTTGTACTGTGTTAATAACAAACAACCAGTATAAACAATTATTTATTAACGAAAGCAATTACACTCTTAACGTAATCAAAATATTGTATTTGTAAAATAAAGAAAATACTTGAATTCTTAAAAAGATTAATAATTTAAACATTTAAAACACCTGTTTGCTAGAGTTTGTCTTTAGCATTTGTTTTAGATTTTGAACCCTAAAACATCATCAGCAAAGTCTTTCAACTACTATTATTATTATTCTTCTCTACTAACACACTTCAAAATTACATTAAGTATATCGTGACAAACCGCATTAAACTGATATTTATACAGATAGTTCATCGTCATAATGAGATGTGAGTGACATACTCCATACACATGTCTTTATATGTACATACATACGAATGTAATTTAAAATGTGCTTATTTTTTAAGTTTTAAAATGTTGCTTTTCGTTTTCGATTTATTGGTCAAAATTTATTTCAAACTAATATACAATATCAGACGGCAAATGACACGTAATGAAATTTGTATTTATCTACTATGTGTTGAATTATCGCGCAAAAGTTTATTACCTTTATATAAAAAAAACCAACTACATTTATACCCACAACCAAAAAAATGGTGTGCGGGTATATTCATTTCGTTTGAAATACATCGAAATATCCATTTTGGACCCCATAAAGTACACATATATTTTTTGAGTACTGATTTTATTTTAAGACGATCTAGCTATGACCGTCCGTCTGTTAAAAGCACAACACAACTCGAACCAAAAAGTTAGGGGGATAAAATTTTGACAGAATATTTCTAATATTCAGGGAAATGGGTTAAATCGATATATTAGGAAGAGAATTAGAGCTTGTTATATAAGAGTAGTTAAAAAATGCCTTTTTTACATTAAATTAAAAGCAAGTATTTTTATTGAGTAAAAAAATATCTCCCAAAAAATTTGCACAAATCTATAAATTACGAAAGGAGTTATAGCAAAAAATTTACAAAAATTTATACCGCACAGTGTCTTTTTCGGTCTGTAATTAAGTTTTGTAAGCATTGCTTTTTGTTCAATACATTCGAATAACGAATAAATAAGTTGAGACGCCCACCTAACACATAACGTTTTATCCTTAATTCATATAATATCTCTATGGACAAAGATTTTAGAAGCACGAAGGACTGTATATTAAAAAAACTAAGTTGAATTGATTAGCTAAAGCTACTTTGACACGCCGTCTTTAACACCCACTTCTCAGATACTCTACTGTTAATGAAATTTAAAAGGGAAAGAATTATGAATGTATGATGATGAAATTTCGCATATATAGCTCTCTGGTAAATTTAATTATGCCAATATCAGTATAATTCCAAAAAAATTAGGTGACATGCCCACTTTAACGCCCATCTTCGATATAACGCTTTGTCTTAAATTCATATTATTTCTATATGGACTAAAATTTTGGAAAAAAATGAAACCTCTAATGGATTACCTTTGTTGAATTCAAACATTAATTATATTATTTTAAAAGAGGTGCCACGTCCACACTAAGCTATTAATTTTTTAACTACCCCTGGCTACCAAATTATACTCTTCAGTTTCTGTAAAAATACAGCATCGGAGTAAAAAAGAGTCAGTAGTATCATTTCTAATATAGAAACCTTAAGTTTTATTTCTTAAGTTTAAGATAATAAATTAATAGTAAATCGAAGTTAGACGAAAAAGTAATACATATTTTAGTATAAAGGAATTATTCCAAAGCGATTACTGTTCATAACAAAATAATAAATTTTGTGCCATAAAAGTACACAAAATCGGTGGTGGGTATCAAAAATTCGGCATAACCGAATATAATGCTCTCACTTGTTGTTTTTGTAATATTTTTTTAATGTTTTATTTACGTTTTTTTAACACTTTATTTGTTAATTTTGTTTGGAAAATAACACACCCTCATTGTTAGATTCAACAATTTTTTGTTCTTATTTTACATACTACATAAGTATGTATGATGTTTGTATGTATTGATACATTTATAATTCCTTATTAATATTATTCAAGGTAAATTTGGGAATATACATTGATATTATTACTTTTGTGCAATATAAAGAGAATTTATGATTATTATACCTTAAAAATGTTCTTCTATCTATATAAAAAAAAATCAATGTGTGTTTGTATGTTTGTTTGTGCTTTATAGACGGTTAAACGGCTGGACCGATTTCCTTGAAATTTTCACAGAATCTTTTTGTATGTCTGGAAGGAACTATAGGCTATACTTTGGTTTGAAATTGTAAGTGGGCGGGGTGCCACGCCCTATTAAAGAATAAGTATTAAGTATTATATATCACGAAAGTTAATGCAGCTAGAGTCTTCAAATTAAGTACGGTAAACTTTGACACCCACACGAACATTTGGGTCAAAAATGGGAGGACTTGCAATAGTAGGCGTGGCCACATGAATTAAATACTAAAATTCGTATATTTGGATAACTATATCGATTAGAGTAGTAAAATTTTGCAAAAGCAACTTTGGCATCCAAATGAACATTTAGGCAAGAAATAGGTGCATTAACAATAGTGGGCGTGGCAACTGCCATATGAATCAAATACTAAAATTTGGGGTGGCGAAGCACACCGGGTATTAGCTAGTTTATAATAATGAGAGGCTTTATTAAATTCATATTTTTTATAATATTTTAACATTAAATAAGGGAATTTTGTTTACTAGGGTGTGGCGAAAAAAATTGCAATTTGACTCATTAATCTTTTTAAAAAATACCTTTTAAACAAAAACTAAATAAGTATATTATTAAAATAATTATGTATATTTTTATGTTGTACAATTTTTGTCTGTATATACAAATTTTTACATAAAAACAAGATAAGACTCACTATTTTTATAGGCCTAACAAAAAAAGAAATTTTACTGAAATAAGTATGTACAAATATCCGAAATATTTAATACAAAATATTAATCACAAATAAGGCTAAATTTGTCAAAAAATAAAAAAAGACAGGTGCCGAATTTTATTTACCCTTCACCATTATGTACATAGGCATGTCAAAGTTTCAATCGCGTAGCCTAGAGTTCAGATTCAATGATATATTTATTTTATATCGAATGCCATCTTTGATTTTAGGTGTGAAAACACTATAATATAATTAAAAATACTGTATATCCATTTTGCATTCCTCTTGTAATTTTCGATACTATATTCAGCTATATACTTAAGGATTCCATTAAGAAAAGCCTGCCTGAAGATATGTTACTTGAAATGGGCTTACCTAATCCCACAGATATCTTTTGGATCCGTATGCAGTATTAGAAAGTTTATCATATTAAAGACGTTTTCTAACTTGCTTAAGTGACTTATAATAAAAGTTTTTAAGCCAAAATATAAGATCTTTATAGGGAGCATAGCATTTTCAACACAAAAAATATTTGACATAATTGGGAAACTGTAAAACAAACAAAATAAATAAATTCGTTCCAGCAATGCGGACCGATTTTCTTTTAAATATAATATATATACACATGTAGGGGGAATATCGAAGCAGACCACTACTATCACCGGTTCCTTTTCGACCCCCTTCGCTCCTCAGAGATTTCGTGTCCACCGATCAGTATCCCTTCAATCACTGAGTCCCGCGCTACAACCGGCGTTTGCTCTGAACTAGGAAAACGATTTCATTCTGCCGACTGGTAATTGTCGACAATCCTCATCGCACAGTCCTTTGTGCACACTTAATGTGTGCTTGCCTGTGATCCTCAATCTTCCGCTCGCCAACGCCGGACACTCGCATACTACATGCGCTGCCGTCTCGTCTTAAATATAATAACAAATTGAAAGCATGTAATTGTTTTGCTAAGTATGAAGAAGTTACTCATTCGTACAATTATTTAGTACGCGTGCCACCCTCACGGCCTTAATAATTTTCAATGACGCACTTCTCATTTATTTGTATATATTGTTCATATACATCTATGTATGTATGAATTTTCTATTTAAAGTGATTAAATATTACTTTAAACAACCATCATCATTTACTTTGTTTTAATACCATACAAATACATACATATGTATATTCTAGTATCAACTTAAAAGTTACAGTAACCCCTGTCAATAAAAGTATATTTTAATTATCCCACAAAAATCTTTTTAATAAGTCAGCATTTTCGTTTTCTTTAACTTTTGTTTAGCTTTGTAACAAAATCATATTTCAATTCCCAAAACGAAAATGCAATTATTGTGCAACTAAAAATGCAGACGAAATTCTTGGAAATATCTGCAACTTAAAATATGTATTCTTTTTATTTTTGATATTAAAAAAGCTAAGCTAGAATAATAACGAAATTCTTGGAAATATCTGCAACTTAAAAAATGTATTCTTTTTATTTTTGATATTAAAAAAGCTAAGCTAGAATAATAAGTGTCAGTTGAAAACTAGAACTTAAGTTTGGAACATGTGAATAAAGAAGAAAAGAATTAAAGTTAAAAAATATTGTGTTTTATTTTTTTTTATAAAAAATAGAATCAAAGATCTTTACTGGCGACGAGGATGGGATGGCATATTAATGTCATCAAAAAGGATTAATTAAAAATAAGGAACATTTTTAAAAAAGTGAAAAAATAAAAGGAAAGTCCAATTCCTAAAGTTTTGTAATTCTTTTTTAAAGTGTTAATTTATAAAAAAAAAAAAAGGGGAAGACCAATTCCTAAAAAATAAAAAAAAAAAACTTTAAAAGGAAGACCAATCCTTGTAAAAATAAAAACAAAAAAAAATAATAAAAATTTTTTGTTGTAATAAAAGAAAAAGTGAACAATTTTATACGTACATAAAAAAAAAAGGAAAAATAAATACTCCTGATCAAATAAGATAAAAACTTAGTTGAAGGAAAAAGCTAATCGTACTTATAACTCAAGAGAATATAATAACATTTATAAGTGTAATCAATAAACAAAGAAAATCCGTTACCAATAACCTTTACAAGGTGAACAATTTAAAACAAAACCAAAACAACTACATAAATACAAAACAGTGTAAGGAATTAAAGAAGTTGCTATTGCAATTAAATACCAACAAAAAACGTGCCAAGGCAGAAATTTATTAATCAAAAGAAGACAACAGAATTTAAAAATAACAGTGAACCGTGCCGAGGATTGGGAACCAAAAGAAGGTGCTATCTTTAAGAGAGAAAGAACCATTGTATAGACGACCGACAAGAAGTAGATCATCATTAACAAGTAATTTATTAAACATTAGATATCACTTTAATTTTCTTTAATTATATGCATAAGTATATATGTAAATGATATACAGTTAAACTTCCTTAATATATACATACATATATCAAAAATATATACGATTAAATTGTAAACAATTGAGTAGAAATTTTTTTTTAAATTAATCCACACACAAAGGAGAAAAAGAGAAAAAGGAACAAAAATATATACATACATATATCAGGAATATATACGATTAAATTGTAAACAGTTGAGTAGAAATTTTTTTTTAAATTAACCCACACACAAAGGCTTAAAAATGGCCGAATTGGTACAGATCAATATAGACCCCATTAAATATCTTTCAAATCTACCAGAATTCACTGGGGATTATAAAGACCTTCATACCTTTATTAATCTAATAGATAGATTTCAGCCACTTTTGCAGGGATACGACCATCTATCCCAACAGATTTTTTCAGATTTGATAAAAAGTAAACTTAAGAATAAGGCAAGAGAGGTAATTGAAATCAACTGCCAGGCAATTACATGGGAAGAAATAAAGGGAGTATTAATTAACAACTTTGGAGAACGATTGTCTCCTGACGAATTGTTTGACGAATTAAGGTCAACGACTTTCAGAACCAATAGTATAGAATTTTTCAATGAGATAAAGAATAAACTTAGACGCCTCAATAACAGAACGATGACCATGTTTGGCGAAGGTGCGGCAATGAACGCCATTGCTGATAATAACATGCGAAGCGCTCTCAATATCTTCAAGTCGAAGATCCCAGAGCCGATGAAAACCATAATCACATGCAGGAATCCCAATTCCTTGGAAGCGGCCATGAACATTTTGTTCGAAGCAGGGTACGCCGATTTGGATATAAACGGTAAACCTTTTAATAGATTTAATAGAAGACTGGACGACCAACAGGGTCACAGACAAATAGATAGGTATGATAATATACAGGGCAACCGACGCCATTACAGCAACAGACGAAACAATTACGGGAACAGACAAGACTACAGCGGAAGGAACATAAACAACGACAGACGCGATTATAGTAAAAACGGACAAAACTATAATAATAGGAATATAAACAATGACAGACGCGACTATAACGAAAACAGACAAAACTATAATAGTTATAATAGTAGGAATACCAACAATGACAGACCAATATACGAGAATGGGCGGAATTACAATAACCACGCTCCAAATCGCTTCCCACAAAGACAGAATTTTCCGAGGTTCCAAAATCAACCAATTCCCCCTCAACCAGAGCCCATGGATGTCAATATAATCCAAAATTTTCCTCCACCAGCCTCCAGGGAGAATTACCATGTATAGAAGTGAAAACCAAAGCAGGATCCCTTAAATTTTTAGTAGACAGTGGGGCAACCCACTCCATCATTAAACCTGGGTTATGTCACCCGAAGTGGTCCGAACCTATCAAACCTACCCAATTAAAAACTCTTAACCATATTATAGAAATTAAGGAAAAAGTAATTATCCCCCTTTTTGAAGAATTAGGGAATAAAAACCAGAGAGTAGAATTTTTCGTATGTAAATTTAATGGCCAACATGACGGCATCATTGGAATGAACATTTTAAGACCGTTAGAAGCAAATATAAACTTGAAGAAAGGAGTTTTGGAAATAAGTAACAAGCAAATTCCCTTACATCTTTCTGACAAAGTGGTAAATTATCATTTCGAAAACGAGGGATTATATGAAATAAATATTCCCGTTAAGTGCGAAAATGGTTTAGTTTACCAACCGAGAATGGGAACGAATGATAATAAAGTGGAAATTATTGAAGGAATTTACGAAGCCGAAAACTTTTATATTAATGCTCTAGTAAAGAACACCGACGAAAACCCGAAAAATGTAACTATCAAAAGGCAGGACACTGCGAGAGTTACAAAGGAAAATTTTTGTATTTACTATTTTGATAATGATAATGAGGAAACGTTTTTTCCACAAGATATATTAGACCAAATAAGAATACAACATCTTTCGGACACAGAGAAAAATAAACTCATACCCCTTATGAGAAAATTTAAAGGTATATTTTATATAGAAGGTAGCGATTTATCATTCACTAATGCAGTTAAACACAGTATTAGAACAATTAATGATATACCAATATCAGCTCACACTTATCGCTATCCGTACATCCATAAGGACGAAGTCCAAAAACAGATTAGGGAAATGTTACAAAATGGCATAATTAGACCAAGTCATTCTCCTTATTCTGCCCCAGTTTGGGTTGTCCCCAAAAAAACCGACGCCAGCGGTAGGAAAAAATGGCGTTTGGTTATCGATTACCGGAGGTTAAATGAAGTCACAATAGATGACAAATACCCGATTCCCAATATTGACGAAATATTGGAGAAGTTGGGTAGATGTCACTATTTCACGACGCTCGATCTGGCGAAAGGATTCCACCAGATCGAGATCGAAGAAAGAGATATTCATAAGACGGCGTTTCGAGTGGAAGGCGGACATTACGAGTTTCTTCGTATGCCGTTTGGGCTCAAAACAGCCCCAGCGACCTTCCAACGCCTAATGAATAACGTCTTGGGAGACCTTGTGAATACAATATGTCTCGTCTATCTAGACGACATAATTGTTTTCTCGACCTCTTTGGAAGAACATATAGAATCATTGACAAAAGTTTTTAAACGGCTTAGGGACGCCAATTTAAAAGTCCAACTTGATAAGAGTGAATTTTTGAAACTACAAACTGAATTCTTGGGTCATATCGTATCATCAGAGGGCATAAGGCCTAACCCAGAAAAGATTAAATGTGTGAAAGACTTCCCTTTACCGAACACACAAAAAAAAATCAAACAGTTCCTGGGCCTTACAGGCTATTATAGAAAATTTATCAGAGACTACGCTAAAATCGCTGGTCCAATGATAAAATATTTGAGAAAAGACTCGAAACTGAATACAGAAGATCCCGAATATAAAATAAGTTTCCAAACCCTGAAAAATATGTTAATTAATGACACGATCCTTAAATATCCAGACTTCGGCAAAAACTTTGTCCTTCAAACAGACGCTAGCAATTTTGCTCTGGGTGCTGTCTTATCACAAGATAACCACCCTATTTGTTTTGCAAGTCGCACGTTAAATAACCACGAGAGAAATTATAGCACGATCGAGAAGGAATTGTTGGCAGTCGTCTGGGCCACCAAACACTTCCGACCATATCTCTTCGGTAGAAAATTCGTGATAGAAACGGACCACAGACCGTTAACTTGGCTGTTCTCGATAAAAGAACCGAACTCTAAGCTGGTGCGCTGGAGACTTCGCTTACAAGAGTTTGATTACGAAATAAGATATAAGAAGGGAACACAAAATGGTAACGCGGATTGTCTTTCGCGAATCGAAATAAATACTAACGAGGTCCCAACATTTAGAATTAACGTAACCACAAAACCAATAAATTTGTATAAATTCCAAATCATTCTCAACAAGAGCGAATCTGGCTCATTGAGGATAAAAACTAAACAAATATTTAATTCGAATCGCAAAACAATTCATTCCAAAAATTACGATGAAAGTACATTGATCACCATCATTAAGAACCATTTTAATCCAGATAAAACTAACGCTGTTTACATCAAAGATAACGAAATAAGGGAAGCATTCGAACAAGTCGTTGGAAAGTACTTTACTAATAGCAAAATTATTATATGCACGACATTATTGCAGGATGTTATAGACGAAGACGAGTTAGTAAAACTAGTGGAAACAGAACACTTAAAAAATAACCATAGAGGGATAAACGAAAATTATTCACAAATAAAGCAAAACTTTTACCACCCAAAACTAAGAAAGAGAATCACGCAATTTATAAACAATTGCGTTATATGCAACAAGGAGAAATACGATAGGAAGCCTATTAAACCAGAATTTAAATTGACAGAAACCCCTAACCAACCAAGGGAAATAGTTCACATGGATGTCTTCTATAGTTTAGATAAAACACTCTTTCTGACGATTATTGACAAATTTTCAAAATTCGCTCAGGCGATAAAAATAAACAACAGATCTTGGGTTGAATTTAAAAGAGCCCTGACTCAATACCTAAGCAATGTAGGACACGTCGACAAAATAGTAATTGATAACGAATTGGGCTTTAAAGCCCTACCACTCACTGACTATCTTAGACAGCAAAATATAGAAATTCACTACACCTCCAATAACAACCATACTTCTAATTCGGACGTAGAACGACTTCACAATACAATCAACGAACACATAAGACTACTGAGACACGACCCGAATAAAGACATAGACACCGTTGAAGAGAAAATTTACAGGATAATCAGATACTATAATGATACAATACACTCGACAACGGGTGAAAAACCCATAGACTTTAATAATGGTAGGATCGAAAGGGAACAATACCCATTGATTAGAGACAAGATATTGAAAACCAAGGAAAGGAACATTAGTAAGTTGAACGAAAATAGGGAGGAGGTAGAACTACAGTCAGGACCTATTTTTCTAAAAGAAGAACGGGGGGGTAAAAACCACTCCAAGTTCCGCCAGGTAGAAGTAGAAAAATTAGACAACGACCACGTCATAACTAAAAGAGGACTTAAATATTATAAAGCCCACATAAAGAGGAGGAAGAAATATCAAAACTTACAAGAAAATGAACAAAACGATACAGGCACTTAAATAAACTCTTAATTCATTAACTACATTTCAGATAAAATGGACCTACTATGTAAACATGCAATGATATTGTTGGCAACTATTTACTTTACAACCGGACAAACGATCGACATACAGGACCTAACGAAGAACGAAGGATACATACCGATAAAGACGGAAGACATCAGAATCATCAACTTCTACCAAAAAGTGCTCCACATTATAAACGTGACAAAATATGAACAGACCACACAAATAATATCGGAAAACATTGACGTATTATCTGACTCTTTATTTAACGGCAACCCACTACTATACTCGATCAGAAAGGGCTTTATGCTTCTGCAGGCGAAGATAGATAACATGATCCCTAAGTTTAGGCGAAAGCGAGGATTAATGAATTTTGTTGGAAAAGGACTGAAAATTATAGCTGGTACCATGGATAGCGACGACGAAAAAGACATTAAGGATGCTTTGAACATGTTGACAAACAATAGTGTAATTCTTTCCAATAATATGGGATCTATAACGTATATTAGTAACTCACTCATAACAGGAATAGATAATATTACGACCCATATAAATACACAACAAAATATAGTCCAAAATTACATAAACAGATTCAAGTCCGAGATACAAAATAGGATAAACGATATAGAAGACGAAATACAACTCTTGGAGCATATATATAAGATACAAAACGACATTTTACTTCTTAAAGACCACGTAGACGACATCGAACAAGTCATATTTACAAGCAAGTTAGGAATCGCACCGACAGACCTATTTACCGAAAAGGAACTGGAAATAGTACATGACTATGATACTTATATGAACGTTAAAACATCTGTTGCATTCCAGGATAATAACATAATACTTACCTTATCTATTCCCAAATTCGTGAAGAAATCCTTTACAAAAATTACACTAGAGCCTGTACCAAACAGCCAAAATAAAAGCCTTTATTTAGAAGATAATGAAATTTTATTAGACGAAGAAAATAATGCCTATGAAGTTAATGTAAGCGATAATCTATTTAGTAATCTAAGAAAAATTAAAAATGAATGTATTCACAATATTATTCACCAAGAAGTAGCAAACTGTGTTTTTAAGTATGACAACAAACAAGTTGTCAAGGAAATTTCTCCTGGATTACTCTTATTTAAAAATTTCTACAATCAAAACATTATCACAAACTGTATGAAAAAACAACCTAAATTGTTCGGACATTTTATAATTAAATTTGAAAACTGTATTTTGAAAATAGATAATAAAAATTATACAAACGAAATAATAAAAATTCATGAACAAATAATATTACCACATCTAATTACCGAACTAAGAGAAAACTACACTATTGATGAATTGAAAATAGAAGATATTTATTTAAATCAAATTAAAAATGAAAACATAATAAAAGAAATCATAAAAGAATCTAAAAGTAACAATGTCATAAACTATGTAATAAATTTTAGTACATTTTGTACGTTCTGTATTATTAGCATGTTTATAATTTGTATGTTAAAATTAAGGAGACGGTCTTTACATATTTCGGCGGGGCCTCAATCCAACGATGGGGGAGTTACAGTAACCCCTGTCAATAAAAGTATATTTTAATTATCCCACAAAAATCTTTTTAATAAGTCAGCATTTTCGTTTTCTTTAACTTTTGTTTAGCTTTGTAACAAAATCATATTTCAATTCCCAAAACGAAAATGCAATTATTGTGCAACTAAAAATGCAGACGAAATTCTTGGAAATATCTGCAACTTAAAATATGTATTCTTTTTATTTTTGATATTAAAAAAGCTAAGCTAGAATAATAACGAAATTCTTGGAAATATCTGCAACTTAAAAAATGTATTCTTTTTATTTTTGATATTAAAAAAGCTAAGCTAGAATAATAAGTGTCAGTTGAAAACTAGAACTTAAGTTTGGAACATGTGAATAAAGAAGAAAAGAATTAAAGTTAAAAAATATTGTGTTTTATTTTTTTTTATAAAAAATAGAATCAAAGATCTTTACTCTTAAACTCTTTAACAACAACAATACGTTTTCAGTTAATTTGGTTATTGTTTTATGACACTTTGTATGTATGCACAAGTACGTGAGATATGAACCTCCATATTAAATTATTAGAAATGACAGCGTTTGCTTTGATGCCATTTGGCCTGCAGCAGCAGCAGCCGCAGTGACAATGATACTGTCATCACAATAAACATCATTAACATTGTCATAGCGGGGGTTAAATATGTATTGCCCTTAAGAGTATGTATTGTTCCACCAATGCATGCAGGCGATCAGACGAATTTTATAGTGAGTTGATGCGTACACATACATCCATCCATACTTACACACAATACACAGTGAACTTTGGATAAAACGATTGCTTTTGGTTCTATAAAAATTAAGTAAATGTATGTCTCAAAAAATCTCTAAAATCAATATATATAAAAGTGTAACTCTGTGTGTGTGTTAGCTATAGACTCCAAAACCGTAAAGCCGATTAGACTCAAACTGTGGCAAGTTCTTGTACACATTCCAAGGAGTGTTTATGGGTGGTAAAAAGTGGGCGGGGCCACGCCCATAAAATGTTAGTTATAATTTTTAGCTACTTGGACTTGACCAATTTTTCTCAATTTTTGCACACATATTGAACTCTCATGATTATACAATTTCGTGATTAAAAAGTGGGCCGTGCCACGCCCATAAAAAAAGTTATAATTTTGAGATACTTGTACTAGATCGATTTTTCTGAAACTTTGCACACATATTGAGCTGTCACGACTATACAATTTCGTGATTATTAAAGTGGGCAGTGTTACGCCCATAAAAAAGGTTTATAATTTTCAGCTGCTTCAACTTAACCGATTTTTCTGAAACTTTTCACACATATTGAGCTTTGATGACTATAAATTTTTGTGGTTAGAAAAGGTGGCAGTGCCACGCCCATAAAAAAAGTTATAATATTTAGCTTCTTACACTTGATATTCAATAAAAATTCAGAATGCATTTTTATTCATTAAGGGGCGTAGCAACGAGCGCCGGGCTTGGCTTGTAATAAATATTTTTAAAAATGTAGTTACGAAGATTAAAAATTAGTCCTTATGCTCCTTATAAGAAATGTGTACTCACATATAACTTAGTAACAAAGGTTATACGTTCTACATAGTTTTAGTTCATCGTAAAAGCCTGTATACAGTTCTGCATGAACTTCCAACACGAAATTTGGCATTAACCTTTATATGGAACATAATTGTGTAGAAAATTTTGTGTGTATTCAAACAGAAGACACAACAAAACGTAAACAAATATACAAATGTTAACAAAAAAGAAAAGATACGTCAAAAATTCCTTTACCAAACAATCGTCAGAACATTGCTTTTTGTTTCAGTTGACGGAGAAAATTATCCTCTTCTCTGAATGAGATAATAAATGTCAAAAATTGCGTTCGTATTTCTTTTCGTCCGCGTACTACGAAACGAAAAATTGTTTCAAAAATGTTCAAACCTAAATTTTAGGTTTTTTTTTACACATACCTATGTACTTCTAATAGCAAACTGAATTTCTGGCAGAACAGCTTACGGGCCTCAAAGGGTTAAAAAAATATCCCAAAGCTATTAAAAAAACAATTTTACAATTTACTCATGTGTACGGATACTTGTATGCATATACAAATGCATATGCATAAAAATTAAATATAAGTATATACATACATGCATCATGCATTTGTGCCACATTTTTTTGTTTGTTTTGTTTTTGTGATTATCATTTTTTTTTTTTGCAGAATACGCATACATCTCAGTTAATTTGAATAGAGTGTACAATTGAGTAAAGTGAAGCCAACGAACGCACCCTGTTTTGTTTTGTGTCACCACTTTGCTCTATTAAATTTTGCTCTACTCATTTTACACTACTCTACTGTACAATGATTTTAAGCAGTTGGCACTGGTTTTTGTGTAAAATGAATAGAATATAGTTAAAAGATTATTGTTGTTGTTGTTGACAATTTCACTTGTTCGTTATCTTTATGTTCTTACAAAATTTATTTATTCCTGTTAAAACATGTTTACATATGGATGGATGTGTTTGTAATTTTTATCCCTTAACTCGGTTTGATAGTATCTTTTAAAGGGGACCTCTTGTCATCCGTATAATACGAGGTATGTTCTAAAAGAGTTTTCGTTAATTATGTATGTACATATCTACATATCGTCGCTGCTCTGACGTTATTGGTTATGTGACAATTTTTGCAATATATTTATTGCACTATTTTGAAACTTTGTTGGTCATACATCTAGCCACCAAACCGTTTAAGGATATCTTGATTGGTTCAGAAATAAGCAACAGTCGATATGTGTAAGTTTAATACAATGAAGTAACAAAAATAAATGATTTTTCTGCTTTTCCGAAAAATTAGTAAAAAAAACAAATAACTGAATTCGTGAGAACAGCGACAATATACGCTACAGATCATAAGATTCGATTCACTTTTCTTTATCGTCGAATTTTCTTCTCCTTGCCTAGCCCTAGGGGAAATGGTCAACCTTAAATATTTTCAATTATGTTTAGTTTGGTTGAATATGCTGTTCTTCAATTAAGATGATATACAGTTTGGCTTAAAAAACAAATTCTCTTGTTGCAGAAGCCATAGAAATGGTTAGGTTTTTCTTTAGAGAAATCTAATTTTAACAGAGTCTTTTATGTTTCTCCAGTCATTTAGCAATTTTAAAGTTAAAATCGATTTTGGCGTAATATGTTATTGCACCCAAGATCAAAACTGTACGCTCTTCAATGGGATGACAATTTTAAAATCGTTCTTTTTTTTCATATCGTAAAAATAAAAATAGTAGCTATCTGGGATGTCCATATAAAATTTCTGTTCGACACTTTAAACTGTGGTAGGCTAATCAATGACATAACCTCTAACTTAATTTCACTTTCTTTTATTTTGGGTATTCACAGCTAATTTTACTGTTCTTGTATGGTTATAACCTAACTTAAGAAAATAAAAATGTGTAAATAAATTTAAAAAAAAGTCTTTTCAAACAATCCTCGTAGCAGTAGTAGTAGTAGTTGCTGATATTTTCAAATGACGGAGCATTTATTTGTAAAACATTTAAACATGTTTGTTTAGAAAATCGTCTAGTATGTAAGGTGTTACCTTTTTAGATTCTGTTTGTTGACATTTTATAAAAAAAACTTGTTGGATTCTTTTAGATTTATATGAAATCAACACATATTATTTAATCAACTCAAATGTACCTAAGAAAAAATAATAATAAAATTCAAAAAGGCATTCCGACATTAATACTTATGTATATTGTAGGTATGTACATAAGAATTTAAGATTTCTTTTTATCGAGTGACACAAAAAATTAATGATTGTAAACTGGGGTTTTTGAGTGCACTGCTGTAAGATTTGAGTTTTTTCCTTTATTATAAATATAAGTATGTATGTCAATAACTAAATACCTGGTTGCTCAAAAGAAACCAAAGTTTTTATATATGTATTTTTAATAATAATTAAACCAAAGAAAAAGCTTTATAAGTGCGACTTAACTTTTATTTAACGATATTCAAAATTATGCTTCAAACAAAGAGTAATTTTAATTTCAAAATATTTTTATATTAACAGAAGTGCCTGTTTTTTCTTAATACAATTACTAAAGATTTAACCACGTTTTTAATTTATTTAAAAGATATCTTTGTAATACATAAAGAAAAAACATGGTGCGGATTTTTAAGCAAATTGCGGGCAAAAAGTGACTCAGAAAAAACTTATACACACTACCCATTTAAAACTTATCATGGGACCAAGTAATTATTTTTTTTTAATCTCGTTAGCTTTTAAAAATATATGTATCAGATGTTATCACTTTTAAATCATTTCCAGTTAACTGTTATTTCGGTCGAAATTGATAGCGATAAAAAGTGAAAAAAATATTAAAAATTAAAAAAAAAAAAATCCTTTATGGACTTTTAAAAGGAATTTTAAGGTTCATCGTTACACTGTTTAAAATGCTATAAAACATTACGAGTATAAGGAAGACTTGAACATTGAAAGAAAACATGGATCGGGAAGGAGAAAAGATCTAACAGATATTGGGAAGGCAAAAGGAGTCGAGTTATATGTTTTGATTATTTTCTACTTAAAGTCAAAGTTAAAAAGTTCAGACAGTTCCAGAATGCAATGCATTAAAGAATTTAGAAGCAAGATAACGAGCGAAAATTTAGGAAACATATTTAAAACTAGCTAAACTGGTGCGCTTCGTTACACCCACCAGAAAATTTTTATTGTTTTATTTATATGTATGTAGTACCGAACACGATTGATACGTTTGAAGAGAGCAATCTACGAAGAACGTTCCGACATGAGGCCATAATTTTTCATGATGACAATGCTCATCCACATCTTGCAATACCGATCAACATCTATTTAGAAAACAGTGGATGGGAAGTTCTGGCTCATCCGCCTCATAGCCCAGACCTTGTCTTTTGTGACTACCATTTGTATCGATCGAAGCAGAATGCCCTTACTGGAATACGCTTAACATCAGAACAGGGTATCAGAAATTGGCTTAATTCATTCTTTACCTGAAAACCGGAGCGGTCCTTTTGGTGCGGAATCCATATGCTACCAGAAAGATGGGAAAAAGTAGTGTCTAATATAGAAAATATTTCCAATAATGTATCAATTTATTTTGTTATTATAATAAATGGTTTTCAAGCAAAAAATCGACATTATTAACTTGTATACCCAATAGTTTCGACGAAAACTTATAACATACAAACACACATTTCCTGCTTATTATATTAGTATAGAAACTACACCTGTTATTTGATGGATGATGAACATGGTGTACTGACAGACTTTTTACAACTTCCGGGTCAAAAAACAATACCGGATTAAAATAAACAAACAAAATAAGTCAATCGTTTGTGATATCAGGCACGACAAACACAGAAACATCTATTGTATACAAAAACGGATTTTATCTTTTTTAAAACGGCATAGTGCACAGCACTATACCGATGTTTCTGATTTTCAATACCGATCTACTCCCGAATATTTCTGATATATTAATACCTCACCGGGTCCAGGAGACGTTGGCGGCTTCAAAAAGTTGATTTCAACATACACACGGACAGTCTGCCCGTCTGACAGTAGTCGTTCGTCTATTCATAAGCTTTCAGAAAATATACACTTTTTGGGGTATGGGGTCGGAAATGAAAATTGTAGAAATTTCACACGGAATGACAAAGCTATATATACCCCATTTCACTGTGTAAAGGGTATAAAAACGTATTTTAAGCTAATATTAACTACAAAGTATAGGTCATGTTGTTATAAAAACATAGTCAGGGAGTGCTCTAACACATAAAAAAAGTACTTGTGCTTCAAACTTTTTTTTATTTTATTGCTTTTGAAATTAAAAATTATTGCAAGTAGTTATTTCCTAAAATGCATTTAAAAAATATTTTAAGCAAGAACAATAAACAATTTAATAAAAACAAAAAAAAAAACAAATTTGTAAACTAAATTATGAAATTTATTATAACTGACTGACTGATTGCAAGTAATGGGTTTGTGTGTGTGTGTGTGTGTGTGTGTATGTAGCACTTCCTTTGAATGATTGTTTGAATATTTCTGTTTTTAACTTTCAAAGCGGAATAGAGGGGCAGAGAATAAAACTAACATAAAATATCAACTTAACATACATACATATTTATATTACATAAATACATACATTTGTACATACTTATTGTGAAAACTTTCCAGCTTAACAGCAAAAATAATCACAAGTTAAAAAGAATTTATACTATGGAGTTGAGACGATTTTTGTTCTTTTTTGTAAATAAAATATATGAAAATATATAAAATTAAAACTGTTATGGAAAAGGGAATGAGGTCAATGCGTTATAAAGATTTTGAGATAAAGAAGAAAGAATTATGATGCAGACCAGACAAGAATTTAAATTGCAAAAAGAGTGAGACATAAAATAATATATATTTATTAGCCGCAATTCAAAAAATACAATAAAATTTGATTTAATCTTAAGAAGAGCAATTAACTACATTTCTTAAAAATCCGAAATGACATTTACAATTGATACCTAATAGACGAAACTTTTTATTTATCCATTTAGTTATTGTACATACAGCATTGACATATAATAATTTCTATTGTTGGTTTGAGGCATTGAAAATAAAATCGTTTTACTTCCACCCCATATCAAATGCATGCTCGATTTCATGCATACTTTCAAGCATTTTGTCATATCAATAGTATGACATGTGTGTGAGTGTGTATTGATAGGAATGTATGATTATTGTTTTTGTTTTAAGTAATTGTAAATAACTGAAAGCGATGAGGAGAGCAAGCAAAGGGTGGCATGCTTGTTAAGAAATTTCAATTCACTTGAATTATTTATGGTTGAAATGTGTGCCTTAAACGGCAAATAAAAAGATTTAAAGATATTAAAATTATGAGAACTATTTTTTGGAAAGTTGTTGTTTTGGTAGAAGCGTGAGTAGCAGCAGTTGTTATTTCACAATCAAAATCTATACCTACTATATATTGAATGAAATCTCTAATTGTCAAAAAACATAATTGAGTTTCGATTTAAAATTTTATCGCGCTTGTTAATAACATAAGTTTGAAGAGAATTTGTTAGACTCTTCTTTGTTAATTATGCTTTTGTAATTTATTAACATTTACATATACATACATACATATTTATTACCATTTGCAAATATTAAAGCATCATCCGATAGGGTGGGTGACTTGGTCGAAAGGAATGTCAAGAATTAAAAAAAAATCACCCATATAAAGTTCAACATTTTTGTCTTATATCTTAACGTAGATTTACCAGTCTGTCACAAATTCCTATTTGAATAATTTAATTTTCGTACTTGAATTTCTGAGAGTTTTTGTATCACTTTCTTCAGATTTCGTTTATTTTGTAGTTTTAAATTTCACAACAAATACTTTCATAACTTAGGTGTCACTTTTACATTTTTCAAGACAAAAACCCTATGGAACAAAAATTTATATAAACCACTTCCAAAAGAAATTTATCTGTGTAACATGCCTCTTAGTCTTTTAAAAAAATTCACAATTTTCTTATTCGAATCAAAATTCGATCAAGTAAATACATACAAACAAAGATTGTTAAATGTCTAAGTCTGTAAACAATAATTTATATTGTTTTAAAAAAAATCATTTTCAAAGTAATTGGCCTATTTAAGCCAAAAATAGATAAGATTGGCTAAGAGATATTAAAAACCAACCAAAAAACCTCAATAAAAAAGAATTTGTTATATTGCTAAGAACTAAGCAGGTAAGTACTAAGTATTACCTGCTTAGTTCTTATCTCCTTTTTTGTATTTATTACGAGTATGGACTTAATTTTTTTGCTACCTAGACAGCGTAATCATGTCTTTGCCTTGCGCTCTGTTGGATACAATGATAGGAGGAAGTCAGAGAAAAAATAAAACAAAATACAAAAATATCGGGTGGGCCATTAAAAAGTTTAAATTTAAAAATGCAATAAAACAAAAACAGTTTTAAATTTTGCCAAATTTTCGGTTAGAAAAATCACGGAATCCCGAGATTTAAAATCTTATAATCCCGAATCCCGGTACTCGCAAAGTCAGTACCATTTAGCATCCCTAATACAAACGTTGCTCAAGCATAAATCTCTTCGTTTCGTGCAGCAGAGATATTCTTTTTTGAAATTGCCTTTCAAAAGTATTCTAAAATCGAAGGTGAATGAAAAAACCATTTAAAGTACATTTGCTGAATACTGATTAGCAGCCGCTAACAAAAAAGGCAAAACAGATATATAGGACATATATTCGTAAATATAATCACAGGTATTTTTTAGGCGTAAATTAATAGTATACAGTAAATCAGCGCTTTAAAATATTGTTTATTTTTCATATATACGTATATATTAATTAAAAAAAAAATGGACACAAATTTACAATTTTGAGTCATATCTTTAATCCAAGCATATTTTTTTTTGTAAATTTTTCTTTTAATATGCTTTTGAAAATATTATGGTTACAAAAATATACGACAAGTTTCCATCCCCGTATATTTGTTTTTGTTTGTACGTTTTTATTTTATTTTCGGTTTTGTTGTTGTTTTTTTTATAAAGCCCAATGTTGTGTTTAAATATAGAGTTACTCGCTTGCTTGACAGACAAGGTATTGTTTTTTGTTTTGTTTTTTTTTGATGACGAATCTCCTCGAAATTGTAATCACAACTTTGAAGAATGCTAAAAAAATACAATGTGCGAATATTTTTTTTCTAGTTATAATTTTTGTTTGCTTGTTTTCTTTTTATTAATTTTTCTGTTCTGTATGTAAAGGCAATTGTTTTATTTTAATAAGCATGTGAAAGTATACGATATACTACTAGATAGCAAAGCAACAGCTACTAACTACTAATTAGTTACAGTGAATAACAAAATTATACAGTTAAAAATATTATAAGGGTATTTAGCTTTTATAGATTTTAAGATATATTTTCAAAATTTGTGCATCAATAAAAAAGCCTTTATCTGTATATTTTCTATTGAAATCAAATTGTATAAATGTTTAATTCATTTAAACATTTTAGCTGTAAAGTATTAATATAAAAAAATTGAGATGTGTTTGTATGTATGTATGGATGTGTGTATAAAGAAGTACATATACATTTTCTAAGCTTAATGTTTGTTATTGCCTTTTTTACAAATTTATTGACAATAAAATGGCAAATGGCCATGAATACACGCTGTAGATATTGTAGAGTTAAATTTTAATTAATTGTAAAATTGAATCAATTTAATATAATTTGATCGGACGTAAACATTTTTTTTTATATAGGAATTTTAAATCAAATTTCGATATAACCTTTTTTTAATTCAAGAATTGAGATCAAAGCAGGTTTGAAAATTGAGGTTAAATACATCATTTGTTTTTCATTAACACATACATATATTTTTCTTGTGATTTTTCATTCAGAGATAAAGCGGTTATAGATATTAAAGGCTCCTACAATAATTTATTCGATCTTTGAAAGATTATAAATTGTTATTGAGTGCATTTTATTCACATTTTCTTTTTTATGAAAAGTTTTCACATCGAAAAGTTTTCTTAAACAAACAGTTTTTTTGTACGAGTAACCTTAATCCTACAATGTAGTATGTACAATTTAAATTTATCACGCCCACTTCTTTCGACACCAAAGTTAAACCTATTTTATTGTGTTGTAAGAAACTTTTCACAAAATATTCTTATAGTAACCCTGTTTTTGCTGAGACACGTAGAATCCATCGCCCTTTTTAATTAATTAGTTGAAATGCTGTTTTTCCATAAACTTTGTCTCATTCGGTATGTCACCGTCAACGCAAAGTATTTGACCCAGTAAAAATGCACTTTTTAAATTTAGTGTCATTAATGTCTGAAATTTGGTAACATTATTCCGATTTTAAAAAATGAAGCGCTTTAAGAAGTTATGGTGAGATCGCTCGCACATTCGAAGAATTTTCAGTCAAGAAAGTGTCAGCCAACAAATTTTAAGAAATTGGGTCGGTTATGGATAGTAAAACTTCTGTTTGACGTACCGTTCGGCCTTTTGATAACATTGCTGTAAATACAAAAATGGTCTGATTTGTGGCTCAGATGAGAAACAAATGCATCCGCAACGCGCCACTTTCTGGTGCGAATTTTAGTCAGACGGCGTGATTAGGTCTAACATTTTTGAATATGAGGCCGAAATTTTAGTAACTGTGATCGGCATTCGTTACCGAAACATGATGACAAAGTTCTTGTGGCTTAAACTGGACAACAAGTGGTTTCTGCAAGACGGTATCATCTGCCACACAGTGCATAAAACAATTCATTTATTGCTGCAACGGCTTCTAGAACTAATTATCTCAAGAAACTCTGATGTCAACTGGCCACCAAGTTTTTTTTTCTTTGGGGTTTTGTTTAATCTCAGGCTTATGCGAATAAACCAAAAACAATTCCTGAGCTCAATCTGAAATCTATCGCGTCTTGAGAGAGTTTGGGTGAGATTAAGCCACATCCTTCTAAAAAAGTCATGAACAAATTTCATGAAAAGAGTAATCACGTGTTATCAGAGCCATGGAGGCCATTTAACAAAGATTTTATTCCATACCTAATCGAAACAGGTTTTCTTTACAATCACAACTATCTCAAAAAATATGTGTTTTTTTCAAAATAAAAAAGTGCATACTTTCTTAGACACCCTGTATAATAAAAGAAATACTTTTATGATAGAAAGCGTTTTTTGTTTGTTTTAACTTGCATTGTTTCTCCTTAAATTCCACAATTTCAAAACTTTTTCGAAGCAAGAGCTACAGACAAACTTAAACAGAAACCGCTTTTGTTTCGGCGTGTCTCTTACAGAAACGAAGCGTGATACATATTTAATTTTTTTTCCTTAGGTGCTTAAATTTAAGGATCCAAAGTCAGCAACTCCGACCACTTATTTAATTTAATAAATCATACTTATGCCCACAATATTATATTTTTCACGACCGAAGCTAATAACTATTATAATTGAGGGTAAGAGTGAAATGTTTATTTTAAATTTACATACAAAATATATAAATCTAAAGAAAGTAAGTCACTAATTTTTATAAATTGCTTACATTATTGAAATATGAACTTTGATTACATCTGTTGTCTTTAATAACAATAAGTTATTGCCCAAAAAAAAAAAAAAAATAAAGAAAATTTTACAGTTTTGGAAATTTCTTTTTTGTAAATTTATTCTTTGTAAAAATGGTTTAAAATTTAAATATGTAGTTTAAACCAGTAAGAGCGCTATATTCGGCAGTACCGAATCTTTTAAACCCTTCTCATAACATATTGTAATGACCATAATTGACAATTATTTGGCGCAACTGTGACCAAAACTTATTTAAGAAATCGATAACTTTAACTTTTATTTGCAATTTTTTCGCCAATATCTTTGTCGGTAATTGATCCAAGATTCTCTGTAAATATTACCAAAGATACGGATTTTATATATGCGTAACAAACGTTGCAAGAAGTTTCATAGGAGCTGCAAAATCTGTCTTTGTTTTGGTAAAAAAAAACAGGGGCAATCGTATTTTGTCGCTCATATCTCAGCTCGCAATATATCCACAGACATAACTGATTTTCAATAGCAAAATTATCAAAAGCATTTCTGATAAATTGGTACCTTTTACTAAAAAAGTTGATTTCAAAATTAATATTGTAGAAGTTACAAACGGAATGACAAGCTTTTACACTATCGTGTGAAGGGTATACAAGCAAAACAACTTACAAAGCCATAGCATAGCAAAGCTGTGGCTTTGCAAGACGTTTGTTTACCATCACATTTCTATTTATATATTACATTTAGTTTATTATTATTTTTTTAATTTATGCCAACTTTTCGTAGTGCATTCAAATGATTTCTTTAGTTGAAAGTTTTTTTCTCATAGTATTTGGATGTTTATTATGTCATAAGCGTGCTACACTTTTAAAAAGAAGTTTTTTTCCAAACAGATTGTTGTTTTATTTGTTCGAGTGGAGCATATAAATCTTACAATCGTTTTACTTTTTTTGTCTTATTTCACTTTTTTATATTGTGTTACATTTTATGAATGATAAATTACTATCGGAGAGTGTTACGGATTAAGGGCATCCCAAAAAATAAAAAAAATTATTTTCTTTTTAACACAATTTTTTCTTGGTAACTTTAATTTATTTAATTTTTTTTTCTCCCTGTTGTTTTACATTCAATTAAATCCATTAGTTTGGTTTTTAATAATTTCCCAGCAAAAACTCCCATTACAGAATAATGAGTTGAATGTACTAAAATACAGTTCTTCACTACCTACAATTGGGTATCTGAACCCAATATTTTAACACGGTGATGAAATTAGAGGCAAGTACTTTTCCCGCTCGCTTACTAATACGGGCTAGGGATGCCACATTGATCCGATCGAACCAAAATTGGTAGATTTTTATAATTTAAACACAACTACCAAAGCTTGGTTGGTTTGTTTGAATTTATTAAGTTTTCGGTAGAATACGATTTTTTTAAATTGAAAGCACAAGGTTAAAAGAATTTACAAATAAAAATATAATAAATATTTAATACATATAAATGTTTTTATAAACCTTATATGCACTATATGCACTAGCTTGAAACAATAAAATGTTGTAGATAACTTTAAGTGTCCATACATGGTGTTCAGTTGTCATAATGAATAAAATTAACGCTTTAGAGGAGTGCGGTAAATTGGTGACACGTATATAAAGGTTAGGCCATTTAAAAGCTTAAATTTAAAAAAGCAATAAAACAAAAACGCTTAGAAATTTGCAAATATATTTTTTTGTTGTAAAGTACAATTGTTATGGTTAGAAATTAACGATGTCGAAAGAAAACACAAGCGAACATTCTTTCGTACAAATACGTTGAAAACAAAAACAAATTTTTAGTTTTTGTTGTTGTTTTCAATATATTTGTACGAATGAAATTTCGCTTAGGTTTTCTTTCGACATCGTTGAACAGGCAGTAAATATTATTTTAATCATATGGCTGCGCCGCTGGCCTCACAGTACCCCATTTGATCGGAACAATTTTCGAGCACTTTTTCGAGTGTATGAGGTTGTATCTTGGCAATGGAGTCACGAATGTTGGCCTTTAAATGCTCAATTGTCTCTGGTTTATCTGCATAACACTTGTCTTTAACAGTGCCACACAGAAAATAGTCCAACGGTGTCTAATCGCAGCTTCCTGGTGGCCAATTTACATCACCATTTCGGTTAATTCAATGGCCATCGAATATTGTACGCAATAAATCGAGACCATGTTTGGGTTTTCTGAGCCCCAAATATGGCAATTTTGCTTATTAACGTATCAACTAAAATAATTTTTATTTCATGAAGCTCATTTTGGCAAAATCGACATCATCGTGCAGTTTGGCCGACCAATTGTCTTTCTTTTAGAAATAAATTTCCAATAAATCCCAACGTTGCTCAACCGTAAATCAATTTATTTCGTTCAGCGGAGATAATATACTTAATTTTGTGACAATATAGAATGCCTTAAATATTCCCAGATTCTAAATAACTGCTAGTTAAAACGTAAACATCAAATGTTCATATTTACACAATTAGTTTGCTCTGATCTAGACTTTGTGACATCTTTCTTTAAGTATTAATACAAATAAACATAATACTCTGTTCAGACAGATCTTTTTAATTGTTTCAATTTAGCGTTAATTGAGCAATTAAAATTAGTGTTCACACATACTTAATTAATCTTACTCCATTAGCATTTGATAGCTGTAATACGTATGTTATGTATTTAAATTTTATTAAAATTTCCATCAACTAAATATTTTCCATTTTCTTACTTTTTGTTTTTTGTATATTTATTTGTTTGACATTAGAAATGCCACCTATAGAATTTTCTTCTCATTGAACATACTTCCCAAGAGTTGCATTTCGAGTTTTGCACAATAAGTGAAACAATAAAGTATATATTGCTCAATTTATAAGTAATTTTTAGTATGGTAAATTGAGCTCAATAAAGGCCTTTAATTGCGAGAATATTAATAATTGACAATTAATGTCTTCACACACATAGTATTAAACACTTTTGAAATATTAAATATAAAGTAATCGTAGAAACTACTTTATATTAAGTAATAAATAAGTACTTGACTTTTATATCCTTAATAACCCTTTGATATTATTTGGTTCTCTTAATGAATAATCTTAATGATTATTCTGCGATACGTTAATTTAAAATTAAAAAATCAGTGAAAATTTATGTCATCAGTTTGCTAATGAAATGCTTTGCCGCTTTTGTCAAAAACTTTAACACTAAGTGTGTTAAACTAAATGAGAATTGTAAAAAGTTATGTCTTTTAATGGCTTCTAATAAATTTCGCCATAAGAAATTGTGTTGTATGCTTATCTAAGCTAATGTCTGATAATAAGTCCTTCTGTATAACATTATAAATCAAGTCATTACTAAAAAACTTTTAGTAAAACAGACAATATGTAATAGTCATTTAAAAGTATGTTGTTTTGTAAGAGCAAGTTATTATCTAGTTTTTGCTGGGTACTTATGTTAGTTCGTACGCAAAGTTTTGTTTGCATATTTTCCGTCTCATTTCCTATTTCCCTTTTTTTATTAATTTTTTTTTTGTCAAAGTGGTCGCACCCATAAGAGGTAGGATATTATTTAAGTATATAGTTGTATACAACTTGTTGCATTAAGCTACACTTACAACACGCACACCCTTTTACACAACAGCATTTATGCAAGTGAGTATTCAGGTATTCAATACATAATTATGTATTCATTGACCCATAACATTAGTTTTATATGCAGTTTTTTGTTGTTGTTTTAATAAGTATATAAAAAGGTTGATATTTTCGTTTGCCTAAGGGTTATTGTATTCAGTTCTCATTCTTTGTGAATTATTATAATTTGTTAACATCCGTTACATAACTAGGTGTAAGTATATTAATTTTATCATTGCGTTTGCACCACATCGCAAATATTATATTATAATGGAAGTTATTTTTTTTTATAAAGAAGGCCGTAGATGCAAAACTATGGCAACATTCACTCCACAGAAACAGCATATCGGGGTCAAATTAGTAGTTATTTCACGTCGCCTTCGCGATAGATAACCATTCTCTTCAACATTTCGTGCAAATTTTCCATTGTTCACTTTGTGGTCCAGCTAAAGTCAGATGTTCTTCAGTGTCTTTTATTTTGTGCCAAAAGAAATTTTTAAGAATTAATCTGTAGCCCCACCAAAAAACCCCTGCTTGTAAGACTGCTTTTAAAAGACATGATTTTTAAATGTGGTGTCCCGCTTTGTTGTTCTCTGTTTTGCTTGTTTCTTTCATATCATGCCTTTTCCTTACGCACTGCTGAAAAATGTAGATTCAAGTAAGGAAGAAATTGTTTGTTTTAATTATTAAAATAATACTTCGACCTAATTAAAGATATTTATAATTGTCTTGAGTTTTTTCTGTTTGTTTGCTTCCAAATTTATTCGCAAAATGTGTTTTGTATGCGTAGCAAGTGTCTAATTTTGTATAATCAAAGACCTAAATATATGTAAATGATTGTCGTGTTACTTTTCTTCCGTAACGTATTGTCTCGAAGCTATGGCTATTAAATATACAAAGTATTTATTTGGAAATATGTTTCTTATATATTTTTTTTTTAAATTTCACCTGTTTGTTGTTACTACTTAAATATACGTACAATCATCTTAAATATTAATAAATACGCACGCTTCGTGGTCAATCATCATGTTGTTGTTTTAAAAATAAACTGGCGACATTTTTTTTAGCGATTAAGCATGTGGTGGTACTTAAACCTTGTTTGACGCTCTTAATTGTATTTCCAATTTTTTATGAAATTCTGTTTGGATAAACGCGAGTGCTGTGTTGGTTTAAAAAATTTGCATATCAAATCAAAAGATGATTCATCATAACTGGCAGTATTTGTTTTGCTACATACACACCACATACATCATTCATTCTAAGAAATCAACAAAACAGTAGTAAACAATGTACAGTATAAGTTCGCTAAGGTCGACAATGTGTTGTGAGTAATTGGCATACTTGTGCCTCAGCACAACAAAACTCAGATAAAACAGATTTTATTTCTTAAAAATAAAGTTTCTCAATTTGTTATTAAACTGAAACTTAAGTCAGGCAGTTAAATTACAGATTCCATGCGGATTTTATACTTTACCTAATTGGAAAATCTGTTCTTAAATTATGCTAACATGTGTCGAACATTATATCTATTAAAAAAAAATCTATTACATAACTAACCACAAATTTCCACAAATTTCCTTTATAAGTTCTTTCAATTGATCCTGCCCAAAAGTTGACCCGAATTTATACATTTTTGTTGTTAGTATTGTATTTCACAGTTTTTGTCTAACTTAGGTACTGCCACTAAATTGTAAATGTTATCAAAACTTAGTAACCGATTTTTAAAATAAAATGGTTCGTTTCATTTATAATATTTACTAGGCAAAAAATGTACTTTTTATTTTAGTTGTATATTTTTTCATAAATTAATATTTTTTTGCAAACATTTTTACTATATCTTTCTAGCTTAAAGATGATTTTATTGATAAACTACAATATATATATACATATATAAACCGTTCTCATGTTTTGCATAACGGTATATCTCGAAAACTAAAACCAATTTTAACAAGTGAGAGGGCTATAATTAACCGAGCCGAATCTGGTAATATTCATACCATACCCATATACATGGGTATAATGACCAATTCGTAGCGTTGCCTATATTTCACTTTTATATTTAAAGACATTTTGCTTCTTATTTCCGACGACAACTTTAATTTTGAATTTTAATATAGGTAACTGTATCCTACTAGTCAAGCTCTCTCCGCCATTTTATTCCCTAAGTCAGTAAACTTTTTCATAGTATACTGGATTCCACTGGTCAAGCCCTAATATTGTGAGGGTTGTAGCGGACAAAGTCGTAATTACTATATATGACCCATATATCCGCCACTTTTTAGAACGCTATTTGCAAAAGATTGATATCACATACAGATTTGTGGGGTTAATAAAACTTGATTTCAACCAACACACGGACATTGTTTAATCGACTTCCCTATTCATATGCTTTTAGAAAATATATTCTATCTGGAAATGGAAATGAATCAATATACAATATAAAGGAATTGACAAAGCTGTATATTGGTGGCTTAATATAAAAAAAGCCATACCTCAAATTTTTGCAACTTTATAGGAGAAGAAAAAACTGAATAAAATTTAAAAGAATAAAATAAGAAGGAGCTACTGGCTACAAATCCGTTATTTTCAACCGTAGCTCAATAAATGTTTTAGGGGTGATGTGTTTGTATGTCGACTACCAGAAAAGATCAATAATGCGATTTCGTAAAAAATCGAGATACACCCCTTTTATATTAACCCACCGATATACTCTTGGCACCACAGGTGAAGTGTAAAAAAAAACTGAATGCAGCTTCCTGTTCAGATGCTCAAATATCTAAGAATTAATTTTAGCTTTCAATTTAAGGACAGTAAAAGTGTGTAGGTAGACCTTTGCGTTGAAAATTGTCAAAAATTATTAAAAGGATAAATGTTGCTCTTGTAAAGAAATGCGATATGTTATGAAACACAAGCGGTGTTAAAAAAAGCTTTAAAGCGATGGTAAGAAAAAAAAATATTTCTGGAATTTGTTTTAACTAAACTTAAATCCTAGATGACTAGATAATTTTTTTTTGTATGAGTACCGAAGAACCTTTATGTACAGTGAGGTGCACAAATGAGTACAAGTTTGTACTATGAGCACTTTTTATGTCATAGAAATAAAAGTAATAAAGCAAATTTAAAAATTTTTTTTGTAGTTTATTTAGTATTACGTACTTAACAAAACAGTGTAAAATTCACAACTTAAAGCATCAATTTCTAAGAAAGCGAAAACAACGCCAATGTACCTAATTTTGCACCGTTAAAAAATCTTGCGGAATACGAATATTTTTAATACTTAGTCCAAAGCCCTTTATTTTGTAAGACATCATTTACGCGATTTGGCATACTCTCCACCAATTTCTGTATAATTTCTTTTGGAATATTCTTCCTTTCATTTTGGATCCGCTGCCAAAGCTCGTCCAAATTTGTAGGGGCTGATTGGTACTGTCCCAACCGTCTCTTCACGATTGACCACAAATTCTCAATCGGATTGAGGTCGGAACTTTGTGCTGGCCACTGCATGAATTGCAAATTTTGATCTCCAAGCTATTCTTTCACGATTTTGGACGTGTGTTTTGGATCACCATCCTGCTGAAAAATTACTTCTTCTGCAGGATAGGCGCTCTTATCTAAAAAATCGGGAAGATGAGTCTGCAAAATTCTCAAATAGTCTTCTTTCTTCATTATGTTATCAATTTTTGCAGTGGGCCAAGCTCCCACCACGTAAAGCAACCCCATACCATGACGTTTCCACCCCCGTGCTTTACAGTTTGCTTCACATGGCGCCTTTGAATTTTTTCATTAGGGCGGCGCCAGCAATATTGTTTACCGTCGGATTGGAAACGGTTGAATTTGGATTCCTCTGACCAGATCACACGTTTCCAATCGTCCACTGTCCAAGTTTTGTGCTCTTTGGCAAATTAAACGTGCCTTTACATTTTTTTCCGACAATGCAGGTTTTTATTTTTTTACTGCTGCAATATAACCAATGTCGCGAAGGGCTCTACATGCCGTCCACCGACTAACGGGTCTTCCGATAGCTAATGAAGCATCTTTTGGTGTTAAAAACTTATCTCTTTTTACGACCTCTAACTTGAGGCTTGGGAACAACGGAACACCGTTTTTGTACCCTTATTACCACTGATTGACTCACTTTTAGCTCTTTTGCAATTTCCCGCGTAGAACAGCCTCTTTCAGTCATGGCCCTAATGCTCTCCTCGGTGGATTTTGAAAGTTTTTTCATTATTAATTATTGTTAGGAATTTATTTGATTTTAAATAAAATGATTTTTGTTTAAAAATTTGCACAATTTACCACACGCGATTTAAATAATGTCGAACTTATGCAAAAATATTGAAAAATAACGGTACTTTTTCATTTATTTTCTTCAAATTCTTCATAAAATAGAGAGGTGCAAAATTGAGTACATAAAAGTTATTTTGGTTTTTTTCGTTTTTTTCTTGGTGCTTAATGCATTTTGTTACAAATTTTATATAATTTTATTA
This sequence comes from Phyto melanocephala, assembly GCA_941918925.1. Classification (NCBI taxonomy): domain Eukaryota; kingdom Metazoa; phylum Arthropoda; class Insecta; order Diptera; family Rhinophoridae; genus Phyto; species Phyto melanocephala. Next base: position 179,510,129 of record OW799233.1, on the reverse strand, counting down.
AGTACCTAATAAACACTAAATAAACTACAAAAAAAAATTTTAAATTTGCTTTATTACTTTTATTTCTATGACATCAAAAGTGCTCAAAGTACAAACATGTACTCATTTGTGCACCTCACTGTATATCCATACATCATATCGTTGGTTACAAGTAGAAAGGCCCTAACTCAAATAATTGTAATTTTACAGCAGAAGGTAAAAACGTAACAGAAACCGTATTATCATAATGTAGTTTCTTTTGTAAAATTACTTGCTTTTATTGTGTTTCATTTGGTGATGTGTACGAATATGCCATATGTGTTTGTTTTTTATTTTTTTATTTAGTTTTAATTGTTGGTAAGGGAATACTACTTATACATGGCTTTTATTGCTTATTTTGTTTTTAAATGAAGCGCCAATAATTTAGAAATTGTTTTTTTTAATAATAATTGAAATGTATAAAATATAATAAAATTATTACAAAATATCTCTTTAGTACAATACGGAAATTTGCTGATTATTTGAGTGGTACTGCATGCAACTACAAATGATTTGTTGTACCTGGAAGTTTAATTTATTATCTGCTTAAATTATAATTTTTTTTTATATCATCGAAAATTAAAAAAAATCAAATATTTTGTAACTAAGACACGCCTCACTTGAAATGCTTATTGGTGTACTCAGGCTAATGACCCAATGAAAGTAGTGCGTTGCAACTGCAAACTTAAATATTTATTTGTTTTTCTTTTCTTTTATTGTAACAAAAAACTTGCAAATTCAATTCAGTTTTTATGTGTTCAAAAGTAGTAAGAAAAATTAAAATATCAACCAAATTGTTTTTTATTGCATTTTAAATCGTGATTTTGATTGTGTGGTGTGTGGAGGTCGTTTTAGTAGTTTTTAACAAAAGTAATAATATTAATACATACATATGTACGTATTTACGTAAAGACAGGCATGGACGGACAAGCGGAATTGTATTATCTTTCTTATAAAGATAATATGCATATAAAGATGACACATGCACACAAAATATAAACATATTTCCCCTCTATTTTACGGAACACTCTTATAGATATAAAAAAAAGTAAAATTTATGTTTATAAAGACTTCATAATTCTCAGTGTGTGGTGTGGCACAATGGGTTCTTGTTTAATGTTTGAGGTATAAATTATATGAGGAATTAAAGATGTACATAGAATTAAACAAATATAAATAGTTGGACTTTTGCTTTGTTTTGAGTTAGTTAAAAATGGTGTCTCAGTGAAAATGCACTTTTTAATTTTAAAACCAAAACAAGGATTTTTCGAGATTTTACAAAACCCCAAAGAAAAAAACCGCAGGATCTTGGTGGCCAGTTGACATCACAATTTCTTGTTCTGAAATTGGTGGTGCAATGAAGGGATTGTTTCAAGCGCGGTATGACAGGTAGCGCCTGTCACCACATGTCCAAATTCGTTTCGTCCAATTGATGAACGGCCTGTAACGAATGCCGTTCACGGTCACTTCAATTTCGGTCTTACCTTTCAAAAAGTAAGTTCCAATCGAGCCGTGTGACTAAAATACGTACCAGATCTTTTCTCTCTTGGGTGCATTTGTTGCTCATGGTTCACATGATGAATTTCTAAGGCCCAAATTCGGCAATTATGTGTGTTCACGAAGACATTTAGATGGAAATGCGATTTATCGGAGATGACATTTTTAAAACAATTGGCATTAACTTTAATTTGCTCTATTACCCATTGAACGAATTACCGGCGCATGCCCTGCTGGTTTGAGCTCTTGAGTAAACTGAATGTTGTACGCATTAAGGTGAAGGTCTTTTGACAAAATTCGCTGCGTAGAGCTTCGTACAATTAAATAAGAAGACAAACAAATTTATTTTTTTTAATCTACAAAAAATCGTGGCATTGTTTTTTATAATACTCATATGAATACTGCTGCGATGCTTAAAAACTACATCCTATTCAAAATATGATTTCTTTAACGATATATGAAATTCTTGTTACAATTTTAATAATTGCGAAATTTTAGCTTTTATCAAATTTCAAAACATTCTCAATAAAAAAGTTGTTTAAATAAAATTTTGATTTTGCAAATAGAGTTTAATTTAACTTTAAGAAAGTTGGTAACAAATTTGTAAAAATGTTTTGTTATTTCACTGTATCCTAAACGCAATTATTTGCTGGATTTGATTAAAAGGTTAAATTGATCGCGAAACCCTGGCGCAGACATACTCTTATGTACATACATATGTATGTATGTGTTAATATGTATTTAAATAAGAAAAAATTTGTTTTTTTTTATCTTCCACTTATGCTTTCTTCTACCATATGTAAATTAAATGTTGCATTTAAGTTTATAATGTTGCTACAGTTGATACTATGTCATTACGGCATCAGCATTGTTAGCCTGTACCAGTCAACCACATCTTTTAAATACTAAAACTATAACACACTCAATTATTCTTAATGTAGGAAAAGCTAGCTAAAAATCTTATTTTATTCACATGAATGAGCTGTTTACTGTTTGTTCGTACTGCAACATTACAAATTCAAACATGCCACAAATTAATTAAATCATGCTTAGACAATATGGAATAAAACCGCAGCGTATTTGAGCGGATGTTTCGTTATAACTAAATCTAAAATTTTATATTCTAATTTAACTGTATAAATATTTTAAATACACAACGTTTATTTCACAAACTGTTTTATATTTAAAAATTTATTTCTGGATTAAAAATATGTACTTTTAGTTACGACAAATACACATTTACTTTCTTAACTGCACATTCACTTACATGGATGTTTTCCTTTATTTTTCATTTTTTTTAATTTTTTGTTTGCTGATATAGGAAGTCGTCTACCATGATAAAACAAATTTTTAAAAATATATTTTTATAATCGTAACTTTTGTAGTGGATGCAGTTTTTTTTTCTTATTTATGATTAAACTTGAAATTAAACTTGGAATAAAACGCAATTTCGTAAAATAGTTGTCAATTTACAGTTTTAGTTAGATTTTAATTTCAAAAATTAAATTTATTAAAACTATTTGTATATATCTGTGGCTTGGAGCTAAAAGGGTCAATGTCAAAATATTTACTTTTGAGAAAATTGGAATTGAACTTTAACTTTTTTATAGGTGCTTTCATAGTGACATTGGCCAGTATTTTATTTATAAAGCTGTTCTGGATTAAGTATGACTTTAGCTGTTTTACTATAATGAAATGAGCAAGAAATCAAATCTAATGCAATGATTAACTCAAAAGAAAATGACAGGTGTAATTACAGATCATACGGAGTTGAGAACTCATCTAGCTCGCATGAGATTATCTGAGGAGACAACATGTAGAGCATGCGAGGAAGAGGATGAGACTCTGGTACACTACCTCTGTCATTGTCCTGCGTTTGGGTATATTAGGCGCGAAAATTTTACAGTGGATACTATGCCGAACTTGGAATACCTGGCGAACTCGAACTGGAGATCCATAAGGCGTTACATTGAGGGGACTGGGTTCTTGGACTAGTCCGTTATTTATGGGAAATTATGTTTATGGCTTTTGTTTGGGAATTCCGTTTTCCATATGGAGCGCACAACATGCCAACTGGGCATAAGTGCATACCTGTCAAAACCTAACCTAACTCAAAAGAAAAAAAAGTGCCATTGGCCCTTTTAGCTCCGAGCCACAGATATGTACGTACATATAAATGTTTTGATATGTATGTACAAGGTAAATTAATTCATCTCGATTCGTCAGCTGATAACTTTTTTTTTCTTTTTAAACTTCAACCGTCAAAGTTCATATATAAAAAAAATTCTCTTTCTTCTCTCATTTATTTTAAATGTTAAATTTTATATATAAAAAACATAAACAAAAAAAATCTCTCCGAACTGCAATTACCTGATGAATAAATAAGCTTTTTGTATGCACATTAGACCGTATCGCCTTACAGGCAGAAAAAGTTCAAGTTTAAGTTAAGCCCCAAAATTTTTAAAATTTTTAGTGCATCTGCAACAATTTGACAAAGACTATGGGCCAATTCAAAGTAGACTCTCATATTGTACTATGTCATATAATTCATATTAATATGACTAGTGACTTTGAACACCTTTTGTTAACAAATTATGTATTTAATACAAGAAAGAAGACAAAGAGATGACGCTGTTAAAAATTGTATGTATACAGGAAAGAAGAATATTCTCTCTGAGAGGTGAGAAGCGAAGAAATTCTCTCTGAGAGACAGTATGGTAAAAAGTATAACATAAACAATTTCTTATACATAGGAAACAATTGTGTAAAGTCATATTATTTTTTTTGTATGTAAATTACTAACAAAAATGTTATGCTTGCATAAAATAATATGAAATAGTACAAATATGACTGATATGCAACCACTTTGAATTGGCCCTATATTTCCACTGTTTAACCATAACAAATTTGAAATTTAAAATTAATAAATCTTACATACACTTCCATTTTTAATAATAGATTTTAACATTGCACTTTGTTTGAAGCCGTTTTATTTGCAAAACATTTATACACTCTGACACTATTATTTCATTTCCGTTAACTGATTTATTTTGAAATCACTTTGCAAACCGATAAACAAACATACACTTATATTTGTATGTATGTTTGGACATGTATCCATTAAATCATATCCCCATTTAACTCTGTATTGTCATCTATATACTCACATTCTAAGTTTTATTATAATTTGTTGTTATTTTGCAAAATTATTAGAATTTCCGACAATTACCATAATGGTTGATTTGTGAACCCAACAACAAAAAGTCACTCATTAAAAAAGGGGAAAAAATCACCATCAATACACACGTTAAAAAATAAAATCATTTTGACACCTTCATGTACAAAAGTAACAACTAACAAGTAGAAAATGAAACTAATAAAAACAAAGAGAACTGGAAAAAAATTAAAACACCGGTTTAACAAAATTAGACGTTTTATTATTTTATATGATTGTTATTGTATTTGCTGTTCTTTGTCAGTTATTATTATTAGTTTAACCTAGACCTAGTTTAGAGGTAGAAGAAATTGTTTAAAACACTTTGTGACCCCTCCATCATCCTTCCAACAAACTAAAGCTCCTCTGCGGCAAAATGTAACAAAATTGTAGGGGAAGGAAAGCAAATTGTACATAATGGCATTATTTATTGTATTTTAGTATGTTTTTGTGCTTTTATTTGCCATTTTTTTTGTTGCTTTTTATAAATATTTTTGTTACTGTTGTCATAGAAAGTGTTTGTTTTACATTTATTAAAAAATAAAAAAGACAATCGTGAATTTCGTTTGTATTTTCATATGGTTTAATATTTAATACGAGTACGAAACTAAATTTACTCTATTCAACTAGTAAATGTCTATCTAATATTGTTAATATTATTTATAATTTTCTATTCTGTTTTTCTTTTTTATTTGAAAATAGTCGAATAGAGTCTATGCAAAGATTAGGTTGCTGTGAAACTAAAATCTAATTTTATATAAAATTGTAGCCTTTTTAGCTTCTAGTGCAACTTTCTATCTGTCTATCTATAGAGAAAGTATACTTGCTTATTAAATACAATTAAAGTATTTATATTACACATTTTTTTACACATACAAAGGTATTTAATTAAATATATTTTGTTGTTGTTATTTTAGCGAAATGTAATTTCTATCAAGACGACAAACCTCATCGCCTGAATTTGGATGTTGGTGACTCAGTGGTCATATTAAAAGAAACCACACATTGGTATTACGGTTACAAACAAAGGTAAGACACAATGATGTTATTTTATTTATAACAAACAATGTGATTTTTTATACACAAAAAAAAAAAACAAATATGAATTTCAATTACGAAATTAATTCTATTAATTAAATTTTATTTGATTTTGCTTTAATCATCTAAATGATACTATTAATTAAATAAAAATTAATATCAATTAAAACAATATCAAAATATTAATTAAAAATCCTTGAATTAAATTTTCTTAATAGGATTTTTTCATAAATTTTTTAGTTTAAAGGTCTACTGATTATCTGGCATAAGCACCAGTGAAATGCATACAGACCAGCTTAAACCCAACAACCAATTAAAAAATTTTTAATTCCTAGAATTTTTGAAAATGATTTTAATTATTTTAATCACGCCTATAATTAAAATTTGGGATTAATTCAAATAAAGTATTTATTCTATTATATCAGAAACCGGTAAGAAAATAGACATATTTTTTATATATTTATTTTTAACATATATCAATAAATAAGTACATACATATATACATTTTTAATTACATACAAATATTATAAGTATGTGAAAAATATAAACCATAAGAAGACATATAATATTACACATTTAGGAACTGGTGGTATAAGCAAACGTCATAAAACAGGGGCATCCTCGACCTAGGCACAAAGAAATTCTACCCTTAGAAAAACTTGATTAAGCGAAAGGAAGAAATTCAAACAATAACTTACATATTAAGGTTAGCATCCAACAGAATATATTGGGCTGCACGGAATATTGATTTCATTTCCATTTGCAATAAAGTTCAAGCTTTCTACGATGTTAATTAGGAACAAAGTCTGTTTTTTATCTTTGTATATAATAAAAATTACTTACTAGATTTTTAATCTGCTGAAGGACCATTTTTTTTAAAGATTAACCTTCCTATTTTACATGATTGATCGAACTTTTATTAAACCTTTTCTTCAAAATAAATTTTCGACAAAAAAATTTTTTTTTTCAATTTTATTTTTTAACTGACAGAAATTTCTAAATTTTTTGAAAAAATTTTAAATCAATTAAAAAAATTACTTACATTTATTCAAAATATAATTCAAATTTAAAAATTAATCAGTAAGTCAATTAATGCAAAAATTTTAAACAATAATTTTTTCTGTGTAAGTACCTATTATTATGTTTTTTTTACAGAAGTAATGTTTTAAAGGTCACGCACGACATGTTCGTATAAGCAGTGGAAAATTTGACAAGTCAGATGTAAAAAACATGCCGTGTATTATCTCCTTAACAAATACGCTACATGTCATTGGGTTATGTCAATGTGACTTTGTTTCAATGACGAATTACACGTGGACAAGGTGGTCCACTTACGCTTAAAAAAGAACATTTCTTGAGATATCTTTCCTGTGTTCTTCAGTTCTTTGTTTTCAAGAGCCTAATACTCGTACCTTTTCACTGTCCGAAGTTCTTTTTATTTAGGTGGATTTGACTCCAAAATTGATACAAAATTGACATTGTCTAAACACCACTCTGCGGTATTTTTTTCTTGGTGTCATGATGCCACATTAGTCAAAATATGAAGGGACTCTATGCTGTTTTAAAAAAGGTAAAAGCCCTTTTTGTAGATACTCTGTAATATATTTGTGGCAATAAGAAAAACCTGCTTATGTCTGTTTTTATCGTTTTTCAGGAAAGCAATTTTAGATTTTTGAGTTGATTTTTTTAAATTGATTTCCTTTTAAAGAAAGACTTTTATAGAAATTATAGAAAATATGGGCAGTAAGTTTTTACGCTATAACTTCCTGTAAAATTGTGAAAAATAGTTTAAAATTCGTCTGAGTGTAGTTTTAATATGCTGGGTGGCAATAGTGTTATTAACCAAAATTTTAGCTTATGTCGACTTAAGCAGTTATTCCTTTTTGTTTATAATGTCTGATGTCACAACTGAAAATGGCTTAACACACAAGAATCTTCTTGAGGAGCTTTATTTGTTTTTTTTTATCCGGTATTGTTTTTGAACTTCACCTTGTCCATCAGCCACATAAAAATCTTAATCCGGAAGTTGTTAAAAACCTAGAGTTTTTCAAAACAAAAATACTTTTTAAGAAATGGTAGTATGTTTGTTTTAAATAGTGGTTCAAGGTCATTTAAAAAAAATATTTATAAAGTGTTCCATATTCTCTACTTTTACATGCTAAAGGTGACAAAACATAAAGAGAACTTCATACAATTTTTTTAATATTTCGAATGAATTCAAACACAAACTTTAAAATATCTTTACATTTGTAAAAGGAATTATTGCACCATTTAAAAAATGATTAGCTCATATATTTATTCTCTTATTCAATAAGAGCACTAGGAGTCCCGGAATTTAAAATTTTAAAATCCCGAATCTGGGGATTCGCAAAATCAGGCCTTAGTATTAAATTCTAAATTATACAGTTTATTTTTAAAATTTCATAAATGAATGCATTTCACTTATCTTTTCTTGAACACACTCATCTGTTGCCTTAAAGTAAATACGAGTATGTTATATGTTAGGATTTCCCTGTTATTTATCACTAGTGCTAGTAAACAATTGAGCAGTGGGTAACGATTATCGACTATTTAATCATTTTTTTGGAAATGAGATGTGGTGAAAAAGAATATTTAAATATTTTTTTTTATGTTTTATCCTTCGTTGCAAAACAAATTTTTAAATGTTTTTGTTTTTGGAAAAACCCAAACTCTTCTGTTTAAGTTGATTATCAACATATTGACTTGCCATGCCTGGTTTTAGTTTCAAATTTTTTGTAATATTTTTTTATTTTTTTTATTTTATCATATTTTCTAGCATATAATATTTTTATCAGTTTTTTTAGTGACCATTTTGTTTTGTTTAACATTCTTATAATGTGTAAGGGAATGAGTGTGAGTGAGTGATTGAGTGAGTGTATCGATGAATGATTATCTCATATAGAATGTGTTTGCTTTAGTTCGGTTGTGTGCACATACATATTTTGAAAAAAATCACACAATGTGCATTCAGCAATTATCGTTGTTGACCCTTGACGTTGTCTGTCTTTAAGACGCTGTATCTATCCGTCCGTATGTGGTTTTCCTCTTGACGGTTGTGTAAGATTTAACAAATAAATTCTTAAGTTTAGTTTTTTATTAGTGTTCCTTAGCATTTGTTTGAGTAGCCGAAACAAGAAGTTTCTCTTTTAAGTTGAATATGTTTGCATTGCCTGTGTAAATAAAGTATTAAATCAAAAACAAAAAAAATTATTTATTTTTTATTACTACACATATTGTTTCAACAATTTATTTATTTGTTAAGAAAAAAACTCTCACGATTTAATATAAAATAACAAAAAAAACTGACCTTTTATTCATATTTTGCTGACCCATAAATCATTTTTTTTTGTCGGTTTTACATTCTCTTGTTATTACGGTTTAAACCTTCTTAACACTAATAAAAGAGGAAGATTTAAACGAACTTATTGTATGTCTATCAACTGATAATAATTTGTCATATACATACATAAATGTAATAAAATAAATTCTTTTATTTTGGTTCATTTTCTCGATTTTGTTCTCTCACGATTTGTAATGAAGTTTTTTTGTCGTTTCGGTTTTAACTTAAGCATAAAATTCTTGGCATTTATTCGTAGCCATAAGGTTTTTTTAATTGGTTTAATAATTATTTTTTATTAACAAACTTTGAGTTTGTCTGTAATAACTTTAGTTTTTGTAAGCAACTACTACACACATCCATATGTACATACATACATACATGTTTAATTTTTATTTATATTTTTAATAAAAAAACGTATTGATTATTGATTTAAAAAATAATTTTTTTATGTTTTTGATAAGCATTTAAAAAAATTGAGGAGAATGCACGCTTTATGTTAAGTGAGATTAAGGTTATATTTTAATGCTTTAATTTGTACTTTTATAGAAATTTAAAAAAAAAATTTTATAAATAAAACATTTACATACACATTAAAAAGTGTTTAATATGCTTTAACTTTATTTTTAAAAGAATCTAAATGTTTTTAACTCTTGCAATTTGTTATCCAATTAAAGAAATTTATTATATTAATGAAATATTTTATTGATTTTATAAAAGGCACTAAAATTCCATATTCAGAGTATATAAAAACATCCCATTGTAAAATTATAAATTCACGTATGTATGTTAAAAAAACAAAAAAAAAAATAAAATTAAAAAAAAAATTTAAAAAAAAAATTAAAAAAAAAAAATTTTTTAAAAAATTTAAAAAAAAAAATTTTTTTTAAAAATTATTATATATATAATATATATAAAACAAAAAAAAAAATAAAAAAAAAAATTTAAAAAAAAAATAATAAAAATATAAATAATATATTAAATAAAAAATAAAAAAAAAATAAAAAAAATTTTTAAAAAATTGAAAAAATTTTTTTTTTGGCTCAGCTGGGATTCGATGCCACGTTTTCTCTAACCAGTATACACGTTTGTATGTATGTATGTTGTTGTTGTAATGTTGTTTTTGTGAAAAAAAAACCGAGGTGGTCGTGGGTTTTTGCTCATATCTCAGTTGTTTATGTACCGATGTTTCTGATTTTCAATACCGATCTACTCCCGAATATTTCTGATATTTTAATACATCAAAAAATTTTTTAAAAAATTTAAAAAAAAAAATTTTTTTTAAAAATTATTATATATATAATATTTATAAAACAAAAAAATAAATAAAAAAAAAAATTAAAAAAAAAAAAAAAATTTAAAAAAAAAATAATAAAAATATAAATAATATATTAAATAAAAAATAAAAAAAAAATAAAAAAAAAAATTTTTAAAAAATTGAAAAAATTTTTTGTTTGGCTCAGCTGGGATTCGATGCCACGTTTTCTCTAACCAGTATACACGTTTGTATGTATGTATGTTGTTGTTGTAATGTTGTTTTTGTGAAAAAAAAACCGAGGTGGTCGTGGGTTTTTGCTCATATCTCAGTTGTTTATGTACCGATGTTTCTGATTTTCAATACCGATCTACTCCCGAATATTTCTGATATTTTAATACATCACCCGAGTCCAAGCGATGTCGGGGGGCTTCAAAAAGTTGATTTCAACATACACACGGACAGACGGTCAGACGGACAGACTGACAGGGCTTAATCGACTTCTCTATTCATAAGCTTTCAGAAAATATATACTTTATGGGGTCGGAAATCAAAATTGTAGAAATTTCACACGGAATGACAAACCTATATATACCCTTTTTCACTGTGTGAAGGGTATAAAAAATAAATAAAGTGCCTTTATTAAAGCGAACCAAAAAAAATTGCACATTTTTGGACTTTTTTTTTATAAAGTGTCTAGTTTCCATTTTTATTTTAAAATTCTGCAATCGGTTTAAAATTGCCAAAGATACAGGCTTCTGAATATGGAATTTTAAGTGCCTTTTAATCAATGAACCGAAGTGTATAACGATAGCAAATGTGATATCAACCTATGACATCTGATATGTATAATAATTGTATATATTTACACTTACGGCCATTTATTTATTTGTATTTAATTAAATACGCGTTTGGGTTAATTTTTTAAAAAAAAAAATTGAGTTTCTCAATCTTTAATGATTTTATCTCTTTAATTTTGTTTAAAACAATGGCAGCAGTTTTGCAGAAAAAAAACAAGTAAGACTGCTATATTCGGCCGTGCCGAATCTACATACATATAAAAAACATACATATATAAAAACATCCCATTGTAAAATTATAAATTTACGTATATGTGTTAAAAAAATATAAAAAAATTTAAAAAAAAAATTTAAAAAAAAATTTTTAAAAAATAAAACAAAAATAAAAAAAAAAAATTAAAAAATATTAAATATTAAATTAAAAAAAATAAATTAAAAGAAAAAAATATTTAAAACCAAATAAGAAAAAAATAAAAAAAAAATAATAAAATTAAAAATTAAGTTGTTTTTGTGTTAAAAAAAACGAGGTGGCCGTGGGTTTTTGCTCATATCTCAGTTGTTTATGTACCGATGTTTCTGATTTTCAATACCGATCTACTCCCAAATATTTCTGATATTTCAATACCTCACCCGGGTCCAGGCGATGTCGGGGGTTTCAATAAGTTGATTTCAACTTTATGGGGTCGGAAATGAAAATTGTAGAAATTTTACACGGAATGACAAACCTATATATACCCTTTTTCACTGTGTGAAGGGTATAAAAATTTTAAAAAAAATTTCAAAAAAAAATTATTATGTATATAATATATATAAAACAAAAAAAAAATAAAAAAAAATTTAAAAAAAAAATAATAAAAAATTATAATAAAAATATAAATAATATATTAAATAAGAAATAAAAACCTATATATACCCTTTTTCACTGTGTGAAGGGTATAATACATATTTTAAAAGTTAAATTATTATTAAAAAAGTGTTTTAAAACACTGCTTAAACAAGTGTTTAACTGCAACTGTCGATGGCCAAAATTTGTTGCTTACTTTAGCGAAACAAAATCATACGTTCATTTGTACAACTTAAATCGACTTTAAATAAATGTACAGTGTTAATGATTAAGTTCTATTTAAATACATATTCAATTAAAGATTGAAGAAATTTGTCAAAAACTGCACATTTTTTTTATTAAATTAATTTTTATTTATTTCTTAATATGTGTGTCATTTTAATTCGATGATTACCTATACCAATGAAGGATATATGAGATGCGTCCTCTCTCTTGATTTTACCAAACTGCATACATAAATATAAATTTAAAATTCAACGGTTTTTAGACATAACTTTTAAATTTTTTTCATATCTTTTAAACATACACATACATGCATATAAATTATTTAAATAAGTTGTCAAATTAGCTTTCTTTGAACTTTAGTTTTTATTTATTTTCTTGTGAAATTTTGATAGATGACAACTTCTGACACTATAAAGCATTTAAAGAACTTGTCAAACTTGTTTATACGTTGTTTTTGCATTTAACTGGAAATCATTTACAATTAGTTCTCAATTAATAAAATACTATGGAAATAGGTTTAATTGAAGGTCAATTAACATTTGTTTGGTTGAAATTAGTTTGTGTTTTATTTGTCGTTTGAAGACAGTACATGTTTATTTTTTCTTTATTTACACTCTCCAAAAAAAACTCGCAAGAATGATAGAATAAAGATTACGACTTGCCGCACACAAAACAGAAATTTTCTGCTAATGTCGTGCCAATGATGTCACTCAAGTTCTGTTTTTCACCCAATTCAGACGATGATCTTTTTAAAAATCTACCAAAATTTCTTTTCATTTATATGATGATTTTTACACCCTTCAGACAAAAGTGAAAAAGGGTATATGTATGTATATAGGTTTGTCATTCCGTCTGAAATTTCTACAATTTTTATTTCTGACCCAATGAAGTATATAAAGGGTCTGCCATCTAACGTTTTTTAAACCCGCCACCAAAAAAAATGGTGGGGGTATATTCATTTTGCCATTCCGTTTGTAACACATCGAAATATCCATTTTAGACCCCATAAAGTACATATATTCTGAATCGGGGTTTTATTTTATGACGATCTAGATATGTCCGTCAGTCTGTTGAAAGAACGATAGAGGTCGGAACGAAAAAGCCATGGGGCTCAAATTTTGCCAGAATATTTCTTATACACAAGGTTTGTATGGTATTGAAAATGGGCTAAATCGGAATATTAGGAAGAGAGTTTTAGCTCGTAATGCAAGAGTAGGTCAAAAAACCGTGTTCTTCAAACATCGAATAAAATGGAATTGTGTCCGAATACATTGACGTAGTCATGAAATTCCGAATGTATATTTCCTGAGTAAAAAAAAATATTTTTCCTCCAAAATTACTAAAATCTATGTATTAGGAAAGGAGTTATAGATCAAAATGTACGAAATTTTTTTACCGCACAGTGTATTTTTCGGTATATTCAAAATTTAAAACGTTATGAAACTGGCAAAATTAGATGTATGATTCTGAAATTTGATATCACTGCTTTTTGGTCAAAGGCTTTGTACTAACGGAAAACAAATGTTACACGCCCACTTTTACGCCCACCTATTATACAACGCTTTATCTCAAATTCATATAATTTCTCTATTAATTAAAATTTTGGAAGAATAAAGGACTATATTGAAATATGTAAGTTGTATTTATTAGCAGAATCTTTATTGACACGCCTACTTTAACGCCAACTTTCATTGAAAGACTAAATTTACGAAAACCGTTTACTAGCATATCGAAGTTATACAAAGAAAGTGATACATATTTTAGTATAAAGAGATTTTTTCATAGCGATTACTATTAATAAGAAAATAATAAATTCCATCAAATTGGTGGTGGGTATAAAAGATTCGGCACAGCCGAATATAGTGCTCTTACTTGTTATATATGGAGTTTGACATACATTGGGACAAAAAAAAGTATGAGTTCTTTCTGGCTGACTCTCTATGTATACAATTTATATTCACTCCCATCAATTAGACAAAAATGTTGCAACTTTGAATATCTAAACAAAATTTATAAATTCTCATGCTCAAATAAAGAGTGTGAAATGATGTTTTATTCCTTATTTAAGTTTAATTAATACTACACATTCTTTTTTTATTTAACTATCCCATGAATAACGTTAAAATTTGTTTCTTTTCATTTTATTTGTAGAAATAAAGAACAACGTGGCATATTTCCCAAAACATACATACATTTGTGCGATTATAAAATCGTCAATGGTGAATATTGCATACAACGCACTGAAATCGTAGAGGAAATAACAAAAGTTTTATTAGAATGGGGCGGCATATTGAAACAATATTTTCTGGTAAGTACTGTAGAAGTAATATTTTCATAAAACCACTCTCATCATTCACTGTAAAAAAAAAAACATTCATTGAAATATATTTACAATCCAACCACATCTGGTCGAATCATCGTAATATGTTTTGGAGTGAGAATTGAAAAAAAAAAACAAAAATCATAAATATTGTTTGAATGAATGAATAAATTGTTTAATTGAATGATGATTTACTTTTCATTTGGCATTCAGTGACATACTACATTAATGTTTAAAAAAATGCTTCAACACCATCTCTGCGAACAAAAATATTAAATGCCTTTAACGACTTAATACATGTCATCGAGTGATTTTCTTTAAATAGCATTTTGGAACAACATATATTTAGGTCAATTTTTATTCAAATAGTCTCAACTCCAATTAAATGAATTTTTATAACTTTGAACTTTTTCTTTTCTTTATATGTTTATTGATTTCTATCGTTCCAAGTTGTAACAAAGAACCGCTTGACTTTGCTTGCTGTCAAATGTTTCTTTTTTCATGCATGTTGTGTATAGAAGAAAGTAAAGGGTTTGTTGGCACCTTAAAAATATGTTTTTTTTTTTTTTTAAATTAAGTCACTGGTGTCAAATCACCATGGCAAGTTAAACGGTGCAGCAACACGTATATTTAATTAAAAACTATTATCAATGTAAGATGTTTATCTGCAATTGTAAATTTGTAACGTTAGATTGAGTGATTAAAAATCGTTAGACTGTCTCTAGATAAGTTTTAGAAATTCGCAGATCTATGCCTATAAGCTACAATTGACAAGGCTATCGTTTAAACTTAGTCCTTTTTATGAGTTAGAGTTATTGAAGAATAAACTTCTAGGATCCGTGACATTTCACACATAATTCATGGATGGGTTTTTTAAATAACACTATAATGCACAGACATGTATCTTATTTAATTTTAACATTGACCCGCCCTTATTGCAAACCTCTTTATATGCAATCCTGCAAAGAACGCATTGCTGCAAAGAAGGAATTCTATTTACCTTTGAATTGAACTTTTATTTTCTTCTAGGTTCTAGGTACGGTCTTGCCACGTAGTTCTCTTTTCAACTCTACCCTATTGTGGATGAAAATCTAAGGCTTTGTGTACGAAATTTTATTGTTTCACTGTTGGTTCTCGACCTTAGTTTCTTATTACTAATGACGACAGGCTAAAATACTTTCAAGATACAAAGTAGAAATTTTATTGTAAACATATCAGTTTAAAGAGTTTCTACTAGACATTTCGCATAAAAAGGTTAATTAAACTTCTTGAAGTAAAATGTTCTCTTTACGTTCTTGAGAACAACAACCGAATGTCTTGCCTGTTTCACGTAATTCCGTATATTGGCTAAACTCTTTATCAGATTTATCAAAAGCAAATGGTGTTTTAATTTGAAGTTGTCCATACTGCTTATGTGGACCTCACTTTGATAGTTATAGCTTTCATTTGTTTCCTGTTTAGTTTGGTTTGTCATTTTATCACGAAAAGGCAGAAGTTTGAAGGAAGTTGTTGTCGTTGAGATAGTTTTGTAAGAGCTGAAAGATGGCTTGTTTTTTTGTAGCAGCCAGCACAACCCAGCAAAATCTTTTTGAAATTGTGTAATAGGTTGTCATTACTTCATATATTACATAGTAATGAGGGGTCGTTACCAACATCATTATATTAAAGTACAGAGCATGACCTTCGTAAATACCTTTTATACAGTGAACTTTAAAATAACTTCATAAATATTATAATATGCCCAATATTATAATTTTTATATTTTTTTTGTATTGCAACAGTATAAAAATATCCAGCTATAATTTAGCTTTATTGGTAACTACTTATTTTATTGCTATTTGTAAGTTCATTTGTAAGCGAGGTTCATGATTTCTGGGACAACTCAAACAAAAATAAGTAGTTATTCGGTCGAAAACTAACTAGTTTATGTCTATCTCCAATATTACTTGCTAACTTACTAGGTAAGTAAAGATTTTGCTGGAAAGATAAAAGAGTATGGGGGCTAAAATATATCCTTCCTTCAGTTTTCTTTCGGAGTTCCTTCAATATACAAGACATCAGGCATCATCGTAAAGAATTTCTCTCTATATAGACAATTATATTACTCCTGAACACCATAACATCTAAGAACTAGCTGTTCTGTCTATAGGGTCTGCATAATTTCACTTACAATAAATTAATTTTAAATACAATGTTGATCTAATTTTGACACATACGACACGGTGACACGTGAATATTAAAGTTGATCTGAGCACTTTTTATTTAAACAGAAACTAACTTGTATGAAGCGCATACTACTCTTCAGTATTATTTAAGCCTTGAATTTGTTATATTTAGAAGCGTTACATTTCCAATTAGAGTACTCTATAGAATTGCATTTTTTTATAAATTTAATATCAGAAACAATGTCGTATTATTTTAAAATAATTTAATTTTATAACTATCGTCGTTTGTGTTCTGTTGCGTATATGCCAGAGAACGGCATAATTATAGATTTCTTTGAATTGCTCATGTTTAAAAAAAACACAATAAACAGTGTGCTGCCATTTTAAACAATTTTTTTTGTTTTAAACTTATCGTTAATATTTCTTAAAAACAGTATTTGGCTTCCCCGATACTCATTCTTTCTCTCTCACTTTCATTGTTATTGTTGTTTCTTTATTGTGTTGAATTTTTAGTTTTTTTTTTAGCAAAATGTGAACAAGTGACTGATTTGAGTAGAGTACAGAATATTATTTTATTGAATATAATTAAAAAGCCAATTTATTGTTTGAAAAATATTATTGTAAGATCAGTTAGTTAATATGAATTCTTATTGCTTTAAAAAAAATCAGTCTCTGATACAAACATAGTTGTTTACCTGCATTTATATCTACTTGGATTTTTGTATATTATTTCATATTCAATAATCTTCATTGAAATTTTCTTATAAATCACAGATTAATCATCCGGATTTTCAAACAATACGCTCTAAAATGAATAGTTTAAACAACAATCGGGCAATGTTAATATCGGGAAACCTGCCATTGGATGAAATGCGTACTGTCAAATTGATGGCCACCTCACAAATAGATACCGGCAACAACCTGTTAAGCTTGGATATGGTTGTGCGCGATGAGAGTGGCGATATATTGGATACGAATACGATATGTACCACAGAATTGTATGAACATCATATGAATGCGGTTAACCGCATCATAAAAGCTAGTGTAAGTATTTTGTACTTAATTGCTTTGATGAAAAAAAAAATTTAAAAAAAAATGTAAACAAGTTAATAAATTAAATTTAAATTTATTTTTAGCGACCTCAAAGCCAACAATCGGGACCTAAAGCGTATAAGAATTTTTCCCATAATATACTTTTGCATGTGAATGCATTCGTTTGTAAATTCCAAGAAGATTCTGACTTGATATTTACACTATTCGATGGTGAGTCACATCGTCCCATTAGTGAGAATTATGTGGTAAAGTGGTCTCGCACTGGTATTGCTAGGGATATAGATCAATTTGACAATAATCGTGTACTTTTCACCGATCTCAGTAAGAATGATGTTAGCATACCGAAAATGTATTTGGTTTGTTATGCAGTACGCATTGGTTCAATGGAAATGAAGGAAAATGATTCGAAGCGTGCCAGCATTACAAATACTATGTTGACGGCAGCCAGCAAAAAGCACTCACAGCTCTCGATAAGTTCGAGTGGTTCCTTTAGCGGCTCGGAGTACATAATGAGACGACCGTTTGGTGTGGCCTACAAGGATCTTACGCCCATTATTAATAAACCGGATGATTTCAAGGGCAACTTGGATATGCCATTCATACTGTGCGAAAAGGATAGCTTAGATGGCACCTTGAGAAAGTTAATAGCTAACAAGGATATAGGCAAAATAGATTCTCGCATGTGTGTTACGGTAGAGGTGTTACAGGGTGACATTAAACAGATAAAAGAAGAATTTCCACGGCTATTGCATACTAATGTGCCGATAGCGCGTAAAATGGGCTTCCCCGAAGTAATTTTGCCCGGCGATGTGCGCAATGATTTGTATTTAACTTTGTGCTCTGGAGAATTCGCACGTATTGCCAAGACATCCGAAAAGAATGTCGAAGTCACAATAACAGTATGCAATGAACAGGGTCAAATGATGCCAGGTGTCATGAGCATTGGCTCTGGTCTATCACCCATAGATGAATACAAGTCTGTAGTTTACTACCATGACGACAAACCTAAATGGTTGGAAACTTTTAAGGTATTAATATAACAGCAGATTAATAGTTTAGAAATCAAATAATTTGATGTTTCTTCTTTCAGATACATGTGCCTATAGATGAATTCAAACAGTGCCATTTGAAATTCGTTTTCAAACATCGTAGCTCTAACGAACAAAAGGATAAGGCCGAAAAGCCTTTTGGTTTATCTTATGTCAAGCTAATGCAAGATAATGGTACCACCATAACACAAGGACAACATAATTTAGCCGTCTACAAAATTGATCATAAAAAACTGGATAAAACAAATTCCTACAATTTATATATGGAATTGCCTTCAACTATAGGTGAACTGCAAGGAGGTAAGCCTTCAGTGTCGGGTCTGTCGTTGCTACCCAAAGACCAACTTGTCATAGGTGTTAACCTTTGTAGTACGAAGCTTACACAAAGTGTCATTCTGTTGGGTCTCCTTAACTGGTCGGCTCACAAGGAAACTTTGGAAGAATCATTGAACGCCTTGTCCAATGTACCTGGCGAAGAGGTTGTTAAGTTTCTGCAAGACATTTTGGATGCTTTATTCAATATTTTAGTAGAAAATGATGATCCCGAGAAATATGATCAATTGGTATTCATGAGCATTATACATCTCATAGAAACTGTATCGGACTTAAAGTATCAACACTTTTTAACAGTTTTGGATGTTTATATAAATGAAAGCTTCTCGGCTACCTTGGCTTATGCGTAGGTTTTTATTTTATTTTTTAAATAATTGTATAACAAATTATTAATTATTTGTTTTCATTTAAACATAAAGTAAACTTATCGATGTTTTACAAAAGAATATCAAAGATGCTATTGAACCCAAAGAAAAATCAGTAGATGGCATTGAAATTGATGAACGCGCTGAGGTTAAACGTCTGTATAAGACCACTAGATATTTACACTATGTTATGAAATTCATCATACGATCACGCATCCTATTCTCAGCTATCAATGATAATTCAGATTATGATGATTTTGCCAATAAATTGCATGGTAAGTTGAAACTAAATACAATATGTAGATTTGAAATTATTTTATTTCAAATTTAATTGTTTTTATAGAACTTTTGGAAATGTTTATCAAAATGATTGCTTGTCCCACGGATCTATTGAAATCGGAAGGGGCTTTATTAAAAAATCTACACATTATAGCCACCGATTTAATGCAGGTGTTTGATCCAGTGCGCTTAAGGTAGATCTAGCCAAACATACAAGTTATAACAACAATATTTAAACTTGAAATTCGTTTTATATAAAAGTTTTTTATACACTTAAATATATGTATGTACACTTATTCAAATTTCTTAAATTTCCCTTTTACTTATTTTCAGCATTGTTATTGTGAATATTTTAAAGCAATTTCCACCTCGTCGCTTAACCCAATCGAAAATGGGTTGCATTAAAGATTTTGTAGATTCGAAATTATTTAACTTACCCGAATGTCGTGCTATTTTATTGCCCGTCTTCTGCAATCATATCAAGGATCGCTTGGAAAGTAAAGAGGAGGTAAGTGTTTTAGAATGAATAGAAAATAATTGTATTGTTTTTTGTTTGTTTATTTTGTTTACATATTTTTGTTTTCGTTCTGTATTAATAAAATAATTGTTTGCTAACGTTTGCCATATTCGAAAAACATTGTCATATTGCTCTTTAAAACAACATTTATGAAATTCAACTAAAAATTTAATATTTTATTAAACGCATGGTTGCCTAATATTATTTACTCAATGAGTTGAGAAAGCATAAGAAATAGTTTTACTTTTAAACACTTAACCAAATAATTTTGCTTTGTGGACTTTTCTAATTAAACAAATTAAATTAAACAAAATACATTCAAACTAATTCATTATTAATTAAACATTTACACAGAAATGTTAACTTCATGAATGATTTTCTCTCTGTACTGATCTTTTTTTTGAATTTACTATCATGTCCACATTATTTCACTGACTCTATTCTTAATTAAAGGACAATAAATATAAGCAAATTTATTCGAATTGATTGGCCAAAGTGCATACTATTGTTTTTTTCGAAAACTTTAAAAGTATAAATTCAAAATTTCGTAACTCATTATCTTAGTGATAAAGAAAAAACAGGCAATTTAAAAATACTCATCTGGAAATTGCCAGTTTTGTTATAATTTTAAAATTGTAATAAAATTCAAGAGTTCATGTTTAATGTTTAGGTACTAAACATGACGTAGTTTTGCGATTAGTTTTGTAAAACTGGATTTAATTTAAAAGTGATGACAGAACTATTTTAAACTCAAAAAATTTATGTTGAAGTAAAATTTTAAAGCCAACAATGTTATTTTCAATATAGCAGCAAACTTAAGTTATTTTTTTAATGTTATCCTTATTTGCTAGTTCCATTATTTGTAATTTTTTTTAATTAATTTGAGCATGCCCAGTGTTATGTTTATATCCATTAGAATATTAAGCATGTTCCGTTTATGTTTTTTATTTATACCATCAATATTGTCTGTGTACATTTACTGTATGTTTTATATGTCTTATGTTTATTTTATGTTTTACAAAATACGTAAACAATAAAGGTGTTCATGTCATAAATTTTGGTCTTGCAAAAATGGCCAACTGTTGCTTCTTAAACTATCATTAACCAATTGCAAAACTTTGTGCAAAACATATATTTAACGTCAATTTAAATTTATTGCCAGTCTTTAAAACATTTTTGTTATTAAGTGCAAATATTTTAAATATAATGTAAAGTCTACAAAAAAAGGTAAGTAAGAATCTTATGTATTTTCTGAAATCAAAAATACCTCAAATGTACTATTGTTTTTTTTTTGCATTGTGGATCATCTTTTGTTTAAAAATAGTACTTGCATGATGAAGGATATATGATTAACTCTTTAAAATTTATGGCATGAACATCTTTATTATTTAACGAACATTCATTATGTGCTGAGATTTAAGTTATTTCTTGCAATGTGCTTTACACCCTTATAGTCAAACCTAAGCAAGAGCTGGAAGCGTTGTGTTGAGAGCTAACGATAGCGTGACAAACCTAAACAAGAGTTCAAACATTGCGTAATGAACAGTAATGTTTACTAATGTCGTTTAATTAAACCCATTAAATAACAAAAAATCCTCAGATCGCAACAATTGCAAAAGTAAAAAAAATAATCGCCTGTGTTCGGCATTCCGAGTGAAATTAAATCACTCGGAATTGCCAATAACAATAACACTTCAATGGCTATTCCGAGTAATTTAATTTCACTCGGAATGCAGAACACAGATGTACTGTTGTTTTTTTTTTTTGCATTGTGGATCATCTTTTGTTTAAAAATAGTACTTGCATAATTAAGGATATATTATTAACTCTTTAAAATTGTTGACGTGAACATCTTTATTATTTAACGAACATTCATTATTGCTCTGCTGAGTTTTAAGTAATTTCTTGCAATGTGCTTAACACCCTTATAGTCAAACCTAAGCAATAGCTGCAAGCGTTGTGTTGAGAGCTAACGATAGCGTGACAAACCTAAACAAGAGTTCAAACATTGCATAATGAACAGTAACATTTATTAATGTCGTTTAATTAAACCCACTAAAAAACAAAAAATCCTTAGATTGACCTGAAAATCGCAACAATTGCAAAAGTAAAAAAAAAACCATCGCCTGTGTTCTGCATTCCCAGTTAATTTCAATTACTCGGAATTGCCATGAAATTGTTGTTATAAACAATAACACTTCAATGGCTATTCCGAGTAATTTAATTTCACTTGAAATACAGAACACAGGCGAATAGCATTTTGTTTTGCAGCCAACTTAAAAATCAAAAGAAAAGCATGCGTTGCTGCCATGGTATTCCAGTTTGCTTCATGTATGGGCATGATAAATTTTAAAAGCTAAAAAATGCTTGCCGCTCTTGTTTAGGTTCAGCTGTTAGCAATACTCCCTTTCTTCGATTTCGAAATGAAATATTTAATGAAGAAATAATTTTTATGAAAAAAAAAAATTCTATTCTTTTATTGCAATTAAAAAATTCTATGAAAATGTAAAGTAGTCTATTTTCCTTTAATTTACTTTAACTATTATAAGGTTTTAGAGAACATGGACTTATAAACTCTTTTTTGGGTTAAATTAATATAGAAGTTTATAATAGTTTTTGCTAACTTTACCCACTTGACCACAACCTACGGCAAAGAAATCGGTATCAAAGTGTTTTGATGGCACTCAAAGGCGACACGAGAACGAGCTACTAGATCTCAACTGTCGTCTAGTTTGTGGCAGCAAATCCTTCGATTTCGAATATTCGCCACAATTAAATCATGTCAATGTCATTGACGTTTTTGAGTAAGCATCACTTTGTTACTACTTTGATACATATAACTTCGACAATTATTCAATAGCCACTAGCCGTCTTGTGATGACGTTGCCTGCTTAGCATTATTTTGTGTAAAACAACAAAATACTAAGATGCTATGAACGTTCACTTTTTCTAAGCTTCTCGTAACTTAGGTCAAGTGGGTAGTTTTAAGCCCTATGATTTAATAATGTCAAATAAATATCCTTGTTTGCACTTGCATTAAATTTAAAAATTTTGTTAAGAATTTTTAACTTGATTATTGGCGATTTGCTACTTTCATTATCTGACATCATTTTGTAGGGAAGACACATTTTTATTGAATACTACAGCTGCAGCCGGACCGCTTGGCTGGCCCCCACAACGTTCTTGTATTCTTCACATTAGGAGATAGATTTTAGTATTTTTCATACTTCATATTTTTTTATGTAAATATTAACACAAAAATAAAAATTCAATTTACAAATAATTTTAGCTTAACGTCTTATTTTAATAAAAATAATGTTTTTGATTTTTATTAGTTGTCCCAATATTTCTCTACTCCGTTGTGAAGCGTCATCAGGAAATTAATAATTATTTTTATTATACCCTTCACACAGTGAATTGGGGTATATATAGCTTTGTCATTCCGTGTGAAATTTCTACAATTTTCATTTCCGACCCCATAAAGTATATATTTTCTAAAAAGCTTATGAATAGGGAAGTCGATTAAGCTCTGTCAGTCTGTCCGTGTGTATGTTGAAGTCAACTTCTTGAAGCCCCCCGACATCGCTTGGACCCGGGTGAGGTATTAAAATATCAGAAATATTCGGGAGTAGATCGGTATTGAAAATCGGAAACATCGGTACATAAACAACTGAGATATAAGCAAAAACCCACGTCCACCTCGATTTTTTTCACAAAAACAACATTACAACAACAACATGCATACAAACGTGTATACTGGTTAGAGAAAACGTGGCATTGAATCCCAGATGAGCCAAAAAAATTTTTTTTTATTTTTTTTTATATTTATTTTTTAATTTTTTTTATTTTTTATTTAATATATTATTTATATATATATTATTTTTTTTTCTTTTTTATATTTATTATATATATTTTAATTATTTTTTTTAAATTTTTTTTTAAATTTTTTTTTTAATTTTTTTTTTATTTTTTTTTTTAACATACATACGTAAATTTATAATTTTACAATTGGATGTTTTTATAGATGTATGTTTTTTATATTTCATATGGGATGAATGGTGATACAAACTACTGTTATTGCATGACTACACGTTGTGAAGGGTACATAAGATTCGGCACGGCCGAATATAGCGCTCTTACTTGTTTTTATAATATTTTTGTATGAAAAAAAAAATAAATTTTAAATCACAATTCAAGGTGCATTTAAATATTTTTCCTAAAATTTTTTTAACGAATTTTTTTTTTTTTTTATTATTTTCTATACCACTCAAAGAGCCAATATGGGTATCAAATGATATGACTTGACTAGATGGCGTCGGAATTATTAAAGAAAAGGGTATATAAATATATATATAATCTAGGATAACTACGATGTGGTCATTATACTTATGAACATGAAGGTAAAGGGTATTAATAAATTCAGATTAGATATAGCGTTTTTTTTTCCAATAAAGCCTAGTTCTGATAGTTGCAACTACAACCCAAAAATAATCAGCGAAATCTGTCGAATTAATGACGCTCTTACAAGCATTCTGCTATATTTTCTTTGAATTCGGAATGCCACACCCAATTTTTAATTTTTTTTATACAAAATTTGTAAAAAAAAAAAAAGAACACAAAAAGTATGAGAGAAATAGATTGAGAAGTTATCAAATGATAGCCCTTACATACTTACATTCAGCAATTGTATTAAAAATTAAATTTCTTCATTGAAGATACCACGCCCACATTTGCAGTGTTTTGTCTATATAGAATTTGTGTGGGTAATTACGAATACAACAAATATAAAATTGCGAAACCCGTCGAACAGTCACTGCATTCACATATGTTTGTCGGATGGCATTTAAATAATATTAACAATCAAAATTATTTTTATTATTTAATTAATTTTCTTTATATTAATATGATTATTTTCTTGGCTATCCTTAAGTATACCTTTTTCAAATTGCGTAATTGTTGTTGCTGCAAATTCTTTCTTACTTTTTTTTAGGGTCTTGTCCGTTTACAAATACATACATTTTATTTTAATGTAAATAAACAGAATGCATATAATTACTTAGTTAAGATCTTTGTTGTTGTTTATATACATACTTACATAATAACGGACCATTAATTACATAGTTGAACATATGTTTTGATTACTTTTGTGGTCGAAAATAACAGGTATTTGTTAATTTAAAGTTCAGTTGTTGAAAATGAAAAGAAAATAAAGTAAATATTATAATTAAGAACGTTGTTAATATTTTTAAAGGAGTTAAATTTAATGCGATAACATATAAGCGGCCATGCCCACTTTTCTTAAGATTTCCCCTAGAAACCTACAAAGTGGTAATGTCGTTCTTAATAGTAAATGGTTAAATTAGATGTGCCATAACCATACAAAACAGCTGTTTAATAACAGTGTATTTGATTATAGGTAACTCGCCATAATTCCATAGCCATAATCATAGGAACCAATTGAATTTTGGTTTCTTATGGCTATGGTATTATGATTATGTAACGTCTTAATTTAACCAATTAACCAGTGTTGCCATAAGATGGTAGAGAAAAAGTGCAAAAACTCAAAAAAAAAGTGCTTAAAAGTTCTACAGTTTAAAAAGAAAAGTGCTAAAATTTTGCAATATTGTTTTTTTTTTTTGAAACTTTTTTAATATAATAATTTGCAAGATATTTATATACATATTTTGTTTAATTCAATTCAATTTTATTAATATTATATTTACACAAAAGAAGTGTCAACAATTAATCAAATGTGGTAAGAAGGATAACAAGTTCAATCATATAATTTTCTTCACATACCAATTCTTTTTGGTATTTTTCAGATAAACCAATTTTTATCAAAACATCGTCCGATATATTGATGTTAAAGCAACATACGTTATTTAGTTTTACGCTTTCCTTTATACGTATAACAGAACATAAAAGTTGTGTGTTCATTTTTGTTCTAAGTTTGCTTTTTATTAAGCCCATTAAACTAAATAAACGCTACACTTCAGCGTCTGAAAATGGTAAAACCAAAAGAGACAACACAAAATCCGATTATTCCTTCAAAGGATTTTCATTAATCCAGATCTCCGTTGTATCCATATTGGTATGCCAGATTTGTTCAGTTATATAGCTCCACTGATTTTTTCCATTTCTTTTATACATAATTCATATCTTCTACGATACAAGTAATAGGTGCCTTAATTTGTTTTAGGGTATTATCTACTGAAAGTGTTTTTTTTTTAATATCAAAATATTTTTGGGAATCCGATATTTTGGATCATTTACAAGCGATTTTAAAAAATGTAAACATATTCTTCTTCAAAAGATATTATATTTTTTCTTTATTCTTTTTATACCCTTCACCTGTGGTGCATAAGGGTATATATAGCTTTGTCACTCCGTTTGTAATTTCTACAATTTTCATTTCCGACCCCATAAAGTATATATTTTCTGAAAGCTTATGAATAGAGGAGTCGATTAAGCTCTGACCGTCTGTTCGTGTGTTGGTTGAAATCAACTTTTAGAAGCAACTATATGTTCCTCAGATCTGAGTATGGTATCAATCTTTTGGAAATATCCGTGAATGAATCGCTATTGAAATTCAGCACAATCGCCCCATAACTTTCTGAGATAAGAGCAAAAAACCACGACCACCTCCTTTTTTTTACAATTACAACAACAACATACATATATATTGGTTAGAATAAACGTGGCATCGCATCCCAGCTGAGCCAAAAACATTATTGTTTTATTTTATATATTTATATTTTTTATTTTTTCTTAATATTTTTTTTCAATTTTTTAAAAAAAAATTTTTCTTAATTTTTTTTATTTATTTTTTTAATTTTTTTTTTAATTGTTTTGAATAGAAAATTTCAAACGTAATATACTTCATTTTATAAGAATTTGGGGTAAGACATTTTCCAAAAAAAAAATTGCTCAATGCAAACGCAATTTTATTTATTTTATCAACATACTTACATGCTCGTATGTACATGTATTTATAAATATTTTATTTTTTATAGAATTTATTATTTAAATATATGTTTAGTTATAGACTTAGTGACAGAATATTATTTAGCTAGTGTATGCACGCTGTTTTCTTAGGAGCTTCCAAATTTATTTTTATTCATTCATTTACATATATTCCGTATTCATTGTTTGTTTTAGTCATTTCAATAAAAAAAAAATTATGTAATAAATTCATTAAAATATATTTTTTTGTGTAAAATTTTAGCCTATTCACTTTCATAATACATAATTGCAATTTCATGCACTTGTTCTTTCATCACCCATTTACACACTTATTCATAACCTATTTGAAATTAATTATTTGTTATTAATGTTATGTACTTAGGAAAGATTAATAAACATACATTTACAAAACTTACCTCACCTTTTGTTTTAATCACATTAAAAATGCGTTTTCATTGTACTTGTGATCTTGCCACAATTCATCACCATTATCTTTCACTTACACCATTATTTGAATGTGCTCACTAGACCACAACAAAAATCAATATTTTAATAGTTTTCTTTTCCTCTTATTTGTGTCTTTTGATTTAATTTTTTTTTTGTTTTGTTGTTGCTAATTATGAACTTTTTTTAACTTTTGGTATTCATTATCATTTTGAGCACATCTTTTTAAATGATTATAATTTTTTTTTAATCATATTAGTCTTATGTTTCATTTTAAATGAAAACCACCAACTTTTCTACCCTCATTTACATTGACAACTTTTTTGTTTTTGTTATTCACAATTAAAATTAAAAAAAAAAAAAAAATTGTTTTTCGTTTTGTTTAAAAATTAATACCATATTTCATATCGAAACAAACAAAAAATCAAACAACCACTTTGATTAGGGTGACTCGAAATCTGATATATGGCAACAAGAAAAAAATCTTTCGAAAGCAGCTAAAGTTCTTGGACAATTAAAATCTCAACTGCACACACGTGAAACAACAGCAAAACAAAAGGTAAACACAAATCGTTAGGCGAAATTTCTCATTATTAAGGATATAAACAAACATCGTTAAACTCAAAACAATATCGAATCTTAAATTCATTAATTTGAAAAGTCCGTTAAATACTGGCATAAATTATTCGAATTTATTCATTTACACACACTTATGTGGAAAACAAATGTTCTGTAAAATTAAATATTTTCTATTTATTTGATATAATTGTCTCCTACACCAACATAGATATGATTTGTAAATATTATACGTTTATCACAAACGTATAACAATAATGCAGAAAGAACAAAATATAAACACTCATATTGTGATAATTTTTCCCCTCAAAATATTTGAAATTTTCCCTAAAATATTAATCGTAATTAGATTCCGCTGTTATGATTATACAGCCCGACAAAATTAAAAAAAAAACGGATTCTAGTTAATTTGGGTGCGCTGAATTCAAATCTGTAATCAGTTTGTCTCTATCAGTTCTAGTTTTCATAATATACTTTTTAAGTATTTAAAAAGTAAAACTATTCCATAGGAAATTTAAAAAAAAAACAAAGAAGAAATCTGGAATGAACAGCCGGATTAGAGTTGAATGCCTTTTCCGTCAATATGCTGCAAATTTCTATCTGATAAGAAATGGCTGAGTTATGGCACTTCAAAGTTCAAAATTTGCCTATTTTTTACGTTTTTTTCAAAATTTTTCATTTTTACTTCGTTTTTTTTCTACGTTATAGTAAAGATCTGGAATGTTTTATTTTTTTTACCAAATAGCTTATTTAATTACCAACATTTTAAGCGTAATTTGAAAAAAAATTTTGTGGAACGACAATATTTTCATCTCCATTGCTCACACACTACATATATTCGGCGTCCATCAGTTTTTGGAATTTTAATTTAATTTTTTTAATTTACGCGGAATATAGTGTGTGAGCAATGAAGATGAAAATATTGTCGTTCCACAAAATTTTTTTTCAAATTACGCTTAAAATGTTGGTAATTAAATAAGCTATTTGGTAAAAAAATAAAACATTCCAGATCTTTACTATAACGTAGAAAAAAAAACGAAGTAAAAATGAAAAATTTTAGCATATCGACGGAAAAGGCATTCAATTACCTTTCTAACGATATGCCATTTATCTCGGTCAGACTTTTCGGTTGGGCTCCACAAGGGTTTGAGTGGGACCATACACCGAAAAACACAAAAGTACCGTTATCTAAAAAACGGTACTTAGAAAAAAAATATTACAACGTTTTTCGTGTTCAGGAGGTCCCAATTAACTTATCTAGGCATGTGGCGTTCTTGGTATTTTTTGGCTGTAAACCAGTGTAATGAATGGATAAGTCAATCTAGTCTTATGTGCTTTAATCATAATGTGATTTTGAAGTCTCGAGAAGTAAATATACAAAACTCTGCAGAATATATAATAACAAATTAAAACAACAAAATAAGTCGTCAAAGATTCCAAAAGTATCTTATAATACTACAAAAGTGTTATGGGAAAAATTTGTAAAATTAAAAAATATAAAATTTGCAGATTTTCTGCAACTATGTGATGCAAAATTTCTCCAAACTCAGTCTTTTTCTAAGATAAATTCAAGACTTTAATAACCATTGTTTTTAATTCCGTACGTATTCGAATTAGCTTAGGAATAACATAAAGCTAGACGTAAATTAGCAGTTTTTAATGTAGGTTCTCGATTACACATATCGCACTCGTTCAACAATACTGTATTAACTCAAAAAGCTCAAAGTTTTCAGGAGAGACAAAAAATTTTTTTCTCAATGCTTAAGACAGTTTTCATTTGCAAAAGTTTGGCAATATTTAGAAAACCCATCAATTATTGTATTGCGCTGCATTAACT
Organism: Phyto melanocephala; assembly: GCA_941918925.1. Taxonomy (NCBI): domain Eukaryota; kingdom Metazoa; phylum Arthropoda; class Insecta; order Diptera; family Rhinophoridae; genus Phyto; species Phyto melanocephala. The sequence goes on along the minus strand of OW799233.1, from coordinate 179,479,979 downwards.
TTTTATTATTTGTTCATTCTCTGCAGATAAAAAAGGGATTTTTTAGTTACTATCATTTTCTTGAATTATTTTTGTTTATAAGAAGTAAATATTTTGAGCTGTGTTTTTTTACGTGACTCTTTATACGAAAAAATAATTATTTGCTAAGGCCAATACTGCAAACAACTCAAAATAATTTTGTTTTCTTGATTCACAGAAATAACCGATTTCCGCAAGAAAAAGGTCACAACATGTAATTTAATTAAGAAAGAGTAGTCAGAACTATTGGAATTGTTAACCATAGGTAGACATAAGCGTTATGTATTGCTTTTTGCCAAAAAGATAAAATAAAAAATTTTGAGTTAATACAGTATTGTTGAACGAGTGCCATATATTTAAAGTAACCTTTGCCATATTTAGGGCCATTATTAAAACTTGCCGTTAGTTAAAGGCAGGATTTTATCGGACCGATAAATGGCTTTGCGTTATAAAGCCTTAATTTATTATTTTTTTATCTATTAAATATTATTTTTATCAATAATTACAATAAAAAATGGAAGTTGTAATAATGCGAAGCTATTTACAAAAAATCCTACCTTTAACTAAAGACAAGTTGTAATAATAGCCCTTATACTTTTTAATTATAATTTATTAATTAATTCAGTGTATAAGATTTGCCTTACAAGTACAGAAACGTAAACAAATTATTTGTAAATTTATAGTTTTTGTCCACTACACTATTTAGCAGAAAAAAAAACCAAAACCTACATTCTATCGTATTTATAATTGAGTTTTAATTTGTTAATAAATGCAATACATTTTTGTCTTATTAGATGGATTATCTTATTAATTAAATACTTTTGTGTTTTCACTATTTTTTTTTTCTCTTATATTTTTAACCACAACCCAATACTGTTAATTATTTTTATTTATAATTAATTGCTTTAAGCTTAGCTTTCTTATTACACCATGAATTTGAAAAAGAAAAGCATTAAGCAGGATTTTTAGGTATTATAATTTTATGATTATCTTATGTGCTATAATTTCTACAAAATTATTTTATCTATATTTTTTTTCCAGGTTAAAATTGTAGTTTAAGTTTAAAAATATAAACGATTCAAGAGAAAAAACCCAAAACTCGAATTTAATTTTGTTTAAACTATTTTCCAATATGAACAGGCCGATGTTGAAATATAGTAATCTTAGTATGAGGTATTGACTCTTAGGCGGGTAGCAAGCAGGGTACCCAGATGCTGTCCATTTTATTTTTAAAGAGTAATTGATTGTGGAAATATAGTACATTTGGTGTGAAACTGGCACCTGTATTACTCCTGTTGTTCTGTATTTATTTATTTTTTTTTTTGACACAATATAGTTTTAGTATTATCATCCAGTGTCAATAATTTACAAGAACGGTTTGGTTAAAAAAATTACGTCATCTTTGCAAAAGAAACAACCTGCAAACCGTTCATGCAAAATGGCCTTTTTATACCCTTCACAATGAGTGTAAGGGAGGGTATAAATAGATTTGTAATTCCGTGGGAAATTTCTACAATTTCTATAAAGTATAAATTTGTGAAAGCATATGAATAAGGGAGTCTATTGAGCATTGTCCCTGTGTATGTTGAAATCAAAAATTTTAGAAATATTTGGGAGCAGACCGGTATTGAAAATCAGCATAATAGCCCAATAACTTTCTGAGATATGAGCAAATACACACGACTGCTTCGGGGTTTTTCCCCTTTATTTTTACTATTATTACTATATTTACGCTTATGTGCCTCTAAATATATCTGTGAAAATTTTTGGAATAATTGATTACTAACCGATAAAGTTATAGGCAAAAATGATTTAAAAAAATATATATTTTTGTGAATATATCAAATTTTTTAAGCTCCTAAATAACTTTTGGACACGTTAAACACAGAAAATTATAAGTCGTAGCCGTATTATTTATAAGAATAGCTAATAAATCGGCTTTAAACTAACTGAGATATAAGCACCAAAATACAACTGCTTTGGGGATTTTCCAAAAATTCACAAACGAAAATCGATTTTTTTTTCAATTTATATTCCACCCATAGAGTCAATATGGGGGTATTAACTTGGGTATGGACTTGGTCAGTAAAATGCAGTTAACAAAAGTTAATACAGAGAGATTAAAAATCCAAGATGGTGTCCTAGAATCAATAACCAATATATAAGTCAAATATAGTAGCAACGACTTTGTCCCCTTTAACACCCACAATATTGGTATCAAATAAAATGGTTTAATCAGTAGAATACAGTAAACTATTAAAAATGGTAAATCCAAGATGGCGTCAGAAAGAAAATGGCGGATTTTTTTTAACCCTATCAATATGGGTATCAAATGATAGGGTTTCTTGACTAGTAGAATACAGTTACCATTGTAAAGTTTCAAAATCAAAGATGGCGTCGGATTTAGTAAAGAAAATGGCGTTTAACATGAAATCTAAAAACAAGGCTAAGCTACGATGTGGTCATTATACATTTTATTTTTAGATTCAGCCTGGCCGGATATTGCACTTTTACTTGTTAATATTCGATGTGTGGTACTTGGTGTCGTTTTTAAAAAACTACGAACGCGGCTATCCAAAATTTGCATTACACACTATAGGGTAATTAAGTTTATTCTCATAGCCACTCATCCCAAAGAGGCTAACTTAAGCAACAATAAAAAACCATGTTGTCGTATTACCACCAACTATAATCAATGCACTGCAAACTTTTACAATAAAAAATTAAAAGATAAACTGGGTAAACAAACTTGAAGCAGCACTTCCTAATTCTTGCATAAAAAATGTTTAATCCTAATTGCCGTGATGCAATGCAGACATACCTTTACATTTATTTGTCCATATTAGAAGAGATTTAATACGTGGCATTTTAAGTCCTCTTCCTAATATTTAAATTCTAATTGTATTAATTAGTTTAGTTACACCATACTTTCTATTATTGTATATTTCACTAGTTCTTCGCCTGGTTGAAAATTTTTTAAATGCAGACTTTCTAAACACCGCCAATTAGGATACAACTAAATTCGGGTTTTTATTTCTGTTGAATCGTTAACTTATCTCTCTTTTATTGTATTAACATAGAAATGGCAAAATTATTAACATATTTCTACTTTCTTTGCAACTCTTTACCTTCCATCGTACACCAGGTCACAGAATGTATAAGAATTATGAACAACATTCTTAAACTTCTCTACCGCACAGACATCGGTCAGACGCACAACGATGTGCGTGATATAATGCTTATTTTATTGCGAACCGTTATAAAGACGTCACAGGCTCTGGATCGCGAAAATCAATTAGTTGGTAATTTGGTAGCCATTATGTTGGGCATACTCCAACGTATGGATGCTTTGCATTATGAGATTTTCGTTAAACATTTAAATAATCGCTTTGAACTGCAAGATTTTATCATTGAAATATTGCTGGTCTTTGAAGAGTTGGTCTCGCCACACCAAAAGACCGTATTTCCTCGCGATTGGATGGATATGATAATGCACCAGAACACTGTTATTCTTGGCTCCCTGCAACATTTGTCCATAGTGATTGTCGATCATTTCTTCGATCCGTTCGAGAAGCAAGTTTGGTCGAATTTCTTTCAGTGTTCGATTGCTTTTCTGATACAGTCTCCGCTGCAGCTAAACGACTTTAATGACAATAAGCGCCAGGTGATTTTTGCACGTTATCGTGACATCCGCAAGGATACGGCTCAAGAGATACGTAAAATGTGGTTCCAATTGGGTGAGTACAAACCGAAATTTGTGCCTCAATTGGTAGAGCCGATCTTGGAAATGAGTATGATACCCGAAGTGGAACTGCGAAAGGCCACCATACCGATCTTTTTCGATATGATGCAATGTGAATACTATAGTTCAAAGCTAATTGACGACAGCTATGGTGATACCAAACGCAACAATGCGCACTATAAGGCCAACTTTAATGACTTTGAAACCGAAATGATAGAGAAACTTGATATTCTAATTGGAACCGGCAAAGGAGATGTGGAGTACAAAGAACTATTTGCCGAAATTCTATTGGAAAAATGTAGTGCTCACAATATCCTTCATATCGAAGGCACCAAGTTCGTAAACATGGTTACCAAACTAATGGATCGTTTGTTGGAATACCGTTGCATTATACAAGATGAAAGCAAGGAAAATCGCATGGCCTGCACCTTCTCTCTGCTGCAGTTCTATTCCGAGGTAAATCGCAAAGAAATGTACATTCGTTATGTTTATAAATTGTGTGACTTGCATATGGAATTTGATAATTACACTGAAGCCGCCTTCACTTTAAAACTACATACCGAACTACTGTGTTGGAATGACACGGAACTATCACCGCTGCTAAGGTCCCATCGTCACGTGCAATGTCGTACTCATCGGGAGTTAAAGGAAGCTTTATACTTTGAGGTCATCGACTACTTTGACAAGGGCAAAATGTGGGAATGTGCCATCGATATGTGCAAGGTCTTGGTGCAACAATATGAGAATGAAATTTATGATTACATCAAATTGGCCGATTTGCTCAAGAAAATGGCTCTATTCTATGAGAAGATATTGAAGGAACTAAGACACACTTCGGAATATTTTCGTGTCTGCTTTTACGGTCTGGGCTTTCCCAGATTTTTACAAAATCGCGCCTATATATATCGTGGCAAGGAATATGAAAGATTGAGTGATTTTAGCACTCGCATACTGGTGCAACATCCCCAAGCGGAACTAATGCATACCTTGGAAATGCCCGGAGAGGATATAACACAAGGCGAGGGTCAGTATATACAAATAAATAAAGTGGAGCCCATTATGGATGAGTCGTGTGCCAAGTTCAATAATAAAATCATATCAAATGAAATAATTAAGTATTTCACCAACAACAATGTACAAAAGTTTAAATACTCACGACCATATCGTGAGAGCACCAGTGGCGATTCGGATGGCGTAAGAAATTTGTGGTTGGAGCGTACCGTGTTGACAACTCAGTTCCCCTTGCCGGGTATACTAAGATGGTTCCCCTTAATAGATTCGCATACGTTTAAGGTAAGTTGATACACACAATAAAGGTGTTCACGCTACCGGTTTTAGTCTTGCGTTAAGTTACTATTGAAGAGAGCATCATTTTTAACGAAACGGAATTTGACAACAAGAGAACAAAGTCAATTTACGCTTTAGATTAGACATAAGGCAATAAGTAAAAGTTAGTGCGAAATGATTGTTAGGCTTGCATTTAGTTATTGCAAAAGACTTAGACCGGCGTGACGGGAATACCTCTAATATTTTTACAACAACTGAAAGTTTTAATTATTTTGTTTTTTTTTTTGTTTTCCCCCTCAGATTACTCCCATTGAGTTGGCGGTGGAAACAATGAAATCTACCAATAAGGATATCAGAGATTTAATTATTGCTCATAAAAACGATGATAATTTACCCATCAACCAGTTGAGCATGAAAATCAATGGTATCGTAGATCCAGCAGTCATGGGCGGTTTCAGTAAATATGAAGATGCCTTTCTCACCACCGACTATTTGGATGAACATCCAAATCACAAGGATTTGATAGATGAGTTGAAAGATTTAATAGCATCACAAATACCCTTATTGGATATTGGTATGTAAAAGCTAAAACTAATGTTGCAATAAATTCGATTGTTGTGATCATTTTGTGTATTTTCTTCTTTAACGTTACAGCCATTTCTTTGCATAAACAAAAAGCTCCAGAAAGCTTAAAACTTTTCCATGAACGCATGGAAAATTGTTTCGCCGACATGCAGGCAAATGTTGAAGCTAAATATGGGAAAAAAGTAAGTTTGTATCAAAGAAAATTTCTGTTGTTCTTCTAAGACCTAAATTATTAACTCTTCTTGTTGTCTTTGTAGTCTTGCGATTTAAAAATTGATAGAGATTCAGTAATAATGCGTCGCAACAATTCATTTTTACCCAACATGTTCGACAACAACAATCGCCTGTCCGAAACCAGCATGGGCTCATCAGAGTAAGTTTATCGTACACATGTGAGATGCCATTTTGTATATTTTTTCATTTTTAAAATACTCATTGCAGTAGCGGACTATCAAAATCAACCTCTTCGATGAGACCACAAACGAATTCCATAAAATCAACATTCGGTTTTGCATTTAATCCAAGGTAGGTTTAACATTTATTTCAAAGCATAATAAAACTATTTGAAAAATATTTTAACGATACACATTTCTTTTTTCTAATATTTTATATGTTTTCGTGTAAAAAAAATTTCATTTGTGCGCTTTTCAACAGCTTAAGACTTTAGCTGTGCTAACATTTCTTTGCTGTAATTGTGTTGCAATTTTTTGTTTGTGAAGTTTCTTTTTTTTTTAATTTCAATTATTTCCCAGTTTGAAAGCTCCTTCTGTTGCACACCATTGTAAATTATTGCCTTATGTGTTGTTTTTTTTTTTCTTTTCTCTTCTGTTTTGTTTTCGTTTCAATTTCTTTTTCGATGTTGTTCGTTTATTGTTTTTGTAACACGGTAGACCCAGTCTAGGACATTCGCCTAGCACGAAGAGTAAAACAAAGGATAAGACTACATCGAAAAGAAGATCCATTAAAAAGGTTGGCTGAAATGATTTTTATTATTTAATTGTATCGTTTTATTAATTTATTTTTTTTTTTTTCATTTTTATTGTAGTTGGATCGCGAAACACTAAGTTTGCCAGTTGCCAATAGTCAATGGTATACAACACCATTGAGTACAATAACCTCTACGCCTGAAAGAGATTCTAATTCGAATACATCCATTATAAGTGCTTCCAATACATCCTTGTCATCTGTCAAAACACCGGACCCAAAAGTGCTTACTGAAGAGGTATGAATTGCAAATGATTTTTCTTTTATTAACGATCATGTTGCCATTTTGTCAATACTTACTAATAATATCAATCTGTTAATCGACTGAGATAAACTTTGAAACAATTCTCATTAATACTTACATAAATACGTATGTATGTATGTTGCCAGCAAGAAATAACACTACGAAGTAGTGATTATGTTGCGGTGCAGTGATTTGATTTAGTGAAAACATGCATCGTGTGGGATTAACAGTTAAGCTTCGTCGTAATGATGACTATAGAATTAGATTAAAGTTATAATTGCAAAAAAGTAATGCTTTATAAGAAACATATTTATAACAATATAGAAATGCTTTTTATTTTTCACGAAATAAATAGTGGTTAAACACATGGGCATTTCCATGTCATCGTACGTGACATTTGTACTGCTATAAAGTGGAGTAGTTTTTGCAACAGTAAGAGTAACTGAAACAAAATTAGATATTTATGTTCCATTGAAAGGGTACTTTATTTAAAAAATTATTAATTATATTCGAATCATTGTTGTCTAAAATATCCAGAAAAATAAGAATATATCGTACGTGACATAAAACAAAGGTGATTTTGAGGTATATATGGAAATATGAAAAAATCTGCAAATCTTGGGAGGTATTTTTTCTTTTTAATTTCTTACACTAAACCAAATATTTTTCTTTTAAAATTCATCATACTTAAATAATTGAAAACAATCTTTAAATGATTTTGTAATAAATTCAATTTAATATCGTTCGTGACAGATTTTTCTCTAATAGTATTCTTAGGTAATAAACTTTATATTATGTTAAGAAAAAAAGTTAAATTCTAAACAAGGTGCTCTTGCGACTGTTCAAATACGAATGACGGAGACAAATAATTTTTTGCACTACGTACGTGACATTAAAATAACATCCAAGGGAAATAAAAAAAAAATACCGCTAATTGGACTCTATATTTTTATTTTCCTTATGGATCTTGTTAATTGTTGTTGTTACCTTAATTTTAAAGCATATTTACAATTACAATTTATTTTTACAATTTAGTCGCTAAAAAAATAGTTGATTGCAATTCTTTAAAATAAGTCAAAGACTCTTATTATTGCTTTTAAAATAATTTAATAAGCTCTTAATATCTTAATATTAATATTATGGTTTTGAAAAAATTCGTTTAAGGCGATAGACGAATGCCTATCATTTACTTTTTAAAAATTGTTTTATGTAAATGTAGCCCATGGTTCCGCCAAAGATATTAGTGCGAAGTATGGCCACAATAGTTTGAAAAGCCTTTCCGGCGATTCTCGTATGATACAACACATTCATATTGGTTGAAAAGAACGCAACGTTTCATCCTAATATTATAAATGTAAATGTTTAGATACGGCCCTATGCTCCTTATAGGAATGTATCACAATAATAAGGCTATTTCGCGAAAAAAAATGGGAAAAATATTTTTTTATAAGTTAGTCAGTTGTTCGGGTGCCCCAGTGGACTAGTCAGTAGTGTGCTGGTCTGCTAGTTTGGGGGTTGCGCGTTCGATTCCCGCCAGAGACTCTAGACTGGTCTGCTTCCCTTTCTCTTCTATTCTAACTATTTCTATTCGTCTCTTTATTTCTATATTAAGGCGTCACAATGGACCGTAATGGTCTCCGGGTGAAGTTAACTTTGCACCACCCTTACATACCTACCTAGTCAGTTGTTCAAACGTTTAGATTGCTTCAATTTACATGCACTGGCGAAAAGAATGTAATCATCCAAGGTCGTCTGTAAGTGTTTTTTTCTTCTTAAATATTTCGAAAAATTACTAAACGGATTTAAATGAAATTTGCCACAGATAACTATATAACAACCTTTCAGGCCAATAACTACGCAGTCGAAGTCGCGGGCACAGGCTAGTTTATAATAATTGCTGAATTTTCAAGGTGCCCTAAGTGTCGTATTTTTCTACATTTAAAAAAGATTTTAAAACTTTATTTACAAATAACACAATACTCTTCATTACTTTTATAGAACGCAAAGTTTCATGAGTTACTAATCTTTATTTACATGAATTGTAAAGGTAATTATGCGTGATTTTTCACTCATTTTAAGGCACTTGATTTATAGCAAACTATTTCATAATTTGTTTGCTGGTTATGTATATTAGCGATTGTTGTTATTGTCACAGTTTGGCTGTTGTTGAAACTTCTATTCCGGGGAAAAGACTATCGTTTGGTACAGCTATTGAACTAATAGCGGTGCAATATTGTTAGTGTATTTATGTTGCTCATGTACATATTAAATATTTTGTAGAATTGTAAAAATACCTTTTTAAATAAGCGAATTATCAAAATGTTTAAAAGACGACGTTTTATTAAAATTTTATAGCTTACACCCAAACGGCCATTACGGTCAGAAAAGGAGAAGGAGAGACGTTTGTCAAGACCGGCTAGTATAGCAACACCCACGGCCAGCATGAAGGGCTTTTCAGTAGCCGATACACAATCGCTATCGGGTGCTGATAGTAGCAATCGCAATTCAGTTGATACCACCGATTCTACATCGGAAGAAGACCTAATACCACCACCACTGCCTGCCAAAACACGAGACTCGACTGATTTTTCTAGTCTCAACTACAGTTTGGATTGGAATAACGGTTCATTTTTACTGGGCGGTCCACAGAGTCCAACTGGCACGATTACAAGGACAACCTCCTGTTGCACTACGAACAGTTTTGTCAACACATCGTACGAATATGTTGAGGCGAAAAATTTCATTATAACAACGACAGCTTTAGATGACAAAAAAAAACCGCCAACACCTCCACCAAAGCCATCTAGGAATAGCAAACACATTCCATAGTTTATCAGGTTTAAAAATGAAAATTCAAAGCACACTAACACTAAAACAAACTGACCAAAGTTAAGCCATAAAACTAAATTTATAATAAAAGAAAGAGAAAACGAAACAAACAATTATGAACGTAAACAAGTGCCAAAAAAAAAAAAAAAAACAAAATAATAATTAACTAAAATAAAACGAAATAAAACCCTTTTTAACAGATTCTCCTTTATATAAATAAAAAAAAAAACTTAAAATTGTTTCAAAATTATTAAGAAATATATAATAGATGTTACGACTTTTTAATTTATATCAGGGTAGATTGATTATACTAAATGTCTTCCTTTATTTTAAATTCTACTTAAATGTTTTATATTGTCTTTTATTCTTGTTTTTCTATCTTCCAACAGATAAAATCTTAATCTTAATTAAGCAGTTTTTAATTCCAAAACTAAAAAAAAAAATTAATAAAATCGTACTGAAAAGAAAACTCAGTATTCATTTAACATTAATTAAGCACAATTTTTTTTTTAAATTCATATTGTTGTTTAACTAATTTTAAGTACCACCTAATTGCCACAGCAGATTAAGTTTTATACGCCTAAGTAAAATAAGAACAAAATTATACATTAAATATTACTGATTTACTATTTTAGTTTAAGTAACAATTAAACAAAACCTTATCGAAAAAATCAAGTCAATTATTTTAACAAATGTCTTTTTAATCAAAATGTATATTCGTTATAAGTTTTAGAAAAAAATTTCTTTATTGGCAGTATATGTAATAAAAACAAAATTAACATTTAATTTCTTTGCAACGCATACTTACATATTCAAAACATTTTTTGATTTCTCGTACATTATTTAAAATATTTAGCCCTACAATTAGTTTGCTGCAATAACAACATATGTATATTCAGTTTTAAGCGCAAAACAAATTTTATTATTTTAAATCTATCATCTTCCTTTCATAAGTGTCTTATTTTAATTTTTATATTTAATGTTTACTTTTATTATATTTCTATAATTTTGGATCTTTATTTAATAAATGGGCCAAAGATTTTATAAGCGTATACAAGAATTTACATTAAGCAAAACAAATGTTTTTAGAATAAATTAAATGTATATACATAGATAGACATGTATGTATGTATTTATGTACATATGCGCAATATTTAAAAATCTTTTTTTATCTGACTGTTGAGAAAGGCCAAAAATAATGGTAAGTATTCAGACAGGTATAATCGACAATGTGCTCAACTATTTTGGAAACGACAACAACACTGCAAACAGCTGATACTGAAACTGTTTGTTGAAGAAATACATTTTTTTTAAATATTTCACTTTTTATACCCGCCACAGTAAGTGTAAAGGTGAAATTTCTACAGTTTTCATTTCCGACCCCATAAAGTATATATTTTTTGAAAGCTTTTGAATAGAGAAGTTGATTGAGCCCTATTCGTCTGTCCGTGTGTGTGTGTTGAAATCAACTTTTGGAAGCCCCCTGACATCGTCTGAACCCGCGTGAGGTATTTAAATATCAGAAATATTCGGGTGCAAATCGGTATTGAAAATCAGAAAAATCGGTACATAAACAACTGAGAAAAAAACCACGACCACCTCGTTTTTTTTACAACATCAAAACATACTTGTATCGGTAGATTAGACTATATATTCGAAAACAATCTTAATCCTGGGATCAGTCTACGACTAAAAGTTGTCGATACAAGTAATTTTAAGACAATTCACTTAAGGAGGTAAACCACAGCAGAAAATTTCGTGGAACCTGCCTTCGAGGAACTTAAGCATTTAAACGGCAATATGCACAGAAGCGAGAATATAAAAAAAAACTTTACATGATGTACGCCAGTCTTAACTCAAAATGGATAAAAGCAAACCGTACTTTTGAGAGTATTTATTTCAATTATCCTGTGTAATAAGATGTCTTCATTAATCGTGAATAGCATCAACATCTATCAACCGATTTTTATGATTAACATCTTATTTGTTTTCGCATAATTTTTAACTTTCTAAATAATTATAAAAATGTAAAATTTTTGGCCAAATATTTCTTATACATAAGGTTGGTTTGGTTTTGAAAATGGGCTAAATCGGAATATTAGAAAAAGAGTTATAGCTCGTAATGCAAGAGTAGGTCAAAAAAACCATGTCCTTCCAACATCGAATAAAATGCTATTGTGTTTAAACGCGTTAATGTAGTCATGAAACTTTGTATATTTCCTGAGTAAAAACAAAATTTTTCCCTGACAATTGCTTAAAGCTATGCATTAGCAAAGGAGTTATAGGACAAAATGTACGAAAATGTATACCGCACAGTGTATTTTTCGGTATATTCAAAATTTAAAACCTAATAAAAGGGACAAAATTAGATTTACGATTCTGAAATTTTGCAACCATTGCTTTTGGGTCAAAGGCTTTGTACTAATGGAAAATAAGTGTTACACGCTCTCTTTTACGCCCACCTACCATATAATGCTTTATCTCAAATTCATATAATTTCTTTATGAATAAAGTTTTTGGAATAATAAAGGACTATATTGAAATATCTAAGTTGTATTTATTAGCAGAAACTTTATTGGCACGCCTACTTTAACGTCCACTTTCATTGAAAGACTAAATTTACGAAAACGTTTTACTAGCATATCGAAGTTATACAAAGAAAGTGATACATATCTATATTTATATAAAAATCAATGTGTGTTTGTATGTTTGTTTGTGCTTTATAAACGGTTAAGCGGCTGGACCGATTTCCTTGAAATTTTCACAGAATCTTTCTGTATGTCTGGAAGAAACTATAGGCTATACTTTGCTTTGAAATTGTAAGTGGGCGGGGTGCCACGCCCTATTAAAGAATAAGTATTAAATATTATATATCTCGAAAGTTAATGCAGCTAGAGTCTTCAAATTAAGTACGGTAAACTTTGACATCCACACGAACATTTGGGTAAAAAATGGGCCGACTTTCAATAGTAGGCGTGGCCACATGAATTAAATATTAAATTTCGTATATTTGGAAAACGATATCGATTAGAGTACTAAAACTTTGCAAGAGCAACTTTGACACCCAAATAAACATTTGTGGAAAAAATGGGTACATTAGAAATAGTGGGCGTGGCAGCTCTCATAGCAATTGAATACTAAAACTCGTCTATTCGGGAAGCGATAACAGTTAAGAGTACCCAAATTTTGCACGAGAAGCTTTGATATCTATATGACTATTTTGATAAGAAATGGATGCTTTAGTAATAGTGGGCGTGGCACCTGTCATATGAATTAAATACAAAAATTCGCATATCTGGGAAGCGATAATAGTTAGAGTACCCAAATTTTGTAAGAGACACTTTGACGTCTATATGATTATTTGAATAAGAAATGGTTGATTTAGTAATAGTAGGCGTGGCACTAGCAAAATAAATATATTTTTGAACTATAAAATTTTTATTTCATTACGATGGGGGTGGTGAAGCACACCGGGTATTAGCTAGTTTTAGTATAAAGATATTATTCCATGGCGATTAGTGTTTATAACCAAATAATAAATTCTGAGCTATATAAGTACATCAAATTGTTGGTGGGTATAAAAGATTCGGCACAACCAAATATATTGCTCTTACTGGTTATATATGAAGTTTAACAATTCTTGGCACTAAAATTTATTTTTTTATATATGGAGTTTGACAAACAATGGCACACAAAAAAAAATTATCAGCTGGGCTGGCACCGCCACCTGTTTAAGTGTATCCTTACCGTTGTTTTTAATGGGTTATAAACAATCAAACCAACAAATACATAAGAAGTTGTCCAACAAAATATGAAACAGATAAAGTTAGTTTGTAAAGGAGGAGCACTGCGGTAAGTTGTTTTATATATGTATGTATGTAGTTATGGGAAATTTTAAATAATTCTGTACTCTTTGAAACAAACGCACCATTTTATTTTAAATATTTTGGCGTCGTTAAATTCGGCCCTTAATGCCCACTTTTTTAATTATGTACTTGCATCGATATAGTGTTTAGTATTTTCCTTCTAACTGTACACAAATTACAGTCCAGCCAATGCAGAAAATAAAAATAAACGTTTAAGAATCGGCCAACATCTATTTTTCATACCCCTTAATATTTAGAGTGACTCACCCCAAGGGACAATTTATGCCTCACCTAAATAACGTAACGACTTCGACGAAATTTTAAACTAAAACAGATCTGCGCACCGTAAAACATATATGGTTTATGTTTTCTTTAATGTAAAAAATATTTCCTAGAAAAATTTATATGGCAAAACAACGTTTGCCGTTTCAGCTACTTTTTTATTATACTTGTCATCAAGTAAAAATAAAAATATAGGAGCGTTTTTTTAATAGTTGTTAAAAGCGGTATTAAATTCTATGATTTGATTGTTAATGCCGCCGATGTAACGAAAAATCCAAATAAACTACTTTATTAAAGACAAAAGTAAAATTATTTTATTAAAATATTGACCAAAACATCCAATGGATTTGGTGGTAATTCCCGAAATCAAAAAAAGTTAGACATTTTAATTATTTTTGTTTTTTGCTGTGTGTGTGTTTTTTTAATTTCTTACACCTTTTTATTGTTTATTCCAACTATGTGGATAAAGTCAGTTTATTTATTTTTTAATATTTCTTAGCACCTAATACTTTAAAAGTTAATTTTTATAATTATTTTTTATTATTTTTTTTTTTTTTTTTTAAAGTTGAAAATAAAAGAAGCCAAAATAAGATATCAATTGGCAAAAAAAAAATTGTTTCTTAGCTAATACGGCCATAGTTTCAACACGAGGGTTTATTATGTCATTCGCGACTTTTTCAGCTGCTGCTTTCATGTTGTCGGTTATCTTCGATTCACGTAAATTCATGAATTCGAACCATGCCTTCAAATCCAATCTGCTGGGTAAGATGATTGAAAATCCTATAACTTGACCATAGGACTTAAAGATACCGAGATATCTCCATTCGATATCCTTAATGTAGTAGAATTGGACGAAACACCAGGTTCAGGAGGTGAATCTGCGGCGACCGAAGCTGACGACAAATGGCTATCAATATGGGTGCTATGCATAGACAGAGAAAGAGCTTCCGACCCCGCTTACCGAAGCCAACTGATCTCTAATGACACTCAGGTGATAAAAGAGGAGGGTGGACCGGACCACTGCAATTTAAGTGTGGGTGTAACAAAATGTAAGAGGTGGACTCAAAACCCGGATTATCGGAAAATGGTAGCAGCAATCGACATGTACTTCTACCATTTTGACACCGCGCCATGGTCGAATGTTAGAGTTGCAGCAGTAAGTTCTAGATATAAGGATTGTGCATCTCTACTTTCAGTTGGTCATGCTAGCACCCTAATGGGTCTGACGCACGAAGTGCTTGCCCGACTTTAATAAATGAACTGTCTTCTATATTCAATTTCAAAGAAGAATACAATCTGTCATCGTCTTATTTTCCGTATCAGATTAACTTGTGCTTAACTCCAAGGAGTGCTTACTCATCCAGAGAAAATTCAGGAATTTATACCTTCTGACATTTCATTGGATTATACTTTAGTAATACCCGCTCACAAAACGCTAGATTCAAACGCTAGAGAAAGATGTACGCAAAGTCTTAATCAACGGCTACTGGGTTGGTTATGTTTTTACGAGGTCTCGGAACATGTCAAAAGGAGGGTGGACCGGACCAATGCAAACGCAAATCAAAATCAACAAAATGGACGCAACCAAAACCAACAACAAGATAAAGATGATGACGAAGGCGAACTTGGAGAATTCGATCCTGCTCTAATGGATTCTGATGAATCCAGCAGATTTGATTCGGAGGCATGGTTCAAACGCTAGAGAAAGATTACGCAACGTCTTAATCAACGGCCACTGGGTTGGTTATGTTTTTACGAGATCTCGGAACATGTCAAAAAAAGGGTGGACCGGACCAATGCAAACCCAAAATGGACGCAACCAAAACCAACAACAAGATGAGGATGATGACGAAGGCGAACTTGGAGAATTCAATCCTGCTCTTATGGATTCTGATGAACCCAGCAGATTTGATTCAGAGGCATGGTTCGAATAAATGGATTTACGTGAATGGAGGATGACCGACAACATGAAAGCAGCAGCTGAAAAAGTCGCGAATGACATAATAAACCCTCGTGTTGGAACTATGGTCGAATTAGCCAAGAAACAAATCTTTTTGGCCAATTGATATCTTATTTGGACTTCTTTTATCTTCTACTTTTATTATGTTTTTGCATTCATGTTATCAACGTCTTTTTTACAAAATAATTTACAGTGTTTATCAAACTTATAATTTATATTTTATAATTATTTTTATTCATTGATTATTATTACTATTTTTTTTTTTAATTTTGACTTGAAACTTATTTAAGTATAAAATAAATTTAATTATTTAAAGATTTTTACAAAAAATCTGTTTTTATTTTTTTTTTTCTTCTAAATATTTATTTAATATTTTAAGCCTTTTTTGTGTAATAAATAAATAATCGCCTGTGTTCTGTATTCCGAGTGAAATTAAATCACTCGGAATTGCCATTGCAGTGTTATTGTTTATAACAACAATTTCATGTCAATTCCGAGTGTTTTTTTTTCACTCGGAATGCAGAACAGAATGGGCGAGTTAGATATTTTTGTAATACTATTTTTTCATTTCATTAACTATTATTATTATTATTTTTTAATTTTCTTTTATTTATCGATATCGTTCAACGTTTTAACTAATTATAATAAAAAAAATAATAAAAATAAAAATGACTGCTGTAAACGAAAAGAATATTATGTTTTATTCAATTTATAGTAGTATGTAGTGTTTTGTACTAAAAGGTTTTAGTATTAAAATAAAAAATAAAATAAAAATCTTTACAAATACATATTTCAATTTTATAAAGACTTTAAAAATAAGACCCAACCTTAAGAAAATAAAGAGAATTTAACGGATCTTGGTATATGAATGATTTTTTTTTTTTATTTTTTTTAGACAGAACGTCTTAAGAATTAACAGTGAAACGAAAATTTAATGAGTTAATATATTAGAGTATATCTTGTTTCATTTTAATGCTGCTAAAAACTAAAATAAAAAAATCACAGAAAAGACTTGTTAAAACAATTTGAAACGAAAACTACAATAACCTAACGTTGATGACATTTTAAAAATACAGTACATTTTGATAGCTGTTTTTAGAATTAAACAATACAATTAGAAATTGTATTTTTTTAAATAGAGTTTAATAAATATTTTTTACAAAATTTGTTTTGAAATTTGTTTAAGTTCGCTGGAATGATTAATTTATAATTAAAGAAAACATAGTTTTATTTCTAAATAAACCAGTTAAGCGAATAAAAATATTGTTTTATTTTTTCTTTCTTATAATAACGTAGCAATAGCTGTTTGAAATGATAAATTATACAAAAGAAATTTGTAATTTGTTAGAATTAAGTTGAATTTTTACTTACTTCTTAAGGATCCTGCCTTTAATTTTTTAATGGTAGTGTAATGTAAGGATAAAACTGCAGTCTATATAAGAAAAAGGAATCGTTGATTTATGTCTAATATAGATTTCGTCTTAAAATTATATCGGTATTTTTTTGACTTTGTTAAAGCAGTTTTTGCAAGTAGGCCTCCAAATGAGCACTCAATGGCCTTTTTATTTGCTGTTGTTTATACCACTTTTCAAAAGTTTCCTTAGCAATAACCTCGCAATCGTAAAGGATATCAAAAATGCTACAAATTAATTCATTTGCGGTGTTTGTATCGTATTGTTCTTGCAGTGTATTTACTACAGAGTCGAGACAAGTCAGCTCGTGATCTTCATGGGCATCGATACATAAACGCAGTAATGGCAAGCAGTTCTTGCGAAATTCATTAACATTTAGTTGTGGTTTCTTTGCGTTGTTGCTGTTATCCATAAAATTTCCAATGTCGCTACTGCTGCTGGAATTACTGCAGGTACTACTGTTTTTACTGGTTGTTCTGCTACCTGTACGAAATGTTGCCGCTTTCATCGTAATGATAGCAGGGTAATCACAGCAAAGCAGCCGTGTTAGGTTTCTTAGAAAATAATTATTTATATTTACATTGGTGTTAATATAATCTAATGCTAAATTTGAGTCATTGGGTGAACTTAAAAGTATTTCTAAACGCTGCACATGTTGATCCATTATTGTTGCATTGCTGTTGGTGTTGTTTGTGATGTTGGCATTTGTGGATACGATTTCAGGCTTTACCTTGGAATCGTACAGAAATTGTAATTTATTGGCCGCAACAAATTGACGCCATTGTTGTTGATCACTTATAAATAGTTGGCCTCTACCAAGTTTAAATTTATTATGCCACAAGTCCCGCATATAGTTGGCGCCAAAGTATTTGGTGAAATAAAAAACTAAAGCGTTAACAAAGCGCTCGGTAAACAGTTTGTCACTGGACCAGCTGTCGTGCCAGATATCACTGAATTCTAATAAACCCTCGTGCAATATAGATCCCATAAACTCAAAAACATATGTCCACCCATTGGGTACGTCCACCAACAGATCAGGAAATTGATGGGCAAATTGTTCGTATGCTTTACTAAATGTTGACTTTTTTAATTCTTTACGCAACATAAGGTAAATGAAAATGTTTGCGCAGGCATTTCGTTCTAAGCGTTTTACGGCAGCTAAATGCAAATAGTCCGTCAAAATGTAATATACTAAAGATATTTGCTGGTCATTGTCAGTCTTCTGCCAAATATTAATTACTTCTTCTTGCCACCTGTTGCTGCGCGATGGCAGACAATCTAAATACTCCTCTAAGAGATGATTGAGTAGCCTCTGAATGTGTTTGCTGTTGTCAGATATTGCTTTAACATCTAAATCTAAATTCTGGTTTTTATTACCCCAGTTCTGTGATTGTTGCGATATGTTAAGTTGAACAGACAAGGGTGAAGTTCGGTCACTTTGCTGCAAATCACGCATTGGTGAGGTTTGCCGCCCAGCTACAATACGCCACATATATATGGATTTATTTCCTAGTTCTGTTTCCTGTGAAGATTCGTCACGACGTGAAAAATTTAATTTTTTCAAGTCTATACTGTGGTGTTCTCGTTGTCCCAAATATTGGGATTTGGGAGGTTTCTGCACAAAATAATTACCATTTCCAGAGTCTTTCGTGCGTGTTTGATTTTGCCGATTATTACCAAACAATGTACGATTATTATACCCTCTATCATGGGTATTTAAGGAGGCAGATGATACGTTGCTGTTTCTATCTTCAGGCTGTCGTCGACGCAGTGCTGCGTGACTACTATGAGGATAAGGTAATTGATCCCAATTTCTCGATCTTAAATCGATTAAGTCTTGCATCATAAAACGTACACGACTGCAGATTTTGATTTTCTTTTTAGATGACTCCTTGGCCTCCTTTACAATATTTTGTATTCGTGCAAATACTTTATTAATTTTCTGCTTAGTGTTTGGTAATTCAGAACTACTGCTTTCCAAGAGGTTACCAACAGTCGTTAATAACTTGCACATGTACTCCAATTTCTCTTCATTGCCGTGATCAAGTAAAGATTCAATACATTTTACCACCTGGGTGGTTGTAAGAGATTGCAATTTATACATTTCACCGATAAAACGTACGGTTCCCCAGGCACGTCTTCGAAATTGATATTCTTGATGCTCTAGTTCAGATTGTAATTCAATTTTTTCCTGTTGGTCCGTTGTTTCATTTAATTTATTTGTAATTTGTTGTAATGTTCGCTCTTTTGCATCTGCATTGTTTACGTTCGATTCGAATTCAGTTTGTAATCTGCTTATTAACAAAGCATTGAAAATTTTTTTGTTTTCTGTTTTGACTTCTTCGAATAAAACTTTCGAGAATTTTGCATAAGTAGGTGCGAAATTTGGCTCACTTACCGTCTTTTCGAATATCAACAGCATTATCTGAAAAAGTAATTATTTTTTTTGTTATATAAAATATCAATCGAGAATAAATTTCCCTTCTTTTTTTTTTATTTACATTCAATGAGCATTGACAGTTTACTTTATTTTGAACAGCTCTTTAATGAAGGTAAAATAATTTCAAGGGAAATTTATCATACTAATTTTTAAATTTTCAAGGGGAATGGAAACTTTATGAGAACAAATGTTTTACTTCTTATTTATTTACAGTCGGGCCTCAATTATTCGTGATGGTCGGGACCAGAAGCATTACGGATAATCGATTTTCACGGTTAATCGAATAACAATTTTGATTATACAGTTTTTTTTGTTGACTAAGTTGAATTTTAAAAATTAAGATTTTTTTTTGATAAAAAAAAACAAACAAAAATCAATTTTTATAATAATAATTTATAAAAAATAAATTAATTTAGTAAAATTAATAAAAAAAAAAAAAAAATTGAAAAAATAGTCCGTTAAGTTTGATTTATAGACTATGAATATCTTCATTTTGAGGCGTCCAGGCGGTCCGTTTCGGACATACCTGAATGGGGTTGTGACATATCGGGTAAAAGCCCTTAACGAGTAGGATACAAATCTGAAATAGATATATTAAGTTATTTCTCAGGAGCGGCGCAACAGGGGGTGGAAATATATGAAAATGTCCTACTTGCAATTAAAACAATCTAAGGGACATTATTACAACTTGCCGTTAGTTAAAGGCAGGATTTTGTCGGACCGATAAATGGCTTTGCATTATAAATCCTTCATGTATTATTTTTTTTATTGATTAATAATTAATAATTGGCCATGAAGGCTTTCTTTGTATTGAAATTAATAAATAAATAAGTAAATATGATTGTTCGTTTTGTATACAATGTCAAGGTCAGAGAACATATAACGCCATATGTTATTAAACTATTGGGATGCACTTTTCGAAAATTTGTAGAAGTTCGATTATTATTTTTCTTTTATAAATTTATTTTAAACTCGATTCCACCAAGCTTACGTAGCAGTTTCCATTTTTCGAGATCCACTAGGAAAAGACAAATTTTGATTCCTCTTATATCTACATCCATCTTCGAACGATCATTTCTAGTAAGAGTTGCTCGACTTTGGAATGATTTTCCTCTAAACCTTAGAGTGTTTAAATACTCTAATAAGGTCTTCAAAGAGAAATTGCTTTCTCACTTTCGTAATACAACCTAATATAATGAACGATTGTAAAGTCTTAACGTAATGATTGCTTGAAACAGTTTGTTTTTGGTTCAGTTTTACGGACATAATGTTTTTATATTTATATTCTTACATTTCAAAATAACAAATCTGTCACTAACCTGGACCTATATTGTGCGTCGTTGTAGTATACTTTTTAGTACTTCTTATGCTTGGCTGGGGGGCCATATAAACAGTTTATTATATAAGAAACCTATTAATTAAGTTATATTTTATTTTGTGAATTAGTATTATTTAACTTGTAGACTTTAATGTGATAAACTCTGTAATATTGGTTTTGGCCTTTAGGGGCTTTTGATATTAATTCAAATGAAATAAATAAATAAATATTATTATTATTACTAATAATAACAATAAAAATTAAAGTTGCAATAATGCGAAGCTAGTTGGCACAAAAAATCCTACCTCTAACTAAAGGCAAGTTGTAATAATGGCCCTAAGTGATATGCGGGCAATTTCGGACATATGTACCTGAATGGGGTTGTGACATATCGGATGAAAGCTGTTGATGTGTAAATTACAAAACTGAAATGGGTACATTAGGTTCTTTCTCAGAAGTGGTGTTACAGGCGGTCCGAAATTATTCGCATATTACTTAGATTATTTTTAATACAAGTAGGACATTTTCATAAATTTCCACCCCTGTTGCGCCGCTCCTGAGAAAGAACTTAATATAACCATTTCAGTTTTGTATTCTACTCGTTAAGGGCTTTTACCCGATATGTCATGTATGTCCAAAATGGACCGCCTGGACGCCTCAAAATGAGCATATTCATACGGCCATATGCATAAAAACTTATAACAGGCTTATTAGTCATTTTTAGGCAAAATTCACTATTGCTGCATTCATAAACCATTAATAGACTTAAAAACCTTTTATTAACCATTTATAAAATCAATAATTTTATTGTTGGATTTACCCTTCTTTTAATTAAAAATAAGGCGACATTTTATGCAAAAAGACTTCTAAATTATTTGTGTAAAAGCAATAATTATAAATGACTTCCTAAATGCGAAGCAATTTGTCATAAATGATGTGCTTAAAAATGAGTAACGGCATCATGCAAAATATCTTATACAATTCATGTAAACAAACAAAATTAACTCATGTAACAACGGATGCTTTTCACCATATATGCATGAGTTCTGTGCACTTGTTAAAACAGTGTGCTGTTCATTAAAATATTCATGTAAACACATGATCTCCAATGACACGCTAATGTTAAAATCATTAGTGTTTTCACCTAAATGTTTCACTTCGTCACCAGGTGAAACCCTGAAAATTCACATTTTTGTCATAGATTTTTTTGCTGGGATTTAACATATTTTAATTTAAATTAAACTAAAAGAATATAATAGTGATGTAAAAAAAACGTAAACAAACTTGTAACCCGAATACTTTTCTTATCGTTATTAACAAAATAGGTTAATAATTAATGTTTGGATTATAATTTTGCTCAAACTTTTTCATATACCAAAGTAATACACTTTTTCTTTTTTCGACGTTCTTTTTGTGCTTTAATTTTATTAAAAAAAATTTACCTTTACTTAATAACCGGGTAAATCTTATAGTAGTTATGAGCACCACTAAAGAACTAAAGAAGTATTATTGTACGTTTATAAATACAAATTCTTTTAGGTGGTTTATAATACAAAAAGCGTTTAATAACTATTGTACACTTTAACCATAAATAACTATTTTTTATGCATATAGCCGATAGTCTATAAATTCAAACTTAACGTACATTTTTCTATTTTTTATTAATTGTACTAAATTAATTTGTTTTTTTTATAAATCTATATATATATAAATGAATCCCTTTTTCCCTTGGTCACGGCATCACGCGTGAATGGCTGGACCGATTTCACTAATTATTTTTTTGTTGTATTTGTTATTATTAGGAGAAGGTTCTTATGTAAAAAAATAATAACAATAATAATAATAATGTGTCACTGGCAGTAATATTCACATAGTTGACATTACAACAAAGAAACGTAGTTTACATGCTCTTTGCAAATATATCGTTCGGAGTTGGTCTGTGGTCGGAGTTATAATAACAAAATACCTACATAATTCATTTACCATTTCTTAGTGCACTTTTCACATTGGTTTCTACAGGATAATTTGTACTGTGTGTTTTTTTCTGAACTGTTTGTTAAACGGCACAAGGGCAGTCGCTAAGTGTTTGTGGCATTAATCTTGAAAATTCATGTTTTTCACATGACCAGTTATATGTCGCCTGTTCCCGTGTCGGAATACCAACACACTATTTATATACGCACCAGAAAATAAAACTAAGAATATTGTGTATCATAAAGCATTAGAATAATAAACACTTTGTTTTTGGAATAATTTTGATTTATTAATATACCAGCAGCAATACTTAATAAAGAAATTAACTTGATTCAGATAAAAAGGTAACAGATATTTCTTGATTATAGGGCGGTACGAAGTTCGCCGGGTCAGCTACATAGTTATTATTATAAAAATTGATTTTTTTTTGTTTTTTTTTATCACAAAAAATCTTAATTTTTAATATTCAACTTAGTTAAAATTGGTGTGGGCCGTATTTAACTGACGAATTTATCTTCACACCCTCGTCATACAAAACAGTGAGAACTATACAACTTGAAATGTTTAAGAAATATTTGATTATGTATTGTACTTACTTTTTCCATTGCTTCTTTTGAGTTAATAGTAATGCTGGTCATTTCCTTCAATAGGATGTCAAAGTTGTCCATCGTTAATTTATTAAGAATTCCTCTCACTTTTTTTAACACATCTTCTATGTTTGCATTATCTTTATCAGCAGTTGGGGAATTGTTATTAGAGTTGTTATTTAAAAATTTGGGCTGCCAGGCATTTTTACTCTCAGACAATTGAATTTCTTCATTCAAAGACAAGTTAATCCGAATAACTGGCATTTTTTTCTGCATTTGAACGTTATTTGCAGCTGAAAGGCTATTTATATTAATATTTCCGGTAGAGCCAGCATTGTTGTGAAAATCATGTTTTCTTGCTATTCCCCTACTTGCTCCTACGGTGTTCCCACTTCCACCTACACGACGCTTGCCAGTTACAAATTCTATGGATTCATTAAAGTTCATGTGATGGTAAGATTGTTGCACATTGTGTGCATTTATATTTTGTTCACCCTGGTGCATTGAATGGTGGTGTAGGTGATGTTGCTGGCAAGCTACAAAAAGCTGAGAAATACAGTCACCCTTTTGACAGGGCACAACCGGAGTTTTTCGTGACTCTGGTGATTTCGCAAAAGATTTAAGCTCTTCCAAGGTATACCGAATAAATGTATTTTTTTTTGGCTCTTCTATGGACTCTTCTATAAAAGCAGAGCAAGATTAAAATTGATTTAATTTTAAAAAAATATTTGAAAGTAAAATATAACCATATCTTACTTTTTGATTCCTGTTTTTGCTTATCGGTTTCAGTAGCTTTTAAATTAGTAATTGGATTTGAAGTGCATTGTTCTTCATTTTGTTTAAAAGCTATATTAAATTGATATAATTTGTATTAATAATTTTGATACATTTAATTTGTGAATTTGTATATGCATGAACTTACTATTATTATTGCCTTTAATCGATTGCTTGTTTTGTTTTTTTGGTTTTTCCTTGCTTTTGCCGCCTTTTTTATTTTTTCGTTTTTCTATAGTTAAGTATTGAAAATAAATTTGTAATGTGTGTAAGTATATTATTATAATTTGAAATATATGTATGTTTGAAAAATTATAAGTTTTAATTTAAACTTACTTTTCGACTCATTAGCCGCAACAGTACATACAGAAGTTTTAACATCTTGCTCATTTTCATTGAAATTTACTTCAGCTTTTCTGTCCAAAGAATTTTTTACCGATATTGGACATGGTTCATCTTTAGATTTGACTATAAAACAAGTAAGAGTGTGTTATAAATCGAATAACCATTTGGATTAAAACATCTCTATTATATTATTAATATTTGTTCAGTTCTTTTGCAACACTCAAGACGATCAAACGTGTTTTACTGTAAATAACAACAGAGTGTTATACTCGGTCGTGCCGAATCTTATATACCCTTCACAACGTGTAGTCATTTAATAACAATTGTTTGTATCACCATTATTCATCTCATGTGAAATGTATGTATGAATAAAAAACATACATACATATATAAAAACATCACATTGTAAAATTATAAATTGAGTTTATGTATGTTAAAAAAAAATAAATAAATAAAAAAACAGATAAAAAAAATTTTTTTTGGCTCAAATGGGATTCGATGCCACGTTAACTCTGACCAGTATACCACGTTTGTATGCATGTGTTGTTGTGAAAAAAACGAGGTGGGCGTGGTTTTTTTCCTCATATCTCCGTGTTTATGTACCGATTTTTCTGATTTTCAATACCGATCTGCTCCCGAATATTTTCAATATTTTAATATCTCACCCGGGTCCAGGCGATGTCGAAGTTGATTTCAACATACACACGGACAGACTGAAAAAGCTTTATCGACTCCCATATTCATAAGCTTTCAGAAAATTATGGGGTCGGAAATAAAAATTGTAGAAATTTCACACGGAATGACAAGCCCATATACATACATATACCCTTTTTCACTTTTGTGTGAAGGGTATACAAATTATATAATTGTTATAAATTGAAGCAATAGAAAAACCTAAAGCCGAGCATTAAACAAGTATTTATGTGTAATATTAAGTTTTATTAAGAGAAAAAAATAATTAAAGTAATAAATAAACACCTACCCTCTGTTTCCGTTGAATGCTCTGAGTCTGACTCGACGGTCTGTGGTATAACATGGGATATGGGATCGATGACAATAATTTCTTTTGGTTCTTGCTCTCTTGAGTGATTCGCTGGTAATTCTGGATCAATGGCAATAACTGCCAAATTTCCATCGGTCCTATCAAGAACGTCGTCTTCATTATCCAATTCATGTTCATTTGTATCAGCATCCGTATCGTTTGCATCGTCATAAGCACATATTTTATCAGAGTTACTACAAGAGTTTAACGATTGCGTAATGGTATTTTCAACAGGAACAGAAAAGGTTGTTGGATCCATTGGTAAACAGTCAATTTCTTTAACATCATCTTTACAGTCAACTTCATCTGTTGGCATTTGATGATCGTTGATGATCATTTTAGTGCCCTCTGTTTCACATATCGAGTTTGAACTTGGTGTTGGTATCAAAACATCCAAAGGTTCACTAACAACTGAGTTAGTTAAAGAATTATCTTTGTCAGTTTGTATTGAAGCTGATTTTATGTTTATTTCATGTTTTGCCTGTGGCTGTGTTGAAGTTCCTACCAAATTTTCTAATGTAACTATTTCAAGCGTATCGGGATGTATGATCGGAATTGGATGCTTTTTTCTCTTTATCTTTATCTTAGTGGGGTGTTCAGTATTTGATGATGAAGAAAATGGAACACTCACGACTACTGGTGTCATATTTATTGGAGCAGCTGGTGCCGAAACTGATGGCATTCCTCCACCCATGTGGGTATATGCTTGAATGTTTGGATTTTTTCCCATTCCAGGGGCTGCACTAAGTATACTAGGTGGCTGGGGCGTCGCAGTAGTTGGCGTGCTCAACATTATTGGTGGTCTACAGTATGGTGGAGCACAATATGCAGGCCCACTTGGGCCTACATTTCGTGAAGCATTATTTTGAAGTTGTGTTGCTATCGAACTAGCATTTGCCGCAGCCACAGCATGTTGGGGAGCAGTGTTTGTAAGTAAGGACGCACGTGTTTGTTGAGGCAATATAGCATGTGACAATGCAAAATAGTTAGGTGCCACTACAAACGGTTGCCGCTGGTGCGATACCGCTGAAATCATATTTCTAATTTGAGAATGCTGCTGCTGGGACGGATGGTATAGGTGATGAGTCGGCATTGGAGCACCTTTTGTGAAATAATGTAAGGTTTGCTCAGTATTGTGCAGCCCAACATGTTGTTGTGTAGGATGTTGTTGTTGTTGCTGTTGTGGTGGTGGTTGATGTGTTGCCTGATAAAGGACATGACCTGCTTGTCCACTTCCAACACCATTACCACCACCTGTAGGTGTCGCATGAGTTCCTGGGGCGACGTTGCAAAATGGGTATGTAACAAATGTTACAGATCCTTGATGATGTTCATAGTGCGGTTGTTGTGTGTGTGGGTACGGATTGTTATGACGGACTGACTGATTTTGATTTTGTAACGGCTGCTGCTGCTGCGTCTTCCCACCCCCACCTGTATTCACGTACATAGGAGGATCTTTAAAAGATCTATGACACAAATAATACAGATTTAAAATTCTTAGAGAAAGAATAAACACAAATACATATTTGATTACAATAAAAAGAGTGGGGTATAATTATAACGAAATCCTACCACTTCACTTCATTTTTTGCAATTAAAATAACATCTGATATGTAATAAATTTAAAAACTTACCGCTTCCTTTGATGCGGTTTTTGCTTGGGAAACGTTATTATTGCTTTATTTACAAGCGTTAAATGCCAAAAATACTATCTTAATAAAAGAATCAAAATTTCTATTATTTTTAGAAAATTATCGATATCCAAGTCTGTTAAAATCACATTAAATGCTGACAAAACAGGCTTTGTTTTTAAAGACTAATTCTGTAAATAAAAAATACATCATTTATTAACATACATTTATATTTAAAAAATGAAAATTTTAACAAAACAAATAATAAATAAAAAAAGGAAACAAATTGACACAGACAATACTTAATAACAAAAATGTAATCTACATACATATGATTCATCATCGCACAGCCCAAAAGCAAAGAGCTAACTAAAGACATGAAATTTGGACAATCGGGTCCTCTTTCAATGTATAGCTCCACTAAGAAGGGATTTTTGGAAATTCGTACTTTATTTATTTATTCAAAGTAATATAAAGCCTCCTTAGGCCAATTAAAATTTATTACGTTGAATAAATAAATAAATAAAATATATTACATAGTTAAATCCTGAACATTAATATTATAAAAATTATCTACAAATAAAAACCTAACATAAAAAGGGTTAAATCGGTAATCTTATATTTGCTAAACTAAAAATAATACAAATCAAGGCGAATTCAATAAGGTGAACTTATTAGATCAGCTGATCATCAGCTGTTGCCTACTTCTAGGGACCACTTGTCAAATTTTTGTGTATTTTTGACATATCGTTTTGTTTTACACTAACAAAATACACGTTTGTAATTTTTAACTTTGTAGTTGTTTTAGCGACAAGTTCACCTTATTGAATTCGCCTTGATACAAATTAAGTTGAAAAAGTTTTGTGATTTGCACAAAAAATAATCTGACAGGTATCTGGCCTTTTTTTTTGAATTTTTAACTCATAAGGGGAAAAACGGGTATAAACTTTAATTCGGTACTTTTTTGGTATGTAACTTTCAAACACATGAGGCTAGGAAAAGGCGTAAACTGTATTAGTAAACCGTGAAAAAATATTAATAGGATTTCAGCACTTTTTTCAAATTTGTATGTATGAGGGGTAAAAATTTTTGGTATTAAAAAAACTTTTTTACTATTACTTATTGGAACAAAATTTGATAATTATTATTGCCCAATAAAATTTTATTTTATTATGTGAAATTTTTGGAAACTTTTAGGGGGACAAAACAGTACCAAAAAGGGAAAAACACCGGAAATGTGTATAATTCCTAATTACAGGGCCAATTTTCATAAAATTTGTTATAGGGGAAAATTCGGGACCTTTTCAGAACATAATTACTTACATATATGCAAAAAAGAGTAGATTTACTCAGTTTAAATCATGTCTACGATAATATTTTTTTGTTGCATAAATATTTAAACATTTTAAACTTGAAATTGCCGATTTTGCCCAAAAAAAAATCATCTTTTCAGATGAAGCTCATTTTGATCTTGGCGGGTATGTAAACAAGCAAAATTGTCGCATTTGGGGCGCTGAAAACCCGCTCGCAATTTCGAAAATGAGTAAGGAGTGGCCGTAGTCAATGGCGATCGTTATAGGGCAATGTTGAACGAATTTTTGTTCACAAAAATTGAAGAGGAGGATATTGGCACCATTTGGTTTCAACAGGACGGCGCTACGTGCCACGCAGCCAAAGCTACACTTTTTATACCCTTCACACAGTGAACAAGTAAGAGCGCTATATTCGGCCGTGCCGAATCTTATATACCCTTCACAACGTGTAGTCATGCAATAACAGTAGTTTGTATCACCATTCCATATGAGATACGTACATACATATAAAAAACATACATATAAAAAACATACATATATAAAAACATCCCATTGTAAAATTATAAATTTACGTACATATGTTTTAAAAAAAAAAAAAAAAAAAAAATTAAAAAAAAAAAATTAAAAAAAAAATTTAAAAAAAATTTAAAAAAAAAATTTTTTTTAAAAAATATATAAAAATATATAAAATTAAAAAAAAAATAAAAAAAAATTAAAAAAAACAAATAAAAAAAATTTTTTTTTTGCTCAGCTGGGATTCGATGCCACATTTTCTCTAACCAGTATACACGTTTGTATGTATGTATGTTGTTGTTGTAATGTTGTTTTTGTGAAAAAAAAATCGAGGTGGTCGTGGGTTTTTGCTCATATCTCAGTTGTTTATGTACCGATGTTTCTGATTTTCAATAGCGATCTACTCCCGAATATTTCTGATATTTTAATACCTCACCCGAGTCCAAGCGATGTCTGGGGGCTTCAAAAAGTTGATTTCAACATACACACGGACAGACGGACAGACTGACAGCGCTTAATCGACTCCCCTATTCATAAGCTTTCAGAAAATATATACTTTATGGGGTCGGAAATCAAAATTGTAGAAATTTCACACGGAATGACAAACCTATATATACCCTTTTTCACTGTGTGAAGGGTATAAAAAGGGTATATATAGGTTTGTCATTCCGTGTAAAATTTCTACAATTTTCATTCCCGACCCCATAAAGTATATATTTTCTGAAAGCTTATGAATAGGGGAGTCGATTAAGTCCTGTCAGTCTGTCCGTGTGTATGTTGAAATCAACTTTTTGAAGCCCCCCGACATCGCTTGGAACCGGGTGAGGTATTAAAATATCAGAAATATTCGGGAGTAGATCGGTATTGAAAATCAGAAACATCGGTACATAAACAACTGAGATATGAGCAAGAACCCACGACCACCTCGATTTTTTTTTCACGAAAACAACATTACAACAACAACATACATACATACAAACGTGTATACTGGTTAGAGCAAACATGGTATCGAATCCCAGCTGAGCCAAAAAAATTTTTTTTTATATTTTTTTTTTAATTTTTTTTTTTATTTTTTTTTTTGAATTTTTATTTAATATATTATTTATATTTTTATTATTATTTTTTTTTAATATTTTATTTTTTTTTTTAACTTTTTTTTATTTTTTTTTTTGTTTTATATTATATATATTTTAATTATTTAAAAAAAAATTTTTTTTAAATTTTTTTTTTCCTTTTTTTTTTATTTTTTTTATTGCATGACTACACGTTGTGAAGGGTATATAAGATTCGGCACGGCCGAATATAGCGCTCTTACTTGTTTTTTATATCATTTTCAAAAAAAAAAGTTATTTGGCGGAAAACCAAAACAAGGTACTTTTCTGTTTTAGGGTACTTTTTGTATGTTATACGTTTAAGAAGCTAGAATTTCGACATTATTTACTATTGATCCGAGTTGACGTTAAAAATGTTATGGGCGAACAAAAAGGTACTTTTTCGCATTTCTATGGTACCTTTTAAACCTTTTACACAGTGAACAAGTAGCAGTGAATATATTAAAAACAAAAAAAAAAAATAATAAAAACTACAAAAAAAAAAAATTAAAAAAAAAAAATATTAAAAAAATTTTTTTAAAAAAATTAAAAAAAAAATAAATAATATAATAAATGAATATTTTCGATCTTTTTAATTTATATAAACAGTTGAGATCACTTGATCTCAAGCTCAATACAAGAAACAACTGCTTAAATATAAATAATATATAAAATAAAAAATTTTTGGCTCAGCTGGGATTCGATGCCACGTTTACTCTAACCAGTACATATGCATGTTGTTGTTGTAATTGTGAAAAAAACGAGGTGGTCGTGGTTTTTTGCTCATATCTCAGAAAGTTATAGGGCGATTGTGCTGAATTTCAATAGCGATTCATTCCCGGATATTTCCAAGAGATTGATACCATACACAGATCTGAGGAACATATAGTTGCTTCTAAAAGTTGATTTCAACCAACACACGGACAGACGGACAGGGCTTAATCCTCTATTCATAAGCTTTCAGAAAATATATACTTTATGCGGTCGGAAATGAAATTTGTAGAAATTACAAATGGAATGACAAAGCTATATACATATACCCTTGTGCACCAAAGGTGAAGGGTATAAAAAGGGTATATATATGTAGGTTTGTTATTCCGTGTAAAATTTCTACAATTTTCATTTCTGACCCCATAACGTATACATATATTTTCTGAAAAAGAACTTGAGTAAATAGTAAGAACTGCGCTATCGAAGTAGCAGGTAAAATGCTAGTATACACATAAAAGTATTTCTTATTTTTTATCACCAAAAATGTATTTTAGATAAATTGAAAAATTGCACAAAATATGTATTTTACTAGAAGATCGAAAGCAAAACAAAATACAGTGCTGTCTGGGTAGAGTGAATAGAGATAAAAATTCAGAATATATATCAAAATGTGCCTATGTATGTGGATTTTGTGGTCATATTTTCACTGTAATTTAGTGTTGCAAACTTTTATAAAATAAAGTCACAAATATATTTCTTATTATATATTGTTAAAATATTTAAGCAGAAATTTGTGACTGACTACAGCCAGAAGGCTAGTTTATTTATACTTAAAAAAAATAAAATTATTGATCGTAAAAAAGACAACTTTAAATTTTTATATGTATTTATTTGTTTATTTACTATTCCTAAAAAAACCAAGCGCAAAATTTAGTTTTGTTTTTGTTTTTGCACCATAACTCTAAAACCACTGCACCGATTTTGACCACATTTATATGAATGCTCTATGGGTCGTTCAAAATAAAAGAAAAATTTGGGGCTAGCCACGCGGACCGGACCCAGCAAGTTAGAATATATTAATGTAAACACATGATTTCCAATGACATGCTAATGTAGAAATCAATAGTGTTTTCACCATAATTTAATCATTTCGTCACCAGTTAAACCGTTGTAAAATCACTTCCTTTCATATAAATAAATAAATTTCCATAGTAAGAAGTGTATCGAAACAAATTTGTAGTTGCATTAAGTTGAATAAAACCGAGATCGTTCAATAAATAATTTTACTTTTTATCACGTTAGCTTTTATATATACATCATATACTATTATTTTAAAACTCATTAATTTTCAATTGTTATTCCGATTAAAATGGACTGCAAAAAAAAGTGCGTAAAATATAACTAAACATTTTCAAAAAATCCGTCATGGACATTTAAAAAAATAGCAAAAAATTTGAAAGTTAACCCTAGAACTGTTTCAAATGCAATTAAACAGTATAAGGAAGACCTGAGCAATGAAAGAAAACCTTGATCAGAAAATAAAAAAGGCTAGAGGAATATTGGTAAAGTAAAAAAAAGTCGGGCAGCTATTTCGAAGAGCACTAAACACTTCTCTCAGAAAAGCAGCGCGTACGGTGAAATGCTCCAATAGTTTTGTCCAAAGGACCAAAACTTATGATGGGCTAAAGACATACAAAGTTCAGAAAGTTCCAGATCGCATTTCGGTAAAGAACTTAGAAGCAAAAAAACGAGCGAAAAAATTGAAGGCAGATTTTATAAAAAAAATTAACCTGTTGTGTGATGGATGACGAAACATACGTACTGGCAGACTTTTGTCAACTTCCCGGCCAAGATTTTTATGTTTCTGATGAGAGAGGTAATGTTCAGGAAGAGTTTCGGATTAAAAAACAAACAAACAAAATTATATCACGGAGTGCTTACAAAAAAAGACAGTTTAGTATTCAAGAAATAATGTAATTTTTTACCACGAGAGGCAAATTCACCTAACTGTCCAGAACTTAGACCTGTGGAAATGTACTGGTCTCTTGTAAAAAAGGAATTGAACAACACAGGGAAGGTGTCCCAAAACATGTCCGATTTTAAGTCTATATGAAACAACTCTTCCAAAAAGGCAACAGAAGTAACTTTAAGATCTTTAATGGAAGGACTTTCAAAAAAGTCGATAATTTTATAAATACGAAATAAATAAAGATTTCAATGTTAAAAAAATTTGTACAATAAGCCAATAAATTTGCGTATTTTAAAGAGCTTCTATATTGCACGATTTGAGTTTTATTTAACGTATTTAAAAGTACCTGCTGCGCCTATAATATATTTTTATTCTATTGATGTGATTTAAATTTTAAAATCCAGAATATTTTTTGAAAAGTCCGAGTTTTAACTAAAAAATATAAAGTTAATTAACAGTATCGTTCAGAGCTAAATAAAAAAAAAAATAGTATTCCAGTGCATCCCTCCTTTCAAACCTCGTTAAACAGAATTATTAAAATTAATTACAACTTCGTCCTTTTCACAATTTTCATTTATTGTGTTAAAATATGCACCATTGTCAGACAAGCCCTTTAAACTGAATATAGGTACAAACCAGGTAGAAATTATAATACAAACGCGACCGAAATTTGATTCAAGTGTTTTTAACCATGACATTCTATATAAACTTTTTGTTTTGGTGTATCAAGTTTCAGTTTCTGATATCGTTAAGCGCTCACCATAAAATCAGCCGAATAGCTGAAGGAAAAGTAATTTGTATACTTCTACAGATTTTTTGGCGATATACATACAGAGGCGGACAAAAATATTCACACAGTTGACAACCTTGTTTTTAATCTTCCATATTTTATTTATTTATTTATTTATTTATTCATGTAATACAAAAAGCCACTCTAGGCCAATTAATATATATATATATATATATATTTTATATTACAAAGCAGAAAAACCTGAATTCATTATGTATAAAAATTTAAAATAAAAAATAATAAAGAAATATTTTATCATTATAATCATTAACATTAAATCGATAATCGATATTTGTCTTATAAAAAGGCGCAGACTTTTAAGTTTTTCACAAATTCATTTATTTACATGTTACTTATTCAAAAACAAAAAAACTTATATTAAATATTTATCAAACGAAAAAAAAATTTAAATATTCAGTTTAATGCACGTTTTGAGGTGGACAAAAGTATTGACACAGTTGCAAATTTTGGTTGTTGAATGTATAAAAATTCATTATCCTTTATTTTTTGATATGGCAACATTTTTTTATCATGGAATAGTTCCGTTACAAAATATTTTTTGATAAGGTAAATTGTTGTTCAAAGGCTTAATTTTCACAATGGTCCGCAAACAGAAAGAAACAACGGAAGCTGAAAGAAAAATTATTTTAGAGCTACATAAACAAAATAATTCGTACGCTGAAATTCGAGAAATAGTTAAAAGAAGTCGATTTACTGTAGCTAGCATCGTTAGAAGATTCAAAAACTCTGCAAACTTTTCAAATTGTCAACGCACTGGCCGACCACGAAAGCTTACTGCAAGAGAAGAGAAGCAAATCGTAAGAAAAGTTAAGAAAAATGCTAAACTTACCTCCACTGAAATATATGCGGCTTGTTTAGAGGAAAAAGGTAAGGAAATCCATTCAAAAACTGTGCGCAGGATTTTGCACCGCGCCGGTTTTAATTCAAGAGTTGCAAGAAAAAAACCGGTAATAACCAACGTGAATAAAAAAAACGTGTAAGCTTCGCAAAGGAATATGAAAATAAAACTGAAGGCTTCTGGGACGGCGTACTGTTTTCCGATGAAAGCAAATTCAA
The DNA here is from genome assembly GCA_941918925.1 of Phyto melanocephala. Lineage (NCBI taxonomy): Eukaryota > Metazoa > Arthropoda > Insecta > Diptera > Rhinophoridae > Phyto > Phyto melanocephala. The sequence goes on along the minus strand of OW799233.1, from coordinate 179,445,195 downwards.
TATTTTCCAAACAGATGGAAGAATAAGAGTTTGGAGAAAGCCCAATACCGAATTGGAAAAAAACAATATAATAAGCACGGTTAAGCATGATGGTGGAGGGGTTATGGTGTGGGGATGCATGGCTGCAGCAGGTGTAGGGAACTTAGTTTTCATTGACGGCATAATGGATAAGAACGTTTATCTTAATGTTTTAAAAGAAAACTTAGTACAAAGCGCTGAAAAGCTGGGTCTTGGAGAAAATTTTATTTTCAACAAGACAATGACCCGAAACACACTGCCCATGATGTTCGAATGTGGATTATTCACCATTGTCCGCACATTTTACCAACTCCACCGCAATCGCCTGACATGAATCCAATCGAACATCTTTGGGATGAATTGGGCAGACGTGTGGAAAAGTGCCATATCACAAGCAAGACTCAACTTAAGGAAGTCCTGATGCGAGAATGGCAAAATATTGGTGAACATGTAACGAAAAATCTCGTTTATTCCATGCCAAGAAGACTAAAGGAAGTTATTAAAAAGAAAGGATACTCAACAAAATATTAAGCTATTTTTAAATTATTTTTTATGTCAAGGTATTATACTGTGTCAATACTTTTGTCCACCTCAAAACGTGCATTAAACTGAATATTTAAATTTTTTTTCGTTTGATAAATATTTAATATAAGTTTTTTTGTTTTTGAATAAGTAACATGTAAATAAATGAATTTGTGAAAAACTTAAAAGTCTGCGCCTTTTTATTAGACAAATATAGAAGATTAAAAACGAGGTTGTCAACTGTGTGAATATTTTTGTCCGCCTCTGTATGTACATACATATTTGGATTTGAGTTAAAAATTATTTCTTTTCTTGTATGTAGAAATCAAAGTTCATATTGATTTCCATGTACATATGTATGTATATTTTAAAAAAATATTAAATTTTCACAATAAGCAACTCATGTTCCTGACTTAAACACCATTGAAAAGAAATAAAACCAAGGAGGAAAAATTTAACAAAATACTAAAACAAACTAAATACAATGTCAAGCGAAAGCATCTATTTCAATTAATATGCAATAACGTAACAAAATAATTTTCATTGAATTGGCTTCTGGAAAAATTTTTTTTTATGGACAAAAGTAAACTTTTGCAATTCTAAACACAAAAAGTAAACCACAAAACTATTATTTTTTATGTATTTTGCTTTGCTTTCTTTTGCTTAAAATTTAAAAGTACATACATATGTATGTACATACATAACATACATACCAGAGACATGCTGTTAGCCGCGGCTGCTAGCGGAAAAATTGTTAGCGGCGGCTTAAATTACATGTATGAATGCAACATAACTTTATGTCTAGACGAGCCATCGATTTGTTCAGACTAGAACAAAACGTCGGCAGAGACTGTCAAAAAACAAAAAAATGTTCATGTTCTTTGATATGGAGAAAACGTATAAAATGTATTTTCTTGATTTTTTCTTTCAAATTCAAAATGCATTTAATTTCAGCCATCGTTGTCCGAACAAATGTTCTGAAAATGCTGTTTGAACAAGAACAAAACAAGAACACATTCATGTGCCCACAAAAATTTGTTCGTTGTTAAAACAAATCGATGGCTGGTGCGGACCGTACGTTAATGCACTGAAGATGTGTGCAACAACGCAGAAATAATCAAAAGGCCTTTAAAAACTGATTAAATAATTAGGAAAATTTTTATGTTTTGTAAATACAACTAATTGAAGAATTTTAATTTTTTGAAAGAAAAAAAATTTATTTAAAACATCAGAAATAATTACTTTTGGTATACAAACATGTTTATGTGTATGTAGAAAAGAAAATCTAATATGTTATTTTCAAATAGAATTGATAAAATAAATGATAAATGAATATTTTCGCTCTTTTTAATTTATATAAGCAGTTGTTCAAAAAACAATTCTAATATTTTAATTGTTAATTGTTAAAAAATTGTAAAAACTTTCCCTGAAGAAGCTACCCAATGTGGTAGCGAAATAACGGAAAAAAAATTATAACTATTTTTTATAAAAGAAAGTGATCTCAAGCTCAATACAAGAAACAACTGCTTATATAAAATAAATGTTTATAAGTTACCCATGTTAGTTTTTTAAGTAATATAATTAATTGAATTTAAAATATTTAAATTATACCTTCTAGTTATTTTAAAAAAATTAAGGAATACATATTTATTTATGTAAATGCATGTACAAAATAAAAAATGGTGGGGGTTTATTCATTTTGTCATTTCGTTTGTAACACATCGAAATATTCAGTTTAGACCCCATAATGTATATATTTTCTGAGTCGGGGTTTATTTTTATAATGATCTTGCTATGTCCGTCCCTCTGTCCGACTGTTGAATGAACGATGGAGATCGGACCGAAAAAGTTAGGTGCTCAAATTTTGCCAGAATATTTCTTATACACAAGGTTTGTTTGGTATTGAAAATGGACTAAATCGGATTATTTTAAAGAGATTTATATCTCATAATGAAAGAGTACGTCAAAAAAACAATGTGCTTCCAAAATCGAATAAAATGCAATTGTGTCAAAACGCATTAACGTAGAGCCAGGAAATTTTGAATGTATATTTACTAAGTAAAAAAATATTTACCCTGAAAATTTCTTAAATCTATGCATTAGGAAAGGAGTTATAAATTAAAATGTTCGACAATTTAAACCGCAGTGTATTTTTCAGTATATTCGAAATTTAAAAACTTAATGAATGTGACAAAATTAAATGTACTATTCTGAATTTTCATTGCTTTTTGGTCAAAGTCTTTGCACTAACGAAAAATCAATTATCTCGAACTCATATGATTTCTCTACGAATATTGTGGAAAAAGAAAAGACTATAGTGAAATATCTACGTTTTTTTTAATCGCAGAAACTACTTCGACATGACTACTATAACTCCCCGTTTTCACGTAATCTACTGCTAATAAAATTTAAAAGCTCATAAAACCGATAAAATTATATGTATGATTATGAAATTTGGTACATATAGCTTTCTAGTCAATGTCATTTTTATACCAGAAAATTAAGGTGACACGCCCACTTTAACGCCTACTTCACATATAACGCTTAATCTTAAGTTCATATATCTTCTAAAGTTTTTAGAAGAATAAAAAACTATAGTAAAATATATGTTGTATTTATTAGCAGAAACTATATTGACACGCCCACTTTCATTGAAAGACTAAATTTAGTAAATTATTAGCTTGCTATATTTTCAAAAACATAATTTTGGGGAATTCATCGCCGATGTGAACTTTACTATATACATTACTAAACAATAAATTATTTAAAATCAGTCTTATGACATTTTTTAAAACTTGTATATAAAAAATATGTTGTTCCAGGATATTCCTTAGAAAATCCTCCGCCCCTTTACGTTATTTCTTCCCCTGAATTCCTGTATGTACGAATTCCTTGAAAGCAAAAAAAAAAATAACGAACAGCGGCTTATTTTAAGCCGACATGAGCCGAAAATTCTCCTGCTGATGCTGCTATTTAAAATCATGTGGCGGCTTAAAATCGGTTGTCAGCCGGCTGCCACAGGTCTCTAATACATACATATGGATTTTTCCTTTTTTTATTTAGGTATTTTTTAAGCTTACCAATATTATAATTGATTTTTTAAATTATCTTTTGTATTTATCCACTCAATTTTATAACTTGAAACGCGTAATGTTTTTAATTTTCTCAAATAATTTCTTAGTATTAAACTATTTAAAATGCTTTTTTTATGATTTTTTGTTTTTACTTCAATTCTGTAATGTAATTGTAATGTTTTCAGTTTTTTTATTTCTTCAATTAATTTCTTAGACTGAAACTATTTAAAATGTTTTTTTCGAATTCTTTGTTATTTTCACTTCAATTCTGTTCACTTTTTTAATATTTTACTTGAACAATAAATTTATTTAATTTTCTCCATTTTCACCAAAAAGAAAATGCATAGCCTACTGAACAGTGGTTATAACTCCATCACAGAATATGATACTCCATTTCTATAAATCAAAACAAGCGATTTTTTTAATGTGGAGAATCCTAGCGATTTTATATTCGGTTATTTTTAGTTTGATAATTTTAAATCCTATATTCTATGTACAATTAGTGGACTGTGTGAAATATATATTTTTTTATTGCAAACACGTTTTAGTAAAACTATAACACAAGAAAATTTACACTCTGATGCCACATTTTTTGTTTACTTTTGTACTACTTTAGGGCTGAAACTCGAATCTGGATATTTTTTTTTACTTGTGTATTCGTTTGCCAGTTATAGCACAGACTAATAATATAATAATAATTTTCTGTGGTTATACCTAGTTAAAACTGTATTCTTGTAGTAAGTTAAACTTATATGATTTTTTAATGACGTTTTTGTGGATAAAATTTATTGTTTGTTTTTACTAGATCGGATCAAAATAGTACACTAATAGTCAAATTATTCATAACGAAGATTACTTGTTGAAAGATTTGTTCGTTTCGTTTTAGGAAAAATGACGAAGCATTTGTATTTTTGGTCTTTTAGCTCAGTTAGTTTCTAACCGATTTGTCAGTTTTCATAATCAATAGTTTCTGAGACTATGGCTTGTATTTTGGTATCTTTAGTTGATATATTAAAAAAAAAAATATAAAAAAATGTATAGTTTTTAAAAATATTTTTGACGTTATTTTACCGATTTGTCCAAGGATTTTTACGAATATAAGTATACGCAGTTCTATAAATAGTATTTAGCAAACGTGTCTAAAGATTATCCTAGAGCTAAATAATATTGATTTTTATGTGAAAAAACAGAGGCAACCGTGTTTATTTGCTCATAACTCAATAACTTATAGGGCGATCGTGTTGAATTTTAATAGCGATTGTTTAATAAAAGAAAAGTTATACATTGTGGTTAAATGGAATGTAAGTACCACTTTAAGCAATAATTGTAATTACAAATTAAAAAAATATTTTTTATATCTTTAGTTTAGATGAAGATTTAACTTAAAAATCTAAATATCAATTACTAGCATTTAGCCCGCTACTTCGATAGCGCAGTTCTTACTATTTATTGAATACTCAAGTTCTATTTTTAATTATTAAATATTTTTGGTTCAATTTATGAAAATTTGTATCTCTGATTCAATTTACTTAGAAAAATAAAAAGTAGAGTAAGGATATATCGGGCATATATTTCCTAACTAAAAGCAAGATCAATGCTACTAAGTTTTAAAAATTAAGATTCATAATTTGCAAAAATGACACCAAAAATAATAGAAGTAAAATTTTTTTCTTCCTGGTTTATTATTACCTACATTCAGAGTTCTATGTATACAAAATATAAATGAAAATGAAAAAAAGGAATTTTGGTCGTCCATAATATTAGGAGTTACATCTGGATTCAATAAACACTAATTGTAAGAATCTATGTATGTTCACAAACGTAAAAATACAAAAAGTACAATAAAAATTAGAAAAGGCTCCAATATCATTAAAATTCTCAACTTGAATCAAATATCCTTTTCTTTTTTAACAATTTTAGCTTTATAAACGTAGAAAATACAAAAAGTACCATAAAAATTCAAGAAAGTACCTTTTTGGTCGCCCATAACATTTTTAGTCTCACTTGGAATCAATAGTCCTTGATTGTACAATCCTACCTTCATAAACGTAGCAAATACAAAAAGTACCATAAAAATTCAAAAAAGTACCTTTTTGGTCGACCATAACATTTTCAGTCTCACCTTGTATCAATAGCCACTAATATTAAAATTCTAGCTTCGCAAACGTTGAAAATACAAAAAGTACCATAAAAATTCAAAAAAGTACCTTTTTCGTTGCCCATATCATTTTTTGTCTCACCTTGTATCAATTGTCACTGATTTCAAAATTCTTCCTTCGCAAACGTTGAAAATACAAAAAGTACCATACAAATTCAAAAAAGTACCTTTTTGGTCGCCCATAACATATTTAGCATTACCTTGTATCAATAGTCACTAATTTCGAAATTCTTGCTTCGCAAACGTTAAAAAATACAATAAGTACCATAACAATTCAAAAAGTACCTTTTTGGTCGCTCATAACATTTTTAGTATCACTTTGAATCAATTGACACTAATTTCAAAATTCTAGCTTCGCAAACGTTGAAAATACAAAAAGTACCATAAAAATTCAAGAAAGTACCTTTTTGGTCGCCCATAACATTTTTAGTCTCACCTGGAATCAATAGTCCTTGATTGTACAATCCTACCTTCATAAACGTTGAAAATACAAAATGTACCATAATAATTCAAAAAAGTACCTTTTTGGTCGCCAATAACATTTTTGGTCTCACCTGAAATCAATAGTCCTTGATTGTATAATCCTACCTTCATAAACGTAGAAAATACCAAAAGTACCACAAAAATTCAAAAAAGTACCTTTTTGGGCGACCATAACATTTTCGGTATCACCTTGTATCAATAGCCACTAGTTTTAAAATTCTAGCTTCGCAAACGTAGAATATATAAAAAGTACCATAAAAATTCAAAAAAGTACCTTTTTGGTCACCCATAACATTTTTAGTCTTACCTGGAATCAATAGTCCTTTATTTTACAATTCTACCTTTATAAACATAGAAAATACAAAAAGTACCATAAAAAAGTGAAAAAGTACATTTTTGGTCCAAGTTCCAAATTCCAAGTTTAAAACATTCAAATATCTATGTAACAAAATATTTTAATAGACATGATTTCAAGTCAGTAAATCTACTCTTTTTTGTATAAAAGTAATTATGTTCTAAAAAGTACCAAACTCTTTCCGATTTTTCCCTTTTCTACCCTGTTATGAATGTGTTTAAATTTTTACTAAATTTCATAATTTTTTATGTCTAGTGAAATCCAATTAAAAATTTTGTGAAAATTGGCCGTCTAATTAGGAATTACATATATTTTCCGGAATTTTCCCCTTTTTGGTACCTTTTTTGTCCCCAGAAAAGTTTCCAAAAATTTCACCTTAATAGTTGTCCATATTCTATTAGGAAATAATAATTGTCAAATTTTGTCCCATTGAATAATATAAGAAAAGTTTATTTTAAAAAAAGTACCAAAAAAAGGGGAAATTTTTACCCCTTATACATATGAATTTGGAAAAAGTACCGAATTCCTATTAATATTTTTTCGCGGATTACTTAGTACAGTTTAAATTTTTTTTCCTAGCTTTATGCGTTTGGAAGTTACATAAGGTACCAAATTATAGTTTTTACCCGTTTTTCCCCTTAGGGGTTGAAAATTCCAAAAAAGGCCAGACACCTGTCAGCTTATTTTTTGTGCAAATTACAATACTTTTTTAATTTAATTTGTATAATTTTTGGTTTAGCAGATATAAGATTACCGTTTTTACCCTTTTTTACACCCTTAAAGTACGATATTCCAAAAATCCCTTCTTAGTGAAGCTATACATTGAAAAAGGAACCGATTGTCCAAATTTCATGTTTCTAGCTCTTTGCATTTGGGCTGTGCGATGATGAATCAGTCAGTCACGTTACTCTTTTATATATATAGATTAGAATCAGTTTGGACATAGACTCGGTAGTTACAGGAACGAGGAAAAAACGAGATTTCCATTAATATTTGTTATTGTTTTTGCGGCGAACATTTTGATATCCTTGCATAATGGGTAAATTAGACGTTTCGTAACTATAATGCCATAACCATAAGAAACCAAAACTCAATTGGTTTCTATGGTTATGGCTATCTATCTATCTTTGGAAACTTTCTCTCTCTCTCTCTTTTCTATCCTTAATACATGAAAGGGTAACACAATGGACCTTATTGGTCTCCGAGTGTGGGTGTAGGAGGCAGATACTGCTTTCTGCATCCCCCTTTCCTACCTACCTACCTATGGTTATGGCTACATCCACCTATAATCAATACAATGTTTGTCCATGTTTGGTTCAAACATGGTTTTATAACGTCTAATTTAAGCATAGCGTTTTAAAATGCAAACTCTGTACAGTTATTGAGCAGTAGCCAGGGTACACTTATACAGGTAGCGGTGCCAATCCAGCTGATTTTTTTTTTTTGCCAATCCAGCTGATTATTTTTTTGTACCAATGTTTGTCAAACACAATATATAAAAAGAGATTTTAGTGCCAAGAATTATCAAAATTTATATATAACAAGTAAGAGTGCTATATTCGGCCGTGCCGAATCTGATTGTACTCTTCACCATCATGTACATAGGTATAATCCCACATCGTAGCTTAACCTACATACATATATTTCATTTTATACGCCATTTTTACTTTTTTCGACGCCATCCTTGATTTTGAATCATATACCCATATTGATTAGGTTAAAAAATTTGATCCGCCATTTTGTCTTAGACGCCATCTTGCATTTTACATTTTTTAATAATTTTCTATATTCTACTGGTCAAGACCTTTCATTTGATAGCAATATTAACTCTCTCGTTTGTCTAGATTTTCGTTTGTAAATTTTTGTAATATATATTTTTTTTTAAATTTTGATTATAACTTTACCGATTAGAACCCGCTTTATTCAAAATATTTCTCGAATATATCTAGAGGCATATTATATCTATAAATAGTAGCAAAGGTACCTATAAATTATTCTATGGCTGGAAAATTTTAATTTTGTTGGTAAAAATATAGGAAAAAACAGAGGCAGTCGTGTTTATTTTCTCATATCTCAGAAAGTTATGGAGCGATTGTGCTGAATTTTAATAGCGATTCATTCCCGGATATTTCCAAAAGATTGATACCATACACAAATCTGAGGAACATATAGTTGCTTCTAAAAGTTGATTTCAACCTACACACGGACAGACGGGCAGACGGTCAGGGCTTAATCGACTCCTCTTTTCATAAGCTTTCAGAAAATATATACGTTTAAAAAAAAAATTTGTTTTTTGAACAATTCTAATATTTTAATGGTTAATTGTTAAAAAATTTCCCTGAAGAAGCTACCCAATTTGGTAGCGAAATATCGGAAAATAAAATTATAACTATTTTTTATAAAATAAAGTGATCTCAAGCTCAATACAAAAAACAACCGCTTATATATTTACTTTAATTTTTTTTCTTTTAATAAAACTTAATATTAGACATAAAAGCTTTTTTAATGCTCGGCATTAGGTTTATCTATTGTTTCAATTTATTACAATTATATGAGTAATTTTTTTTATAGTCAAATCTAAAGATGAACCATATCCAATATCGGTACAAAGCAGAAAAACTGAAGTAAATTTTAATGAAACTGAGCAAGTTGTTGGAACATGTCGCATGTCCCTTTATGTAAACTGGCTCTACGAAGTTTTGATTTAATGTCAAGCAACTATCAATTTGTAGTACGCAGGGTATACATAAAGGGAGGTTAAATTTTAAGAGCCGATATTGATTTTGAATTAAACACAAATTGCGTAGGAAATTATTGTTATTTATTTTTATTATGATAATATCGGTATGGTTTAATTATGTGTGGAAACAAAATATCTGCCAAATGGCCGCCGCGACATCGGCGGCACACCTCCATCCGATGGTCCAAATTTTCAATGATAATGTTGATGTTCAATTGTTGGGCACGATTATGAGCGGAGGTTGACTGCTCTTTTGCCACACCATCGCGAAAAACAGCAATGTTTTCCGTTCAACGAACTAAGAAGGCATTCACAAATGTTTTCGCATTTCATAGAGACCTATTTTGCTGAAATTTAAATATTTTTCACAATTCCTCCGATTGTGGACGTATTTATATGTATGAACGATAATGTTGATCAAAAGAATCACGAAGTGCACGAAAACCATTTTGATTTGAACGCCCATTTTCATAATAAGCCTGAATAACTTTAACGCGTTATCCGATTGTGTATCTTTCCATGGTTCAAATTGAGTTAATCTGAAATTGAGAAATTTACATTCAAAATCGGCCCTTAAAATTTCACGACCCTTTATAAAGATAGTAGTGTCAACCCAACACCATATTTGTGTGTTTAAACAGATGTTACTTTATATGTTTATACCGTGCTTCACATTTCCTCTCTAATACAGAGTTCTTTTGCAATTAGCAGCGACTTTTTTACCGTCAACTAAAGCAAAAATTAATGTTCTGACAATTGTTTGGTCAAGGAATTTTTGAAGTTTCTTATTTTTTTTTGGCATATTTGTATATTTTTTTACGTTTTTAATGTCTTACGTTTAAAAACAAATAAAATTTTCTATAAATATATTTTTCTTGTCGAGATAAATAAAAAATTGCGTGTCTGAAATTAATGAATTCAGTTGAAAGTAGTTCAATGTCGCGCGATGGAATATTATGACAGTGTTTGAACAGGAACAAAATACCGACAAGATTGTTTCACTCAAAACATATTCAAGTAGGCAAAACAATTCGTTATTTTAATTATTAAAAGCATGATAATTTACTTACCTTTATGAAATTTTTATTTTATTGTTGAACATTAAGGGCCGTATTCATAAAAAATATTTTAGGTTTAATGAAGGTTTATTTGACAAATTTCTCTACAACATCTGTCAAATAAGTCTTTAATAAACCTAAAATATTTTTTATGAATACGGCCCTAAATGTTTTAAAGACTTTATTATTTTTATTCTGGCTCTAGTTCATTTTAATACAAAATTTCAAATCATTATATGAATAAATCAGTTTTTATTTGTGATAATTAAAGAATATACTGGAAAAGTAAGTTTTAATCCCGACACCAGCCGAGTGGAATGCAATTTCGAAACCAGCTACGGTTTCATCATCAGTAGTCTTTGATCGGAATGTCTTAGTGTTGAATGTAAATATCATCTATTTAACTCACAAGTTAATACGAAAATTGATTTTGTAAATGAAACTTCACATACAAATTCATATTTTTGCTGTAGCGAGTGAGAACGAAATTTACCAAACTTAAGATTTTCCCCTTTTTGTTATTCTTTTCAATTATCACATTTTATTGTTGCTTTAAACCATCAGTCGGATGGTAATGAAAGCTTTTTTTTTGTTGGTTGTGATACTCACAACGATTTTCAATCATACATGTTTTTTGTTAAGTCAGTTATTCAGTTATATTGTTGGGATTAAAACTTACATTTCCAGTATATTCTTTCATTATCACAAATAAAAATATATTTCTTCATATAATGATTTACTGGCACCTAATACGCATAGAGGAAAGTTTAAAACGAAATCTTGTTAAAATTTGTATAAAAGAACATATTTATTGAAGAGAGCAAAAATTATAATTTTAATCGTTTTAGTTGTTTTAAAAATAAAATTAATACCTAATTTACGAATACAAGACTTACTCAAGTACATTAGTACCGCATTACTATTGCCTGGAAATAAGTTTAAACAAAATGCCAATTTGTTTTTTTTAGTTTGAGCTTAACTATTTTAGCGATAAAATATTAAAGTTAAAATATATATATTTTCGCAGGGAGTGTAACGGTTGCTTAAAATAATTACACTGTAGACAAAACTTTTAAGGGGGCAAAATTTGTAAAAAGTAAATAAAAAAAAAATTATAATTGAAAGTTGGCAAATGCTTTTTTGGGCATAATTTCTTTTATAAAAAATATTACACAAATTATTAAATTAATAAAAATATTTAGATTACAATAGTTTAAAAGTGTTAATTAAGGCAGTTTAATTGTTTGATTAGAATTTTTAATATTCTTTTTTTTACTTGATGTGCTGATAAATTATTAATTATTATTACTGCTATTATTACAAATTATTTAAAATTCAAGTTTACACAGATTTTTGAATTACGATTCTGTTTCTGACTAATTTCCAATACTTGAAACATTTCTTGCAAAGCATCGTTTGTTTGAGTCTTGCGACGATTACGTCTCAGTGTAACACGACCAGATTTTAATTCACGTACTAAAGCGTCAAGACCTTAAAAAATTAATGTAAAAATAAAAATTTATTAATTAGTGTTACAAAATTACTAAAGAAGAGTTATTCACTTAAATACTTCCAAAACAACACACATATTTTTTTTTTTTTTTTTAACAGGATAATTGTCATGCCTTATACGATTGTAAAAAAAAAAAAAAAAATAATTGTATGTATTAGTAATGTTAGGTTTGAGCTTTTAGACATATTATAGGGTTATGCTATATTATATAGTTTATTTGGCATAATAGGGCTTTATATTACTTTGAATAAATTAATAAATATTATTATCAACCATAAATTAATATTTATTAGAAGCTTTTATTTTTAAATTTATTATAAATCGTTTTTGTTCTGTCTTAACTTCATACTTCTATTAATCAATTCCTAAAAATTTAAGAATATTGAAAAACTATTCCGATATAAGCCGATGGGAATCGGTGTACTCACGCCTTATTTGAAACTAGTATTTATGTTACAAATTTAATGAAATTTGTATTAGGGAAGCATAGCATTCATTTTTAAATTTGGCTTTTTCTTATCAAATGACATTTCATTTCGGATTTTTTATACCCTTCACCTGTGTTGCACAAGGGTATATATAGCTTTGTCATTTCGTTTGTAATTTCTACAATTTTCATTTTCGACCCCATAAAGTATATATTTTCTGAAAGCTTATTAATAGAGGAGTCGATTAAGCCCTGACCGTCTGCCCGTCTGTCCGTGTGTTGGTTGAAATCAACTTTTAGAAGCAACTATATGTTCCTCAGATTTCTATATGGTATCAATCTCTTGGAATGAATCGCTATTGAAATTCAGCACAATCGCCCCATAACTTTCTGAGATAAGCACTGTTACTTGTTTTTACTTAAATTTATTATAAATCATTTTTATTCTGGCTTAAGTTCACTTATATATTATTAAAATTCCTAAAAACATCTATTAAACTAAATGGAATTGTGATCATTCAAGAATATTCAAACTTTATTATAAATGAACTTTTATATAAATTTATTATAAATAAAGAATTTTATTAATAATTGCGGGTTCACCCGCAGCTCCAGTCATAGCGGACATTATCATGGAGGAGTTATTGGAGCCATATATAAATACGTCGATAATTTGTGTGTGTGTTAGCTTTAGACTCAGAAACCGTAAAGCCGATCGGATTCAAGCTTTAGCAAGTTGTTGTACACATTCCAGGGAGTATTTATGGGTGGTAAAAAGTGGGCGGCGCCACGCCCATAAAAAATAAGTTATTAAGTAAGTTAACTACTTTCACTTGACCGATTTTTCTAAAGCTTTGCACACATATTGAGCTGTCATGACTATACAGTTTAGTGATTAGAAAAGTGGGCAGTGCCACTCCCATTAAAAAAAAGTTATTATTTTAAGCTATTTCCACGCATTCCAATGGTTCCCACCGATTTTCCTTTCAACTTCAAGCGACTACAGTTTTCAGTTTGCCTTGCCTCGCTATTACCATCAACAAAGCACAAGGACAATATCTGCATGTTGCAGGATTGAGTTTGGAAAATCCATGCTTTTCACATGGCCAGCTGTATGTCGCATGCTCCAGAGTATGAACACCAAAAAATTTGTTCACTTTTACAGCAAATGGAAAAACCAAAAATTTTGTATACCCACTTGCATTACAATAAAAATCAATAAAATACTATTTTTGATATATTCAATTAAAATTCAGAATGCATTTTTATTAAGGGGCGTAGCAACGCGCGCCGGGCTCGACTAGTAATGAATAAAAACGGAGTAGAGGAAACCCTGAGCGCTATAAATAACATCCACAGATACAATCAGTTTACTTGAGAACTCAAAGAAGATGGTTAAATACCTTTAACAACAAACTGGTACCAAAAACCATTTTAATTAATCTTCACTTGAAACACCCAAAACATGTTAAAATCAATACAGCACATAACTTCGAAAAAAGGGTACTACAAATCAGTGATAAAATTACCATAATGAAAAAGTTAGAAAAAAATTACAAAAAAAACAGTTTTTGCTTTGTTTAAAGAAAAAAAAATTACCACAAATAAATGATTAAGAATTTGCTATACTAAAACAAATAATAGTTATTTTATACCCAGTAAAAGTAACAGCGCCCTCTGCTGAAGTGATATGAATCTATATAAGGCCGATGCTGCCCTGTCGTTTATGATCAAAGAAATTTCAATAATGGTTTGCAAATTAAGTGATGAATTGTGACAAGCTATTCTCAAAAGAATACAAGAAAGACGAACAACTTACTCAACAGTTTTGAACTTTTTTCAGATCCAAAATGAAAGTTTGATTTCGAAGTATGCCAACATTAATACAACATACAATAGTACACAGCTGTACACCAATTTTACAATATCGTCACAATATTGAAACGATAACAGCAAATGAGTATTTTCTGACTTTTGTTTTCATGAATGTCACAACATTGATCTTATGTTAACTACAAATATTAGAATAATGGGGCGTCATCTGTTGTTTCCTAGAAACAACAACATATCATCACCAAATGAATGTGTAGTGTTGCAGATCCTTGCTACTGTGTTTTGCTGGAGCTCATGCTAAAGGCTAAATACTTGTTAATTGCTGTCGCGACATTGAATAAGTTATGCCAATACAACATATTTACTAGTTAACCAAATTTACACTGTCGTCACAATGTTGAGTTTCATTATAACATTAATCTGATGTTAAATGATATAGTATGCTGTCTAGAAACAATACAATGCCTTCATATAATTGTAGATTCTTGCTGGTTGGAGTATTTGCTAAACATTTTTCATTTGCCTTTTTTCGTATAGTAAGTCCGGTGAGGCTGATCTCTTTTTTTGCTTTGAATAACGATCTGGATTATCAGGGGACTCCTCTTTTCTTTTTTGTTTGAACTATCTGGAGGGGGATTGAAACGTCTGCTGAGATACGAACTTAGGCTACTTTCGTTTTGAAGTTTTGCGCTTTAACCACTTCACCACGCCACCAACAATATCTTTACTGATGGGGCAAGAGAGAGTCCTGCTCCCTGAACTTAAACAGTTTAGGAAGACTCAGATCGCGGTAGAGTGAGTATCACAGATGGGAACATATTAAGATTGAATGCTATGGCGGCCCTCAGTCTAACAAAGATTCTAGCGATTACGAAGCACTGTGCGATTAAGATTATCAGCATTTTTGTGAAAATATTTTCTAGTCCAGAGAAAATACCTGAAGTAGCCCAAGACTCAGTGAAGGAAAGGATGCCAATTCATAGAAAAGAAATTCAAAATAGAAGTGTTTTGCTTCGATATTCCCCCAACATATTTAAGTATGGTAAAAAGTGTATTTCGTCGAATAAAGGATGGCTTATCAATGCAAAGATATATAGAATATCGCAGAAAACGTAGACCTAGTAATAAAATCCTAACACTTCAGTTCGAAATTTGGCCATAAAATACATGCTTTGACAGGCGACTTTAAACTGCCAACTAACTAGAAAATTTATATTGAAAAGTGTCTTGAAAGTTTTCTAAAATGGTTTATTCAGCAACGCAATGATTCCGTATTATTTTGGCCATATCTAGCAAACAGCTAATACGCCAGGAACACAATAGACTGATATAATACAAATCAACAATTTCGTTTCCAAAGAAGCCATTTCACGAAACTATCAAGAACTTTTCCAATTAAGATATAAAAAACGTAACGAAAAGTTGTCAAATAGAAAACAAGATTTCAAAAACGACTGGCGAAGAGCACATCTTGGTCTAGAAAACAATACTGTACAAAAGCTAATAACTGAAATGAAGGAAAAAGTTGAAGCCGTTCATGAAGGCAAACGTTAATGCGTCATATTTTTTTTAGAATATTTATTTTGGCAAAATTGAAATGCGTATTTTTCCTCGCGAATAAAAAGTTAAAGGGCTAATTTTCCAATGAACAATGTTTCAGTGTGACCCTCGTACGTATAAGTAATAATTAAGTACTAAAACAAAATGTTGCGTATACGCTATGATTGAGCAAAATATTTTTTATGCAAAATATTATATTGGACGTAGTGCAAAGAGAATTACATTTCTAAATCAATAGCGCGAAAGCATTTATTCTAAATGACTCCCTAAATGGGAAATAATTTTCCATAAATGATGTACATACTTACAAGTTAATGGAATACACCTTAAGCAATTCATGTAAATAAACAACATTAACTCATGAAACACCGAATTCTCTTCACCTAATTTGCATGAGTTCTAAGAACTTATTAGGACGAAGAGCAGTTCATAAATATAATCATATTAACACATGATCTTCAATTACAAGTTAATGTTGATGGTGTTTTCATCTAAATTAAATCAATCATCATCATCAGTTGAACCTCTGCAAAATCACTGCTTTGTCATAGTTTTTTTGCTGGGTTTGTTAAGAGTTTACACCCTGTATATATTGCACACATCACTTCAGGGAGATCACACAGACATCAACATTAAGTAAAAATAAGTCTTGATTAATCGCTCAAAGAAATCACCATCATCAAATTGAAATTCAAAACAGTGAAAATGTCAACTAGACGAAAAAAAAGTAAATTTGTACGAGATAACTTGATAAAGTAACACCAATGGCTGTCTTTTCTATTAGTATTGTAAAAAGCTGTATGGAGAAATATTAAAGCAAGAAAATAAGCAAGAATAAAACCATAAAACAGAAGCAAATCATAATATGTTACAATTGTGTTGGGAACAACGTTTTTAAAGTAAAAAAAGCCAATTGAATACTTTGTGATGAAAAAAATAATAATAATGCAAAGAAAATAACGTAATAAAAAAAAATTAGTTAAATTAGTTAAAATTTTATAAGAAAATAGTGGAAAATTTAACTAAAATCTATATATTAAATATTAAAACATGTGGTTAGCATTAAGCAATGGGTTTTAAAGTCGTAAGTATTTTTACGCTTACGTTAAAGTTGATTTTGTAAAAAGAGAGGTAGAAATTTTTTTTAACAAGAATAACTAAGTAAAGGAACTTATTATTAAGGTTAAAGGAATACTTGAAAAGAAAAATTTCATTTTAAATAAAAATAAAATTAAATTGGCTTTTCCAGCCAAATTTTAAGGCATAACCCTTTTAATTCTCTATAATAATTAATACGTGTATATTGTTACGACGATATATATTAAATTTGATTCTTAAAATACGTTTCTTTAAACAGATTTGCTTGTATTTTTTTTTTTTTTGTAATTCAAAATTTCTTACCCTAAACATATTTTTCCTGTTTTCATTTACTGTTAGGTTTACTCAGGGTACACCTAACAAGGCTGGTCGCTTTTGCGCTCATGTTTGAGAAGGTCAAAGTTTATATAAAAAAATATAAATTCACTTTTATATAGTTTCTATACAAAGTTTGACAATCTTACGAGCAAGCGTATTCAGTCGAATTTGTCCCTGCATGTACATATATTATAAAGCGTACCATGGTTTTACCTATAAACATAAACAGCTAGGATCAGGGATAGTCCTAAAAAATTTTGTTTTATGTCAAATATTTTATTCTTTTTTTAACACTTTAATTGTGTATTTAATGGTGACACGAGCAAACATTTAAAAAAGTTAAATAGAAATTATCCTGCTAATTCATTAAATTAACTATAAAACTTCAAAATATTTACATTTAATTATCATTGCTTGTAAGTATCAAATGGGCATTAACAATTTTTTTGGTCATCAAATATTTTCCATCCCTGGGTAGGTTTTTATAAAGTAAAAACTTGTATAAATTCAAAAAATCAGTATGCCCTAACAATTGTTTTCCTATTATTTTTTTTTGAAAATAGATTCTTAAAAAAAGATTTTTTTTATTTTTTACAAAAGCCACTTTTACACCCAGAAATCTGGCAACAGTACCTTTAACAATGGGTAGCTACTCGAAAGTATTGAACAGGGAAAATAATGAATGAAACTTGATATGGATGCTTTTTATTTTTGTTGTTGATGTGTTTTTGATGTTGAGCTAATACAGCTTGTTGTTGTATTTTTATTTAATGTTTGACAATGAAAATACGAGTGTTTAAATGTATATTTTCGTTATCGTTGTTATGCTCGAAAACAGCTTCGCTTTGTAGAAATGTATGCATGTGTGTGTGTGTGTGTGTGTGTGTATATGTTTTCTATCGAATAGAATTTTTGTTTTGATAGTATATGTTGTGTAAGAACCAGTGTACAAGGTCAGACGGAAAAGACCTTTAAAAAAAGGAATGTTAATAATAATACTACATACGGACACACGTACAGTGTTAATAACATGTGTTCAATTAGAATTCTGTTGTAGTTTTCATTTCTTATATTGGTGTACTGTTAAGTAACTAAACATTTTTCTTTTTATTTTGGTTCTAGGCTTTTAATACTTTAATTTTAACATAGTAGTGAGTCAGAACAAACTTTACACACTATTCTAGCCAAAATTTTCCCTGGAGCTAACAATTTATAATTTTTTAATGACATTAACTTTTAATAATATGTCTGATATTAACGCTTAAAAATCATTAATTTTGAACCGATATTTCGGGCAAAATAAATAAGTAAAAGGATTGTAAAAATTGTTTTTTATAGTAGAAGTATGTGAGCGAATTAACATCAGGTGACAACATCCATACAACAAACAAAAACGGACCGGAGAATGTTAAAACACGAAAAACAACAAATTACTAGTTTACTCTTAATTAAAAAATTTTTTTTTTATACATTTAAGAAAAATTGTAAGTAAATAGTAATTATTAAAAGAACGTACTTTTAATCTATATGTATAAAAATCAATGCGACTTTTCGTTGTAATTTTATAAGTCAAGAACGGGCTCAGCTATCCGAACCAAATGTTTATTTAGGCTTTGTTCGGGCTATTTAATAGATGGTTTATGTGAAGTTTGCACAAAATCTGTAGAGCGGCTTACGGGTAAAAAAGGGTAAAATCGGTAACTCAGTATCTCCGGGCTTAATAAAGATATCACAAAAATTCAGAAAGAACCAAAGAGCCTGTTAAAAATAATCGGATAGGTGTCTGATACTTTTTGGAAATTTTGAGTTTTAAGAGGATAAAACGGGTAAAGTGAATTTTGGTACTTTTTTGAACAGCATTTATCTTTGAGAGGGATAGCAATAGGAAAAAAGTAAAAACGAAGTTTTACTCTCCTTAAAACAATCTATAATGAATTTTTGTACTTTTTCGAAATTTTTGGAATTTAGGGGAAAAGGGATAAAAAACGGGTAAAATCGGCAATATTGTATTTTCGGACCTAATGCATGTAGTTTTTTATTATTTCACTTGATACGTAGCAAAGCACGTACCGGGCGGGAAGTTTATAAATTTCTGCTAGTTTACATCACACAATTGTGCTTTTTAAAACATTTTATACATTTTTCACAAATGAAAAACGAGGGGAAAAAAACAATCAGCTGGCTTCGTTATATCCCTGATTAAGGGTTACCAAGCTCTAAAAAATAAATATGATCAATGCACATACAGTGGTTCCCGATTTAACGAACTCTCGATTTAGCGAATTTGGGATTTAAAGAACTGGAAACAGTTTTACCTTAGGTACTGTGTATAACGAATCAAAATCCAATTTGGTACTTGATGTAACGAACAATTAAAAATAATATACAAAAATACGTAAAACTCATTTCAAAACAGGCAAACAGTTGTAGTCTTGGCACACACCTCCAGACATATATTTTATTGTAAATATTTGTGTACAAAATTGTTCATAAACAATTTCTTAATAAATAGTTATTGTTTAATGTATTGTGTAGAAAATATGCGCACCATGATTTTAGTTCTCGGCGTGGTTTTCGTTTTTTCGTCATCACTTTTATTTACTTTTTACTATGTCGACTATGTCATGTGATTACGTTACCTGTTAGGCATTAATTTTACCTAAAACAAAGAACACATCTCTTGTATCGCAAACAAACAACAAAGTGATGTTGATTCAAAACCGACATCGACAATTGGAACAAGGACGATTTTCATTTGCAGAATATTTTTGAATCGTTTTATATTTGTATAATCATTGCAACACACATACATACAAACGTACATAATCTTATGTAAATATTAGTTTTACATTTTAAATTAATACATTTTTAAAATTTATAAAAAATTTTAAAATGATTTAAAAGCGTTGTTGTGCAAATTGTATATTAACATTTCGTCTTATAGAAATTTAAAATTTGTTTCAACAATATATGGGACATTTTCAAGCTATTTTTTTGAATTCTCTATTCATAATGATTAATTCCTTATTAATGGAATTTTGTCGTTAAAATCTATTTTTTAGAGAACTGAGAACAGCTTGAATGTTTTATTTTTATTTTTGATAATAAAAGCACTTTTAATATAGCCTTCGTACGTATCACATTTAAGGTATACATGTATATATATAACATTAATATATGCGTCTATATATATTTGTATGATTTTATTTAGTCGTTTTTGTTGTTCTTATGTTTTGCTTATTGTATAGTCAACTACCAGGCTTCTGATTACAACAAGTTGAAAGCACAAACGTCTTCACATACATACATACACAGGAACATTCAACACTTTGTTTGTGTAAATATATACTGTTTATGTATTGACTTCCTTGCTTGCCTGCATCACTGGCTTGATGGCTGACTGGCTGGATGATGTAAAAATAATTTGTATTGTTGTTATTGCTCCTACTTTTGCTGTGACGCGTCAACAGAACTTTGTTTAGTTTTTTTAAAGTGTTTCGCTTCATTTATTGCGCGCCTTTCGAACGTAGAACACATGTAATATTCAAGTGTATTTTTATTCGTTTTTTTTTTCTAAACCATTTTTTTAAACAAATAACGTAGAAATATGTAAAAACATAATGATATACATATAAGTGCATAACTATGTACTATAAAAGCAAGTATTTTTAAATGCAAAAAAATTAAAAAAAAAAAAAATAAAATAAAATAAATAATTTGATCAAAAAATTTAAAATAAATGTTAAATAATTATAAATAAAAAAAGGCAGTTTATAAAAATATTTAATAAGTGATGAAAGTGGGGTGTTTATAAAAAATATTTATTTCTTTAGTAGAAAAAAATACGGTGAGTTCTGAATTTAAAATTTTTTAAATTCAACATTTAAGTCTACGTGTATTACTGACCTACAAAAATGCATAATTGAGCAGCAACAACAACGAAATTCTCTCAATGACATTGTTATTATCATTACAATCAAAATGGTTGACTACTTGTCTACATGTATGTGTGTGTGTAAGTGTGTAATTCATATAGGATTTTGTTTGTGCAAAATTTAACATTGATGTAATTGACTGTTAAAGAGACAGAGGGCATACAAAGAGTTTTTTTATGGATGCTTTTCAAGGTGCTAAACATTAAAGGCCATATTCACAATAAATTTTTAAATTTATCAATGAGAAATAATCAAAATTTTTATAAATTTTAGTTTTCAATAAACCTTTGATAAACAGTATGTGGGGATGTATATTGTGACATAATTAAAAAAAAAATAAATAAAAAATATTTATTTCCTGCCAAATCGATACAGTTAGGTTATACCGACCATACATCTAAATATACTTATGTATGTTTTATTTACTAACAATTTCTGAAAATTATATTCAAATGTACTTTGACACATGCAGTTTGTTTGTTTCAAGAAAAAAAGCTAATATTTCTACAAAGTTCTTTCAATAAAAGGTATCATATAATATTTAAATAAATTAGGGAGGGTAAGTCACTAACAGGGATGGAAATCATGGTACAATTGTACTTTTTATGGTACATTTTTGACCTTGTTGGTACCGTGGTACTACCGCGAGCTACTTGGTACAATTTAAAAATTCCAATGTCTCACTATATGGCAACAATAATTCTGTCCATGTTCATGTCCATGTAAATAGACTAAATTTCAAATTTAATACAAAGAAAAGATTTACTGAAGTCAACAAATTCTTGTTGCTTTAATTTTAAAATAACAGACAATTTATTATCTTAAACTATTTAATAAATAAAATTTGTTAAACAACTGATCTCTACGTATGTACCTATGAATGTAATATTTAATATTTTTTATTGTATACTTCTGAATTTTTATAAACATTTTTGTTAAGTTTATGTTTTTATTAATAAATATTAAAAAAATGGTACCGTCATGGCCTAAAAAGTACATTTTGTTTTCATACTTGGTACGAAATCATAAAAGCCATTTTCCTTCCCTGGTCACTAACAATGGAAAACAGTAAAAGCGAAATGGTCGCGACGGCTGCGGAACATTATTTTTTTGATTAAATTTTTCCATCACCAATTCGAGCATTTGCTGCTGTGTATCCTCGATAACTTTACCAATTCCATCTTTGAAGCCTTGAATCAATTGTATCCTCGATAACTTTACCAATTCCATCTTTGAGGCCTTGAATCAATTGTGGATCATTGACATACATCTTATCTTTGACGTAGCCCCAAAGAAAAATGTCTAAAGGTGGTTAATCACAATATATCGATGGCCAATTGTGATAGCCTCTTTAAGGAATTATATGGCCAGAAAACTTTTTACACTGCGGTAAGATGACTTACAAACATATGTGGAATGTAGTGACGATTGGTAGAAACTATACGCTATCCATATCAATGTTTTCTAATATGGGTCATACAAAATATATACAAATTTTAGCAATTTTTAACTGTATGGGCTGCAATAGCAATGTTCTAGAGAACGACATGCACGAGTTCGATTCTTCGTATCACTAACTTGCCCTATCAACTCAAATTTGTTTCCAGTTTCACAATTGCTGGAAGATGGAATTATGGATATTTATGCAAACTTAGTCACAGTAAAATTTTAAAGCAGCTTTTTTAGTGGATCATGTTTAAGCAGAGATTTTTTATAAGGGCTAGATGAACATTATTGCTTAAAAGTCAGAGTTAAATTTTTAGGTAAATATTTGCCCATAAGCTCTGCTCAATATATATGTATGTAGGGCTATGTATTCCTCTTAACAATTTTTTATTAAGTAACTAGAAAAGCCCGGCCTGCGTTGCTACGCCCCTTAATGAAAGTGCAAGCGCCTCAAAATTATAACTTTTTTATAGGCGTGGCCCCGACCACTTTCCTAATAACGAAATTAAATAGTCATGACAGCTCAATATGTATGTGCAAAGTTTCAGAAAAATCTATCTAGTGCAAGTAGCTAAAAATTATGGCACTGCCCACTTTTCTAATCACGAAATTGTATAATCGTGAGAGCTCAAAATGTGTGCAAAGTTTCAGAAAAATCGGTGAAGTTCAAGTAGCTGAAAATTATAACTTTTTTTATGGGCGTGGCACTGCCCACTTTTCTAATCACGAAATTGTAAAGTCATGACAGCTCAATATGTGTGCAAAGTTTTAGAAAAACCGGTCCAGTACAAGTACCTCAAAATTATAACTTTTTTTATGGGTGTGGCCCTGCCCACTTTTCTAATCACGAAGTTATATAGTAATGACAGCTCAATATGTGTGCAAAGTTTCAGAAAAATCGGTTTAGTGCAAGTACCTCAATATTATAACTTTTTTATGGGCATGGCCCCGCCCACTTTTCTAATCGCAAAATTATATAATCATGAGAGCTCAATATGTGTGCAAGGTTTCAGAAAAATCGGTCAAGTGCAAGTAGCTAAAAATGAAAACTAATTTTTATGGGCGTGGTCCCGCCCACTTTTTGCCACCCATTAACACTCCCTGGAATGTGTACAAGAACTTGCCAAAGTTTGAGTTCGATCGGTTTTACAGTTTCGGAGTCTATAGCTAACACACACACACACACACAGAGTTTCACTTTTATATATATAGATAGAAGAAGAAGATGAAGATTTATTTACATTTTGTTGACTAATTTTTCATTCATTTAGATTAGCTCTCAAAGTAGTTCAATGTTTAATTTGATCCCCATTTTTCTATTTTTTCCTTTTTTTTATTTTGTAAAATTTTTATACTTTACAGGCAACTGCAGGGTTTAAAGAAAGTTTTACAAACATTTTTCTGTATACATGTATTAGTTTCATATTAAAGTAGTATAAATAATTTATTTACTTTTTCTCTCAAACGTGCGGCGGAGATTGAAGGAAATATGTATATTACTACAATAGATATAAATCATATTGTTGTGATGAAAACTTAAGGCAACACTTTTAAGTGAGCTTTTATTTATGGTTTGTAATTAGCTTTTACAGTAACGAGCTAATTTAGTTTACTTTTCTATCTATTTAAAATATTGATTATAACGACTGATAACGCCCTGACCTCTTATGAAAGTGATATTTGCTTAATATTACTTTATATCTTGTATATACGATATATTTGTAATAGTTTTTTTAAATATTTTGGCGGTGTATACAGTCAGTGAGCTAGAATAAAAAACCCTACTTTTGAGAATTTTTTAGTCAGTGTGCTTTTTGTATGTCTTTCTGAACGCGATTGACTCAAAAACTGAAGGGGTTTTGATTTACTATAGATGAGAGATAATATCTAATTTCTAACAGAAACTTAAAAAATAAAACATAAAATGGCATTTGAAATGGTGGTAGAAGGTTGGTAACAAATAAATGTATATACACGCAAAGAAAAAATATGGTTGTGGTAACCATAATCGAAGAGCAACATACTATGATCAACTTGTATGATTGTGGTTGAAACATATAATTGTTGTCAGTTATCATTATTATGTTAAATAAAAAAAACATACAAACTGTATACATACATATATGACTACAGTTTATATCTAAAGTTGAAATCTTTGCTTTTTTCTGCGGCAAATTATCTTACCTTTTGCTGTTAGTTATATATCGATGCCTTACTTCCTCAACCTCGCATCTTAAAAAATAAAAATTTTCAGGAGAGAAAAAAACAACGGTTCATCTTTTTATACTTCGGTGTTTGGTTAAAAGTTTAAATGCAATTATTAAGGAATTGATTGTATTTATGTATATTAGTAGTAATAATATACAAATCTTTACTTAGTTAAAGCATAAAACAACCGTTTGATATGAAAAAGTCAAAACCGTATTTTTTAAGATACGAAGTTGAGCAAGTAAGGCATCGATATGTATATTGATTGTAACGGGTGGGTCATTTATAAATTTAAAAATTCAATTTTGCAAAATTATTTTTTTATTGCAAAGCAAAATAGTTCTGGCCAGAAATTTTCGAGCACTTTTTCGAGTGTATATTGGCCTTCAAATGCTCCATTATCTCTGGTTTGTCTGCATAATACTTGTTTTTAACGGCACCCACAAAAAAAGTCCAACGGTGTTAAATCGCAGCTTCTTGGCGGCCAATTGACATCACCATTTCGGCTAATTAAACAGCCATCAAACGTTGTACGCCATAAATCAATTGTAACATGAGCAAAACATTATTCACATCAATACTATGAAGATCGGGCACAAAGAAATTGGGCATCATGGTGCGTTAGATGTCTCCATTAACCGTCATGCTTGTGCCGTACTCATTGTCAAAAAAATATGGGCCAATGATGCCTCCGATACACAAGCCGCACCAAAGTTACTCGCAATGCGTGCATTGATTCTGTAAGATCACGTTTAGGGTTTCTGAGCCCCAAATACGACAATTCTGCTTATAAACCAAACCAAATGAGCTTCATCCGAATAGATGATTTTTTGTATGACATTTTCGTGAACCCAACGTTGCTCAACCGTAAGTCGATTAATTTTGTTTAGCGGAGATAAAATATGGATTTTTGTGGCAGAACAGAATGACATATTTATTGCCACATTCGAAATAACCACTCGTTCAAATTTAAACCGATAGATGGCCCACCCTTTACTTACATGCCTTTTTTATTGATATTTTTATACCAATATTTTTTTCTATTTTCTCCCTTATTTGTAAATAGCTCTAATTATTTCAAAAAGTTTATGTATTTTGTTGCCATTTCAAACTTCTAAAATAATAAAAACTAATTTAGCAAGAAGAAGAGAAGCTAAAATCAAATTATTATTAAAAAAATCATTGCTCAATTGTTTTGAAATCATACTATTGTCTCACCTTTTATATTCTGATAATCTCTAATTATATTCTGTATTTAAATGTAATGATATTTTTGTCAAAATAATTTTTGTTTAAACGACAACCACATCGAAATTTTTACAAAGAGTAAACTTAAGTCATAAAATTTAAACAAACGCTTGATTATCCTGACAAAATAAAATATGAAATGAAATAAAATAAAAAAAACTATTACTTGTTTTCGAATACCAAATAATGTTATACGGAATATAATATGATCGTCATGATCATGTTGTAACCATGATTTTTCTTTGCGTTTACGAAAATTTCTGAAAGGGTTAATATTTCTCTTGAGATATGTACTAACAATAATAAGATATATATTTAATACAATGCAAAAATATTGTTCTTTCTGTTTAAATTTAAAATAATAATGATAATTAAAACGACTTCAATCAATAAGAGGTTCCCTCTTGGCCTAAATTCAAAATGTGATAACTAAACATACAAACAAACTTGAACTAGTAAGTTTTTTATTTTATCACTGATGGATTAAAAAAAAATATATTAAAAAGTGGAAAATATTTGATTTGTATTCAGGTATAATGTAGTGCACTAAAAAGATCACTTAATTTAAAATAGTATATACTTTTGTATGTATTAGTATACCTATTTAAGTATGTGTATGTTTTAACATATCCTCATATACTTACAAGTATTAGGAATCTTTGCGTTCTGACATGTTTCAAAAATTTTTATAACTTTATGTAGAGGTAGTTGTAGCAGTACTAGAGAAGTGACATATACAAACTCAATATATGTATGTATGTGTATAACATGACTAAAACAAAGTGTTGCTAATTAAGTTATTAAAAAGTCTCTATTGACAGTCTAATGTTAAAAAGCTTTAGCCATTAGACAAACAAGCAAAAATATGGTAATAACACACTTTACGAACGGCTTATATGCAAATTAAAAATGGCGAAAAATAAATATGCTGTTGTATAAACGGTAAATAGAAGTAGTTTTTTCTTGCATTGGTGCTTGGTTAACAAAAAAAAAAAAAAATACAACTACTCATCCAGTACCACCAATTCTGTATAAAATAAGTCGTATAGTATAACAAGGGAGTTAAATATTTGCAAACTATATTTATAACCTTCATGCCCAAGGGCATATGTAACTTTGTCATTCCGTTTGTAATTTCCACAATATTCATTTCCAATCCTATAAAGTATATATTTTCTAAAAAAATGTCCGTGTGTTAGCTGAAATCAACAATAAGGATTCTCCACATGTTACTCAGATGGGTATGTGGTATTATTCTTTTGCAAATATCCGAGATGAATCACCATTGAAATACATTACGATTGCCCCTGCCTTTGTTTTTTTTTCAAATTTTTAGCACAAAAATCAAACATTTTTAGTTTTAGATTAATTTTCAGAGACGTTTGTTACTTTTTATACCCTTCACACAGTGAAAAAGGGTATATATAGGTTTGTCATTCCGTGAGAAATTTTTACAATTTTCATTTCCGACCCCATTAAGTATATATTTTCTGAAAGCTTATGAATAGGGGAGTCGATTAAGCTCTGTCAGTCTGTCCGTATGTATGTTGAAATCAACTTTTTGAAGCCCTCCGATATCGCATGGACCCGGGTGAGGTATTAAAATATCAGAAATATTCGGGAGTAGATCGGTATTGAAAATCAGAAACATCGGTTCATAAACAACTGAGATATAAGCAAAACCCCACGACCACCTCGATTTTTTTTCACAAAAACAACATTACAAAAACAACATACATACATACAAACGTGTATACTGGTTAGAGAAAACGTGGCATCGAATCCCAGTTGAACCAAAAAAAATTTTTTTTTTATTTTTTTTTTTTATTTTTTATTTAATATATTATTAATATTATTATTAATATTTTTATTTTTTTTTTTAATTTTTTTTTGTTTTATATTTATTTAAATTTTTTTTTTATTTTTTCTTTTAACATACATACGTAAAGTTATAATTTTAAAATGGGTTGTTTTTATATATGTATGTTTTTTCATATGGGATGAATGGTGATACAAACTACTGTTATTGCATGATTACACGTTGTGAATGGTATAAAAGACTCGGCACGGCCGAATACTAACCGACAAAGTTATAAGCAAAACAAATTTTGAAAAATATATATTTTTTTATATCAATAGTTGTTTCATTTATCAAGCTTGCTTTTTATATATAAAAATAAATAAAAGGATTTTTTTTTAAATATAAAAAATAAATAAAAATTGAAATAATTGACTTATAATTCCATTTCAATGTGGATCATAAAAAATAAAGTGCCTGATTTTGTATCATTATAAATATTATTAACAAGCCTTAAAAATGATTTACTAAAGTTTTGGTTGCTTTATTTAGAGTTGACAACACTGCTTTTTAAAGTACTGCAAATACATATGTATGTACTAAGTCTACCAGAAAAAATTTTATTATGATGTTTGAGTTTACTATGTATATGTGTGGATGTGTGTCGTATTTATTATTTATGCATAAGTGTGTATATCGATGACTAAAAATAAAAAGGGCGTATCTCAAAATTTTACCTTTATAGGAGAATGAAAAAAATTTAATAAATTTTAAAATATTGAAATGAGTTAAAGCGTTTGATGTGGCGTTAAATCCGAAGTTTTCAATTATAGATCACTAAATTGTTATGAAGTGATATGCTTGTACCATCCGGAAAACGTTAAAATGAGATTTAGTTAAAAATCAAGATATGCCTTTTTTTATTAAGCCATCGATATGTATTTTGCACATACATATGCGCCCTTTGGTAAAATTCTACAAGGCATATATGTGTCGGGTCATCAGGAAGGCGAATTTACACCTTCTTCTAGATCATTAATTTCATTCTACCCTGCCTTCCCTTAAAAACTATCCAAAAGGCCTTTAAATCTCTTCTAATGATCTGATAGTTATTTTAACTCTCCCTCTTTAAGATGGAAAGTAGGATGTTCATTCTCGTATTTGTTTTCTTTTCAATTTAAAATTTCTTAGCGAACACCAAAAAACTGTTAAAACCTTTACTAAACAGGAATCAATAAAATTAAAAAAACAAGTAAGAGTAAATACTACAAAATTATTAAAATTATAAATTGAGTTTACGTATGTATGTTTGAAAAAAAAAAATGTTTTTTTGGCTCAGCTGAGCTTCGATGCCACGTTTACTCTGACCAGTAAAACACGTTTGTATGTATGTTGTTGTTGTGAAAAAAACGAGGTGGTCGTGGTTTTTTCCTCATATCGCAGTTGTTTTTGTACCGATTTTTCTGATTTTCCATACCGATCTGCTCCCGAATATTTCTAATATTTTAATACCTCACCCGGGTCCAGGCGATGTCGGAGGGCTTCAAAAAGTTGATTTCAACATACACACGGACAGACGGACAGAATGACAGGCGGACATAAGCTTTCAGAAAATATATACTTTATGGGGTCGGAAAAGAAAATTGTGGAAATTTCATACGGAATGACAACGCTATATATCTTTACACTCACCGTGAAGGGTACAATAATAGTGTTGCAAAGGGTTTCAAAGATGCCTTTATAAGAATGACTTTTAGAAGCCCCGTTAATAAAATCAAATCCCTTTCTTTGTATTCATGCATGCAAAAACCAATGGGTATATAATGGGATTGCAGTCCTTACGTCTGCAAAACAATGCTAAAAAAGGCCTTTTATAAGGCCTACTTACCTCTTCTTTTTACCGCTGGACGTGTATAAATATGACAATAGACATGTGTGTTGACATGTGTATTGCCAGGTGACTGTAAGTCTTTCTTTTTTTTATATTATTTTTTATTTATTTATTGTTTTCCTTCTACGGCTTTTTTCACTTTTAAATCATACGTATAAAATTATGAAGGAAAATGGAAGTGATATTTAAAAATACTCACACATATGTGTGCACATACATACATATAAACATAAAAATATTATTGTATGAGCTTGTGAGCGTTTGTATTTATAAAACTACCCTGAAGGAAACCTGGGGGCAAGTGTCTCCAAGTCACCAGTTTTGTCTACTATTGTGGTGACTTCTTGGCGACATTGTCAGCAAAGTGTCTACATTTTTTTTCTTTTTCTTTGATGAGAAAAAAAAATTTATAAGAATTCTAATTAAATGAAATGTATCTAATTTACTTTTAATACTTATTTGATATTTAATGAATTTCTTAATTTTTTTTAATAAAACATCATATTTTAACAAAAGTTTCATTAACAACGTATATTTCAGAAAAGTATCAAAAGTGTAGACTAGAATTACTATAATGAACTAGTGAATCTATGGTGACAATGTCTATATATTGTCCTTAAAGAGCTACCTACTCAGTAGTACCAGTGTCAGTAGTAGATTTCCAATGACACGCACATGTTAAATGTAAAAAGCATTGTCGGGGGTATAATAAGTCACTAGTACTGGTGACTGTGTCAACAGTGGGTCAGTACAGATTCACTACTGACATTTACACCATAAAAGTACCAAAAGTGTAGACTAGAATTATTATAATGAACTAGTGAATCTATGGTGACAATGTCTACATATGGTCCCAAAAGAACTACCTACTCAGTAGTACCAGTGTCAGTAGTAGATTTTCAATGACACGCACATGGTAAATGTCTATAGTAAAAAAGCATTGTCGGGGGTATAATAAGTCAGTAGTACTGGTGACAGTGTCAATAGTGAATCAGTACTGATTCACTAGTGACATTTCCTACAGGGTATATAATATATTTATGATTTATAATACACATACATACATACATACAAAATGTTTTTACTTATTTATTTATTTTGAATGAGATTATAAGAGTAATAATAAAATGAAAATATTCCTTCTGACATCCTACATCTGTATGTATGTAGTATACATGTGAATAAATAATATGTAGATACATTTGTGTGTATTATTATATTTTATTTCTTACTTCAATTGATTTGATAAATCGGTAATGATTTTATTTAAATTTTAGCATTTTTGTACACGTACAATTTGAAGGTGATTAGTTTAACAAGCAATAATGCTTTATTTGAATATGCCGATTCATATATACCCTTCACTATCATCAACATCATGTCGAAATTCGAAAAATTACCTGTTGATAGCGTAACCTGAATTTCAGATTAAATTTTGTTTCACCCAGAATTTTAAAATTTTGTTCAGAATCCGTTGATGCGCTTGAGTTGAGTAAAGGTTGTTTAAGGGCTGCATCGCACGCTCATAGTGGATGGATCAATGTACAATGCATGGATAGTAACATTGCTGATGTCTCACTAAGAGAGAATGGGAGAGTTCAGAACCTCGTATTTAAAGGGGTTAGGGATACTCAGATCGCGGTAGACACACGTTAAGCGTGAATGCTAGGGGGATCTCAATTTAAGGATGATACTGTCAATAACGAAGAACTGTGCGATTAGGAAATCATTTGCTAGTTCTGAACAAGTAAACAGCGGTAGTGTCGTGGGCTGCCGATTGCCATAAAACCACTGAGGAGCGTAGGCGATCGAAAAAGGACCCGAAATAGTAGCTTTGATAACATAGAGAACTACAAAGTGGGACATCGCATATAAAAATCATGTGTTCTAGATACAAGCACTTTTGACGGCAGTAAAGCTCTCAGTAAGCATTTCAAGAAGCACCTCTTGATAATGAAGTTTTTTTGAGGGTTTCTACTAGTCTAGCTCTTTTATTTATTATTCATATTGAGTGGTAGAAAGAATATGTTATTCGCTTTCTTAAATTTACATCTGAAAATATTATTTGGCCTTATTTCTTCGAAAATGAAGATAAAAAAGCTGTAACCGTAAATGGAAGGCAGTATCAGTTTATGATATTACATTTTTTAGATTCTGCTCTTGAAAGCAGACTTGAGATGCGGTTTCAGCAGAATGGAACACAATGGCACTTTTACGAAAAATTTTTGATCTAAAGTATATTTGGCTAGCACAGTTGCCAGATTTTTTGGGGTTATATGTGAGGAAGCATGAGAAAATCTTTTAACTAAAGAGCAGAAAATATCGCGCTAAAACGAATTCACCATTGCGTAGCTAAGCCTAATGAAAAACAAATTTCCATTTTATATAGTTAATAATCAAAAAAAAATATATTTATTTTATTTATTTATTTAATCAATACAGCACAACAAGAACAAGTCTTATCTAATAGTACTGGGTAGATAGTGGCACGATAAAAGTTAAGTTACAATAAATAAAATTAAATCAGTTTGAAAAATAAAAATTAACAAGTAGAAGTATGACAAAACTTAAAATTAGAACATTTAATACAAACTTTAAAAATTAAGTTAACAAAAGGTAGTTGTAGTCAAATGCATTGTTTAATGATATTAAGAGGGAAACTAAGAATGAGTTTGCATCAACAAAATAAAATCCTCATTAACTCAAGTGGGTAAATAGTGCAGTTTTGAAATGCACTGCATTGCTAATCTTTTAAATATTAAGGGGAAAAAGCATTGTGGAAAAAGTGCCTTTTCGTTATATCCTTTTTAAAGCGAAAGGTATTAATTCTGTAGCCTCTGTCAGACCTTGAAAAAATTAATCTGTTGTATAAGTATTCAGGCTGTTTTATGTAAATTACTTTATGAAAAAACAACAATGTTCGAAATTTTAACAGGCTATCAAAAGGCATACTACATATCTGTCTTGAGCGAGATTCTGCTCCGCCTACTTCGACCAAACACATATCTTACAATATTATTGTACGCTACATTTAGCATTCTCATACCAAAAGCGTCACAGCTAGCGAAAAGTTCAACTCCATACAAAAGGGTTGGCAAAAGATAGGTCTTGGCAAGTAACATACGAATATCAAAAGGTGTGTAATATTGCGACATCCATAGATTTCTTAACATGGCAAAAAAAAGTTATTAAATTGTGATTTTTGGCCCACACTGTATATAGATACTCAACAAAGCCTACACCTATGTGTGCCCTCTAGCCGTTGTCCATGTGTATTTCACTATATCGATTTAAAAAACCCTAAACAGTAGAAAACCTTTCTGGGAACTTATACCACAATTCAATTGGCTTTGACATTTTTAAAAACTTTTTTTAGGCTGCTACAACAAACATCTTTAGTTTAATATTAAAATTGCAATCAACTATCAATCATAAAGAATATCAAAAGTTTTCTTTGTTTATAGGGAACAAAAACAAAAGCACCGAGAAGGAAATTAGAATAGCAAATCAACAGAATAAACACATTTAGCCGTGAATACATACTATACATGTATGTAAGTATGTGCAATAACTTAAAGTAAAAATTTAATAACAGGGTGCAACAAAAAAGTTCAAATCTTTATTTTTGAATCCTCAGAATTCTTTAAGCAATTAAATCGAACTGCAATAAAACTCCATTTAATTTAAATTTATTCAAAATCCTAACACTAGAAACAGTTCTTTTTTATAAACTTTTTTTTTTTTTTGAAAATACTGTTCGTAACTAAACCTGTTGGTGAAAGGAACATATTTGGTTTATTCACAGGAAGTCTTAAGTGTCGTATTGTCATAATGTTATAATTTTTCAAAGATTTTAAAACGAATACAAACTATTGCATTATATTGTATTGTAAAATTGTTAAAATTTTGGAAATTTTTGAAAAAATTATGACAATATAAAAATGCGACATTAAGACACTAAAATTAGGACACATGAAATGTGAAAGATTTTGCTGCATGTTGAAGCATATCATTTATGACAAATTATTTCACATTTATAGAAACATTTAGAATGCAATACTGCTTAAGAAGTCGTGCAAATGTAAGTCACTTCACACTACTTCTAATTATATCCTTCACCTGTGGTGCACAAGGGTATATATAGCTTTGTCATTCCGTTTGTAATTTCTACAATTTTCATTTCCGACCCCATAAAGTATATATTTTCTGAAAGCTTATGAATAGAGGAGTCGACGGTCTGTCCGTGTGTTGGTTGAAATCAACTTTTAGAAGCAACTATGTGTTCCTCAGATCTCTATATGGTATCAATCTCTTGGAAATATCCAGGAATGAATCGCTATTGAAATTCAGCACAATCGCCCCATAACTTTCTGAGATATGAGCAAAAGCCACGACATCGTTTTTTTCACAATTACAACAACAACCTACATACATACTGGTTAGAGTAAACGTGGCATCGAATTCCAGCTGAGCCAAAAAATTTATTTTATTTTAATTAAAATATTATTTATATTTTATTATTTTTTTTTTATATTTCTTTTTAATTTTTTTTAAATTTTTTTTTGTAATTTTTTTATTATTTTTTTTTTATTTTTAATATATTTTTTTGTTAATTTTTTTTTTTGGTATTTTTTTACATGTACGTATTTTATATGAGATGAATGGTGATACAAACAATTGTTATTGCATGATTACACGTTGTGAAGGGTATATAAGATTCGGCACGGCCGAATATAGCACTGTTACTTGTTTTTTTATATTTTTTTGCTGGGTAGTAACCATAACTTCATATTTAACTTTGTTTGCGTGAAAAAGCTAGTGTTAACAATGAGTTAAAAGTTTTTTTCTGTTTGTGCTTTTAACTTGTATGGAACTAAATAATTTGTTTAAAAAAGTTATGGAAAGTCATGTACGTACGTGCATATACAAAGTGAACCACAAACAATATTTAATAGAGTTAATTTAATTGGATTACGTCTACGACAACTAAAATAAAAAATAAAACAATTTAAAAAAAAGAATACATTTTGGAACGCAAATAAAAGTCAAGTCAAATATTAAAAAAAAAAAAATCATTACACATGTAATACACAACGACCCGGCGGTAAAAGTCAACAGGGCTTTACATTTGAGGACTTCTGGCAGCTGATAATACATCTTCTTTAATATTTTTAATCACATTATACCTTGGCCGCCGCTAAGACCTCTGAACCCCCTTCTAAAGATTCGATAGTCATTCTAACTTCCTCTTCTTTAAGAAGGAAAGAAAGGTGTACATTTTCGTGTGTATGTTTTTAATTTATGTATTCTTAGCGACAACAAAAAAATAAATAAAATGATGCAACCGTTACTAAAACTAGATAAAAAGGAATACAAAATTCAAGCTTCTAAATAGTGAGTACTGAACTCAAAGCAGTTAAAAAAATAAAAGAATGTATAAAAAATATATTAAACGTTTAGTAATTAAGAAACGCAAAAATTTTGTTACAATTTAAAAATCGCAAAGCCTTTGAATAGGCCCTTAACGCAAAGGTCTAAAAAGACCTTCATCAGACGGTCTACTAGAAGCCCCGTTTTTAGAAACGAGTGTGTTAGCACTTCCTCTAAATACCAGCGCCTGTAAAAAATGTAAAGTTTGTAATGGCAACAGGAGTCCTTGTGTCCGCTAAATGAGTTTAAGGTCATTTATAAGGGCTGTTTATCCTTGTTTACTTTCTACCGCTGGTGAGTTAGATATGTGTAAAGTGTGCTCAGCCGATGTTAGAATTGTAAACTTTTAAAAATGACAAGATACATTTTGTAATTACATTTTCAGTAATTGAAATCCTATTCCTTATAACAAGATCAAAGTTTTCAAAAATTTCTATCAAAATACTCATTTGTTGTTGTTGTTCCTACGAGTTAATTTAAATATTGGTTCAGTTGGTAGATTTGTATTGTTTTACTTTAGAGCTTGCAGTATCGTTAAAATGTGTGTGCTAATTAGTTAAAACGTAGTGTTGTCTCTTTTTCTCTTTTAACAATATGTCCAAGAATTACGTTCTCTCCTTAAAATTATACTTTCTTTGGATTCCCAGCTCACGAAAAATTACTACACACTTTTAATTAACAGTAACACGTATTGTTTGTGCGACAGATTCGTAACTTCACGATACAAATCTACTAACTGAACCATAAGAATAAATAAATTATAATAAAGAAATATGTATGTATGTATGTACAAATATTTGATGTATATGTGTATTGGCATTTGTATGTGTGTGTATGAGTGTAAATTTGTTTATTATGTGAATATTGAAATTTATTGTGTTTTGTTGAACCAAAAAGGTTTCCTCTAGAAACCCATCAATGCTGCCATGATTGTTTATATTATTTTCCCCCCTTAAATGTGTGGGCTTATGCGGGAGAGTATGTTTGTTCGTGTGCGATACGTTATAGATTTGAAAATAAGAAGACAAAATTTAAATTAAGCATTAAGAATTTGAATATAAAAATTTAAAATCTAAAATTTTATATTTTAAGAAATATTCCAAAATTCCTGCAAGATTTAAAATGTCCGTCATTTGTTTATGTAAATGTTGTAAACAGAAAAAGTACTTTACAAACCAATCTGTGGTCCGCAAACACTAATTTCTGCAAATATTTAATTTATGGAAGAGTAACGAAAAAGTAATAGAAGTGGGTACACAATGAAATGTTTTATTTTTCTAATTCGTACTTTTCGACTTAAAGGTGGCTGTAGAAGTAGGGTATCGAAATTGAAATTTAAGCTGCATCTGTAGACAAGGACTAATTACTATAATTTGACTATAGGATTTTCAAAACATAACATTGTAAAAAAAGTTGGTATTTAAAAAAGAGAGAAAAAGAAAACAGCAATGAGATGTGGTTTAGACACTTTTGAGTCAAATATTTGAAGAGGGAATAATTTCCAGAAATTTGGAAATGAATTGGCTAGCGTGTTCGCCAGATTTGCCAGCACCCGACTATTTTCTTTGAGGTTATTTGAAAGAGCGATTATATGTAAGTGAACAATCTCGAGATAATCTGTGAACTCAATGTCAATATTGTTTGAAATTCGAGCGCTACGAACCTTAAACTCAGGGTCATTTAAGTGACATTATTTGCCATATTTAGTTCAAAAAAATTTCCATTTCGTTAATTTTATAATCTGGAAAATAAAAAATGTAAACGAAAAAATTGTTTAACCCCCATGGTGACTTTTGTTCCATCCTGTAGAAAACACAATGTTTTATAAAATGTATTTAAGTATGTATGTATTGTAATTTCCTGTTGTCTTTTTATTTACATGTGTGACTATGAGCATGGGTGTGTGGGTGTGTGTGTCATCTTAAAACAACAATAACACGAGTTCCGTTTTATTTTTCCTTCTCGTGTCAGTCTAACGTGCTAAAACTTTTAAGTGTCAGTTGTCTATGCGTGTAAGAGAGCGTTTAACGACTCTTTATTTGTACGGTGCAGTAAAAAACGTAGAACCTACCTGTTGCTGCCTCTGGTTGTACTTGTTGTTTAACAGTTTCAATTAGTTTCTGACCACCGCCAATATTATTCGATTTATGTAAATTATGCTGCGCTATGCGGTCTGTAAAGCTATAGTCATCGTGCAATGATGACAACACTGAAGTACTGGCAGCTGCAGAGGAAGTGGTAGTGGTAGCATTAAAAGCGAAAGTAGGAGCCTTATAAAGCAAATTAGCAGGCATTGGTGGTGGCGGTGGTGGTGGCAGTAGGGTTATGGGTTCGGTTTTAGTCATCGACTGATTTTTATATTTTTCTAATTCCTTTTCAGCCGTTTCGGCTCTGGCTAAAGCCTGGCGCAATTCTTCTTCCAATATGGAGAGTTTTAATTGAAATTTTTTTAGTTCATCGTTAGTATTTTTTTCTATAGCCGCCTCCATTAGGTTTTGCTACAAGTTGTTGAGTAGAATGGTAAACAGAAAATAAGAGAAGGGGGGTTAGGAAAACAAAAATTAGTACATTTTGGTTTTTTTTTTGTTTACTTTTAAGGATTGACAACCATAAAAACATAATTTTGAAAATCAATAATTTAAAATATGTAACACCGCGTTAACCAGTCTTTATATACATAAATACAACAAATTAGGAGTAGTAGTAGTGGTAGTAGTTAAAAAATATGTATATACAAAGTATTAAATAACAATAATACAAAGAAAATATTATTATTTTTTTTTTGTTTTGATAACAAATGTTAGTACATTAATTTTGGGAAGCTAAATTAAGGTTTATTTTACTTTTGTTTTTGTTGCGTTTTTTTTCATTCCTTTGACTTGTAAACTGACCAACCTCCACCATAATTATTATTTTTTATTTTTTGTTTGTTTTTTTTAATGTTCTATGTTGCAAAGTGTATGGAGAATTTTGTTCTTTTAGTTGCTAACTAAGTAGGGAGTAGAAGATGCAAAGAAGTTGTAGAAGTAAAAGAGCATTTTCTAATTATTTGTTGTTGTTGGGGTTGCTGTTTGTGTTGGTTGTACTGGTGATGATGGTGGTTGTTGTGCTGTTTGTTCTTCGCCGGTTTGTGGAGTTGGGTTACTTTTAAATATATTTATATTTCTAAAGAAACCCGATACACGTTTTAAGCCCTATTTGTATTTTTTTTATTTTATTTTTTATTTTTGACGTACACACGACACATGTATTTGTTATAATTTAAAAAAAGGAAATATTTTTTAAGACATAATATTTACTTATTGTAATTAAAGTGATGATGACCAAATTTATGTATATACATACATACACACTAGTATGAGTTGATATGAAAATATTTTGGTATGTGTCCTTATATTTTAAGCAACACACAAAGAATCAATACGTATAGAATTTTTCTCGATTTAAAATTTATAGCTGTTTTACAAGCACAATGGTTTTTTTTTTTGGTAAAGTTGCTCAGAGAGATTTTATGAACCACCACGACCCTATAAACAGAAAATTTTAACTCTTCAAAAAATGCTGTACCATTACATTCCAGTAGATACATGAGAAACAACTTTAGTTCTTTAATGTTATATTTACAAAATTCCTACACAAGCACAACACCCATAATACAAATAAGCGATGTAATGTTGTGTTTAGATAAGCCTGTACTGCTGCAATACTGTGGATACAAAAATATAGTCCTAATTATCTAGTGCCGTATTGATACAGAGTTGGCTAAAAGTCATCATGGGACTTAAAGTTTTATTTTATTTACTGTTAAAATAACTCCATGATGACCTTAAGCCAACCCTGTATTTTAAATAATACAAAATTATTTAATTAAAAATATACTATATAAGTGGCGTGGTGTAGTGGTTTAAGCGCAAAACTTTAAAACAAGAGGTACCTATGTAGGTTCAAATCCTAGCAGATGCTATAAATTTTATTTTTAAAGAGGCTTCAACAGCATTCATATAATTCAACCCAACGAGAAATGAAGATTCCTCTCCCTGACCTTTCAGCTTGCTTCAGGCAACAAAGATATGTCAGCCTCACATGGGACGTTTTAAAGCGCCATCTATAGCGAAAAATGGCATATGATAAATGCTTAGCAAAGTCTTTCAATAAATATCAAGAATCTTGTTGTTTCTATTTAACAACAGATGGCGTCCCATTTTTCTTACAATATTAATTTCCGATCCAATAAAGTATATATTATCTGAAAGCTTACAAAACATGCTGCTCAGGTCTGTATATGGTATCAATCTTTTGGAAATATATTAGAGAGTGAATCGCTATTGAAATGTACCACAACCGCTACATAAGTTTTTGAGATATTACCATAAAAACAAGAGTGCTTCACTTTTTTCTTATATTTTTTTACTGTAAAAAACAAAAATTTTTTAAAAAATGTTTTTTTTAATATGTGCACTTGATACGCTTCTTAATTACTTCTACACACGCTTAAGACTCCAAATTACTAGAAAAACTAACAAATCGGTTTGAAACTTACTTAGATATAAGCATCAAAATATAACTGCTTCGGTGTTTTTGCTGTAATTTACAAACAAAAAACGAGTTTTTTTAGTTTTTAGACAACCCAGAAGATCGATATAGGGAATCGAAAAATATAAAAAAAGAAACAATACAACATGGCGTACAATAATTTATAAATTTATGAAATATATTTTTTTTAAATAGACCAGTAGAATGCAGTAAACTATGAAGAACTTAAAATCCAAATTATCATCACTCCAAATATGGCAGTTTTGTTTACTGGTGTATCATCCATTTCAACAAACGTGAGCTTCATTCCTTAACAAAATTCGCTTATGAAAATTGGGATCAACGGCAATCTTTTTTGGGATCGAATTTGCCCGAATTTACGCCTTGTGTCAGTCTATTTATGTTGAAATGCCAAACGAAACTAAGCATAAAATAACTTGACAACAAAATGGCCGCAAGGTAAAAAAGTATTATAAAGTCTTAAATTTATATATCTACCTCTACTAAAAACACCAGGTTTATCAAAAAAACCGCTCATCTTTACACAACTGCAGTCATCAAAAAAAAAAAAAATAATGTGGACTTAAACAAATAACAATACATTTTACACATAGAAATAAAGTTACAAGACTATAGCGAACGTCAAATAAGATAAGAAATATTAAAAATTTTACTAAAAACGGGACATTATATCGACCCCTGTGCGCGAAATTATCGTATGTTACAAAATTTTACAGGAGTTCGTTTTTATTACTTTTAAATAAATAAAAACGTAAATAACACTGCTACATACGATAAAATGTAAACAGTGTTATCCCTATAACTAAAACAGTTATCGCTATAATATTTTATCAGCAGATGAACTAATGGATGTAGAACCAAATTGCATAAAAAAGTCGATTTCTAAAAAAAAGCGTAACATACGATAATTTCTCTCCCAGGGGGGTCGATATATAAAAACACTTTAAAAAAATTAAAATCAAAAATATTGTTTTGAAATGTCATAGAAAATTATTTATATTAAGTTAATTCCCAATTTGGGTTATATTTCACTTCTGGGTTGGTTGATTAAAATGTAGTAAAGCTGCACAGCGGTATAAATATAAGTCGTTTTGAAAAAAATTTAAAAACTACATAGCAAAAGACTTGGGGTTTTTTAAGACACCGTCTGTCTACATAGGAGACACAGCAGAGTTGAAGATTAACAACTTTGAAAACCTTAGGCTTTGAAAACTGATTCTTGTAACTTTGCTTATTATGTACCTATTTAATCAATAAAATATTACCAGCATGAGGACATAAGAAATTCTGAAAATTTCTAACAGCCAATCCTAAACAAAAGCGATAAGCGTGATAACGCAAAAACTGCAAAATTGGCTGTAACATTTTGGTCATTGCACATTTAAATAGGCATGTTTTTTATTTCTCTATACTACAAAAAAAAATAATACATAAAGGGTGTTTTTATGCTTGATAGAACTTACGAAGGGGTTAACTGTTAAACGAACTGCCACTTTTAAACGAACTGTATTTTTTTTAATATACAACACTCAGGGGATGTCCCCTATTCATGCATGCATTATGTTGGTATCAGGAAAATAGTTTATGGGTAGGAGGAGAAAGGGAGTAGTGTTTGTGGACATTTGATGTAAACTTTTCCAGATTGTAAGTGGCTGGAAAAACTTCAGCGGGGAGTCTGTTCCACATACGAACAGTACGACTAAAGAACCTGTAGTGTGTAGTTCGATCCACTGGCCAATCGACCACATATCGGTGTGCTCTTCTGGAAAAACGAGTATTACGTGCAAAATTGCGGTTCTCAGAAACAAGTTCCCTTATCTCATCGGAGCATATTCCATTGTAATATCGATAGAACAGTGAAACACAACCCACATTGCGACGGTGTTCGAGAGAGTCAATAGAGTTGGTTACCCTACTGTCGTTAAGAAGTACCTTCGCCCTCCTGTACGCGGTCGAGTAACTCCAAAATAGACTTTGAAGCACCGGCCCATACGTGAGAGTTGTATTCCATTTTCGGTCGGATGCAGGTGGTATAAATAACAAGAAGATCGGATTGGGTGAAGTATTTTCTACAAGGTTTTAAAAAACCGAGACACTTGAATGCTTCCTTAGACACGAGAAAAATATGTTCAGTCCAGCGGACGTCGCACTAAATTTTCATGCCCAGAATATTAAGAGCTTCCGATCCCTTGATACTTATACCATCTAATAGAACAGATGACCCAGTGAAATTTGACACCTTTTAATTATTTCCTGCGCGGCCACCTTATTGATACACCAGTAACATTGACGCCTTTATTTAAAATTTTGCGATAAGTTGATAAAAAAAATTATCTGCCAATTGACCAATTGAAATTTGACACCTTTCAATTATCTCCTGCGCGGCCACCTAATTGATACACCAGTAACATTGACGCCTTGGATGCCAATATTGTTTCTAATGCCGGAAATAGTGGCCTCAAATTGTACGTCCAGAATGCGCTATGTTAAGAATAGTCGCAGAGGCCCTAATTTTTTTTATTAATTTTTTAAATAATATTTTTTTCTTTAAAATCCGCTTTTAAAAAAATCACCCTATACAATATAATATTTTGTTTTATCAAGGTTTTATTTACTCAAAATATTGATACTTAACAATTTCATTAATTTCTATTGCTAAAGTAAACCATTGTGCAGTGGTTAACAGAAAATCGAAACCAGAATAAAAAAAACTATACGATTGATATGTATTTAATTGGGTGGTGTAAACAAGAGAATAAACTAAATAAATAATCACTAACTTACCATCTCAACAATACGTTCGTTATGATCACGATTTTGAGTTTCAACTTCATCTTTAATTTTTTCCAACTCTTCATTTGTTGTGACGGTGGAGGGTGAGGTTGCTGGTAAGGGAGTGGGGGGACCATCAGTTAGATCGCGTGTTTTAGCTGTCAGTTCATCGTTGCGTTGTTTCAATTTAATTAAAGCAGATTCCATTCTAAAAAAAAATTAAATTAAAATTATTATGAATAAATTGATTATGATTTAAATTTAGAAAAATATATTTTACTTTTTACTAGTTTCTACACTTTCTTTCATATTTTCAGTTAGAAGTTTGGCCACTTTAGTGAGATTCGTATTCTCTGTTCGTAATGTTTCATTTTCCTCCTCCAAGTGATGTTGCTAAGTGGGTAACACAAAACATAAATAATAATTATAATCAATTATTTATTTAACTTTTCAACACACATACGTACATGTACGTATGTATGGATGTATTTGTAAAATGCTTAACAATTTCTTTTACTTACATTTTCAATTAGTTCGGCTATTTTTTCATTGGCTTCATATAATTGCAGCTCAACTGAATTCATAGAGTTTTTCAGCACCAGAAATTCGTCAGCAATTTTCTCTACCAAATCACTGGTCAAGGGGGTTGCCATTGTTGAGTCCACATCAATAATGCTTTCCATATCGTTATTACCACTAATTAACGGTAACATTTTAACTAATTTCGCTTTTAAACTGTGCGAACAATTGACGTTGTGTGAAAAATTCTGTTGACGGTCTTGTAATAGTTGCAATTCTTGCTGTAAACTTTTATGGTTTTAAGGGAAATTTAATTATTTAAATAATTTAGGAAATAACAATTTTTAAGGAGCGCTTACCTATTTAAATTTTCCTGTTTCATTTTGTGCAACTTATCGAGAGCATTACGTTCGTTATGCACTTTATTGAATTTAGTTGTTAGACTTTTGACTTCAGCATCTAATTCGAAATGTTGTTTTTTTAGTTGCTCCAATTCATCGGAAAGTTTTGTATTATCTTCCAGCAATTCATTTTGTATCTTTTTATCTATAGCCGAGAATAAAATAATTAATTAATTAATTACTAACAAAATGTTCATGAATTAATTGCAAAATTAACTAACGATCTTCTAATTGCAATTTAAGGGCCTTATTTTCTTCCTTCAAGGCTATATTATCCTCAAGCAGTGTAAACAAATCGGTTTCTGGATCTTGTTCATTATAATCCGGCTCTCGTACTCTACTGCGACTGCGAGTCTTACCCTCCTGTGTGCGAAATTTTGCGACAGGTATGCGACCTCGACGTTCCATGGCGTTGATTTCTATAAAAGGGGCGACAACAAATTTAATTAATGTATTGTAATATGTAAAATTTATTTAAATAATTGCAAATTATCTTTTGAATTATTTCATAATCTTGCAACTTTTATAGAATTTTTCCCTAAAATAAATAAATTATTTTGCATCATTTCACTAGCAATATATCCGCTGCTTTGCTAGCGTAGTTTTTAATATTTATTCAATGCTCAAGTTCTTTTTTAAACTACATACTAACAAAATCTTCGTTAAACTTATGGAACTGTGTACTTCTCTTTTTAAATTTATTTAATAATTAAAAGAAAATATTTCTTATTCCCTTTATCTTATTCTTTTATCTTTTAGTAACTTTTTGCCCTTCTCTACAATTTTCAAACTTAAGTTGGATTAATTGTACCTTATTTCAGTATTTTTTTTGTATAATAAAAAAAAAATACAAAAAGTACCATCAAAATAAAAAAAAACCTCTTGTTTTGACCACATCAGTGTCACTTCCGATCCATTGTAACTAACTAATATATAAAATATCTATGTTTAAAAAATTTAGAAAATACAAAAAATTATTTGGTCGCCAGTAACATTTTCAGTCGTACCTCGGATCAACAGCCCCAAATTTCAAAATGCTAGCTTCATAAATGTAAAAAATACAAGAAGGACAAGTAAGAGTGCTATATTCGGCCGTGCCAAATCTGATAATACGCTTCACCAACATGTTTCTAGGTATAATCCCACATTGTAGCTTAACTTATATTTCATGTTATACGCCATTTTTCC
Source organism: Phyto melanocephala (assembly GCA_941918925.1). Taxonomy (NCBI): domain Eukaryota; kingdom Metazoa; phylum Arthropoda; class Insecta; order Diptera; family Rhinophoridae; genus Phyto; species Phyto melanocephala. The sequence continues at coordinate 179,400,648 of OW799233.1, read as the reverse complement.
TTATTATTTCCGACGTCATCCTTGATTCTTAATTTTTACGTAGTTAAGTGTACTCTACTAGTCAAGCCCTTTAAATTGTTAGCCATATTGATGGGGTTAAACAAATTTGAACCGCCATTTTGTTTTAGACGCCATATTGGATTTTACATTTTTTAATAATTTACTGTATTCTAATTAACAAGCCCTTTCATTTGATACCAATATTGAGGGGGTTCAAGAAGTTACATTATAAAATACCAGATTTGACCCGTATAAAAATTTATTGTGGCGGAATTTTAATTTTTTTATAGTGTTTATATGGCGCCAGTCAAGTCCATTCAGATGATACCAATATTGCCCAAGGTTATATTAAGCTTTGTAATTCCGTTTTTATTTTCTACAATATTTACTTCCGCCCACATTAAGTATATGTTTCTGAAAGCTTATGAATAGGGGAGTCGACTGAGCAATGTCCGTCAGTGTGTGGGTTGGTTGAAATCAACTTTTAAAGGCTTTCACATGTTACTTATATCTGTATGTGGTATCAATCTTTTGCAAATATCCGGGAATGGAACGCCATTTAAGTCCAGCACAATCGCTCCAAACCCTTTTTGAGATATGATAAAAAAAAAAAAATAGAAAAAAATGCCTCTTTTTTTCCCATATTTGTATTACAAAAACTAAAATTTTTCAGTCATAGAACCACACTTTGTCGCTATTTGTAGATGTATTATGTATTCTTGAATTTTTTTAACAAATCGGACACTAATCGGTAAGTTATAGGCACAAATTTAAAAAAGAAAATCGATTTTTTTCAGCTTCTAATTGTCTAGTTAGCGTCGGAAATAATAAAGAAAAATGGTGTATAACATGAAATCTAGACTAAGCTACGATGTGATCTTATACCTATGCACATGATGGTGAAGTGTATTATCAGATTCGGCATGGTATAATATAGCACTCTTAATTGTTGATTACGTTAGTATGTACCAATTTTAGTTAAGCAGATATAAGGTTAGCGATTTTACCCGTTTTTCTCCCTTTAAGGTCGAATTTAAAAGGGATCTCTTCTAACATCAGAAGAGAAAAACTCACTGGTAAAATTTTATTACTCTAGCTTTTTTCATTTGGGCAGTGCGATAATGAATTAGTTAGCCAGTGATTCTGTCATTTAGTCACGTTTCTATTTTACGATTATATATTACAAGTGGCAAATTAATAAAATTTCTACAAAAAATAACCTCCCTAGAAATATTATCACAGTCTTGAGGGTGTTCTATTTTCAAACCATTCCCTTTTACCCCTTTGGCATTTTTGTTTTATTTTCTTAATTAAAAACAAAATAAAAATATTATTTAAAAAAAAGGATCACACTGCACTTATATGACTGAATTCCGTTGGTGTAGCGTTGAATTTCCTTCTTCAATGCATGTGTGGTTGTGGGCTTGCTGGCATAATATTTTTGGCTACAAATAATCTCACGATTATTCTTATCACCTAAACAAGACAGCAAATGAGTAGCATATGTCTCATGTAATAAATAAATTTTTCATGGTATGTATGGCATGTGGCACCACCCATTTGTCAACCCACATCAACCACATGAATAACATTCTGTTTAGACAGATAAAATTCTGTTATCATCTTGCCATTACGAGCAGATGTGACAGTCACTACTTCATCAAAATACAGCACAACAGTGACACGTTATAGAAACATTTATTTTCCGACAATCACATGTAAGTTCTCTCAAATGCGATAATTTTACCGAATCATAAAAAGTGTTTTCAAGTTTAAAATGTACTTTATCGTTTAATGATGTTTAATAACTAATTTAATAAACTCTCCTCGCTGTGTTTTTGGTCATTAAGCTTAAGAACAAGGCTTAAAAAAACTTATACGAGTTTCTAAAGTCAAACTAAATATAAAATTTTTATTTGATTATAGAGTTTGATGATGTAAAGGCCACTGGAAAAACTAATCGGCTTAGCTTGTGAGGACATTTTTTAAAAATTAGTCTTGCTTCGGCTCTTTGGCTTACTGCCTGTAGCCATTAAGACGCGGATGTTTAGTGAAAGTAAGCAGTAGAGAACTTTTTGAAATTTGTAATTTTTGCTGAAGAAGACGAATTAATGTAACTGCACTTTAACCTGCACTGCACTGCTTTTATAATAATATTTGAAGGGCTTGCCAAGCAACAACCAGTCTTGTTGAATTTTTTAATAACTCTCTTTCAGCAATCGAAGTTATCTTGGCCATATTTTGTAACAAATTTTCTAACTGTGTTGTTTTATAATAAGTGCACGTTGTTGTTTCGTGCAGAGCTCCATTTTATTAAACGTTTTTTTTTTCGCTACACAAGATTAGAAAAATTTAAATCTACACGCAAAGAAAAACAATGGTTACGACATGATCACGACGGTCATATTATTTTTTCTAAAACAATATTTGGTTGTCGAAAACAAGTAATAGTTATTTTTGTTTCATTTCATCATATATTTTGTCACGATAATCAAGCATTTGTTTAAATTGTATTATTTAATGTTTATTTTTCCTAAAAATTTCAAAATGGTTATCATTTAAAAATAGTATGATTTAAAAAAAGTATAACGACAAAAATAACTTTATATTCAAAAGCATTAAAAATTAAAAATAATCATTAAATAATAGGTGAGACAACAGTATGATTACAAAGCAATCAAGCAATGATTTTTTAATAATAATTTGATTTCAACTGTTCTTCTTCTTGCTGAATAAATTTTTATTATTTTAAAAGTTCGAGATGTCAAAAAAAGGAACAAAAATTTTGAAAAATTAAATAAAATTTACAAATAAACGAGAAAGTGTAAAAAAATATTGGTAAAAAAATTGCAATTAAATTGGTAAGTACAATCAATATGTGTATGTTGCAGCAAAAGACAATAATTTGCTGTAAAAAAGCAAAGATTGTCGATTTTAATTGTAGTCATATATATGATTATTGAATGATACTTTAATTAAACATAACAATGATAACTGGTAACCATTATTATTTTAAACATAATCATACAATTCAATCATAGTATGTTGCTCTTCGATTATGGTTACAACAACCATATTTTTTCTTTGCGTGTATTGTGTATTTTGGGACACCTTTTAACGATAAAAAGACAGTAGAAATAAGCAAATTTTATTTATTGTTATAAAACAAAAACAATTTTAAGATAACATCTTGCAATAAATTTGAAGTTTTTGTTTTTCCCTAAATAACCTAAATTTTTTTTTTGATCCATTATAGTCACCTAACTGCAAAAATCATCATTATTTCAAAATCTATGGTACGGTTTGTTTTTAACTTTTTTCTTTGTAAAATTATAGATTTCTGATGAGGCTGCTCCATACATTTTGTCGTAATTTTAAAACAACGTACTCGGTTTTATTAAGCAATCCGTAAGAAAACTTTAATTTACGCCAGCTTTAGGTCTTTCTAATATCATTTTCTGATTCAGTCTCAGTTTTGGAGTTATTGAAAAACAACTTTAAAAAAGTTTTTTTTTTAGTTTAATAATAAAAATTTTGAATTAAAAAAATTAATAAATAAACAAATAATTACCAGTTTTTGTACTTGATCTTAAAGCTCCGTATGTAAGAAATTTTAGTTTTATTTCCGATAAAGTAAAAGTACAAAAAAAAAATATTTTTTGTAAAATATTTAAATTTTTTAATTTAAAAAATTTATAAAAAATAAAAAGCAACAAGGGTACCCCGGTGGACTAGTAAGTAGTGTACTGGTCTGCTTGTCTGGGGGTTGCGGGTTCGATTCCCGCCAGATACTCTGGTTTGTTTCACTACAACAGGCAAATGGTCTTCGTTACTCAGCTCGGTTAAATAAATTAGAATATTATTTATAATTGTATTGTAATAAAAATAAGCAACAAATAATTGCCAGTTTTGGTACTAATTCTTAAAGCTGCATGTAATAGATATAAAATAAATCTTATTGGATAAAAATCTATCTATAAATTCTAGTTATACCCTTCACACAGTGAAAATTTCTACAATTTTCATTTCCGACCCCATATTTTCTTAAAGCTTATGAATAGGGTCGATTAAGCTCTGCCAGTCTGTCAGTCGTGTATGTTGAAATCACCTTTTTGAAGCCCCCGACATCTCTTGGACCCGGGTGAGGTATTAAAATATCAGAAATATTCGGGAGTAGATCGGTATTGAAAATAACATCGGTACATAAACAACTGAGATATGAGCAAACACCCACGACCACCTCGATTTTTTTCACAAAAACAACATTACAACAACTGGTTAGAGTAAACGTGGCATAGAATCCCAGCTGAGCTAAAAAAAAAATTTTTTTATTTTTTTTTAAATATTTTTTTCATTTTTTTTAATTTTTATTTAATATATTATTTATATTTTTATTGTTATTTTTTTTTTTAATTTTTTTTTTATTTTTTTTTAATTTTTTTTTATTTTTTGTTTGTTTTATATTTATTATATATGTATATTTTAATTATTTAAAAAAAAAAAAATTTTTTTAAATTTATTTATTTTTTTTTTTGTTTTTTTTAACATACATACGTAAATTTATAATTTTACAATGGGATGCTTTTATATATGTATGTTTGTACGTATTTCATATGGGATGAATGGTGACACAAACTACTGTTATTGCATGACTACACGTTGCGAAGGGTATATAAGATTCGGCACGGCCGAATATAGCGCTCTTACTTTTTTTATTTCTGAAAGTACAAAACAATTAATAATTGCAATTTAAATACATACTGCCCATAAAAAACGTAAACTAAAGAAACTACTGCACTCTTTTTGAAAAAAAATCTTAATTAAACTATAAATAAACTATGGGCCAATTCAAAGTAGACTCTCATATTGTACTATGTCATATAATTCATATTAATATGACAAGTGACTTTGAACACCTTTTGTTAACAAATTATGTATTTAATACAAGAAAGAAGACAAAGAGATGACGCTGTTAAAAATTGTATGTATACAGGAAAGAAGAAAGGTGAGAAGCGAAGAAATTCTCTCTGAGAGACAGTATGGTTAAAAGTATAACATAAACAATTTCTTATACATAGGAAACAAATGTGTAAAGTCTTATTATTTTATTTATTTATTTAAAATAAATAAATAAAATAAAATAAATAAATTTTCTTTGTATGGAAATTACTAACAAAAATTTTATGCGTGCATAAAATAATATGAAATAGTACAAATATGACTGATATGCAACCACTTTGAATTGGCCCTATATTTTGAAACAGTAAACAAAAGTGAGTCATTAGAGTAGAACACAATATTTTGTTGGGTTAGATTTCAGCGTTTCTGAATTTATGTTGGTATTTGTAAAAATATTTTGATTGAGAAAGCTGAAATTCTGCGAAAATTGTAAATGTTACTGATAAGAACAGAAGAAATTTTCAACCAATTTAAGTTTTCAGTTTTAAAAATGATCTGTAATAATAGTTAATAACAAATAATAAAGCACATATTTTAAGATAATACTAAATACATGTGTATGTATGGATGTGTATTATCGACTTCCATAATTTTGATACGTTGAGTTTTATATGATGTTCGTTGGATGTATTCAAACAATTTTTAACCACTCAATGACTCACATTTAAAATTATAAAGATGTACGTTGTATGTTTGTATGTACATACATATATACTCCATATAGCTGTAAAAATATTTTTAAACAAATTTACACTCTATAAACAAATAAAGACGCGACTAGTAAGAAATTTCTGTATTAGAAAATGACTTTAATTCAGTCAATTTTTTTTTTTATTTTAATTGTCGTTCATAAAACAAACAAATAAATTTTCAATTTTAATTTGTTATAATTTAATAAAGAAAATAATTTTCGCGGAATCTATATTCGTACACATGACGAAAAGCAAGTCTAAAATCAAAGCACATATTCTATAATATACATACATACATACATACATACTTATGTATTAACAAAAATGATATCATTGTGATAAAAAACAACTGATCAATTTTGAAAGATTTCTTAGTTATGTGGATCAAGCGGAAAGTGTACTGTATACATAAATATTTATTTTGAAAGATATACATATGTAATATATAAAACGTGATTTTTTAAGAGCTATAGGAATGTTTAAAAAAACACATAAAATACAGAAAAAGACATGAAATCTTTATTTGAATCGATAGTACGCTCCATATTATTTAATGTTTGAAGATTATTTCATGCAAATGTTGACCGTGACTGCGCCTCAAATGATCCATCCGCTTATTCCAATTTTGGCATACTCTTTCCAACATTTCGGCCGGTATCTCATGAATAAATGCTTCAATGTTGTCTTCGAATGCGTTAATTAAAGCGGGTATGTGTTTAACTAGCTTTAACTAGCCCCCAAAAAATAGTCTAAAGGCGTTAAATCGCACGATCTAGGCGGCCAATTGACCGGTCCTGAACCTGAAATAAAATGTTCACCGAACTCGCCTCTCAATAAGTCCATTGTTAAGCGTGCTGTGTGGCATGTGGCACCGTCTTGTTGTCATGCAAGTCAAGCTCTTGCATTTTGGGCAAACAAAGTTGGATATCATCTCACGGTAGCGCTCACCATTTACAGTTACGTTACGATTCGCATCATCTTTGAAGAAGTACAGTCCAATGATGCCACCAGCCCATAAACCGCACCAAACTGTGACTTTTTCTGGATGCATTGGTAGCTCTTGCAATGCTTCTGGCTGATCTTCACTCCAAAATCGATAATTATGCTTATTGATGACCCATTGAGCCAAAAATGAGCTTCGTCGCTTAACACAATTTTTTGATAAGAAGAGCGCGATGAACTTTCTTAAAGGAGCTATATCTGACTTGTCAAATTCTCCACTGCTAATACAAACATGTCGTGTGTTACCTTTAAAACATTACTTCTTTAAAAAAACATATGTTGAAACATCTGACAACATTTTAATTAGAGTGCGCTCTATTTTCTTCTGTCAAAACATGTGACATCAGCCGTTGGCAGAAATCTCTGCTGCTGCAAAGCACTCAGCGTAAAAGTAAAATTTTGACAGACATGTAGATTAACATATGTCTCACAAATTTTAAAGTCAGATGTAAAAAACATGCCGTGTATTATAGCCTTAACAGAGCACGCATTTTGATAAAAAAAAATTCAATAATTTGCAAGCGTTGTTCGTTTGTAAGACGATTCATGGTTAAATTATAGACCAAACTGAAGATGTTTGACAGTGAAACAAAACACTAAACGTGCGTCAGCTGTTTAAACCAGTGTTGCCAAAAAGATAATAGCTAAAAAATCACCCTTTACATACGTAAATATGAATACGTATATACAGATTGTTAACCCCCATATTTAATATTAATTTTTTTAACTTAAAAAACAAAATTTTTTTCATTAAATCGTTTATAAATTGAAAAATGTATCATGAAGGCAGAAGTAAAGATTTATAAAATAAATGGTGAATTCACTATAACGTCGTATTGTCAGATATGTACCATATATTACAAATAAAATTCAAAATGGTTCAAATATGTAGTTGTTGATTGGAGAGTTTTCCAACCATTCTTACATATCCTATGAATTACCCTAAATATTTAAATTTTTTTTATAAACAAAGCTTAACCTAAATATTATAAATCTGATTATAAACATTTAAGTAAAGTAATTTAGTTAATAATTTTCTCATACTAAAATATTTAAATCAATCTAACAGCCAAAACTAAGTAAACAAGGGCGGCAACCGTTGCGTTAAGTGCTAACGCTGAAGTGACAAACTAAATCGAGAGCATTAACGTTGTATAATAAACAGTAATGTTAACTTATGTATTTTAATAAAACTCATTAAAGAGAAATAAAAATAGCTAAAATGGCATTACTTGAATTACTTTTAAACACCTATAAAAGAAAATCAACAGTTGTACTGCAGTCAACTTTGATACCTAACACCTTGTCAAAATTGGATTTTCCAAAAGCAAAGTGTTGCCGCCGCAGTATTTTGGTTTGTATGGACGAGAAGAAAACATTTGCCGCTTTTGTTTATATTTGGCTGTAAGATTTACTGCAAACAAATGCCAAAGAAAATTTTATGGAAATAAGCCAAAATTAAACAATTATTGAAATAAACATTAATAGCTGATAGAATAAATGAATGGTAGTTGTGTAAATGTATGTTTGTATTCATGTATATGTATTCATTTGAATTTTTTGGAAAAAAAATTAATAATTAAAATTGTTTGTTTTTAAATACAAAAGGTGTGTCATTTTAATATTTTAAAATCCCTTGACCCACTTTGCAAAATTAACAATTTTACTTTAATCATTTTTAATGAAATAGCGTTTAAAAACAAGAGACTTTAGAAAAAATGTTTAAAAAAATTTTCAACCTTTACATTTAGTTTTGTTCATTTCAAATCCAGCCGCACTCTATAAGCATTTTATACCCTTCACTTATGCAGCTAAGCTTTGTCATTAGGTTTAAGACTTCAACAATATTCATTTCCGACTCCAAGAAATCTAATGAATAGGGAAGTCGATTTAGCAATGTTCGGCTGTCAGTGTGTTGGTTTAAATTAACTTAAGAAGCCGCACATGTTACACAAGGTACGAACTTATAATTGAATTTATAAACAAATTTCCCTGTATAAGATAACCAATGTGGTAGCAAATTATTTTTTATTAGAAACAAGTGATTACAAGCTTTAAAATTAGGACAACATATGCAAGTTTTATTTCAAAAGGTCCTTCACACACTAAACTAAGATTTAAGCTATCAATTTTTGTTCTTTTCGTAACACACGGTAATAGTTGCTTCTGGCATTATTTGTATACGTGTATAAAGCTTTGACTAAATTCGCTCTGATAAAAAAACAAACCTGTTGTTTTTTAAATGTATGTATATGTTTTGGTTTTGTGCTGCCACTGGTTGAAACTTTACGCCAACAAATAACCATACTCTTCACAAACAGTCACTTGTTATGGCAGAATTAGTCTAATGTGTGAAGGGACAAACGGTTTCATCATCAGCACCCTTTGATAAGTATTTTAGTGTTAAATGTAATTGTCATTTATTTAATGCTGATGTTTAATTGAATTAGAATACGCTAATCAAATGATTGTTGTACTTATATTTTTTATCATAAGTGAGTGAAAACCAGTGTTGACATTTTAGGGGTTTCCTCCTATATTAAGGGTATTTTTTTACATAATTGGCGAATTTAGGTGTTACAAGTTCTTTAAGAGGTAATTTAATAGTCTGGTGAAACAGCTACTTAGACAATAATTTACAGCTGATCCATTTTGGTGTACAAATTTTAAAAGCGCTTTAAAAATATAGTATTTCATTGAATAATATGTTGTTACACAATTTCACTCCAACAATTGAAATTTCTAAACTTTTTAATTCGATAATACATCTGTGGCAGTAAGGAAAAACTGCTTATGCCTGTTTTTATAGTTTTTCAGGAAATCACTTTCAAACTTTTTAGTTGATTTTTTAAAAATTGATTCCTTTTTGATAAAAGACTATTATATAAATTCTGCCCAGAGCATATCAATTTTCGATTAATTAGCTAAAATAAGTTATTATTCCAAATGACATTCTTTTTTTAAAAAATATACGCAAAAAGTTTTTACGCTATAACTTCATGTAAAGTTATCCGAAATAGTGGAAAGTTTGACTGAGGATAGTTTTTTCAGGGGATTCCGGTTGTTCTTTTTTGCCACAGATTTATACAAAGCTAAAAACCCTTTACTCTCAAAAATGTATGCTACTATTTCTATAAAAATATTTAATTGAAGAAAAATTGTAGAGGACATTAGCTACCTAATCAATACATAAATTAAAATTAGGGCAAGTTATATTTTATAAAACCATCTGGCAACAATGGCAAGAAAGAAATTTACAGCTTAAGCTTTTTTTTGTTATTGTTTATTTTTGTTTTTAATGCATCGATTTAATCAAAAATAAGTTTCATTGTTAAACTAAGCATACAAATTTAATTTTACGTGGAACGTTAATTTTTATATTGTGATTAAACTAAATAGTTATTGAAGATGGATCTTAAAAAAACAAACAAGCAAACGTATATTTAATCGAATTTTGTTCAGTGTACATATAGTACATGCATATGTACCTACGACTATGTATTTATGTATGTACATACATAAGTACATACATACATACATATGGGTACATAAGTACCCATAATTGGCTAATTCACAAGGGTATCCTAAGTGTCGGATTGTCATAAAGTCATAATTTTTGAAAAATTTTAAAAAAGCTTTAAAAACTTTTAAATTAACAACACAACAATTTTCAATAATTTTAAAAATTTTTGGGATATGATTTTATGTCTATACGACACCCTTGTGAATTAGCCAAATACTAATTTTATTAACAACATAAAAAATATGTACCAAAAATAATAAAAGTAAACAAAATTTGATGTGCATGGCGTGAATGGCGCTACATTTGGTGGCATTAAAGTATTTTTTTTTAAGAGAGACACACATACATAGATAATAGTAGCAAAGAAAACTTTCTAAAATAAAACCGGTATTTATCTTTTTATGATAAACATCAAGTGTAGAATCTGATGATGATGACTTTACATCATAGTGAAAAGATTTTTTAAATATTGATTTTAATTAAATCAGCAATAAAAGAATTAATAGTATTACGTTTTTGCTAATGAGAATCTTTATAAATAACAACTAAATATGATTCTTTGGTAAACGCATCACTTAAGAACGTCTGCATTAATTTACATAATTTATAATTAATTCTTTGTCATAGCCCTAATTAGGTTTTAACGAAAAGAAAAATTAACCACGCCCACTTTTTTAATTTATCTAAAATCAGAGAATGGCTGGACCGATTTGTCTTTTTTTAATTATTTTTAAATCTCAATAATTTTTCTTACGGATATTTTTCCTTAAAATTTGAAGTGGATGTAGTGCCCACCTCCCACAAAAATCAACAGATTTTGCTGCATATTAAGAGTAAGCACTGTAATATCTAGTCTTTAAAATTCGTGTCGGGTATTATAATAACAACTTGTATAGTTGAGCCTAAATTGAGCTTAAAATGAGATGAAAAAGAAAAATGGGCGTGGCTCCTTCCATTTAAGAATATACATGTTATAAGATATTTAGAAAACAATTACATATCGATGGTCACACGTAGAAAGGTCCTAATTCGTATTTTAGCGAAATTAAGTTTTTTAGTGATTCCAATACATTTCACACAAATAGAAAATATATTCAATGGCATATTTGCAGAACTATAAATAATATAAAGCTTTAAATTCTTTCTAATTGGCTACAATACAAGAATACTTCTTCGGGCGCAATACCGATAGGATCAAGACAAACAACATCACTATTAAAAAAATAAAAAGCATTTGATGTCATTAATTGAAAACTTTTATCTCTATTTGGTTTAAACTTAGTACAACTTACTTTTAATAATAATTTTCTATTTAGAACCAAAGAAGATAAACTGATACAAATGAAATACTATTTATAACAATTATTGCATATCTAACAAATGGTCGCAGATAATATAAAATCTATTTCCTAATGTATACAATGCGAAAACATTGCTGCGGTCCAGGTTCTGCTAGTTATAAATAAAATTAATTTAAATAATTTTGCTTTGATGTTTTTTCTAAACCGCACAAAATATTGTTATAATTTTGCATTTTCAAACAGCAACAGTGGAGGTGGCGCTACTTGTATAACAAAAAAAAAAAACAAAATTCAAATAGTTTCCCAAATATTTTTTTATATTTTTAAATATCGACAAATCTTTTATGACTTAATATATGTTTTTCAAACAAATTAATGCATTAATTACAATTCATGTAGGCATAAGAAACTGAACTATTTTTAAAATTTTTTTGCGTATGACAAAACCACAAAATGAATATTACTTTTATGGTGGAGGAGTTACGACAGACGGTATTTCTTTAATAAAAGCAATAACTACATGAATGAATAAATATGTATTTTGTTTATTGTGGTTGTTTTGGTTTGAGTACAGTGTGGGATGTACGACGGTGTACTTGACTAACTGGTTCTTTGTGGTTAGTTGTTTGATTGACTGCTTAGTTAATACTACAAGCTGGTGTTTATGGTGATAATGAAACCTAGACCTTTTCTTTGTGGTAAGAAAACAATAATAGTAACAGAAAAGAGACTGATTAAATAAAACATACATATACCTATAATAGTAAGGTTTGTATATACGTTTTGCTTATAAAACAAAAATTATATAAAAAATAAAATTAATACATATAATACCAGCTGACCTGGACCTCAATCCGGCCCACACACAAATTTTGAACTATTTTACTTAATAAGAATATATTTTTTAATATTTCTTTTTCTGTTGCGGCCGTACATGCTTAGACAGCAAAATAGTACGAACATGTCAGAATCAGACAAGTCTGACAAATATCTGTATACGTTTTTACCGATATGTATTTCGATCAGATTTCTTTCAGACATGTTTAAAAAATTTGATATACGACATGTCTGATAGATTTTTTACTGATTTATTTCTATTTCTTAGCAAACTTTCAAGCGGCATTTTAATCACTCAAATATTGTTATTTTGCTTGTTTTCGTTATGGTCTTTGAAATAAGATATTATTTCGAGGTATCAAGAACCTCCATTTTTAATTGAAACAAAATCTACCCAGGAGTATCTATAATATATGGGAATATAGGAACCTCTGCAGAAATGTGGCAGAAAATTTTAAAAATTACAAAAAATGAATTCTAAATTGCTATATATAAGAAAAATACTTTGTTTTTTTATTTATTTCTTTTTTTTTAATTTTACCAAAATAAGTTTTTTTTTAATTATAGCGCATAGCGTGCCTTTACACGCAAAACGTCTAAACTACTAGCAAGATTTATTTGAATCTTGGATCAGAAGAGGAATAAAATACTATAAAACTATTATTTTTGGAAAAAATTAATTGAAGTTGATAGTAGCCATAGCAGCTTGAACTGACTACCTTAATTGTGATTTATTTTTTTTATAAATTTTTTATATTCCAACAAGTTTAACAAATCTATTAGTTATCAGTATTTGTGCGGTATTATGTCTTGGTATTTAAAAATTTAATTAAAAGTAAAATTATGAAATATTGAAGGCATAATATTATTTAAAAACTATTGATCATATGAAAGATAATCATAATCAGGGTTGCTGTTGGTAAATTTTATTCTAACTCGTTGTGATGAGAAAATATAGAAAAGGCAGCATAAAAGAAACCGAATTTAAATTACTAAAAACATCGCAGATATATAGAAGATATTTACATCAAACAATTAATAATTGATTAAATAAACAAATAAAATTGAGTCGTAAATAAAATAGCTGATATATGTATGGGTCAAATGTAGTCATTATGGTCTTGCCATATCAAGTAGTCTTGATTCGTCAGCTGATTATTTTTTTTTACATATTACATTATAACATTAGGTGTGTTCCACATGCATAACGAAACAGTCCGAACTTGCCCAAAGTTACCCAAAAGCGTTCCACATAACAATTTTTGTTCAATTATGAGAGTAATTGAGAGAGTAATTTTTTTCATTTCCTGTACAAATTTGCCCGAACTTTTTCTTTGGGTAAGTTCGGACAAGAATTTAACAATCAGCTGTTTTTTGTTTACATATGAAACTGAAAATTAATCAAAAAATTTGCAAGCAAAAGAAAAAGTTTAGTTTTTGTTAAAAAATATATTAAAAAGCAAAATGAAAGGTTTAAATGAAAAAGTTAAAGTGGTAAATACATTAGTGAATAGATATCTCCCTTGTTCTTTAAATTTACACTGGCTCAGCTTTTCTTTCAGTTCTTTTTAAATTATTTTTAACATCTGTTGGCAATGATGCAAATGTTTTGTTTTTATAATGTTATTGCTTTTAAGCTTCTAAAATCACTTAAATAGATTTTAATTTAAAAAGTAAGCACCATTAGTATTACAAGAAGTGCAAAAATGGTTTTTTGCGTTCCAGCAATTTTGGGTAGTTTTGGCAAATTTAGAGAGTAATTTTCATTTTACTCTCATTAGTCCGAACTTGTCCGAGATCTTGTGGAACACACCTATTATATATTCTTTACAAATATTTCGAAGTTTTTTAATTATAAAACTTTAGTTATTACATTTCATTAGAAGTATGTATGTCTATTTATCGTATGCCCAGATATTTATATTATGCATGTAAAATTTCGTTTTATTGTCTATATTGGTTGTAGTTTTGAGATATTGAAAAAAAAATATTTTTAAGCAGCTTACACACTATCGATTATGATGAAAAATTGTCAAATTTCTTTTCAATACCTAATGTTTCGTTTTTATAATCCAAACTATCGCTGAAGTGGAAACATTACATGTGTTTTATTGTTGTAAATAAAGCACTCTTGGATTGTAAAAATAACACATAAACCGTCATAGATGGGTAAACATTAAAAATAACGAAATGAGCTAAAAAAAAAAACGAAAATAGGGGATAGAATATTGACTGTGAATATCGACCTTGAACCCATTTGTCACTAATTAATGTGATTTCATACTAATAGTAATTATTTAATTTAAAGCGTTTTTTATTTCATTTCAAGGAGAAATAAATTTTAAGACACTTCTCTCCAATTTATAGGTGATTACAAACTCTTATTAATCTTAAATTTAAGAAAATCATGATGTTGACAACATTCTTTTAAGCAAAAATATACCAAAGAATATAAAGATGACCCTCAAGGCAAATTCAATTTACAGGTGGTCAATCTTTTTTTTGTTTTTTTTTTTATTAATGTTGGTTGGATTGTCAAAAGTTGTTTATGCTTATATTGTTAGCTTTTTCCCGCCCAAGTTTGTGAAAAAAATACAAACAAAACCAATGTTGTTTATGACACATCGGCCAACTAAAGCAAGCAACAATACAAAATCATGTTGTTTTTAAATGTTGTATCTGTTGCATTACAACCCCCAGAAAATTCAATTTGTCTTGATGACACGTTTACGTTTTTATAGTAAACTAGAAAAGCCCGGCGCGCGTTGCTACGCCCCTTAATGAATAAAAATGCATTCTGAATTTAAATTGAATAGCAAGTGCAAAAAGCTAAATATTATAACTTTTTTTAATGGGGGTGGCACTGCCTATTTTTCTAATCACGAAACTGTATAGTCATGACAGCTCAATGTGTGTGGAAAGTTTCAGAAATATCGGTCAAGAGCAAGTAGCTAAAAATTATAATTTTTTTTATGGGCGTGGTACTGCCCACTTTTCTATTCACGAAACTGTATAGTCATGAGAGCTCAATATGTGTGCAAAGTTTCAGAAAAATCGGTCCAGTGCAAGTACCTCAAAATTATATCTTTTTTTATGGGCGTGGCCCTGCCCACTTTTCTAATCACGAAATTATATATTAACACCCCGTCCACAACAGACATGAATTGTTGTTAAAATATGATGTTATAACTTAATGTTAAATTTTTTATGTTATACTGTGGAGTACACGTAGTTATGTTAATGTTAAGATTTTTCATTATTTTTCGATTGTCGGCGAAGCAATACATATAAGTTTTTAAAAGTTTTTTAACGTTTTTGCATGTGCTGTGATTTTTAGCACTTTTTGTGTTTTGAATTTGTAAAGAAACTTATAAAATCATAATTTAGAAAAAAATTGTTAAGTTAATTTAATATAAATTTTAAATTTCTCCACAAACTTTTTTACACTTTATTTCGTTTTAATTTAATTACTTTTTAATATAATTTCTTTTTTAATTAATTTTTTTTTTTTAATTTTCACAAACTTTTTTATATTTTTAACTTTGCCGAAGAAAAATAATAGAAAAAAAGCTTAAACGTCATTCCATGGTATAAAAGCGTTGTTAAAACAAATGTTTTAACAACCGTGTTAAAACATGAAGAAAACTCTAACATGAGCAGTCCACACTTAACACTAACATCATATTAGTGTTAATGTTAAGCATTTCATGTCTGTTGTGGACGGGGTGTTATGAGAGTTCAATATGTGTGCAAAGTTTCAGAAAAATCGGTCAAGTGGAAGTAGCTAAAAATTATATCTAATTTTTTATGGGCGGGGCCCCGCCCACTTTTTGCCATCCAAAAACACTCCCTGGAATGTGTACAACAACTTGCCAAAGTTTGAGTCCGATCGGTTTTACAGTTTCGGAGTCTATAGCTAACACACACACACAGAGTTTCACTTTTATATATATAGATAGCTAGGTACGAACATTCTTATTTTTAATGAAGCCTTACCACCGGTAACGTGAATACCTATAATAATATATCTATATAGGATTATACATACTTATGTTTGTACATATTTTTTGTTAGGGTACCTATTAAATATTCGGCACAGCAAAATATATGTATGTATGTATTTATTGTTTTTTTTGGTACCAAAAATACTAAACCAAAACATAACATTTTAAACCAAGTTTAAATAATATTTTCACACACCCTGCCAAAAGATTTGTGCATAAAAAAATATACTTATGTAGTTAGGTAGGTACAATTAAAATTAAAAAATGTAAAAGGTACCAATCGATTACTACGTTAATCAGTTTCTTACATAGTTTTCAAAGTTTCGCTATCAGTTTCTCCAAATTTTAAGGGAATAATTAATAAATATTAAACAAAGGGGATTTCTTTGTTAATTAAAAAATACAACTTCTCGTACAAAACTAGTAATACCTATAATATTCTTTCAATTTCAAATAAATCCAGATGTTGATTTTTTGTTTGTTTTGGTTTTGTTTTCTTTAGTAAGACACAGGCACACTTGTTGTTTAGAAGAATTTATGATTACGTTTTGCTTTTTTATTATTTACTTATTTGAACTGAATAAAGAAATTAATCTTTAACACATATTTTTCTTTTTTTTATAACAAAATTTGTGTTGTTTTTTAATTGCATACAGTGCTTTTCTTAACCTTTATTTCTTTGTAACAACACTCATCTATAAAATATCTTAAAAATTATTTTTGCTGTCTTCAACCTTTTCTTAACGTCATTCACACATAAAAATTACTCTTCGACTGATTTTTTTTTGAATTTATTATAAAAAAATAAACAAAAAGAAAAATATGTCAAAAGAAAGAAAACAAAGCAGGAAATTCAACAAAATACTTCAAAAGCTTTAGTAAGTGGTATTATAAGGTGGTGTTTGAGAAACAAGCACTATAATTCATTATCAAACATTTCGTCTAGATCATATTAAATTATTTTATATTTTACTTATTAAATTTATTTTACAAATTTTTTTATTTTGTAAGAATAAATTCAGATAATAAAAAACACGCACAAATTTATATTCTCTATAACATCAGATGTCTTAAACAAATAATGTATTTGTTGTCGGTAGATGTTGTAATGCTGCCATCACCTTAAGGAAGTTATCCAAAGCTTTTATATCAAACAGAAATGATGATGTTGCCATATAAACTAAAGTGTTTAGTGGAGTCACATCATAAAGCTTAACTCAAATTGTAAAGCAAAAAAGCTTTCTGCTTATCGTTTTGTAGACACATCACTAAGAATTGATAAGAAAACCGTGAATTTTTTAATTTGTTTATATGATGCCTATAATTTCAATTAAAAATTATTATTGGCAACGATTGGTATTCGTTTTAATAATTAACATAACGTCTAAATAAATACAAAATAAATACATTTGAAAAATTTTTGTTATTCGTTAAAAACATTTCTGTTTACGTGGAAATACTAGTATACAATGACTAGGCCATTAGGAAAAAAGCAAATTTGTATATATTTTTGTATAAACTTGATAGTTTTACAATTAAGGAGAAAAATGTGTGGATAAAGATTTATATTCTGTAAAAACAGGTAATTATTAATCTATATTTAAATTGTTATTCACAAGAATTCCTAAGTGTTGTATTGTCATAAAGTTCTAACTCGGCACCATTATGAATTAAAAAATTTGTGTAAGCAATCTGCCGTATAAACAATGAGTTTTTCAGGGGCTCAATTCTCGTTCTGTGAAACTGTGAAATGAAAAAGTTTTTGCATAGCAAAGGGTATGGTGGCACCATATGATATTACACACAAAAACTTTTCATTTCATAGTTTCATAGAACGAGAATTGATACCCTGCTGCAATAGCAGCAATTGGTATGTTTTTTATTGTAATAAGCCAGCATGTAATTGTATTTTTTCAAATACCTCCGTTTTTTTTTGTTAAAAGTGTTTCAAAAGATAGAGAAAAGTCTTAATACTGTCAAAGACATTTTCTCAAAACTAGGGTTTTCAAATTATTTCACAGGTACATACAGGGTACACTTATACAAGGTGGCGGTGCCAGCCCAGCTGAATATTTTTTTGTGCTCTAGAGTATGTCAAACTACATATTTAAAAAAATTATTTCAACTCCGGAAATTGTCAAACTCCATACATAAAAAAAGAGAGCCAAAAATTGCTTTCCTTTATGCTATCACCTTATGTAATTACTCCATGGGTACATATACACATATTTTTTAAAGGAACAGCAAATCGTGTAAAAATGTTAAATAACAATTTGATGTACTTTTATAGCATAAAATTTATTATTTTGTTATTAACATGAAAGTGAGCGTTTCAGTAGGCGTGTTAATAAAGTTTATGCTAATGAATACAACTTACATATCTCAATATAATCCTTTATTCTTCCAAAAACTTTGTCCATAGAGAAATTATATAAATTTAAGATAAAGCGTTATATGGGAGGTAGGCGTTAAAGTGGTTGTGTCACCTAAATTTTTTGGCATAACAATGACATTGACTAGAAAGCTAAATGTGCGAAATTTCATCAGCATACCTCTAATTTTGTCGGTTTTACGAGCATTTAAATTTCATTGACAATAGATTACGTGAAAAGTGGGCGTTTTAGCAGGCATGTCACAATAGTTTCTGCTAATAAATACAATAAACATATTTCAATATAGGCCTTTATTCTTCCCAAATCTTTGTCCATAGAGAAATTATATGAATTTGAGATAAAGCGTTATACAGGAGGTGGGCGTAAAAGTGGGGGGTGTCACTTCGTCAGTACAAAGCCTTTGACCAAAAAGCAATGTTTGCAAAATTTCAGAATCATACATCTAATTTTGTCAGTTTTATTACGTTTTAAATTTTGAATATTCCGAAAAATACACTGCACGGTATAAATTTTAATACATTTTGATCTATAACTTCTTTCCTTATGCATTGATTTAAGCACTTTTTAGGAAAAAAAATATTGTTTTTACTCGGGAAATATACATATATTCGAAGTTTCATGAATCTACGTTAATGCGTTTGGACACAATTGCATTTTTTCGATGTTGGAAGGACATGGTTTTTTTGACCTACTCTTGCATTACGAGCTCTAACGCTCTTTCTAATATTCCGATTTAGCCCATTTTCAATACCGATCAAACCTTCTGTATAAGAAAGATTCTGGCAAAATTTGAGCTCCTTAGCTTTTTTAGTTAAAGCTCTACCGTGCTTTCAACCGACGGACTGACATAGCTAGATCGTCATAAAATAAAACCAATTCAGAAAATATATGCTTTATGGGATCTAAAATCAATATTTTAATATGTGACAAACGGAATGACAAAATGATGAAATACAATTTTTTGGTGGTGAGTTTAAAAATATTTATTAAGCTATGAGTTTCTTTCTGTCTGAGGGATACCCTGGGGATATTAGTCTGACAACTTGCCACATGTTTCTTAGAACAAAAAAAAAAAGTTAAATATATTTACACAGAGTAACCCTGACCACGTTCGTGGATAATATAGTAAAATACGTTTACGTTTTTTGAATTTTGATTACATTAAATATGGGAAAAAACACACAAAGTGTGCGTATAACTCATATGCGTAGTCATTTTTTTAACCAATCCATAAAAGTAGACCTCTCCAAAGCATATATTGGTTCGAATCGGTTGAGTTGAACTTACGAACATTGAACAACCTATTTTCTTATACTTATATGAAATGAATATACTTATTTATATCTGTGGACGTTTGACAAAACAACTCAAGTCGAGATAAGAAATCTTTAAGTGATAGGTATTACGTTAAAAAGAACGTTACTCCTACTAATTTTTTTTATCAAAACACAAAATTTCGACTCGTTTACGTTAATCCGCATCTAGCTTCGATAAGATAAGATAAAACCCACAGAAAAAATTATTTTATTTTATTTAATTTAATTATTTTTTTTATATGTTGTTTTTTCTGCTCCCTTAAAATATTTGTAAATTCATACTTAGTTATTTAGTCAAAAGGCCACAGATACATATGCACAAGGTATATTAAACTATTAAATATATTTTATGTCTAAGAATGTAATTAGACCTTATCGCCTTACAGGTAGCAAAAAAAAAGTTCGCCACTTAATATAGAGTATTGTTGCAACTAAATCTTTCATTATCAGTAAAACTTTACTGATTACTTCAACTTTTTTCAGTAGTCAGTACAAATTTATTTTTACTGTAACAGTAGGTTTACACGATGAATTTTATGACGTCCAATTTTGGACGTCACTTTTTGTTTGGCAGCAAGCGGTGTAGAGAAGAAAGAGGGGTAGAAAAATAGACACGGTTTCTGTTTTCATGGTTTTTTTTGACACTTCGCTTTACACTTTTTTCTGTTCTTTCTGTTACGTTTTATTTTTATATTCTCATCAACTGGATTGTGTTTTTTGACTGATAAAAAAAATATTAAACACTAATTAGTTTTTTCGACATTCAAAATAAAGAAAATAAAAAATATTAAAAATATAAATTTAATAGTCTACAATACAAATTAGAAATTAGACGTCCAAAAAAAACCATCGTATAAATTTGAGTAGTTTTTGGTAACAACTTTAAAAGGGAATTAAGAAAATTGGACGTCATAAAATTCATCATGTAAATTGGGTGTAATTCTACTGATACTGAGATATGGCCATCTTTGGCATACAGTGCACACGATTTTCATAACCGTTACAAATGTTTCCTCAGAATCATCTTTTTAAAACAATTGTATGTTATAAAAACCACAATATCATATTGAGTGGTTTTTTAAAAAAAATCATGTTAAAATTTAACATCAATTAATTAAAAATTCATTTTTCGCACGTGGAGCACTTTAATTTGTCGGTCGATGATATGGTAATAAGAAGAAAGCAAAAATCTTGCTTCAAGTCATTTCGCTAAAAACAATATAATTTTTTTTGAAGATAATTGATAATTTATTTAAAAAAAATAAAACAAATCTTATGACTTCTTTAAGCGTTAAATTATTATTATTATTTTTTTTTTTTTTTGTAAAATTTGTTAGCGTTACACTTTATATATATTTTTAATAATATTATTTAGTTTTTACATTGTTTTCATATTCAATAAACATAAAATTCCCTCCTCAAAATATATCACTGCAATGTGGTTGAAAAGTTTTTTTTTAAGTTACAATTTCAAATCCTCTTAAAATGAATGCACGTTCATGTTCTTATTTCCCAATGGCTGTGATACGAATGAATTTCCCAAGTTGTAACAAAATGTTTATACTCAAAGCTGTAATGTCCGCCCCTTCTTATATACAAGTATTCACTTCGATATACATGCATGTATTTCTCAGTTTTATTTACAAAATACAAATTTATATTCTAAATTACTAATACATTTCACCATCTTTATATACTTAACACAATCTCAAACGTCTATTGGTATTTGTTAAAATACTCGACATGCGCGTTGTGATGTATGTGTATGTGAAGATGTATGTGTTTTTACGATATTAAACGGCTTCCGTGTTATCGTAAGTAGTATGAATTTTCCACCTTTAAGCATGCTGTAAATGAAGCTGTTTTAAATTTATTTTTTTTTATTTACACTACAGTCGCAACTTACACTTCAACTATTAATTTTTTAATACAATAATTTAAACGCTTTAAATAACTATTTTCCATACAGAGTGAGTCCCTGTTACGTGTCTTATAATTTGTATCTAAGAAATTTCAGCATTAAAAGAGAACTATTTTGGGGTTTTGGTTTGGGGGAAAAAACATTAACGGTTAAATTATTTATAAACTCCTTGTCAAATTGTATTGACCAGTATAATTTGTATGAGTATGCTATTTGCAATGCTTGTCCACTATTACATGAGATGCCTTCTGTTAATTGTGAATAAAGTTTAAATTTGTACATCGATTTATGAGACATGCAACATTAAGTCAAAATAATAAAAATGGATGGTTGGTTAACGCGGTAGTTCAGTGCACGCAAACAGTCAAGTGGAGTCTGTATGACACTGTTTTGACAAGACCACATCACTCGTCAATTCCAATGTATCACAGAGATCCAAGAGTAAGGGGAACTAGATCCACCCCGTGGCCGAATAATAAAAATGAATACAGTGGAATATTTTTTGAGAGAACACCGAAGGAACCGTTGAAATTTATCGGTACTTGAAGGTTGTCTGGTCAAGAGACTGTTAGACAGTTTACCCAGACCGTCGAACAGTTTTCTTTTAAATGCTGTGTCCGCTTAACGAAAGCCTCTACTTTGTTGTTGCCAGTGTTGATGTAAAATAAATTAAATAAATAAAAGGCAACATTTATTTAATTTCGCAAGAAGCTTTTTTATAACTGTAATAATTAAATATAAAAAATTAACATCGGAGTTTCGAATTTTGTCCTGGGATAAATTGTTAGTAGTATAAATGCATAGGTTCTGGCTAAATAAACAAATCCAGGTTTATGTCTTCGCTAAACAGGGTTGCCATATGTAAATTAAACAAATGTAGGTTTATGTCTTCGCTAAACAGTGTTGCCATATGTAAATAAACAAATGTGTGTTTATGTCTTCGCTAAACGGTGTTGCCATATGTAAATTATAATATCTTTAGGTTTATGTCTTCGCTAAACGGTATTGCCATATGTGAATGATAATATTCATTTAGGTTTCTATCTTTGCTAAACGGTGCTGATGAAATTGTCGTATTATATGAGTATAAATTATTTTAAATATAGAGGGCGACTCAGATATTAAAATTCACTAGATGGAGAATTTGATTTGTGATAACTTACACTTTGTAGCATACTTTTAGAATGTTTTAAAAATAACTGGTTTGTGATTTAGGCTAAATTGTTGTAAGTACACAGGTTGACATTTAAATATTCATCCCAATATAAATTTTCATCCCAATGGTAATATCCATAAGGATTAATTTTTTTTTTATTTTGGTTGATATGCATTTTGTTATTGGTTTGTTTATCTCAGCTTTAATTTTTTTTTGTCTATGCAATAAAAAAAATCATCCGTATGAGGATGATTTTTTTTGTTAAAATTTTTTTTATTTTGACTAAAATTGTCACTATAAAATTTCAAGTACGAAAAATGTGTGTGTGTGTGTGTTTATTATATATGTCACAGACGGACAGGCAGATATGGGAAAAGATATACATAAATTCTTGACCGTTTTTGGTTTGATCAAAATATTTTTTTGTTTATACAAAAAAAATTTAATTGTAAACAAATTGAATACATGCATGTAGGTTCACAAACGTACAGACAGATAGATTAAAATACAGACACACAAACATAAATTCTTGCCCTTTTCCGTTTTTTGTTATTTAAAGTTTGTTCTGATTTTTTTTTTTTTGGTTTGAATTTGTGATCGTCTAATTCTGCAAGTGTTTATTTTTTTTAAGATTAAAATTGTAAATATGAAATTTTAAGTACGAAAAATGTGTGTGTGTTTGTGTGTATTTATTATATATGTCACAGACGGACTGACAGACGGACAGAAGGGTAGAGAGATGGATAAATTGATTATTATGATTCCTTGTTGTTAGGGTATATTTTGTTCATTTGTTTGTTTGTTTTAGTGATCGTCTTACACGAGCATTTATTTATTTTTAAGTCTTACAAGTGCGTGTGTTTATTTTCTAAGTCAATCAAGGGTTTACATTAAAAATCTCACTATAAAATTTCAAGTACGAAAAATGTGTATGTTTGTGTGTGTTTATTATATACATATGTATGTATGTCACAGACGGACAGGCAGATAGATTGACATAAAGGCAGATATGCTTACAAAACAAAATTATGTTTACGTTATTTTTTTAATAATGCTGTTCTGTGTGTGTGTGTGAGTGTGTGTATGTATGTATGAATGTTTAAAAGTGTTACCATTGTTTTACGCTAATTAAAAAGTGTTACCATTGTTTTACGATATTGAGATATTCCTCTAATGATGCGTTTTTATATATAAATTCAATATATTTTAAACTACTTAGTTCATTATATAAGTATTTCTATACGTGTAGTGAAGTCAAGATTCACATTAAATTTTTTTAAAAAGTAGCAAAATATCGAAAATTCATTAATATAAAAGATTCTAAGGAATTTGAAGTAACAGAAAGCCCCATTATTATTTTCATCGATGAGGAGGATGAAAATTGTGTGCGTCAAGATTCCCTGATGAGTCCAATACTATTTTCATTGGACGAAGAGGACAACAATATTAATAATAGTTTAGAAAATATATTATTAAATTATATTAATAAAAATACTAATAATAATAATATAAGTAACTTTAATGTAAGTTTAGAAGATAGCGTAGAAAATGAAATTCCAAATAATCAGTTAGGATATTATACTAATGAAGTCTTAGAATTTTTGTATGATGAGGAAGGTGATAAAATATTATCAGACTATAAAGATGAATTTTGGTTTGATTCTGTCGGGGATCAAGCCATTTTAGATTTAAGTATTGAATAATAATAATAATATATATAATAATATTAAGAAGAAAATAAATACATTTTTATTTCAACTAAAAATTTGTTGTTTTTATATCCTTTTTCTCTCTCTATTTTAAATTTTCTCTTAGAGACAGTTTTATAGTAAGAGTTTTAAATGAGTATTATTTTGTCAAAATGAGTAATTTTTTTACTATTATTAATAGATTAATTTAAATTTTAATAAATTACTAAAACAATTTTCTATAAATTGGCAGTTAAATATCTTTTTATGTACATTAAATAAATAAAATTGCAACGATGAACACCAACACGGACTTAATAACCACATTCAATCAGCTAAATACGAAGCAAATCCTAAGTGTTAAGAATATGATAGCTAGGGAAAATTATCTTATTACTGGAGCTGAGAGAACAACCACAAAGTATGGAGACGTTATTATGTTAGAACTGGGACCAAGTATATTCTATTTACCTAGAAAATTTAATGCACTTACTGATAAAGATGTGGAAGACTTATCTACTGGGATGTATTTAATTTCCAAAATTCCTGTTAATAGTGATGGAAACAATACATTCTATAGACTGGAGATTAAGACTGCACCTACCATGAAAGATTATTATAATTTTAATGACTTTACCGCTTATAAATAAATAAAAATAAAATAAAAACTATAAAAAACATGAGTAAAATTGGTATTTATTTAGTATTAAACAACACATTGATTTAGAAAGATGGATATTATTGATGATTTTCTGAATAAATTTGAAAATGTAATCTTTGAAGAAGATTTAGATTTGTTACGTACATTTAAGAAACAATATTCCAATACTGAAGCATTCAATAAACCTTGCCCTCACAATGATTCCGATGGAGACGTAGTTGGTATTTGTGGCTGTTACTTTTTCCACATGAGAAAGGAAAAAGTTATGAAGATAATAGAAAAATATCAAAAACTAATTAAGAGATTGAAAAATAATATCAAAATTTAATTGAACTTGAAAGTGCTATTAATCTTATAGAAAACACGTCAGCTTACTATATCCTTATACACACAATCTCATAGTTGAGTACTTATTCTTAAAATCATAATTTAGAAAAGTTTTAGAAATTGCTCAATATGCATCGCAGTATTGTCTTCATTGACTTGCAAGGCTTTAAATCTAATTCAAATAATTTTATTGCAAAAGAAATTGCAGTTGTATTCAATAAAAATGAATATTTTAATTTTATTATAAAACCTCCATACGACTTTAATTGTTTGTCAGCAAAGAAACAAAAAGAAGCACATTGGCTAATGAAAAATTATCACCACTTGAATTGGAATGATGGAATACTGACTTTTGATAGTGTATATAAATTTTTAAAAGCAAATACTAAATACTCTAATATATATGTCAAAGGTGATGAAAAAAGGAAATGGTTGGAGAAAATTCTACAGCAAACGGTTTTTAATATTGAAGATCATGCTTGTGCTAACTTTAAACAAATGGAACTGAAGTACTCTGACCACATCTATTGTAATCACCACAGTTATGGAATTTGTGCATTAAAAAATGCTCTTTTACTAGAAAGGGAAAATTTAGTTTTAACATGAAAAAAAATACTATTACTTATTTTAATAATAAAAATAAAAAATAAAATAAACAAAATTATGGATGTTTTTTATTATTTCTTTATTTGAAAATTAGTTAAAAATTTTAAGCATAAATGGCCACAATTAAAAGCATTAGTTTTTTGATATCTTTTATAGTTGTATTTAGTATTAGTTCCTAAATATTTTACTACTTCTAACGGAGGTCGAAGATTACCAAAACTATCAAAATATTCAATATTTTTGTTATCTTTGTAGTAGGCTACCCAATGTGTGCCTTGTCCTTTATTATTGTCCAAATTGATAATTCCGCACTCTTGTCGTCGTGGACATCTAGGAAGTTTATCTCTCATATATACTCCTCTGAAATTGGGAATATAATTCTTTCCAAATACTTTTAAATCTATGTCTGTGAGAGGTCTGTTGGGTAGCTGTTTTATTAGTTTTTTGATACATTATTATAAAAAATTCCATATCCATTTTTATGTGGTTTAAGATATAAACCTTGACCCATTGCTATTGCCTCTAATGTTCTGTTATGACGCTTACTCTCTTCAAGTTGCTGTCTACCATTTTTAGCTGTTGCTATGGCTTTAGCAATTGATGATCCACCAGAAGCTAATGCACCTAGTGTTCCGAGTGCAGTAAGTATTGGAACAATAGGTAGGAAGCCACCAACTTTTGGAACTTTAATGATTCTTGGTATTTTAATTTCTGATTTCCTTCCACGAAATGAATTTTTAATTACTTTTCGCGCAGTTTTAATGGCATTTTTAACATCTTGAGGTTTTTGTTTTTTTAAGACAACATTTGCTGCTTTAATTGCACTATTAAAAATATTTCGCTTATAGGGGCTTTTCTTATTGCGTTTAACACCCATACCAAATTTTACTTTAGCTTTCATTGCGTTACTAACAAAGAATGCGTTTAGTTTTTCTCCAACTGTACTATCTCTAGCTTTAACTCTTTCCCAAGCTTTATCTGCTAGTTCTTTATCTGCTTGATGTCTTTTATTAATATCAGTATTCTGAGAATAAGCAATATCATGAACTCGGCAAGCTGCATCCAGGGGATTAATTCCCTTATCTCCTCTTTCTAAACGCTTTTCCAGTTTTGTTCCAGGTCCACAGTACTGATAACCGGGTAGATGAAGTTCTACTGGTAGTGAATTAATTAATTTATTAAATAGTCCTTTTCCGTGCACGGAAGTTTTTCCACTAAATTTATTATTTATATATACAATCATTTATATACTGCAATAATGGTTTGTACATAGAAAAAATAAAAATAAAAAAATTTAGAAATTAATTACATATTCGTGTGTACACATATATACACTCAGTCATAAAAATGCGTTTAATAAGACAACATAAAAATATTATAGTAAAAAATTTAGATTTCCAAGAAAGGAAAAACGGAACTAAACACAGCTGTTTGTTGCCAAACTCAATAAGAGCACTTATAGGTTTAGGTTAGGTTGAAAAGGAGGGGTATAAAAGCCCAAACCCATGACAGGTATACACCTATGCCCAGTTGGCATGTTGTGCGCTCCATGTGGAAAACGGAATTCCCAAACAAAAAAGAGCACTTATAGTTGGACCGTCTAATTGTGGAAAAACAAATGTAATGCTTAGTTTAATTGAAAGCCCTAATGGATTAAAATTTAAAAATATATATTTATACTCAAAATCCCTACATCAACCAAAATATCAATATCTTAGAAAATTAATTTCATCTGTAAAGGGTATGGGACTATATACTTTTTCAGAAAATGAATATGTCGTGCCACCTCAAGAAGCTAAGTCAAATTCAATAATGATATTTGATGATGTTGCTTGCGAAAAACAAAATAATATTAGATCATACTTTTGTATGGGGAGACATAATAATATTGATTCCTTCTACTTATGTCAAACGTATACACACATTCCAAAACATTTAATACGTGATAATGCAAATTTCATAATAATGTTTAAACAAGATGATTTAAATTTAAAGCATATTTATAATGATCACGTTGGAAATGATATGAGTCTTGACATGTTTTCTAAAATATGCAAAGAATGTTGGAAAGAAAAACATGGATTTCTAGTAATAAGTAAAGATGATGAAATTCATAATGGACGTTATAGAAAAGGTTTTGATATATTCATCCAAGTTCAATTGTAAATATTCAGCTATCCAAACTGAATATATATATATTCTTCTTAATAATTTTGTATACTGCAAAGCTGTTTCATGGAGCTGTTTAGCTGTTCTAGGGAGCTGTTAAGCTATTCTAGGGAGCTGTTTAGCTGTTTTAACGGAGCTGTTTAGCTGTTCTAGGGAGCTGTTTAGCTGTTTTAAAGAGCTGTTTAGCTGTTTTAAAGAGCTGTTTAGCTGTTTTAAGGAGCTGTTTAGCTGTTTTAAGGAGCTGTTTAGCTGTTTTAAGGAGCTGTTTAGCTGTTCTAGGGAGCTGTTTAGCTGTTTTAAAGAGCTGTTTAGCTATTTTAAGGAGCTGTTTAGCTGTTCTAGGGAGCTGTTTAGCTGTTTTAAAGAGCTGTTTAGCTATTTTAAGGAGCTGTTTAGCTGTTTTCGCGGAGCTGTTTAGCTGTTCTAGGGAGCTGTTTAGATGTTTTAAGGAGCTGTTTAGCTGTTTTAAGGAGCTGTTTAGCTGTTTTAACTGTTATAAGGAGCTGTTTTAGAGAAGCTGTTATAAGAAGCAGTTTAGCTGTTCTACGAAACTGTTCAGTTCTTCCACAATTTAATTTGTTTTGTTAAAAATCACTCTCATTCATAAATATGGAAAACGATAATGTATTAAGGGAGTTAGTGAAATCTAGAAAAATTTTGAAAAGGAAATTTGATAGCGTGAAACTTGGAGAAGCAGAAACATATAATCAATTAGAAAATACATTTAAACCATTAACAGAACCTCTAAAAAAATTAGTTAAAATATCTAATGAGAATTTACTAAGGCCACCAACAACGACATTGAAACATGACAAAACAAAAATGGAAAATATAAAGAATACCAGCATTATTCCTAGCGAAAGTGTTTTCAAAGAAGAAAATCTCCTTAATGCATCACTTATAACAAGTAAAATGGACAAAAGTAATAAATATAGTACAGATGAAGACGACGATGAGGTAAATAATGAATCATTTTATTCCCAATCATCAAATTGGGATTTTGATTTAACAAACCTGAATGAAAACAAAAATCTTGATACGGTATTTGGACCACATAAAAATGATAGTGGTGATTGGAAATTTGGAAATTCAGATTTAAAAATAAGTAATGACAAAATAATAGTAGCAAATAAGTCTTGGGCCTTAACACCTGGTTTATACTCATTACTATTTCATCAAAATCCAGAGCAATATGACTCATCAGAATTAGAAATATATAAACAAATTTTACTTGAAACAAACGCCCATAGACGAAACCATGACCCTAATAATCAACTTAAAGGTAATAGAGGTTATAAATATAAAAAGGTTATAAAAAAACTATTTCCTACTACTACTCACATTGGTAAAGGTTTAATGAATATAAATCTTAACAAACCAAACTATATATACTGGGATAATCCCAATGAAATAGTAGATCGATTAAGACTTCTAATAGCATCACAACATGCTGGTAACAATAATCACACTAATGAAATAATATCAATAATTGAAGAATTGAGAGAAGCAAATATAATCGATTAATAAAAGGAAAAAAAAAAAATGACCGTGGACAAATTTGGTCATTACAATAATCAAAATTTTAATAGCGAAATAAGAAAGAAAAATTTTTTTAAAAAATTTTTGGGTTATACGTTGGATGACGATAACATAGACATCGAGAATAAAAGAGTCAAAAATGTTGCAAGTCCTTTGGAGGAGAATGATGTCGTCAATAAATTATTTCTAATATCTTACATGAATCAATCGGAAAACCAAATAAATAATTATTTAAGGGAGGAAATCAATGAAATTCATGAAAAAGTTATACAATTTAAAGTAATACTCGATGAGCAAATAAAAAGTTGTATTGATAAAATTAATAAAATTGAAAATCTGACGTTCTCGTCAGTAGCTATAAGTGTTCCAATAGATAACAAATCATCTAAAAAACAATCCAAGATATAAATATACAGTAAAATAAAAAAAGTAAAAAAAATGAGTTCAAAAAGAAATTTAGTAAATGAACTTCATTCTCAAGCACGAAAGAATTTCTTAAGGCGAAGAGTTATTACAAAGGGTATAGACGATCTCTGGCAAGCTGATTTGGTTGAAATGGGTAATTATTCAGCTAGCAACAATGGATATAAATATATGTTAACAGTCATTGATATATTCTCAAAATATGCTTGGGTTGAATCAATTAAATCAAAAACTGCTTCAGAAGTTGCAAAAGCCTTTCAAAAAGTATTTAATTTGGGGCGTAAACCTAAGAATTTACAGACAGATGATGGTAAAGAATTTTTCAATAAGGAGTTTGGAGTGCTAATGCGAAAATATTCAATTAATCATTACTCTACATACAGTGTAATGAAAGCTTCAATTGTTGAACGCTTTAATAGAACATTAAAGGGTATGATGTGGAAAGAGTTTAGTAACAACGGAAGCTATAAATGGATTCATATTTATAAGAGCTTAGTTAAAAAATATAATAATAAAAAACATAGAACAATAAAAATGGCACCGGTTCACGTTACAGCTAAAAATGAAAAACATCTGTTGAATACTGTATACAATAATATTAAAATCTTTAAACCATCACGTTTCAAAGTTGGAGATCATGTTCGAATTAGTAAATATAAACATATTTTTGAAAAAGGGTATACTCCCAACTGGACAACAGAAATATTTAAAATACGATCAATACAAAATACTTATCCCGTCACATTTATATTGGAAGACTATCAAGGAAATGAAATAAAAGGGGGATTTTATAAGGAGGAGATACTTCACACACGTTATCCCAATACATTTTTGGTAGAAAAAGTATTGAAAACTAAAGGAAATAAAGCGTTTGTTAAGTGGTTGGGTTTCTCAAATCAACATAATTCTTGGATAAATAAAACTGATATATTGTAAAATTAAAAATAATAATTCATAAATAAAGAAAATAAATAATTAAAAAATTATAAAAGCATTTTTCATTAATAGTTGAGATGTCAATATGTCAATAACATTAGCATTAAGCGGAAAGTCTTCAATTTTAACAGCAAATTATTTTCCACCAATACATCTTAGCGATGAATATGAATGTTCTCTAATAGATTTTCATTCATATAATTCCGTTCCCAATGTAGACTTTGATAATAATCTATTTCATATAGGAGATAAAGTAATTGAAATTCCTATAGGTTCTTATGAGTTACAAGATATTGCTGACTATATTACTACAGAATATAAAGCACAGGAATTTAGTAAAGTAGTAGTTGAATTCTGGTGTAAAACATTTTTCAAATCAGCCAGTAAATATTTTAAAAGTTAATGCCATACAAATTCAATGTAATATAATAACGGGGACATATATGAATAACTCTCCAGCACATATACTTCATGAGTTCGCACTGGATGTCCCTCCAGGTTATAAATTAGATGTAATCCCTAGTAATCTAATTTATTTGCCAGTAAACGTCAAAGAAATAACACATCTTACCATTTGGATTGTTGATCAAGAAGGTCGTTTAATAAATTTCAGAGGCGAAGAAATAACGCTAAGATTACATCTGAGACCAAATAAGATATGATAATTTATAATAAAAACATACACAATAAAATAAAAAGGAACACTTCTACAAAAACTATTAAATCTACAAGACCAAAGCTAACTGAACAAAATAAAGAGTTTTTAAAATCACTTAAGT
Source organism: Phyto melanocephala (assembly GCA_941918925.1). Classification (NCBI taxonomy): domain Eukaryota; kingdom Metazoa; phylum Arthropoda; class Insecta; order Diptera; family Rhinophoridae; genus Phyto; species Phyto melanocephala. Next base: position 179,368,416 of record OW799233.1, on the reverse strand, counting down.
TAAAAGTACAAACGAATGTCTGATATACTCAATGTTGTAGAGAAACCGTTTTCGGATGAAAACATAACTAAAAAAGATTACCACAGTTATTTACCCTATATACAGTCATATAAAAATAATGATGAAATTCGAATTACACTACAAAATCAAGACTTGTATGTTCTTCCCTCAGAAAGCTACTTATATATAGAAGGAAATATAAAAAATGAAAAGGGTGAAGAATCTAAAAATGGTCGATTAAGAAATAATTGTGTAGCGTACTTATTTGATGAAATACGTTATGAGATCAATGGTGTTGAAATTGATCGAACTCGATACTTGGGAAGGTCCAGTACACTCAAGAATTATATTTCATTAAATGAATTTGAAAGTAATATGATGAGAAATGCTGGATGGTCTATATCTGAAGACTTATCTATACAAACATTTAATTTTTACATCCCTCTAAAGCTTTTAATGGGATTTGCAGAGGATTTTAATAAAATAATATTAAATAGTAAACACGAGCTTATTCTTTTACGAAGTTCAACTGATGAGAATGTATATTACTCAACAGATGCCAACGAAAAACTTCAGTTGACAGTTACAAATATAACATGGAGAATTCCACATGTTCAGCTATCAGATTCTAGAAAAATACAAATAATGAAGATTATTAAGGATGGAACTTCTTTACCTATTGCATTCCGCAGTTGGGACTGTTATTTAAATCCTACATTTTCTGGTGGAATAAATCATCATTGGAATGTTAAAATGTCAATCAATAGAGAAAGACCACGATTTTTAATATTCGTTTTAGAAAATAAAAACAAGTATATTCATTCTAATTTAAAAAATATTAAAGTGCACTTGAATTCAGATGTCTATCCCTATGACGATTTAAATTTAAAGTTTGAGGGAAATCGATATGCAATTTTATATGATATGTATGCAAAATTTCAACAAAATTACTACATGAGGGAAGCACAACCACTTCTTTCTTGTGAAAAATTTAAAAATAATCCAATTGCTGTAATTGATGTTAGTCACCAAAATGAGATGATTAAAAGTGGACCAATTGATGTTAAAATTGAGTTTGAAACCGGTAGTCCAATTCCTACAAATACAAATGCTTATTGTTTAATCCTATATGACCGTTTGATGGAATACACCCCATTAACTGGAATTGTTAGAAAAGTTATATAAATTTATTCTGTAATACTTACCTTTCTCTAATTTATTTAAAACGTAAGATGAAATAAAATCAAAAAAATATATATTTATAAAATTGGTTTTTATTATTATAATTTACAAGAGGAATTAAAATTTATAAATTTCTTAGGTAATTAAGACAATTCAAAAAATTTTTAGATATTTAACAATGCTTTTTTTTAATTTTTAAATTAATATTCTATTTCCATTAAATATTCATCCAAACCATCATCAACATTTATAAATTTATCAATGTAGTTGTTATCTATATATTCTATTTCATTATTATCTATTGAAGAGTTTTCTATAGCGTTATTTCGTAAAGCTATTTCTTTGTAATGACCCCAAGCTAGAGTATTTACATTATTATTACATATAAATCTCTTATTATCTAAATAACTTAAAGATATCTTATTTATAAGGGACGTATATATAGTATGCAATTTTGATTTAAAAATATACATTTTTCCATAATAAATATGTTTATTATATAAGCAATTTTTATAATCTGAAAGACTTAGATTTTTATTGTCTGCAATTTTTAATATAGTCTTCACAGATTAATTTATACACTCTTAGATATTTTTTTGAAAAAATTTTGTTATGGTGTAAGTATTACTATTTTAATAGTTTTTGAAGTCTACACTGATTAATTTTGTATACACTTAATGTTATTATATATTTCTTAATATAATTATTTTTTATTTTCTTTGTTTAATTATTTCGGAAACTAATCACAAACTTCTTTAAAACTTATAACGTAACTCTTGACTTCACTTCACGTATAGAAATACTTATATAATGAACTAAGTAGTTTAAAATATATTGAAATTATAAATAAAAACGCATCATTAGAGGAATATCTCAAATCATAAAACAGTGGTAAAACTTTTAAAACATACACACATACAAGTAAGCGAGCTTTAAAATTGTATCAGAACAGCATTATTAAAAAAATAACGTAAACATAATTTTGTTTTGTAAGCATATCTGCCTTTATGTCAATCTATCTGCCTGTCCGTCTGTGACATACATACATATGTATATAATAAACACACACAAACATACACATTTTTCGTACTTGAAATTTTATAGTGAGATTTTTAATGTAAACCCTTGATTGACTTAGAAAATAAACACACGCACTTGTAAGACTTAAAAATAAATAAATGCTCGTGTAAGACGATCACTAAAACAAACAAACAAATGAACAAAATATACCCTAACAACAAGGAATCATAATAATCAATTTATCCATCTCTCTACCCTTCTGTCCGTCTGTCAGTCCGTCTGTGACATATATAATAAATACACACAAACACACACACACATTTTTCGTACTTAAAATTTCATATTTACAATTTTAATCTTAAAAAAAATAAACACTTGCAGAATTAGACGATCACAAATTCAAACCAAAAAAAAAAAAAAAAAAAAATCAGAACAAACTTTAAATAACAAAAAACGGAAAAGGGCAAGAATTTATGTTTGTGTGTCTGTATTTTAATCTATCTGTCTGTACGTTTGTGAACCTACATGCATGTATTCAATTTGTTTACAATTAAATTTTTTTTGTCTATAAACAAAAAAATATTTTGATCAAACCAAAAACGGTCAAGAATTTATGTATATCTTTTCCCATATCTGCCTGTCCGTCTGTGACATATATAATAAACACACACACACACACACACATTTTTCGTACTTGAAATTTTATAGTGACAATTTTAGTCAAAATAAAAAAAATTTTAACAAAAAAAATCATCCTCATACGGATGATTTTTTTTATTGCATAGACAAAAAAAAATTAAAGCTGAGATAAACAAACCAATAACAAAATGCATATCAACCAAAATAAAAAAAAAATTAATCCTTATGGATATTACCATTGGGATGAAAATTTATATTGGGATGAATATTTAAATGTCAACCTGTGTACTTACAACAATTTAGCCTAAATCACAAACCAGTTATTTTTAAAACATTCTAAAAGTATGCTACAAAGTGTAAGTTATCACAAATCAAATTCTCCATCTAGTGAATTTTAATATCTGAGTCGCCCTCTATATTTAAAATAATTTATACTCATATAATACGACAATTTCATCATTCACATATGGCAATACCGTTTAGCGAAGACATAAACCTAAAGATATTATAATTTACATATGGCAACACCGTTTAGCGAAGACATAAACACACATTTGTTTATTTACATATGGCAACACTGTTTAGCGAAGACATAAACCTACATTTGTTTAATTTACATATGGCAACCCTGTTTAGCGAAGACATAAACCTGGATTTGTTTATTTAGCCAGAACCTATGCATTTATACTACTATTGTTCTCAGCTTATGCTGGATATAAACCGCATGAAACCGCTACCATCTTCAGCAAATACAAAATCTCAATAACCAAAGCTATTTCAATATAAAAAAAATTTATAAACTCAGAATCTTATTACCAAATGGACTAGCAAATACTTCGTGACAAAATCATCGTTCACCACTGTACTAAAATAACAAAAAAAAAAATCTTCCCATTGTGCAATAATGAGAGATTGCCAATGTTGTATGATTTACGTTCGTATTATCAATTTTATACAGTTTTTTCCATTTCCTTTAAATGGCCAAACAGATTGCGGTGTATCAGATTGACTTAATTCTCTAGTGTGGTGAAATTTTTTTTAAACATTTTTGAATATTAGAGTGTTCTTTCGTAAAGATTTGCACATTGCTTTTTTTTTATAAATATATTTAGATTTTTAAGTTAAAATATAAGTTTGTTTCTGGGTTTTACTCATTTGTTGTTTTTTTTTTTTCTTAAACGTTTTCCTTTCAATAGAGTTTTAATACTGTTTACTATTTAATTTAGCCAAATACAATAAGAATGAAATGAAGGATAGAGAAAAAGCAAACGTCCTTGTGATTTTATATAATATTTTTCTTTCATTTTCTAGATTATTATTGTTAATTATGTAGATACTATTTTTTTGAGTCATTCTTTTGATTATTGTTGATGTATGTAAGTTTGTTGTGTGTGTGTTTTGTAAACACATTTTATGAGAATTTAAATCGCATTAAATTTTATAAATACATGCAAACAAACATATATAATTTTTTTTCAAATATTTATTGAAAACCTTGAAAAAGTATTGTTCGAGTTTAAAATTTAATCTGATTTATATGGGTCCAAAAGTTAAATGTTAAAAAATGTCCTTTGATAATTGTATCCTCCTTATTCTTAAAAGTTTTGATTACAACAAGCAAGAGAGAAAATTTTCGTTAGGCGCCATATTAGATATAAACTAAATATGTAATTCGCAGTTATTTTGGTCGCCATAAAGGATTTAAAATTTATTTTTACTATTCGAGCTCTTCAATTTGGTACCAATTTTTATTCTGTCAGTAGAAAAATAAGATAGCGATAAAAAGATCCCTTTCTCTACTTAATCCCGTGTCACCACGGTCGCTTACTCTCGACTAGAACATTATTTCACACTGTAGACTGGTGATGGAAGATTCTCATCGCAGCATCTCTTTCAGACAAAGTTCACCCATATCATGTACACTTAATGCATCTCTGCTTGTAATCCTTAGTATTCCGCTAGCCAATGCTGAATATTCGCATTTTATATGCACTGCTGACTCAGCATCCTCCAGGCACATTCTAGAAACATCATATTCCTCGATTTGTATCTTTTTCAGATGATATTTGAAGTTACCGTATTCTGTAACTAATGCAATTATTCAGCTCATCGTAATTTGATTTCATTCGAATTCCCCCTACTGCATTCCTGCTACGAGTCTCTTTGAGCAAAATACAAGAAGCATCAATGCGTGCCGCCACTCAAGTGAGTAAACGTCCTCTCGTTTATAAAGGACCCATCAGTAAAAATACTGATGTCAATATCCATGCACTCATTATATGCTATGAGCGTATGATGTACTCTTTTAATCACTTTCTTTCGACTCATATGAGTCTCGGAATATGAGTCTCTCTAATCTCTTTATGTACGAGGTTAAGGATTCTCCTATGCCCCAAATTCGATATAAGGTGAAACCATTTGCCATTGCTTTGCTAGTTACTGATTTCGCACCGCTTCTCTATGAATAATTGCGATGGCTGCAGTCCTAGAATTGCTTTCATTTCCTGCTTTGGTATGCTACTCACACACCACTTATACCCGCAAGCAATCCACCGGACAATGTTGAAAACTATCCCAAGTTTTCGTTCATTTCACCAGAATGTTTCCTATTAAAAGCTAAACAACAAATGATCACCACAGTTAGAGTGTTCATGCCCTTCTGTTATTATGCAAGAAAAATCTCATCTATTCCAGCCGCCTTAAATACTCAAATGTATCCATTATACTAGTGCAAAATTTCGTACTCTGAAGTTCTTTTCGGTTCCCTTTTCTTTTATTTGTAATCGTCCCTGGAGCCTTTCTCTCTAATATAACGATTAAAGGCCCTCCACTCTACGATAAATTTCTTCTGTATTCCCGAAGGAAGCTCCATCTGATTAATCTGTTCATCACTTGCTAGTAATAGAAAAATTTGCAACTAAATTAATAAATGGACAAACTAAAACAACAACAAACTCCAGCCAGTTTGAAAAATTAGTCGAAGAGTTGGTAAAAAGTCCATAACTCGCCAGAGGTTTTCGCAGAGGCACTGTTAATACTAATTTTAAGGACATTTTGATTTTAATTTATTTCGATTTCAATTTAATATACCCTTTTATTTTTTTCACAAAATTTTTATTTTTATGGCAACAATTTTACAAAAAGACTCAGATATTAGATTCATTGACATTCTCGATAAACAGGCAACGTCGTCATAAGACTTTTAGAGAATATCAAAGTAGTATTGATGTTGTGTTAAAGTGATATTGCCTCAAAACCAACAACGATGTTACCGTCGCCAAATAGAATAAGGGTGAATATATTCACTCGACCCGCCAGCTTTCGTGTAGAATGTAACAGCATGAACCAATGTCCTTAAGCATCCAATTACCTACGTATTTGCAATGAAATTTTGTATGATTTTTTTTTTATTATAATTGTTCTGAAAATCCCGTTATACAATTTAAAGTTTCGTTTTTTTCCTTACATTTTGGTTACCTTTAAACTAGTTCTAAACTTTTATGGAGTTTTACTTTATGTATATGCGTGAATGCGACTGTAACTTTACAAATGCTGTTAATTAAAGTGATCTGTTAATACAGTAACAGATCTTTCTCATATCTGATATCGCTCTCTAAGTGACTGAGTGTTAACGAAAAATTACATTGTAGTCCCCAATTTTAATTTAAAAACTTCCAAATAGGTTTCCCCTAAAAAGGCGATTTAAATCAATCAGAAATTTTGTTGACTTGGATAATTTAGGTCTTATCTTGAAAGGAATTTTACACCTTTCTGCTTTTTCTATAAAATTCGTTCAATGAACACTGAATGAACAATTCAACAATTCTATTCTGTGTCTATTAAGATATCAAATTAAATTTATTAAAAAAATATTAATAGTTTTCATTTGGTTTTAACCTGAATGCCTCTAAAATTTTACATTTGTTTATGAAACTATCTAAATATGGACCGCATTGCTGAACTCTACAGCGTTTTCTTTAAGAACTTTTTGACTTTTTATTTTTCCTAAGCCTTCGCGTAGCTATTTAAATAACCCCGCAGAAATAAATATCGAATTCGTTTTTAACTTTTTAGCATCCAAACAAACCACGTTCCATTGTTATATACTATGTACATACATAGATTAACAAACATTTTATTGGCAAGTCTTTTCATCTGGCATCACCACTGCTTTCAGTATGGGAATAGTGATGTTGCGTTATATGTGTAAATGTATGTATGTGTATGCGTTAGCGGTTCCTTTGTGGCTTTTGTTTAGCTTGGCTTAAATATTGCCTTTTGTTGGTTTTTTTGTAGTAGAAGAGAAAATGTCAATAACAACAACAACATATCTTCACATAAATTCATCAACATTTATATTTACATTTATGAATACTAGGTACATAGTTTTTTGTCTACAAATTAAATTTTTTTCAGTTGTCTGTTTGTTGTTTGTTTTGTGCACTTTTGCATTTCCGCTTTTTTTGTTACTTAAAATTGAAAGCAAAAAAAAGCAAGTATGTGGAATTATTAAATGAGTTTCGTTTTTTATATCATTTTTATCTTTTGTAGCATGAAAAATAGCTTAAATGTTGAAAAACAGCTTTTTCGATGGAGGAGAGCTGCCAAAGAAAGAAACTCACCACTCACTAATACTCTCTTTTGGATTAACGGTAACGATGTAGAGGAATGTTTATTTTGTAAAGCTTTGTATGTGATTTACAACAAATCAGTGTTGGAACTATAAATATGTGTCTTCAGTCCGAGATCGACCAACAAACCTGACGAGTGTTTTGAAATAAACGCGGTGCATTAAATTTTATTGTTTAAACAAAAATTTTAATTTTGGCGCAGAGTGGGTTACAAAACCAATACAAAAAAAAAGTTTAAAGAAAAGAAATGGCAAATTTAATTAAATGAGAAAGAAAAACCAAACAGAAGTCCTTATTAAAATAAAACCTTAAAAGTTTTAAACATTTTTTTTACATATCCTTTAAATTTTAAAACTTTATTTTAATAAAGTGTATAAAGTATAAAAAATAATAAAAATAAGAAATTCCGTTATAAAAATATTTCATAAAATCCTAAAAATATTAAAAAAAGAAATGAAAAGCAATTTCATATATTCCCTTAATAAAAAGTTGCTAAAAAAAATATAAAATAAAAGAAAATTAGTGCTAAATAAAATATAAAATCTATATACATAAGGATTACACAATTACATACAAATACGCCATTTTGGATTTTTTTTTCATCTTTACTACACCATACATACATATATAAAAAAGGACCTGAAAACAAAAACGGCAGAACGGAAAATCGGGGGGAAAAAGAGAGAAAGAAACTGTTTAATGTGCACTAAAATAACAATCGTAAAAAAGAAACCAGTAAAATAACGGAATAACAGTATAAAAAAGAACTACATAAATAAACTAAGAAGCTTACTACTAAATACTCCCTCCCCAATAACATTCACCCAAAACTAAAAGAATAAAAATACTGCACATAAAATCTACTCGAGACTTAACATGACAAATTAGTGACCATAATAATTTCTTTAAAAAAAGAATTAAAAACAAAATATTTTTTTAATTTATTCATATTTTTTTGTTGTTATTCCCACCAATAAATTAAATTAATTTAACAATTTTAAACCATTTTCCTGGTTAGTAGTTGGTACTTTTAAACATTTATGCCAGGCTAAAAACTTCCATTGCACTTTAACAAAATGTTGACTGCTGCTGTTGCTGCCACATCTACTAATGAAGTTTGTTGGCAAAAACCGACTTGTTCACAAACTCATCACAAACATCGAAAATTTATGAAAACATCTCGTCAGGTTTCATCAACGACAAGAACACGTCGAAAACCATTTGGATTACCGCTCTCACTTGCCAGATATTCATCCTTATTATCTTATGGATTACCACTGTTTTTTGTCGTTACGCTTTGTTGTTGCATTAACAATGGTAAGTAATTTTTGTGTTTTGATTTATTTACAATTACAAATTGATTACAATTCTTATCTAACTAAAGTCCACTTTGCACTTTTCTACTGAGAGTTACGGTATGTCAAAACTCAAATAAAATGAGAAGGTAAAAATCAAGGCGAATTCATACAGGTGAAATTATCAGCCCAGCTGATTGTGAAACTTCTTGTCGAAAATTGGTTGAATTCGCCTTGATTTCATTTATTAATGCAGGGATAGGCAATGTGATTTTGGTTTCGGTATTAAACAATTAACTTACGTGTACTTTTTTGATAATAAATGTGCTAAATTTATGTATATTTGTTGCTTTTGCGTCATTAACAATGTGTTTCAAACATTTAAATCCTCTTTTTAATGAAATTTTATTATATTTAATATGTAAAAACAACTTTTCCATCGCTAATATACGAATTGGCCTTGACATAAAACATCCCCCGAAAAGTTGCTTTGTTGTATCAATTCGCTGTTGCATATACCTTATGGATAAGCCTTGGTATAAATAATAGTGTCGAAAAATAATAAGTTAAATGATAAGTTAAAAAATTGATAAACAAATGTGTTTTTACAAAAATATACAAAATAAATCAGGGATGGGTAAATATTTTTTTTTCAATCTTAAAATTAAAAAAAAAACAAAAAAATAATAATTAAAAAGTTTCCAAAATTTCATTTTTTTTAATATTGAAAAGTAATTATTTAAATGGGTTGGTTGGTTATCGTGGTAGTTCGCTGAACGCAAACAGTCAAGTAGAGTCTATGTGACTCCGTTTTGACAGGACCACATCACTCGTCAGCTTTCAATGCATCTCAGAATAAATCCAAGAGTAAGAGTACTAGATCCACCCCGTGGCCGTGAGGTATCTCAGTAGATAATTCAGTCCAACTTCAGATATCGCAGAGGCCATCCAGTATATGTTCGCCCAGAAATCTGTGTCTTTTAGCCGCCAGTGCAGGACATTCGCAGAGAAGGTGGAAAACCGATTCCTCCTTCTCTCAATCCAGACAGCTGCGACAATGGTCGTTCGATGGAAGTCCGAGTCGACTTGCATGTTTGCCTAACATCCAGTGACCCGTCAATACCGCCAGCAACCTCGATATGTCCTCCGACTTCGACTATTTAAATGGGTAATTCGAAAGTCAAATTTCGGAATGTCCTGTAATGCAAGAGTTAAACTCAGATGCGAATTGTGAATGTCTAGAGAAAATATAGATTCCAGGCCTTTACGGCATAATCGGAAAAGAAGACGCCGACAAATTATCTAAAATGGGATCACTTTTCAATATCAATATCATCACCTTGGAAAAAGCTTAACCTTTTCAGAAGTTCAAAAATCAACTTAAAACTTCGGCGATGGAAAAACTCGTCAAAAAGTGACAAAATACTGCTATCGGTAAGGTGACATAACCCAAATCTTGAGAAATAGAAAGAAACTGAGTAGGCCAATACTTAAGAGATTAACTAGTATAATAACAGTTCACACGGAGATGAGAACTAATCCAACTCGCATGGTACTGTTGGATGACATGATAGCGAAGTAGAGATGCGACTTTAGAGCACTACCTTTGTCAATGTCTTACATTTGGGCGTATTTGACACGAGAACTGTAATGTGGATAATATGCCGAATTTGAAATACGTAAGAAATTCGAATTGAAAATTCTTAAGGAACTACGTTGAAGGGACTGGATTCTTGACCGTGTCGAGATATTAACGGATTTGGTATTATGGTTGGTAAAGTTAGCTAGTAAATTGACCGATTTAAGGGTTTAATTTATGTATCCATTGTCATCACAATTTCAAAAATATTTTTAAAAAATTACCAAATGTTTATGAACTGCTCTAAGAATGAAGCTAAACAAAACTTCTTTAGAATATCATGTCCAAAATATTTTTAAAAAATCAAGTCGCACTGTCTTCAGTGTAATTTTTTTCATAAAACCAAGACATATCTATGCATCAGGTAAGATTCATCAGCTAATTGTTTCTAATTTCAGCTGTCAAAGTCTATAAATAGACAACAAATTTCTCTCTTCTCTCATTTATTTCAAATGTCAAACTTCATATTAAAAAAAATTACGTTTCGAACTGCGGTTACCTGATGAATAAATATGCCTTGCATAAAAATTTATAATAAAAAAAATTAAGAAACAATGCAATGTACAGTTTGCAATGTTTAAAACTTATTCTGAGTAATTGTTTTTTTGTTCATAATTTTTTCTCTTAAAACATTTAGCACCTTGAAACAATCGTGTGAATGAGAAACCTTTATTGTTGTGAATACGCTTTTGCGCAATGTGGTGAATGTGGTTTTTAATTTGACAATTATTTACAGTAATAAAAACAAACCTACAGAGATATTGTGCAATCTTACAAAAATATCAAAAAAATAGTTACACAGTATAACAAAGTATTTTTCATTAAATGTCCAATGATTTCAAGCAGTTTTATTTTAATTCTAAAAAGTTTTGCAATAAAATGTAATGAATAAATAAAATAGCAACAACTATAAGTAAGTTCAATTTTAAATTTTGTCAAAGGTTTATAAAATGATTTTTTTCGATTTAATTTTTATAAATAACCCTTAATGTATGAATATTAGGGTAAGGTGGCTTGAACGTTAATTTTATTCAAATGCCACGCTTTATATCCCTATTGTTTAGGTTAATTTCTTAAAAATTCACAATACTGATAAATGTGCTCTTAATCTTACCTTTGCTCTTAAAATTTTATTATCACCCCAATTCTAAATAACAATTCCCTGGGAATTATTTCCCTATTCCCTGTTCCCCTATTCTAAATAACTTCTCCCGGGGAAATTTGTTCCCTTTCCCTTTTCCCTTATTCTAAATGAACTTCGAAATTGGGAAATTGTTCCCTGGGAAAAAAGTAGGTATTATGAAAGGTAATTAAAGGGAGAATGTAATAACAATTTTTGGGAAAAAATCCGCCAACAAATTTAAAGGGAGTTGTGACAAAAATGTAAGTATTTAATATTTTTTTATACAAATTGTGATAAATAATGTATTTATTGTTACTTTTAGGACAAAAACAACAAACAGGAAGCAGAATAATGAATTGTTTTTTAGTTTTAAAATAATTTTAATTTTTATTTATCTTTTTTTTAATTTTTGAAGTTTTTAAATTTTTTAATAAAATGTTATATTTATTTAAAAAATGTATATACATAAATAAGAAGTGGCTTAATTACAGAAATTTATTACAGATTATTCGCAATATTTTTTCTAATATTTTTCTATTATATTTTCTAATATTTTGGGCAATGGATTAATATTGTGGTGAGTCTAAGGATACCACATTATTATCCTAAACGCTCTAACAATCTAAATTTTCTACATCGTGTACTGTAGTATTGTTATGTTATGCAAGGAACAGCAAAAATTTGTTATTTTAGCAGCTTTTTTTGGAGCGTAGTGAAGCTTTCTAGCACCAAGAATGCACCTCCATCAATTCTTAAAACACCATTAGTGCGTTCAACCACATTTCGACACTTAGAGTGAATTTCATTAAATTTAATTTCAACAGACGTCTTATAGATGTCCACAGAATATCTATAAGACGTTAAAAGTCACAGTTCAAGTGAATATCCTGCGTCTGCTAAAAAAAATGCAGTTTTAATTTATGAATTGTCTGTTATCATTCAAAACTTTACCAAGAAGCCAATAATTGCTGCCACCTCTAAGTTATTCTTGCTCAAGGTGAGTACGCCATTCGCCAGAATTCCAAATAAAGGAATCGTGACACGCTCCAGGATGTAAGGCATCAACGTACTGAATCCTCAGCTCATGATCACAGACCTGAAATTTTTTGATTAAAAATTAATTATTGATAATTTAAAACAAAAGAAATACTTTACCAGCATTACATTCAAATTATAGTATTTCTTCGTATTGTAGTAAAGATGCTTGTTCTTAGGAGGAGAAATAATGCGGTCATGCGATCCGTCAACACATCCTATAATGCTTAGAATACCATACTTTACATAAAAAGCTAACGCAATTTGCCGTTTTTGCACTTCAGTTCTACAAAAACTTATCTATATTGGGCGTAAATGCTCCTCAAATATATTAATAACTTCTGCCAGAACTTTGCTAAGACTACACTGATCCACAGACACGCCGCAATCTTTACCTATACCCGTTTGGTACCAACCTTCAGCAAAGAAGCGTAAAATCTCACTTAATTTCACGATTGGAGAAATTGCAAACGACTTACCTTTGGGCTGAACACGTCCAACAGATATTTGAACGCCGATTTATTTACTCCAAAAGTAAAATTTACTTACAAAATGTGCGGCAACTCAAGTGGGTTGCTGGCGTCACGTAGCATTCTCCTTTCTACCCTTTGCTTATTCTTGTCAGATTGATATGCTTCTGAGTTTTTTGCTTCAGCTATTATTATCAACGCTACACTAAACATTTTTATTCACTTTTAACTATTTCTTTTTTATTATTTACGAGTATTCACTTTTTTCGCTTAATATTTCTAAAAATTATTAGCAAATATTTTGTCAAAACAAAACAGCAAAAGCAAACAGCTGACTTCGAAAATGTAAAATTCTCTCTCCCTTGTTATTCCCTTCCCCGACTGTTTAGAATAGGGGAATTTTATTCGCGGGAAAAATGAATTCCCGGGGAATTCAATTCCCTGGGAATATTTAGAATTGGGGTGTATACCTTTTGCGAAATTTCATTAAATTCTTAAAAAAAATATTAATGTACACACGTACAAGGTTTAGGGAAATGGGGATTTCCGGTTATGTACTGCGTATATTGCCTTTGGTAAATTGTAATCATTAAAAAGTTACTTGAATAAGGAGTATTTTTTCACACTATTGGTCCTTTTTATTTATTTATTGTTTATAGAGGGCTTATTGAACTGATCTTTTATGGAAATTTAATTTATAAATCTTTAATAAACAAATACTGAAGTTTAATTTAAATTTTTTCTTTGTATCAAACAATAAAAAATTTAAAAAATTTATTTGTAAAACAATTTTGCGCTAAAGTTAACGAATCACGATAAAACGATAAGCAGTGAAAACAATTATTATTTTTAAAGTCGCTGGAAAATTTTTTATTTTTTTTAATAAATTACTTGAGAAATAACTATATATACGTACTTTTAATCTCAATTTAATTTAATTAATATAAAAAGTATTTTTATAGTCCTTATTCTAAGACTCTTGCAATTGTGCGATCTTCGACTCTGGTCGATAGAACTATTAGAAAAAAATTGGTTTTATGCCGCTTATTGTGCTATTATGAACTCCGTTCATTTAAATTATTCATAATTGTAGATTTCTGACTTTAAATTAAATTGTACTTCAGTTCGTTAGGAAAGCAAAGGCTTATGTATTTTTACTGATTTTTAAATTTCAAATTAATGGATCCCAGAATAATCAAAACGAATTTTCGTCGCTAAAACAACGATGGGTTATTAAGGCTATTGAAATTAAGCACTTTAGTATTTATGGTTATCAAAGTAAGTAAGTCCAAATTTATTAAAAAAACTGTAGAAAAAAGAAAGCTTGACACACAACGAATGTTCGATCTGCATACTGACCCTAGCAATATACTTTTGTTTAATAAAATCATGGATTCTTATGTAAAGATTATTAATTAAAAAGGTAATAATTTTCCCAGGAATACCAGGAACTCCCTTTTCCCGGAAATCTGAAAAGTCCGGGTAATTACAAACCGTAATTAAATATAAGGTTAGGTTGAAAAAGAGGATTTTTAAAAGCCCAAACCCATGGCAAGTATACACGTATACCCAATAACATGTAGTGCACTCTTAAGGAACGAAATTTCCATTATAAAACTATAATCCCAAGTCCAAAGTATTTTGACAAGGTCAAAAATCTAGTCCATTCAATGTAAATCCAATTTTAATTTCTTTGGTATTCCAAGTAGTAGTGGTATTGTCCCCGTTTGGGTTCTCGCTATTAATACGCCAAAATGCAAGACATTGTCAAAGGTAGTGTTTTTTGGTAGTGTTCCACAATCCCATCCTCTTTCTCTCATGCTCTAAATGTCATTTCATTCAGCTTTATGAATTCTCATATCCATTTAGCCTGTTATTCTAGTGTAATTAATCTCCAAAGAGTTGGTCTACTTAGTTTAGGAATCTCCTTCGATTTCTTATGAGTTAGGTCATTATACTGGCTGCATTTTATAACTTTCTGACGTGTTCTTCCATCGCCAAAGTTTTAAGTTAATTTTTGACCTTCTGCAATGGTTTAGTATTTTCTAGGATGATGGTTTTCAAAAATAATCCCATTTTCCGGTTTTCGTTTAAACCGTTTTGGTCTGATATCCATATTATCTCGAGACGTTCACAATTCGCAAGCGATTTTATCTCACTTCTAAATTGCCGAACATTCCGAGACTCAACATTCTCCTTCATTAGGATCTTGAAAGTAGTATTGTGATCTGGTAGATGAATATATTTTCCTCTGTTTCGGTTTACGTTATAATCTTATTCCAGTTCGGTCACCAATCTTCGATAAATTAGTTCAAAGACCGATGCGATGGGCATTTTCTCTCCTAATTACTACATCCCAATCTCTTTTCACTGATATCATGATGATGCAGTTAACGTTCTTATACCTCGTTGGGATTATGACAAATGTAACCTCTATGATTATGGTACCTCATCAACCATTCACATATTGCCATTAATCAGGTGACGGCCAAGGCTATTTCATATTTCACCTGCTTATTTGATAATATATTTTTAATAGCCTTTGTTAATATGGTTATTTTGAAACGGTTTTATATTGATCTTCTTCTCTAAATATGTCCACCATGCAACAAAGGCTTACGTTAGTATCGTTCACGGTACGCTCGTATATAGCCAGTGTGTCGCTCTCCTTCAATGTAGCCTTTCCAACCAAATTCTAATCTTATGTATTAACCTTTTTCACTAGTTTGCATTACCTAATTTGTACATGAATTTAAATTGTAACAATTTGTACTAGAGATGATTCGGTGTCTTCAAAGTTACGGAATCTATATAAATATATAAAAATGGTGTAAAAAATGTATAGTTATTCATAAAATGATAAGGTTTTTACGGAAGAAAATTTTGGAACATTCCTCCGAAAAAGTCTAAAAATTGGAAAAATCGAAAATCGAATTATTCCTTAATGGCTTTTCAAATGAAAAAATATTAAGTTCTTAGCCAAAATCCGATAGATGGCGTTATACGTTGACTTAAACTTTAAGCAATCTGACAGGTGTCATTTTGACATTGTAATTTTTTACACTAAATGTGCTATTTTTCTTGCTGCAATTTATACGAGTTTTTTGTATTGTTAAATCACGCATTCACGTAAAAGCATTATAATCAATTGAAATTCAGTGCAATATTTATCAAAACATTCATTCTTAAAGAAAATAATAAAAGTTTGTCTAAAGGCCTAAAATTGGGACGAGGCAAAGTACGCCGGGTCCGCTAGTTTCTTTGAAAAATTTAATTCAGACAAATTATTTAAAATATTTTAAAACATGCAAGAACTTGTATTTCTTAGTTTTTTTTTTTTTTTTGGATTTGTGTTACCCAAATATTCAGAGATTTTTGTAATACCCAGTTCCCACATATCATTGTTACAAACAGCGTTTTCTAAAAGTGCTTTGGAACATAACAACGTGTTGTGTGAGTAAAACAAGAAATTTTCAAAGCTACATTAATTTATTTAATTGTTTTCCAGTGTTTTTTTTTATACATTGTTATTGGTAATTAATTATTTTTTTAATGTTTGTATGTATGTCACAAAATGAAAATGTAATTAATCATGTTTTTATGTCTGCTAGTTAATTTGATAATTATAGTTGAAGCATAAATTGTTAGTAAAAACTTAGAAAAAATATTAAAAAATATTTAGAATGTGCGTTAATTTATACAATTAGGTATTTTAATGTTAGCTAATGGCATTGAAAATTACAGCCTAAGCTACGTTCACATTTGGTAAATATTTGGCCAAATAGGAATAACAACTATTTTTGATAAATATTTATTAAGCCCCCGACTACACGAGCAATTATTTGCAATTATTGCCTTAGCAAGTATCAAATTATACTGCTAACACAACATACAGTGCTGTCTGGGTAGAGTGAACTAGCTTTTGCAGAGCGATTTGACTATACCCAGGTTGTTTTTTTTTTTATTTAAAAAACTAATTTATTTATTTTGACTGCATTTATAGGTTATAAATTTAATTTTTTTCAATGTAATACTAAAGTTTAAATTTATGACTGGAAAAAATTAGTATTAGTTGTTTCTTTTTTTGGTTTGTTTACTGCTTGATCGTAAAGGCAATGTAGATCTTGTATATTCGCGAAATTTGGAGTATTAGCCACAGCTCATTTGATACCCTTATCAAAAACCATAATGATTTCAGCAGCTGATATCGGATTTGTGTCTGCTGGTGTTTCGCCATTGTCTTGATTATCTGATATTAGAAATGTGCCGTCGACGTCTTGCCCATAATTTGGCTCTCTGTTCTCTTTTGAACTATTGACACGACCTTAATGAAACATGCGCGCACCGGGTGCCCCGGTGGACAAGTTAGTAGTGTGCTGGCCTGCTAGTTTGGGGGTTGCGGGTTCGATTCCCGCCAGAGACTCTGGACTGGTCTGCTTCTCTTTCTCTTCTATTCTCTTTCTATTCTAAGTATTCTATTCATATGGAGCGCACAACATGCCAATTGGGCATAAGTGTATACCTGTCATGGGTTTTGGCTTTTAATGCCCTTCCTTTTCAACCTAACCTAAATAAATTAACACTTCAAAAAATGCGTATTTGTGAGAGTAACTTGTCAACTTACTCTAAAAGAATCGTTACTTTACCGTTATTTTATGTTCTCTTTAATTTCTATACTCTTTTTCATTGTTTTTCTCCTTCGCCAAACCTAAACACTCACTATAAAGTATGATCACTCTATAGAGGCTCATGAGTGTTTACTTTACAGAGTAGTCAATGTAAACATTCTGGTGTTTACTCTAACGAGGTATTCAGAGCATCGGGGGTTCACTCTACCTAGACAGCACTATACTTGTAGACCGCATGGATATATGTTAAAACGCATATTTAGCCATATATGTTATAATACATTCAATTGCAAAGAAAAAATTAACACTATTAAGGTATAAGAGGACGTCGTAGAAAAAAGGAAAAAGTTTTTTAAATTAACATTGTTATTATCAGAAATATATAAAAGGACGCCAAAAAGGATTGTTCTATTCAGTGACTTTGGTGAAATTTGTTTACATTTTTTTGTAACATTTTTAATTACATTACAACCTTCTTCAGCCAAACGTTCAGTTTTATGTTTTAAGAAATTTACGTGTTCACTACCTACAGATACAAGCCTAAATATCAGCAAATTTATTTACAACTTGATTATGCTAGCGTTATTGCTTGCATTAAGACAACAAATCGCTCGTATTGTCGGGGGTCAATCTTAAGTGTTTCTCTTCCATCAAATATAATCAAAACAAATTACTAATAAAATTGACATTTCTTTAAATTTTAACAATTTTGATTAAAATAAACATTTATTTTTCAGTCTATTTCGGCAAATATTTAACTAATGTGAATATACCTCTAAAGGCCATGACTGACTATCAGATTTAGTCGTTCGATATGTCAAAAATTGTATGTGTGTTCAGAAAGTGTGATAGTGTGGACACAAAGTGCACATGTGTGACAGATTTTTTGACATGTGTGTCCGATTTGATAATCTTTTGAAAATTTTCATAAAATAATAGAGTCTGTGCGATCAGAGTTGCTTTTTCTAAGCAAGTATGACAGTGTGGCATCCAATAACACATTTTGTTGCGATTTTTTCATGTAGGACAGAAAACTATTAGATTTTTATTTGACATAATCGCACGATTTTGTAGGATAGTCAGTCATGGCCTTAAGAAAGGAATTATTTTTTAGTTATAACTTAAAAAAATCTTTTAAACTTTAATTATAGCCATTAAATAGCACAACAAAAGTCACTAAAACAAACGTTATTATTCATTCTAACTCAAGTTTATACTTTGCGGTCATATCATGGTTGCGGCTTCTTTATTCCATATGTTTCAGAAATTAACATGTTTTGTAAAATTTTATTTGTTCATTCGAAAAACTTGTTTCTCCTTTTTGGTTTTTGTTTTTCAATATGTACGTAAAACAAAACAAATTATCTGTTCATTGATCTCTTTTAACTAGAACTTAAATAAACTTTTGACTCTGTTCATGGCACCAACTGTAACTACATTTTGTCAATATGTCCCTCCTAAGTCTCCACAACTTCTTAATGATAAGTAATTAATATTGGTAAAATTTTGCTTAAGCCCTATACCACTGTTAGTGTGATGAGTATTAGATGTTAGGAAAATTGTAATGCCTAAAAATAAATAGAACAAATATCGAATAAGTGCTTCCTGACCGTCCGTTATAAATCATGGTATTGATAGCATTAAAAAACGCTCTCCAAACGGTACGATAACTTCGATTTATAAGTATCTGCTGCAAGAACTGAAAGCTTTATATAATTGATAAAAATACAAACAAATAAGAGTGCTATATTCAAAAGTGCCAAATCTGAAAATGCCCTTCACTATCATGTACTTAGGTATAATGAACTTATCCTAGCTTATCTTAGATTTTAGATTAAGCCATTTTTGAGTTTCAATTTAACATAGTTAACTGTATTTAACTAGTTAGACCCATAAGCTTAACATCATTCTTATTGAAAACCATGGAGCGTATCGTCGACAGAATGGTTAGGAGACGAATAACAGGCGATTCAATGAAATTCGGACAACACGCCTATATCAAAGGCAGATCTATTGAGACTGCTCTTTAGGAAGTTGTTTATCATATAGAAAGATCCTTCGACCTGGGTGTGTATACCATAGGCGTATTGACCTCGAGTCTTATCGGTTCCTTAGAGAACTTAGGGTTAAACCATGTCTTAATTGCATGGATTAGCCATATGTTAAGGAACAGATGTATAAATTGTGAGGCAAATGGAGTGAGAAGAAGGGACAAAATATGTCGAGGAAAACTGCAGGGAGGTATTTTTCTCCACTATTATGGGTAACTACCATACATAGTGTACTGAGGATTCTATCAAACGAGGGATTCAAACCTATCTGTTACGCAAATGATGTTGCGTTACTGATCAGGGGGACGAATCCAAATTTTTTATGTATGAGAGCAACGGAGGCAAATTAAACGAATAGCGAAGCCCCGATTCGTATCTTTACAGATAGCCAATCAGTGATTAAGACATTAAGAAAGGAGAAAGTTTAATACCGGAATCATATGCAAATTGCGGACATCTGGAGATAATATGGATACCAAGCCATCACGGTCTGATCGGAAATGAGAAAGCCGACAAATTATCCAAAATGTGAGCTCTTCAGAGTGATATAACTTTGGATAACGCTAAACCCCTTAAACGATTCAAGGATGTTGGGCGACGGAGAAACATGTCAGAAAATGGCAAAGCACTGATGTCGGTAAAGTGACAAAAATACTATGGGGTGAACCAAATCTTGGGAAATCAAAGGAAATTCTGATTTTAAGTAGACCAACACTTAGGAGACTAACCAGTGTGATCACAGGTCATACGGAGTTGAGAACCCATTTAGCTCGCATGAAACTGCCTGAGGAGACGACATGCAGAGCATGCGAGGAAGAGGATGAGACTTTGATACGCTATCTCTGTCATTGTCCTGCGTTTGGGCATATTAGACGCGAGAATTTTACAGTGGATACTATGCCGAATTTGGAGTACCTGGGAAACTCGAACTGGAGATCCATAAGGAATTAAATTGAGGGGACTGAGTTCTTGGACTAGTCTGATATTTATAGGAAATTATGGTTTTAAATTGGGAATTCCGGTTCCCACATGAAGCGCATAAGTGTATACCTGTAATGGGCTTAAGCTTTTAGTTCCCCTCCTTTTCAACCTAACCTAACCTAAACTAGTTAAGATGTTTCATATAATACCCATATTGATCGGTTAGGAAAAAGATATATCCGACATTTTTTTAGGGCGTCATCCTGGATATACATTTTTTCATAGTTAACTGTATTCCACTGACCAAGAATCCTCATTTCATACTAACATTATAGGAGTTATACTTTTTCACAATTTCCTTCTCATTAATATTCCTTATAGTGATTTTATCCTTAAAAACATCGCATCGTAAAATTAAAAAATAAGTTAATGTATGTATGTATTAATAATTAAAAAAAAACATAAACAAAATTATTTTCTTCAATCAGTTTATAACGTTTGTTTGGTTACGTTGTGAAAAAACGAGGCGGTGTTGATTTCTCCTCATATCTCATTTGATTATGGACCGATTTCCTGAACCGCTCCAGAACATTTACATTTTTGTACCACACACGAGTCTTGGTGATGTCGGGGGCTTCAAAAGGCTGATTTCAACATACACACGGACAGACGGACGGGTTGACGAACAATCCTTATTCGACTTCCCTTTTCATAAGCTTTCACAAAATGTATACTTTATAGGGTCAAAAATAAATATTTTAGAAATTTCACACGGAATGACAAACCTATATCTAGCCTTACACTTGCTGCGATACCCTTCGAAGAAACAATTTTTAATGTAAAAAAAAACGTTAAAAATCCACAATAACAAATTTAGAAGGAAATGGTAACTCTGTACAAAATTATGTGTCGGCCTTCAAAAGGCAAACCTATTTATCTATTCTATTCTAGATCATTACGCACAATAAATTAAAAATTTTTTTTTTCTCGGCGAGTCCAATGTTTTATTGACTTGAAGAAAAACTTAGAAAGGCGACCTGTACGTTCGGAAACAAAAAAATAAAATTAGTTATCGAAATGCTGCTGTAGCAAATATATAATTTTTTTAAATTAAAATGGTAATTTAGGATGAGATAATGGCCTTGAGACAAAATCATCGTTATAGACTATAATTTAAAATTCGATTGTAATCGCGGACTTCAAAACACTATTTTATTTTTTATTTCCGAAACTGACCTGCAAAAGTAATTAAAATTTTAAGGTATATGTATGTGTTTGCCTGCAGGTGATACGGTCCAATATGCTTGAATAGTTTCGTCCAAATATATAAAATATTTTTATACACGCAACCAAAAAAATGGTGGGGGTATATTCATTTTGTCATTCCGTTTGTAACACATCGAAATATCCATTTTAGACCCCATAATGTATATATTTTCTTAATCGGGGTTTGATTTGATGACGATCTAACTATGTCCGTCCGTCTGTCCGTCTGTTGAAAGCACGATTGAGGTAGCACCGAAAAAGCTAGAAGGCTCAAATTTTGCCAGAATCTTTCTCATAGACAAGGTATTGAAAATGGGTTAAATCGGAATATTAGGAAGAAATTTATAGCTCGTAATGCAAGAGTAGGTCGAAAAAACCGTGTCCTTCGAACATCGAATAAAATGCAATTGTGTCCAAACGCATTAACGTACAGTCATAAAACTTCAAATATAAATTTCTCGAGTCAAACAAATATTTCTCCCAACACATTTCTTAAATTTATGCATTAGGAAAGGAGTTATAGATCAAAATGTACGACAATTTATACCGCGCAGTGTATTTTTCAGTATATTTAAAATTTAAAACCTAATAAAACCAACAAAATTATATGTACGATTCTGAAATTTAGCACACTATGTTTTTTCGTGAGAGGCTTTGTTGTGACGGAAAATCAATGTGACACGCCCACTTTTACGCTCACCTCCCATATAACGGTTTACCTAAAATTCATATAATTTGTCTATGAATAAAGATTTTGGAATAATAAAGGACTATATTGAAACATCTAAGTTGCATTCTTTAGTAGAAATAATTTCGACACGCCTACTATAACGCCCACTTTTCACGTTATCTACCTTTAATGAAATTTAAAAGCTCATAAAACCGATAATATTAGAGTCATGATGATGAAATTTGCTACATATATCTTTCTAACCAATGTTATTATTATGCCAAAAAATTTTGGTGACACGCCTACTTTAACGCCTACCTCCCATATAACGGTTTATCTTAAATTCATGTAATTTCTCTATAGACAAAGTTTTTGGAAAAATAAAGGACTATATTGAAATATCTAAGTTGTATTTATTAGCAGAAACTTTATTGACACGCCTTCTTTAACGCCCACTTTCATTGAAAGACTAAATTTACGAAAACATTTTACTAGCATAACGAAGTTATTAAGGGTGGTTAAATTTTATGGGCCGATGTTGATTTTAAATAAAACACAAATTATTTAAGAAATTATTATCATTTCTTTTTATAATGATAATATTTGTATGGTTCAATTAAGTGTGGAACAAAATATCGGCCAATTGGCACCCCTCCCCAACCTTAGTGCCACACCTCTAACCGATGGTCCAAATTTTCAATGACAATGTTGATGTTCAATTGTTGGGCACGATGATGAGTCGAGGTTGACTGCTCTTTTGCCACATTATCGCAAAAAACAGGAATGGTTCCCATTCAATAATAAGGCATTCACAGATGTTCTCACATTTTATACAGACCTGTTTTGCAGAAATTTAAATATTATTTACAACTCTCCCGATTGTGGACGAATTTGAGCGATTATGTTAACCAAAAGAATCACGAAGTGCACAAATTACATTTTGATTTGAACGCCCATTTTAATAAAAAAAACATGAATAACTAATTATATTCCTTACGACCTTATAATGTTTATATACAGGCTCTAGTATTTAAATATAAATCTTTTCTTTTTTATTAAATACTAGCTAATACCCGGTGTGCTTCGCCACCCCAAATTTTAGTATTTAATTCATATGGCAGGTGCCACGCCCACTATTGTTATTTTCCATAAATGTTTATTTGAATATCAAAGTTGCTTTTGCAAAATTTTACTACTCTAATCGATATCGTTTTCCAAATATACGAATTTTAGTATTTAATTCATGTGGCCACGCCTACTATTGCAAGTCCGCCCATTTTTTACCCAAATGTTCGAGTGGATGTCAAAGTATACCGTACTTAATTGGAAGACTCTAGCTGCACTAACTTTCGTGATATATAATATTTAATACTTATTCTTTAATAGGGCGTGACACCCCGTCCACTTACAATTTCAAACCAAAGTATAGCCTATAGTTCCTTCCAGCCGTTTAACCGTCTATAAAGCACAAACAAACATACAAACACACATTAATTTTTATATATATAGATTATTTTTAAAAAACAATTTTGCTCCTTATATTTTTTTTATGAATTTTGTTCAATAGTTCGAGCCCCTTCGGTGCTCTTCTTCAGGAACAAGTTAAAATACACAAAAAAATATACAAAAACTAAAGTTATTTTACCAAATATTTTTCATACTTATATATATAAATTTATGTACATTTACATTGTATTATTAAAATTACTTATGTCTACTAATTTCATAATATCGTCTTACATTTGAGTAAATTAGTCGTCTGTCCACAATTCAGCTATTAGGTGTCTGTATGTATGTGCACAATTTTCAGTGTCTGTTCTTTAGAATTATAATTAAATAGTTTTTTGGACCTAGAGCCTGTTTATGACAAGAAAATAATTCTTTAAACCTGAATAACTTTAACGCGTTGCATATTTGCGTATCTTTCCACTGTTCAAATTGAGTTAGTCTGACATTGAGAAATGTCAAATGAAATGCAGAAAATAAGTTTAACGTCTAGGTGTAGTTCACCTTAAACATGGGCCCTTAAAATTTAACCACCCTCTACAAAGAAAGTGATACATATTTTATTATAAAGAGATTATTCCATAGCGATTAACAAAATAATAAATATTGTGCTTTAAATGTGCACAAAATTGGTGGTGGGTATAAAAGATTCGGCACAGCCGAATATAGTGCTCTTACTTGTTTCATATAGAATGAGAAATTAAAAAAATGAACTTGAGCCAGTAGCAAAATATAATGTAGTCTATTTTTTAAAAGCAAAATATTTAAATGACCTTGAGTTTAACTTTCAATTTTAAATATGTTGTACTTTCTAAATTTTTTTTCCTTAATGTACATACAAATTTATACGCAGTACCTTGAACAAAGTACTGAATAAAATAAAAAAAAACCTTGCAACTATATTGACAGGCATATCAGGTAACACTTGGCTAATGAAGTTTATATTAACACTAAAGTAAGATCACATTTTAAATTTGTTTTCTTTACATGATTTTGTTTTATATGTACATATGTGTGTATGTATGTATGTATGTTGTTACTACTTTTTTAATTTTTGGTACTGTTACATTGAACATAATTTATTTTGACTTGATTTAGCTGCACATTGTTTGGTACATTGTTGTACTGTACCATACGGTACTATTTTCAAGCCGGTAAATCCGGTTAAAATTTACAATTCAAAAAAAATATAGCAACAGGCTTATAAATAATTTTGTCAATGAAGTATTTCGCCACACACCATTTAACAAAAAAAAAAAAACTGAAACATAAATAAAATAGACAAATACTAAACAGCGCCTACGAAACAGTATACATATTTATGTACATACGTACATACATACATATATGCATGCATATAAAAAAGCCAATTTAATTGAAAATGTTTAAAAAATAAATGTCATCAATTTTGTATCGAAAGCAACTAAAACTAAAATTTATACTTAAACTGTTGCATACTAATACGTCGATGAGGACTTAAATAACAACAACAACTTCTACTTACTAGTTAACTAAATGCATAAAATATAATTAAATAATCATACTGTAGATGGCATTATTACAATTGCTTTATAAATATAAAGTTTTTTGGATACCCACCAGCTGGCTAATTGCTGTTGACAAACAGATGGCCAGTTGACTAACTTATTCAAGTAAAAATGTTTAATAATAATGACAACCTATCAATAGTCATTGATACTAATATGTCACAACTTTTTATTAGGTTTAATTTTCTTCCGCTAATTGTGCGCTAACTTACCAAAACTTTAAAAACAAAAAATTCTTATCAACATAATTATTTTGATAAATCTTTAAAAGTTGTATCCAGAGGTGGTTTTATTTGGAAAACATATAAAGATTTTTTAAGGAATTTTAGATGTTAAAATTTGACTTAAAATTATTCAACATATCGTACGAAAGTATAAAAGAAGTAAAAAGTAATAACGTGTTAAGAAGTTTGTATATATTCTGTTTCGAAAGCGAGTTTTAGTGAAGTTTGATAATGAAATAGGGAATTTTCATTATCATTAATTTTTTAAATGTACATACATATGTATATACTTACATACTTTTATGTATGTGATTTTTTTTAAAGTTGAGTTTTCTGAGGAGAGGAAATCTTTACCTCAAAGAATAAACAAAAATATGAATGCTTTGGCGTTTTCAAATATGCATCACCTTTACCTTCACTTTACCTGGAAAGAAGAAAATAACTTTTCAAAAAGCATAGACTTTTTTAAAACATATTTGGGTGATTCACAAGGTGTCTTATCATGTCATATTGTCCTATTGTCCAAAAATTTTACAATGGTTTAAAAATGTTGTTGTTGCTTTTCAAACAAAAAGTGTCTTATAATAATAGAACTTTGTACGCTATGTTTATTGTGCTGTCGTATTTAATAAGCAGACACCTGTGCTAAACGGCTAAGATGGCTAGGACAAGACGCAACAGTTTTTGTAAGCTGTCGCCGTTCATTGTATAATTTTATCGGGCCGACATCCAAATTTGAGAGCAGTTGATAATTTCTGATAACAAATCACTGGTGGCGTCAAATAAGATCGGCTAAGGACTCTGCTGTTTTTGTTTATCAAACAAAATTTAATTTATTTGTGATTTATTTACTTGAGTTTGCCATTACAACATCTAAAATGTACTTTTCGCACAAACTGGCTATTATTTTGTTTGTTTTTGGCATTATGAAAGAAAATATTTATTTTTATAATTGTTAAAAATCAGCTGATTTAAATTCAAAATAGCACACTTAATTATGAGGGGTTGTTCACAATAGTCTTAATTTTTCATGCTATTATTATAGGACATATGACTTTATGACACTACTGTGAATCCCCAAATTGTTAAAAAAAATGAATAAAATCATAAACAACAAATGTGCTAAGTCCAAAAAAGCTATTACTCTCTAATGGTATTATTTGAAAACAGTTTGATTTATGGTATTGAAAAATTGCTAATCAAAGAAACTTCTGCGGTTACAGATTTAAAAAATATATAAAACAGAAATTTTTTTATGTAAAATTTAAAAAATAGGACTTGGACAGTTTGCACACTAAGCAAACGGATAGGTGCTGTGCGATTTCTTTTTAACAAATTCATAAATTTGAATTATTGAAAAAAACTCTTTGAATTATAAATTAATTGTATTTTTAACTTCGTGTATACCTATATATGTTTGGAAAAAACGACTTTCGATTTTTAAATACACACAGATTATTTTTTTATTGAGCAACTTGTAAAAATGTAGCACTTACACGCAAAGAAAAAATATAGTTGTAGTAACCATAATCGAAGAGCAACATACTATGATTGAATTGTATGATTATGGTTAAAACATACTAATAATGGTTACCATGATAACCGGTAACCATTATTGTGTTTAATTAAAGTATCATTCAATAATCATATAAATATATGACTACAATTGAAATCGACAATCTTTGCTTTTTTACGGAAAATTATTGTCTTTTGCTGTAACATACACATATTGATTGTACTTACCAATTTAATTGCAATTTTTATACCAATATTTTTTTCATTTTCTCGTTTATTTGTAAATTTTCTTTAATTTTTAAAAATTTTTGTTAATTTTTTTTAAATCTCATACTTTTCAAATAATAAAAATTTATTCAGCAATAAGAAGAACAGTTAAAATCAAATTATTATTAAAAAATCATTGCTTGATTGCTTTGTAATCATACTGTTGTCTTACGTATTTTTTTAATGATTATTTGTAATTTTTAATGCTTTTGAATATATATTATTTTTGTCAAATTAATTTATTAAAATCATACTATTTTTAAATGATAACCATTTTGAAATTTTTACAAAAAGTAAACATTAAATGATACAATTCAAACAAATGCTTGATTATCGTGACAAAATATATGATGAAATGAAACAAAAATTACTATTACTTGTTTTCGACAACCAAATATTGTTATAGAAACTATAATATGACCATCGTGATCATGTCGTTACCATGGTTTTTCTTTGCGTGTACAAACATGACATATACAGAGTTTAAACATCATGAAAAAATACTTAACATATTTACAAACAATATTTTATTTATTACAGATTTATAAAACGAATTGAGTGCGAAAACTTTTACAAATCCTAATTAAATTTGAAAATTGTTTATGAATGCGAGGGTTAAACTCATTCTCTTTATTAAACTTGTTCGAACTAGTAAAATTACACTTATTTTAGTTGACAATAGAAATGTATCGTGCTGATGAACAATTATATTCACACCATACACATATATGTACATACACACATATACAATTAGCACATACATATATAAGTACATCATGACAATTATGTGTGTTACGGTGTGACTTAACTATTGCCGAAAATCAAATATTTTGCAATTCAAACAATTAAAATGTAACTCTTCTTATTTATTTGTGCATGTTTGTATGTGTACTGACTTTTTTCATTTCAATTTTGCGGCATTTTAGTTTGTATTCATGCACAAACGTGTATTTCCTAGTGTTGTAAAGAAATCACGTTGTGACTTTCGTAAATATTGCCTCAACTCAGCTTACACAAAGCGATAAGGCATAAAAATATAAATAAAAAAAATAAAATCAAGAGTTCAGTGAATACGATTGTTGGAAAATAAAATAAAACAATCGAAAAATCTGTTAAATACGTCTGCATGATTATTCAGCAGCTTTAAAAAGCCCTCAAACATGAAAATACCCGACAGAAGAAGAAAAAAACCAACACCGATATATTTGGATGTACATACATATATATTCGTTTGTGCTGCATATACATTAATACAAATGTAGATTGTTACATTTATACGTAAGAGCACACGTTATATACCCTAGTCGGTTAGTGAATCTGTCAGTCAGCCAGTAAGACTCAAACGACATTCAGTTTTGTTCATTTTTGTGTTTTATGCGCGCGCATTACTCACACTTGCAGTTTGAATACTATTTCACTGTCTGCTTGGTGCCTACAATCCCACTGACCCGATTGCTTCTCTGTATCTTTCCATTCATACATTGACTCCATTTCAGTTTGCGTCAGATGCATTAAAACCCATAAAAAATGGATGGATTGAATTTTTTTTTACTTTTTTTTGTTTTTTGTTTTTTTTTGTTACTAGTTTTGTGGTACTGTTTGTCGGCTTATACGAAAGAATAAATAAATAAATAAATAAAATACAGAATAAGAAAATATAATATAACCAAAAACATATTTGAATCTTTATGAGACTAAAAATGCAAAATATCCACATTCCTAGGTTTTGAATTTCTGTATAGTAAATTATACTGTACTTTTCATTTACTATCAATATTGTGGGGTTGAAGGATGTACATTTTTAAATACTAGATTTGACCCATGTATAATTTCTTTTTAACGGCCAACAAAGATCATAAATTTTTTATAGGGTACTGCAGTCTCCTAGTCAAAGCTTTTTATTTTACATCCGTAGCCGAAGAAATGTAGGGAAAACTTTATCATTCGATTGCAATTACGATCGATATCGAATGCAGTAATTTGGCGCCTGTATTAAGTTTCTCGGTTGTCTTGATGCTGAACAAAATTACCAATTTTAAATCTCATTCCCTTTGAAATCTATTTGCTCTGGAATATATTCCGAGACCACCACTTGCGATTGCGATTGAGTTGTCATTATCCTGTCTAAAAAGTAATAAGAAGCTTTAGAAACTTGATATATTAAAAAAAATGTTTCCAAATCATTTTCGCCTATAAATTTTTGGATTATTGACCGATTTGTCTAAAACTTTTTACGAATAGCACAAGTGGGACATCGCATTTATAAATAGCAACAAACGTGTCAATGAATTATCCAAATGTTAAAAATGTTTTATTTCGCTGTTAAAAACATGTTAAAACAAAGGCTTATAACTTTGCGGACTTTAACCCGATTCTGTTGATTTGCAACACCAATTTTCTCTCGGAAAATGCTTAAAGCTAGCTACCACATACCCGTATGCAAAACATAAGTATGTATGTGTGTTTAAGATATTGATTTCAAAAAACAAACAGACAGACATTCACCAATCAATCGACTTTCCTCACCATAAACTTTTTGGGGTCGCAAATGAAAATTGAAAATTACATGGGTACGACCCGGGTATGAAAAACTTTATTTGTTTTAATTTTTTCAAAATCGTTGTGCATTTTAACGTCTATGAAACAAATATTAGATTCTAATAAGCAATTCGATTGTTTATATTTTTTAATAAAAGCTCTCCGAAAGAAAAACATTTTGTACACCTTTACTTTCATAGTCATAATAATTGGTGTCAAGATTTTTTTAAATGTTTTTTTTTCAGGTGTGCAATTCAATGTTATCTACGAGTACAAAGCGTATACATGTTTGATGACAAATTGCATGACTCGATTTCGATTTCACTTACAACCTTTGTATTTATATTTACTTTTACTTAAGCCCAATAACAGCTTGTTGGCCAGTCGGTGTCTATGTGTAACAATTTGTATCCGGCCGGCATAACAATTTTAACTTAATGTGTCTGTTATGTATTACCAAATTATTATTTATTTTTTTTTAATAGATTTTTAGTTTTGTATTACATATTATACCCTTCACCTGTGGTGCACAAGAGTATATATGGCTTTGTCATTCCGTTTGTAATTTATACAATTTTCATTTCCGACCTCATAAAGTATATATTTTCTGAAAGCTTATGAATAGAGGAGTCGATTAAGCCCTGACCGTCTGTCCGTGTGTTGGTTGAAATTAACTTTTAGAAGCGACTATATGTTCCTCAGATCTGTGTATGGTATCAATCTTTTGGAAATATCCGGGAATGAATCGCTATTGAAATTCAGCACAATTTCCCCATAACTTTCTGAGATATGAGCAAAAAACCACGACCACCTCGTTTTTTTCACAATTACAACAACAACATACATACATACATACATGTAAAAAACATACCAAACAAAACAAATTACAAAAAAAAAAATATTAAAAATAAGAAAAAAATAGTAAAAAAACTACAAAAAAAAAATTTTAAAAAAATTTAAAAAAAATGTAAAAAAAAATTTTAAAAATTTTTCTAAAAAATTTTTTTAAAAAAATTTAAAAAAAATATAAAAAAAAAATAATAAAATATAAATAATATATTAAATAAAATAAAATAAAATTTTTTTGGCTCAGCTGGAATTCGATGCCACATTTATTCTAACGTGTACGTATGCACGTATATTATATGGGATGAATGGTGATACAAACAATTGTTATTGCATGACTACACGTTGTGAAGGGTATATAAGATTCGGCACGGACGAATTTGGCACTGTTACTTGTTTTATTTTTTTATTTTATATATTATTTATATTTTCATTATTTTTTTTTTAATATTTTTTTTTTATTTTTAAAAAAATATTATTTTTTAATATATTTCTTTTTTAATTTTTTCTTTGTAATTTTTTTTGTTGTTTTTGTTTTAAATATTTTTTTTTTGTATAAATTTTTTTTTGGAAACATACATACATACAAACGTAAACTCAATTTATAATTTTACAATGGTATGTGAAGGGTATATAAGATTCGGCACGGCCGAATATAGCACTCTTACTTGTTTTTTTTTTTTTGTCTGGTATTGTATTACGAAATAACTGCATTGGTATGGTTAAAAAAAAAAATACTGCAATAAATTTTACTTATTGTACTTTAATCTTATATATGTATGAGGTTTCAAGCCTTGCCATTCCGTTTGTAATTTGTACAATATTTATTTCCGACCCCAAAATAAAGTAAGTATATATTTTTTTATCGATTGAGCAATGTCCGTCTTTCTGTCTGTCGATGTGTTGGCTTAAATTAACTTTTAGGTGCCTTCACAGGCTGCACAGATCCGTATGTGATAGCATTCTTGTGGATATATCCGTAAATAAATCTCTGGTCATTACAATCGCCCTATAATTTTCTGAGATAAGAGCAAATAAACACGACTGCCTTTTTTCATATTTTTATCATGAAAAACAACATATTTTTAGCTCTTTTTTAATTTATAGACACATTTGCTACTATAATTTGTCACTAGGGCTAATTGTAAAGTATTTTGAACAAGTCACTAATCGGCAAAGTTATAGGCAAAAAATCTTTAACATTATATTTTTGGTGAATTTATCAAGCTTCTAACGCTAGAGACACCGAAACACAAGCCGTATTCTTAAAAATTATTGCCAAGAAACAAACAAATCGGTTTGAAACTAAGATAAAAGTAGAAAAATACTAATGTTTCGGTGTTTTTCCTAAAATTTACGAATGATTCTCGATTTTTTCAGCTTCTGGACAACAGAGAGGAGCGATCGCCGTCACTAGAAAATGACGTAAAATAAATTTATATCTATTTATATTTATGTTGCCTAGTAATTGAAAATAAACCCACTTCAGCTGCATCAATATTGATATCAAATAAGCTTGATCAGTAGAACACAGTAAACTATATTTAAAAGAGTTAAAAGCCAAGATGCGCCCTATTCAAAATACCGGATAATTTGTTCATTTGTTCAGAACAAAATTTTTTTCTGGAGAATAACATTTTTTACTGAGAGTTTTCTGCAGAACGATTCACCCATTATAGAAAACTTGTCCGAAAAAACAAAGCTGCCATATAATATAAAAATGCAAACAGTTGTACAAAGTGGCAGCATCGCTAGAAAACTATGTAAATAAATACATACAAACGTAAATTATTTCATTAAAATATATGTGAAAAAATGTCGGATAGAAGAAAACTAAAATTATTATTTTTAATTGAGGTGCATAAAGTCAATTTGTTTGCAAAAGAAATTTATAAAAAAAAAATCGAAAATAAAAAGAGTCGCAGTGAGAAAAATCTTAAAAGAAAGAAGATTACACGGTTTATTTCACACATTGGTTCCTGATATGCAACTTAATGACGTGGAGTCCTTTATAAATTTTCACCGTATGGATCCTTACAGAGTTTTCCACAGCACTTGACATTTGTTTCCTTCAACAATTATAAATAAATATAAATTGTATTACTGCGACCAATTATGACCCTATGCCTAGGTTTTTGTAAATAAATGAATGTATAAATAAACTAAAATGTACTTACGACCGATTCCAGTGGCGGCTCCTATTTCATTCCATAAACCCTGTTTTAAATAATTATTTTTGTATGCACTATTGCTCATGTCATACAAACATTTTCTTCCTGGTTTTTTAATTCTCTATTAATTTTTGAGCAATATTTTCATTAAATTCCATTTTAATTGTTAATTTTCGGCAAAAACAATTTTTGTATAATAAATGTACTGACACTGTGTGATGTGGCAACCAAATTCAATTTTCATGTAAATATTGAAAAATAGTGGCATCCCAATTCAGTTTCTTCTGAACAAGAATTAAAATTAAACCAATTCAAGAAAAATCTTTCTGAACAAAATAATCTCTCTCTCTCTCAAAAGTAAAACATCAAACTCAATACAAAAAAAATTTGTTCTGAACTAAAATTTTATGGGTGAATCCAGCTTCTCTCTCTCTC
The DNA here is from genome assembly GCA_941918925.1 of Phyto melanocephala. Classification (NCBI taxonomy): domain Eukaryota; kingdom Metazoa; phylum Arthropoda; class Insecta; order Diptera; family Rhinophoridae; genus Phyto; species Phyto melanocephala. Next base: position 179,334,797 of record OW799233.1, on the reverse strand, counting down.
CCAAAAGTAAAACGTCAAACTCAATATAAAAAAAATTTGTTCTAAACTAAAATTTTATGGGTGAATCCAGCTTAACAAGTGTATGGCTTGACTAGTAGACTATATTTAACTTCATATGTAAAAATTCAAAATCAAATATGACGTCAGAAATAAAAAAGCGAACTTGCGTATAATATTAAATCCAAAATCAAGGCTAAGCTGTGATGTGGCCATTATACCTACATATTTACATGGCGGTGAAGGGTATTATCAGATTCGGCACGGTCGTATATAGCATTCTTAATTGTTTTTAAACTAATTCAACATTAAAATTATAATTTTCATTTTGTTGTTTAGCAAATTATTAATACAAATGTGACTTCTACGCAAACCTTGTTACTAGTGACTAAATAGTCATTATTTCTTAACTCCTACAAAGTGATGATACATATGCTTTAAATATTATGAAAAGTACTAGTAAAGAACTTAATAATTAAGAAAAATAAAATACAAATAAATATTATAAAAACAAAACATGCAAATAATCGTAGGTATAAATAACCGTACATTTTTAGTATTTAATTTAACTATGTATGTACATATGTATATCATATGTATGTACGTATGTCATGCTGAAGGCATGAAGGTATGTTTTCTTAAAGTTGACACTTTTAGAATAAGAAGCTGATGACAAAGTTTAATAATATTTAGGTTTATTTTATTTCGTTTTAGTGTCTTTTGAGAAAATACTTGTTTGACGAGCAAATGTATATACATACATACATATAAACATATATATATTCTTATTCTAATGTCACATATACAGCAAATATTTGCTTTTTATTTCCTTCTACCTACTAAAAGCTTCTCACGAAATATTTCTTTAACAGGTAGTAACAGTTCGGAGTGAATTTTTTGTTTTAATGTGAAGTTTGACAATTGAAAAAGCGAGATAAAAGAGAAAATAAATTTTTTTATCTACGAAGTTTAACAACCAAAATTCAAAACAAGTGAAGAAAGAATATAAGCTGTTAAGTTGATACTACCTGGTTAACAGCCTTAATACTTTAGCAAAAATTGTTTAACAACCACTAAACATCTTCAGCAGGGATGGAAAGGTTGATGCGTTTGTAATTTTATTTTTCATTAATAATAGATGTAATTATTATTTCATTATTATTACTAAAATTTATTAAAAATCATATACATATAGTAATATGTTTGTATATTGCGAAAGCTGATTTTTTTAACGTACTCAATATCTTAGGTTTTTAATCAGCTCAAAAATATGAATTTTAAGACACATAGGGTTGAAAAATTAAAAAACAAAAATCTCGTTTTACATCTCTGATTTTATTGTTTGCGCATTTTATTAGCGTCTCACACACGTACTGCTAAAAATTGTTATAATTCTTGTTGAGTTTATATAATAATTATTATATTAAATGTGACTTGACAATAGAAAAGCATACTTACCTGGCGTAGAGGTTAACCGTGATCAAGAAGGCGGTTCCTCCAGGGTGAGGCTTGATCATTGCACTTTCGATTGAGTTGACCCCTGCGATTATTCCTAATGTGAGTAACTCGTGCGTGTAATTTTTGGTAGCCGGGAATGGCGTACGCGCCGTCCCGACGTTAATTGATAAATTTCAATCGATTTTGTTAGATTTAAAAAAGGCTTTTCTCAAGTCCGTTGTGCCAGTTTGTCAGACAGGCATAGCGGTATCCAGCGTTGTCAATTTAGCTACATTTCGCGTGTTTCAACAACTCAAAAATCACATTTTTGTTGGTCAGCGGCCTTTTAAAAAATACACTTAATTATAATTTTAAAATGAAATATTCAACATTATAAAGTGTCCAAATGTGAATTATCAAAAGCAGTGTTGCCACAACCAAAAAAATTTTACAACTAAATTTTCTTAAAAATTTAACCAAATGAGGAAAAAACTAACCAAAATTAAAAATTATTATGATTTTTTATTTTATGTAAAAAAGTAGTTAGAATTAAAAATATATATAAAGCGATTTTTTTAGAGATCGACAAATTTAAATGTTGGGAAAAGCAAAATTTTAGAAGCATTGTCAATTGTTAGAAGCTCAAGCTTATTTCTAACCCTCATACCTAAACAAGAGCGTTGAGCATCAAGCGTTGGAGTTTAACATGTGTTTTGTTTTTGTTACAATAACAAACTACATGCAAAGTTGCAATTGTAAATTAGCTTTTTATCAAACTAAGCAGTGAAAAAATTAATAGTTCCATTGGGATAACATTTTTTCTTCATTACCACCTGTTAAATTTGGGAATGATAATAACAAAGGTTCCAAACTTATCTCTGAACAACTAAAAACTTTTTTTGGTGTAATTATCTCAAGATTTTTAAAATCTTTTCTTGAAAAATCGAATCGTTTCAGAATTTTCTTTAAAAGTTCAATATAAAACTGTTGTATATCTGTTTTAATTTTATGTTTTTGCTTGTTAGGTTACTTTCTTGCATCCTTGCTACTTCATTGCAATGTGAAACATACATATTTTAAAGCACAATTTGAAAAATTAGCATATAAAATACATAATGTATTTGCATATTAAAATTTTAGTGAGAAGTAATCAAAATCAAAAAAAAGTACTCATCTACACATCAGAAAAAAAATAACCAATTTGGTTAGAAATAACCAACTTTGGTTAAAAGTAACCAAAACGGCAACCCTGATCAAAAGTCAATGGCAGAGTTGCCAAACCTCGAAAAAAAGTGCTAAAATGTTCTAAAGTTCAAAAAGAAAAGTGCTAAAATTTTGCAAGATATTTATATACATATTTTGTTCAATTAAATTCAATTTTATTAATATTATATTTACACAAAAGAAGTGTCAACGATTAATCAAATGTGGTAAGAAGGATAACAAGTTCAATCATATAATTTTCTTCACATACCAATTCTTTTTGGTATTTTTCAGATGAACCAATTTTACTCAAAACATCGTCCGATATATTGATGTTATAGCAACATACGTTATTTAGTTTTACACTTTCCCTTTTACGTATAACAGAACATAAAAGTTGTGTGTTCATTTTTGTTCTAAGTTTGCTTTTTCTTAGCTCATTAAACTAAATAAACGCTCCACTTCAGCGTATGAAAATGGTAAAACCAAAAGAGACAGCACAAAATCCGATAATTTCTTAAAAGGATTTTCATTAATTGAATTTCTAAATTGGTTTACTTGAATCCAGAACTCCGTAGTATCCATATTGGTATGCTAGATTTGTTCAGTTATATAGCTCCACTGATTTTTTTCATTTTAGTTATACTAAAGTTCATAACTTCACATAGATACAAGTAATAGGTGTCTTAATTTGTTTAAGGGTATTATCTATTGAAAATGTTGAAATTTTTTTTAATATCAAAATATTTTTAGGAATCCGATATTTTGGATCATTTACAAGCGATTTTAAAAAATGTTAACATATTTTTCTGATTGTGTCTTCTTCTTCAGAAGATATTTTTTTTTCTTTTTTATTAACATTTTGAATTCATATTCTATATACTGATTTGGTATCAAAGATTCTTCAAATATGTCTTCCTCATCTCCCAAAATTATGTCCATCAGCTTTTTCTTTATTTATATATAACCAGCTTTAACTTTACAAGATAGAAAATATCATCTAAAATTTTATATGAAAAAAGTGGAAAAAATTCCGGATTATTATTAAAAAGTGTTAAACTAGCACTTAGCACTTTTTTTTTGCTAACTTAAGAAAAAAAATGCTAAATCTAGCATAAAAAGTGATAAAATGGCAAGCCTGGTCAATGGAAATCGTTGCAAGCAACATTGTCAACTCACTCGGTGATTTTAGCACTGTTTTTAGTGTTTTTTTTCAAATTCAATGCTCGGTGCTTTTTCTTTAATTTTAATTGTTTTTATTTTTTACGCCAGTGACATCAAATACTAAAACTCAAAATAATTTTTTTAGTTGAAAACAATTTTCGTAACAGTAATAATTTTAAATTACCCTTACGTGTCTTGTATCTCAACAAAACTAAAAAATATTTTCTCATTGTAAAATGATGTTAAGTTGAAAATACTTTCAACTTATTATAATAAAACTATTTAAGAAAATTATAAGGATTGATAAGGTAGAATGCTTCTGTCATATGAGTGGATTGTTTATTAAAAATTATTAATTGTAATTTAATTTTGATACTTGCTTCTTTATACAGGATGTATGGTTTATGGGACCAAAATTAAATGGCAAAGCTTTATATGTATACTGTTGTCACTTGTCACCACAGGCTTGACAAATAAAAACAACAATCTGATTTTCAAAAACACATACATATTGAAAAGCTACTAAATTCAATAAAATATGTTTATATATTTCATTTGTAACTGTTTTTTCCTTTTTATAAATTTTTTGATTTAAAGGTAGAGTTTTAAAAAAATTTGGTCTTGTTTCTTTTATTTATTTGTTTAGAATTGCAATCATATATTTCTTTCACAGTAAATTTCATAAATTAAAAAATATCCAGCATCAACCTTACTCAGTAAAAGAATGTCACTTTATTCTCTCAATTTGTGTTTTCAATAACTGAATTTTGTGTAAAAAAGAACGCAATCCAGTTAGTTCCAATAAAAAAAATTTAAAATTTGTAACAATTTTTAGCAAAAAACCAATAAATTGAATTTCATTCTACATACCAGGGTATATGCATCGCAACAACAAACACAGCGATAAAAAAACACAAGAAATTTGTTTTTTTATACCCTTCACTTGTGGTGCACAAGGGTATATATAGCTTTGTCATTCCGTTTGTAATTTCTACAATTTTCATTTCCGACCCCATAAAGTATATATTTTCTGAAAGCTTATGAATAGAGGAGTCGATTAAGCCCTGACCGTCTGTCCGTCTGTCCGTCTGTCCGTGTGTAGGTTGAAATCAACTTTTAGAAGCAACTATATGTTCCTCAGATCTGTATATGGTATCAATCTCTTGGAAATATTCAGGAATGAATCGCTATTGAAATTCAGCACAATCGCGCAATAACTTTCTGAGATATGAGCAAAAAACCACGACCACCTCGTTTTTTTACACAATTACAACAACAACATACATACATAAATATATGTAAAAACCATACAAAAAAAGAAAAAATTACAAAAAGAAAAAATACTAAAAATAAAAAAAAAATAATAAAAAAAATTACAAAAAAAAAAATTTTAAAATAATTTTAAAAAAATTTTAAAAAATTTTTTAAAAAATTTTTCAAAAAAATTTTTTAAAAAAATTAAAAAAAAAATATAAAAAAAATAATAACAAAATATAAATAATATATTATATAAAATAAAATTTTTTTTGCTCAGCTGGGATTCGATGCCACATATATTCTAACCAGTATATACATATGTACGTATTTGATTTGAGATGAATGGTGACACAAACAATTGTTATTGCATGACTACACGTTGTGAAGGGTATATAAGATTCGGCACGGCCGAATATAGCACTGTTACTTGTTTGTAATTAACTTACAAATGTCAAGCAGTTGTTATTTTGTAATTTTAATTATTTTTTTAAAACTTCACAACGAAAAAATTTTGCACTAGTTCAAAGTCAATATAATTGTTCATGACTTTTAAATAAATAGTGCAAAAGAACGTATTTTTCATGGCTTCTTTAATTCAAAAAAGTTTATCATGAGTGACGTGCTTCCAAATATTTGCCAATCCATGAAACTAATGAAACATCGGCTTATTTTTATCTAATAAATATACATGCGTTTTATTCACTTTTTGAAATGAAGTGCAGTTGATATTCTTATAAACACATGCTGTCGTATTCATAAATAATATTTTAGGTTTATTAAAGGCTTTTTTGAATTTTTTTTATCAATCTAACTCATTGTGGTAAAAATTCAATTAACTTAAGTCCCGTGAGTTAAATAGATGATATTTACAACCAACATGCACCCACCGATCAAAGAGTGCTGATGATGAAATCGTAGCTGGTTTCGAAAATGCATTCCACTCGGCTAGTTGTCGGTAAAAATATAATTTTTCAGATTATTCTTTCATTTATCACAAATAAAAAAAAATTCTTTGTAACACTAAGAATGTTAATATGAACTCGATTAAAATTTGAATATTAATATAAATAATAAATATAAAACAAAAAAAAAATAAAAAAAAAATTTAAAAAAAAAATAAAAAAAAAATAAAAAAAAATAAAAAAAATTAAAAAAAAATAATAAAACTATAAATAATATATTAAATAAAAAATAAAAAAACAAAAAAAATTAAAAAAATTTTTTTTGCCTCAGCTGGGATTTGATGCCACGTTTTCTCTAACCAGTATACACGTTTGTATGTATGTATGTTGTTGTTGTAATGTTGTTTTTGTGAAAAAAAAATCGAGGTGGTCGTGGGTTTTTGCTCATATCTCAGTTGTTTATGTACCGATGTTTCTGATTTTCAATACCGATCTACTGCCGAATATTTCTGATATTTTAATACCTCACCCGGGTCCAAGCGATTTCGGGGGGCTTCAAAAAGTTGATTTCAACATACACACGGACAGACAGATTCATAAGCTTTCAGAAAATATATACCTTATGGGGTCGGAAATGAAAATTGTAGAAATTTCACACGGAATGACAAACCTATATATAACCTTTTTCATATAAAATCAGCTGATTGCATACGAGTATATAATTAATTTAACCCTTACGTAAGTCTTGATTCCAATTAAAGTTATTGCAATATGTTTTTAGTTAGTTTTTGTTCTAGAACTTACTTACGTGCTTACAAAAAGTAGTTAAGTTATAGCAAAAAATAATTCTAATACGTTAGTATTGCTCTTAAAAACGAAAAAAAATTAAATATTGTGCAAAAAATGTTTAAAATGGATGGATAAGGTAGACGTTGCAGTCGCATGTTTCTCATCCGACAGCACTGAAAATTTTATGCAAGCAGTTTGTGCGTATAAACGGAGAGTTTTATAACTTCAATAAATTTTTTATTGCAATGAGCCTACATATAAACGTAAAAATACATTTAAAAATTTAAATATTTATATTCAAGTTTTAAATTACAACAAACAGAATGCTATTATTGCAAAAATCTGAAAAATTTATTTTTTGGCACTATATCTATTTATAGTAATTTAAAATAAGTTTTCTATCAAACTCCATACTCACCTTCAATTTCGTATTAAATTACCATCATTCATAGAATACATACACACACATATCGTTGAATAACAGCAACAGATTAAATAAAAATATCAAAAGAAAAATAAGTTATAAATAATTATAGCAATACAAATTTAATCTAGTTACACGTCCCAACGTTTACCACTGTTATCAAATGATACCCTCCCATATTTAATCCAGACAGCCATAAAACAGCGGGTGTAAAGCCTGTCTGGCCGTAAATTAATGGAGCGCTGCTCCCCTTCGATACGCTTTCCGTATCAAGTGTGAACAGTTACAATTTGGTATTTTTCATACTCGTACCACGACAAACTAATCCTGTACAGATTGTCAAACAATTTGCTAAGATTAAATTAGCTCAAGCATTATGTTCTTCATCTGGCAAATAACGTCTAAGCACTGAATGCAATAAACTCTTATACCTACAAACGTTGTGTATCATTGCAAACTTAAGTATATGTACTTATATATGTATCTTATAACCAGGCTTGTACGAATATGAGTGGTTGTAGTTAACATATACATATTTTATATACGTACTTACATATCTGGTAGCATCTACAAGTTAGAAAAATAAATCAAGTTTATTTATTTATACATGTATGATGGCAAAAAAAAAAGAATCATAATAATAATGTTTAGGTTTTATGAACACATTTTTAGAAGAGTGCGTATGGTGTACGCTGTACAGTGTTGTACAATTGTAGGGGGATGGAAACTTTACTAAAAAGTACTTTGCTAGTTAGATTCGGCCGTGTCGAATCTGATAATATCCTTCATCATCATGTACATAGGTAAAATTAGCACATCATTAGCATAGTCTAGATTTAATGTTAGACGCCATTTTGCTATATTATTTCTAACACCATTTTTAACTTTGAATTTTTAGATAGTTAACTTTATTCTACTAGTCAAACCCTTTCATTTAAAATGTATATATATCCGCAATGTAACCGCAATTTTGTTATATGATTTTTGGATGATCTTCTCAAAAATTCGTCTTGAAAATTTATTAGTTTTTTTAATTCAATTTTCTAAAATTCCAAAACTATTTCAAACACACCCAACTCTTTTTTTACACGTTCCTCAGAAATCCGTGTAAAAGAAAACCGTGTAAAAAAAGAGGCGTTTCATATAGTAAAATGGGGGATACGTTCCATGTCATCTGAAAACCGTGTAATATGAAATAAAGAACTATATTTATTTCGAAAAACCGTGTAAAAATTTTTAAAAGCTACAAAATTTCAGATATGCATATATGCAAATTATATGTTCATATGGCATTTTTTTGAGCATTAAGACTTAAAATACATAATTCATACAGGTGAAAAACAAAAGAACAATGGAAATCTGTTAATCCAGAATTAAGAACAGAAAAATTAGAATAGAAATAAAGAAAAAATATTTACATATGTAGCTACATAATTATTCGTCGCTACTTGATAATAAGCGCAATTGTTTGCGACGGTATTATCACTAGAGATATCCATCAAATTATCCAATGGTGACTTTTATCCGGTAATAGAATTTTGAACTGTCGGACTCCGAAAGGTCTTTCGCCGTCGACTTTTTTATTCAAAAATCTTTAAACTTTTGGTTCTTTAAGTTCTTTATACAACTTTTTATATCCAGCAATACAGTTATAAATATCTCGTTCGAATTTCAATGCACGTTCCATATTAGGATCATTTTTTAAGAAATAATTCACCATACTTTTACCAAATGTTAGACCGTCATCAATTAAACTAGCAGTTAGTTGACATATTTCGGTCTCCTCGTCGTTATCGCTATTATGGTTCTAAGTTTTGCCGTCATCTGTTGTTTATTCAATCAGACAATCATCATCTAGAGGCTTATCTGTCATTAATTCGTCGACATCTTCAATTTGACAGTCCAAGATTTTTAATTTTACTTCCAAAGAAATGGCTTGCCATTTACGAATCTTTGAAATTTTGGACATTTTGTTAACTGTTAGTAAGGGCAAACATTTTATTTTTGAAGCTTAACTAAAAATTTATAGATAAAATACCTTTTTTCACTTATTAAGGTGAGAAATGTTCTAATCTAATTGATAGCACGAACAATTGATAAAATATTGCGAGCTAATAAACTTTAAACACTTTAATTATGCAATATTTTATGTAAATATCATGCGAACAAAATGTGTAGGTAAGAGTTATCGAATAAGGGGATTTCCCAGTTACTACTATGTATGTTCATTTCAGCAATGGTGCCAAGTCTGGTAAAAACAAACATAATTACAAGACATTGATTTTAAAACCGTACTAGATTAAAAATTTTTACAAAAAAAAATTTTTTTTTCAACCGTGTAACTTCAAATCCGTGTAAAAAGAAACCGTGAAAAAAAGATTTGGGTGTATGACACTAATGCAGTGTCATTAAGTACTCCTTGGGCCACCATACCTATTTAGCGTCATATGTGTAGCATTTTAAAAAATGGCCATTTTTCCCACTGAAATTTCGAAAAATTCCAAAAATATTTATCTCAGTTTTCTAAAATTCCACATTTATTTTAAAAATGACACTTATCCAGTGTCGTTAAGGACGCCTTGAGCTATCATTCTTATATAGTTTGAAATATTTACTTAGGCCCATAGATTAAATATCATAATAATTTACTATATATGAAGTATTAGCACTGTTAAATATGTAACATTGCTCTGTTATCTGTAAAATGAGATCTGTTACGAAATGTGGTTCTTGTCTCTGCTAGTTAAATATAATTTTAACTTTGGACATATTATAAATTTATTGTACGCCATTTTGTAGTGGCGGCTATCATGGATGTAAAATTGTTTAACGTGTATTAGCCCCTTCACTGGATATCCATATCGACACACTTGGTTGTCTCAAAGCTAAGCTAAAAAACTTTAGCAACTTCGTGCCGTATTCATAAAAAATATTTTAGGTTTATTTAAGGTTTATTTGACAGATGTTGTAGAGAAATTTGTCAAATAAGCCTTCAATAAACCTAAAATATGTTTTATTAATACGGACCAAAAAAAAAAATATTTGAAATTTTTTTTTCTATATTATTTTCGATTAGAGACCGATTTATCCAAATACGAACAGACCTTGGAGCATGAAATATCTGTAAATAGTAACAAACGTGTCTATATTATCCTAGGGCTTGAAGTTTTAATTTTAACGTTGAAAATATTGGAAAAAAAAAACAAAACGGTGGCAGTCGTGTTTGCTCGCTCATATTTTAAAAAGGGGGATTGTGTTGGATTTCAATAGGAATTAATTCCCAAATATTTTTAATAAATTGATTCTACTTACAGTTCTGTTAAAAATGTGCGGGCCTCTAACAGTTGATAAAGAAATATTTCTCAATTGATTAACCTATTCATAAGCATTCAGAATATGCATTCATTGTTGGTAAAGAAAAAAAAATTTAGCATATCCTTTGGCGTAGCTACAAATTTCTCTGGGGGTGGCATAAGCTTTAAATTTTTTTGTAAGAAATGTTGAACTAAGTAAATTTTATATGAGTTTATGAGGGAATTGCACCCTCAGAATGGGCTAGTTACGTTAATGACGGCAATAAAATTTCTTTAAATTGAGTTATCAGCTTGTATTAAAAAAATTTTGTTTATAAATAATTTTAAGCTAAACTGTCAAATAAAACCAACAACTGTGATAACAATTGAAATCTAACGATCTTGCGATTCGAAGCACATTTGGTGCATTCACAAAAAGTCCTATTTATCGTATTGTCATAATGTCAAAATTCCCCAAAAAAAATTTAAATAAATGAAAATTATTGCAGTTTATTGCAACATTTTTTAAGGATACCTAGGACTTCTAGTGAATGCACCAAATGTGCTTTAATTTCCGCAAGAACGTTTAATCTCAATTGTTATCACTGTTGTTTAGCTTAGGAGACATTACGAATTCACTAATTATGTGTTTGAAAATGAGCTTACCGTAAGACGAGTTTTGTTAAAATTCAATAAATTTATTATCATTAACTAATTAAAGTACAAGTTTTGAATACAGAAAAAGTACAAAAAATATTTCTTAAAACTACAATGAAATTAACTTTACCATCACTGACATATAGACAGACAGACAGACAAATGTATGTATGTATGTACAAATATTGAGTCAGTCTATTATATTGCCATGTTGCGGTTTTAATAAACTGGTGTATGGGTGGATACCACCACCAGCTTCTCACACTTGTGGTTGCCAACAACATTCACATTCATTTGCTAAGATAAAAAAAAGCAAAACTACCCTTGTATTTGAACAACATTCTCTAGCTTTACGTTTTAGCTCAATTTTAAATGTGATTTTTTTTATTTCACATTCGCAGGTTGTTTTGGTTGAAAGTTAATGTTCAGCAAATTTCTAATCTTTTTGGATTTAAGTAAAAATTTGGCTGGCATTACAGTTTCCCCCTCTAAGATATATAGTATATAGAATATGTAATATAATTCACATCAATTGGTAACTTTTTTTATCGTAAACATCAGCAATGTCAATGAGTAGAGAGATTAGAAAAAGAAATGTAGATGTATTTGTTTTCTTGTGCAAATTGCAATCCTTGTGAATATTATGGGTGTTGCCTTTAAAGTAATAATCATAATCATGTCATGAACACCCCTCTTAAAACATCCATCCATTCATTTACCCACCCACTGTGTATCATTTACAAATCCATAAAATTCTTAAATGTTGGCTGTATGTATGTGCAGATAGTATTGCCTGTTACGTTAAGTTAATTAATCAAGGATCACGAGCTACAGCTGCTCACAGTGATAAAGCATCATAGAGCAACAACTCGTAAACAATAATGACGATGTTTCACACGTGAACAGCAACCTTCAAAGAGAATATGGATTTTATCACCGACCATACTATTGGGCATAATTTTCAAAATTTGATAGTTATCACTTGCTTCCGTTTTCACTACACTAACATATTCACACTACATAAGGTCCATGTTGCTCGTTTTAGCTAACTTTCCATGCTGCTTTCTCTTACATCAACCTACATTGTGGCTGGAATAAAAGGTTATAATTAAAAAAATTTTGTTTTTTAAAACTGAAATTTCTGAGAAAAATTCTAAATTTTTCCAATTATATTTGATAACTGTAATGCTGTATGATGATTTATATTTTTCTGTGTATTAAATAGTAGTTTGAAAAATATTATTTCAAGGGCATTTTGCTTACCCTTTACGTCAAATAGCCAAATTAAAAAACTGCTAGACACTGTGCATGTCTTTTTGTTGTCATGACAAACGTATGTATACCTATACGTTCATAAATATGCATGTGCGCCTGCCTGACTGTATCATTAGCAATCTATATACATATATATAAAAATCAATGTGTGTTTGTATGTTTGCATGTTTGTATGTTTGTTTGTGCTTTATAGACAGTTAAACGGCTGGACCGATTTCCTTGAAATTTTTACAGAATCTTTCTGTATGTCTGGAAGGAACTATAGGCTATACTTTGGTTTGAAATTGTAAGTGGGCGGGATGCCACGCCCTATTAAATAATAAGTATTAAATATTATATATCACGAAAGTTAATGCAGCTAGAGTCTTCAAATTAAGTACGGTAAACTTTGACATCTACACGAACATTTGGGTAAAAATGAGCGTACTTGTAATAGTAGGCGTGGCCACATGAACTAAATACTAAAATTCGTATATTTGGAAAACGATATCGATTAGAGTAGTAAAATTTTGCAAGAGCAACTTTGACACCCAAATGAACATTTAGGCAAGAAATGGGTGCATTATCAATAGTGGGCATGGCACCTACCATATGAATTAAATACTAAAATTCGTATATCTGGAAAACAATATCGATTAGAGTACTAAAATTTTGTAAAAGCAGCTTTAATATTCAAATAAACATTTATGGAAAAAATGGGTGCATTAACAATAGTGGGCGTGGCACCTGCCATATGAATTAAATACTAAAATTTGGGGTGGCGAAGCACACCGGGTATTAGCTAGTATTTATATATTACTTACTTTTAAGCAGGATTTGAATTCAGAAACAATTCCTATCGATAGGCTTACACGAAATTTAAAGTTTTCCTGTATTATTTTAAAACATCGTTTACAGTGATTTTGAACGTGACCATGTAAGGGCAACTCCAAAACTAATGATTTTTTTTTTAAACCATTGTGACTTAAATTCCTTCCTTCCAATAAGAGCGTATTGATAAAGTTGTTGTGACGAATCTGATAACACCCTTCACCATCATGTACATAGGTTAAATGACTGCATCGTAACTTAGCCTAGATTTCATGCCATCTTTATTATTTCCGACGTCATCTTTGTTTTAAAATTTTTAGACAGCTACTTGTATTCTGCTAATCAAGCCTTTTCATTTGATACCCATATTGATGGGATTAAAAAAAATTCAGGCATTTTGTTTTATACTTCATCTTGGATTTTACAAATTTTTAATAATTTACTGTATTCTACTGGTCCAGCCCTTTCATTTGACACCAATATTGGGGCCGTTAATGGAGACAAAGCCGTTATTACTATATTTGATCCATATATCCGCCAATTTAATTAGGACGCCAACTTGGATTTTTACTTTTTTATAGTTTACTGTATTTGACTGGTCAAGCGCTTTGATTTAATACTAATATTTAGGTGGTTTGAGGAGTTACATTTTGATATACCACATTTGACCAATATTTAGACTTATTTTCCGTCATTTTGTAGTTGCGGTCATCATGGATTTTAAATCTTTTATATATTGCGCAAGTAAAACCCTTTGAGTTGACATCCATATTGACTCTCTCGATAATCGAGTAGCTGAAAAAATCGATTTTCGCTTGTAAATTTTGGAAATATACATATACTTTTCCAAAAACAATTTTGCCTATAACTTCACCGATTAGTTGCCGATTTGTCCAAAATTCTTTACGAATTCTCTAGAGGTATATCATATCTGCAAATATCAACAAAGGTGTCTATAAACTATACTTGGGTTGAAATATTTTATTTCTCGTGGTAAAATTATGGGAAAAAACGGTTTATTAGTTCATATCTCAGAAAGTTATCGGACGATTGTACTGGATTACAATGCGATTTATTCCCGAATATTTCCCACACAGGTCTGTGCAACATGTGCTATCAACTAACGCACGGACAGAAAGACATTGCTCAATCGACTCCCCTATTTATAAGCTTTCAGAAAATATATATATTTTTTTTGGAATCGGTTATATATTGCCTTGGGCCTTGAAGGGTATACAAATAAAACAATGTTAAACCATCTATTTTAGGAGCTAATTCGGATTACCGAATCAAAGGAGTACACGAGCAGGTTATATCTCATGCAGAAATTTAAGTTTCCAACAGACTGTACGTAACGTATGATCGTCCTCTGTTTGAAATATGTACCTATGAAATTAAAATTGGAAATTCCTAAAGAATAACATTGAAGACAATGGGTTCTTGACTTTGGGATTTTGGTTCTGTAGGGGAATTTTATCATTCTATAACCTAACATTAGTTTTTGCGATCAACAACTGTAAAAACATTTTCATATATTGTAATTTTTCTTTTATTAAGTTGTTAAATATCATGTGCACTGACAAACTTAAAAATTTAATTTTAAAGCATCATCAATATGATTTTGTTTAATTTATTCCAAGTTACACTGTCACATAAACCTTTGCATCATGTGTGCCACTGTTGTTTTGGTTTTACAATATTTAAACGGTCGGTTAAAGATAAATTCATAAACGTTGCTGGCATTAACGCTTTTTGATTTTGATTGAGTCAGCTAAAATTTTATTCGATTTAAGTTGTCTCCTCTACTTCTTTTCTACTCTAACAACATCTTTTTAAATTTTATTATGTGAGTTTATGTGTTTATATGTGTTTTATTCGTTCCTTTTTTCCTACTTACCCTTAACGACATGGACTGTGTGTCACTGTGATAGTTGGGATATGATTGTGAGTGTGTGTGTGTTTTTCTGTATTTCTAAAGGGGGAGGAATAATATTGTATTTGTGTTGTATTTTTATATGATAATTTTTCCCTTTAATGCTTTAAGTTAAAGTAGAATTGTTATTGTTGTTGTTGTTGTATTTTTTCCTATCTATCAATGTTCTGTGAAACGTGTTTAAAGGGAAGAAGATACATGTTCCAGGTTGTATATTGTATTTTTTTTTCCTTTCTGCCAAGTTTTGTTTGCTCGATGCTTAGAAGGAAGTAATGAACTTTTTAATATCATTGACAATGACGACGACAACGAAGTCTTAATCAGTTTCCTTTTTCTCAAATGTATTTAAGTGTGTGTTAGAGTATAAATGTGTGTGCGTGTGTGTGTGTATGCTTTCAACAGATGAACCATTGTCACCGTTGTTAATGGCGATGGAAATGATAATATAAATTATTGTGAGATTATGGCGAATTTAATTATCCAAAAGATGCTAAAGTAATAAAGTTGTTAGGGAAGTTTTTATTTCATTTATTTATTATGTATTTGATAACAGAATCAAAACTTTTTTTTGTTAATAAACAAATAATCAATAAGTTAAAATTAATACATAGAGGAAGAGATAGATAATTAAAAACAAAGTGCACTTTATCAATGATACTACCAGTTTTTTTAGCAGAGGACTTTGCAACGTTGCTCTCTTTATGTAAATGAAAGAACATAATTTTGTTACTTTTTAGTAAAGTAAAGTAGAAAAAAATATTAAGCAGCTATTATTAAGATAGATAATATTCTACATGTATAACTTATGGGGAACACAGTGACAGCTTACTTTCGCTGGATTACTTAATAACATTTAAATATATTGATGGGCTTGTACGACATAAGCCGAAATAGAAGCAAATACTTCCGTCTACCAGATCACAACACTATTTTTCAGGCTGAGATCATGGCGATTACGGAAGGAATAAAATGGATAAAGGAAACGAATAGAGAAACTCCGATTCGTATCTTTACGGATAGCCAATCAGTGATTAAGACATTGAGAAAGGAGAAAGTTGAATCCCGGAACGTTTTGCAATGCAAGAGTGAGATAAACTCATATGCAAATTGTGAACATCTGGAGATTATATGGATACCAAGCCATCACGGGCTGATCGGAAACGAGAAAGCCGACAAATTATCCAAAATGGGAGCTCTTCTGAGTACTATAACTTTGAAGAACGCCAAACCCCTTAAACGATTTAAGGATGAATTTAAACGTTGGGCAATGGAAGAACATGTCAGAAAATGGCAAAGCACTGATGTCGGTAAGGTGACAAGAACACTCTGGGGTGACCCAAATCTTGGGAAGTCAAAGGAGATTCTGAGACTAAGTAGACCTACACTTAGGAAATTAACCGGTGTAATTACAGGTCATACGGAGTTGAGAACTCATCTAGCTCGCATGAGATTATCTGAGGAGACGACATGTAGAGCTTGCAAGGAAGAGGATGAGACTCTGGTACACTACCTCTGTCATTGTCCTGCGTTTGGGAATATTAGGCGCGAAAATTTTACAGTGGATACTATGCCGAACTTGGAATACCTGGGGAACTCGAACTGGAGATCCATAAGGCGTTACATTGAGGGGACTGGTTTCTTGAACTAGTCCTTTATTTATGGGAAATTATGTTTATGGTTTTTTTGTTTGGGAATTCCGTTTTCCACATGGAGCGCACAACATGCCAACTGGGCATACGTGTATACCTGTCATGGGTTTGGGCTTTTATACCCCTCCTTTTCAACCTAACCTAACCTAACCTAAATATATTGTACTAAAAAATTTAATTAAAAATATTCCTTAGGGTTTTTTAAGGTATGAGGATTATTTGGAAAATACTTTTTTAGCCATCGGACGTAGAATTTTCATATTAGGACCTATTCAAAAAACTATTGTCTTTTTAATACCCTTCACAGTGAGTGAAAGGTTTGTAAAACTTTTACAATATTAATTTCCGACCCCATAAAGAATATATTTTCTGAAAGCTTATCGGTTAAGCCTTATCCGTCTGTCTGTGTTTTTATTGGAATTAACTTTTTGAATCCCTCCGACATCGCCAAGACCCGTGCAAGTTACGAAAATATCAGAAATATTCGAAAGCAGATCGGTATTGGAAATCAATAGTATCGCCAATAACTTTCTGAGATATGCCTGTGATTTTTTACCACAAAAATTAAAACTTTTCAGGATAATTCATAGATACGGTTGTTACTATTTATAAATTTGGTATGCTCTGGAGATATTCATGAAAAAGTTTGGACAAATTGGTCATTAATTAACAAAGTTATAGGCAAACATTATTTGAAAAAATATCTATGTTTCTCAAACTCCTAAAAATATATTTTGAACACGTTTAAGATACCAAATTGTAAGCTGTAATCTCAGAAATTATTTCTAAGAAAAACTAACAAATTGGTTTGAAACCAACTGAGATATAAACACCAAAGTAAAACTGCTTCGGTGTTTTTCCTAAAATTTACAAGTGGAAATTGATATTTTTCGGTTTCTATGCAACAGAGAGAGCCAATTTGGAATAAATCAAGAATAAATGGAGAATATACGAGTCGAACCCTCCCATACTAGTATCAAATAAAAGAGCTTGACCAGTACCATATACTAAACTATCAAAAAACTGTAAAATTCAAGATGGCGTCTAAAATAAAATGGCGAAAACAATTTTTCTAACCTCAACAATATGGGTATTAAATGAAAGGGCTTTACTAGTAGACTACAGTTAACTATGTAACAATACAAAATCAAAGATGGCACTGGAAATAATAAAGAAAATGGCGTATTACATGAAATCTAAAATCTAGGCTTAGCTACGATGTGGTCATTATACATACATATGTACATGACGGTGAAGGTTTGTATTTTTTTATTTATGATGAAAATATGTAACAGATGTCTCAAAAGCGTACATATCAGTTAGTATTGCCAACATAAAAATCTATACTTCCTAAATAATATAACGTTGCTCTAACAATTTAAGTTATGTGTTTTTTACTGAGTTTTCTGGAGAGCGAAATAAGCACTTTATTTTCTTACTGACTATTATTTATTTTTGAAGCAGTTTAGACATCCTTAAACGTTTTAGTAGACCAACAATGGTTCAAATAGAACAATAAAATTTTTTTTTTAAATTGTCACATAACCGATTTTGCCAGAGCAGCGATGATATGTAACTGAACAATCTGCATAACGATTGCAAATATTGAAGAAACTTTTTATAAAGACCAATATTTAAAAATTTTTATTAAACCAAATGTTGTTATACATAAGTAGTACAATACGGACAATTTCAAATGTAAAAATATCTTTCTCGTGTTCTTGTTTCAAATTATACTCGTAATTAAAGGATTATTTGTGCATAATATCTTCACATGTTTTAGATATTTAATTTACTTCTGCAACAGCAACAAAAGTAAACAAACATTCAATGTACAAATACAAAAACAAAAAAAGTTCTGAGCATACATCAATAAGCGCAAATACATATTTAAATAGAGATACATGCTTGAAAATGCATACAAATAGATTTAAATAAATATTGGTTTAAAACTTTCCAATTTTATTCATACAGTCACATTCTAGTGTAAGTGAATCTGTTTACATTCTCATATATTCATTCGGTTTAACAACTCCACTTTAATTTCGTTCCGGTATTATTATGTTCGAAATCAAACCACCCTCAATATTGTGCCATTTACGTTATTAAAAGTACGAAATGTTAAAAGTAATACACTAGTCTCTTCTTTTTTTTTTTGGTATTAATACAGTTTATGTAGTTTCATTTGATACGGTTGGGATAAAGATTTCACATCTATCTATTTACCAACTGTCATACCAACGCATTTGAACTCGTTCCCCATCTTTTTTCAAACTTCATTTACTCACGTTTTGTGTTATGCGTTGTGTTGGATGCGTAAAAAGGGTTGTTGCTGCTGTGGCTGATTTTAGTCTTGTTGTTATTGTTGTTGTGTGCTTGTTAAGCAACTTAAATACCCAAGTTTTGTATGGTGCGAGAATCTAATAAATAAGTATATGTACTATTTACTATCATGTAACTTTTTCTTTTTCTTTGCCCATCAGTTTTTCGCATTTGCGTTAAATGACATTTTTATATCTGGTGTATTTAAACTTTTGCCCAACACTGCTTTAACTACCTTTGATGTTAACGTTTCTGCCAAATCTTCGTGATGGGAGGAAGTTGCAAAACCATAGTTACCAGTCGGTTATTGTTTGTTCCCTTTCATTTTTGTTTTCTTTCAGATTATATTGTCATTACTTTGGATTATTAACAAATGTCATAATACTTTAATGCGATTAATTGCAAATAATGCTCTCCCTTCCTCCATCCCATCGCTAGCTTTCTTTGGTCCTTGTGCGTATTTTTCAATTGTATTTTTAATAAAAATTTAGTTTATTGTTGTTAAGTTATATAAATTCAATAATGAGTATTAGTCTATCTTCACAATTTCTTAAGAGTTTTTGTTGCAGGGGGGCAAAAAAGGATTTGTTCAAAATTATACAGTTTTTACGAAATATTTTTAGGCTGAAGGGCAGTATGCAGAGTGGATTCCCTATCCTTCAGTTCTGTCTGAAATGAAGGCACGAGTTTTTGTATTTAGCTCTACACGAAAACAGCATCGTGTATAATATTGTGTTTGTGCTCAAATAAATTTTCAGTATGCGAGTGTGCAAAACAATACGAAATATTAAAAACTTCTATAGGAAACAATTTCAATTCACTTTTATTTCAGTTAACGGGGAAAAAGTCTTCGTTAAATATAATACTGAGTGTCTTAGTGTTAGTAAACAAATGTAAAAAATTCTGTGCATATTTCTGAATAATTCTTACATCTGAATTTCAGATTGTTTTTTTTTTTTGCAATACTTTTTAAGGCAGTCTGAAATTTAGGCAGAACTGCTGATAAATTTTTACTCAATTTTTAATAAATTCAAAATAAATTATTTAATAAAGTTCCACTACTACAGATAAAAGACAAAATACTCAAATTATTTCAATAACATCTAGAGAATTGTGCCCAAAAAGCCAGCCAAAAAAACACGGTCGACAATTAAATAGAAGATAGTAACTTGACATACATGTAGGGGGGATTCGTTCCACAGTGGTGACAAGGATACCGAAGAGGCATTACTATCCTCATTGAGTCCTATGCCGCCTCAGGCGTTTGCTCTAGACTATTGTGGCTTTAAATTGTAGACTAATGATTACATTACAGCGTTCTTCGTAATCGCCAATATCTGACCCATACTAATTTCCGCTATAGCACTCACATCCTATCCTATGCTTGTGGGTGGCATTAATTCTGTTGCCAGCCATTGCCAGGCACTCTCACACCACATGTGCTGCCGTCTCAGCAGTCTTAATGTACATTCTGCAAACATCATCCTCCACAATTTTAATCATGTGCTTGAGATACTTTAAGTTACCATGATCTGTGACTAGAGCAATTATTTAGCCAAGGATTCTCCGACTGTATCCGAGTCGCTAACTGCACTACTTTCGAGGTTCGATAATTACACCCATTGTAAAACCTTCAACCGCACTATCCCAAATCCTAGAGCAACTCTAGGTTCCGGTCCGCAAAAATCTGCAGCAGCTCGTCGCTTCGCATGCTCAATGTGGTACGCACATATCGACAGCATATATACCAATGCAAGCAATACTCTAAACCCCATCCAACTTCCACTTGGTTGTCATTTTGGTGGACGCGCAAGTAATCACCGATCCAACCATCGACGTGTAAATCCAGTGTGCAGCCTCACATGAGATTCACCACTAACGACCGTATACCCCTTCATACTGATACAGAATCCTTTTTGCCTTCTTAGCTTCACCTTAACATGATCAGCATAACCCTCAGATATTAAACCTCTCTGGATATACTGATCTCCGTTCCAGAAAGCGTTAGAGATCCTAATTCCATACCTTTCTTTTTACGTGTAAAAAGCATAGCATCCAATTTCCCAGCGTTTATAGATAGGCCTTATTCAATGCCTCATGCTTCGGTTACACTGAGAGCCTGTCTCATGCTGCCTAGAATAGTCTCAACGAACTTCCCACTCACTATAAGCAACTTTAATTACTCTCATTTTGTTGTTTAATTTGCTGTTGTCCCTTTTTTCGTTGCACGAAATCGTCAGACATATTGGTTTGTGAAAAGATATATGAAATTTTAATCACACATGTTGAAAATTAAACTACTTGTTGACAATTTTAATCTCCAGTGCAAATAAATTTAAACAAACTGCACATCAAACATTTATTTAGTCTTTAAAAAACAAAACAAAAGCCAAAAGATTTCTATCAAAATCGTGTCTGTCAACAGTAGTACATCATTAAGATGAGATAAAATGAATTTCATATAAATTTGTAACCATCTTTTGAACAGAATTGCAGTTTTTTTTTCACATAACAGTTAGTTACCTTCTCAGGTCCACACCACTTTTTCGCTTCATTATGATTATGTAAGAACTTCATTTTCGCTCTCATCATTCAACCATTGTATTGTATCATGTATTTTTGTTATTGTTAATGTATGTTGAAGCACTTGTTGTTTTTTTTCTTTTTGTTACTATAACAACAATAACATTAGCAAGAGTATTGGCATCACGGATTTTTCTAAATAAATATCCCGAAGCACGTAGAGGCACGTGCTGGATTCATCCAGCGTAACATAAACTCACACATACATTTGGAGAATAATATACCACGCATTGGCAGATTTAATGCGAATTATTATATTTTTATCGCTATGCTTGACTTTACAATTTTCTTTCTTTTATAACATCTTTATAATTTTCATTCTTTTTGTCAGTTTTTTTGAGTTGTCAGTCAATCGGTTGTCGATGCGTTTGGATGAATACATGTAGATTTGATAGATTTGCAATTCAGAAACTTTAAATGAACATCAAAAATATTTTAAAAGTGTCGAAATTTGCCTTTGTTTCACTGATAAACTTTTATCTGTTCATTTTTTTTTTGTCAATTATGCGAATTTTTGTGTAACTATTTTTCATTGTTGTGTAGACATCATTTTTGGTCTGATACCATGTTTTCAGCAGAAAGTCGACACTATACATCATTCACAAATAGGCTTAATATATCTGTGAATTTTTAGACTTAATTTGTCTTGCCAATATTTCACAGATAAATACATTTTTTAACAAGTTCTATTTTCATAATTTAAACTAAAGTTATGCAGACGATATTATCATCTTATCCGTTGAAGCACATTTCTATCTGAATGGCTTTCTGAATACACAAAATTGTTGGACTTGCAGCTCAGGAAATCCTAAAGCAATCTTTGGGACACAAATGCACCCACAACGAGCAATTATCTGGTAGGAATTTTTATCAGGCGGCGTGATTAAGCATTAATTTTTTGAAGATAAAGCGGAAATCGCAGTCAATGTGAGAACATTCGTTACAGGAACACAATAACGGAGTTATTGTGGCCTTCAATGGACATGGACATGGATCTAGACGAAATGTTGTTTCAGAAAAGCGTGTCACCTGCCACATCACTCATGATACCATTCCTTTTTCGCAGCAACGATTTTCGGAACAAATTATCTCTAGAAATTCTGATGTCTTCTGGCCACAAACATCATGTCATTAAACACCGTGTAATTGTTTAACTGAAATCCGAGATCCAACGTGTCATTATTGAGATACAGCCACATTTCTGTTAAAAGATCATGAAAAAAATAATGACCAATTATTATGGCCGTGTTGTCAATTGGACCGATATTTGTTTCCATACTTAATCAGAACATGTCTTCTTTATAATTCAATAAAAAAATAGAAACCATCTCAAAAAATACATGTTTTTATTATAAAATAAAAAAGTGCACTTTTACTGAGACACCCTCTTTTACTTTGAAGTAAAACCCAAGGCATATTTATTCATCAGGTAATCGCTGCTTGGAGAAAACGGACACTGATAATTGTGCTCAATCCTACAGGCACATTATAAGCAAAACAAAACGCAAAAACAATCAGTACAATTGAAAATATAGAAGAGCTAAGTACTTATATATTGAATATTGTTACTCTTATGTAAGTTAATGTTGTTTTTTTTGTTGTAATATTTTTGTTTGTATATTTGATACAGTGTGTGACACAATAATGGAAACAAAAATAATCTTTTGTATATTTTTGTGTATTTTTAATATTTTTAGTTAAATCTCCTGAAGATGTCATCCGATGGATGACGAAATATTGAGAATTTGAAAAATAAAATTATTATTTTTAACAAAAAATCCGAGACCTCAAGCTTGATTATTTAATTTGAAATTAAGTTTGAAAAGAAAATTGTTTGTTAATTATTTTTTATATAAAGTTTGACATTTGAAATAAATGAGAAAAGAGAGAAAATAGTTTTTTATCTATCGACTTTGGCAGCTGAAGTTTAAAGTAAGTGAAGAAAAAAATAATCAGTTGGCGAATCAAGAATACCTGATAAATAAATGTTGCCTTAATCAACTCTACAAAAAAACAGTAAACTTAATTAACAAATAAATTATTTTATTTAATCTAATTGTAAATATTTTCCTTCATATAATTTTAGCTGCTGGGCGGGCACCACCAGAGCCCTATTATGGTCGTTTCATCGGACAGTTTACAAATTTTGCCCATGGCATAAAGGTGAGTTTTTCAAACACAATCTTAGCATTTGAAAATATTATTGACCCAGTTAAAAATTTTAGACATAAGTATGTTGTCTTAAGTGCCTAAAACTTATACAAGAATCTATTATATTTTCCACATGTTTAGCCAGAAATTTATAGATTTTAATCGCTAAACAGTTTTAATAGTTTTGAGGGCTGGCCACATATTTTTTAAAGATCTCTAATCAAGGCATACTTACTCATCAGGTAATTGCAGTTCGGAGAGCAATTTCTTGTTTATGTTTTTCATATATAGAGAGAAGACAGTTAAAGTTTAAAATAATTAAAGGAAAAAAAAAACAATCAGCTGACAAAACAAAATTACCTTATAAATAAATTTGTGTTGATCCTAGATAAACAAAAAATCAACGTGTCCTAAAATGTTCTACTGGGTCTTTTTTATTTACTACTAGCCAAACCCGGCGCGCGTTGCTACGCCCCTTAATGAATCAAAATGCATTCTTAATTTTAATTGAATATCAAGTGCAAAAACCTAAAAATTATAATTTTTTTTATGTACGTGGCCCTGCCCACTTCTCTAATGACGAAATTGTAAAGTCAAAACTGCTCAATATGTGTGCAAAGTTTCAGAAAAATCGGTCCAGTGCAAGTACCTCAATATTAAAACTTTTTTAGGGGCGTGGCCCCGCCCACTTTTCTTATCACGAAATTATTTAGTCATGACAGCTCGATATGTGTGCAAAGTTTCAGAAAATCGGTCAAGTGCAAGTAGCTAAAACTGATAACTAATTTTTTATGGGCGTGGCCCCGCCCACTTTTTTACCCATAAACACTCCCTGGTATGTGTACAACAACTTACCAAAGTTTGAGCCTGATCGGTTTTACAGTTTCGGAGTCTATAGCTAACACACACACACACACACAGAGTTTCACTTTCATATATTTACTAATATTTATCGTATTCAAAGGGTTCGATTTATGCTGTGGACGAATCAACATTATTTATTAAATCGTTTGCTTATGATGGCACGGGACCGGATGCATTCTTTTGGGTTGGCAAAACACCACGTCCAAGTCCAGAGGGATTCATTATACCCTATCCAGAGGATTATATAGGAATGTAAGTAGAAATCAATTATAAAATACACACATATTTATTTAAATTAAACAAACCTCAACATTTATGAAAGTATGTATATATGTCTGCACAGTAAATCTCCTAAGAGCATACTTCCTTCATAATTCCCATGCGAGAGTATGCTCGTGTATATGTTTTTTAATGCACTTTCCATTATGCTGGAGTTGACGCGCATTTCCGTTCTTTATTTTATTTTTAACAAAAAAAAACTGGCATAAAAAATATTTTTTATTTACAATAAAGCAAGAATTGTGGTCGTAATGTTGGGGTGTATTCTTTTATGTGTGTGCATTTATTGTTGTCCCAATATGTTGTGGCTTATATAATTTCGTGGCTTTTTATGAACAAAAACAAAAATATTTATATTATATTCAATTTAGAAGAAATAATTTTAAATAAAGTAAAAACACTCATACACATACTACATACATATGTGCATATTTATAAGCATACATATGTACATACTTACATACATATGTATATTGTAAAATATATGTATGTGTATTTTACTTTAAAATATCCATTTTCTTTCCGTCCAATTTCTACTTCAATCAAGTGTGCAAGAGAAGTACTTTTAATGGCAGACATTAGAAAGAGTACATTTTGCGACAAGTTAAAAAAGTTTTTTTTTTAATTTTTGCTAATTTTTATGAAGTAAGATAATTAGTTGTTTTTTGACATAAAATTTAGACGCTAAGGTCAAATCTTTCATTAAATAAATTTAGACAATTTTCAACATACATATTGTTAGAAATTTAAAATTAAATTTCTTCTTATACAAACTATCCAATGAAATCTATACCTTTATATACAAACATACTATTGGCCAATTCACAAGGGTGCCCTAAGTGTCATATTGTCATAAAGTCATAAGTTAAAAAAAAAATTCAAAGATTTTTTATGCTAATTGTAGACCTTTTTAAAATTTTTTTTATATTCTGACATTATGACAATACGACACTTAGAACACCCTTGTGAATTGGCCATATGCATTGAAAATTAATATAAATTTTTTTTATTTTTTTCATATTATTTAAAAAAAAATTTTTAAATAAAAATATTCAATACAATGAGCTCGCAATAACATGAAGAGTGCTTGTATTTACGAATGGCATCTAATTTTCCTTTAAAAACGTTTTTCCCATAAAAAGATTTTTTTTCTTGTTTTAATTTTTTTTATTTATTTTTTAAATGGGTGTATTAAGGTTTTTCTCAGCAGCGGCGCTACAGGGGCTGGAATACATTTAACTGCCCTACTACATAATATTAAAATATTCAAAGTAATATGCAGGTCATTTCGGACCCCCTGCAGAACCGCTCATGACAAAGAACATAATATACCCGCTTTAGTTTTGTAATCTACTTATCAAGGGCTTTCACCCGATATGTCACAACGCCATTCAGGTGTGTCCGAAATAGAACGCCTAAAAGCCTCAAAATGAGCATATTTATAGTCTATATAAATATATTGTTTTTTTTTTTATTTTTAACCAGAACCTATTTGTAATTAGCTAAAATAAAAATACTTTTTTAATTCTCAAAAACAAAACTTTTTTTTATTAAAATTGAAATGATACCGTACGTTTGGACACCCATTTGGTGTTTTTATTTCACTACTAAGAGCAGTACCACAAATTCATCTTAACCAGTGCTTAATGCTCGGCGCACAATTGGGACGAACGACGAATTTCGCCCAACACGACGAACTCTTCGGTAAAAATTCGCTGTGCAAATTCGTCGTGTGAAGCACAACAACGACGAAAAAGTAACATCTTTTATAGTCAATAAAATTGTTTAGTGTTTGTGCAAAGAAAAAACAAATATAATCTAAGAATTTAATTTTTTGTGAAACTCAACAAAACAATAAATATAATTACTGTAATAATAAAAACTTTTTTACGTATAAGTAAACGTTTGCAAAGAATGTTGTGGGTACGTGCATTAAACAATAATAAAAATTTTGTCTGTGTATAACAGCTAATAGTGTGACCATATGAAAAAAAGATCACTTAATAAACTTAAACATTTGCAAAAACACAAATAAAAACAAATTTTTGTACTTAACTTTTTTATACTTATTTTAAATGTTTTAAAATAAAAAATAAAACTATTATTAAAGTAAAAACTAACTTTTTTTTCTTAAAAAGTTGAGAAGTAAACCCAAATTTAATAAAAAATGGTCACCTTGTACCAATTTGTTCGTCGTTCGCCGGCGTAAGAAATAGAAATAAATCTAATGCAGTGTTCGCCGCGTATAGCGAACTTCAACTGACGCCACAATTGTATGCATTCTCATATACACAAATGTGTTTTATTTTTGATGACGAATATTCGCGACGAAAAATTCGTCGTTCGTCCCAATTGTGCGTCTAGCACAAGTCATAAAATTATCTTTCAGGTGATTTAAAAAATATGTTTTTATTAAAAAAATGTTCACGAGCGAAGTCAAATTGTATCGCTTTCTGGCGCGTTTTGGTATGAATAGAATAGAATACAGATATCATTGTGTAAAAATAAAAATTTAAAGATGGCCTCGGAAATAATAAAATAAAATAGCATACAACACTTAATCGAAGCTACGATGTGGTAACTAAATATATATGCATGATGGTGAAGGGTGTTATCAAGTTCGACATGACCAAATACAGTATATGTACTTGTTTTTATTAAAAATTTAAGATAATATTTTTTGTAATTTTTTTTCTACATATTTGTAAAATTTTGATAAGTTTTTCATCTTATCAAAACACACAAACTTCTGTTTGTGTGTTTCACAACTTTAAACTTCTGTCTGCCATAGAAAATTTAATGGACATTTTTCAAGTTTTTGCTAAAAAGCAACTTGTTCTTGACTCAGTGAGTAGTAAGCATGTGGTGTATGTTTCAATTGTGACAGATCTAAAAATGTGATACGGTTATTATTCTTTGATTCATTCACTTTTTCATTCATTCTGTCCGTCAGTCAGGCTTTTCATTCACATTCACACTCTTCACATTATATCCCACGTTACGCACGTTTAACAATCAAAACCACTTTTAAAAATTAAAAAACATTTTTCATGTTCACATTACAAGTTAATAATACTTATTCGTAAAAACTTTTGTGTTCATACGTATACATCTGTGGACTTTTGACAAAACCACTTAAGTCGAGATAAGAAAAAGATTTCCATATCTCTTAATCATAAAATGAAAATCTTCAAGTTTTTTTGGCACTAATCGGCGTATTTTTACGTGAAATAATTTAAGAGATATCGGGTGTTTAAAGGGGCATAAAGAATGAAAGATATCACAGCACGGAAAATCAGCTTCAGTTTGTGTTCTGCTAAAAAAATAAAAAATTCGAAATTAATAATTTTTCCAAAAGGCTACAGATATATCTGTGGCTAAAAACAATAACTACATAAGTCGACTTAGTAACACCATTTTAGCATTTACAACAAACCTTAAGCGAGTTTTAAATTACTTGGTAAAATCTGTCAAGAAAACTTATTGCTAACATTTCTTCAAAACACAAAATAATTTTGAATTGTTTCTTTTTTTACGAAGACCGATATCTTCATCAATTAAATTGAATGCATAATATTTGTATTTATTATCTTAAAGGAAATCAGCTAAAAACAACAAACTGAAAATTTAAAAAAATTTTTTTTGAAAACGATAAAATTAAACATAAGCAGTTTTTCTTTATTGTCACAGATTTATGTGCATATATGTTCTCTGTTTTCATGTGTTTTGGGATACTAAACACACAGACACACACACAAACTTACTTGCAAAGAATTTTAAAATTTTTCAATGAATAATGTTTTCATTTCGCCTCATTAGTAACGAAAACCGATGAAAATGAATGTAAAGAAAAATAATTTCTGCTTATACATAAATATTCAAAACAAAATGTGAAAAAAGGATAATAAAATAGTCACCACAATATTTCATTACAATTTTAAAGTATTATTTAATGTTAAATTAAATTTGTAAATTGTATGTTTTTTTATTCTCAAAACACGCGTTTTAGATTCAAACATGTCATTCATTATCTATTAAATAATAAAAAATTAAAGTCATTATTAAAGTTCGTCTTTGAAAGTTTCCTAAAATGATTAAACAAAAAATTCATGACCATTTTTTCTTAAAATTAAAAATTTAACTCAAGGTTATTTATTATTTCTTTTTAATGCAAATGAACGTACGAGTTTGTTTTCTCAAGTATGTATGTATAATGCATATTTAAAAACATATAAGAGTCATTCAAGAGATGTCCTTAATCCTTAAGCTAACTAGTTAATTGTCATCATTTGTATTAAAAAATATACAAAAAAAGAACACACACACACACGCTCATTCACATAAACAGAAAAAAGAGGATTTTTTTAGCAAGTATAATATGCGTAAGTTTGTAATGTTTGCAGCTGTAGTTGTTTGTTTTTCTTTCTCTCTCTTTAAGGATAAGCAACGAAAAAACGAAATATCTTATAATTCTAATCCATTCTTTATCACTTGTTTTGTTTCATTTTGGCATTCATTTTTCTTAATCTTGAGGATTAAATATTATGGCATTTTCTTTTGTGTGCTTAAGAAATTTGATTGTTTTTTCAATAGATTGACATTCATTTTCGTGCATCCATACATTGCTAAAGTATTGTTGTTCTTATTAACAACTAAGTAGCTACATGTTTAAAATAAAACACTATTTTTATTATAAATTTTTAACCCAGATCTAGTTTTTCTTGCGATCTCGTGTAGGTTAAGATACTCGTATACATGTTTGTGTTGACTTTTGATAAAAAGACTTAAGTTAAGATAGGAAAGTATTCATGTGTTTAAAAGGATAAATAGTTTTAATAAGTTAAAAAGTTCACAAATATACATATAACTTTGACGTTAGCCCATTTATGTTAGGGACCGTATTGGCCCAGTGAGGTTTCCGGCTCGCCTGTTAGTGGCAATAGCTCAGGTAGGTTCCAATATTCTCACTGGCCACGCATCAGCTTATAAAACAAACTGGAAGCTCGACAAGAGAAAACACTATAGAAAATACTACGACAAACTCCACCACACGAAGAATTCACGAGAGTTAGATGTTGTTACTACTCTCTTTTGGCCCACCCCAACATGTCACAGCAGCATCCACTGCAAAAATTATCAGTTGATTGATTTTTTTTTAATTAAATTTTTTCAATCTGTCGTTTGGTATTAATAACTTAAGTCTAGCACAACTGCTTATAATCTTAATCATTTGTTTTTTAGGTAATAATAATAATATATTTTATTAAACAAAAGCTGCATCCTACAAATTTTAGTCAACAAACAAGTAAGAGTACTATATTCGGCCGTGCGAAATCTGATAATTCCCTTCACCGTCATGTACATAGGTATAATCCCACATCGTAGTTTAACCTATATTTCATGTTATACACCATTTTTCCTTATTATTTCCGACGTCATCCATGATTTTGAATTTTTACGTAGTTAAGTGTATTCTACCAGTCAAGCCCTTTAATTTGATACCCATATTGATGGGGTTAAAAAATTTTATCCGCCATTTTGTTCAGACGCTATCTTGGATCTTACATTTTTCAATAATTTACTGTATTCTATTGGTCAAGCCCTTTCATTTGACACCAATATTGAGGGGGTTCAAGAAGTTGCATTTTAATATATCAGATTTGACCCTTATATAAATTTATTGTCCGCCGTTTTGTAGTGGCGGCCAACATAAATTTTAATTTTTTTATAGTGCTTATATTGTGCTAGTAAAGTCCTTTTCGTTTGCAAGTTTTTGGAATATATATATATGTATTTAAAAAAAATTGCCTATAACTTTACAGATTAGAGCGCGTTTTATCCAAAATTTTTCACGAATATCTCTAAAGGCATATTATTTCTACAAATAGTAGCAAATGTACCTTTAAATTATTCTATGGCTAAAAAATTTTAATTTTGGTGGTAAAAATATGAAAAAAAAGAGGCAGTCGTGTTTATTTGCTCATATCTCAGAAAGTTATGGGACGATTGTGCTGAATTTCAATAGCGATTCATTCCCAGATATTTCCAAGAGATTGATACCATACAAAGGTCTGAGGAAAATGTGATTGCTTCTAAAAGTTGATTTCAACCAACGGACAGATGGTCAGGACTTAAACGACTCCTCTATTCATAAGCTTTCAGAAAATGTATACTTTATCGGGTCGGAAATGAAAATTGTAGAAATTACAAACGGAATGACAGAGCCATATATACTCTTGTGCACCACAGGTGAAGGGTATAAAAATAGTTAAACTTTAAGTTTTTGATGTCTGGCCATGCACACAGTCGCAGACTATCTAAACTCGTAATTGTTGTCATACTGACAGTATGTGCTTCAAGGTTATGTATACCATAACGAGCATTACTGTCATTCAAAAATTGCAATTTAAATCACAACTAAGTTTTTAGAGCTCCTTATTTCCGTGGTATTATATTGTCTTTGAATAAATTCCTTTTTAACCTGCAATATATTAAAGACTTTAGCTGGTTCACTATTACACGATTGCTATTTATCAGGGTGTATGCAATCACAGTGCTCTTTAAAGAGATAGTATTTTCAACGAGTCAACAATAGTTCCTTTTTGATACTGATGACAATACCAAATACCAAACCTAAGAGTACTGAAATAAAAAATAAGCAGAAACAAAAAGTTGTCAGTATATGGCATACTGACATACTTAATAGATAACAAAATAACATGATTTTGACCTGTTAGTAACAGATATAAAAAAAAATTATAAATAACACAGCCCGACAAAATTAAAAAAATTTTTGCTTCTTTGAATTTATCAACTGATTCTAGTTAATTTAGGTGCGCTGAATTCAAATCTATAATCAATTGCGATATGCAATTGGAGTGCAAAAAGAAAAAATAACGTTCTGAATACACAAATAAAATTCCCGTTAATCAGCTAGCAATTACACAAAAAAAAATTTTAGTAAAAAACGGAATGACAAACTTATATATACCCTCCTCACTTACAGTGGAGGGTATAAAAAAGCTAAATCATGAAAACTAGAGCTGATAGAGACAAACTGATTACAGATTTGAATTCAGCGCACCCAAATTAACTAAAATCAGTTGATTAGTTCAAAGAAGCAAATTGAGTGTTGGCCTGTGTAATCCACACTTGACATTGCATACTCTAAGGGTTAATTTATTTTAGTACTTATGCTTCTTAATGCACCTATAAAGTTTATATGTTAAGTTCTTCGAGCCTCTTGCTTTTATGGCTGTGCAAGAAATATATAGAAAAATTGTTTTCAATTCTATTTTTGCGCGATTTGATTTGAAGTAATCGCGATCTAAAAATGTATGTACATTTAGAACATCCGAATGTAGAATTTTGTTTTTTTTTTTGTCTCCAAACACAGTATTGTTTATACAGCCGCTGGATCAAGGAGTTTTTGCAACTTTTAAGATCTACTTTGTTATGCAAATATTGTTCTATATTCCACTAATAAATGAAAATAATTTAAAAGTCACAGACGCGTGGAAACAATTTTCAGAATTAAAAGAATCAACGTTAAACGCATGTTTGCCCAGGATGCGTTAAAAGTTTCAACGTGATGTGAAATTATTTATGCGTATTTTATTTCAAAGAGTCAACGATTGATAACGGAATTTGTGACTAAAATCACTGAACTAACAGATGCAATTTAGTATGATTTAGAAAGCATTTCTAGTAATGAAAGTAGAGTCGTTTCTTTACGAATGCGGTTATCAGAAAGTGATACAAATTAAATATTAATTTTTATACTTATGTTTATAGATTAAATGATTTCTGTCATTTGTTTTTTTAAATGAACTTATTCATCTCATTTTGCCTGATATTTAATATGTACATGAAAATGATCCCCTCATTTTATGTAGGTATTCCATCTGTTTTTACAGGATTTTATTTTAGGCGAGTTTTCCAGGAACATATCTATCGCGTAAAACCAGAATTAGGTGTACAAATGTACAATAATAAGTGAAATGCTTAATAAATTCTGTAATAATTGGTTTCTTGTTTTTAAATAAAAAAAAAATATCTTTTTTAAGAAATCTTAAGGGAGTTTAAATAACTTTATTTGCAGAATATAGACTAACGTTTAAAAACGACATAAATATAACAATAATAATTCGAATCAGTTAGATAACTAAAGAGTACTAAAGCAAAAAAAAGCAGGGTAGTTTTTTTTTCAAATTTCTCTTTTAATCCTTTTAAATAATGCTTTGGATGGAATGTTAAGATGTATATTCCTGCATAATATATGAACATATGTCGAGGTTTAATTTTTCTAACAGAAAAAACAAAACTAAATAATTTCACGCTCCTTCCTAAATTCTACAAAAGATAACAAATCTGATAGTATAAAAATGCTTTATATTTGTAAATGTATAGTTGCGTTCAAAATAATAGCACAAACTTAAAAGTTAGTTAGTAAATCTTAAAAATTAGAAAAAAAAATTTTTGTTTCATCCGAAATGCATTAAAATATTTTTGAAAACTCTTAAAACTTAGTCGGTCAAAAAAATAGCACTTCATCTAGTTTTTTCTAATAATCGATTGTTCTTAAATAAAATTAGAAAAACTAAAACATTTTACTTTTGAGCTTCCTAAATAATATCACAGTCAATTTTTAATACTTAGTTGCATGCCTTCACTAGCAACTACAGACGCACAATACTTTATTCTCAAATTAGACGTGATATAACCATAGTGCCATAGCCATAAAAACCCAAATTCAATTGGTTTTTGGCATTTTGACAAGTCACCTATAATTAAAAACATTGTTGTGCATAAGTTTGGTTCAAACAGCTGTTTTGTATGGTTTTGGTTATGTCACGTCTAATTTAAGCTTTATCACCGATTTTTTTTTTCACATCTTTCTATAGGAATGATATTCCATATTTTATTTACAACTTTCCAAAGGCCTTTGGTACTTGTTGGTTTCATCGCAGAAACTGACTTTTTACGCCTACCTACGCGTTCAAATCCAGCCACTGTGCAGGTCATATTACATTGACTAAGTTATCAATGAACTACTTGTTTGCAGTTTCGCTGGTTCGGTTGGAGTAATTAAAAGGCCCACATCATTACCATTTTACCGGAAGCATATTTACCAAATAACTCTTTTCAGGATTTTTACATATACGGCTGCGTCCATAGTTGTTTTAAAATGATATATGGGACCCACACCTTGATATCAAAAATACCCCAATACCATTCCTACAACCAATATGTTTTATATTTTTTGCTGTAAACTGCGGCTTGAATTCTTTATTTAATATTCATCGCACAAGAGATCTGGAATCTTTTATTTTAAATAAGACGATTTTTGTTTCACATATTCAGAGAACGTTCTTTCAAGTGGTTAAATTACAAAGCTTTTTCAAAGGCTTTCAGTTTGCGTAGAAGAAAGCTTTATATCAATCTACAATTAATAATTTCCACATTACATATCCGGTATATCCACTGCTTTTTTTAATTCTGTAGCTAGCGTAAAAGGATAATTTTTTCACGTTTGAGCTAAACGCTTCAACATTAAAAGTGACAAAATTCGTTTTTGGCGACGTGAGTCCACTCTATCCTCATATTCCAATGCATTATGATCATTTTAATGAAACAGTTAATTAATTTTCTTATTGCGGAATACGACTTACCTTTAAAATAAATTTTTTTTTAATTAGGTCACCTTTTTAATCGTGCAGTGTTTTTTCGCGTCCCATTACTAGAGTAATGATTTTAAACGAAAACTTAAGTAAATGTTATTTTATTTATTTATTTATTTTTCAAAGTTTAAAGGAATAAATTAAAGACCGGCTAAATGGTGTTATTATACAATATTGACCACACAAAATTTAATATGTTGACAAATAATCGATCATGACTAACAGGCAGTTATAAAATAATACAGAAATTAACCACGCTGTAAGCGAACAGAAGATATGTAATTGTTTTTCATATTTATTAAAAGAAAGTTCAACTTTAATCTTAATTTGTGCTTTTATTAAGAATATTATTGTAACTGATACTATTAATTTGACCGGCACTGTATATGTATGTCTTACATACGTAAATTAAATAAACAGTTAGCAATCGAACGAAGTTAAATTTGCGCACGAACACAAATATAAACACACGTACTTTGAAATCTATATAAAGCTTTTTATTAAAAAAACTCACAAAATTATTAAATAAAACAACCTCTATCAAACGTTAATTACTCTTAATTTTTTTTAAACTTTATTTTTGGGCTTTACTTTCCTTAAAACAATTTATATTCAAAAAGAGTTTTAAAAATAACGAAATGATGTAAAAATCATCAAATATAATATTATGTATTTTCTTATGAGCCAGTTTACATGGAGGAACATGTTTTTAAAATCTGCTTGCGTTTATATGAAGAGATTTTGATACAGCGACTTTTTGAGTTTCAATTGACTTATTCTTTTTATTCCTTCTATCGTAAAAAGGGTTGCAATATGCTAACTAGTTGATTTTTTTTTTCAAAAAAAAAAAGAAGCAAATTTAATTATTTTTAAGGAACACAAAAATTTATTTGCTCTTCACACATTATTATTTTTGTTAAATTTATAAAGTTACAGTTATTTATTTCATGCAGTGTTGATATAAATTATTTCTCAATTTTCAAATTCCATAAAGTGTCAATCTGGCAACACCTGTAATATATTTATACCATGAGAAAAATAGGAGGGAATGAAAGATGTAAAAGAGAAATGTCAAATTTGTCAATTCAATTCGCATTACGTGGGTCACTTATTACCCCGTACTCACCAACACACCCTTTATCAATTAACCCGTGTCCCTTCATGTAAACTTGCTCTATCGTTCGGAAAAAAATCGTTCTTCCACGGTATTACAAGTACTTACTACATAATGCTAAAAACACAATCAAGTCCACCGACCATCGACTACAAGATGTCAAAAATAGAATACATGCGTGCTTATAAGAATAATTCTTTTAGCCGCTACACGACTACCGACTACACGGCTACTTTTGTAGCCCGTAGCCAACTTAGGCTAATTTATATTTTTCTTGGCTACAAAAAACAGATTAGTGCTGCCAATACAATAAATGCATGAAATTGTGGTTTTAAAAACGCAATACATTAAATATCGCTATTAAAAACGCGAAAAAATATTATAGTAGCACCATTGAAAAATAATAATCATCTGTTCATTTGTTTACATTTTTCATTTACTTTTTATTTGTCAACTTTTCCATTTGGTAATTTTTTCATCAATTTCTAATTTATTTCATTTATATTTATTTTTTGGTTTTTTTTATTGAAATTGGTAAGTATTTATAGTCATTTTTACTGTTTATATGTATTTATTATATTGTTTAATGTAAATGTTTAGTTGAATTTACATGCAAATATGGACGTGGACGAGCAGCTAATAGAAGTACGCGGCCGGCCAATACTGTACGATCTGGGCCAAGAAAACTATAAAAATATAAAACAAAAAGATGTTTATTTTTTGTAGTTAGTGGTCGGTAGTCGTTAAAAGAATCAAGTAGCTGGCGACTTGGCTATTTTTGTAGCCAGCTACTTTTGTAGTCGGTAGTCGATGGTCGGTAGCCTTTGATTGTGTTTATAGCTTAAGACTATTGAGTGAGTCTTTCGCCGTTTACTAATTATTTAAGATTTACGTGGAGAGAAGCACTCCAATGAGTCTAAACTCAATTTTTCTATAGTCCTTCCGAAATAAAAAAATATACTCATATATAGAGCAAAAATGTATTATAAATTTGTTATTAAAAATTTTTGAATTATCCAAAAACTATCCATTGTGTGTACAGTAGTGACTTTTGAGTTACTACTAAATATCTAAAATTAAACTTCCATTTGCTGTCATCATTTATGATCTTGTTTAATGTTGTCCTACTTTAAACCAATATTTGCAAATTATTTACACAAATTATTAAAAATCAAGTTTGGATGATAATTCGGTTGTGTTGAATCTTAAATATCCTCCTCTAATGAAATATATTTTTAGTACACAATGCCTTTTATAATGAAATGCCAAAATGTAGCAGTTGATTCGCAACGTATACATTTATTTGAGAATATTTCTGCCTTAATTTTGTTAATTTTTTCTAGACTTTAAGGTAAAAAATTAAAAAAGAAACTTTGCCAGTATATGCAAATTTGAATATTTTGAATAGAATTTTTTACTGTCTTCTAAATGTCTTCCTCAATTCAGATAAAGAAATACTATTTTTTTTTCCAAAATTGTTTTTTAAAAATACTTTTATTCGTACTTGCAGTTGTACTGTAATATGATCTAACGTTAGGGTGATCGATTATTCGATTTTTTTAAGAAACCGGTTTTCAAATAGTTTGAAATTTAGAATTTAAAAAAAACCGGTTGCTATTTTGAAAATTGAGAAAAAGCCGGTTAACCGGTGCGAATATATTAAATATTAAAAAATATTGTAAAAAAGGTTATAATAAAAATTATATATTTATCTAAATATGAAATTTTTACAGTTTATATACATACATACGTTTGGCTGCACAATAACTGGCATGAATGCAGTTGAATAATCTGGTTTTAATTAGTTAAATTTAAGGACAAAGGTACCCTTTACAAGTAAAATAAATAAAAACAATAAATTAATACATAAATAAATAAGACTTTTTATGAGGCTTTTATAAATTTTTGTATCTTCTTCTGTACATTTTTTAAAATGTTAAATAGATCTTCTAAACTAATATACACTTACGTATTTCGCTTGAAATGATTTCTGTAATTTTAAATACATTTTAAAGGCTAGGGAGTATATCTTTAAAATTTCATTTTAAAAACTCTTTCTTATACCCCTGATATACATACAAATAAAATTTAATGGAAATTTAAGGTGACAGTCACTCAAGGCCATTAATTAAAATTAGGATCCTAAAGGAGAAATTATTGGTTTTTCTTTATTGTAACTACACTTTTTACCTTAAAGTGATCGATCAGCTAAGTTTAAGCTTCAATTACCCTTAACTTTTAACGTTAGCATTATATCCTATAAAAAAAAATTATATTTAAGCTTAATTATTTTTTTTTATTTTACGTTTGTTCTTTAAACAACAAATACATTTCTTACAATATTATGGAAGAATATTTAATAGTTCTTATTTTATGATTTTTGGAAACTTTTCGCGTACTACATATACTATGGTACGATTGGTTACAAAGATATATGAAAATAAACTTAAAAAAATAAAAAAAACCGACTTTTTCGGATAAAAAAACCGGTGTATTTGATATTCGAAAAATCAACAAATAGAAATAACCGCGAGCTGAAAGAGGAAAAAACCGGATTTTCCACCGGTTGTAAAACCGAGTTGATCACCCTTGTATACGTCCTATATACAAAAATTAATATTTAAATTTGTAAAAGGCATACAAAACAAAATGTTTATTAGAAATTAATTTTTTTTTAATTATAAAGTTATAAAACAATATCATAAAAGTTAAGACTTCAAATTTTTTCAAAAACTGTTTTGAAGAGATTTATTTCCTAAAATTTAAAGAAATAATTCATACGTACATACACACATACATACACACATATAATTGAAAATAATTTCCATTTATTAAGTTTTTTATTCATTTAATTCTGGGGCAAATACAAAAAAAAAATAAAAATAAATGATGTTTGCGGAACAAAAGGAACTTTTTTTTTAATATTTTGCATTATTAAAACGAATTCGTATTTTGTTAAAAATTGTTGCTACCGTACTTGGTTTGTTATTGTTATTATACTGCTGCTGCTGTTGTCTAATGTAAACGACTTTAATGCGTTCCATTGTTGCTGCCACGTGCCGGGCTTTATTAGTTTGTTCATAGTCTGTAATTCTGGTGTCAGGCGAGAACATGGAAAACACCCATCATTGGGGCGGTTAGTTTAGTTGGTTGGTCGGATTTAAAAATGAATAAATGGAAGGTTGAAAGACGAACGAATGAACAGACAGACATACTTACATACATACATATGTACATAAACATGAACGGACGGGCGTTAGGCGATTGATGATTGCACGCTTTTACGCTTTTACATGCATTACTCATCATGCCAACAAACAGAATTACCACGTCGTCTACTTTGTATTATTAATGTTTTTTGTTGTTGTTGCCTTATTATTAAGTATTTTCCTTTTAGTCAACAAAAATACAAAATAACAATGAAACGAATGCCAACAGGATTTCCAGTGATCAGTGTTGTCGATGTCAATGCAAATATTAAAAAAAAAACAAGACAAAATAAAATTTATGAGACAGTTTTCTGTCGAATATTTTTCTTATACTTTTAGAACAAATAAAATTAAGTGAATATACTAACAAACGATTAAAGTTTGCAAATCATTGATTTTTTTAAATTCATGCTAAATGACATTAAAGCCGTTATTACCAAATTTCGCACCTGTTTTACTCTATTAGCTATTAATCTTTTAACTCGTATGCGAAGAGTGCGTAATTGAGATCGTACTATTTTAAGAACCTTTCACCTTTTGGGGCAGTCAATTGCGATTTAACCGCACTAGACTGTTTTCGTAGTGATACGAAAAGTCTCCCGTGTACAGGGACATGCCAACCACAATTTCATCCTTGAAAGGTAACATTACCGCTGCAATTGGCCGGCCAAAATGCTGACAAATGTATGCTAAAGCTAGAGCTCACGAATTGGCCACCTATGTAAGAACGTCGTAGCCGCGGGCAACATTCATATAAATGATCCTAAAAAAGAGAAAGGCAGGCTTTAGTTTATCGTCGTAAATATGTCTATATTTTTGTTTTTTAATTTTCAAAACCCAAACGGCTAAACAATCACTATTTCGGTTAAAGAAATATTTTAAATAAACAAAAAATGCTTGTGCGGAAATATTAAAATTTAAAATTTATTTCAATTCAAAACATATGAAAAGAATTTCTAATGTTTTTATTGTTTTTTTTTTCTGATTATTTAAATTTGTGACAATTTTTCAGTATTGGCTCTAGATTAGAAAGTGATTCTGGCAACACAGCTTTAGACAGAATTTTTTGTTCTCTAAACGGCAAGACAAGACATGCTACGCATACAATGCCATTTTTGGTTGTTCTGATTTTATTATTAAATTTCATTTTTTTCTTCCTTTTGTTGTTGCTTCATAATATTGCATTAGTGTTTGTGCATATTTTCCCCTACGGTTTTGAAAATTATGTTTTGATATGTATGTACATATGTACGTATGTATGTATGTTAGTATGTATGTTTTAATACGTAAAATTTTTATTTTGATGACATTGCAATTATTGAAGGACTTGTTTTTTTTTGCAAACGAATACTTGTGGATCCAAATACATATGTTTTACTCGTTTCAAGCTGGCTGTGAACTTCATACATATAAAGTTCACAGTGAAGATTGTACCCATTAAAAAACTTCTTGAATTTTACATATAATGCTTAGTTGTATAAAAATTATAATGATGTTCCACTTTGAAAGCCTCTTTTTTGAAATTTATTAAAACTTACACATTTCAATTCTAGCATCCGTAATCATACTTTCGTGTTTCCTATTGCTGAAAAATTTCTGCAACAATCTGCCCCAAAGAGAAGAGTCGGG
The DNA here is from genome assembly GCA_941918925.1 of Phyto melanocephala. Lineage (NCBI taxonomy): Eukaryota > Metazoa > Arthropoda > Insecta > Diptera > Rhinophoridae > Phyto > Phyto melanocephala. The sequence continues at coordinate 179,294,176 of OW799233.1, read as the reverse complement.
TGCTGAGAAACTTAGTCAATTAATTTCCGAATTTCTTAAAATTATTCGCTCTGTAAAAATTTGAATTAAAAGTGTTATTGTGCGAAACTCTAACGTTGATAATACACTTTGTGTAATAATATAAAGGGTGGTTCAATTTTAGGTCAGATATTGATTTTGAATAAAACACAAATTATTTAGAAAATTATTGTCATTTCTTTTTCTTATGATAATATTGGTATGGTTCAATTATGTATGGAACAAAATATCGGCCAAATGTCCGTCGCGACCTCGGCGGTACACCTCCATCCGATGGTCCAGATTTTCTAGACAATGTTGATGTTCAATTGTTGGGCACGATGATGAGTCGAGGTTGACTGCTCTTTTGCCACACTATCGCGAAAAATAGCAATGTTTTCCGTTCAACAAACTGAGAAGGCATTAATTTCACATTTCATACAGACATGTTTTGCTGCAATATAAATATTTTTCGCATTTCTCCCGATTGTGGACGTATTTGAACGATTATGTTGACCAATAGAATCACGAAACGCAATTTGATTTGATTGTGTATCTTTCCATGGTTTAAATTGAGTAAGTCTGAAATGTCAAATGAAATGCAGAAAAAAAACTTGACGTTTAGGTATGGTTCACATTCAACATTGGCCCTTAAAATTTTTACCACACTTTATATATGAAACTGCTGATTATTCTGTTTTTTTTTTTTTGGTTCAGTTGTAAATCCATCATTTGATCTCTGAAAAAAAAATAAATAAAAAACTTATTTAAACGAAAAAGTAATTTGATTACTTAAGCCTCAGTTAGCCGAGCGCATCCGTACTGTAATGTATCAGCTGTTCGTTTTTGGCTTATAGAATTTCCTTACATTCTTACGTGACATTTGTAAGCCAGTGATGGTCTGCTGGTTTGTTTTATGATTTCAGGGTATTTTTGCTTTTTTAATGGTACTTTTTTTTTTATATATTTTAATACGCAAAAGAAAAATAAAACAACTTTTGGTACTTTGCGTGTTAATTTATTTTTCTTCACGAATTTTTTAAATACAGTTTTGCGAACTATTGTGTCTATTTTAAACTTATACTATGTTTTATTCTGATTACTGTTGTTTCTTTTTTCGCTATACTTGCTAGAAACGCAATTACCACTATAATAATTATTTCCGCCTTAAAATTGCAAAACTGGAGACTTTTAAGCGTCTCGCACATACGCTTTGTATATACATTGTGTATAATAAATGTGAAATATGTAAAGATTAAAATTGTATTCAAATCTACTAATTAATATTAATTGATTTGTATACATACATAAACACATATATCAAATAAACTATAATTTGTTTATTATATTTTATTTATAAATGCTAGAGAATAAATATAACATATTAATATACATAAATAAATATACAAAATATTTTCTGATATCATTAGGTACTTTTTCTTCGTAATAAAAAACCATTTGTAAAATTGTAATACCCATCACTGTTTTATAATCAGCTGTTTATTTTTTTTACCAATATTAAAAAAAATAAACAAAATAAGTTTTTAAATTTAAGAAATTAAAGTTTCCTTGGTAATTTTTAATAAAATGGATGATGAACATCTAATTTTACTTGTTCAGGCAAAGGTTTAAATCAATAAACAATTCTTCTATATCCATTGAAAAAAGCACAGGCTTGTTTGAAAAATATTTTTTTTTAATTGCTTTATTTACCTATACTAATGCTGTTTTGTTTATGAATGTCAAAAACATATGTTACGTTTTTAATGTTCTATAACTGCACAAACGTGCTTACAGTACGTTCCATTACAGTACGGTTGCATCAGCGCTCGGCTAACGAAGGCTTTAATCACCTTTTTAGACAATATTCTCCTTTTCTGACTGCTGCTATACAGAAACAATACTAACACACTCTTTATAGCTCTTACGTATGCAAACAAGTTTAACACTACTATATACTTAGGTACATATACTTTACAGTAAGCATAGTATAGCAAGTAAGCTTGCAAAATTAAAAAAATAAAAAAACACTTTGGTTAGTACTTTTAAGTTCGTAGTCACAATCAATATCAGTTTCTACATATTTTGTTATTGATCCACACGTAAACAAGTACAAGTGTATGTATACCAAAGACTTGCCAGTAAATCAATGAACACTTTGAGACTGCAGGGTTATTATATTCGTGTATTTGTAGATAGATAAAAATCATAACTTTAACAATTGCAAAGGAAAACTGTAATACACATTATGGAAATTAGTTTAAAGTACGCACATCCATAGATAAAAATAACAACGTCAATTATGTAACAAAAAATATGAAATAATTTACAAGTTATATGAGCATTATTAATAATGATGATTAAATCAATAGAATTGTAATTAATGTATGTATGTATGTTTGTGTGCACATGTGCTAAGGTATGACAGTAGAATAAAGTATATCATAATTCAGAGTGTTCGTTAAGCAAAATATAGACTGTGAGCGTCAAAATAAAGTGTACAAAAACTTTTTCTACAATAAAGTATTTTTTTAGTCTTTTAAGATATGACTAAATTTATCATTCTAGGGTTTTTAATATTAGTATACTAATCTCTAGTTAGCTATAGAAAAACAATGAGAAATTTCTTACAAATACATAAATGATGGAGCAAAAACAAATTCGAATCCATATTTTACGCGTCAAAATAAAGTGTACATGTTGCATATGCATCATTTCAGCGGTGTGCTACTGTAAAAGAATATCGTTATATTTGGTTGTTTTCTTTATTTTAGCATTCTAATGAAAGGTTTTTATTGTTTTATGTAAATTAATTGTGATCTGCAGAGTAAGATCTCCTCGTGTGAAGTAAATTTTAATTTTTTTGGAATGGGAAAACAAACTTCTAGTGATATTAGAGAATTAGTAATAAAACTTCGGAATGAAGGAAAAACTTTCAGAAAAAATGGCTCTATTATAAACAGAAGCCACAATACTGCAAAAAAAATTATTGATAAAAACGAAAAATGCGGCAAAATAGAAAATCGTCCAGGGTCGGGCCGGCGAAAACTTTTTAAGGAGGCTGAAATAAGATCCATAGTGCGCGATGTAAAAAAGAATCCTTTTAAAAGTGCCGTTAAAATATCAGAGGAAGTTTCGGCAACATCAGAAACTACCGTAAGTGCCAGTACAATACGACGATCATTACACGAAAACGGGTAACATGGTCGATTCCCACGAAAGAAACCACTAATATTACCAGCTAATTAAAAAAGACGCCTAGAATACGCCAAAAAGTATGAAAATAAAGATGTTTCATTCTGGAATAATGTGCATTTTACTGATGAAAGTAAATTTGAGGTGTTTGGCCAGAAAAAACCAGTTAAAGTATGGAGAACAAAAAACAATGATTATGCTGACCAAAATTTAATAACCACGGTTAAGCATGGAGGGGGTTCGGTGATGGTGTGGGGATGTATGGCGGCAAACGGAGTAGGGAATTTGGTTTTTATTGAAAGTACAATGAATAAGAACATTTTGCAAAACAACGTGCCATTCAGTATGGAGAAATTGGGGTTGGAAGGATCTTGGATTTTTCAACAGGACAACGACCCCAAACATACATCCCATATAGTAAAAGAATGGCTTCTGTACCGCTCTCCCAAAACATTGGATCATCCTCCACAATCACCGGGCTTAAATCCAATTGAACATTTGTGGGAGCATTTGAACCGCCAACTCCGAAAAAGGACAATTAGCGATAAGAATATGCTGAAATCCGTTATAATGGAGGAATGGCAGAAAATTTCATCCGATATAACTAAAAAATTAGTAGAATCGATACCCAGAAGACTAAATTCTGTAATTAAGACAACAGCAAAATCAACTAAATACTAAATCGATTTTATTTTCATTTAAAAACAGTTTGTACACTTTTTTTTGACTCGTAAAAAATTAATTATTTTTTATTTTTGTTGTAAATTTTTTGTTGTTGTTAATATTTTTGCTGTTTTGTTTAGAATAAGGTAGAGAACTAAATACTGATTTAAAAGTACCTAAATGTAAAACTTTATCGTAAATGAAAATACTGATATAAAAACAATGTTTTAAAAAATATTTGTGTACACTTTTTTTTGACGCTCACAGTATATGTAAGTATGTATGTATTTGAAATTATAGTTAAAGACCAAAATCATAGACAAAAAAATTTTTAAAGAACCAAAAACATATTAAATACTGATTGAACCCGGTACACAATGCTGGACCCAAAAATATTTTTGTATTGCTTTCATTCTGATATCGGTGTTAGTTCAAATATCTGTGGCTTGGAGCTAAAAGGGCCAAAGTCAAAATATTTACTTTTGACAAAACTGGAACCTTTTATAGGTGCTTTAATAGTGACATTGGCCAGCATTTTATTTATGAAGCTGTTCTGGGTTAAGTATGACTTTAGCTGTTTTACCATAATGAAATAGAGCAAAAAAACAAATCTAACGCAATGATTAACTCAAAAGAGCAAAAAAGTGACATTTAGCTCCAAGCCACAGATATGTAGTTTATTGTTGTGAGTGCAATTTCCTTCTTTTGTTGTGTTCATGTATCCTTTTATGTATCTTTTTATTTATTTATAAGAAAGTTACAAATATGAACTCTGCTAAAGAAAAAAATATATATTTTTTTTTTCGATTAGATTGTTGTATTTATAAAATTTTTTTATGAATTATTTCGGTTAAATATTTAAAAATGATAAAGGCAAAATTTTTGGAAGTTATTATTCAATGATATAAACTATCCCACATGTACATATGTATGTATATAAAAAGGCTGAATTGAAACCTAAGAATAATCTAGTACGTAAGACATTTCGACCACAAGTTATTAGAATTCCGAAGGTATATTCATAAGGTATATGCACGCGGCAACAATCACAACAATTAAAAAACACTTGCATTTTGTTTTTTGCATAAATGTCTGCATATGACACACAATTTTTTTTTATCTTTGTCTTTAATTTTAAAATGACTATTTCTTGGTACAATGTATAGCAATTATTGCGACTCTTAGCTTCGGCGACATTCTTAAAATGAACTTTCTCCTCCCTTTGTAAACGAACAAGAAATTTTCATGAAAGTTGTTTATTTTATTAAAATTTTTATTTAAAATAACTGTACAGAAATTTCAAAAAATTACTATCATGTGTAAATGTAGGGTTAAACTGCGTGTTTGATTTCCTTTCTGATGCCGCTCTTTTTGAGCTTTGCATTTGCATACGACACATTTCCTTTATACCAATTCTGGACAATTAAACTTGAATTTACCAAATGAAAGACATTTACAAGTGTCATGTTTAATTAACAGATTTCAATAAAAACGACCAAAAAATATAAATTACACTTTTTTGTTGTTGAAAACACGATGTAAAAAATGTGATTTGCATTTGAAAGCAGAAGAAAAAGAGCAAATATTTAGTACATTCGAATCGCTGGAGGGGAGAAAGCCCTAAATACAAATGAGCTGGTTAAGGCCTTATTCTTAATACAAACATACATACATACATATTTATGTTTGACTAAACTTTATCGTTTGTTATTGTTGTATGAGTGTATGTGAATATGAGTAGATTTTTATTAGATAATGTCTTGTTGTTGCTATTGTCATTGCTGTTGTTGATATATTTAACGGTTGTACGATAGAAAGGATGGATGGATAGATGGTTGACAGACTCAATGTGTACAAGTGTAAAGTATGAGTAACAACGTGACAATAGAATCGTGAATAGATGCACTCGGCATAAGTAATTAAATTAGAATTTGACTACTCACCAATAGCAACAACTACAGCAAAAAAATGTAAAAAAAGGATAAAAAGTAGATAAAACAGGGGGTATATCTCATATAATAATTATAGCCGGCACAAGATACGAAGCGATATCATGACTGCGTTTCATTTTTACTCCCCATGAATATTAAAGAGATTTTACTGTTCTCTTCGTTGGCAGTTTATGTCGGTGTCACAATTTTTATTTTATTTTTGTTTTCCTTTTAATTTACATATTAAATTGAATTTTTTCTAAATTTAAAATTCCATCTAAAAAAAGACTGATTTATGTAAATTTCATTAAAAATGACACAAAGAGATATGTACACTGAAAAAAAAAACGCATACACACATGCTACAAAATATGGGTAAAAGTAAAAATAATTAAAAAAAAAATTTGAAAATGAAAAACTAACCCCCCATACCTAAACATGAGCGTCGAGCGTTAAGCGTTGGAGTTTTACATGTGTTTTGTTTTTGTTACAATACATGCAAAATTGCAACGCTTGACGCTCAACGCTCTTGTTTAGGTATGGGCCTTAATTGTTTGTTTTTTGTTATTAGAGGATAAATAATAAATATTTTGAAAAACTAATAACTAAATATGTACTTACCAAACAAACAACGAGCGTGACCGATGATGTGGGATTTTATTAGAACTGGTACTTGTATGTCATGACATTTTTTTGCCATCAACAATTTTATAAAAATACATTTTACACAAACTTCAGGGTGACAAAAAGTAATAAATTATTATAAAGAATGAGTTTATTAACACACCACAAAATAATGACAATAATGTCGTTGATGCATCCATCATAATCAACATCATTATCATCATTGTCGTCATCGCCTCAATAAGTACAACATATTTAGCCACTTTCATGCTTTTAGCGTGACAAATAAAAATGACACCCTTAGACAAATAACACGCAATCCATGTACTGGTACTGAATAACACGTTCTCTCTTAATAATGTCAATGATGTACTCGTACTTGTATGAATGATAATGACAGTGAACAGCAAGACAGACATAATCATACAGACAAAGAAGTAGTAGTTACAACAGAGAGAGTTAGAGTTTTAACGACAGCAACAGGCACTATTACTGAAATGTAGTAAAAATTTAATTAAATATGTTATAGTTAAAGTTATAGTCAATAAATAGCGATCCAACTATACTCTTTACCACAATTTATTTTTATATAGTTGTATAAGAATTAGGACCACTTAACAAAGAGTTTTGTGTTAAGACCTAACTCATAACTCAGAATTGTATGTTTTTAAAACAATTTTGGAAATTTCACAAACATTAAGGTTGCATTGGGTATAGATATTTTATATTTAACATTCTCGATCTCCAACTAATATCACATAAATCACTTAGTTACAAGCGTTTGCTCTAAACTATAACGATTTTAAAATATAGACTGGGGATTGCCCATCTTCTTCAGTATAATTATACTTATTTACTGATTTCGTAAACACACCAGAAGATCTGCATTTAGCAGTGTGCCTCCACCTTCTCACCTTCTTCACACAAAAAGATACATGGTTATTACATGATCACGACGGTCATATTATATTCTGTTTAACAATACTTGGTTGTCGAAAACAAGTGATAGTTATTTTAGTTATGTTTTATAATTTTTTTTTTTGTTACGATAATGATGACTTAAAAAATTATCATGACAAAAATAGTAGGATGTCTCCACAAAAATAACATTATATTTGAAGCCATTGAAAATTACAAATAACTATTAAGTGATAAGTGAAACAACAGTATGATTACAAGGCAGTCAAGCTATGATATTGTTTAATCATAATTTGTTTTCAACTATTCTTCTTCTTGTTAAATACAATTTTATTATTAAAAAATTTGACATGAAAACAAAATACAAAAATGATATAAAAATATATTCATATACATTAGTTTCTATAAACTTCTACCAGCAGCATAGAGCCGAAGCCAAAGTTCTTTTCAACTATTTTTTGACGTTTTCTTGTATGCGATGGTCATGATGAATCGGTTCTGACCACAGGCGAATATTGGATACTATTGAGTGCAAATGCTCCTTTAGTATTATGCACAGAAAAAAATAAAAATTTTTTTTTTAGTCATAGTATTATAATTTCATATTTTAATTACACATAATAATTATAACGTGCAACCATTATATGTTGTAACCACAATCATACAATTCGATCATAGTATGTTGCATTTAGATTTTGATTACCACAACCATGCTTTTTCTTTGCGTGCAGGTATACAAAATCCATCCACTAAAGAGCATATACCTGCATCAATAAATAGTAAATAAATTTCTCCGAGCAACACTAGATTCTGAACCACAGAAACTTACTTCAGATTATCTTGAACATTTATTTACCGATTAATTATTGGTTACATAAGCCTTCAGTTGTCCACAGAGGCCTACGTTTTATGCTTTAAAACACATTTAAGCACCGGTCCAGAGTCTAATAATGGACTAAAAATAGATGCGATATGTTTTTATGCGAATATTTATAAAAACATAAATCTTCTTAGAGATAAATAATAGTTAAAACGAACCTAGAAGGAGGAAGACAATAGATTTAGAATAGAATTCATACTAGGGCCAATAGTTATGGTACCAGATGTGATTTTAATATTCATTTATTTTAAAGATTTTTTTAGATAGACAGACAAACAAACAGAATGAACGTCTGAATGGACATTGCTTATTCGACTCGAAAGGTGTATCACCAACAACGCATAATATCATTTCTTTCTATGATGTTGTAGGGTATAAAAACACTTGTTATTAAACAGAATGAAATATTCTTTAGATTTCTTTTAGAAATACATTAATCTTTTGATAAGTTTTTCCAAAAACTGAAATTAAATTATCTTAAAGGAACTTTTAATACAAACTTTAAACGAGAATATTTAGGGTACATACACGCAAAGAAAAACCATGGTTACGACATGATCACGACGGTCATAATTTTTTCTCTAAAACAATATTTGGTTGTCGAAAACAAGTCATAGTTATTTTTGTTTCATTTCATCATATATTTTGTCACGATAATGAAGCATTTGTTTGAATTGTATCATTTAATGATTACTTTTCGTAAAAATTTCAAAATGGTTATCATTTAAAAATAGTATGATTTAAAAAATTTAATTTGACAAAAATAACATTATATTCAAAATCATTAAAAATTAAAAATAATCATTAAATAATAAGCGAGAAAACAGTATGATTACAAAATAATCAAGCTATGATTTTTTTTAATAATAATTTGATTTCAATTGTTCTTCTTCTTGCTGAATAAATTTTTATTATTTTAAAAGTTTGAGATGTCAAAAAAAGGAACAAAAATTTTGAAAAATTAAAGAAAATTTAAAAATAAACGAGAAAATGTAAAAAAATATTGGTATAAAAATTGCAATTAAATTGGTGAGTACAAGCAATATGTGTATGTTACAATACACATATTGCAAAAGCAAAGATTGTCGATTTCAATTGTAGTCATATATATGATAATTGAATGATACTTTAATTAAACATAATAATGATAACTGGTAACCATTATTATTTTAAACATAATCATACAATTTAATCATAGTATGTTGCTCTTCGATTATGGTTACCACAACCATATTTTTTCTTTGCGTGTAGTATATATTTATTGCATTATATCTTCCATAGTAATACAAAATTTCTAAGTTTATTAAAGCTTATTTTGAACAAAACTATCATACAAAATCCATTTTATAAACTTTTTTAAAATATAAAATTTTATTTTAAATATTTTCGGGTTGTAGTTTAATTTAAAATTATTTCCCAATCCTTTTATCATTTACAATAAACATTCCGAAGTCATTCGACTTCCATAATCCTAAACACGCCATATATGCTTTCAAGAATTTTGCTATTAACAATTTACAAACTCTTCCCATTAATATCGGAATTTACGCTAAAAAAATATTTAAAATATAATTTTAAAATAGACCATGAATACATTCTTTTAACTTACTTACTGCCCTGTTATGCTGTTATTGATGCCAAAACTCATTATAATTATAACTCTTTTTTAATGTTTTTATTTTTTTTTTTTTTTTTTTTCGAAAACATTAAACATTTACACTCAGTCTCATTAATTACAAAAGATTGTGAAAAAAGGGGGTTCAACACCCCCTTTTGGTACTTTGTGCTTTCATTTAGTTCAACAATATGGTACATTACTACGAGTACAACTTGGAACGAGATGAAAACTTACTCTTTTACTCGTAGTGATTAGTACAATGACTAATGAAACATTAATGAGCGCTGACTGGTTGACTGACTGAGTGTGATAAAAATTTAATGTTGTTGTTTTACTACTTGTATATACATACATTCACTTACTTACATAGTTGTCGTTATTGTTGTGGTAGTTGTTGTTGAAAATGTACCTTAAACATTTTATGGTGTGATAATTGCAATTGGTGCCATCACAAAGTTAAGTGATTCATAAAATATTTATTATAAAAAAATTTTTATTAATTATGCAAGTATATATTTAGTAGATATAAATACAATGTTAGTGAGCAGATACTGTTTGTATAGGGTTTGCCAATAAAAGCGGATCTATGAAGAAACATATGTATATGAATTATGTATGGAGTATGAAATTGTCGTGGACCCAAAACATTTAATTTTGCATGATTCTTTCTCGTATATAAGGCTTAGTTTGAGCGATGCCCTTTGAGGCAATCGTTTAACTTCAGCAGTGTAGCTTTACACTATTCTACAAGTCTTTACAATTTCATTTAATTTGATTGGAATTAAATAAAATGACATTTGTCCGATTGTCAAAAAATTAAAATAAAAATTTAAATCTAAACTATTACTGCCGTATTCAAGGCGAATTCATTCAAGTGAAATTTTCAGCCCAGCTGATGGGGAAGCATAATGTTAAAATTTTTTTAATTCGCCTTAATTTCATTTACTAATGCAGGGATTGGAGAAGGAGATTTTGGTTTCGGTATTAAGCAATTAACTTTAATGTACTTTTTTGATATTAAATTTGCCCAACTTATGTATTTATATTGCTTTAACACCATTTATAGTGTATTTCACATCATCTTTTTTTTAATCATATTTTATAATACTAAACATATCATAACAACTTCTCCTTCCATAATACACGAATTGGCCTTGACAGAAAACATCCTCTAAAAAGTTGCTTTGTTGTATCAATTTGCCGTTGCATATACCTGTATGAATATGCCTTGGGCGTATTCATAAAAAGTATATTCGGTTTATTAAAGGCTTATCTGACAGATGTTGTATATAAGTTTACATTTAAAAAAAATTAAAAACTCCTGTGTAGTAAACAATCAGCAATTTTTTTATCTTCTTCAGGAATGAAAATGAATGATTTGAAATTATTTTTATACACTTCGCTAGTGGTGCCAAGGGTATATGCATAACTTAGCTTTGTCATTCTTATGAAAAGCAAAGTGTGTTTTTTGTAAGGGTATATAATATAAAAACTAATACTAGTTTCTGAAGAATGATAACTCTATACAATTACTATTTGAATATGGTGTCAGACGATTGGCACTTTAAGAACAAGATCTTGTTCAGTTATTGACTGGACTATTTCAAAACAAGTCCGCAAGCAAGCATTGATCTTTTATATTGATGAACAATATCTCCATTCAAAGTGCTGCTACACGCAAAGAAAAACCATGGTTGCGACATGATCACGACGGTCATATTATTTTTTCTAAAACTATATTTGGTTGTCGAAAACAAGAAATAGTTATTTTTGTTTCATTTCATCATAAATTTTGTCATGATAATCAAGCATTTGTTTGAATTATATCATTTAATGATTACTTTTCGTAAAAATTTCAAAATGGTTATCATTTAAAAATAGTATAATTTAAAAACATTAATTTGACAACAATAACATTATATTCAAAATCATTAAAAATTAAAAATAATCATTAAATAATAAGTGAGACAATAGTATGATTTCTTTTTAATAATAATTTGATTTCAATTGTTCTTCTTCTTGCTGAATAAATTTTTATTATTTTAAAAAGTTGAGATGTCAAAAAAATAAACAAAAATTTTGAAAAATTAAAGAAAATTTAAAAATAAACGAGAAAATGTAAAAAAATATTGGTAAAAAATTGCAATTAAATTGGTAAGTACAATGAATATGTGTATGTTACAGCAAAAGACAATAATTTGCCGTAAAAAAGCAAAGATTGTCGATTTCAATTGTAGTCATATATATGATTATTGAATGATGATTAATTTAAACATAATAATGATAACTGGTAACCATTATTATTTTAAACATAATCATACAATTCAATCATAGTATGTTGCTCTTCGATTATGGTCACCACAACCATATTTTTTCTTTGCGTGTACTAAGCGAAAACCGAGCTTCGCTACTTACCTAATGATATAAGTAATGAGCACGGTAAAAATTTTTAAAATACCAGTTTTCAATAAAAAAAAAAATTAACAACCTGTAGATGATATTCTGTAAGGGGTGTCTCGAAATGCTTTTTTATATTTTAAAATATCTCCCAAATCTATTTTTTTTTAAACAAAAAATATATTTTATTGACGTTATGGAGAAAAATTTCTAAACTTTATTATGCAAAAAACCAGTTTCAAATTTTATTTTCTTTTGCAAAATTTCCCACTTTTTTCTTAACGCTTTGCATTAAACGTTGGACACACGTTTTACCGAAGTGTTTGATAGCTTTTTTCCAAATAAATCCAAATTTTTTTACATTTGCAGAAGCTTTGAAGATTGTTCTTAGGTACTGCTTAATTATAGCCCAATAGCGTTCAATAGGCCTTAGCTCTGGACAATTAGGTGGATTCATGTTTTTCGGTACAAAATTTATTTTTTTGGCCTCATACCACTCAAGGAAGTCTTTGCTGTAGTGGCAGCTTGCCAAGTCGGGCCAAAACAGTGGAAGTATATTGTGGCTTCTGTCTAATGGCAATACAGCCTTTTTCAGGCACTCATTAATATAAAATTGGCTGTTCATTGTACGATTCACAATGATTGCCTTTGAAGTTTTCCCACATGTACATATTGCTTGCCATATCATATATTTTTTGGCGAATTTTGAAATCTTTTTATATTTAAATTTATCGGAAACATTAGCTCTTTTATTAGAAACATAAAAACTCTGACCAGGAAGCTCTGAATAGTCAGCCTTACAATAGGTTTCATCGTTCATTAAAATACGTCCATTAAAATACATCCATTTATTTAATTTGTGACGTAGCAACTGTCTTGCTCTTATTCTTGCCGTTTTTGTTCCTTTTTCGTTTCGGTTTGGAGCTTTCTTGACTTTGAATGTTCTTAGATTTTCTTTTTTCTTTAATCGTTCTACAAGCGACTTCGAAATATTTAGTTTTCGTGCGATATCGCGAATGGAAATGTTTGGATTTTGCTTCCAAAGTGCCTTCACCTTTTTAACGATTTGAGGATTCCTTAAACCATGAGGCCCTCCACCTTTCTTGCGCTTAATAGACAAGTCTTTTTTGAATTTAAAAATAACGTTACGGGCAGTCTGTCTGGACATTTTTGCCCGTCGCGCAACTTCAGCGTTAGAAAGTTGTTTATTTTCATTATAAATATCCATAATATTTTTTCTCACTTTTTCTCTATTTGACGACATTTTAAATACGGATTAAATAATTTAAATAAACTTATTAACAAAGTATTGTGGACACTTAAAACCATCACAGAGTGGAACAAAAAAATTAATTAAATAATAATTGTTTGCGTAGTGCCCTGTAAAAAATGTAAAAAAGCATTTCGAGACACCCCTTAGTAAGTTTTTTAAATAAAATAGCAAACTTCCTGGCATGTAAATATTTTAATTTGCGTTCGTCTATCTTAAATAGTTAAAGAACTAGCAGAACCCGGACCACTTTGCTGGCCCGAACAAAATTTTGAATTGTATTCCTTCCCAAACACTGTATATATTAAAATTGATATCAAAGAGAAATATCGTCGATCGTAAATTATTGTGTTCTATAAGACATATAAGACATATGTATACCTATAGAACATAATAATTTACGAACGACGATATATCTTAAAATTTGGGTTTTTAGGGGCACTACTTTCCCTGCTGCGATCGTACCGATTTTTGTCTGTAATAATACAAATGGTTTAGAAATAGAGCACTCAAAACTAAAGATTATAGATGTAAACCTTTTTGTGGGTATTTAATTTAATTTATTTCCTTTATATAGAACGTGCCACGCCCAGTATTCTTTAAAAGCCCTTTTTAGGTTTAACTATGCAAGATCTTTTTATAATATTCAACACTAGTTACGAGTTTTTAAACAATTCAAGAAATCGTTCCATTCGTTCCCCGATTTTTAACAAATTTAAAAAATAAGGCGTAAAAGTGGGCAAGAGCAAATTTTCTTTCCTTTAAACTCTTAGTTGGGTAATGATGACCAATAAAGGAAAAATAAAAAAATTCTTAAGTGATGCAATTACAAACAAACGGCGTTTGAATTTTTTTATATAGAAAAAGCTGTACAAGTTTCTTATTAATTAGGCTTTTAATATTATTCTATTAAAGGGTCCGCCAAATAACTTATTTTTTTTAAATGATATGAGAAAAAAGTGTAGCTTCGGCTGTGTGGCACGTAGCGCCGTCCTGTTGAAACCGAATGTTGCCAATATCCTCCTCTTCAATTTTTGTGAACAAAAATTCGTTCAACATGGCCCGATAACGATCGACATTGACTACGGCCATTTTTTGCGCATTTTCGAAGAAAAATGACCCAATTATGCCTCTGGACCAAAATCCGCACCAAACAGTGACTCGTTTTGGGTGTATCGGATTTTCAATGTATGCGTGCGGGTTTTCTGTGACCCAAATGCGACAATTTTGCTTGTTTACATGGCCGCCAAGATCAAAATGAACTTCATCGGAAAAAATGATTTTTTTTTGCAAAATCGGCCATCGCAATATCGGTAATGTCGCAATATTTCCCAACGTTGTTCAAGCGTATACACAACCATATTCGTTCAACGGAAGAATAAAACTAATTATCTGTCAAATCAGACATGAGCTAAGTGTTACCATTCACGAATTAAGCACTAGTTGAAAAAAAACGTTAGATGGCGGACCCTTTATTATGTTATTTAAAAAATGTGATTGTTTTAAAATACTTTCATTTAACAAAATTTAAATTAAGTTTAGAAAATATAAACAAACAGATTTCCGTTCCCTTTTCCCCTCCGCTATAAACATTGAGTTTCGGCCAAAAATAATACTCAATGTAGGCACACGTTTACATTTTTTTTTTATATCGCTGCTGCTAAAGGCTTTTTAAAATAATTGGTTTTATAATTAAAAAGCTAAACTTACATACAATTGTACTTCGATATTACATATAAACTTTTTTATATACTAAAGTCTGTATTTGTATCAAAAGAACACTTTTCATTCTACGTTTTCCTGTTCCTGTGTAAAATTTTTTATGACTTTTTTTCTATTTCATCTTTAACCTAAAATAATGTCAAAATGATAAATAATATAAAATAAAATATAAAAAGAAACACTAACAAATAAATAAACAACAGAACTAGAAATCAATAGTACAAGATGAATATAAAGAAAAGAATGAAGCAAAGGACGAAAATCTAAAATACGACTACAAATAGTAAACATACATACATACACACACACATACTATTCATTTTCATTCTTTTTCCTTTCAATATCAAATAAGAAACTGCAACAACAACAGCAAAAATATACAAATAAATAAAAATAAATAGAATCAATAGATTGACAGCAATAGAAAATCTCGTAGTATTGATGTTTATATTTATTTGCACACATTTGTTTAGTTGTATTAGTATACAACCATGTGTGTATGTATTTATAACTGTGTATGGAAAAGTAAACAAATCTTTGAAAACTTTTGCAAATTTCCTTCCAAAGGACTTACTTGACAAAAGTGACAGCTATTATGTGTTTACACAAACGCTTGCTCATTCATTCAAGTCATTCTATGTCGGCTAAAAAATAATCAATTTTTTACACATGAATTTAATTGCAGCTTGGGTAAACTATGGAATTGTTATTGGAACTTTATCTGGAGTTTTTTGGGTTACAAGACCATTAATTTCATAGACTTAACTATGGTTAACATAAAAGGCGATTGCTTAAATTATTTCTTTTCTGAAAAATAATGTTTCCCTCTTTTCTGACTATTTTGTGTAAAATGTGATTCTTTTTTAAGATAAATTTAATACCAAATTAAAGGCATTTAAAACCACTGGGAACAATTTATGGCAGTCGATCATGATCGAAATTTTTCTTCAACAACCGAGCTCACTGTGCATTTGGTGTAGGGTTTCCAATAAGAATTTTAAAATTTTGATTTCGTTTAAATACCGTGATTTTCCCTCTGATAAATGGTGAAAACCAACATTTCAAAAATTTAGTTAATAGTGTAAACGATCTCCAAAAAGCATTATGTTATAATTCTTGTATTTTTTTTTATTAATTTAACTACTAAAATTAACGACTACAAGTCATATTCGAAAGTAAGGGTCGGAGAAAGAGTAAAATTTTTTTACAGAAACGAAATCGCCATTATCTTACTTTTTTTCTGAATACAAAATTTTAATAATTATTGGATTAGTTTTACAACCAACACTAATCCAAAATGGAGTTTAAAAATTTAATAACTTTTACATTTTATGTATATTATTTTACTATAAAATATACAAAATGCCTCTTCACTTAAATGACCTCAGTTTTTAGCTTCGCAATGAGGAGTTCATTTTACAATATTTTTCATAAAATCTATAATCGCTCCTTCAAATAACCTAAAATAAAATAGTCGGATGCTGTCAAATCTGTCTTAAGGGCTGGCCCACTTATTTCTAATAATACACCGCTATTCATTTAGGGTTACAGCACTTCCATCGTTATTTTCGAGCCTACAGTTCTGCTTAACAATAAAGCTATTGAAATGAAAATTTGAATTTCTAGTCATTTGTTGAAATTAAACTGCAAAACTTACTGATTATCTGGGGGTTTTAGTTCTTGCACTAACCATAATGGAATAATAACATTAAATCTTTTTTTGAATTTGCGCCGCAGTAGGTAGGTAGGTAGGTAAGGCTGGTGCAAAGTTACCCTCACACCTTTACTTCGGAAACCATTACGGTCCATTTTGACGTCATTCCAGAGTCTCCGGCGGGAAACGAACCCGCAACCCCCAAACAACTGACTTGTCCTGTACTGACTAGTCCACAGGGGGTGCAAAGTTACCCTCACACCTTCACCCGGAGGCCATTACGGTCCATTGTGACGCCTTAATAGAGAGAGGAATATAATAAGAATAGAAATATTTAGAATAGAAGAGAAGAGAAAGAGAAGCAGACAATTCCAGAGTCTCCGGCGGGAATCGAACCCGCAACCCCCAAACAACTGACTTGTCCTTTACTGACTAGTCCACGGGGGCACTCATAATAATAGCGCCGTAGTAACTTTTGGGCCATTCCTAGCTGAGCAGAACGCCTTTTGCTATCCGCACGATCAATATTTTTTTTTTCAGTGCGAATTAAACAAAGTTTGACGGCTCGCGGCAAATCTCTTACGGTAGCGATGAACTAAGCAACGAATCATTATCTTAAGGGGCAAAGTTCTGACTTTAAAATGTTGACGATATAATTGATCGATATTGATTGATAATTGATATTCAAAATCTATTATTTTTTATCTCTGTTCATTAATTATTGTTATTTACATATATAATCTAAAAAAACAAGAAAAAGTTTTTGATTTTTTTAAACCCCATGATGACTTTTGGCCATTTATAATGAGGCAATTGTTCAATTTCTTAAGAGCTTGTTTGCTTAGCAGACAGGATCGTTCTTTTGCAAAAACAGTTTGGTTGTAAGTTCGTATCCAGATATATTTTTCTAGAGGTTATTGTTTTTTTATACTTATATTTTTTCTATCATTTTAACAAATTATAATTATTTTTTTAAATATACTTGCTTGTATTCACAAGAAGTACTAAAGCTGGATTCACCCATAAAATTTTAGTTCAGAACAAATTTTTTTTATATTGAGTTTGATGTTTAACTTTTGAGAGAGAGAGAGATTATTTTGTTCAGAAAGATTTTTCTTGAATTGGTTTAATTTTAATTCTTGTTCAGAAGAAACTGAATTGGGATGCCAATTTTTTTCAATATTTACATGAAAATTGAATTTGGTTGCCACATCACACAGTGTCAGTACATTTATTATACAAAAATTGTTTTTGCCGAAAATTAACAACTAAAATGGAATTTAATGAAAATATTGCTCAAAAATTAATAGAAGAATTAAAAAAACCAGGAAGAGAATGTTTGTATGACATGAGCAATAGTGCATACAAAAATAATTATTTAAAACAGGGTTTTTCTCACTGCGACTCATTTTATTTTCAATTTTTTTTATAAATTTCTTTTGCAAACAAATTGACTTTAAGCACTTAATTAAAAATAATAATTTTAGTTTTCTTTTAACCGACATTTTCTTCACATATATTTTAATGAAATAATTTACGTTTGTATTTATTTACATAGTTTGCTAGCGGTGCTGCAACTTTGTACAACTGTTTGCATTTTTATATTATATGGCAGCTTTGTTTTTTTGGACAAATTTTCCGAAATGGGTGAATCGTTCTGCAGAAAACTCTCAGTAAAAAATGTTATTCTCCGGAAAAAATTTTGTTCAGAACGAATGGGTGAATTCACCTTAAGTGTCGTTTTTTTCATAAAGTCATAACTTGCCAAATGATTTTAAATGAATAAAAACTTTTGTATTGTTTATTGTAAAATTTTGTTTTTTTTTTTAATTTTCAAATGTTATGGCATTATGCACTATACGATTTTGTATTTTTTTTTAGGTTTTGTTAAGAAGCATTTTTTTACATTTTAATAATCTATTTCAAATCATGTTTAAAATTGCTCTAGAATTTTATAAATTGTTTTTATAGTGCAACTTCATTAAAATTACAAATGATGTTGTACTATTTGATTACATTTTAAAATGCAGACACAAAAAAATTCTATGAATATCACTTTCCTAATACGTCCAATGGCAAAAATACTTTAAATTTATGCTCTTTACATTTACCAAATATCTTTTTATCCATGAGCCTTAAAACAAAAATGTGTAACTGCCGGAATTCATTGAAAGAGAGAGAGAGAGAGTTATCTTCTCGCTGCAATATAATAAAAGAACTAGTGTCGTTTTAACAGCATAATATTGACTAGCTTCTTGAAACACTATCACTACACTTTATATATCATTAAGAAAAATATCGACATTTTAGGGGTAGCTGTAACTTATGTTACATTTGTACTCAAACACAAACGAACGCATTAAACATTAAATTGAAGTCCGGAAATCACTTCTTAACACTTTGCCTTTTGGACATCCATAAAGATTGATTGATATTAAATCATTCATTTAAACAAACGACTTGTTGAGTTTTTACGTTGAATTTATTTATTTATCGGCAAATAATGTTGGTCTGTTCTTCTAAATATTTATTTGTATGCCACTCTGTCTGTCTCTCTGCCTGTCTGTCTGTCAATCGGCAAATTGTTCAATCATCCATGTTTATATTCATTTTGTTTTAAGGGTTGTACTACGTTCTGGGATTTTAAGTAAATATAATTGCAAAACGAATGTATGTGAGTTATAATAAATATCTTTAATAATGTTGATATCGTGTCAATATACAATGGATATTGTCCTGTTATAAACACAAGTACATTGACTACCACCGTCATCATCAGCATCATCATCATCAACATTATAATCATTATTGAGTTGCCTTTAATCTGTTCCTCATATTAATTTCAATTATTTGCCTTAATGTGGGTTTCTACAATTCCTTTATTCTATCGCAAGTATTATTTTCATTTTAAAATCTCTATAGCGAAATCTCTTGAGATTAAATAAGAATATCACAATCGAAAACATTAATTGATAAAATCTTATTTATGAAATTGTTTGTATTAAATTCAGTATATTTTGCTACATACTTATTTTAATATTAAGTCGACATGGAAATTTCTAGGTACTTACAGCTAAGCCTAAGCAAGAGCGACATGTGTTTTTAGCTGTAAAAAATTCTCATGTCCATATAATTTGTACGAAGCCAAAATACTGCGACGGCAAGTCTTTGCAATCCAACTTTGATAAGGCGTTAGGTATTCAATTGGCTGCAGTACAACTGTTGTTGTTTTTATACCTGCCACCAAAAAAATCGAAATAACCATTTTAGACCCCATAAAGTAAATATATATACTGATTTGGGGTTTCATTTTATGACGCTCTAGCTATGTCCGTCCGTCTGTCGGTCTGTTGAAAGCACGATGGAGGTCGCACCGAAAAAGCTAGGGGGCTCAAATTTTGGCAGAATATTTCTTATAGACAAGGTTTGTTTGGTATTGAAAGTGGGCTAAATCGGAATATTAAGAAGAGAGTTATAGCTCGTAATACCAGAGTAGGTCAAAAAAACCGTGTCCTTCCAACATCGAATATAATGGAATTGTATCCAAACGCATTAACGTAGACTTATGAAACTTCGAATACATATTTCCTGAGTAAAAACAAAATTTTCCCTGACAATTGCTTAAATCTATACATTAGGAAAGGAGTTATAGGACAAAATGTACGAAAATGTATACCGCAGAGTGTATGTTTCGGTATATTCAACATTTAAAACCTAATAAAACGGACAAAATTAGATTTACGATTCTGAAATTTTGCAACCATTGCTTTTGGGTCAAAGGCTTTGTACTAATGGAAAATAAGTGTTACATGCCCTCTTTTACGCCCACCTACCATATAACGCTTTATCTCAAATTCATATTATTTCTCTATGAATAAAGATTTTGGAATAATAAAGAATTATATTGAAATATCTAAGTTGTATTCATTAGCAGAAGCAACTTTGACACGCCTACTGTAACGCCCACTTTTCACGTTATCTACTGTTAATGAAATTTAAAAGCTCATAAAACCGACAAAATTAGAGGTATGATGATGAAATATGCTACATATATCCTTCTAGTCAATGTCATTGTTATGCTAGAAAATTTAGGTGACACGCCCACTTTAACGAGTACCTCCCATATAACGGTAGTACACAAGTTGACGTTTCTGTTTAGGTTTATCGCTTCAGTGTTAGAGCTTAAAAAAAGCGTGCTTAGTCTGGCTGTTGCTTTGTTATTTTTTGAAATAAGTCATTGTTTCAACTTCTAAGTCGGTGAATAGAATTTTGAAGATGCAGGATTGTTATAGTAGACTTTGATGAAACTTAAATACGTGCATGTATGCAATCATAAAATTTTCTTAATCTGACCTCGATATAATATCTTTTACATAAATATATAGTGATATACTTCATACATGCATTTAACAAACAAGTGTGAAGGTGGCAAAAAACAATATTTTCTGACAAAAATATGTGTAAAGCACAGAGACCTGTTTTGCTTGTACTTTAAGCGTTTTATGGAACGATTTTAAAGCTTTTCGGGTTCAAAATGGACTCGAACTTCTTATTTAATAATACTACGTAGGGGCCCAAAAAAATATTGGCATAGAATTTTAGAAATAAAAGACAGCCATATATCTTATGCAAAAGACAAATAGGTGCAGTACATGCCTGCACCTAAGCAAAGTGTTAAATAGGTCACCCTACATCATGCTAATTTAAGATAATTTTAATGTTAATCATTTTTACACATTACATGTGCAACAGCACTTTTTCAAATAAATTCTAACATTTTCTGTTTATTTTAATTGATTTTTTTATATGATGTTAGAAATTTAAAAATTTGATAGAACCCACCTGCAAGTAATGATTCTTAACTGTATAGTTGAAATGTTTTTTCAATGAATATTCAGTAATTTTCAAAAAAAAATCAATTATACTCTTATACTGAAAACAGTGAAATGTTCTAGACAGTCTACGTTTTTAAAAACTAGTACTAATTTCTAATAGCAAAAATCATTCACATTACAAGTTTTCTTTCAGTTTCAGTTTCTCTTATCTTGGAATTCATTTTGATTTCAAATTAAAAATTTTTCTTCAGAGAAAATTAAATCATTTATTTATTTTTTAACAAACCAAAAACAATTTAAAGTCTTCTTTATTTAAATTTTCCCCCCTTAAATGCTAAAAATTCAAATGCAACCATTTTTTTTTTTTCATTTAAATGTCGCATTAATTATAATTAATTTCTGTCATCCAATAAATTACAATTAAAAGAAAAAACAATTTATTTCGTAAATACATAAGCAAAAAATAAAACTTTTACTTTAAATCACAATTTTTGATAATATTTAATTCATCTTTCTTACAGGGATCCCCCAATATTAAAGGCTCACAATAATACGGACATCATACTGCGTCTGCCTATGGGAAAAAGGATTAAGGACATAAGATGGCTCTCAGTATGGTGTAGACGTTTCACGGTAAGTTAAATACTATTGTTGTGGTTTTCTTTATCGTCATTATTATTAACATTTTCTTCATTATATTGTGTTCGTATTTGTGCTTTTTTCTTTTGTTGTGGTACAATGTTCTGTTTGCAGTGCTGCAATAAAAGAGAAAAAGTTTTATTATACACATTAAACTTCAGTTTTTTTTTTTTCAATTTAAATATGAAATTTATAGCATTTTTGTTCTAAATAATTCCCAAACTTTTGCTATTAACTTACGATTTATAAACCAGTCGCAAATTTAAAAAGTGTACAAATACAAGTCAAATACTTATTTTAAACACAATTATTGCAAAATAGAATAAAATAATAATTCTTAAAGAATGTCTTCAATTTAATTTTTAAAATAATTCAAAAGTAAAAAAGATTGCAAAATACTTTGTAGAAGTATTTTACGTTTTTCTTTTTTTTTTTTTTTGACAGGCAGACTTTAAATTAAAAAACAATTTACAGGATTATTCAAAATGCACTTAATTAATTGGCTTTTAAAGCATTGATGTTTGAATATTCATTCGATGGTTACGGCTATTATATATTTCGTCGTTAATAAAATTGTGTAAAACTAGTTGGAAATAATTCGTAGAAACAATTTCCTTTTATTTATTGTTAATAGTTTTTTTTATACAAAATTCAATTATTTGATTTTAAAAAGTACAAATATGTTTGTATGTATTAACGTTTTTTCTTTTCCGGAACTTTTTTTGATTTTCGGGAAAGCAAAAATAATCTTTTAATATTCCGGAATCTTGGTAATTCTTGTGCAATGCAAAACGATTCAAAATATTATATTTGCAGCTTTATTTTACAAAAATTAAATGGGATCTATTGTCAATTTAAATTTTAATAGTTTTTTAAAAAGTTTCTCTCAGTTTTGACAGATGCTGGTCTAATACCGGGTATTTTTAATAAAGTTATAGAATTTTAAGTTGGCAACACTTTTTTAACTGGTGGTCATTATATCAGCCGACTAGTGATTTATGTTTAGTTTGATTTGGCAATAAAATAAATAGCAAGTCTTACTTTCAGTGAATGGGACCAGAACAGGATTGCCGTTGATTCCGATTTTCATAAGTGTATTTTGTTTAACGATAAAGCTCATTTTTGCTTGAATCGATATGTCCATAAACGAAATTGCCGTATTTAGGGTGATTTCAATCCATAAGTGTGTGTTGAGACACCGTTACATTCAGAAAAACTGACTGTTTTTCGAGCTTTATGGGCTGGTAGAATCATTGATCCGTCCTTCTTAAAAAAGAGATGGTTACAGTCAATGGTGAACGCTATAGAGCCTTGATTACTGACTTCTTCGTCTTCAATTAAACAACCATGTTGTGCAGGAGCTGTAGTTTAAACAAACGATGCCATATGTCACACATCACGTGCTACACTTTATATTGAAGGAAACTAATTTTATATTTCTGACCCGTAAATTGGCCTCCAATATCGTGCGATTTAATATCGTTATACTATTTTCTGTGGAGATATGTGCAATCGCTACTCTACAACGATAAGCGCGAAACGATTGACAACTTGGAGGATAATATTTGACGCGTTATTGCCGATATACGGCTACAAATGTTGGAAAAAGTCATGGAAAATTAGACATCCAGATAAGACTACGTCCGAGCCAACCGTCAAATGGCAGAAGTCATATTTAAATTATAATGCTGGAGATTATCTTTATTATATAGTAAATTTCTTTTCGATTAAAATAATTCAACGTTTTTATTTAATTTCAAAATTGTATGCCTTTATAAAAAACAAGTAAGAGCGCTATATTCGGCCGTGCCGAATCTTTTATACCCTTCAGAACGTGTAGTCATGCAATAACAGTAGTTTGTATCACCATTCATCCCATATAAAATACGTACATACATATAAAAAACATACATATATTAAAACATCCCATTGTAAAATTATAAATTTACGTATGTACGTTTAAAAAAATAAATAAAAAAAAAATTTAAAAAAAAATTTAAAAAAAAATTAAAATATATATAATAAATATAAAACAAAAAAAAAAATAAAAAAAAAATTAAAAAAAAAATTAAAAAAATAAAAATATAAATAATATATTAAATAAAAAAATAAAAAAAAATTTTAAAAAAAATATAAAAAAAAATTTTTTTGGCTCAGCTGGGATTCGATACCCCTTATGAAATTTTCACATCACAAAAAGAACAGCTAAAGATCAATTTATCAACTGAAACTACCTACTTAAGTGTACCCTGATAATTTTTTTACAATTATCAGGGCATATTTATTTATCAGGTAATTGCAGTTCAGAGACTCTTTTTATTTTTTATATACAAAGTTTGACATTCGAAATAAAGGATAGAATGAGAAAATTTGTTTTTTACAGCTGAAGTGCAAAAAAATAATTAATAAAAAAATAATCAGCTGACGAATCAAGACTACTTGTTAAGTCAATACACTTTGTATAATTATATGATGAATTTTACAATTTCAAATAAATGAGAGAAGAGAGAGAGAATTGTTTTGTATATATAAAGTTATACAGTTGAAGTTTGAACAAAGTGCAGAAAAAAGTACTCAGTTAATGAATCTAAAACCATGTGATGACTAAATTGCCTTGGCCTGGGTTACTTACATCCAACACTTAATCACCGGTAAATAAAATTCTGATTATGAAACCATAGCTGGATTCGACGATGTTATCCATTTAGCTAGTTTCGGCAAAAATATACCTTTTAATATTATTCTTTCATTATCACATTTAAATTTCTGTTTTGGGTATATTTTTAACAATATTTAATTTAAACAAAATTTTTTTTCGTAACATATAATAATATAATGATAATGTCTGCATCTAGATATGTTACTGGAATTACGATAACAATATCGAACATTTGGCTTTCTTCAGTTTCTTTGTTTTATTCTTTTCTAATAGATTTTCAAATTGAATAAACAAATTTTTATAAAAATATAAAAATTTAAAACTATTTAAATTTGTTTAGAATACTGGTATGCAAAGCAACAGCATTTAATATAGCATTTCATATAAAAAATCGCATTAGTTCAAATAGTTATTCTTTAAAACATAATGTTTAGAAATATGGGCATCAAATACTGTCTAAACAAATACACCAACGTTATGTTAACGAAATTAGTCTTAATGCTAGCGTGGGAAAAGATATAAAAAAAGATATAAAAAAATGTTTCATTGCTACTCTTAACATATTTTGAAAAAAAAACAATGTGGGTTGCAAAGGTGGAGGTGAAAAAAAATACTTTTATTTATAGGCGTATCAAATGTATAATATTAGTACTACTACTTCTTTAAAATAATTGCACTCAATTATTTGTGCATTAAAGGGTTAAATCGTAATTAATGAATTACGGGTGGTATGCGTGATTTTAAATTCAGTGAACGCGGAGTTGTATGAGTAATATTATATTTTTTATATATGTTCAACCATACAGGAAATGATAAAGTGATTATAGTTAGGTAAAAAATTTTTAATTTTAATATTAGCGTTTTTTGTATTAAAAAATAAATTTTTAATTTTCTGTACTTAAGCAAATCATGTTTATTTAAAAAAAAATTAATTTTAAAAGTAATATTTTCGATTCATAAAAGTTACCAACCAGGTTTAAGTCCGAAACTACTTTTTTTTAATTAATGCCTAAAGAGCAAATATTTACGAATAGAAGCAGTTGTGACACCAAATGAAAGAGAGAAAAATCTGATCAAAACCCTATCAAAAACTTAAACTGCAAGTTTTTGACTTAAGACCTTTTTGCCTAACAACAAAGAATTTTTACTTGACTTCCCGGCTTTAGTAAAAAAAGGACATTTACATAAAATAAAGCAACATAGAATGGGAACAAAATACTTTACATATTTAATATGCAAAAAAAAATTATGCAACCGCACCCATCACAAACTTTATCCTTTAAATATTTACATACGTTTGTATGTGTGCATTTATGTATGAATATTACAAATTAAATACATATCTAAAATGCA
Source organism: Phyto melanocephala (assembly GCA_941918925.1). Taxonomy (NCBI): domain Eukaryota; kingdom Metazoa; phylum Arthropoda; class Insecta; order Diptera; family Rhinophoridae; genus Phyto; species Phyto melanocephala. The sequence continues at coordinate 179,267,821 of OW799233.1, read as the reverse complement.
TAATAGAAAAAGTAAAACGACAAACACAAGAAACCACAATATAATTTGACTTAAAAAAAACATACAAATTTCCACAAGCCAACAAAATAACTATAAAACAACAAAACAAAGAACTTAGATTTAATCCACAGCAGTAACATTAATTAAAATTATTTGAAAAATTTAATTTTGTTTTATTTATTTCTTTATTAACTTTATCTTGTCCAAATATTTGGGACCCATCAACTTGTATAATATACACATATAGCTAACATATGCATTAAGTTAGTTAAAAAAAAAAATATTTAAATAAAGAAGAGAAACAATTTTTCGTCAAAAATTATTTTTTTTCAATTATTTTCCAACAATATACAAAAGAAATTTACATAAATACACACAATCCGCATGTGAAATGGCAGCCAACAATAAAAACAAAGAAAACTGCAACGAATTTTTTACGTTTAATTAGACAAAGAATTTGCATGCATTAATGTACAAGTAACAAATTGTAGGAGTTTTGGGTACATAAATATTTTTAAAGATGGCGTATTTGTAGTCGTCGTCCTTCTTAAAAAAAAATTAACGTTGTAGTAATAATACATTATACGGCAGACATTTTTGATTAATACAAGTGCTACTCACAACATATATTTTTATTTATGTATATACTAAACAAAAAACACACACACACATACATAAATAAGTAACACGTATTGTAGATACATGTATATAAATATGCAACCACTTAGATATTTATATTTATATACACACGTATTTAAGGAATATTTATACAAATATACATAAAATACGAAATACTATTCACACTTACTCACACACATAAACATCATACAAACCGAGCAGCGTTGTCAACTTTAAAATTTCAAAAAGCACCATAACCCAGGAAAAAACGCGTCATTCTCATAAAAAAGCACTAAATTTATAATTTGTAAATTATTTTTTTATTTATTTAATAAAATTATACATTTATATAAATTTCTTTACAAATAAGACATTTTTTTATTTGTAACTAAAAATAAACAAAAACATTGGAAAAAATAACAAAAATATTTAATTATTAAAGTAGTTATCAATTCACAATATATCACAGGAGTGATGCATTGTAAGAAATTTATTTCAACATTTAGAAAAAATTACGACAGGATTAATTTTTCCATACCTGATGCATTTATAAAACGTTTAATAAACATATGTGAATTTGTTGTACAAAATATTAAAGAAATTATTAACCAAATAAGTACAACTATTATTTAATATTTAAATATTTTTATATTACATATTAGAGTAATTAAATAGAACTATTTCTAACTAAAAATTATGAAAAATTTTAATAAGCTTGCAGTTTAATAATTCTTTTAGGATTTAAGCTTTTCTCTGTGTAAATAATATCAAATATCAATGTTAAAGTCTATTATTTCTTCATTATTATCACTATCATCTGGCCACAACATAGTCTTAATTTCAAATTGTAATGCTTTATAAATATCATTGCTATTAATCAGAATATTTACTTCATCAGCTATTTGGTAGGTTTCACAACAGGAATTTTCCCGTTTAAGCCCATTTTTAATGTGAAGTAAGGCATTAACTGAATTTAAAGACATTCGGTTGCGAATTTTAGATTTAAACACATTCATGGGAGCGACAAAAGTTTAACGTTTAAGTTTAATGCTTCAAAGGGATTTAAGTTAACTGCATCTTTGTACGATTTAACTTCAATCCAAAAATCGACTGGATTCAATATTTTGCCATTGGTAACGGTAAAATATCTTATTTTGTATGTGATAAAACATTTCTAAATTAATTATGTTAATTTTACTCAAAATTTCAAGGTTTTCTGGTAAAATTTTTAAACGTTTAAAGTTGTGGGACGCTAAAAGTTTGCTTTAAGGTTTAATCATTTATAAGATGATCTCAAAAGAAAGAGGAATTTCTTTTATTCACATTCACCTCAAATGCATATACATATGTATAAAGTTAGACATTTTGAAACAAAAACTTTCTGGGCAATCAATTATCTTATAAATAATTAAATTTTTAGTGTAATATTATTTTCTTGCCGAGTTGCATGTAATTGTACTATAAGTTACATTTTGGTAGTATGTATATAAATTTACACTTACAAAACATTTTTTTCAATTAATTAATTTGAATTTCAGTGTTTGGTGTCACCGAAATAAAAAGAAAATCACTAAAAACTAAAAAAAAAAATCACCAAGCACTGACTCACAATTTTTCCGCTTTCTAAATGTTAAAAAACACCAAAAACGGTGATAAAATCACCGAGTTGACAACGCTGAAACCGAGCATAAATTCCTTCACTCACATAAAAGGTTATTTTCAATAAGAGAGTATTTGTAGATTTTCACCATTAGTGGTGAAATTTTAATACCACAAACCAAATGCAAAACATTGTTTATATGCATGTGTAGTACTCATGCATAAACATTAAAAAAGCTTTTTCCAAATAAAACATGTTTTGTGTCTTATATTCCTATACAATCACGTCTTATTTTTATGTGTTCGTACAATAACTGCGGTTGTGACTTTTTGAGTATGTGTGAGAATTTGGGAGTTCGTTAGTTTTTTTTTTATTAAATTCCCCCAAAATTATGCTAAAAATGCGCGCGCAATATGTTTTGTCTGAATAGTTTATCTCCTTGAATCCATTCAAGTTTATTTAATACAAATAGAATTGTGCGAGTTTATATTCCTACGAGTATGTATAGTATAAACGTAACTTATGTTGTATATTTACATTAAATAAATGTAGCTAGAAATTTATTTATACATACATACATCGTATATATGTAGATTAATATTATTGTTGTTATATATATTTAACACATACATGCACGCATATTAGTCTTTATGCAAATATAACACCATTTTTAGAAGAAGTTATGCTTAAATATCGCTTTGAAAGATATTTCAAAAAAAAAAAAATTAAAATTACTAAAAACAAGACTAACTCGTGTGTGTAAATTAAAAAATAAATGTTATCTCATATGTAATTTAGAAAACTTCAAGTTTTAATTTTAATTAGTTTATATATGCAAAGTTTAAAAGTAAAATTTTCATTGAATATGCACTACATATCGGTAAATGTGCGGTAAACTACACCAAGTCACATTTTTTTTATTTTTTTCAAAATATGTTTTTTACACTATAAATTCCTATAAGTTCAATTGAAATAGAAAAATTGGAAAACAGCACTAAGCTAAAGTTGTTTAGAAGTGAACAACACCCAAGTGTAGTTAGTATTGTTTATAAAGTTATTAGAAGTAAAGAGCATCAAATGTACTTAGTCAAAATTAAGGCACATTTAAGTACAAGTTAATCTTGCCGCAACAGCTGATTAGGAAGCATTATGTCAATTTTATTAATTTATGAAATGAGATTCTTTTTTGCGATATTTTCAAAATTACATGAGTGTTTTTCTTTTTGCTTGTATACCAGATTTACTAAATTTATTTATATTTTTGGTTTTTATACATTTTACATGAGTTTCGTAAATACTTATATATGTATGTATGTACACCCTTCTTTAACAAATTTTATTAAATTAACATACTTTTTTTATTTTTCCTTTACCTACTTTAAATTTCAGCTGTTAAAGTTCATTGATAAACAAGTAAGAGCACTATATTCGGCTCTGCCGTTTTTTTAATACTCACCAGTAATCGCTATGGAATAGTCTCTTTATACTAAAATATTTATCACTTTCTTTATATAATTTCGATATGCTAGTTAAATATTTAAGTAAATTTAGTCTTTCAATGAAAACGAACTTAAAGTGGGCATGCTAATATAGTTTCTGCTAATAAATACAACTTAGATATTTCAATATAGTCCTTTATTCTTCCAAAATCTTTGTCCATAGAGAAATTATTTGAATTTAGGATAAAGCGTTGTATAAGAGCTAGGCGTTAAAGTGGTTGTGTCACCTATAATTTCTGGCATAACAATGACACTGAGTAGAAAGCTATATGTATGAAATTTTATCATCATACCTCTAATTTTGTCGGTTTTATGAGCTTTTTAATTTCAATAACAGTAAGTAGGCGTTACAGTAGACATGTCGAAGTTTCAACTCAGATGTTTTCACATAGAGTTTTTTATTCTGCCAAAATCTTTATTCATAGAGAAATTATATTAAATTGTATAAAGCTTTGTATGGTAGATGGGTGTAAAAGTGGGCGTGTCACATTTATTCTCCGTAAGAACAAAGCTTTTGACCAAAAACAATGTTTGCAAAATTTCAGAGTCGTTGTCAGTTTTATTAGGTCTTAAATTTTAAATGTACCGATAAAATACACTGTGCGGTGTACATTTTCGTACATCTTGTCCTATAACTCCTTTGCTAATGTATAGATTTAACCAATTTTCGGGAGAAAACATTTTTTTACTCAGGAAATATACATTTGAAATTTTATTGCTCCACGTTAAAGCATTTGGACACAATTGCATTTTATTCAATGTTGGAAGCACACGGTTATTTTGACTTACTCTTGCATTAAGAGCTATAACTCACTTCCTAATACTCCGATTTAGCCCATTTACCAAACAAACCTTGTGTATAAGAAATATTCTGGCCAAATTTGAATCCCCTAGCTTTTTCGATCCGATCTCTATCCTACTTTCAACAGACGGACAGACGAATGGACAAAAAAAAACCCCGACTCCGAATGTATTTATATAGTTTATGGGCTCTAAAATGAATATTTCGATGTGTTACAAATCGAATGACAAAATGAATATACCCCAACCATTTTTTTGTCGCGGGTAATAAAATTACCTGTGTCTCTTCTAATTTATTAAAAGTAAAGCGTGATTTTTTAAGAGCTATAGGAAAGTTTAAAAAAACACATAAAATTCAGAAAAATTCATGAAACCTTTATTTGAATCGATAGTACGGTCCATATAATTTAATGTTTGAAGATTATATCATGCAAATGTTGACCGTGACTGGGCCTCAAATGGTCCATCCGCTCCAATTTTGGCATAATCTTTCCAACATTTCGGCCGGTATCTAATGATATCGGTATCTAATGTTGTCTTCCAATGCGTCAATTGAAGCGGGCATGTGTGTATAGACATGAGCTTTAACATAGTCCCACAAAAAAGTCTAAAGGCGTTAAATCGCACGATCTAGGCGGCCAATTGACCGGTCCCGAACGTGAAATAAAATGTTCACCGAACTCTCCTCTCAATAAGTCCATTGTTAAACGTGCTGTGTGGCACCGTCTTGTTGAAACCACATGTCATGCAAGTCAAGCTCTTGCATTTTGGCAAAAAAAGTTGGATATCATCTCACGGTAGCGCTCACCATTCACAGTTACGTTACGATTCGCATCATCTTTGAAGAAGTACGGTCCAATGATGCCACCAGCCCATAAACCGCACCAAACTGTGACTTTTTCTGGATGCATTGGTAGCTCTTGCAATCGACAAAATCGACAATTCTGCTTATAAACGTACCCATTGAGCCAAAAATGAGCTTCGTCGCTGAACACAATTTTTTGATTAGAAGCGCGCGATGAACTTTCTTAACAGAGCACGCATTTTGATAATAAAATTCAATAATTTGCAAGCGTTGTTCGTTTGTAAGACGATTCATGGTTAAATTATAGACCAAACTGAAGATGTTTGACAGTGAAACAAAACACTAAACTTGCGTCAGTTGTTTAAACCAGTGTTGCCAAAAATATAATGGCTAAAAAATCACCCTTTATAAAACTTAATATAAACAAAAAAAATTCTCTCCAACATTTAGTCTTTTAATTTTTTAAGTCTTTATAAAAAAGCAAACTCATGTCACCCAATTTTCTCTCCCTTTCGCTTGGTGTCAATAACTTAAGTCTAGCACAACTGCTTTCAATCGCAATTATGTGCTCTTTACACAACATTTTAGAAAAATGCATATTTTAGTACGATACTAAGCAAACAAGAGCTACAGTTTTTGGCTTTTAAAAAATAACTTTAAAAAAAATATTTGAATTGTTGCTTAAAAGTTATTTTTAAAGTAATAAAAATGCGATTCTATAAAATTTCAATACATTTCATTACTATTGAAGAGGAAACTCAGGAAATGGTGTGTTTATTTACTTTTAATACGTGTGTGTGTATGTGTGTGGCTTTAGAACTACTGATTAGGTAGTTCTTATGGGACCATATGGCGACATTGGAACCATTGGTAATTTTTACCAAATTTTTTAATTTTTTACAATTTAATTTAATGTATTAATGCAAAATTTAACTACAGTTTATTATCTAAAATAAATTTATTTTATTAACTAACAAATGTTTGCAATTTTTCTGTGTGTTATTTTTAAGCGTAAAAAGTGTAAACGTTTTGTTGACAATATCACCAAAGGTCACCAAAATAGTCGACAAAAGTGGTGATTTGGAGTCATTTGACCCCAGGCTTTTTGCAGGATTTTTATGTAGACTCATACATACATACATACATACATACATACATACATACATACATACATACATACATACATACATACATACATAAATAAATACTCACATAAGTACATATGTGTATATAGATATAATATTTTCTTACACAAATAATAATTATTTGTTTTAATAAAGAGTCTGCTTTTCTGGAGTGAATCTAATGAGTTTGCACAAATGAATATGCACATAAATACAATTGCAAATGTTTGTATATACATATGTATATATGTGTATGTATTTGTACATACATAGATACATATATAATATAAATATAATCGTATTAAATTATATGTTCAAGTTATCTTTTATATAATAAATTTATTTTTATTTTTTTTTTTATTTCTTTTAGGTTGATTTTGGTGAAGTTTTTATCCCACCAGGCTTAGATGTTCCCAAGCCACGCGTTTTGCCGGAATTCAAGCGTTTAGCTCACGGTTTAAGATCGAGTAATATAAGTGTCTTAGATGCCAAAACATTTTATATACCAAATTTACATTACGATGGTGCCGGGCCAGATGCCTACTTTTGGGTGGGCAATGGAACAGAACCGAATATTATGGGTATTAAGGTGGGAGCATTTTACAAATTCGTTACTTGTTTTTTAATTTGTATTTTTGTATTTTGTCAAGGTACCGAATGAAATCGGTTCTTTAGAACCTTTGCGTGGCTATCAGGGTGAAGATATTGAAATTCAATTACCTGGTTCTTTAACTGTTTACGATATTGACTGGCTTTCCGTTTGGTGCGTTGAGTACAGACACAATTTCGGTCATGTCTTTATACCCAAAGATTTAGATGTACCGCCTGCTTTAGGACAAACTAAAATTACCGTAAGTATAATGTTTTTTCGACTTAATTTCAATAAAATCAAAATTGAGTGGAACACCTCATAGAAAAAAGTTGCTAGAAGTACAAGTTGTGTAATGCGAAAAAAATTTAATTATTTATAATTTGATGATACATTCCCATATTCGTAAAAAAATAAGTTCAAGTTTGTAAAACAAAAGATCATCAAAAAATTGATTCAAAAAGATTTTGTAAATTAAAAAAAATTAATAAAATAAAATTATTATGAATACGGGGGATGTGATTTGCAAAGTTGTCAATAACTTGTACCTATATCGCTTTAAGACATTTTTATTAAAACCTTAAAAATTTTTAATAGATAATTATAATTTTATTCACTATTAGATAGACCCCTAAAGTATTTATATTAAAAAAAAAAACAATATGGCAACCACAACTGTTTCTCTACAAAAAGGAGGTGTTCTTAAATTTAGTACCTTTTTTAGTTTATGCTTTAGTTAACCTTAAAAATATTTTATAAATAACCTTTGTCCTAAGAAAAGAAACATTTTTATTTGTAAATTAGTATTTATTATTTCTCTAACAAATTCATGGACATTTTTACATTTCGTAACCAAACATTATGTATTTTTATCTTTTGTCACCAAAAACAACAACAAAAAATATATCAAACTCATTAGCCTCCATGGTGGTATTCTCCTGTAAGTACTAGTAAATAGCATAAAATAAATGACTAGTAGCGAAGCCATTAACCCTTTAAATGTACATACGAAAACATTCGCCTCTCGTCATTTATTCTATCATTAATAGTTTAACAATAAATATATACATACACACGTACACATACACACATGTATCAAAAATCAAACAAATAGTGCTCATTAAATTATACACAAAAACAAGCCCTTTTTCCTAGAATTGTTTTTTTTGTTTAATTTCTCATTGTAATAAAACTTGTCATTTAATTTTTTTAGACTACAACTACACCACGTCCTACATACTCCAACTGCCGGGAATTGTTACCCAATAAGCTACAAGTTAAATGGGAATTACAAGGAGAATACATACAGATTGATCTGTATGGTCGCATTAAAGATGATCAGTATATGGCATTTGGCTTGTCAGGGGCCAATGGTAGGGCACAAATGTCTCAAGCAGATGTAGTGGTAGCCTTCTACGATACTATGGCTCGTGTATTCCGAGCTGAGGATTATTTTCTCTCCGACTTGTCACAGTGCGATGGCCAAAATGGTGCTTGTCCCGATGAGCGAATAGGGGCTCGTAATGATGTGGTAGTTTGTAAGTTTGCCTAAGATAATTTAAGAATTAACTTTTTAAATTCAACAACATACATTATGGTTTTATACTTGTAGTAAGCGGTGATCGTAAGAATGGTGTTACCAGCATTAGGTACAAACGTCTTTTGCAAACCAATGAAGCGATTTATGATGCCCCGATACCAACAGATCGTGAAGTGTCCGTTATAGCGGCCATTGGTCCTTTGAATAATCGCAAAGAGGCGAATGCTCATTCTCATACCGCCAGTGATCATAATGTTGATGATATACGCATTAACTTTTCATCAAGGGTAATAAAAGAATTGTTTCAATAATAAGCTAAACTATTGCTGTGACATCAACAAACTTCTAAACATAAATGCTTTTAATTGGTAGATTCAGAGGAAATACGATCATAATCGTAATTTTATATTGTACTCATTATAGATTTTAAAACCATTTCAACATTTTAATAAATTAGATCTGGCATAAGCACCAGTAAAATGCATATAGACCAGCTTAAACCCAACAAGTAATTAAACGAAAATTTTAATAAAATATTACAATATGATATGGTTTCACACCCACTGAATCTACCAATTCTATTAATCGATTTGCTTTAAAAACAACGCTTAAAAATATCACTCTTATAAATATTCGTTATAACCAACAACACTGCAAATATACTTATTTGCAATAATTAACAATTGCTACTTTTAAAATGCCTTGCAAATGTTGTGTAGCGGTGTTTTGTTGTGACCTGGCAAACTTTTGCCAGACTTTAAAATTTTGTAAGATAAGATCACTATTATAATCAATTATAGTATTGACTTGATACTCTGTTATTGCTTCAAGCCCTTAACATTTAATTTATTTTCAAACTTCTAGAATGACAATACCTGCAAAACTTCATTGTACAGTGTTAAGGATGAAAGCGGTCCCATGGCTTGGCCTACGCGTAAAATCGATAATGAATATACTTTTACTGCTAGAATTGGTCCTACGGGAGGTAAACGTGGTTATACCCCCATTACGGGTGTACCCTCATGGGGTATTGCTTGGTACATCAATGATTTGCTTATACCCGAAATCACTGTAGAACGTGGTAAGACCTATGAGTTCTTTGTGGAAGGTGGTGATAATCCAAGCCAACCTGCCAGGTAAGTCTTAATTGAAGCTTGTTAAAAACAAAAATGTATTAATAATGTTTCTTTCTCTGTAGATACCATCCATTTTATATAACTGATTCTCCGGAGGGAGGCATTGGCCAAAAGATTGGTTTGGAATTGACTAAACAAAAAGCTTATGCTGGCGTTGAATACGATAATGACGGGAATCCTATACCCACTGCTGGTAAATTTAAATTTCAGGAATTTTTAATAATATTTTTAAACTGACTCAAGTTCATTTTTTTTTTAAATTTCTCATTGAATTAAATTTTTATTTGTGATAATCAAAGAATAAACTTGGAAAAGTAAGTTTTTATCCCGACACCAAACGAAATGACACCGAAATAAGAAAAATTATAAATTTAAACAAAAATTAACTTGAGCCAGTTTCAAAATATAATTTAGTCTATGAAATATATAAGTTCGAAAAATCTTAATAAGATAATCTTTGATTCAAAATGTATGATCCCAAACACGTAAAGTGTCAATCAGAGAAATCTACGAAATATTCCAGCCAAAACTTATCCTTGGCACAAAATGGTTTTTCTTTTTTAATTACGTCAGCTTTTAAAAATATGTCAGATATTAACTTTTCTAAAACATTAATTTGGTAAAGATGGACAGAGAAAATAATGCATGTGAAAAAATAGTTAAAACTTCAAAAAAATCCAATATAAACTTTTGGAAAAACAGCAAAATATTTAAAGCTTCATCTTCACACTGCTTTAAAAGCCATTAAGCTCTATAATAAAGACTTAAAGGTTGAAAGAAAGCCTAGATCAGAAAAAAAAGGTCTAACAGCTATGGGAATGCAAAAGAAGTCGAACAACTCTTTCGAGGAGCATTGAATACTCTAATCGAAAAAGCAGCTCGTAAAGTTAAATGCTCTGATTATTTTATGCACAGAGGCAAACCTAATGCTGGATTGAAGTTGTATAAAGTTGCAGATCGCAATGCAATAAAGAACTTAAAAACAAAACAACGTTCGAAAAATTTTGTTCAAATTTATATAAAAACAAGTAAGAGCGCTATATTCGGCCGTGCCGAATCTTATATACCCTTCACAACGTGAATTCATGCAATAACAGTGGTTTGTGTCACCATTTATCCCATATGAAATACGTACATACATATAAAAACATACATATATAAAAACGTCCCATTGTAAAATTATAAATTCACGTATGAATGTTAAAAAAAAACAAAAAAAAAAAATTTTTAAAAAAATTTAAAAAAAAAATTTAAAAAAAAAAAATTTTTTTAAAAATTATTATGTATATAATATATATAAAACAAAAAAAAATAAAAAAAAAATTAAAAAAAAAAAATTAAAAAAAAAATAATAAAAATATAAATAAATATAAAAAATAAAAAAAAAAAATAAAAAAAAATAAAAAAAAAATAAAAAAAAAAATTTAAAAAAAAATTTTTTTGGCTCAGCTGGGATTCGATGCCACGTTTTTTCTAACCAGTATACACGTTTGTATGTATGTTGTTGTTGTAATGTTGCTTTTGTGAAAAAAAAACCGAGGTGGTCGTGGGTTTTTGCTCATATCTCAGTTGTTTATGTACCGATGTTTCTGATTTTCAATACCGATCTACTCCCGAATATTTCTGATATTTTAATACCTCACCCGAGTCCAAGCGATGTCGGGGGGCTTCAAAAAGTTGATTTCAACATACACACGGACAGACGGTCAGACGGACAGACTGACAGCGCTTAATCGACTCCCCTATTCATAAGCTTTCAGAAAATATATACTTTATGGGGTCGGAAATCAAAATTGTAGAAATTTCACACGGAATGACAAACCTATATATACCCTTTTTCACTGTGTGAAGGGTATAAAAATACACCTGTTGTGTGATGGATGATGAAACTTATGTACTGACAGACTTTTCACAACTTCCAGGCCAAGATTTTTATGTGGCTAATGGACAAGATAATGTTCAAGAACAATACCGAACTGAAAAACAAACAAAATTCCCAAAAGGTTTCTTGTGTGGCAAAAGAATCCAATCACTTGTGACATCAGCTACGATAAGCACAAGTGTGTATATTACGGAGCGTCTACAAAGAATCGTTTACCTTTCTTGAAACAGCACATAGTGCCTACATATTTTTGCACCGATTTGGCATCATGCCATTATAAAAAAAGGCCTTTGTTTTGTATTCTAAAAATAAGCTCAGTTTTGTACCATGGGAGGCAAATAAGCCCAACTGTGGAAATGTATTTGGCTTTTGTAAAAAAAGGTTTAAAGAACACAGGACATGTGTGATTTTAAGCGTAAGTGGACCACTTTCTTCAAAAAGCTAACGGAAGCAACTATAAAATCTTAAACGAGAAAATTTCCCAAAAATAGTTGGTTAATTTGTAAATACCGAGTAACATGTTTAATGAAGTTTTTTCTGGCTTGATCTTTATTTAGATGTGAAAGTTGTTGTTTTGTAAGAAAAATGTACGACTAAATGTTAAAACAGAATAACGTCTACAAAGAACTTTTGAAGAAGCATGACCCGTAATTAAATCTACGAAATACTTTATTACTTCACCCCTTTATCACTATTGGTTTCCGACCTCATAAACCATATATTTTCTGAAACGTTGTAAATAGGGAAGTCGATTGAGCGTTTTCCGTGTCTATCCATAAATCTGTTTAAATCAATCTTTTGAAGCTAACTTTCAGAAATATTTGGGGGAAAATCATTATAACAAATCAGTAAAATCGATTTATATTTTGATGAGATATAAACAAAGAAACACGACTGACTTTTTTATATTTTTAATACAGAAATTATTATTTTTCAACTCACATACATATAATTAACATACATACATGTTTGTTATTCTTTATACACATTATTTGATATCACTCGATGGTTATTCTTAAAAAGTTTTGAATAAATCGCTGACTTATTGGCAAAGTTATAGGTTAAAATAATTTAGAAAAACCATTTTCAAAATAAAATGCCAAAAGCTTCCATATAATTTCTAGACATTATACTGATACCAGATTGCTAGTTATGGTCTCGAAACTCGCTTCAGAATATACTGCAAAATTGGTTTAAAAATAGCTCATATATAAGCACTAAAATACAACAGACTCGGTATTGATCCTGAAATATACAAACGAAAATAAATTTTTTAGCTTCAATACAACTGTTAGATTAAATTTGGATGTCAAATAAAAGGACTTGGCTAGAAGAATGTATTAACCCTTAAATGCAAGCGTCTGAAACGCAATGAGGAATTAAAATTTTTTTAAATACAAAATAGATCTAAAATGAAATAGCGGATTAAATTTTTTCAATCCCGTCAATATGTTGATATCCATAAACGGCTTTAGATTAGAAGAGTGCAGAAAATACCATAAACAAACTTAAAATCTAAAATGTACACTGCAGTTTTAGTCTAATCTAAGCCAACGTGTGAAACATGCCGAATTTTAAAAAACCAACGCCCGTCCGAAAGCTATATCGTAGGCGGCCATTTGAATTCATTAAAGCTAAATTCCCTGCCCCCATTGTAATTCGGCTCTCTGCAACACCGAACGAAACGAAACTTTAAAAAAAATTTTGTTTTTCTGTTTTCGGCGATTTTTTATAAATTTTCAGCTTTAAATGTAAAAATTGCCCAAACAAGGTCTCAATTTCAGTTTTATTAAGATTTAAAGAAGAAAAAATTAAATATTTTTTTAAAATATTTTCTGTTTAAATAATTTATGCAATTTTAAATATTTAAATATTATTTATTTAAAATTTTTAATTTTCCTTCCAGCTGGTCGCTATTGTGAATGGACACACAAAACCATAGATCGGTCCGCCGAAATTGAAACCTTTGAAGAATATATGAAAACCCTAACATTATTATGCGAAGATGGTGATCCGGGTTACCTGAATTGGACGGTGCCAATGGATGCCCCAGATCTGCTTTACTACCAGGTAAGTCAAATACACTCTAAAAATGTTTAAGCTCCTTGCAGAAGATAAAAAAAAACACTAAAATATTCCAAAATCGCTACAGTGTTTTACCCACAATAATTTGGGTTGGAAGATCAATATTATAAACAGTAGTGGATCAGCTGGTTTCATGCATCAATCCTCCGTTATATATACAACAATAATGTCCTCTCTATTGACAATAATTATTAGCCTGGTTGTAAGAAAGACAATAACACAAATACAATATACAGCCTGATAGTAATTAGAACAAAAATAACTGCAAATATATTTTTAAAGTTGAAGTTAAAATAATTTACACAAAAATTCAATCAAATACAAATATAAATTATTAGAGTTTTTTTTTTCGAATTGACACCCACACGACGAAATAAAAGTTAAAAATATTAGATAGAAAATTGTTTTTATTAAAACTGAAGCTTAATAACAATTACATTTAATAAAAATTAAAGGAAAAAATCTAAAACTATACAAAGTGTGGAAAAAAAAGAGAAATCAAAATAATATTAAAATAACAGAAACTCGCATCAATTATTAGATCTTTAGGAACAGAAATTCAAACTTTTTGAAGTTAATTAATAAAAAAATAAAATATCAACCAATAAATCGTACATATTTTGAAAGTGAATATCAGAAGAAAATTTAAAAGCATATCATTTTATTTGTTGTGGTTTAATTATTTTTCCTGAAAAATAAAAAAAGAAAAACCTCTAATAAATTATTTTTTGTATTTGAATAAAATAAAACGAATTAAAACGAATAACCAACTATAAAACATTCAATATCAACCAGGCTAAATATCATCTAGAAAAAACATATCTTGACAATAATTTTAAGATCAGTTTTAATCTGATACAAATATAAAGATAATAAAAAGACACAAAATCAAAAAAATAAAAAGTTTAATAAGAAAATGCACAATTAGAGAGGAATTACAATTAAGACGACCTGCAATAAAGTTATAGCTTTTGTTTTGCGTATTTAAAACAGGTTTAGGATAAAATTATAATTTTGTATACATTTTCGATTTTAACAATTTCAAATAGAACTTGTGTAGAACACTGAACTGTTGCATACGTATGTATGTCGTTTATATAACCGGCACAAATTTAAATTACATACTCCACTCAAAACATTGTTTTAGGGCCCATGTCAGAGGGCCCGCTTAAGGCTATAACGTGCTACAAACCAGTACATCGAGTTTATAGCAGCAAGTACATAACAAAAAAAAAACAGGCTTTTTAGCTTTACCTATAACTTCGCTATCATCACTCTAACAACAGCCTTATATTCATAGCTAAATACTAGAGTAAAGCGTAAGGGGTTAAAATTATGAAGGTGTTTTGTTATTGCAACAAAAAAACTCCAGCACTTGACACATCTTGATGACATCTAGGTTCAGCTTTTAGTCTCAGCTATGAGACTTACTAATAGTAGTATTAAGGGGAATCACCCATTTGTCTGAATCAATCTTGCATAATGCCATATTCATACGATAGTGTGAACAATTTGGTTCGCTCTCTGAATCACAATTTCAAGCCTTCGTGTTCAGACGATTGTTCTCGTTTCATACATATATTCTGCACTTGAAAATATGTTTCACAATTTTTTTGTTTTCATTTTTATTAAAATATTCATTAATATATTTTTGTTAAAAATTTTTTCTTTGTATTTTCATCTAAATATTTTTTTATCTTTTTTACAGCTAGTTAAGATAAGCTAGCAATAATTCAGTAAATTTTTCGCGGTTTGGGCAAGATTCAAAATAATCTTTAAAAATTTTGAATGACGAAATATGTTGGTTGAAACATGATATAAGCGCGAACTTTGTATGAGAGAGCGAACCTCGAATTTTGCTATCCATGTGATAGTATATAGCCTTCCGCCTGACTTAAAATCCAAAGAAGAATTTAATTAATGACCGTTCCTTATGGGCATTTTATATTTAGTAGACCTGAGCTTAATAGTGCAACTTACTGACTGCTCTTTCTAGTTCATTACAGTAAAGTGAACTAGGTCGGTCCTTTAGTTCAACCCATCTTTTATTTTTATTGTTCTTTTAGAAAAATCGGTCTTCTATTTCAATGGGTCTTTTAATTCAATCGGCCTTCTAATTTAATGGAATTTAAATTTCTTAGGTCTTTAGGACAATCATTCTTTTAGTTTAATCGTCGTTGTAATTCCATCAAACTTTTAATACAATCGGTCCTTTAGTTTTTCTGTCTTCTATTTCAATGAATCTTTTAGTTTGTCGCTTTTTTAATTCAATCGATCTTTAAGTGCAACCCGTCTATTAGTGCACTTGTCTTCCAATTTAATCGGTGTTTTAGTTAATCGGTCTTTTAATTCAATCAATCAATCCTTTAGTTCGTCGGACTTTTTGTGTCTTAAATTACCTTTTATTTCAATAAGAACTTTTGTTCAATCGGTTTTCTTGTTCGATCGGTCTTTTAGTTCAATCGGTCTTCTAACTTAATCAGCAGCGTTGTCAACTCGGTGATTTTATCACCGTTTTTGGTGATTTTTAACATTTTGGAAGCGAAAAAATTGCGAGTTAGTGCTTGGTGATTTTTTTTTTAAGTTTTTAGTGCTTTTATTTTTATTTCGGTGACACCAAATACTAAATTTGAAAATAATTTTTTTAATTGAAAACAATTTTTGTAAGGGTAAATATCTTTAATTAATGATATTATGTTGATAATACTATGTTGATAATACTTTCAGCTTATGATACTAAAACTAATAATTAAGAAGATTATAAGGATTGATAGTATACAATGTTTCTGTTATTTGAGTGTTTTGCTTGTTTATTATTAATTGTAACTTATTTCCGATACTGGTTTGTTGATATCCTGTATGGTTTATGAGACATAAACCACCTACTTTTTGTAAAATGAAATTGTTACGAGAATTTATTTTGTAAGTAAAGATTCAAGTTGATCAAACCTTGGTGAAAATAAAAAAAGAGAAATTAATATGCAAATACTTTTCATTTTAAAATTTTTTAGAGCACAAATTGACACCCTGATGAGGTTAATATTTGCATTGATAGTACATTTGGATGTTTTGGCCTAATAATATAAAGAACAGAATATCTTTAAACTTGTATTTCGATTATCGATATCAATCAAAACTCCAGTCTTATTGCCATTTGTAAAATAATTTATTTTAGGGGGCAACTGGCATCTAAAAGCTTTAATTTTTTTTAAGTTATGATTATATTAGCAAATGTAAAGTTAAATTTGTACACATTTTAAACTCAGTGCTTTTTTTTGAAAATTACGCGCTTTTTTAGGGGTTTAGGTGCTTTTTGAAATTTTAAAGTTGACAACGCTGTTAATCAGTCTTGAAGTTTAATCGATTTTTTATTTCACTGGCATTCTAGTACAATCGGTTTTTTATTTGAATCGGTTTTGAATTGAATCGATCGTTTAGTTCCGTCAGTTTTTTACATTAATTTTTAAAATAAAAAAAGTCGATTTTTAAAATAAATTTTTTTATAAACATTAAAACATATCGATGGCCTCAAATAAATAGGGCGTATCTCGATTTGGTATTACTTTATGGGAGAAGGAATAAGACTTAAAATAATAAAATGAGTTCATCTTTTTTTATGTGGTTATACAATAATATAAATCCGTTATTTATAACCTTGATTTACAAAATTGTTCAAGTAAACGTTGAAAGCGAGATTTGAATAAAAAACCGAGATACGCCCTTTTTGTATTAGACCATCGATATGCACATAAAAGATGCAAAAGAAACAATGGAGCGTAAAAAATAAAACTATATCAACCGCTCAGTAAAAAAAATTAGTCAATTGAACTAGGTCATTCATGACCATTAGCGTAACACTCTGGGAGGGAAATAAAGCACCACCCCCCCTCCGCGGAATTCAAGAAAATTATCTATTATACATATAAAATTAACTCAGTTTAATATTTTTTATGTTAGGCTTTAAACAGAAAAATTTATAGCTGCGCCAATGTTCAACACCAACACTAGTCTTGTATTGAAACCCTAAGTCTTATATGCTTTCATCAAGAGATATTAGCTCTTTTAACACTTTTGCTTCTACATCTGTTTTCCAAAATATTTTAATACTTGACTCCAAAATATTTAGCGATTACACAGAGAATTACAATAACAAAATACTTATATATTTACGAGTAGCTGCATTAAAGCCGATCGCATCCTTTTATTCATTTAAATTTATTTTAAAAAATCTAATATATAAAATTCTCGTGTCTTGGTGTTTGTGATTAAACTCCGCCAAAATGGTTCGACCGATTTTCATGAAATTTGGTGTGCATATCGGGTAGGTTTGAGAATCGGTCAACATCTATTTTTCATACCCCTCAACACCACGCCTTTTTTTCAAGCCCCCTCAGGTAGGCCAGACTGCTGAACCGATCTTCTTGAAATTTTTACATAATATAACTAAGACTCTGATATGATTAATAGGATACTTTTCTTACCACGCCTACTTTAACGCATACTTTTTATAGTTATGTACTTGCATCGATATAGTTTTTATAATTTTTCTTCAAATTGTACATAATTTATAGTCCAGCCAATACAGCAATAAACATTTGAGAATCGGTCAACATCTATTTTTCATATTTCTAAATATTAAGCGCGACTCACAACAAGGGACAATTTATGCCTCACCTAAATAACGTAACGATTTCGATGAAACTTTAAACCTGCTTACCGCAGATAGATTGGTTGGTTGGTTTATTGAACTAAAACATATTTCCTAGAAATAATTAAAATTCAAAACAACATTTGCTGGGTCTGCTAGTATTTTTATATCTTTTTCAAAAAATTTGTACCCAAATAGCTTTTATCCAAATAATTTAAAGTCACGTTCCACGGTCGTATTAATTGCAATTCTTTATATAGATTTGTATGAGGGCTTGAAGAAAAACTTCATATAAATATATGTATGTATGTACATAAGTATGTGTGTATTATATTTTTTCTTTTCTAATTGTAAACTTCAGCATGTAAGTTGTTGTTCTTTTTTTTATGTTTTTTAAAAAAATAATTATAAATATCATTTTTTGTAACAAATATTATTCGTAATAATATTGTTCTTTTTTCATATAAATACATATTTTTAATTGTTTTTTTTTTATAAATAAGTAAATGAAAATTTTTAGAAAGTAATATTAAAAATTAAAAAAAGGAAACATTAACAAAATAATAGAAAAAAAATTGTAAATTAATAATTTAATTAAGAACTAACTTTACATTTTGTTTTGTAAATAAAAAAGTGACAATAATGATGAAACATTAAACTGACAATAATTATGTAGTAAAACTGTATGTAAAGAATCATAATAATTTTGTTATTTTGTAACAAATATACATACATAATAAACTATAGAGAATTTAATAATAATAATAATAATAATAATAATAAATTGTGCTCAATTATTTATATATTTTACAAAACAAAAATAATAAAAAATAAATCAAAATTAAGTCATAAACGTTTTCCTTATCTAAATACATACTCTCTCTACATATCTCTAATCATTCTTAATTTCTCTTTAAAATAAACATATGTTCGTACAGGGATGGCATCAGGAAATTTTAAAATTGTACCTAAAAGCTAAAAAAAATTTTACATTTTTGGCCCAAATTGTACTAGACTCATTTTTTTAATGTATATTATTTTTGTTTAGACTTATTCGACTAATATAATATAGTAAATGCGAATGTTTGGATGTTTGTTACTCAATCACGCAAAAACGGCTAAACGGAACTAACTGAAATTTGTCACACAGATGGAAAATAACCCAGATTAACATATAGGATTTTCGAAAATATACCTATTTTCTTATTAGCTAGTCGGTTTTTTTCAGGGTTTCGAGTGTCCAGAACCTATACGTGCTGGCGAAAATATTAAATCATCCAATGTCGTCTATTAATCGTCTGCATTAAATTTATCCCAATAATATAATAAATTTGAATGTTTGTATGTTAACATGTTCTGATATTTTTAGTCAATCACGCAAAAAGTGGCTAAACAGATTAAAATAAAATTTGCCGCACAGATAGATAACACCCTGAGGCCAAATAACGGTATTCGATATAGATTGAAAATTATTGAATTCTTATAAGAGTTTAATAAAAAATGCAAGGAAAACTTCCAAGTTCGATTAAAATTTCGATCGATATCGAATGCCGTAATTCGACCTCTGAATTATTAAGAGGCTACCTTTCGTGCCGATAACTACGCACATGAAGTCGCTGGCACAGGCTTGTTTAGAATATAAAAACACATTTATTAAGTTTCATTTGTATTATAAAAAAAAAAACAATTCAATTTTGAATATGTATAAACCGTTAACATATAAATAAAACTAAGGTACTACGTACTAACTTTTAAATCAATTTCGTGATCACAATTACAATTTTAATAATAACTTACTTGATATATTTATATCATAACAATTGAAATTTTGTGAATTCAGCAAATTCATAATTGGATTAAGCCGCAAAGTGTTGCGGTTTGTAGTATGTTTCTCTCTTTGATTTTAATCAAATTACTTTTTTGTAAGATTTTAATATATCAACTTCAGTAACAATTATGAGATTCAATATAAACTAACTTAAATTGGGAAGATTTCTTAATTGTACTAAATAAACCATTGGTCCACCATTGTACTTTTCGAGTTTAAATATTGAAAAAGGAGTACAATTGTACCAATTTTGCCATCCCTGCGTAGGTATGTTTATACATTTATATGTATCTGCACGCAACGCTTGATTAAAAAGACAAAATATAAGATGAAATAAAAAAAAATGACTTTAATTTGTTATTGATAACCAAATCATGTTTATAGAGAATATGATAGGACCGTCGCACAGTGAGACAACGCCGGCATTAAATACAAGGAGTAATTGCAGAGTTCTGAAATTTTGCACAGGTTACTTTTGAGACAATTCCAGTTAAAAAAAAAAATTAAGAAAATTCGCCCACTTTTACGCCCACTTTTACGCCCACCTCCCATACAATCGAAATTTGTAAAATGCCGTATTGTCCGTAATACTTAAGGGATAACTTTAAATTTTGGTATACTTGAATATTATATTGTTACAAACATTATCGGAATAAAGTTTTGGATTTTGGCCCACTTTTACCCCCACCCCCCATACAACCTCAACATAAAAAGTGCCATATTTTCTAAAATATTTTAGGTACAATCTTCAAATTTGATATTATTATTATTTATATAATTTAAAATGTTTCGTGCAAAAATTACAATAACACTCCCACTCTTACACCCACTTCCCATTAAAATGCAATAAAAAAGAACAATTTTTTTCATTCTATCAATAATTTTTTAATATCATCATGGTATTCTAATTTTTTCAATATCTTTATTGCTATCGATCCAAATATCAGAAATTGCACTATAAAAAATTATTGAATTATCCATGACCTTGTAAACTTTTTTTAACACTTTATATAAACTTGTATAAACTTGCACTCTCAAATATGTAGATTGTGAATTAAACATATAGTACATAATTGCAATTACCGTTTGTTGATCAATAATATTTAAAACAACAACAATGTAATATTTTTTTACAGTTTGTTTTTAAAAAGTTTGTGAGCACAATATAAAATATCAAACAAACAATTAAAAAAAAAAATTAAAAATTTGTAAACATGCTATTGCATGCTAACATAAGTATGTACATACGTATAGCGACAAAATGTGCACGTTGCGTATTTTTTGTAGTTTTTTGTATGTTTAAAGTACTTTTGCAAGCTTTTGCTATATGTCCTCTACTTTAAATGAAAGCTGAGACTTCAATCTTTCATTTGATATAAGTCTGCACCTAGGGCGAGGGGCTGCTCTATATTTCCTAGTCCATTGAAAATGCAAAATGTTAAATTTTTACACCACAATTCTGTTGTAAAGAAATTTTTTTTTGTGTTTCTTTTTTTAAATTTATTTTTTATCTACTCATTCTACAACAACTAAATTAATTAAAAAAATACTTTAAGGTTATATTTATTATGTATTTTTTTATTGATAAGCTTTTGAATATTACATATTGAACCAACATATTTCAAGCGCGTTAGCATACCTCAACTTTGACTTGCTCTAGACCAAAAAGTAATGAAGTTATGAATCTCAAATTTCAGGGAATTGTTACTCATATATCTGTTAATATACTGTGAAAATTTCATCCAAATTGGACGACACGCCAAAAACTATTTTTTGCCGCTGTTACTTTAGAGCTGTCTCACTGTGCGTCGTGGTCATATCGTAACCATGTTTTTAAATACAGGCTTTTATCGTTAACTTTTATCAATGTCTTCTATACAAAAATAACAAATAGATCTATTGGACTGCGAGTATAAAGCAAAAGTTAATCAAACTTAACGCATGTTGTTTTGCTATACATAAATTTAAGAAACAGTTGCAGGGATGGAAAATGGAAATTTTTCTCAACACCAAATCGATATCTTACTTCGTCAACCTCGTATCTTAAAAAATTAAATTTTTTAGGAGAGAAAAAAAAACGGTTCATCTTTTTATACTTCGGTGTTTGGTTAAAAGTTTAAATGCAATTATTAAGGAATTAATTGTATTTATGTTTATAAGTAGTAATAATATACTAATCTTTTTTAGTTAAAGCATGAAACAATTGTTTGATATGAAAAAGTCAAAACCATATTTTTTTAATTACGAGGTTGAGGAAGTAAGGCATCGAAATGCCTTAATTACAAGCTTAAGATCAATTATTTTTTAAAAATATTAATTTATTCGTTCCAGTATTATTAATAATTATAAGTTTTTCTAATGGTAATGAAATTTTGAAAGAAATAAAAAGTTAAAAAATAATTGAATTCAATCCTGTGATTAAGAATAACTTATGACTTATAAAAAAAAGTTTAAAGAATTTAAATTATGTTTTTAAATGCGTTTACAATTTAATTTTCTTAACCAAAAGTAGTTTTCTTCATTCATCAGCTGATTACTGTTTTTTTTACTTACTTGAAACTTCAACTGTTTTTAATGTCAAACTTTATTTTAAAAAATATAAACAAAAAATTTTCTCCGAACTGCAATTAAATTTAAATAACATATGACTTGTAATTTCAATTTCAAAGTTATTCTTATTCCATAAATTAAATAAAAATTGCAAATATCCACACTAAAAAGAGTTTAAATTGAGTCTTTAAAGTACTACAGTCGTTTTTTTAACGTTAAGAAAATTAAAACCAAAAAAAGTCCGATAGATCGTATCCACTCTTTGATTCCAAAACAGCTGTTTTATATAATGCAAAATAAAAAAATGAGAATGTAACACATTATGTGCATTTTACGTTATGACAGTTTCTTTTACGTTTTTGCCTTCTCATGTAAAATTAAATTTTTTTTGATTTGGGGCCTCTCTACTTGTGACCAACGACATCTTTAGTCTCATTAAGAACGGGTGCAATAATAAATTAAATTTACTTTTTTTGTGAACATTTGTTTACAAATTACTTAACTTTTCTTTAATTACACTCAGCTGCTATTTTACAACTCTCATCCATAGCTGCCAGATTTGACGATTTATCGTCATTTTGACGATTTATCGTCATTTTGACGATTTATCGTCATTTTGACGATTTTACGTGCTAAAATTACATGTTGACGATTTATGTTATGTTTTTGACGATTTTCGAAAATTCAAGTTTGCAACTTTTTTCATAACATTTATATCAACCTTAAACTAAATAAAAATATTTTATAACGGTTTTTTATGTTATCAATAATAGAACAGAGTGAAAGAGAAAAATTTATCATTATCTAATGTGTTTTTGTGGATAATTTTTCCACTTTGTATTATTTTTAACAAAAATGTTTTTTTTTTAAATTAAATTAGAAATACTCCATAATAAAAATAAAATGTTGACAATAAAAACTTACTAAATACTTGCTTTTATATTGTTATTTCAAAATTTTAATTTGTTTTATATATGTGTGTATGTATATCGCAACATTTGTTTAAAACAAATGTTAAAAAATTATGTTTAGAATTTAAAATACATAAAAAAAATTGAAAATGGTGACAATAAGAAATAAATAAATAAATAAATGTTTTCAACGAAAATAAAAAAGAAATGACAATAATTGCAACAAAATTGAAACGAGATATAAGATTTGAGAACAGACGACAATATGTAATAAACAAATAAATTAATTAATAGTTTATAAAGTTTACTTAATGTAATTAACTATTTTGTACTTGTTTTAGATAAACATTTTTTTTAGAATAAAAAAAAAATTATATTGCAAAAAAATATCATTCAATTGAAAAACTAATTTTTAAATAATAAAATAATCTTAAAAATAATAATGAACTTTTAGGAGAATAATAAACCTAATAAAGTATGTATGTATTTATTTTTTGTAATAAATTTAATAATACACATAGATAATATTGTTTTGATTAGTGCGTAACGTATTAGAAAATAATTGTAAATTTTAAATGTAAACCCATACACTTCAAGTTATCTTTCTCCTCTTTTAAGCTTTCATGCCGTTTAACAATAATAAACAAATGCCTTTTTTCATTTATTATCTACGTATAAGACAAAAACAAATAAACTCTTACATTCATATACATATTATTAAAAAAGAAAATATTTAAATGCTATAATCAAACGCACAAACAGTAAGTAAAAAATCGCTACTTTGTTAACACTCCAATATAAACACATTAAGGGTAATCACAGTATGTTGATGTTTACAAAAAATTATCTCCAGTAATTTTTATTGTACTAAATAAATTCTAGTAAATTTCAATCCTAATTGTCCTTCTATTTGTTGAATATATTTTAAAAATTTTAATATGTCCGCAAAAGTATGGAAATCAGGATGATGATAGAAGAAATACCCTTATATGTGACTGTTTTTGGTAAATTCAATTTCATGTCTTAAGATTTTATTCCTCATATGTATATTTATACTATCATTAACTTTTTTATATGTATGTTTGTAAATATATAAAAAATAAATATTCTATTTGCTTGATAAAATGTTAGAAATCGTTCATAAAACAAATCTTATTACAAATTTCTATACAATAACAAGTAAAACTAACAGAAAATATTTAAAAAAAGAATGAAAAAAATTAAATATTTTAGATAGAAACATTTTTCATATTAAATTCACAACAACATAACAGTAATAAAATCATTTGAACATACATAGCAATAAAACTGCATGAACTCTCCATACAAAACTAAGCTTTTATAAAAAAATTTTGTTTAAAGCATAAACTACACAAGCAGAAACTTTATTCTCTTAAAAAGTTAACCGAACAGAATCATTATCTCAAAAATAAATATATTGTCTTTTACTTAAATTTCTTTTTCGCACACTGGTTTCGCAAAATATTAATTCTTGTTTAAATTTTTTTTATTATAATTAATTGCTAAAAATAATATTGTTTTACTTGCACCCACTGCAACATAAAAAAATATTAAATTTTTTTTGTTTTACTTAAAAGGAAAATAAAACTCAAAGTTTTTGTATTATATACTTGGCTAAATTAACAAAAGTTATAAAACATTATAAAACCGAAAAGACAATAACACTATATACAAATTTTTCAAAATTGAATTTGTAATGTTCGTACATTATTAAGAAAAAAAAATATTTATAAATCATATTAACATTTTACATAAATCACTTAAAAATTTCAAGAAGAAAAAATTACTATCCAAAATATAAATTAAAAAATTCAATTAAATTGTTCATAACAACCATAAACTTGATTCTTACATGTGAAAAGACAAATAAAAAAATTCAGATTAACAATAAATAAATAATAAAGAATAAACATTGTTTTCAACTAATAAAAAAAAAAAAAAAATGCTTTTATTTCGGTAAATATTCAATAAAAACAGAGGTAAGTTATGAAAAACACACAAAAACATTCAATTAGAATCCTAATGATTGCGATTTTTTGTAAAATATAATCTGTGAGGGGCCTTACTTTATTATTTATTGAACAGCCTTAAAGTATGCCATTAATTTGCATTTAAGTAACAGGGTGAGTCAGATATTTAACAACTTAAAAAATACAAAATACATGTGCTACTTTTTCTGTTGGCCTGGTAATTCATTGGTGGTAAATGAGTGAGTTTTAAAAATTGTTAAAACAAAAAAACCGCCCTAAAGTGATGATGATGATTGATGATGATTGTAACAAACAAATCGATTTGAAAAAACAAATAAGTAAAACGTTTTTATTTACTATATCTTAGCGTATGTATGTTTTCTTTTTGTTGTTCGTTGCATTTAAAACTAAAATTTTCGCCTGATTATTTTATAGCAAGTCTCTGAAAAAAAAATTCAATGAAGTTGCAGGTTCGTTCAACTGATGATAAATAAAGTGATTATTAGATAAAAACACTCATGAATTTAACTTTAGCGTATCTTTAGACTTCTAACTGCACTCCATTCTCTAGGACACGAGTGCTTTAAATAAAAAATTTTAAAAGCTCTTTTATGGACTATAAAAACCGTGACTCTACTGAAAAAATCCCAATCATATAACGTAACGGGTAAGTTTAAATTAAATGAGAAAGAATTTTACTTTTTTGAAAATGCTTTGTTTTTGTTGGTAAATGAATGGAAATCCAGACAAAAATAAAAAATTATGTAACAAAGCTGTGTGCATACTATTAATGTTTAAAAAAAGAAAAAGAAAACAAACAATGAAGCGATTTAGCAACTGATGGTTCAACTGATGATGCAGTGATTCAATTAAGATAAAACATGATTTATTAGCGTGTCATTTGAGATCATATGTTTATATGATGGAACTTATTTATAATAATGAACTGCACTTCATTCTAATACGATAATGAATACGTTGAAGAAATTGACGAAGAAGCGATTTAAGTGAAAATACTAGCGTGTCATTGGAGATCATGTTTTTCACTCCATTGCTAAAAAGAAACCAATGTTTCTTTAGTCAACGAAAGTTGTTTATGATTTGGTGTTTGTTTGCATTAATTGTTTAAGGTATTTTGAATTCATTTGAAGCATTTATGAAAAATTATTTCGCATTTTGAGAGGCGTTTAGTAAGAATCATTTTGTAGTCTTAATCAAGAAATCCTGTTCCACTTTTTTCTGGTTTGCGAAAGACATTTCGTAAGGATTGCACGTATGTATTTTGAAGCCTCATTTATGATAAACTATTTCACATTTAGGGGGGTAATGTAATTCTCTTTGAATTAGAACAGAATTTGTTTCGCTGTTAATAGTCAGTTGTCTCCAATAAAACAATAAAGTTTATTTAAAAATAATTGAACCCATTTCGCATGACTGATACCAGAAATATTGTTTTCATTTCAATAGAAAATTATTTTTATAACAATTTCTTTTATATTCTTTCTTCTATTGTATCCGTATATGCATTTATGTCTTACCAATCTACTCTTGTACCATTTAATATACTATTTTTATACCCTTCACAAAGTGAAAAAGGGTATATATAGGTTTGTCATTCCGTGTGAAATTTCTACAATTTTGATTTCCGACCCCATAAAGTATATATTTTCTGAAAGCTTATGAATAGGGGAGTCGATTAAGCCCTGTAAGTCTGTCCGTGTGTATGTTGAAATCAACTTTTTGAAGCCCCCCGACATCGCTTGGACTCGGGTGAGGTATTAAAATATCAGAAATATTCGGGAGTAGATCGGTATTGAAAATCAGAAACATCGGTACATAAACAACTGAGATATGAGCAAAAACCCACGACCACCTCGATTTTTTTTTTCACAAAAACAACATTACAACAACAACATACATACATACAAACGTGTATACTAGTTAGAGAAAACGTGGCATCGAATCTCAGCTGAGCCAAAAAAAATTTTTTTTATTATTTTTATATTTTTTTTTTTAATTTTTTTTTTTATTTTTTTTTATATTTTTTATTTAATATATTCTTTATATTTTTATTATTTTTTTTTTAATTTTTTTTTTAAATATTTTTTTTTGTTTTATATTTATTATATATATTTTAATTTTTTTTTTTAAATTTTTTTTTTAATTTTTTTTTTATTTTTAATATATGTATATACGTAAATTTATAATTTTACAATGGGATGTTATTATATATTATATTTTTTATATGTATGTACGTATATCATATGGTATCATACTGTTATTGCATGACTACACGTTGTGAAGGGTATATAAGATTCGGCACGGCCGAATATATCGCTCTTACTTGTTGTAGTACTTTTTGACCCAATCGAGTTAAAGACAGAAAAATATTCAAAAGTCGTGTTTTGTATTCTAGATCATATACGATATTCTGAACATACATATACGCCTCGATTCAATTTTTTGAAAAAAACACAGACACATACTTTTTACAATCCTATACTTAAATAGTATAGATTAAAGAAAATTTTTAATTCAGTTTAAAATGGCAAAAAATTCATTGAGAAGTTAAAAATGGCAAAAAAATTAACTGAGGAGTTAAAAATTGTTTGTCAGATACATACACATGTATGTATGTAAAAACACATATTTAATCTGAGTAGGCACAAATACATTTGTACACCATTTGACATCTAATTCATCAAATTGAAGACATTAACGGCGTTATGCATAAAAGCAAACTGTGTGCTAATTAACGAGCTGCTATGTTTCCCTTATGGAAAATCTCCCATAAAAAAGTTAACAGCTTGTTAGTTAGTACACGGTGTGTTATTATGAATAACACCGTAAATAAATACACGCAAAATAAGAAATAAAAACTAGTATTTGCAAAAATTTCTTCAAACCTTCTACGTCAAATATTTTGCCATGTGTGAACTTACCTTAAGTTATGTTTATTGTAACTTTAAATAAGATTTATTTTTACTTTTTTTATAATATATTTAATTTTATTACTTTATTTCAGTTCATTTGATCTTTTTTTTTTTAATTCCATAATTGGTTTTTGTTTGTTGTTTATTTGTTTGTTTGTTTGTTTTTTTCATTATTATTAATTAATTACAATTACTATTACTAACGATATTCATTATAAGGATAAGGATTTTGTTTTTACTTTTTAATTTATATTCATTGTTAATTTTCATATATTTATATAATATTTGTATATTTCTTTTCTCATATATACTTTTACGTAAATCAATTTTGAATATAAATTATTTGGGATTTCCTTCCACATTACTTTAATAAATTAAATATATTATTGTTTTTTTTTTTTTATTCGTTATAAAGCAACAGTTATTCAAAAAACAGTTAATGACAATAATTAAAAAGAAAAATAATTCTTTTCTGTATGATTCTTGAAATATTTATGCTTATCAATACATAGATTAAGGATTTATTATTTTTATTTTTTTTTTTTATTTATTATTATTGTTACAACTTACACAATTATGGCTTAATTAGGGTAACTAAATATAAAATAAAATTTCAAAATATGAAGGAGAGAAAAACACATAATTCAAGTAGTGGGTAGCTGGATTACAATGTTGTACATAATTAAAATTTTAATATAAAATAATAATTGTAAAAAATAAGCAAACGTTTAAGCTTAGAAACTAAATACTTTTCAAATGCTCTTATATAATTTTATTTAATAACTAAATATAAAATTATAAATACGTACCCTAAACAAATAAACTTTTAAAAAGAATTAAGGCAAAAATGAGTTGTAAATCAAACAAACAAAAAAAAAAGAAAGAAAACAAAATCAACTAAGTTGGCTGACAGTGTAAAACTTAAATTAAAAATAAAAGAACAAAAAAATTAAAATTTAAATTAATATTTGCAAAACTTTTAACCTGTTGGTTTGTTAATATTTGTTTTTAACAGTGACGATGTTTCAACTGATTAAAAGGAAATATTTAAATATTTTGGTTCGTGATTTAATTTTGGACATAGTTTCTGTTAATTGTGGTTGGGATTTTTAATAATTGTTTATTTTGTTATACTATAAAGAAATACTTCTTTTAATTAAAATATAACATGACTGCTTCTGCTTTGAATTTTTTTTTTACGAAATTCTTAGTTTGTGTTTTTGTGTTTTTCGGTTTTTAATAATTTTTTATTAAATATTTTTTTTTTTTACAATTTTTAATAAATTCTTTTTTGGCTTAATAACATTCATTTAATACTTTTTTTGTTTTCATTTAAGAGCAGACGAAATTTTTTTTTTAAACTTTTACATTCAATAGAGCATCTTCAAGGGTGAGTTTTTCTTTTAGCAACAAATAATTATTTTTCTTAAATATTTTTATGTTTCTTCTTTAATAAAATTTTGAAAAATCAAAAAGAATTTATTGTTGTATTTTTTATTCTTATTTTTTTTAAAACAAACGCAAGAGTTGTACGAAAAAATTCTTCAAGGCATTTCGTTTTAATTTTTTGTTGTTGTTGTTTTTTAAATGTAATATAAATTAGAAAAATTAAATTTACAATTATGTTCTTTGTATGTTTGTATGTATTTTTTGTATTTCATGATTTTTACTACAAAATATTTATCAATAATATGTTTTAATTTTTATTTTTTTTTTTTACAATTTATAATTACAATTTTAAAATACTTATATTTTTACTACCAATTTATTAATGATTTTTAAGTGAATATAAAGACATTTTTTTTTTTGTTATTATGTTTGAAGAGAAAATTAACAATAGG
The DNA here is from genome assembly GCA_941918925.1 of Phyto melanocephala. Lineage (NCBI taxonomy): Eukaryota > Metazoa > Arthropoda > Insecta > Diptera > Rhinophoridae > Phyto > Phyto melanocephala. Next base: position 179,237,440 of record OW799233.1, on the reverse strand, counting down.
ATTTCGGACAGCTTTGAAATTTAAGGAAAGGAATTTCAATCATATCGAGTATAAAAATTTTCGAAATTGTGTTGAAAGAAAAATGTTTTTTAAACATTTATTTGTTATATACAATTCAGACATTTTTATTTTTATTTTAAAAAATAATAATAAAAATAGTTGTTTTATTTATTAAGCTTGAGATCAGTTTTTTGTAAAAATCATTTTATTTTATTGCAATATTTCGCTACCACATTGGGTAGCTTCTTTAAGGAAAGTATAAACAACTAAACAAATATTGGAATAAAATAAAATTATTTTTATAAAAACTGATCTCAAGCTTAATAAATAAAACAACTATTGATATAAATAAAAAAAAGATTGAAGACATTTACTTTATATTTTATAATAAAAATTATGTCAAAGTCAAACTCTCTAGTAAAAATTTTGAATTTTATATTCTTTGAGGCGGTATACTTATATACATTACATTTGTATATATGTACATACATATAACAAATATTTATGTACTGTCTGAAATGGTATTGTTAATTTTCTTAGAAGTTTTAAAACAAAATACGTTTCAAAAAAATTCGATAAATTTAAAAAAAAAAAAAATTATTATGACAACTCACAATATAAAGATATAGATCCTTTTTATTTGCAAAAAATTTCCATAAAGTCTACTTGTTTAACTCTAACTAAGGAATTGCTACTCTTGCTATCTTCTAAAAAGCACAGTTCTTTGTGTAAAATATGTGTGCCTGTTGTAAATATGTTTCGAGAAGAATGAAATTGTTTGAAATTTTCATAACATTGTTAATATAAACAACAACACTGCAATGACAATTTCGAAAATTTAATTTCACTATAAATACAGAACAGGCATACAAACCAAGGCGAATCAATGAGATGACTGCATAACTACAACAAACGCAATAGGAAAAACAACAGGCATTTTGTTAGTGTTTTGAGTACGTAAAATGTCAATATGACGGCGAATTGAAATTCGTTTTTGTAAATTTTTGACGACTAAGAACATTTTGCTTTGTTTTTTGAAAAAATAATTTTGTAAAATAATTGTTGGATGAAATTTAAGTTAATTAATTAAGTTACACATAGAAAACGTTGGATCTTTGTTATCTAAAAATTCATCATTTACTGAAGTTCAGAAAAGGCAAACAGATAAAAAAACGAGATAAAAATCAAGCCACTAATGTAATGACATATCTCATTGCCAAAGAGTCCATTTTCTTCGCTAATTTTACATAAACACATTTACATATAAAATGTATTTAAATATTAGTGTAAATAAAATTTAAATATTTGCATGAAACTAACGTTTCTTTATCAAATTGAAGAATTAAAAATAAATCATTAAGAAGAGATAAATTTCTGATTTTCAATAGCAATATTCTCAAAAGCATTTCTAATAAATCAATGCCAAGAGTCCATGGGATATAATCATTTCAACGGTCACACGAATCGACAGACGGACATAACTAAATTGACTTGCTTAAATACTTTATTGGGCCGCAAATGAACACTGTAAAAATTACAAATGGAATGACAATCTAATATTAAAACTTATTAAACATTCGTGTAAGGTATAAAAACATAAACATCTTATGGTGTTTTCTTTTTTAACAAACAATGTTGCCCTTTTATTGTGAAACACTTTTCAAAGGTCACCTGTACTCTAACAAAATGCTACCTTTTTATTTTTATGTAAAACTGTATTTTAATAATTTGGGACCAAAAATTATTTTTAACTACTAGAAAAACTTTATTCTCCTTTTAAATATAACAGCTGTTAAAAGAGTGCAATATTCTAACCCTTTGATTTAATTCAGGGTACGACATGTATCATTTTTTCCGATTTTTATGGCAACATTATTTTTACAAAAGATTTTGTCACCCGTTTATAATATTTTTAAAGAAAGAATACAATACCATTAAACAAAATACATAAAAACATTTCTTTTAGTATATATTTATGATAAATTGTGTAAAACTAACTCAGATATGTTATATGATTCATAAAATATGCTTGAATCTGTCCAGGAATTATTTTTTTTTTCCGAGATCTAATAACGCTGTCGCTAAATGATGAGCATTTATACCCGATGAAACATCATTCTTGTGGAATCTTGGGACCATTTGCACTAGTTGATAATTTGAACAGTAACCTTTATATATACGATTGCAAATCATCAGGGCCAGATCTTGATTATTATTATTCTTATTACAAGTATTGTGTCGTAGTGGTTGAACATATTGTTGTTGCCATGTTAAATTTAAGGCAATGACAACACAATTCGTTAGTCGCTAGGAACCGAATCTCAGTTGCGTTGTCAGTTATCAAAACATTTTATCAAAGATTGCAACTGGCAACTAACAGCAGTTAAATTCAATAGAAAAGTATGATGGTAAACCATGAAGATGTAGTTGCTAGCTGGTAAAGCAACCGAAATTTGGTTGTAATCCATAATCGACAAAAGTCTTATTGTCATATTAAACACGTTTTTAGTTATTTTACCAATTTAAAAATTCGAAAAGACTGAATACCAGACTATTCACAGCTATAGTTACTTTGAAGAAACTGTTATATTTTTTACCAAAATCACAAAACTTATTCAAGTTTTAACATAAAATATCAAATTCTAGGTAGAAATGTCCACATTCATACATGTCCTTTTTTGAGGACGACAGGAGTAATACAAGCAATTAAAAAATTAGTATCACAAAGTCTTATACATGGGCGTAATTAGACTATTCTGGGGTTGCAATGCCCCCTAGAAATGTTTTTACAAATAATTTGAAAAAATTTACTATTGTATTATACATTAAAAATTAACTCTGTATAAGATTTTGAAAAGAAAAATGGACTTCTAACAAATTACCTAGAATAATCAGAAAACTTCTTCTCTAATCTGATGAAGATATTTCTATTGACGTTAAAATTTTCTACTTTTAATTTTGCGTTTTAATGCAGAAACAAATCAGTAGCTTTTCTATGATAAAAGGTTTTAAAATCGAATCCTATCGAAAATTGTGAGTTGTCAATTTGTTTTTATTTACCTCCTTTTCTTATAAAAAAATATGACTAATTAAGTTCGTATTTTTTTAACAACAACAATTTTTGAAATTTGTTATTGTTTTAATTATGAAATTGCGAACGAAAAATATTTTTAATTCTATAAGAAATGGAGGTTAATTCAGATTTTGAAACGTATTTCTCTAGTACATAGTTACTTATGTATATATACATGTATGTATGTATAACGAAAGGATTTTTAATATTTTTATGTTTTTCAATATTTTTAATTCATCATAACCTAAATTTTCGATTTTTATGTCTCGTAATAATTAAATTTTTAAATTTAAAGATGGTGTGTATGTATGTGTTTTCTATAAGTAGGTATGTTTGTATGTATGTATGTATGTATATGTATTTTGTTGTTGTATGTTTATGTGGACTATATAAATAGAACTTTGTTTTTGTTTTCTTTTTTAATATTTTAAAAAATAATTTCTAATTATTATTATTTCTAATTCTTTTTTTTATAACTTTTTTTTTGGATTTGTTGTTGTTGTTGTTGTTGTTGATGTTTATTTTTGTTTTTGTTTTTCTATATGTATGTAATATTTACGTTTTTAGAAAAATAAAGCCTATGGATTATTTGTTTCTTCTTTAATTTATCAATTTGTTTCATCTTTATGTTTGCAAATTTAATTCTTTTATTTTTTATACATATAGTTTTTCCTTTTTCTTTTTTTCATTTCTTTTTGTTTAATCTAAATTATCTTGAAAAATTAATTTAATAAACCCGGAGTTACCGTCGAGGGGCGTCGCACAAAATGGACAAACAGCTTGAAAACCATTTGTACCATGTGGTATATCAACATTGGCCCAATATCTGAAAAATAGTCACAAGCAGCGAAATATTTTTTTAAAATAAGAGAGCAACAATTTTAATTTAAATTACAAAGAGATGACAAACTCACTTGACCGTTTTTTCAGTTGCCATGTGACCACAGGGATTAAATGCAAATGTTGGTGGCCCAATATCTACATAAAACGCCGGCTCTAAACCCATGCACAGTGTAACAACAGGTCCTAATTCCAGACACATGGGACAACGTCGGGCACCAGTACTTTTGTCTTGTCCCCAATCATGATGACCTGTGTAAAATGTATAAATTCATTAGAAAATCAAAATTTTTTTAAATTTTAAAGATTAAACATTAACTGCCTTATTCATAACAAAAAGTTGGCATAAAGTTAGCATAAAGTTTATTCATAACACTCATGCCAAACTCTGGCTAAAGATTTGCTAAACTCTTGTTAACGAGCTGTCAAACGTTTGCCAACTTGTAAAAGACAGCTATTCTGTGTTGTTGTTTTACATTACCAATATTTTCTTACCTACCTTTTCATTCTGTTCCCAATTTACAGATCGTTTGCCTTGCTTTTCCATTTTTATAAAAATTATATTGTTCGTTTGTTTTTTAATTTATTTTTCAATTTTAAAAATTGTTAGTATGGATGGAAAAACAACAAAATGTCAAAATCAGAAATGATATACAAAAAATGGTTGCAATTTTGAGGAGTATTATGCAATTTCAGAGTTGATTTATGAAAAGTTAGCAGACAGACAAAAGTTTGTTATGAATAAACTCTGTGCCAACGAGCTGCCAAGCTTAATCGGCATTCTAGTTAGCAGCTCGTTGTACGCAGTGTATAAACTGTGTCTAACTTTTTGTTATGAATAAGGCCGTAACTTTTTAATGTGAACCATTTTTTATTTTGGCTTAAGTTCATTTAAAAAGTTCGAATAAATATAAATATATAATTAAACATTAACTATTAATTAGATTAGTTAATCTAAAAGTAAGTTAAATTTAAGTGACTTTGTTGCTTTTAAATATTTGTTTTAAGCTTAAAACATTTCCTTACTAAATGTTATAAATTTTTTTTTTGGCATATCAATTGTAGCAAATGTCTGATATAGCACTTTTGCTGCCATTAACGTTGTGTGCCATAAAAAGATAAATTAAATCAAACATAGAAAATAAATAAGGAAAAGTCGGACCGATTAGCTTATGGAATGTTAAGGCGATTCCTCGAAGTCAAGGTTATATGGTAACTTTAACCAATTATTGACTTAATATCATGAAATTTGTCAGAGTTTTTTGTTTGCACAAAACTTTTTGTGGTAAATTTAATTTCAATAACTTAAATATTTTTTGGAAAATAAATTTTCATTAGTCGCCTTCGTATGGGAGCTAGTAGGAATGAGTAGGAATGTTTGTATTCCTATTTAACTTGTTTGTAGAGAATTTATAGACCGATTACCCCAAGAAATAAAAGAGTTTCTCGTTAGGCCATACAATAAGGCAATAAATTAATATTATTTCACTTAAAAAAAAAATATTTAAACTGAGAACTGAAAATTGATTACAAGGTTTGCAAGAAACGGAGATCGTTATTTAGACTTTCTTGATTTCAAATCTATCGGTTTATGTACTTTAAGTTGGGCATGAAAACATTTTTTTAGGCATTACAATTTCATTACAAATGCCAACTGATATTGAGTAGTAGGGTTTTAATATATATCGTACTTATATACTACTAGCCAATCCCGGCGCGCGTTGCTACGCCCCTTCATGAATTTTAATCGCATTCTAAATTTTAATCGAATGTCAAGTGCAAGGCTAAAAACTATAACTTTTTCTTTATGAGCGTGGCACTGCCCACTTTTCTAAATACGAAACTGTATAGTCATGACAACTCAATATGTGTGCAAAGTTTCAGAAAAATCGGTCCAGTGAAAGTACCTCAAAATGATACCCTTTTTTTTAATGGGCGTGGCACTGCCCACTTTTCTAATGACGAAAGTGTAAAGTCATGACAGCTCAGTATGTTTGCAAAGTTTCAGAAAATTCGGTCCAGTGCAAGTAGCTAAAACTGATAACTAATTTTTTATAGGCGTGGCCCCGCCCACTTTCTCAATCACAAAATTATAAAGCCATGACAGCTCAATATGTGTGCAAAGTTTCAGAAAAATCGGTCCAGTGCAAGTACCTCAATATTAAAACTTTTTTAGGGGCGTGGCCCCGCCCACTTTTCTTATCACGAAATTAATTAGTCATGACAGCTCGATATGTGTGCAAAGTTTTAGTAAAATCGGTCAAGTGCAAGTAGCTAAAACTGATAACTAATTTTTATGGGCGTGGCTCCGCCCACTTTTTTTCACCCATAAACACTCCCTGGTATGTGTACAACAACTTACCAAAGTTTGAGCCCGATCGGTTTTACAGTTTCGGAGTCTATAGCTAACACACACACACACACACACAGAGTTTCACTTTTATATATATAGATAGAAGATACTATATAAATAGGTATATCGATTTTTTGTTACACATCGGATTATACAACCGATTTTAATAAAAACAAGTAAGAGAGCTATATTCGGCCGTGCCGAATCTTAAAATACCCTTCACAGCCATGTACATAGGTATAAAAACTACATCGTAGTTAAGTTAAGTTAAGATTTCAAATAATATGCCATTTTTTATTATTTCCGATTTAAGATTTCAAATAATATGCCATTTTTTATTATTTCCGACTCCATCTGTGATTTTGAATTTTTACATAGTTAACTGAATTCTACTAGACAAGCCCTTTCATTTGATATTGATGAAGTCAAACTAATTTGTTCCGACATTTTGTACTCTTTTAATAGTTTACTACATTGTACTGGTCGAGAATTTTTTATTTTTTTGATACTAATATTGTTGGGCTTAAATTGGGCAAAGCCGTAACTAATATCTTCGTTATTTAATTTAGGACGCCATCTTGATTTTTTTTATATCTAACTATATTTTAATACTTTCATTTGATCCCTATATTGGGTCTCATTGTTGTATAGAAACTGAAAAATATCTATTTTCGTTTGTAAAGTTTAGGAAAAACACCGAAGCAGTTATACTTTGGTGCTTTTATCTCAGTTGGTTTTAAACCGATTTGTAAGTTTTCCTTAGAAATAATTTTTGAGATTATGGCTTATAATTTGGTTTCTTAAGAGTAGTCAAAAATTATTTACGAGTTTGAAAAAATTTGATATACATATTTCAAAAAATATATATTTTTCCAAATAATTTTTGCCTATAACTTTGCCGATTCGTAAAAAATTGCAATTTGAAAGCAATTTTCTTACAAATGTGCACAATCTAGAACTTCTTAGAATCGGTTTAGTATATTAGAAAATATAAGCGTTTAAAGAAAGCGCATAAGAAAATCACACGTGTGTAAAAAAACAAAAAAAGTAATGAAAGTTCAAAGTTGAATTGTAGTCACTACTACTACTGTGGTGTAACAATTTAAACTCCTGTTAAGAAAATATTTTGTTGTTTATTTTTTCATTTTTAGATTTAATATTCACAATTAATTTGAAATATATTTGAAAAAATCACATACAACCAGATCACGGTCGAATGAATCGACCGCAGAATATACTAGTTAGAAAAAAATGCATATTAAATCTTCCAAAATGGAGAATTACGTAGTATGATTTAAGTCACCACAATCAATTTTTGACAATTGCAATGAAAAATTTATTAAACCAATTTTGACGGCTCAAACTACAACCTTAAAGCAACATTCAGAGATTAATTTTACTACAGACTCTATTCTTCATTTGAGACTTATAGATTTCCAAAAAAAAATGCACAAATGTATGTATAAGTTTACCTTGAACATGACCACAATTTAAGTACACGTAAGGCTGATTAATTTGATCACTAATGTTAACTTTACGGGGTATAACTAAAGTGTTAAGGCCAACAGGACACTGAGGGCGACCGGCATTAATTTCATCAATCAATTTCTCCAAATCACGTTTTGTCTGGAAAAAAATACAATTAATTAATTATTAAGCAATTAAAATTGTTTAAAAAATTATTTATAATTACCGGTGAATGTTGTAGACCCTCTGAAGAACGCCATAATAAAGTAGCACCGCATAAATCAATTAAAGTGCCGTCTTGTAAAATATTTGATTCATCATAAATCTAAAACAACAACAAATTTATTGTAATTTTTATTATTATTTTTGAAAAATTTAAAAAAACAGATAAAAGATAATAAAATACCGGTTGTCCTTTTTGTTGGGCTGAGCGTGATTCACGCAAACTAAAGACATCGCCACCCACCGAACATTCACGCCAGAGACCACATTTGCCATTGCCACCACAAAATTGACCCTTTGGATGCATGATTAAAACACCATTTGTTGTAAGGCCATCTATTTCCACATTATCTTGCCATTTTGTAGCTTTTTCCTATACGACGAACAGAGAGAGAGAGAGAAAGAAAAATTTTAAAAAAGATTAACCAACAATATGTAAATAATTTTGGCTGAATGAGGGAGGGCAACTGACTTAACTCTCAACTACAAATGTCTAATGTGTAAAATTCAATTTAAATGCATTTAAATTTGATTATAGATTAAATGTTAGAGATTATGCAAGACAAGTAGTAACAAATGTGGACAGAGTGAAAAACTAACAAACATTATTTAAGTAAGTCATAGTACTTGTACATACTTGTAGTATAAAGTGTGGCATGCACCTTTTGACAGTGTGTTAGTGTGTGAAGCTGCCTTCAGACGGAATGTATTTTAGATATGTATAGCTTGCCACTTTTTCATTTCATATATAATTACGTATGTCTGGTAAAATTGTCAGATAACAGATAGTTTATAATTTTTGCTTTCACACTTAAACTTATGTTCTTACGTCTGACATAACCTCTTTTTATACCCGCCACCAAAAAAATGGTGGGGGTATATTCATTTTGTCATTCCGTTTGTAACACATCGAAATATCCATTTTAGACCCCATAAAGTATATATATTCTGAATCGGGGTTTGATTTTTTGACGATCTAGCTATGTCCGTCCGTCTGTCCGTCTGTTGAAAGCACGATAGAGGTCGCACCGAAAAAGCTAGGGGGCTCAAATTTTGCCAGAATCTTTCTTATAGACAAGGTTTGTTTGGTATTGAAAATGGGCTAAATCGGAATATTAGGAATATTAGGAATATTAGGCTCAAAAAGCAAGAGTAGGTCGAAAAAACCTTGTCCTTCGAACATCGAATAAAATGGAATTGTGTCCAAACGCCTTAACGTAGACTCATGGAACTTTGAATATATATTTCGTGGGTAAAGACAATATTTTTCCCCGAAAATCTATGCATTAGGAGAGGAGTTATCGATCAAAATGTACGAAAATTTATACCGCACAGTGTATTTTTCGGTATATTTAAAAATAAAAACGTCATAAAAGCAACAAAATTGGATGTACGACTCTGAAATTTTGCACACTTTGCTTTTTGGTGACACGCTTTCTTGTAACGGCAAATCAATGTGCCACGCCCACTTTTACGCCCACCTCCCATATAACGTTTTAACTAAAATTCATATAATTTCTCTATTAATAAAGATTTTGGAATAATAAAGGCCTACATTGAAACACCTCAGTTGTACTCATTCGTAAAAATAACTTTGACACGCCTACTATAACGCCCACTTTTCACGTTATCTACCGTTAATGAAATTTAAAAGCTCATAAAACCGCTAAAATTAGAGGTATGATGATAAATTTTGCTACGTCTATCCCCCTAGGCAATTTCATTACTATGCCAAACCCACCATATAACGTTTTACCTAAAATTCATATAATTTCTCTATTAATAAAGATTTTGGAATAATAAAGGCCTATATTGAAACACCTAAGTTGTACTCATTCGCAAAAATAACGCCTACCATAACGCCCACTTTCACTTTTGAATTGTGTCCAGACGCATAAACGTAGAGTCATGAAACTTCGAATATATATTTATCGAGTAAAAGGAATATTTTTCCCTGAAAATCGCTTAAATCTTTGAATTAGGAAAAGAGTTATAGATCAAAATGTACGAATATTTATACCGCACAGTGTATATTTCAAATTTAAAACGTAATAAAACTGACAAAACTAAATGTACGATTCTGAAATTTTGCAAACATGGCTTTTTGGTCAAAGTCTTCGTTATAACGAAAAATAGATGTGCCACGCACACTTTTTTCCTTATATTTTTATAAAAATATATTAGTCATATATATTAGCATTTATTCATCTTACACTGCACCATTTATTGTACTGTAGCTAAATATAAGATAAAGATGATAAGAAAGATGACTCTACTAGCAACTACTAGATGGCATGCTAACAACTTATGCTTATGTTCTCCTTAAGTTATGCTCTATTAAAAATGGGAATTTAGAAAAATTTTGACCTAAGTAAAAAAAATTATCTCTAAACATTATAAACAATTTATTTTCATGTACTAATGGCGAACAAATTTTAAAATTATACAAAACTTATTTCGTTTGAAAATCTTTTAAAAGCAAAATGTTATAGAAGTTAAAAATCAAAATCTTACTAACAAATTTCCCGTTTTAGAAAAATGCAGAGAATGTATATTTTAAATCACCCTGTGGCCCTTAAAATTTAACCTTAAATTCACTTTCTTCCTCTTAAATTCATGTAAATTCTCTATGAATAAAGATTTTGGAATACTAAAGGACTATATTGAAATATCTAAGTTATGTTTATTAGCAGAAACTTTATTGACACGCGTATTTTAACGGCCACTTTCATTGAAAGACTAAATTTACGAAAACATTTTACTAGCATACCGAAGTTATAATGGGTGGACCATCGCTATATTTTTATGACCTTAACTCATCCGCCACCGGAACCGGTGACTTTTAGGAATAAGGCCAGGACGGACTGGCCAAATTTTAGGTTAAGTCTTCAACATAAACTCGAAAATTATCCAGAACCGGATGAAAATCTGGACACGATAGATTCGATGGTGGGAAGACTGACTGCCGATTTTAGGGAAACTTTTGAGGAGCATTGTCCACTCCGACAAAGGCGAACCCCAAAGGAAAAGCCCTGGATGACAGGTGAACTGATTAATCTCAGGAAAGAAACCCGAAGGCTATTTAACAGAGCCTATCGAAAGAAACAATCAGTATACTGGGACGATTACAGTGAGAAGCTCAGAATATACAACAAAGCAATAAGAATCGCCAAACGCAGATCCTGGAGGCTTTTTTGCAATCAGGTGGACAGCGTGAATGACGCTTCTAGAATTAAGAAATTCCTATCGAAAACCCACACCCAACCGGAAACCCTCGTTGACTCGAACGGGAAAAGGTCGGAGACGATGGAGGAGACGCTAGGAATACTGATAGAGGCACACTTCCAAACGGAAATGGCGGATGACGGAGAAATTCCACACCCCCATGACGGTAGTGCCACGACGGACATAATTATAACCACAAAGATGGTAAGAGAGGCGGTAAATAGTTTCTTGCCATATAAGGCACCAGGGCCGGACGGTATTTTTCCGGCTCTCCTACAGAGAAGCATTGACCTAATCGACATAAGGCTGGCGAATATTTTTACTACTAGCCTGAAATATGCGTATACCCCTGTGGAATGGAGGGAGGCGAGAGTCGTTTTCATACCTAAACCAGGGAGGGAAAATTACGCAAATCCTAAAGCTTATAGACCCATAAGCTTAACATCATTCTTATTGAAAACCATGGAGCGTATCGTCGATGGAATGGTCAGAAGACGATTACCAGGCGATTCAATGAGATTTGGACAACACGTCTATATCAAGGGCAGATCTACTGAGACTGCTCTTCAGGAGGTTGTTTATCATATAGAGAGATCCTTCGACCTGGGTGTGTATACCATGGGCGTATTCATAGACATAGAAGGAGCTTTCAATAACGTAATGACCTCGAGTCTTATCGGTTCCTTGGAAAACTTAGGGTTAAGCCATGTCTTAATTGCATGGATTAGCAATATGTTAAGGAACAGATGGATAAATTGTGAGGCAAATGGAGTAAGAAGAAGGGACAAAGTATGTCGAGGAACCCCGCAGGGAGGTATTTTATCTCCATTAATATGGGTAACTACCATACATAGTCTACTGAGGATTCTATCGAACGAGGGATTCAAGCCTATCTGTTACGCAGATGATGTTGCGATACTGATCAGGGGGACGAATCCAAATTCTTTATGTATGAGAGCAATGGAGGCTTTGAATATATCATATAACTGGGCGAAGGAGCGAGGGCTCAATGTCAACCCGGAAAAGACTGAAATCTGTTTGTTTACGAGAAAGAGGAAGATACCGGTGCATAGCTATCCCATCTTTCGGAATAAGACAATTAAGATTGATAAAAAGGTCAAATACCTAGGAATAGTACTTGATTGGAGACTATCCTGGAAGGACCACATTCAATGTAAAGTGGAGAGAGCTCAAAGAATATGGGCCCTCTGCAGAAGAGTGATTGGCTCAAAATGGGGCTTAAGCCCAAGGATAACACATTGGCTATATACGAGTGTACTGCGGCCTACAATTACGTACGCTTCGTTAGTATGGTGGACATCCTTAGAGAAGAAGGTGAATATAAAACCTCTTCAAAAGATTCAGAGACAGTGCTGCATTAGTATTTGCGGCGCCATGAGGACCACATCGACAATGGCCATTGAGAATATATTATCCATTTGGCCTATTGAGATACAGGTAAAATATGAAGCGGCCTTAGCTGCCACAAGATTAATGGCAATAGATGAGTGGCTTATAAGAGAACATAAGACCAGATACCAAAGAATAACGGATATCTTACCGATAGGAAATATTACAGAATTAACATGTGATAAAATCCCGATGAGATATGAGAATATTAACTGCATCACCATTATACCGGAAGAGGGAGAATGGGATGAGATAATCAGGATGGGAAACACCCACGGAATCGATCTTTATACAGACGGTTCAAAGATTGGTGACCAAACTGGAATGGGCTTATACGACATAAGCCGAAATAGAGGCAAATACTTCCGTCTACCAGATCACAACACTATTTTTCAGGCTGAGATCATGGCGATTACGGAAGGAATTAAATGGATAAAGGAAACGAATAGCGAAACTCCGATTCGTATCTTTACGGATAGCCAATCAGTGATTAAGACATTGAGAAAGGAGAAAGTTGAATCCCGGAACGTTTTGCAATGCAAGAGTGAAATAAACTCATATGCAAATTGTGAACATCTGGAGATAATATGGATACCAAGCCATCACGGGCTGATCGGAAACGAGAAAGCCGACAAATTATCCAAAATGGGAGCTCTTTTGAGTACTATAACTTTGGAGAACGCCAAACCCCTTAAACGATTTAAGGATGAACTTAAACGTTGGGCAATGGAAGAACATGTCAGAAAATGGCAAAGCACTGATGTCGGTAAGGTGACAAGAACACTCTGGGGTGACCCAAATCTTGGGAAGTCAAAGGAGATTTTGAGACTAAGTAGACCTACACTTAGGAAATTAACCGGTGTAATTACAGGTCATACGGAGTTGAGAACTCATTTAGCACGCATGGGATTATCTGAGGAGACGACATGTAGAGCTTGTGAGGAAGAGGATGAGACCCTGGTACACTACCTCTGTCATTGTCCTGCGTTTGGGCATATTAGACGCGAAAATTTTACAGTAGATAATATGCCGAACTTGGAATACCTGGGGAACTCGAACTGGAGATCCATAAGGCGTTACATTGAGGGGACTGGTTTCTTGGACTAGTCCGATATTTATGGGAAATTATGTTTATGGTTTTTTGTTTGGGAATTCCGTTTTCCACATGGAGCGCACAACATGCCAACTGGGCATAGGTGTATACCTGTCATGGGTTTGGGCTTTTATACCCCTCCTTTTCAACCTAACCTAACCTAACCTATAATGGGTGGTTTAATTTTAAAGGAACTACATATGTTGATTTTGAATAAAATTATTATGAAGTTATTATCATTTATTTTTATAATGATAATATTTGTATGCTTCAATTATGTATGGAAGAAAATATCGGCCAAATGGCCCCCCAACCTAGGCGGCACACCACGATCCGATAGTCCAAATTTTCAATGACACTGTTGATGCTCGATTGTTGGGCACGATGATGAGTCGAGGTTGCTTGCTCTTTTGCCACGTTATCGTGAAAAACAGCAATGTTTCCCATTCAACGAACTAAGATAGCATTCACAGATGTTTTCACATTTCATACAGACCTTCTTTGCAGACATTTAAATATTTTTTTACAATTCTCACGATTGTGGACGAATTCGAACGATTATGTTGACCAAAAGAATCACGAAGTGCACAAAATGCATTTTGATTTGAACGCCCATTTTTATAAAAATCTCTAATATTTAAAAGCGTTGCTCGATTGCGTATCTTTCCACGGTTCAAATTGAGTTAGTCTGAGATTGAGAAATGTCAAATGAAATACAAGAAAAAAGTTGAAGTTTAGATGTGGTTCACCTTAAACATGGGCCCTTAAAATTTAACCACCCTCTACAAAGAAAGTGATACATATTTTATTATAAAGAGATTATTCTATAGCGATTAACAAAATAATAAATATTGTGCTTTAAATGTACACAAAATTGGTGGTGGGTATAAAAGATTCGGCACAGCCGAATATAGTGCTCTTACTTGTTTTGATTACAATAACTAATTTTTAAAGCGAGTTTTGTTTTATCAACTTTCAATAATTTGTTTGGGAACAACTTTTGGTAAAGAGACAAAATTTCAGTAGTTATATCTACAAAATTTTTTTTTAACTTTAAGAACAAGCAATTTTAAAAGTATATATCGCGTGATTGTAATAAAAAGTAAAACAAATAAATTTGAAAGTGAACTGAAAATTTTTATTATCGGTTAACCGAACAATTTGTGGCATTTACTGTTTGAAAATGATATCATCTTAGCAAAAACTAGGTAATGACTTGCTCTTACTAAACAACATACTTTTCAATGACTATTTCATATCGTCTGTCTTATACTACATTTACACCTAAGCGAAATCTAGCAGATTTGATTTGAAATCTTTATTAAAATCTAAACCGTTTATACCACTGTTTTTTGACATTTTGCAAGATTTCGTTTTCAAAACAATATATTTATTTACTAGGTGGTCTGAGAAGCTCTCTATGCTCTACTTCTCCAAAATTCAAACACCATATAAAAAAAATTTAAATAATAAAGTACTTGTGCAATTGCAACCACCTTATATATTATGATTGAATTTTTCTGTGTGCAGCGTAGTATATTTTATTACAATTTAATAAAAACCACAGTTGCATCACGAAGTAGTACTAGATTTTAAGTAGATTTTGCCAAAATCTAGTGGCGAAGTAGATTACGTTTTGTATGAAAAATCTTGTAGATTTCGCTCTAAATCCCTCAAGTATTAGATTTTGTGTATGTGTAAATGTAGTATTACTAAGAAGTGTTTTAGTTATGACTTGATTTATAATGTGATACGTAAGAACTTATTTTCATAGATTTGCTTACATACACACCCAATACAATTTCTTGTTGCAAAATTTGCTAGAAGCCATTTTAATATATAACCTTTTACAATTCTCATTTAGTTTAACACTTATAAGTAATAATGATTTTGACAACAGCGGTAAAGCATTTCATTAACAAAGTAATGACTTAAAGATCTTCACTAACTTTTAAATTTCAAATTAACGTATTGAAGAATAATCAAATTGAATTTTCATCCTTAAAAGAACCGAACGACCTCTTTAAGTCCATAATAAATAGTAATGGGTTATTTATACTATGTTCACACACGCGCCTTAATTGTCAATTTATAATATTCTCGCAATTAAAGGCGTTACTGAGCTCAATTTACCATACTAAACATTACTTTAAAATTGATCAATATATACTTAATTGTTTTACTTATTGTCCAAAACTCGATATACAACTCTTCAGAAGTATCTTCAGTTAGAAAAAACTTCTGTAGGTGGCATTTCTAATGTCAAACAAATAAAAATACAAAAACCAAAAATTAAGAAAATGGAAAAAGTTTGATGAACATTTAAAAAAAAAAATTTAAATAAATACATACATATAAGTATAAAAATATAATTGTAAATATATTTTATGAACAGGAAAAAAACTAAAGAAAAGTCATTATTTGATTTGGTATAAATACATCGTATTTTTACAGCTATACAATGCTAATGGAGTAAGATAAATTGAGTATGTGTGAACACCTTTTTTTAATTGCTCAATTAACACTAAATGAATCAATTAAAAATATCTGTCTGAACAGGGTATTAGGTTATTAAAATCAAGTACTTATTTAAGTTCCTATTTATAAGCGATTGTAATAAGTACTTATTTGAGTTCCATTTTGTAAGCGAGCGTGGTAAGTACTTGCCTCCAATAACATCGCCGTTTTAAAATAATGGGTTTAGATGCCCAATTGTAAATAGTAAAAAACAGTTTTCTAATATTTTCAACTCATTGTTTTATAATTTGTTGGGATGTAAATGTTGACCACAACTACATCTGAGGTGGTCTATTCGGAATAACGCGAATAATGTTGGCTTCCAACGCGTCAATCGTAGCTGGCTTTTCCCTGAAGACCTCAGACTGTACATATACCCAGCGAAAAGGTGTGATATCGCACGATCTAGGTATCCAATTCACCGTAGCAAAAAGTGAAATTAAGTGCTCACAGGTCTCAACACGTCCACTTTTCACACTCTGTATGACTCGCAGCACCGTCTTGTTGAAACCAGAGAACATGCGCTTAAATTTCAGGAAGGACATAGTCATTAAACATGTTGCGATAACGGTAACCATTCACGGTAACATTCTAATTTGCCTTATTTTTAAGAAATGTGGACTAATGATTTCACCAGCCCACAAGCCACACCATTTCGTTGTTTTTTTTTAACTTTTTAGGTTGCTCTTCAGCCCAATAACGGAAATTTTGTTTAAAAGTATTTATTTGAGCCAGAAATTTGCTTCATCAATGAACAATATTTCACGATAAAACACCGCCCCGTTCCTCGAAATTACATCTGAGCAATTCAAGGCTTTCCATTATGACTTGTCAAACGATACTGAACAAATATGACAAACCAGTTTGATATGAGTTATGCGTGATCTGTCAAAAAAAGCCGTTTGAAAATCATGGATCATCCGACACTAATTACCGCTAAACATATCAAAATCAGTTGATATAAGATGCTTCATCAGAGCCATGTTCTATTGAGCTAAAACAACATGTTTTAATTTTGCAGTAGAAAATTTGTCAAGTCATATGTAAAATACATGTCGTCTGAAGGCACTTTAAGTAATAAGTACCATTAGAAATCAAAACACTCAAACATACTAACTAAAGTTCTTGTACCTACTATACATACATAGACACGATTAGCAAAAAAAAAAAGAGAAAAAATTCTCTTGTAAATTATGGATACCGTAACAATGACCCACATTTTTATGGGGCCAAAGTATATAAAAACGCCATCATCAAACTGTTACTACTACTTAATATTAATATTGTTTTTGTTTTCCATTATATTCATTGTTGATGTTGTGGTTGTTGTTAGCAAACATTTTTTTGTTTAAGTTTTAACCTAAACCGTTTCCAAGTCAACAAGGACAATTTTTATTTTCCTATTTTCCTAAATGACAAATACGAAATTTGCGAAAAACCTTTTTAAAGTTTATAATTTAAAAAGGCTTAAAATAGGTTTTTAAAAATAATTAAAAACAATTTTTTTTAAATCTTTTGCTCGTATGTTGGAAGAACAAAATATTATTATTTCTAGAAACAAAATTATCAAAGATAACAAGTAAGAGCGCTATATTCGGCCGTGCCGAATCTTATATACCCTTCACAACGTGTAGTCATGCAATAACAGTAGTTTGTATCACCATTCATCTCATATGAAATACGTACATACATATAAAAAATATACATATATAAAAAACATCCCATTGTAAAATTATAAATTTACGTATGTATGTTAAAAAAAAAATAAAAAAAAAATTTTAAAAAAAAATTTAAAAAAAAAATTTAAAAAAAAATTTTAAAAAAGTAATTAAAATATATAAAATTAATATAAAACAAAAAAAAAATAAAAAAAAAAATAAAAAAAAAAAAATAAAAATATAAATAAAATATTAAATAAAAAAAAAAAAAAAATAAAATAAAAATTAAAAAAAAAAATTAAAAAAAAAATTTTTAAAATATAAAAAAATTTTTTTTTGGCTCAGCTGGGATTCGATCCCACGTTTACTTTAGCCAATATACAAGTTTGTATGTATGTATGTTGTTGTTGTAATGTTGTTTTTGTGAAAAAAAAATCGAGGTGGTCGTGGGTTTTTGCTCATATCTCAGTTGTTTATGTACCGATGTTTCTGATTTTCAATAGCGATATACTCCCGAATATTTCTGATATTTTAATACCTCACCCGGGTCCGAGTGATGTCGGGGGGCTTCAAAAAGTTGATTTCAACATACACACGGACAGACGGTCAGACGGACAGACTGACAGAGCTTAATCGACTTCCCTATTCATAAGCTTTCAGAAAATATATACTTTATGGGGTCGGAAATGAAAATTGTAGAAATTTCACACGGAATGACAAACCTATATATACCCTTTTTCACTGTGTGAAGGGTATAATAAACGAATTATTGTCAATTGCGGGGTATTCCTTTCCCCATCACTAAGGCTGTTTTTGATTTTCATCACTGAAGTATGCCTACTTTTGAGGCGATTGAAGTTGGTAGCAATTTTTCGATTTCTGAGAAGAAAAAAACTGAAATGTTGACTCAGCGTTTAAAACTGTTTTATTATTTTTATATTTTATAATTCGCCCGTATTTCGTAAGTTGATGTCAGAGTGCGCGCTTAAAGCACACACACTCTATAATAAAGAGCACTGTGTTCGTACAAATGATGTCAGAGAGCGAAACTTGATGCTATGAAGCAGGTTGTGTACTGGTTTATAGTGCTTTGTAGCTTCGATTTACGCTCGAACTTTGACATTAGTCAACAACAAATGAAAACATACGTTGACATAAATTTTTCTTTATTCGTAAATTTTCGAACATTTTGTGCAGCAAATGCGTTAGTAGGTCAGTAATAACGTGGCGAATGTTTTCTTCAAACGTATTAATCATCTGTAGACTTTTGGAGTAGATCGGGGACTTTGCATAGCACCCCAAAAAATATTCCAGCGGTTAAAAATTGAATGATCATGGTTTACGGGTCCATTACGCGAAATTGTTTCATCGCTGTTTGTTTTCCACCAATAAATCGATTGTGTTATGTTTTCACAGTCTTGTGAAACCAAATTTAAATCTCATTGAAAGAATTCAATTGTGGTACAAACAAAACAATCATCATGGCCCTGTAGCGCTCAACATTACATAAGTTAGGTTGAAAAAGGGAGGCATTTAAAGCCCAAATTGGCATTTTGTGCGTTCTAGGGAATAAAAAATGTCTCTATTAGAATCATAAACCCAAACTCTTTTAAATATTTCGACTAAGTTAAGAACACAGTCACTTAAATGTAATTCTTTAGGAATTTCTAATTTGAATTCCTTAGGTATTACAATCTCGGCTTTGTCCATATTTAAGTTTGTTGTGTCTAATACGCTAAAGAGGGACACTGACAAAGGTAGTGTTCCAAAGTCTCGTGCTCTTCTTAGGCAAGCTCTACATGTCGTGTCATTCGACAGACCCATGCGAGCTAGATGAGTGCTCAGCTCTGTATGACATATTACTACTCTAGTTTATCTACTTAGTGTTGGCCTGCTTAGTTTCATAATCTCCTTCGATTTCTCAAGATTTGGGTCACCACGTAGTGCGTTCGTCACCATACCGACAGTAGTACTTAGCCACTTTCTTCCTTCGCCAAAAACTTAAGTTTATTTTTGAACCTTCCAAAAGGGGTTGGCGCTTTCCAAGGTGATGATATTCAAGAATGATCCTATTTTGGATGATTTGCCGACGTTATTTGTTTCTGATTATGCCATGATGTTCTGGTTTCCATTTGATCTCTAGATGTTCGCAATTTGCATGCGAGTTTATGTCAATCTTGCTTTGTAGGACACTTTGAGAATTAACTCTTTCGTTCATTATGGTGTTGATTACTGATTAACTGTCCGTAAAGATACAAATCGGAGTTCGTTATTAATCCCCTTTATAATCCAATGCCTTTCGTAACTGTCACAGTTTCAGACTGGAAAACATTAATGTGATCTGGTAGACGGAAGTATTTACCTCATGAACTAAAATGTCATAGAAACCATTCCAGTTTGATCGGTGCCTTGGATATTTTTTAACCTAATTACTTTATCCTTATTTACATGCATTCTTTAGGTGCAATCTCATATTTTTATTCTTAAAATTTTTTTTTAATTTTTCCTATTGTGGTCTATATTTAAAAACTGCATAATTTACCATCGAATAACTTTGAAATTCTTTTAAAATTTTCAATTTTTAAAGATTTGTGAAGCTAAGGGAAATGGTGTAGTACTTAATGTATCTAGCTGTTGTTTTGTTCTTTAATTTATTCCCAACAACCACATGCAACACACATGTTTTCTCTTTCCTATTTTTTTTTTTTTTTTTTGCATTTTTCGTTATGCATTTTTTCCATTAATTCCATTTAAATTGCATTTAAAGTTGAAAACATTTATTGATTTAATTTAATCATCATATCAACTCATACATATATACATACTTATATACATATACATGCATACTATGTGCATATGTTTATAAAAGCAATGAGTAATGTACTCATTTAATAACCTAAACTACAAGAAAAAAACTAATAGATAAGTAATAGAGGATGCTTTTGCTTCTTGTCAATGACATAAGTATTGGAAGAGAAAATATAAAAAAAAAATATTTATGTACAACAAATACTTACACCCAAGAATATATTCCTACTCGAATCAAAACCGGCTGCAAATATTTTCGCCTTTGAGGGTTCACATCTATTGACCAAGATACGACATGCAAAACGTGATATTGTACTCTGCATTACTTTTGCGTCTTTCTTATCACCAGGCAGTGTATCCATTACAACAAAATCAATGGGCGACTCAGAGGAGCGACCAACCTGCAAATAAAATATAACAAAACAAAATTATGAATGAACGTTAGATGACTAACACAAAAAAGAAATGGAAGATGTTGTGCCTTGGTTTAAACGACTGCAACAATCACTCATTTGTGTAATAAAACTATTATAAAATAAACTGGTTAAAATAACTATGTTTTAGAATCTTCTTGTCATACAAGTTGAATATTTTATGCATTTTTTTAATTGTTTTACATTGTACTAACTACACACAGAAAACAGATTTATTTGTTGTGACAGCCGAATTATTTGTCAATTGAAAAAGCGCTCATAATAGAATTTTTCTTTTTAGGTTATAAATTGCAAAAATCGTAATTAGTGCTGATTATATATTGAAATTCAGAAACAAAATTATGTATTTGCAATCATAAAACAAGTGTGAATGTTATATTCGGCCGTGCCGAATCTGATAATACCCTTCACTAGATTGTACGTAGGTATAGTGGCCGCAGCTTAGCCTAGATTTAATTTTTCTTTATTACTTCCAATGCCAATTTTGATTTTGAATTTTTACACAGTATTCTACTCGTCAAGCCCTTTTCTTTGATACGCATATTGATGGGGCTAAAAAAAATATAATCAGGGCTTTATGTTACATTTTAAACTTAACATAGTTTACTGCATTCCATTTCATTTAATACCGATATTGTAGGAGTTAAAGAGGCATAGTCGTAATTACTATTCTTGACCCATATATCCGCCATTTTATTTTGGACGCCATCTTGTATTTTAAATTTTTCATTATTTCAAGTATTGCTAAGTCCACTTCGATACTAATATTGAGGGGTCCAATATATATAAATTAATTGTGCGCCATTTAGTAATGGCGGCCATCTTGGATTTAAAGTTTTTATAGTTTTCGATATTCTGCTAGACAAGCCTCTTTTTTTGATACCCATTTCGTTTCTTTCTGTTCTCAAAAAACTAAAAAATCGATTTTCGCTTGTTAATTTTAGGAATAACTCTGTAGCTTTTGTATTTCTGTGCTTATATCTCAGTGAGATTTAAAACGATTTGTCAGTTTTTCTCAGCAGTAATTTTTAAAACTACAGCCTGTATTCTGGTGTCTTTTACATGTCTAAAAATTAATTAGAAGCTTCAATAACTTGACCTATTTAAAAAAATATATATGTGGGGTACGGAACTGTCGTTTTGAATAAAACACTTTCTTTTAATGAAGATAAGTAATTCAATTGTATTTATTTGATAGCGTTTGCTTAAAATTAGTTTAACAAGATTAATCAATTCACTGCGCTTATTTTGCAACTTCACTGTTCAACCGTGTCTCTAGTTGGTGACCTTTTTACTTCACCGTCAATTAACAACTGCCTTGATTCTATCTATTTCTCGTCACGTCAGCTTTTTGTCTTTCGTCCGTTATTTGAGTTTATTTTGTATGTCCGTTATGATTGGGGTTTGTCCGTCATAGTCGACTAAGGTGAGCACCCTACATTCGGCCCTCCTGACGGCAATTCGGCTCGGATTGCCATCGTTTCATGAACTCTGCCACGGTCGTAGTTCTATTGGGGCCCTCATGGTGGCCGACCTTCTCGACCACATATCTTCCACGGGGTGACTGACTTACGACTTTATAGGGACCCAGGTATTTACCTTTGAGCTTCAGGCCGCTGGCAAACTGAGTGCGCTTGATGGCAACTAACTCGTTGATAACGTACTCCTCTTCAGGTTTGCGGTTACGATTGTACGTTTTGCAGTTTTCTTTTTGTATTTTGACTATATTTTCCCTAGCCTCGGTTCTAGCCTCACTTCTTTCGTCCTCAAACTCGTGGATAGCTTCTGCATTCAACATTTCTCGGAGGTCTGGTTAATCTGGCAAATTCATCTCCACGCCCGTTAATAGCTTGAATGGGGTCACGCGGGTACTTCTCGGCGGGGTAGAATTGATCATCATCTGCACGCGTCGCACGTGTTTATACCAGTTTTGAGGTGTTTCAGCACACAATTTCGCCAGCATGGGTAAGACTATTTTGTGGATTCGCTCCACTTGGCCATTCCCACGCGGCACGCCCGTAGCTATCAACAAGTGTTGGATATTCTCTTCGATGCAATAGTCCTTGAATCCTTGCGACGTGAACGCTGTCCCGCGGTCGGTAATGATCCTCCGGGGATTCCCAAATACCGCAGATTGCCTCTCCAAGCAGTCAATGACTGCCTTCGTATCGGTCGACTTCGTGGGATGGAGCCAAACGAACTTTGTAAACCCATCGACAACTACCAAAAGGTGATTATAAGCTTTTTTTGTAGCTTCCATCGGACCTACGTGATCAATGTGGTAGGTCAATAGGGGTCGATCATCCTTATCGACTGGATTAAGATAGCCTTCCTTTTTACCTGTCTTTGCCTCGGTGATAATGCACTCGATGCAGCTTTTAACTACGTTTGTTACTTTTGATGCTAACTTCATTATGTAATAATGCCTTTCTACCAACTCACGGGTTTTAGAGACTCCAAAGTGATCCCGGTTGAGCCCCCATAATTTGTGGGGTACGGAACTGTCGTTTTAAATAAAACACTTTCTTTTAATGAAGATAAGTAATTCAATTGTATTTATTTGATAGCGTTTGCTTAAAATTAGTTTAACAAGATTAATCAATTCACTGCGCTTATTTTGCAACTTCACTGTTCAACCGTGTCTCTAGTTGGTGACCTTTTTACTTCACCGTCAATTAACAACTGCCTTGATTCTATCTATTTCTCGTCACGTCAGCTTTTTGTCTTTCGTCCGTTATTTGAGTTTATTTTGTATGTCCGTTATGATTGGGGTTTGTCCGTCATAGTCGACTAAGGTGAGCACCCTACATATATTTTACCAAATTATTTTTGCCTATAACTTTGCTGGTTAGTAATTGATTTATCGAATATTTTATGGGAATATCTCTGCAGGCAAATTAACCTAGGGCTGAAAAATGTTGATTTTGTGGTAAAAATATGGGAAAAAAAGAGGCAGCCGTGTTCATTTACTCATATCTCGGAAAGTTATGGGGCGATCGTGCAATAACGATTTTTGCGGACATTTGCAAAAGATTGATACCACATAAAGATTTGAGGAATATGTTGTGGCTTTAAAAGTTGATTTCAGCCAACACATGGATAGACGGACATAGCCCAATCGACTTCCTTAGTCATAAGCTTTCAGAAAATATATACTTTATGGGGTCGGAAATGGTTATTGTACAAATTACAAAAGGAATGACAAAGCTATAGGTATACACCCCCTTGGGCACCACAGCTGAAGGGTATAATTGTACTATAATAAGTAAACGATTAACAACAACTCTCTGTCTACCCCAACCAAAACTGTTCTCTCTGTGTAGTGTTAAGTAGTCACGAACGCAAATTGATTTTTTTTCTGCTCAGAAACAAACGCTTTATATTTATAACCACTTTATGGAAAACAAACTGCTTTGCTATGTGTCTTAAATTCTTGATTGGTTGTGAAAACTGTGGGACGCAGGATATGAGTAAATAAATAGTTTTTAGTTTTTTGCTTGCTGTATGTTTAAAAACAAATTGAATAAAATTACTGCTTGTCATACATTCTAAGTCACAATGAACCGACCCAAAATTTAATATTAAGATTTTAATAGAATTTTTCCCTTTTTTAAGGAATTGATAAATTTTGCCCAATTTTAAAGGAATCGACCTAACGTACCCAAGTAAGATGAAATATTGATTAGCTGCTGGTTGTACATGACCTAATCCCAGTTGAATTCAGCATACTTTTTAAGTACATTTGTTGACATTTTTACCACTGTATTTCCAAGAAAAATCGTAATTTTTAAGACTGTAACCAGAGTTCACAGGATCATAGGCATTTTCAAATAAATATTTGTCATTCCCAAATAACAAAAACAAAATCGTTTAAAAGGTTGTAAATATCGTTACGGTTATGTAAAAGATCCATTTTAAACCAAATCGATTACTACAATAAAAAACCACCACCAATTGCTACCTTATTGATTAATATTTAGCCAAAAAGATAAGAAGCGTCGTTTAATGCAAAAAAAAGATATTTAATACCCAAAGAGCATCGAAGGACCAGTCAGTAATGTGCTAGTCTGTCAGTATTGTGCTAGTCTGTCAGTATTGTGCTAGTCTGTCAGTCTGGAAGTTGCGGGTGCAATTACAGACAAAGACTCAGGACTTTTATACGTTACTTCGCACCGGCAAGAAAATTATGATATAATTTGTAATTGTATTTTAATACAATAATCAAATTATATAAAAAAATTCAACAATCGTGACCTAAAGCAAAATACTGTCAGAAATCTTTTAAAGTAAAACCGAAAAACATGTAAAAAAAATGCACCCACTTATTAATTCAGTCATTTTACTAGTTTAAGCTAGAAGAATTTTAAAATTCGACACAATCTTTACATACAGTATCGGACAAAACTAAAACAACAAATAAATCGTTATTTAATTAAATCAAATTGTTATTTAATAACAATGTGTGTGTGTGCGTGTTAGTTATTGACTCCGAAATCGTAAAGCCGATCGGACCCAAACTTTGACAAGTTTTTGTACACATTCCAGGGAGTGTTTATAAGTAGTAAAAGGTGGGCGGGGTTACGCCCACAAAAAATAAGTTATAATTTTTGGCTTTTGCACTTGACCGATTTGTCTAAAACCTTGCACACATATTGAGCTGTCATGACTATACAATTTCGTGATTAGAAAAGTGGGCAGTGCCACGCCTATAAAAAAAGTTATAATTTTCAGCTACATGCACTTGACCGATTTTTCTGAAACTTTGCATACATTTTAAGCTGTCATGACTATACAGTTTCGTGATTAGAAAAGTGGGCAGTACCACGCCAATAAAAAAAGTTATAATTTTCAGCTTCTTGACCTTCACCGATTTTTCTGAAGCTTTGCACACATATTGAGCTGTCATGACTATACAGTTTAGTGATTAGAAAAGTGGGCAGTGCCACTCCCATTAAAAAAAGTTATTATTTTAAGCTATTTCCACGCATTCCAATGGTTCCCACCGATTTTCCTTTCAACTACAAGCGACTACAGTTTCCAGTTCACCTTGCCTTCGCTATTACCATCAACAAAGCCCAAGGATAATCTCTGCGTGTTGCAGGATTGAATTTGGAAAATCCATGCTTTTCACATGGCCAGCTGTACGTCGCATGCCCCAGAGTGGGAACACCAAAAAATTTGTTCATTTTTACAGCAAATGGAAAAACCAAAAATATTGTATACCCACTTGTATTACAATAAAAATCAATAAAATATTATTTTTAATATATTCAATTAAAATTCAGAATACAGTTTTATTCATTAAGGAGCGTAGCAACGCGCGCCTGGCTTGGCTAGTATTTTTATAAAAAAACTTAAAATAAAACGCAAACAACTTATTAACTTAAAATAATCAAAATGTAATAAAAAAGGGAAAAAGCCTTATTTGGTGACGACAAAACTACAGCACGTAGTCAATTTAATATTAATGAAATATTATATTAATATAAATAAATTACTATCGCGGACTATTTTTCTATAGATTTTCTATGGGATTCAGATCTTGCCATTTGCCTGGTCATTACAAGACGTTCTTTTCGCACATTTAGATGTGAGTTGTTATCTCCACTTAATCTGCTTTTCCTCCTATGCATGTGGCAGCATTACATTTTGCAGGATGTCTCTATTAAGAAAACAATCCATTATTTCATTTATTCTACGAATTGGACCGATATCGTGGCCTGAAAAACACCCCTAGACCAAAACGTTACCGCCGCCATGTTTCACTCTACCTTTTGTACATCGTGGATTAAGAGGTAGGCTTTTCGGTCTGCGATCTAATCTTAATCCATCGGAAACTTTCAAATTAATTTACACAGTATTTAATTGTGTGGAAGTCCAATTAATGTGCTCCCTTCAATTCTGGCCAGTTTATTTTTTCGTGATTTATGCCTTTAGGCGACCTTCTACAGCTCGTCTTTAGATTGTCCTGGGCGTAACATTTAATGATAATTGTGGGTCAATGGTTGTTGACGACATGAATGTAGTTTGCTGGTTTTTTGTGGACGTCCACCTTTGTGTTCTATAGACAAAGTACCCGAAGAACTATAACGGCCTATAAATCTTAATATCACGTTGTGATTAATATAAATTTATTTTTTTAAATTGAGGTTACAGTGATCGATATTAAAATCGTCTATTATTTTGTCTTTTAAATGAGCTAACTATTTATTTCGTGACATTCGGTATCTCACGAAAAACGTCAACAGCTAAAAATGAAATGCAAATTTTCTCTATACGCACTGGACTTGTTTAAAAAAAATAACGGCATTTTTTGTAAATAGTTTTTTATTATCAAAAGCGATAAGAAATATCCAAGATTACGTGCATTAGTTTTGTCGCTGCATTCTTGGAAGTTCTTGCATGAATAAATTTTTTTTAAAACTACAAGCATCAGATTTTCTTCCTTTGTTTTTAACACGTAAAGAGTAAATTCTTTCAAATATAATAATTTTTTTTATTTTAAATAAGCATTTTGTTCAAGTTATTGCAAAGTTTCATAATAAGCAGGAGTCCGTGCTTTAGTTTTGTCCAATACTGTATGTATGCAGATATCACCTACCTGAAACATATCGGTCTCTGTGTCTTCTTTATATTCGACTATAACCGCCTGATTCCGCGATAATGTGTATGATATTGAGTGTTGATTGGCATCGAGTATGGCTTTAGATGTTTGTGGTGATTGGACAATATAATGTTTGGAACGTTTAACACCACTGGGTTCATTGCGTTTGTATAAAACAAATTTAGAACGTCTGCGACCACGATCACCTTGAGGCAAATAGCCATTGTAACTGTAAACAAAACAAAAAATGAAGTATTATTAGTAAAAGTGCAATTTAAACTTTAACTCAAATATGAGCAATAAATGAATTCTTACAAAAAAACAGCAACAATTTGAACTTTATTTTCTCTACAAGTGGGTCAAGTTTTAGAAAAAAAATAAAATTAAATTGTTTGTTTAATTTTTGTTCGTCTTTTTTGAAGCAAATGAATAGTTGAAAAATTTTCAAACAAATACAAGTATATAAGTGTACAACAGTTGGTATATGAAAATGGAAAATCAGCAGAAATATTAACATACAATTCTATTTTGAATTGTTTTTCATTCACACACTCGTACTGTTCGTTTATTCATTACAATAATTTTATTTTTTGTCTATATAACTAACTACGTACCGTATATGTACGAGTATGTATGCATATCTATTCTACTTACTATATATGTATGTACAAATACATATGTATGTATGTGTGTAGTAATTATCATTTGTTTTTAACTTTGTAATTCTAATTTTTGTTGGTTGTAATGAAATTTCACACATTACAATAAAGAATACTAAAACAATAGATAAAGACTGAACCAAATATTTATTTATTATGTTGTAATTTTTGTTGCGGTACTATTTCGTCATTAACCTTTACACATCTTATTATCACTTTGAATTACAAAATATAAAACTTCTAGCGAAGCGACCTTTCGCTTTGCACGAATGAGATTCAGCATAATGTTATAACTAGTGAACAAAAGCTTATATTTTAAAATATTAGCCGTAGTCAAGTCATTAACAACGATATGCAATATGTTGCGATCGGACTTAAAATGGTGACGCAAATAAAAACAAAAACAGAAAGGGGGCGGCTTTTTGGGTGTGTCAAAAATTAAAATTTTAAAAGCTGAAACTACATAGTTTTTAGACGGCTACCTTTTGGCTTGAATTATTATTCTTCTTTAAGCAGAATACAATTAATAGTAAATAAGGAGTGAGTCAAAAAAACTGATACACACTATTCCAGCCCAAACTTATCCTTGGTCCAACAAATTATAATTTTTTTAATAGCATTAGCCTTAAAATATATGATGGATATTATCTCTTCTAAATCATTAACTAACAACTGTTATTTTGGTAAAAATGGACATAAGAAAAATACATAAAGAAATAATCAAAAAGTATCCTATAAAGTTTTTAATTTATATTCTTTTATCATTTTTCTTTTTTATTAAAAACTAATATTTAGCTACTAAACAATGGATAGCTTCTTTAGGGTAAATATACAAATTATTTAAACAAAAACAAATTCAAAACAATTGTGATCTTAATCTCAAGAAAAAGAAGAAATTAGATTAAAACTAAAAAAATCTCCAATATGAACTGTCGTCGTTACACTGTTTCAAGTCATTAAGTAGTATAAGGAAGACTTAAACATTGAAAGAAAACATAGATCAGGAAGGAGAACAGGTCTTACAGGTATTGGTGAGGCAAAAGAAGTCGAACAACTCTTTCGAAGAGCACCGAAAACTTTTATCAGAAAAGCACCCGTATTGTTAAATACTCTGATTCTTTTGTGCGCAGTCGTATAAAGTTCAGAAAATTCCAGGTCACAATGCGGTGAAGAAATAAGAAGCAAAAAAATTTAAGTCAAATTTTATATAAAAAATGCATCTGTATGTTGTGCATAATGAAACTTATGTACTGGCAGACTTTTTACAACTTTCGGTTTAAGATTTTTATGAGGCTGATGGACGAGGTAATGTTTAAGAACAACACCGTAGAAAAAACAAACAAAATTTCCCAAGAATTTTCTTGTGTGGCAAGCCATTTGTGATATCAGGCACGATAAACACAGAAATAAATATTACGAAAGTCTGCAAAAACGTCTTTTACCATTCTTAGAACAGAAAAGACTGCCTTCATATTTCTAACCCGATTAAGCATCATGCCATTATGGAAAAAATGTTTTTGAGTAGTATTCAAACAATAATGTAAATTTTCTACAACGAGATGGAAATCTACCCAACTGTTAACAACTTCGGCCTGTGGAAAGGTATTGGGCTCTTGTAAGAAAAGAATTAAATAACACAAGAAATGTATAACGGGATATGTCCGATTTTAAGCATAAATGGACCGCCACGTTTAAAAGGGTATGGGAACCAACTATGAAGTCTTTAATATGAGGATTTCTGGAAAAAGTAAATAAATTTATAAATATCGAGCAGAATGCTAATATTTTAACGTTTAATGAATTTGTACAATATTTCAATAAATTTACGTATTTTTAAGAACGGTTTTCTTATTGAACGGTATAAGTTATTTCTGACTCACAAATAATTTTAAAAATTTAAATTGGTAAAGAAAATCAAACCGCTAAGAAAGAACTTATTAAAAAAATATTCAACAAATATTATAAATTATAAACACTTCGAGTGTACGCGAGAAGTTTACGCTGGGAAAATAGAATTAAAGCATTAATTTAGAACGCAGTTGTTGTTAATTGTGTATTTCATTCATGAACAAATTAAAATAAAAAAAAATGACAATGAAACCACAAATGGGGTTTGTTGGTCTCTGTTCCTCATACATTTGTTAATTTCTTTCATTCATTTTTTTGCATTCGACTTAATTAAACAACAAGTTTAAGTTTAAGATAGATAATGCGAATAAAGTTTAATTATAACAATAAAATTAAAGTAAAATATGGTTGTGAGAGTATTAACAGCAGTAGATAAGGCGAATACTTAAGAACGAAAAAAGAAAAAAAAAAATAAAAACAATATTTACTCTAAAAATATTTTTATTAAACGTCACAAATGTAAATGGTTGACAGGCAAACAAAGATGGTATCAGTTAAAAGAAATTTTCTTTTGTTATAACTCGTCCGCTCCCATCGTGTGCAGTTGTTTATTTCCTTTTTTCTATATATTTTAAGAAAATGTAAAAAAAAGTTACATATTCTTATATCAGTTAACGCAAATTGTGTATTAATTATTATGTCTACAAATCTGTGGCAATAAGGAAAAACTGATTATGTCTGTTTTTATAATTTTTCAGAAAAGCATTTTTAAATTTTTGTATTGGTTTTTATAATCTGATTCTTTTTAAACTAAAGACTATTATAAAGGGTGATCGATTATTCGACTTTTTTAAGAAACCGGTTTTTAAATAGTTTGAAATTTAGAACTTAAAAAAAACCGGTTTCTATTTTAAAAATTGAGAAAAATCCGTTGTTTTTCTTTTTTTAGTTTTAATAAAACTTATCGCTGAATAAATGCCAAAGCGTTAGTAATTAAGTACTGCACTATTCAGCGATCAAACTAAGTTACAAATTCTTGAAACAAGCGGATTTTTTGTTAATTCAATCTCTTTTATTCTTGAGTGAATCTTGTTCTAAGCTTTACGTCAAGTACGGTTTCGGGATTTAATCACGCTAATAATTTTTAAAAACCAAATGTTTTCGACTTAACTATTCCTGAAATAAAGGAATTCGTTCTTGACACATTTATTCTGAAATCAAATATATTTTGTACTTGGTTTAAGAAAATCCGTGTTAGAAGTAGGGTAATGACACCGCTGCGACTTAATTTAAATACGGATTACTTGATTTGTTTTTTGAGTGTATGCTCTAAAGTCCTGTTAAGTTGTCCAAAATAGTTGAAAATTCGCCTGAAGATAAAATTATCGTAAAACTACGAGATTGTAATAGTGTTATTTTTTCCCATTTAGCTTATGTCGACTTAAGCAGTTATTCCTTTTTGCTACAGAAATATTATTACTAAAATCGGTTGAATTATTCTAAAAGTTCGCTAGGTTCAGAAAAAACAAAACCGATAAGGTCAAATTTTTTTCACCGTAACAAATGTACCAGAGAGTTAAATCTTGATCTGGGAAACGGTAAAAAATAACACAGATATTTCTACGTAAACAACATGGCAGAAGAAGTGTAACACAAAACTGTTTGTTTCACATTATTCAGATTTCTGTTATATTCTCCACAAAACCTGAGGCCGAATTTGTCCGTCTGTCCGTGTTTTTATTGAAATCAACTTTTAGAAGCAACCACATGTTGAACAGGCCTGTATGTGGTATCAATCTTTTGGAAATATTGCGAAATTAATCGCGTTTAAAATCCAACATAATCGACCTATAAGTTTTTGACAAATAAACACAACTGCTTGTCAGCCCTACAATAACTTATAGATACTTTTGTTGCTATTTATCAGGAGCAAGTTTACGATCTTGCTTCTTAACATACTTATATCAAATTCAATAGTTTGAAAACAGTTGATCTTAGAGTTTCGATTAGTTTTTAAATTAATTGATATTTTATTACAGATCACATAAAAATTTAACTTAAAGTTCTAACCACTACTTATGAATTCTTAGATCTTTTTGGAAACCCTCCCAAGAGAGATTTGATAGTTATTTTAGTCACTTTTTTGGATTTTTTTTTAAATCTTCTACATTGTGCTCTTTAATTTTTTTCTCACAAGAGCCCAATATCTCTCTACTGTTCCTAGCTTCGGACAATTTGGAGTATTGGCCTCTTTTGATTCAAAAACTATGTTGTTGTTTTTTACCATTGCAGAGCTTTCTTAACATAGTGACATGATATTACATCGGGCCAAAACTATGTGGACACATTTTGAATCATTCTTTGCAAATACACCAATACCTCGCTTTGAGTCGTTTCGTTTTGCGTTTTTTCGAAGTTGCGTTGCTGCTGAATTAGTACTAATTTTCACTGTGCGTCGTTAGATTTTCGAAGTTGCGTTGTTTTGGTCTTTAATTTATTTTTGAAACTTTCTTTTTTTTTTCTAAAGTATGTCAACGACTTTTATTTCTACATAATTGAGCCATGCCATAAAAACTCGGAGATTCCCTTTCTAATTGAGACTGACATAAATGAATTGCTAACCTCGCACAACCAAGAATTGTCTAATGAAGAACTATTGCAACTGGAATTGCAATTTGCTAATGAAGATGACAGTGACCGTTCAATAGAAATCTCCGAAGAATTTGACCTCCAAACGAATTTCCAAAGCGATGTGTTTGATTGACGAAGCTATGGAGATATTTTTAAAAAAGTGTCCCAGACGGTAGCTACGAATATCAATCGCTACAAGGAAATTTATTTTACGTTGAAAAAAAAGAAGCTGTTCAGCAAACATTGAACCAATTTTTTGTGAAAGAAAACCGACTTACGACAACATCCACTATGGACTCATCAGACAGTGATTAATTTTTGTTTTGTTTTTTATTAATTAATTGAATATTTTATTTTCTTTGAATTTAATTATTTTTTTTTTTTTGTTTTTTGTATGTATGTAATAAAATTTTATATTATTTTTGTTTTTTAAATGTTTACTTTGTTCAATTTTCTTTTTAAAAAGAAGTATTTTCGTAACCCTGGAACCTATCTTCGATCTTTACATGGTTTGCTATAGAAAATCATAATTCACTTTGCGTCGTTTCAATTTGCGTCGCGTTTTTTGGGAACGTAACCACGACGCAAAGTGAGGTATTGGTGTATGCTTTTATGTATATTAAGGTATTTAAAGAACCCACTTCAACAAATGATTTGCTTCTTTTGTCGCAACTGCAAAAAGCTTGCCATATCAAGAACTTTTTATAAATTTTTAATTTCTATTTTAAGTATTAAACTTATCTTTCCTCGAGCATTAGCAACATAAAAATGTTGACCCAGAAACTACTAAAAATCTGCCAGTACATATGTTTCGTCGTGGATTATACAACATGAGTACATATTTTTGTATGAAATTTGATTTTAATTTCCGTGTCCCCTTTTTGGCTTCTAAATTTATTTGTAGCATTCCTTGTAGAAGCGTTTTTTACCTTGCATTAGTTTTGATTTAATATTATACAATAGTACATACTATTAATTTTGGAAACACCTTAGCAACAACATTTTGTTAGAGACCAATGAAGTTCATTTACGAGTTTATACTATACTTTAAATATTATAGTCATATTGTATCGGGTATCGCAACAAGACCGTCGGATTTCAATTGTTTCGTTAGCTGTGTGGCAAGTGGCACCGTCCTGTTGAAACCACATATCGTCCACATTCATATCTTCCAATTTGGGCCATAAAAAATTCGTTATCATCTAACGATAGCGAACACCATTCACAGTAACTACCTAACCGGCCTTAATTTGGAAAAAATACGGCCCGGTTATGCCGCAAGCCCATAAACCTCACCACTCTTTGTGGGTGCATTGGTTTTTCGACAATCACTCTTGGATTATCA
Source organism: Phyto melanocephala (assembly GCA_941918925.1). NCBI lineage: Eukaryota > Metazoa > Arthropoda > Insecta > Diptera > Rhinophoridae > Phyto > Phyto melanocephala. The sequence goes on along the minus strand of OW799233.1, from coordinate 179,203,253 downwards.
TTCGCCCAATTGCGGCAATTCTGAAAGAGATGAAAATGTGGATCATCACTGAAGATGATTTTCTTCGAAAATATATCATCTACGTGTGGAATGGTCAAGAGGCTTTAGTTCTTGAGTCAATTGCACCTTGTAAGCGTGCAAATGCAAGTCTTTATGCATATTGTTCATCAACGACCTGCGTGAAGGATGCAATTGTTGGGCAAGACGACGAGTCTTCAGCCACACTATCGCAAACAGCAGCAATATCTTCTGCTGTACGAGCATGCACTGTTGTTTTCACTTCTATTACAGACCCGGTTTGATCAATTTTTTTCCCGATTTTTCCGATTTTACGCACATTTGGAAGATTAAATTGACCAAAAAATAACGAAGTACACGATATGCATTTTGATTTGAACGCCCATTTTCACGTTTAGGTGTGGTTCACATTCAACATCGGCCCTTAAAATTTAACCACCCTTTAGTTGTCACGTACAATCCCCGCGATTGAGGAATATGAAAATGTATTCAAGGAAAAAAATTGTAATTATTGTAAAAAAAAACATTACAGAAATGATGTAAGTTTAGCCAAAACAGTTCTCCAGTTACTTTAAGTTTTTGGTCGCAATTATGCGCCAAATGAATCGACAGCAAGGCTTTCAATAACAACATTTGAGACCACATTTTTAAGGATGGATAAAGAACTAAGGTTTTTGTACATGTAGGTCAATTGAAAATAAAGACACAGTAAAGGAAAGTGTGGCCGAGAATCCATGATTTTCTATTCGGCATTAAACATTTCCATAAACACTATGGAACAAGTTTAAGCAAAAGATCTGCGTTTCCACGCGTACAATATTCAAATGGTGTAAAATAGAGCATCATTAAATAAATGCGGGTTTTTTCAATAAAAATTGTTTTTTTATAAGTTGTTTTTACAAATTAAATTTAAATACTGCGCTCTTATTGGGTCACCCTTTATTTATATATCAAGTATACGTACTATGGTAATTAATTCAGTTCATCATCAGCGTTATTGTTCTAGTAAACAGTAATTTTTATTTTCAAGATGTTTTACTTTTTTTGCACTACATACGAGTATTAAATAAAACGAGGTTCAAAATTAAATGTGGGCTTTAGCACTTAACTCTTTCAGTTTTTATTACAGCTTTTAATATGAACTTAAGTTCAGTGGGCTTTAAGTTGTTTCGTCTTTTATTTTAAAGTTACTATTTCTTATTTGTTTTTTTTTCCTTCTTCTTTTCGTTGGCATACTAATGATGGTAATGAGTATTAATGACTTGGCCGCTTAGAGGCAACAAATTTATGAATGTAGTAGTAATGAATGTGTGTTTTATTTTTGAATGTTTCTTTCAAGTCATATCGCATGAAGTTGTAAGAATATGAGTTAAAGTGTGTATTAAACAACAGTTAATTACTACAATTAATAATCGAAAGGTTCTTCACAGAAACGAACAAAAAAAAATAATTAAAAACTATTAAAAGGGCATTGGCCATGACTTAAGTAAATGCTATTATTAAATTAAGTTGTTGCCTAAATAACGTTAAATATTTTTTAAAATAAAATTTTATTATTTATTACATTTTTCAATGCAACAAAATAATTACAAATTATATTATAACTGAATCGCTTGAATCGCTTGCTTGTTGTAGCGTAACAGACTAGAGCCTTTGGCGTAAATAAAACCCGCAACCCTCAGACTGACAGATTAATGCACTACTTATTAGTCCACTATTAAAAAAAATTGCAAACATTAGATTTGTCATGAATTACTTTTAATTCAAAAATTTGGATGTATTAATTGAGCTTTTTCTTTTGGAAACAATTCAAGGTAAAACAGCATTTAGTCTATTGGTTTATTGTATTGTGTGACATTTTGATATTAAATATCAATCTGCTGCTGTAATTACATAAGGTGATAGATAGCGTAAAGGAGAGCAATTTTTGTCTCTCTTTTTTTATAAATGAAGTTTGACAATTCTTGGCACTATAATCTCTTTTTTATATATGGAGTCGACATACATTGGGACACAAAAAAACAATCAGCTGGTCTGACACCGTCACCTGTGTAAGTGTATCCTGACTGTAACACGATAATCTCTATAACGACTTCTACTGAATGTCAAACTTCAATAAAAGAAAAAAATTTAAAAGACGATTTCGTATTATTTTATATCGGGTGATTCATCGTGCGGTATGATTAATAATGTAAAAAAACACATTAACTTTAAATTGAACTTAACATTTTTATTATCGGCTAAAAACCATTTATGGCATTTACTATTTGAAAATGATATCATGTAAATGTTACACACGACTACGTCGAAAGTTAACATTTTGGGCGACTTGTTCGAGCATAGCGATTGATATCTCACGAACACGAGTAATGTTGGCTTTCAAAGCGTCAATCGTATTACGTATCCCCTGGGCAAATAGTTTAAAGGTGCGATCGCAAGATCTAAGTGGCCAAGTTACTATAGCAAACCGTAAAATTAAGTTCTTACAAAAATGATTTTTTAACAAGGCCATTGTTTCACGCGCTGTATAGCTAATAGCTCCGCCTTGTTGAAGTCAGAGACCCTGCGCTTGAATTTCAGAAAGCACATAGTCATTAGATATTTTGCGATAACGGTTAGCATTGACGGTAAGATTGTGATTAGTCTTATTTTTGAACGGACCAAAGGTTCCACCAGCCCATAAACCACACCATAACGTTGTTTTTAATGGATATTACTGGTAGCTCTTGGTACTCTTCGGGTTGGTCATCAGTCCAAATACGGCAAATTTGTTCATTAACGTTTCCACTGAACCAGAAATGTGCTTTATCACTGAACAAAATTTCAAGATAAATCACCGGATTTTAATTTCTCACAGAATGCTGTTTTTCGTAATGCAGCAGAACAATTTGGTGATTCAGTTGTGGTATGAGTCTTTTCATGAAGACTAGCAGTTTGATATGAGTCATGCACGATCTGTCAAAAAAAACCTATTGATTTTTAAACCTCACGATGACTCACCCGATATATGATTTTTAATAGCAGTAAACAACGATCAGTTGTACTCTTAAGTCTACCTTATTAATTGTAGCCTAAACTGTACATAAAAATTATTCATGTTTTCCTCATGTTCAACCATGATTAATTCATGTCTGACGTAGTTTGAAATAAATCTGATTTCAGTGCCAATCATCAAATCATTTTATTTAACGCTTTTTTTGTCTCCATATTGGGAGAGTTCTTCCATCAAAAAAATCTAATTAATCTTGGCGGATAATGGAGACATGGAATTTATGAGCATATTGTTACAACTTGACGGCAACATCAAATTTAAAGTTTAACAATAAAAAATTTACATTTACAATGACAACCACAATAACAATGACAATTTGTTTTTATCATTGTTTTTAATAGAAGATTTATGACATTTTAATGTTTTGCTTGAATAATAAAAAAGAGGAATTGCTGGCATTGTTATAAAAAAAAATTAAAAGAGGAAATTGAATTAAAAACAAATTGGTGAAGTGAATTGTTTTATTGTCAGTTTATGTTACATATGAGTATCGGTGGTCAAAGGTTGACACAAAGTAATTAGCTGACAATTATTTCTAAATATTGAATTACAATTCCTAACGGCTTTGCTGTTATGCTCTGAAATTTTAAATTGTATTTTGAAGAGCTCACCTTTAATAAAACAAGTAAGAGTGCTACATTCGGCCGTGCCGAATCTTGTAATACACTTCACCATCGTGTGCATAGGTATAATCCCACATCGTAGCTTAACCTAGATTTCATGTTATAAACCATTTTTCCTTATTATTTCCGACGCCATCCTTCATTTTGAATTTTTACGTAATTAACTGTATTCTACTAGTCAAGCTCTTTAATTTGATACCCATATTGATGGGGTGAAAATAATTTGATCCGCCATTTTGTTTAGACGACATCTTGGATTTTTATTTCTTAATAATTTACTGTATTCTACTGGTTGGTCAAGCCCTTTCATTTGATACTAATATTGAGCGGGTTCAAGAAGTAACATTTCAAAATACCAGATTTGACCCATATATAAGATTATTGTCCGCCATTTTGTAGTGGCGGCCAACATGAATTTTAATTTTTTTATAGTGCTTATATTGCGCTAGTGAAGTCCTTTTCGTTTGCAAATTTTTGGAATATATATATTAAAAAAAATTTGCCTATAACTTTACCGATTAGAGCCCGCTTTATCAAAAATTTTTCACGAATATCTCTAGAGGCATATTATATCAACAAATAGTAGCAAAGGTACCTATAAATTATTCTATAGCTGACAAATTTTAATTTTGGTGGTAAAAATATGGGAGAAAACAGAGGCAGTCATGTTTGTTATGGGACTATTGTGCTAAATTTTAGTAGCGATTAATTCCCGGATACTTCCAAAAGATTAATACCATACACTGGTCTGAGGAATATGTAGTTGTTTCTTAAAGTTGATTTCAACCAACAAGCGAACGGATATGGCTTAATCGACTCCTCTATTCATAAGCTTTCAGAAAATATATGCTTTTTGGGCCGGTAATGAATATTGTAGAATTTACAAACGGAATGACAAAGCTATATATACCCTTGGGCACCACAGGTGAAGGGTATAAAAAGTAATTTCACTCTATATTCGATGGTTTAGAACATCAACTACATTTTAAAAATTTCTTTAACTATTTAGAACGTTTTTTCTCTCTATTGGTATCACCTTTTTAATGATTATGGTAAAAATGTGGATACAAGTTCAGAAAGTAAATTACATCAATCTATAGTGATCAAAATTATATAACAATGTGCAGGTTTTTTGTCTTTGCGTTTGGTATAGAATGACAGATTGACAACATTTTTTTATTTTACCCTTTTTCGAAACATTAAATTTTTATTTTGCTAAAAATATAAAATATAATAGTTTCTTTAATCTTTAGCTCTTTAAATAATATATTTTTTTTTTATTGAAAGACCAAAAAATAAAAAGCTTTAAAAAAAGGTCAGAGAGAGAAACTTATAATAATTACCAAAAATAAAAAATGTTAAGCTTTTATTCGATATGAAAATCTTGTAGTAAATAGAATGTTATAATATACAGACTGATATACAGAATTGATAGAATATGCAAAAATATAACGAAAAAAAAAGCAAAAGTTACTATGGGTCCGTAATTGTTCCTAATCACATTTTTTTTATTAGCATTGACATGGAAAAACGAATTTAACACAAATTATTTTATAGATTTTTAGCGTAATGTAGTGCATAACATGGTCAAGCTTTACCGGCTATAAGTTTTCTACTCCTTTTCTTAGTTTTGTTAACCTGCCCTCTTTAAAAATGACCCCTTTTTAAAGCTGGCTGTCATTGTACAATTTAAATTTCATTCCGAAATTTCATACAAAATTATAGTTTGTAAGTTTTTTTTCTTTTCTTTCATTTATTATTTTCATGTTTGTTTTCCTCCCCTTTCGAAAAAAAAATAAAAAATTAAACAACATGAAAACTTGTTGTCTTGAACTTAATCTTATTTGTAACTTGTACTGGCGCATTAAATGTCAATGTATTCAAATTGATTTGAAAGAAAGGTGTACGTTTCATTTTTTTCTTTTCTTTGCCTAGTACACAGAAAAAAAATATTGTCAAAATAATTTTTAACAAAATTTTGCAAAAAAAAAAAAAAAAAAAAAAAAAAAAAAAAAAAAAAAAAAAAAAAAAATAAAAAAATATATATATATATATATATGAGGAGCCGCAGAACAAAAGGTGCTTTTTCGCTCATTTCAAAGTTTTGGGAAATCGAGATTTATTTTTTTCGCCCCTTTAAAAAACTGCAAGAACATGCAAATGCTTACAAGATTTTTACTATATACAGATGCATCTAACTGTCGTAAGTCACCCGATTAAATGTTAAGGATGTTTGATAGAATTCCATTTTTATTTCGGAAAAAGCACCTTTTGCAAAAAAGAAAGCAAAAAAGCACCTTTTGTTAAGGAATAAAATAAAAACACCTTTCGTTAAAAAAAAAGTAAAAAAGCACGTTTTGTTAATAGAAGAAAAAAGTACATTTTGTAATGCAAATACACATATATCACAATAAAATGTTGACTGAATGTGGTTAAACCTGTTCTAATATATTAAAAAATGTTAAGCTAAGTATAATTTTTTTGTCGTTTTATTAAATAAAATTGCAACCTAAACATTTCTTTCTTAGCCTTGAATTAAATACATATGAAATTTGTTAAATAGTTAAACTCTTGTTCCAACATCTACTTCTAGGCAAGAACATCCAATATTTTCGTCTATTGAATCCTCCATACCTTTATCCTGGTTATACAAAATGTCCTTGTACCAAAATAATGACTGATTTTCACTCCAGTCTTTACCAAACTGTTTTATTAAAAGACTTTCCACAAAGACTTTTACATCTGATTAATTTTACTTTAACTGTAGTTTGGTTTGATCGTTAAAGTAAAAAGTGAAACTACACAAAGATTATGGGAAAAGAACCTTTTGATAAAAAATAATCAAAAAAGCACCTTTTGTTAAGCATAAATTTTTTAGAACCCATTTACTTTGTAAAAAAAAAATAATAATAATGCAAACTTGATTGTTTCTACAAGATTTCAACCTAAATATTATAAAAATACCAAAAAACCAATTTTTCGCGAAATGCGAAAAAGCACCTTTTGTTCTGCGGCTCCTTATATATAGTATATATATAAGATAAGATAAGTCGGTTATGGATTCTAACCGAACTTTTAATGCGTTGCCGGCTAACAACTAGATCTTGCCGCTTGCCAATACACCACAAATTTGACAGTTATTCGTTGCCAGTTGCCGTCTGTAATACCATTTATTAAAACTGGGAACGAAACTAAGATTCTGTTTTTATCGATTATTTTACTTTCCATAAAAATTGTTATCTTTTTTATAAAGCTTTTGTTTGATCTTTGTATTTATTTTTTTAATGAAAAATTTCTTTACTTTTTTTCTGTGTACGTATATTATAACAAATGTTTGCCATGACATAATTGTTTGTGTTTGTTCGTGTTAATGTCTCTTAAGGCATTAAAGATTGTATGTGTTTTGGTGCGTAATGCTTGTCGTATTGGTCTGTCGCTTGAACTGTTTGTCAGTCTAACTACTTTACTTTGTCTTTGTATGTATTTTTCGTGTGTCTGTCGTAATGGCTAGTCTTTGTCTATGGCTCAATTAGAAAAATTTCCCCGTATCTTGAAAAGACATTTGTATATTCATCCATCCATTCGCTTCGATCATAAAAGGAAAAAAGATACAAAGTAAACAATAAAAGTTGCTTAAGGTTTTTTGTTCATAAATATATGAAAATAAATTAGTTAAAAGTTTTGGGTGCACAGAGCAAACATGAATATGTTGTATTATTATTTTTTTAAATTGAGTTAATCACTTAAGATAACAATTTAACCACTCCAAATTAAGGGCACTCCAAAAAAAAATTTCATTTAAGAATTCTTCTTTACAATTTTTGTTTTGTTTTTAGAATTATTATCTGTAAAGTAATTTATTGTGTGTACTTCATTATTATTTAACTTACCCCAATATAACTAATTCTCCATATTTCACACGTGGTTTTTCATGACCATCTGCATCTGATTCCGCTAATATGGGAGATTCTGAACCGTCAGTGCTGCAAAGAAATTGATTAAACTATAAATTAGTAAATGATATTGAATCTATTTATTAATTTAATTGAATTTATTTTAAGCATTTTTTGTTTTGTTTTGCTCTTTTTCTATAGGTTTATCTATAACGTTTAACAAATGAAGTCGTACAAGTTTATTCAGAAGCTCAGCAACGATTTAATATGTGTGAACCATGTTGCAAAGACCAACACCTCAACATAACACACACACTTCTAAAAATAGAAAACCAGACCACAAGACTCAATTGCAAGATATGTATAAAAAAGCTGTGCAGGAAAAAACACCAAACAGCAAAAATATGTTTATGTGAATTAGACATTTTTGGTCTGTTTTAAATTCTACAGGGAAGTGGCACAAATCTCGTAATGTAACAGGTTGCTTTATTTTTGCAGTCATTTGACACAATGTTTAGCGAAGATGACATGTAAAAAAAATTTACTAAAATGAGCGTAATAGTTTTGGTAAATATTCTTTTTAGTAGGTTTTTTTTACACCTACCACAAAAATTGGTGTGAGAGTATATTTTGTCATTAATAATTTAAAACTCCCATAAAGTATATATTTTCTGAGTCCTGTGGTGCGATTCACTAACTTTAAACGATCCCACAATCGTTAAATACTTTTAAACGATACATGTCATCTGTTACATTAACGTGGCATCTTTGCTATAAAAAGTGACCAAATAAATTTACCACTAACATAACTCTGAAAGGTAATCGCGCCATAGCCGCGACTAAAGCTAGTGGTTTTTGAGTCGGGTGTAAAGTATAAGCTTTTATCGATAAATAAACAACAACAAACAATTGTCGTTTAGGTAACAATAATGACTGTCGTTAAAAAAAATCCTGAATAGTGAAATCGATAGAATTTTTAACAATACGATTACACTGCTCTGCAAAAAAAAATTGCCAGCCTATGAACAAAAATATTTTAAACCGTTTTCACTGTTGAGAATGATTTGTTCAATTTCGTTGCAAATATCAGCAAATAATCAAAAGTCAGCTGAATAAAGTTTTTTTATATTTTTTTGAGAGCTATTACGAAATAAGTAGCGATAAATTTTGTTCAACACTTATTTTTTTTAAGCTTAAAAATTTTACTTTTTTTTTATCTTTTTTCAGAAAGGTAGGAATATTGCGAATAAAATAGGCCATAAATTGTAAAAATCAGTTGACATGTGTTGATGTGTTATTCACTTTGCCAGAAAACTATTATGACATGAATATGTATGTACTTAATTTCATTTTTAGCTATTAAGTACTATATTAATAGTTTAGTGCAGTGTTGCCGTTTTCACTGCGAACGCAGTTTTTCACTGCAATTTGCCCGTCGTCACTGCGTAACTGCGTTTTTTTAATATCACTGCGTTTTTCAGTTTTTGGTAGTTTTCCTTTTTTTTTGATCAACAACGCCTTAACATGATTTACCTCAAAAGTGTTTAACACGTAAGTCTGTAAAGGCTATAATGCAACGAGATAAAATTGTCACCCTGTTAAAAATATAGCAGCTAGATGGCAACATTTTCTGCTGTTACGTTACGCTGCAGTTGACTGATTAGGTCTTGAATTAAAATGTCAAAAATCCTGTTAGAAAAACATAAACAAACTATTTCGTGAAAAAAATATTTGCTTTTCAGTCCATTTGATTAATTTTTATATTGTTTCGAAATGAATGGGTAAGTTGGCGTTTAAAAAAGGGCAAAAAAGTGTTAAAGAAAGTGAAAAAAATTTCCTTTTTTTTGTCCTTTTTTTCACCAATCTACCTTCCGAACGGACATATTTTTTTTTTATATTTTAGGTGGGCGTGGTACCTTACATACAAATTAAAAACATTTCATAACATATTTTGAGAACTATAGCAGATATTTCCTTTAAACTTTGTACGAGTTGCTTTGATAACAATTTCCTTATTCAAAAGAAAAGTTGATGGCATCTGAAAAGGGAGTATGGTATCCCCCATATAAAGAAATACATTTAATGTTACATTTAGGAAACTATAAACGAAATTTCGTTGAAACTTTATTGGAGCATTTTTGACGACAACTTACTTATTACAACCAAAAATGGTTTCGATCGGAGCAGAGGTAATGTTATCCCCCCACGAATGTAATAGATTCTGTCACAGTATAATTAATATAATGATGATAGCAGAAATATTTTAACTTGTTTAATATAAATGGATAAAATGTATAATACTATTAAAACTATCAAAAAATACAATACACATACATACACACTACTAGATATGTGCGCATGCATTATATATTTATATAAAACAATAACGTATAAATATAATAAAACAATACAAATTTCCGGTAATGTATAGCGAAGCGCACCGGTTAAGCTAGTCATGAATAAAATCAAGATTTATTAACCGATTTATATGATAGAAAAAAACTGAAAACGGATTTGAATTTAGCGCGTCAAAATCTCTATAGTTGGTATTAGTAATTAATTATAATTACTCACTTAAATAAGAACAACTATTGTAAACTGAAAAACTGAAACGGTATTAAAATGCGACTTAAATTTATAAAAATTTAAAATATATTTGTATTTAAACACAAACTCAAGAAATGGCCAAACAATTCCACGCCTGTTTCGAAAGTTTATTCAAAATTCGCAAAATTTTAAACAAGGAATTAAAGTATAAATTAATATGAAGACTGAAATGCTCACAAACAAAATGCTATAGAAAAGATAAATGTTTTTTTATATACCCCTACTTAAGTAATATATACAACATTATAAATTAAATTTAATCTCAACAAAATTACAAGAACTTACTATCATACTTAAAAATTTCAAAGTGTAATAAATAATCTTTGAGAACGTCAAGCTTTTCAACTTGTAAACACATTTCAGTCTTGTTATTATTCTCTTCAGTTTAAAACATAAACTCATCTGATTTAGCAAGAACTTTATGTAAAAACTACTACAAAAAAAATACTTAAAGGTATGTACAATAAAAATGCAGTTTCGTTTAAATAATTGAATTCAGCTAAAGGCAAAATTATGTTTCGTTTATTAGTTTCAGGGGGGGTTAAAGCAGCGCACAAGCAGTGAATTACAGTTCTAACCGCTTAACAATATAATAATGTCAAGTATTTGATTATAGAATAGAAAAAAGAAATGAGTGGCTAATAATTGAATTAATTTTAATCACAATTGAATTTGTTCATTTCGTAAACTTTTGAATTTATTTTATGTTTAATTTTATCACATAAAAATATAATAATAATAATGGCGCCTTATAAAAAAGTATATTCGTCTGTTGGGGTTCCGTTTTGATGTTTGCGCTTATGTTTATATGTATTTATGTTTGCACGTACATATGTATGTGTGCTTACTCATGACAGACAAACCCTAAAATGCATTTATTAGAAATTTTATTACAGTTCATTCGTTTACTTTACAATAGGTAATATTTGCTTGGTTTTATGCTACTTCTGATTTTTTATTTAAAACCGCTTTGGAAGTAAAGCAAAAGGGCTATAAAATAAAGGGTGATCCATTAAGACCTTCTTTAATTTAAAAATAAAACATTTAAAAAAAAAAACAAAATAAAAAAAAAAATAAAAAAAAAAGTCGTATGTGGAAAAGTTTATTTTAAACCAAAAGTGTTTGACATTTACTTTTCAATGATAATTTAATTTAAATACTGGTGGCGACTACATTATAGGTGGTTCGTTGAAAAGTCAAATTTTTAGTATATAGATGGGAGGTGAGCGTGAAACGTATTAAACTTATTTTCCGTCTATTTAATTGAATCACAGAGTCTAATAATAATTTAAAATAGTTTACAACCTAAATAATTAAATATGTCTTTAATGGGAGGTTGATGTTAATGTAGTGTCAAAGTTATTTCCATTGATGAATCCTATAATAAATACTTGTAGAAAAAATCCTTAAATGGAATGTGAGCGTTTAAATTGGCTTATATATTCATTTGGTCGAAGTAATACATATATCTGTGGCAAAAAGTAATAAATGCTTAAGACGACATAATTTAATATTGATATAATAACACCATTGCAATATCGCAATTTTTAACTACCCTCAGGCGAACTTGGAACTATTTTTGGCGACTTAAATCAATTTATAAAAATAATTCCAAAAATATAAAAGTGCTTTTCTGAAAAACTTATAAAATTGGACATAAGCTGTTTTTCCTTATTGCCACATATATAATATATGTGTTTGGTAAAAAGTCACATTTACGAAATTTCAGGTTTTATGCGATATTAAATTAAAAAGGAAAGACGTGGTGAGTATATTTTCGTAAATTTGTATCTAAAACTTTATAAATAAATTATTGTTATTATTTCTTTTTATTATAATAATATTGGTATGGTTCAATTATGTATGGAACAAAATATCGGCCAAATGGCCCCGGCGACCTCGGCGGTACATCTCCATCCAATGGTCCAAGTTTTCGATGAAGCTGAGGCATAATTGAGGTTCTATGCCGTTAATGTAACGAATCATCTTCTATTAGCTCTTGAATTATTGCTGGCTTATCGACGAACACCTTTTCTTTTAAATAACCCTTAAGAAAGAAGTCTAACGGTGTTAGATCACATGATCTTAGCAGGCAATTGACATCGCCATTACGTAAGATAACACGGCCATTGAATTTGTCGCTCAAACGAGCAATTTTTTCGTTAACTGTGTGGCAAGTGGCACCGTCCTGTTGAAACCACATATCGTCCACATCCATATCTTCCAATTCGGGCCATATCATCGTTATCATTTCACGATGGCAAACACCATTCACAGTAACTGCCTGACCGGCCTAATTTTTGAAAAAATACGGCCCGATGATGCCGCCAGCCCATAAACCGCACCAAACAGTCACTCTTTGTGGGTGCATTGATTTTTTGGCAATCGCTCTTGGATTATGTTTCGCCCAAATGCGGCAATTCTGTTTATTGACGAATTCACTGAGGTGAAATTGTGCTTCATCACTGAAGATGATTTTCTTCGAAAATTGATCATCTACGGTTGCATTTCTTGCCACCATTCTGACCATTGACGACGTTTGGAATGGTCAAGAGGCTTAAGTTCTTGAATCAATTGCACCTTGTAAGCGTGCAAATGCAAGTCTTTATGCATAATGTTCATCAACGACGAGCGTAAGAGGTGTAATTGTTGGGCACGACGACGAATTGAGGTGAACGGCTCTTCAGCCACACTATTGCGAACATCAATAATATTTTCTACAGTACGAGTATGCACTGGTATTTTCACATCTCCTACAGACCAGGTTTGTTAAAATTTTTGCCCGATTTTTCCTATTGTACACACATTTGGACGATTAAATTGACCGAAAAAATGCGAAATGTACGATATGCAATTTGATCTAAACACCCATTTTCATAATAAGCCTGAATAACTTTGACGCGTTGCTCGATTGTGTATCTTTCCATGGTTTAAATTGAGTTAAGTCTGAAATTGAGAAATGTCAAATGAAATGCAAAAAAAACTTGACGTTTAGGTGTGGTTCGCATTCAACAATCGGCCCTTAAAATTTAACCACCAAATGATTAATATCACTTAATAGGGTGACGTGCATTTTCAACAAGACCGTACGACTTTTCCTGAAGAACATAACTTAGACTCGATTATATCTAGCCGTTTCAATGTAGCATTCGTAAAATTTAATTTTTGTCGATTTTAACGACAAATTCCGCTCATTTTGTAAAATTATTTATTTAGCAACACCCTTTATAGATATATGCGCTCGTAAAAAAAAAAACAAATCAAATAAAAAAATATTAATTATATATGTATTTTGTGACAAATCCATATGGCTGTAATAAAACAACAACAACAAAAATTACAGGTTAAAAGCATTTTGGACTTGAACCAATTTTTTTTAAATGCAGTAGAGAAAAACATGAAAATACGCAGAACAATTTAATATTAAATAAAATAAAACAATTTACATATGTATGTATGAGTACAAACATACAATTTTAAATATTTTTTCTATTATTTTTATACCCTTCACACAGTGAAAAAGGGTATATATAGGTTTGTCATTCCGTGTGAAATTTCTACAATTTTCATTTCCGACCCCATAAAGTATATATTTTCTGAAAGCTTATGAATAGGGAAGTCGATTAAGCCCTGTCAGTCTGTCCGTCTGACCGTCTGTCCGTGTGTATGTTGAAATCAACTTTTTGAAGCCCCCCGACATAGGTTGGACCCGGGTAAGGTATTAAAATATCAGAAATATTCGGGAGTAGATCGCTATTGAAAATCAGAAACATCGGTACATAAACAACTGAGATATGAGCAAAAACCCACGACCACCTCGATTTTTTTTTCACAAAAACAACATTACAACAACAACATACATACATACAAACGTGTATACTGGTTAAAGAAAACGTGGCATCGAATCCCAACTGAGCCAAAAAAAATTTTTTTTTTTAATTTTTTTTTTATTTTTTTTTATTTTTTATTTAATATATTTTTTATATTTTTATTATTATTTTTTTTTTAATTTTTTTTTTTATTTTTTTAATTTTATTTTTTTTATATGTATATTATATATATAATAATATTTTTTTTTTAAATTTTTTTTTAAATTTTTTTTTTAAATTTTTTTTTTTAATTTTTTTTTTTTCGTTTTTTTAACATACATACGTGTACGTATTTCATATGGGATGAATGGTGATACAAGCAACTGTTATTGCATGCCTACACGTTGTGAAGGGTATATAAGATTCGGCATGGCCGAATATAGCACTCTTACTTGTTTTTTTTAAACATCAGTTTTGCATGTCATTAGAGCTTTAACATTTTTTCAGGTCCCTGTTTTCAATTCGTTAGTACCTTTTTTACAAAGTTCTGCGTTTGTAATACAAAACATATTTAAATATTTTGCATGTCACATTTAGTTTAATCGTTATACCTCCACGTATGTCTATAAGTGCATACAAACATACAAATGCTTTTAGATGACATTGAAACATTTAAAAAATCGTTACTACAAAGCTTTCTTTTTCTACAAAAATAAAGTAAAGGAAAAAGCAAAATAAATAATAAAAGTTAAAAGTTTAAAATCAAACCGAAAAATTCAAAAAGAAAAGCTAAATGAAAACAATTTTGTTTAAAATTGGAGCATAAATTTTTCTTTACTGTAATCCATCTTGTCTGTGGTTTTACCCATCTTAACGAGTAAAAACAAGGTTGGGCTTCTTTTCTCTTTTCTGGGAAAAAAGCTTAAATAAATGTATAGCGCCCAAGTGCGAAAACCAAAAAAATCGTAAGATAATCGGTTTGTATAAAGGTCAAAGGTTAAACGTAACAATTGTTTAATTTCAATATGAACAAACAAATAAAAAACAGTATTGGTTGTGAGTACCAAAATTGTTGCCAATCGTATAGTTTAGTTGTGATAGTGGAATTTTATCGGAATATATGCATCGATATTCTGATAAAATTTAGGCAGCAATAAGAAATTATGATTTTTGATATAGAAAATTTATAACCACAATATAAAAATTCGATTGCAAGAATTTAACTACTCGATTGGCGGTTTTATGGGTGTAGCCTTACAAATTAATTAGTACTTTTGAATTAAGAATACACTATCTTGTAGAAAAAAAAATTAACAATTAGAAAAACATGTGCAAACAATTGAAAGAGTTTTTAATTCATTTGTACATGTTAAAGGTTAAATATATTTGATTTAAAAAACAAGTAAGAGTGTTATATTCGGCCGTGCCGAATCTGATAATACCCTTCACCATCATGTACATAGGCATAATCTCACATCTTAGCCTAACCTATATTGCATGTTATTCCCCTTTTTTCTTTATTATTTCCGACGCCATCCTCGATTTTGAATTTACAGGTAGTTAAGTGTATTCAACTAGTCAAGCCCTTTAATTTGATACTCATATTGATGGGGTTAAAAAAATTGTATCCTCCATTTTGTTTTAGACGCCATCTTGGATTTTACATTTTAGAATAATTTACTGTATTCTACTGGTCAAGCCCTTTAATTTGATACCAATATTGAGGGGGTTCAAAAAGTTACATTTTAAAATACCAGATTTAGCTCATATATAAATATATTGTCCGCCATTTTGTAGTGGCGGCCAACATAAATTTAACGTTTTTTATTGTGCTAGTCAAGTCCTTTCAGATAATACCAATATTGTCTCTCTCGGTTGTCTAGAAGCTGAAAAAAATTGATTTTCGTTTGTAAATTTTTAGAATATATATTTTTCAAAAAAAATTTTACCTATAACTTTACCGATTAAAGCCAGATTTATCTAAAATTTTTCACGAATATCGCTCTAGGCATATTATATCTATAAATAGTAACAAAGGTACCTTTAAATTATTCTATGGCTGAACAATTTTAATTTTGGTGGTAAAAATATAGAAAAAAAAACAGAGGCAGTCGTGTTTATTTGCTCATATCTCAGAAAGTTATCGGGCGATTGTGCTGAATTTCAATAGCGATTCATTCCCGGATATTTTCAAAAGATTGATACTGTATACAGGTCTGAGGAACATTTGGGTGCTTCTAAAAGTTGATTTCAACCAACACACGTACAGATGGGCAGACGGTCAGGGCTTAATCGCCTCCTCTATTCATAAGCTTTTAGAAAATATATACTTTATGGGGTCGGAAATGAGAATTGTAGAAATTACAAACGGAATGACAAAGCTATATATACCCTTGTGCACCACAGGTGAAGGGTATAACAAGTCTGGCATGACTTTCAACCCTGAGTGTCAATTATGGTTCTGTGAAACTAGTAGTTGAAAAGTTTTTTCACACTCAAAGATATGATTACACCATTTGATGTTTCACAGAACAAGAATTGACCCCTTGTATTTTAATTTTTGGTATTGATGAAGTCTCTGTTTTTTGTGGACAAAAAGATATATTTTCTGTTTGGTTTTTTTTTTTTGTTGGAATCAGTGTTGCCAGGTTAGGCGTTTTTTTCTTGATTCATGGCATTTTTCTCTTTAAGGTGGAAAACATTTTTATTTAGCGGATTTTACTATTTGGTAGTTAAGTTAACTGCTATTTAAACAATCTTGTACAACTGATAAACTTTAGGAATTATTCTATTTAAGGTAAACAAAAGTGGAATGTGGGAGGCATTTCAAAGTGTAAAGGAATCAGCAAATTATCGTTACATTTTTATATATTTCCTTATACAAATGCACCTGTTGAGTGGCCTTCTTTTTGTTTAATGTTATCAATGAATAATATGTGCCAAACTTTTAATCCAACATCTGAAATTCCGAAACACTTGGAGAAACTTTTATCCAATATGTGTATATATATGTACATATGTATATATGCTACTATTAACATAAAAGTATTTTAATAAAAAATTATTATAACCGACATTTTGAAAATAATTAATGATGTGCAGCTAATGCGATAAATGATATTATGACGTAAATTAAAATTTAGAGTGTTTTTTTTAAAGGAAAAGAAGAAATATAACCTGACAACACTAATTGAAATAAAACGCAAAAATCTGTTTGCAGCCTGCTTGAATTTCTCCAGGGTGTCACTTTTAGTTCCAAAAAACTATAAAATTAAGGGTTTTTGTACAATAAATGGTATAGCGGCACTATTTATTTCTTCATATGTATGGCATGTAGAAACTTTTCATTTCACTGTTTTACAGAACAAGATATGATTGACACTTTGCTCTAAGTTCAATTGAGGACAATATATAAACATTTTTTATACAGAAACAATTCTATAAAAATTTTATCGTAACAGATAAATAGTATATTCAATATTTCGCATTCAATTTTAAATTTGAAATTTAAGAAGAAGCGTAATTCTGCATATGAATTATAGAGCAGATGTCAAGATTTTCATAATTTTATATCATTTGTAAAAATTAAGTAACCCGATCTGCCAGCCAGTAAAATTATTTTTATTTACTCGAACTGCTTTCGTTAAAGTGTTTACAACTTAACAAAATAGACAAAAATAACTTTCCTATTACTTCAACAATCTATTGCAGGTGCATACTAATGTATATGTATATGTATGTACATACATATTTGTGTTCGTTTCGTTTTTCAAGATTAAAATCCGTTTACATATTTGCAAATTAAACATAATTTCTAAGAGGGATGTGTTTTATTATTCTTTTTTCGTTCCCTTTTTCTTTTTTGTTTGTTTCTTGGAGGTGCATAAAAACCAGACAGAAAGAACACCTGCACTTGTACATCAATTTGGAAAAAGTTACACTCATGCACACATAGAATAAACAGGCGAAAAAAAACCTGTACAAGTATGTGGCTCATTGTCAGTAATGGTTTTTTGTTTTTGCATTTATTTTTGAATGGAATTGGAAACCCTTTAAATAATAACATGACTGCAAAAAAAATTCATACTTTACTTAAATACATAGCCATACGTATGCACTTTATGTTATTTAAAAAAATCATAGAACATTTCTATATTCCATTTCATATTTAATAATATTAAGGGTATTCACATCTTAACAAAAATTGGATTTAAAAATTTAACAAACAAATCTCAAACACTTTATACTATATTGTTTAAGTTATTATACCCACAAGTATTTTGGCAGTTTCAAACGTCCTTTAAAATTAAATAATGTACATACAACCTTAAAAATATACAGCATATTTAAAAAAAAAAAATTCAAGCAAAGTCTTTAGATCGTTTCTTTATGTATTTGTGAAAAGTTTTCATCAAAATATATGAAAAAAAAAATTCGTATATTTTTTGATTTGTAAATAGAAAGTGTTTTTGTATTCTATGCGAAATGAGGCAACATTAGTTTTCTTTTTAATGGACTTATCAACGTCAAATAAAAAAAACAAGAGCACTATATTCGGCTGTGCCGAATCTTTTATACCCACCACCAATTTTGTGTACATTTAAAGCACAATATTTATTATTTTGTTAATTGCTATGGAATAATCTCATAATAAAATATGTATCACTTTCTTTGTAGAGGGTGGTTAAATTTTAAGGGCCCATGTTGGAGGTAAACTACACCTAGACCTTAAATTTGTTTTCTGCATTTCATCTGACATTTCTCAGTGTCAGACTAACTCAATTTGAACAGTGGAAAGATACGCAAATGAGCAACGCGTTAAAGTTATTCAGGTTTCTTATTAAAATGGGTGTTCAAATCAAAATGCATTTTGTGCACTTCGTGATTCTTTTGGTCAACATAATTGTTCAAATTCGTCCACAATCGGAAGAATTGTAAAAAATATTTAAATTTCTGCAAAACAGGTGTGTATAAAATGTGAGAACACCTTTTTTTCGCGATAGTCTGGCAAAAGAGCAGTCAACCTCGACTCATCATCGTGTCCAACAATTGAGCATAAACATTGTTATTGAAAATTTGGACCATCAGATAGAGGAGTGGCGCCAAGAATGCGGGGGCCATTTGGACGATATCTTGTTCCATACATAATTGAACCATACAAATATTATCACTATAAAAAGAAATGATAATAATTTTTTTAAATAATTTGTGTTTTATTTAAAATCAACATCGGCCCTTAAAATTTAACCACCCTTAATAACTTCGATATGATAGTAAAATGTTTTCGAAAATTTAGTCTTTTAGTGAAAGTGGGAGTTAAAATAGGCGTGTCAATAAAGTTTCTGCTAATAAATACAACTTAGATATTTCAATATAGTCCTTTATTTTCCCAAAAACTATGTCAATAGAGAAATTACATAAATTTAAGATAAACCGTTATATGGGAGGTAGGCGTTGAAGTGGGCGTGTTACCTTAATTTTCTGCCATAACAACGACATTGACTAGAAGGACATACGTAACAAATTTTATCATCATACCTCTAATTTTGTCGGTTTTATGGGCTTTTAAATTTCATTAACGGTAGATAACGTGAAAAGTGGGTGTTATAGTAGGCGTGTCAAAGTTATTTTTGCTAATGAGTACAAATAAGATATTTCAATATAGTCCTTTATTATTCCAAAATCTTTATTAATAGAGAAATTATATGAATTTTAGGTAAAACGTTGTATGGGAGGTGGGCGTGGCACATTGATTTTCCGTTACAGAAAAGCCTCTCATCAAAAAGCAAAGTTTACACAATTTCAGAATCGTTCATCTAATTTTGTCCGTTTTATTAGGTTTTAAATTTAAAATATACTGAAAAATACACTGCACGATATAAATTTTCGTACATTTTTATCTATAGCTCCTTTCCTAATTCATAGATGTAAGCAGTTTTCGAGGAAAGATATGGTTTTGAGGATACAATTCCATTTTATTCGATGTTTGAAGGACACAGTTTTTTCGACCTACTCTTGCTTTTCGAGCTATAACTCTCTTCCTGATATTCCGATTTTCCATTTTCCGATTGCCCATTTTCAATACTAAACAAACCTTGTCTATAAGAAAGATTCTGGCAAAATTTGAGCCCCCTAGCTTTTTCGGTGCGACCTCTATCGTGATTTCAACAGACGGGCAGACGGACGGACATAGCTAGATCGTCATCACATCAAACCCTGATTCAGAATATATGTACTTTATGGGGTTTGAAATGGATATTTCGATGTGTTACAAACGGAATGACAAAATGAATATACCTCCAACTTTTTTTTGGTGGCAAGTATAAAAATAAACAAAAGTAAAAAAATAAAACTAGATTAAATAAGAAATAAATTCACTGTGTTATAATCCCTGTTAAAAGAAATATAATTAACGAGGTTTGTTTTTGGAAAATTTTTAATCTTTATCATATTTACGATAAATTTATACACAGGCGCTACTAGACCATTCTATGGGGTGCAATTCAACCTATAACTATTTTTTCAAAGAGAATTCGGGAATTTGTTAACCAACTAATAACAATATACAAATAAAATTATCTCATTTTTAGATTTTGAAAGAAAAAATTGTTAATCTTTTGCCACCCCCAGAAAAAAATGTGTAGCTACACCAATGAATTTGTATCTTATGGCCTCATAAACTCAACTGATCGAATTCGCCGTAAACTCATATGTTAAATTTTCTCTAATTTATCACTTAAGAATAAAAGGAATGCCTTGTAAATAAGCCAACACCTGTCAGTTCAAATACTGTTCCTTAATATGCTTTTGGTACCTAACAAAACAAAAGTTTTGTCAAGCACAAGCATATTTACTAAATTCTGGAAATATTAAAAGCATTTCGAAATTTTTACAATTACTAGACTCCTCCTACTCTAACGCATACAAAATCTTTCTCATTTAAAACCAACAAATTAGATCAATCATGCTTGTGTTGTGTTTTTGGCATATTAAACACAGTACTTGATATTAAGTGTTACCTTAAGCTGGTTTCATATACAACTTTTAAAAATATTTTGCATTGTGCATGTATTTTTTATTCTCTATTAGCATTTTTTTTAATATTTACTTTGTCACAGAAAAAAAAATATTTTTTAATAATGTCGACTCAAGCCGAACAAAATTTAAAACAAGTTCATTTGTAGTTTAGCTGTATAATAAAAACAAAGACGCAATAAATAACTATGCTTTTGTATAGTATTTTGTATGAAGTAAATTATTACTACATGGGTGTTGTAAATGCCTAGTGACTTAATTTGCTTTTAATGTTTATGCAACAATAAATTTATTTTTAAATCATAACTTTTCAACACACTCCACTTTTCTTCGTTTTTCTTTCTACCACTTGACAACAGTAGATAGATAGTGCGTGATTCTTTTCACTTATTTTCGTTATAAATGAAAAATGAAATTATATTGAAATAAATATGTGTATGTTTCTATTACATTGTCTGATTGTATGTATTTATGTATGAAGAAAATTGTAATACTTTTAGCGCACTCTTACAAAATGTGGTAAAAATGCCAAAAATTTGTTGTTGTTGTTATCGTTGGTTACAAGTGTATGATTTTTAAATTTCCGTAAAAGCAAAATTAGGGCATAACTGTGTATTGTATCATTAACTAACTATTATGTATTTATGTTACGGTTTACTCATACAGTTGATGTTAAAAATAACTCTATTCACAAATGTATGTACATATGTATATCCATATCTATGTATGTATGTATGTATGTATATGACAATAATTTCCAAAAAAAAATTTACTTTTTTTTTGTAAACAAAGACCATTTTTTATTTATTTATATAACAACAATAATAACAAGTTATTTTTTACACATATGGCTTAGTAAACCAGCTTTGGTGGGCTTTACAAGAAATTCATTGCTTTGAGTTAAATTTAAATTTTTGTAACATTAGCAAAATCTCTTAATTTAAAAAAAAAGTAATAATTTAAGTAAAAAACCACTTATGTGCTTTAGTAGCAAATTAAGCTAAAAAATGTGAAGAGTTTATTCTAGAGGGATTCAAATTATTAACAAAATAATTAACTTTATGATTAAAAGCGTGGGCTTCTGCCATCAAAATGTTAAAAATATTTCATTAGTAGCTATGTACATATTTGTAAAAGCAGAATTACATGTTAAGTATGTGAATTGTTGAAAACGCAACCTTCATTTTTAACTAAAAAGTTAATTATTTTTTAAAAACTAAAAATTCTTTAGAATGAGCAATTCATATCTAAGCAGTTATTTACATGTTCCATTTAGTTAGATTTGCTTTTAAAGAGCTCTTTTTTAGCTTTTTTCTTGCTAAAATTTATTTTCTCATCTTTTGTAATCTCAACGTAAAATCTAAGTTGTATTTCCGATACATTCAAGTTAAAAAAGCTTATTAATAATTTAATTCTTTAAACGTTTACAATTTGTTTGAAATACATTTGTTCTTTAAAGGTGATGTTTGTTTATGTTTATACATACATTCGTCTTACTACGCGTACATTTTTTTCTAAGTGTAATTTAAATACTTCCAAAAAAACAGTTAAAAGCAAAAAATAAATAAACGTAAAATGCGTAATAAGAAACCATATTTGTTAAGTATTTCTATTTATAAAATTATAACAAATTTGTGTTAAAGGTTTCCATAGCTGTTTCTTTTTAATATTTCAAACAAAACTTCGAGTTTAATGAGCAGTTTATGAGTGTGTGTTTGTTATAGATGGAGAGACAAGATAGAAGGGATATTTTCATTATTATTGTTTAAAGCAATATTTAAAACTATTTTATCTTTGGCAATAAGAACTTTATAGTTTATTTTTAAAAATAAATTCTGTAATAATTAAAAATATATCGGAATTCTTAAATTGTAACTTAAAATAAAAAACACTGTAGAACAATTACAAACTCTTTTAAAAATCACGTTGGTCTGGTTGCTTTGGCCTGTTTGTGCAGTTTATAAAACGATGTGTTCTTTTACATCTGAGGTGTAGGATATGTTCAGCAATTTTTTTATTTTTTGTCAAAATTAAGGCAAATACTTCTGTGCTTCAAAGTTCAGAAAGTTCCAGATAGCAATGCGGTGAAGAAATTAGAAGCAGAAGAACGAGAGAAGAAATTCAAGTCAAATTGTTTTAAAAAAAAATACATCTTTAATGTTGTGGCTAAAGAAACTTATGTTCTGGCAGACTTTTTACAACTTTCGGGTCAAGATTTTGATGAGGCTGATGGACAAGGTAATGTTTAAGAACAAAACCGGACAAAGATCTCCCAAGAAGATTCTTGTGTGGTAAGCCATTTGCAATTAGGGAATAGGAAGTCAACCATTTGTGACGTCACGCACAATAAACACAGAAATATATATTACGTAAAGTCTACAAAAAGGGTTTTTACAGTGCCTTTACATTTCTAGTCCGATTTAGCATAATGCCATTTTTGAAAAAAAGAGCCTTGAATGGTATTCAAACAATGTCAAACTACAGGAGACAAATCCATCCAACTGCCCACAACTTCGGCCTGTGGAATAGTATTGGGCTCTTGTAAAAGAAAGAATTAAAAAACATATAAAATGTATCCCAGAACATGTCCGATTTTAAATGTAACATAGTCAAAAAAGGTAACAGAGGCTACTTTAAAATCTTTAATGGGAGGATTTCCGAAAAAATTTAGTAATAGCGAGCAGTATGCCAATATTTTAATGTTTAATGAGTTTGTACAATATTTTAATAAATTTACGTATTTTTAAGAATTTAATTATTGAACGGTTTAAGTTTTATTAAATTTTAATGTGAATCATTTTTATTTTGGCTTAAGTTCATTTATTTAACTTTTAATTCAAATTAAATAAAATTAAATTGCAATCATTTTTAAGAATATTCTTTAACATTATTACCGATATTAGCCGAGTGAAATCCATTTTCGAAACCAGCTACGATTTCATCATCAGTACTCTTTATCGGTATTCAACTATGTAATTTAAAATTCTTTTATATGTATGTTACAATTTAATGAAATTTGAATTAGGGAATCATAGCATTAATTTTTAAATTGATATTTTTTATTCAACATGTTCATATTCTTTAATATTCGTAATATATTTATATTCGTATTTTTTTGCAGCTTAAAAACACTCTACTTATGTACTGTATTTAAATCCCAAGCGAACGTTTTATTTTGACACATTTCGTTCCTTGCCCCTTAACCCTATAATCAAGATATTTTCGTTCGAAAATTTTAAGAACTTACTGCTAAACTCCATTTTATTTAGAATAAATTTAAAGATTTTGACATAATCTTATAAAGAAGAAGATTGAAATGTTTAAACTAAAAGATCTAAGTCAAAAAGCAAAACAATAAAATTATAGTCACATGCGTATTTTAGCTTTCAGATAAGAAAAAACAAAAAACTTAAATTGTTATGTTTTTGAAATGTCTACACCCCTTTATCTAGCTATGTTGTGGCAGACAGTTTTTTGTTATTAAATTCTTATTAAGTTAATGTTAGTATTTAGTTTTTAATACCCGACACAACTATAGGAAGTTCATATTCCCACACCCACCTTTAGGTATACCTCTTGATTTAAAAATACTTTTTTTTATCAAATAAACGATGTACATATGTATGATTTTCTGTTCATTAACGAGTTGTAAGCAAAGGTCGTAATTTAGAATATTAGCACAGGGCCGTATATAGATCTTAATTTCAAAAGTATTTCCAAATTTGGACTATGACGGTCATAACTCAAAAAATAATGGTATTTAAACAAAAAAGCTTTAAATACTTTGGGCAAATGCGATTTTTTATAGGAAACTTTAAGAAACCACAAAAACAAAATCTAGGGGGATAAATCTCACAAACTTGAGGACTTGATCATGTCAACCATTGACGTTTACGCTCGAACAAAAATTTTGATAATAAAGTTTTATTCAGTTGAGCATGCGGCTGAAACGCCGAATATATCACTTGGTAATTTGGCATCAGTGATTAAAAAATAAATAAAAATAATGGTGAACATGACCACAAGAAACCTTAATATCGGGTCCATAACTTACCTATACATATCAGAAAATAAAAAACAAGAGGTATTATTTATGCTGGCAATACATTTATTTCATTGTGCCACCAACAATAACACGTAATTCATGACATACATTGCAAAAACTAAGAACTAAAAAAATAAAGAGTGGCAAACACTCCAATATATTTATAAAACGCCCAAATACTTAAAGTTAGTCAGGCAGACAGTCAGTCATTCATATTAAACTTGTGTATTATTCAAAGTAAATGACGACTGAGTGCATCCCAAAAACAGAGTTATAATTATAATACAATGTGTTGGCGTATACCGCGCCCAATAATTTTACTACAGTTTGCCGACACAATTATTTAAACAATAGATTATTGTTGTAGTTCTATGTTTATGACAAATAAGTGGTTAAACGAAAAGAATTAGGCAAGTTTTTTGACATTAGATTTGGTAGCAAAGAGTATAAAATATGGAATGGAAATGTAGCAACAAAATTTTGTCTCAGTTGTTGAATGTATAAAACGAATGATGAAAATATTGCCGACTTTAACAATTTCATGTAAGAATGTTCGTAGATCGTAGCTAATAGTGTTTTCACGCTTAAGGTTTTAATAACCAATTCTATTTCGAATATAAATACAGTGTGTGAAACAAATACAGGGTGGGGCAAAAGTCGCGAAGGGATTTGAAAAATTAATAACTTTTCTAATTTAATTTTTTTTTAGTTTTTCTTTTTAGGACTTGTAAAATAAATCTGGGAGATTAATTATGGAAGGTTACAACGTTATCCAGCGAACCAAAATCATAGAACTTTATTTTAAACATCATCGATCAATAATTCAAACTTAACGAGCCTATCGTCGTCATTTTAATGTGCGGAATTCACCATCCGAATCAATGATTCGACGCTTAGTGAGACGTTTTCAGGAACAAGGCTCAGTGAGGGATCTTCCACGAAGCGAAAGACCACATTCTGTAATTAGTGAAGCACATATTCAACGCGTTATGGAGAGTGTTGAGGAGAATCCTGAAACATCAACACGAAGGCGCTCTGCTGCGCTGGAAATGTCTTTACGCAGAATATTAAAAGGAAATTTACATCTTTTCCCATACAAGGTGCAGTTAGTGCAATAACTAAAGCCAGGAGATTCCAAAGAACGGAGAATTTATGCAGTTCGCTTCCAAGAATTGGCCAGAGAACATAATGATTTCATTCATCATCTGATAATGAGCGATGAAGCACATTTTCAATTAAATGGTTTTGTAAACAAGCAGAACTGCAGAATATGGGGTATTGAGAACCCAAGAGTGGTTCATCAGAGACAATTACATCCACTTAAATGTACAGTATGGTGCGCAATTACGTCCCAAAGAATTATTGGACCATTCTTTTTCAAAGATAACGATGGAAATGATGTAACGGTAAATGGCGATATCGAGATATGGTCCAAAATTTTTTAAGGCCAGCTCTTTCTGACAATCGAGAGATGTGGTTCCAACAAGATGGGGCACCGCACACACTGCTCGAGCCACTATGCAGCTCCTAAGGCAGATTTTTGGCGAACGTTTAATTTCCAAAAATTCTGCATTCAATTGGCCTGCCCGTTCGCCGGATTTAACAGCACCAGATTATTTCCTTTGGGGATATTTGAAAGAGAAGGTGTATATCAATAAACCCAGAACACTTGCACAGCTCAAAGAGAATATTCGAGCCGAAATAAGAGCGTAGCAGCCAGATACTCTGACTCGTGTCATGGAAAATGCTATTAAAAGAGCTAAACTTTGCAAGGCTGAAAATGGTGCTCACTTACGTGACGTAATCTTTCACACCTAAATTTAAAAAATCTCCCAATATTATATTTTATTATTTTGTAAAAAAAAAAATTAAAAATTAAAAAAGTTATGACTGTTTTAAGCCCCTTCACGACTTTTGCCCTACCCTGTAGTTTAATAAAAGTATTAAAAAATACTTAAAGAAACACACTTATTTCTACAAGAAATTTATTTTATTTTCAAAAAATGCATTGGACTACTGTGAGATAAAACCTGATTTAACTTAAACTTGTAGTGTGAATACAAAATCAGCTGTTAGTGATTTTAATTTTAAAACTAGTTTTTAACTTAAGGTGTGAAAACACTATTAGGCTGGATTTCAGATTTAATGATAAACGCTATTTTGCATTATTGTTTTAGACGCCCGTTCAGAAATTTATTGTACTTTATTTTGAGATTTCGAAACTACGGTTTATATCTTGGTGTCTTTAGGGTGTCCTTAAATTAATCAGGAACTTTAGTAACTTGATATATTAAAAAAATATATACTTTTAAGTTATTTTTGCCTATAACTTTGACGATTAGTAACCAAAATTTTTTACGTATTAGGAATCGTGTTTATAAATTATTCTATTTTGAAAATGTTTGATTTTAATTGTTCAAATATATACATTATAGGGTCGGAAATGAATATCATAGAAATTGCAAACGGAATGACGAAGCTACATTCACCCTTAGCACTACAGGTAAAGGGCATAGTAAATAAGAAAAGTAAAACAAAGAAGATGGTTTATTAATGGTTTATGAATTAAGTGAAAGTAATAAAAGGTACGATTCAAAGTAGCCCAAAAAATAAAAAGCAGGAATTACAAAGTAATGCATAAAACAATATTTCGTAATTAAATTTTTAACTATAAATGCTTTGCAGAGGAAATTAAAAAAAAATCTCAACCACGATATTCAATGTTTTACATTTCAGATTAAAATGTTTTTAAAAGAAAAATTATTTTTTATTTAAATTTTATGACAACTATTTCAACTATTTACTTATGATAAACCTATTTTTATGATAATTTCAAGAGAATCAGAATAGTGGGCGTGGTGCTGCCAATACAAATTAAATGTTAAATAACTCATATCGAAACAATATATCAACTAGTGTTATTACTTTGTGTGACTGTTTGTGTCTGTTATTTTTTTACTATCAGCAAAATGGTTATGTCATCCTAAATCCCAAGTAAATATTTATTATGACGTATCTCGAGAACAATTATAGTGGGAAACTTCAAAATTTGTGCAGATAACACTGTTAATTATGTGCGTAGTTGAAATGTTTAATATTGAATATAGTTTTTGGCAAAGAAGATAATTAAAAAAAATTGAACATACAAGTTTGTTCACCTAAATCTTTTTGAGCATTTAGGTAACTCCTAAGCCTTCTATTGTTTCCTTATTAATTGTAAGAATATTTTCAATACGGTTCACACCATTTTACCAAAACTGTTAACACGTCTTTTCACCATAAATGATTCGTTTTTTACAACATGCTCTTTTGAACATCTAAACACAAAATTGATTGAATAGAAAACCTAAAATCTCATATTGTTTTTATAAAAACATTCTAAGATTCTTTTGATTTGATCTAAGAAAACGTGTCGATGTTTTTTTTTTAAATCATGTTCTCTAACAGCCATTATGTATGAATGTGTGTAAGTAAAGTGGTTTAAAAAGCATTCAAATTTACTAGGGAATTCATGCGACATGCATATAATAAACATATATTTTATTCAACTGTTTTAATAATAAATACTAATAAAAAACGTAATTGCCTGACTACAGCACATTCATTCATTCAGTCAGTCATTTATTTAGAAAATAAAAATACACACCAAAGCTAAAAAACTAAAGAAAAAAAATTTTTATTATACAAAACAAGTACAGAAAGGATTAACTAGTGGTGGTTGCTTTATTAAATTATAAAATAAAAAATAAAAAACAAATTTATAAAAAAAGAAAGTGATTTCATTGTAATATTTGCACATTTGCTTTTTAATTAATAAAATGGAGAGCAGTGGATAGGTAAAATATATTTAAACTAATACGTAATGAATTAATTATAAAATAATTAATATGTATTTTAAAATTATAACCACAAAAACGCAATCATTTATCAAATCTCGTTACACAATATGTTACTTACTTACTTATTTACTAACTTTAAGCGCTTGTAAAATTTTTTAAATAACAAATTTATCACATTTATAATAAATAAAAGCTCTAAAAAAAATATTAAATTAATTGAAACCCTTTTATTTGGCGTCCCAGCGGTTAAAAACCATAATTGTATACAAAGCCTACTTCTGGTTTTATTCTAAAAACCTTTTTTTACCCTTCACCTGTGGTGCCAAGGATGTATATGTGAAGCGACATGACGAAAGGGACCTTATCTCGCCAGGGGTCAAAATCGAGTTTCTGATACCAATGGATAAAGGACAAAATTCTGAACAAAATGACACCAAAACAAGTAACAAGTGCTATATTCGGCCGTGCCGAATCTTATATACCCTTCACAACGTGTAGTCATGCAATAACAATTGTTTGTATCACCATCTCATCTCATATCAAATACGTACATATTTATATACTGGTTAGAATAAATGTGGCATCGAATCCCAGCTGAGCCAAAAAAATTTTATTTTATTTAATATATTATTTATATTTTATTATTTTTTTTTTTTATATTTTTTTTTTTAATTTTTTTAAAAAATTTTTTTAACATTTTTTTTTGTAATTTTTTTTAATATTTTTTTTTTTATTTTTATTATTTTTTTTTTTATTTTTAATATTTTTTCTTTTTGTAATTTTTTCTTATTTTGTATGGTTTTTACATATATAAGTGGTCGTGGTTTTTTGCTCATATCTCAGAAAGTTATCGGGCGATTGTGCTGAATTTCAATAGCGATTCATTCCTGAATATTTCCAAGATACACAGATCTGAGGAACAAATGGTTGCTTCTAAAAGTTGATTTCAACCAACACACGGACAGACGGGCAGACGGACAGACGGTCAGGGCTTAATCGACTCCTCTATTCATAAGCTTTCAGAAAATATATACTTTATGGGGTCGAAAATGAAAATTGTAGAAATTGCAAACGGAATGACAAAGCTATATATACCCTTGTGCACCACAGGTGAAGGGTATATTTATGCAAAAATCTCAAAAATTGACACAGAAAAGGCTTGACTAGCAAACTATAATACAAAGTTGCAAATTACAAAAACAGTAAAATCCAAGGTCTTAAATAAAATAGAGTATAAACGGGCCAGATATAGTAACTACAGCTATGTCCCCGTCAACCCTAACTGGAACAGTAGAATTCAATAAACTATAAAAAAGCGTAAAATCTAAGATGGCGAATAATTTTTTTCAACCCCATTAATGTAGGTATCAAACGGAAGAGCTTTAGAAGAAAAATACAGTTAACTATTTAAAAATTTAAAATCAAAGATGGCGCCGGAAATTATAAAGCAAAATTGTGTAAAGCATTAAATCTAAAATGTATGCTACACTACGATGAGTACATTTTAACTCTGCACATGATGGTTATACGGCATGGTCGTATAGAACTATTGTTAAAATATTCATTAAAATAAATTCTACAAAATCTTCGAAATTCGCTTTCGACTAAATATATAATAAGAATAAACTGTTCACCACTAAGTTAATAAGTTAAATCCATTCATTATTTATTTGAATAAATACATACAAATGTATTAAATAAAAAGCCACAAAAACATATTTCTAATACTAGAATTAGAGCGTTTAAAGGAAAATTATAGCAATTAGAACATAAATATAAACGAGAAGAAAAACCCACAAAACAATATAAAAACAACCAACAACGTGCAAAAAATATGTCTTAAACAAAACAAAAATAAAAATGAAAAGAATTAAGTAAAAAATTTTGTATGCACAAAAATATAAATGCAATCAGCGTATTTAACTGAAATGAAAAATACGTAAAAAAAATCAAAAATACGTGTTTGAATGTTGAACTTTATAGGATGAATACAAATGTGCTTCTTTTTTTTTTTAAGTGAAAAAAGTATTAAGTTTTGTCACTTGAAAATATGGTGCAAAGTTTTATTTTTTTTCAACACTTACAGACAAAATTTAAATATGAATTAACTAAAATATTTTGTATTGTTAAACCATTAACAAAATGCGCTAAAAAAATAAGTTCTTTAAATATTATCTTCTATTGGGGCAAACTGTAAAAACAATGCCTTTTAAAAACAGAATAAAAGCGGCATGCGATTTTTTTTATGAACAAACAGTTAATTCATGAAGGTCTTGCTTTCAAATGTTCATGTTTAAAAAATGGTTTAGATAAAAGAAGTCACGAGGTATAGCAAATTTTTAAATGTCAGCTTTAATTTATATAAACAATCAGCCGTTTTATTTATTCATTTATTTTCTCTTCAGTATACTCTTTTTTGTTATTTTGTGTTTATCCTTTAGCATTGGTAGTTTTTTCCTCGTCCATTTAATTTAAGATGATGTATGTACATTATTATTTGTGTCACTAAATGCTAAATGAAATAAACTTTAGTTGTACTTATTTCACGACAGGAAAAAGTGACTAAACACTAAAGCAACTTAAAGGAAGAACAAAATAAAGCAAAAAACAAAATATGATGCAAGTCACCGTTTTAACATTTTAGTAAAGATACTTTGACATTTTAGGTAAATTAAACTCAATAAAAGGTAACTTTATACGTATTTTCAAGGATGTCTTTTTATAAATATAATTGGTGGATTCACAAAGTGTAATATCTTATAGTCATATTTGTGAGATTTTTATAATTTTCTAAAATTATAAATACTTGTTTTTAGTGTAGAAATTTTGAACCATTTTAAAAATAATGACAATATGACATGATAACACATCTTGGAAATCTACCAAATGTGTTGTTACGATAAAATATAAACCTTTTACTATGAAATAGAAAGCTAAAATCATTTTAAAAAACGAACTGTTTTTGTATAACATAATTGCTGTATTCACAAGAAGTCCTAAGTGCAGTATTGTCATAACGTCATAATTTCCACAAAATAAAAATTTAATAGAATAAATGGTATTGTATTTGTTATATGGTAAAATTTTAAAGTTTTTTTTAAAAATTTCATACATTATGAAAATACGACACCTTGTGAATTCACCAAAAAAAATTTAAAAATTATTTTATATTTTAATAAATTTTTTTTAAATGAAAATAAATTACTGGGAAGCATAACATAAACAAAACCTATGAGTTTAGTTTATAAAAATGTGCATCTGCTTTATTTCTAACGACAAAAATATATATCCAATATATTATGGAAATATGAAGTATTCACAAGATGTTCCTAATTTTGTATTATCATCAGTCATAATTTCAATAAGAATTTAAAATTAAATAACATTTTTAAAAATGATGGCAATACAACACTTTAGACACCTTGTGAATTCACCGAAAATATTTAGTATAGTAAATAGTATATCGATGCCTTACTTCCTCAACCTCGTATCTTAAAAAATAAAATTTTTCAGGAGAGAAAAGAAAAACGATTCATCTTTTTATACTTCGATGTTTGGTTAAAAGTTTAAATGCAATTATTAAGGAATTGATTGTATTTATGTATATTAGTACTAATAATATACTAATCTTTTTTAGTTAAAGCATAAAACAATCGTTTGATATGAAAAAGTCAAACCCGTATTTTTTAAGATACTAGGTTGAGGAAGTAAGGCATCGATATATAGTTTTTTTTTCTAAGTGCCTATTTCACTGATATGTGATGTGATATTTGTGACATTTAAGAACAAATATATATTTTTTTTTTTTTTAATTTTTACTCCCGTTTCGTTTGTTCGAAATATTTATCATTGAGCTAAAATCAAAAAAGCTTATCAAGATTCTCAACAGTTAAGAATTTGAAGCTGATTGTAAGATTTGTATACCCTTCACTGAATACTGCATAAATAGGTTTGTCTTTCCGTGCGCACTTTTTACAATATTCATTTCCGAACCCATAAAGCTATATTTTCTGAAAACCTATGATAAGGCAAATCGATTGAGCATAATCTGTCCGTGAGTATGTTGAAAGTTTTTTGACAACCAGTGTGGTATGAAAATATCAAAAAGCAGAGCAGATCGGTATTAAAAATTAGCACAATCACCTCATAACTTTCTGAGATATGGGCAAATAAACACGAAGCCTGATTTTTCCCTTAATTTTACTACAAACCCTAAAATGTTTCAGTCCTAGGATAATTTATAGAAACGCTTGTAACTATTTATAGATATGATATGACTCTACAGATATTTGGAAAGAAAATTGGACAAATTTGTCACTAATCGGCAAAGTAAAAGCAAAAATTAGTTGCATAAATACTTTTTTTTTTAAATATATCAACAACAAATAAATATTTTAAATTACACAAAATTATAAGCCGTTGACAAAAATTATTTCTGATAATAAGTGATAAGCACCAAAATACAATTGCTTCCGTGTTTTTCCTAAAATTTACAAACGAAACTCGCTTCTTTCAGTTTCTATACAACCGAGAGAGCGAATATGGGTACCAAATGAAAGGCTTGACCAGGGCAATATAATAACCTAATAATAAAAATCTAGGCTCAGCTACTACGTTTGCCCTTTTCAAAACTTGGTTAAACCTACTCAAAATTCTAAATTTTGTATATTTGCAACAACAATCACTGATGTTATTTAACTTTAAAGAAAAAACTTTGCGATTTTTATCAATAATTTAAGCGTGTAACAACAAATGTTAACATTACTGATCTTAAATTCTTGTCTTAAAATTGATAAAAACAAAAAAAAAAAAAAAAATATAATATTTTTGATATTTAATTTATAACAAAAATATTTACATTTATAACATGAAGATAAAAAAATTTATCAACACGCGTTTATCATTTTCTATAATCAGATTTAATTCATGGCATCATAAGAAAGACATTTGACAAAATTATTTAACGGTACATAAATACTCGTAGAATCTAAAAGATATTCTTGTTTGATTTAACTTTGAAATTCTTTTTTCATTTCTGAAAATTTACTTTAGTTTGCAAAATTTACAAAACGTATACATTTTAAAATCATTCCTTCTGCGTATGAAAGGTATTAGAAACTTGTATTTAATCAAATCAATATTTTTGCTTAAAATCAATTTTTCTACTAAATTAAGGAGAATACTTTCTGGTTCTTTGCCTACATTTATGCATTTTACGTTTATGTTGTAACTAACAGCAAAAAAAAATTAAAGACATTCATTTCATATCAATGACAGTGATATGCACTTAAGCCACAATTGGGCTAAAATTATGTTGTAACAAAATAGAGAAATAATTAATAATAATAAATTTTAACATATACATACATACTTATGTATATGACTTATTATACTGCAAAATTAAGATTAGCAAAAAAAAATTTAATATATTAAACGTTTTCTTAATTTTGTTATCAAGAGTTTATTATGTTATTTTATAAATCACTTTAATTCACTTCACTTTTGAAATTCATATGTATGTATGCATGCACACATTTTCACATACAATTTAACAAAAAATTGTTGTTTAGATAACAACATTACTTAGTCCTAAATCTAGCTATTTTTAATTGTAAATACAATTTAAAAGTTTATTAGGAAATTATTCAAAAATAATTCTTATTTGGTTGCACTACTGCCCAAACGTAACAAAAATGACGATCAATGGATCGCACCAACTTTAAATTGTTCATGTCGCAACACTGGCCTATTAATTTGATAGTGTGTGTTTGTGTTAAGTATTTTTATAAAAAGTTTGTGGGAAATCTGCCCTACATTTCATATAGCAGAACAACGCACAACAGCAAGAATCACAAACATTTTCAAATTCTATTTTTGTAACATGTTTTTACATGCATATTAATTTATCATTCAGCAACAACAACATAAATAAATTTTATCCCAAATTTATTTTATTTATTATTTATTTATATAAAAAATTATGTATGTATGTATGTATAATTATTCTTTTTAATTGTTTAACTAATAATAGCATATTAATAGTAGCATATTAACATAGTTATTTAAACACACTGATAGAAAAGATAGAAAAAACTAGTCATAAATAAATAAATTAAAATAAAATTTTGTAAAATTTCAAAATCTTAAATAAAAAAAATGTTTATGAAAATTTAATACGAGTTTAAATAATAATAATAATATTAATATTTACAAACATTTTTCCATACAAATCTGGATGTAGAAAATCAGAGACAAAATTCAAACTTGGTAAAGATAGAAACAAGTCAAGTTATAAAGTTAGTGTTAAGCACGACAAAACTATACCCTACACTCAACATATAAAATTATTTAGGTGCTTTTCGGTAGTAGACTCTATAAGGACACAAGGTCCACTAATAAAGGGGTGATTTTTTAGCTATTCTTTTTGGCAAAACTGGTTTAAACAGCTGACGCACGTTTCGTGTTTTGTTTCACTGTCAAACATCTTCAGTTTGGCCTATAATTTAACCATGAATCGTCTTACAAACGAACAACGCTTGCAAATTATTGAATTTTATTATCAAAATGCGTGCTCTGTTAAGAAAGTTCATCGCGCGCTTTTTAGCGAAAAATTGTGTTCAGCGATGAAGCTCATTTTTGGCTCATTGGGTACGTTAATAAGCAGAATTGTCAATTTTGGAGTGAAGATCAGCCAGAAGCATTGCAAGAGCTACCAATGCATCCAGAAAAAGTCACAGTTTGGTGCGGTTTATGGGCTGGTGGCATCATTGGACCGTACTTCTTCAAAGATGATGCAAATCGTAACGTAACTGTGAATGGTGAGCGCAACCGTGAGATGATATTCAATTTTTTTTTTGCCCAAAATGCAAGATCTTGACTTGCATGACATGTGGTTTCAACAAGACGGTGCCACAGGCCACACAGCACGCTTAACAATGAACTTATTGAGAGGCGAGTTCGGTTTACATTTTATTTCACGTTCGGGACCGTTCAATTGGCCGCCTAGATCGTGCGATTTAACGCCTTTAGACTGTTTTTTGTGGGGCTATGTTAAAGCTCATGTCTATACACACATGCCCGCTTCAATTGACGCATTGGAAGACAACATTGAAGCATTTATTCATGAGATACCGGCCGAAATGTTGGAAACAGTATGCCAAAATTGCACTAAGCGGATGGACCATTTAAGGCGCAGTCACGGTCAACATTTGCATGAAATAATCTTCAAACATTAAATTATATGGACCGTACTATTGATACAAATTAAGATTTCATGCATTTTTCTGAATTTTATGTTTTTTTTTTAACTTTCCTATAGCTCTTAAAAAATCACCCAATAGATAGATCACAGTGTAATTGGATAAGAATATTTGAGTTAAATATGTAAGTGATAAACTTTAAAGTCCAATTCCAGTAGAAGCTTTGTATTGAGGCAGGGTAAAACGAGGGCCAACTATAATCAAAATTAGTAGTTAATATTTTCTACTTAAAATGCTGGTTATTGTAACCAAATTTTATTGTTAATGGAAGCAGAAAAAAGAATAGAATTACAAAAGTACAGGCAAGCTGGAACTCAAAATTTATTTTGTTTTTGATTATTAACAAATCTTAGTACATTCACATCACAATCTAGGCAACTAAGTAGGAATTGTTTAAACAAAATTTTTTTTTGTGTGTAAACGCCTAAACAAGTTTAGAAGGGAATGTAAGAAAAAAAAAGCAACTGGGCTTATAAGACCCCTTTACAAACTACACATTAAAAAATATGTTTAGATTTGTTGAACGCTGTCATGTTAAAATTAAAAAGACAGGAAGAGAAGTAGATTGTAATATAATAATTGTATAAAAAGCTCGCATAGAAAATTCTTGGCAAACTCTCGCTTACTAAAAACAATTCTTAAATATTTATTTTAATTGCCTAACAACAACTCATATACTAGTTTATAAATATTGGGTTTAACTTGTGAGCAATTTAAAAGCAAAAGTTGTTGCCGCAACTAAATTGTGATTTTTTTTTTACATCTTTTTCAATGTTAACAAAAATAAACGCATGCGTAAATGCTAGACAAGAAAAAAAAACTAGACAAGACTTTTTCTCAGTCGCAACAAATTAAAATTGATAAAAAACAAAGCGAAAAATTTTAAATTATCACACACATGCAACGACCGACATAATTGTGTAATAAACTAAAAAACTTAATAAATAAATCTATATATATAAAAGTGAAACTCTGTGTGTGTGTGTGTGTGTGTGTGTGTGTTAGCTATAGACTCCGAAACTGTAAAACCGATCGGGCTGAAACTTTGGTAAGTTGTTGTACACATACCAGGGAGTGTTTATGGGTGAAAAAAGTGGGCGGGGCCACGCCCATAAAAAATTAGTTATCATTTTAAGCTACTTGCACTTGACCGATTTTTCTGAAACTTTGCACACATATCGAGCTGTCATGACTAAAAAATTTCGTGATAAGAAAAGTGGGCGGGGCCACGCCCCTAAAAAAGTTTTAATTTTGAGGTACTTTCACTGGACCGATTTTTCTGAAACTTTGCACAGATATTGAGCTGTCATGGCCTTATAATTTCGTGATTAAAAAAGTGGGCGGGGCCACGCCCATAAAAAAAGGTTATAATTTTGAGGTACTTCCACCAGACCGATTTTTCTGAAACTTTGCAAAAATACTGAGCTGTCATGACTTTACACTTTCGTCAGAAGAAAAGTGGGCAGTGCCACGCCCATTAAAAAAAGGTATCATTTTGAGGTACTTGCACTGGACCGATTTTTCTGAAACTTTGCACACATATTGAGTTGTCATGACTATATAGTTTCGTATTTAGAAAAGTGGGCAGTGCCACGCCCATAAAAAAAGGTATCATTTTGAGGTACTTACACTGGACCGATTTTTCTGAAACTTTGCACACTTATTGAGCTGTCATGACTATACAGTTTCGTAATAAGAAAAGTGGGCAGTGCCACGCTCATAAAGAAAAAGTTATAGTTTTTAGCCTTGCACTTGATATTCGATTAAAATTTAGAATGCGATTCAAATTCATTAAGGGGCGTAGCAACGCGCGCCGGGATTGGCTAGTAAATAAATAAAGAAAAGTTAAAGTATTAAAAAAACAACAACAAAAATAGAGATAGAGAAAAAAATATATTTTAATTCCCATTAAATCTGGTCTACAATGCAGCAAATGTTGTAATTGAAACATAAACAAACTAAGAAAAAATCATGTTTCAAGATAAAAAACAAAAAAACAAAATGCAACCACGACAATAACTAGAAAATTAATTAACATCAAACAGTCTGTTTGTTACCGGCTTTATGTCTGTAAAATACTTTTAAAAAAAAGTGAAATTATGTGATCCGGTGCTTTTTTAAAACTGCATATTTCCAATGTCACAAACTTGTTTTGTTTTTTTGTTTTGTTTTATGAAATAAATTACTGTGTAATTCTATAATCATTCGCATTTAAATATTTATTTTTCTCATACAGTAGTTATTTCGATTTTGTTATTGACAATATTTACAGTAACGTTCAGTTTATTGATTAAAACAGACTATTTAAGAGCTTACCGCTTACCTAGAAGAAGGTTAAACTGCCGGAAGCTTTGAAATGAAAGGCAGGAAAGGGACGCTTACAGAAAGATTTTATATCACAGCTAAATGTAAGCAGTTAAAAATTGCTTCCTTTTTTAAATTTAAAAGATAATGTTTTGAAGTATGCATTTGCCATATAAAAATATGTGTGTGAAGATAAATACGCCTAGTTAAATACGTTTTTAGTGATAGAAAAAAAAATATCGCATGCGATAAAAAAGTTTTTAATACGTAGTATTAACAAATTTGCACTAATTTTTAAATTTTCTGTGTGTTTAAACATTAAAAATTAATATTCGTAGTACAAATGAACAATACAATAAACTTTTAGTAAAATTATTCTTTTTTTTGTATTTTTTTGTCCTCAATCAAATTGTTCATACATGAGTCCTTTTAGGGATTTAATTAGTACAATCATATATTACCATCTCAATAAATTAAACCTAGTGGAAATTGAAGGTAACTACCTATGCTATTAAACCACATTTATACTTTTTCCCAATTGTATTTGTGAATATTTTTATAAAGTTTTTAAAATTTGACTTAGTGCAAATTTTCTAATATATGTATGAGCTCTTGGAGGGATGTGGTCAGTATGACCATATCTTAACATCTCAATTAATTAAACCTAGTGGAAATTGAAGGTAACTACCTATGCTATTAAACCACATTTATACTTTTTCCCAATTGTATTTGTGAATATTTTTATAAAATTTTTAAAATTTGACTTAGTACAAATTTTCTACTATATGAGGTCTTGGAGGGATGTGGTCAGTATGACCATATCTTAACATCTCAATGAATTAAACCTAGTGGAAATTGAAGGTAACTACCTATGCTATTAAACCACATTTATACTTTTTCCTAATTGTATTTGTGAATATTTTTATAAAATTTTTAAAATTTGACTTAGTGCAAATTTTCTACTATATGAGGTCTTGGAGGGATGTGGTCAGTATGACCATATCTTAACATCTCAATTAATTAAACCTAGTGGAAATTGAAGGTAACTACCTATGCTATTAAACCACATTTATACTTTTTCCCAATTGTATTTGTGAATATTTTTATAAAATTTTTAAAATTTGACTTAGTACAAATTTTCTACTATATGAGGTCTTGGAGGGATGTGGTCAGTATGACCATATCTTAACATCTCAATGAATTAAACCTAGTGGAAATTGAAGGTAACTACCTATGCTATTAAACCACATTTATACTTTTTCCTAATTGTATTTGTGAATATTTTTATAAAATTTTTAAAATTTGACTTAGTGCAAATTTTCTAATATATGTATGAGCTCTTGGAGGGATGTGGTCAGTATGACCATATCTTAACATCTCAATGAATTAAACATAGTGGAAATTGAAGGTAACTACCTGTGCTATTAAACCACAAATACAATTGGGAAAAAGTATAAATGTGGTTTAATAGCATAGGTAGTTACCTTCAATTTCCACTAGGTTTAATTCATTGAGTTGTTAAGATATGGTCATACTGACCACATCCCTCCAAGACCTCATATAGTAGAAAATTTGCACTTAGTCAAATTTTAAAAATTTTATAAAAATATTCACAAATACAATTAGGAAAAAGTATAAATGTGGTTTAATAGCATAGGTAGTTACCTTCAATTTCCACTAGGTTTAATTCATTGAGATGTTAAGATATGGTCATACTGACCACATCCCTCCAAGAGCTCATACATATATTAGAAAATTTGCACTAAGTCAAATTTTAAAAACTTTATAAAAATATTCACAAATACAATTGGGAAAAAGTATAAATGTGGTTTAATAGCATAGGTAGTTACCTTCAATTTCCACTAGGTTTAATTTATTGAGATGGTAATATATGATTGTACTAATTAAATCCCTAAAAGGACTCATGTATGAACAATTTGCTTGAGGACAAAAAAATACAAAAAAAAGAATAATTTTACTAAAAGTTTATTGTATTGTTCATTTGTACTACGAATATTAATTTTTAATGTTTAAACACACAAAAAATTTAAAAATTAGTGCAAATTTGTTAATTTTACGTATTAAAAACTTTTTTATCGCATGCGATATTTTTTTTTTTCTATCACTAAAAACGTATTTAACTCGGCGTATTTATCTTCACACACATTATAAAAATCATGTCTCCCATAAGAAAAAGATAATTTGATTGGAGGGGTTTAGCTTCTCTCTCTTACTAACTTCCAAACTTGGCCATTTACTTGATAAATTATATTTGGTGTATCGAATAAATGTAATTAATTTAATTAACATAATTAATAAAATTTTAAAAAATCATAAAAGGAAAGTCAAATGTTGGAAAAGCTTTTATAAAAAACACATTTCTGTAAACGCCCTGTTGTATAATTGCACGGTATTGTAAGCATTTCGTGTGAAAGTTTTTTTCTGGTTTCAGTTTTATTGTTGGCTGTCATTAATAAGGTTGTTTAATCGATAAGAAACAAAAGAAACAACACTACTAGAGAACAATACAGCAAAAGATGCTGAAAACGTGTTATTTATTATAAAAAATTTAAATTTAAAATTATGTAAGAACTAAAATGGTTTGTTTACATAATATTTGTACCATGCTTGTTAATGATTAGAAAATAAACAAAGACTCTTTAAAGCAGGCCAAAAACATATTTAAACGATTTTCTAACAAAGAAACTATTTCGAAAACCATTGTTTTTTAATAATATTTTAATTTCTCTATTAATACCTTTAAAAGATATATTGAAATGTTTCAAAATAATACTGTATGATGACATGTTATCTGTGTGAGCAGTTGGAGATAATTTAAAAATGCTGACCCGTAATCAAATTCAAAAAAAAGTTATTTTTTAAATTCTTAAAATTACTATTATAAAAAGCTAACTATTTAAGCCGATTGTCTGGTAGAAATTGTATTCGAACGTGTGAGTTTTATTTCTTTTATTTTTTTTTTTGTCGATCGATATTGAATACCAATTCTAGTTTTTTCTCAAGTAGTTGACATCACTTAATTTTGGTAACGTAAAATTGTTGTAAACAACAAAAAGGACTAAGTTTGAAATGAAAAGTGGAGAGAGCTCAAAGAATATGGGCCCTCTGCAGAAGAGTGATTGGCTCAAAATGGGGCTTAAGCCCAAGGATGACACATTGGCTATATACGAGTGTACTGCGGCCTACAATTACGTACACTTCGTTAGTGTGGTGGACATCCTTAGAGAAGAAGGTGAATATAAAACCTCTTCAAAAGATTCAGAGACAGTGCTGCATTAGTATTTGCGGCGCCATGAGGTCCACATCGACAATGGCCATTGAGAATATATTATCCATTTGGCCTATTGAGATACAGGTAAAATATGAAGCGGCCTTAGCTGCCACAAGATTAATGACAATAGATGAGTGGCTTATAAGAGAACATAAGACCAGATACCAAAGAATAACGGATATCTTACCGATGGGAAATATTACGGAATTAACATGTGATAAAATCCCGATGAGATATGAGAATATTAACTGCATCACCATTATACCGGAAGAGGGAGAATGGGATGAGATAATCAGTATGGGAAACACCCACGGAATCGATCTTTACACAGACGGTTCAAAGATTGGTGACCAAACTGGAATGGGCTTATACGACATAAGCCAAAATAGAGGCAAATACTTCCGTCTACCAGATCACAACACTATTTTTCAGGCTGAGATCATGGCGATTACGGAAGGAATTAAATGGATAAAGGAAACGAATAGCGAAACTCCGATTCGTATCTTTACGGATAACCAATCAGTGATTAAGACATTGAGAAAGGAGAAAGTTGAATCCCGGAATGTTTTGCAATGCAAGAGTAAGATAAACTCATATGCAAATTGTGAACATCTGGAGATAATATGGATACCAAGCCATCACGGGCTGATCGGAAACGAGAAAGCCGACAAATTATCCAAAATGGGAGCTCTTCTGAGTACTATAACTTTGGAGAACGCCAAACCCCTTAAACGATTTAAGGATGAACTTAAACGTTGGGCAATGGAAGAACATGTCAGAAAATGGCAAAGCACTGATGTCGGTAAGGTGACAAGAACACTCTGGGGTGACCCAAATCTTGGGAAGTCAAAGGAGATTCTGAGACTAAGTAGACCTACACTTAGGAAATTAACCGGTGTAATTACAGGTCATACGGAGTTGAGAACTCATCTAGCTCGCATGGGATTATCTGAGGAGACGACATGTAGAGCTTGTGAGGAAGAGGAAGAGACCCTGGTACACTACCTCTGTCATTGTCCTGCGTTTGGGCATATTAGGCGCGAAAATTTTACAGTGGATACTATGCCGAACTTGGAATACCTGGGCAACTCGAACTGAAGATCCATAAGGCGTTACATTGAGGGGACTGGTTTCTTGGACTAGTCCGTTATTTATGGGAAATTATGTTTATGGTTTTTTGTTTGGGAATTCCGTTTTCCACATGGAGCGCACAACATGCCAACTGGGCATAGGTGTATACCTGTCATGGGTTTGGGCTTTTATACCCCTCCTTTTCAACCTAACCTAAGTTTGAAATGATTTAAATACATTTGAATTATATTTGCAAATTTTTTTATATAGACAAGTGGTTCCAAAAAAAAAAAAATGCGACAAATGTTGTTTCTATTGTCTTTTTTTTATTTTAAGCTTAAATTTAAGAAGCTAAGCAAGGTTGCAAGTTTCATAGCATTTGACACTGTTTGTATGAAAGAAGCTCATACATTTCTCATGTCATTAATTTTAAGTTAGTTAAACTTTAAAGTTAACTTTATTATTGCTTTAGCTAACAAAATATCAAAACAAAACAACAAAAATAGTATGAGCTTTTAATGTATGTTGGAGATCGAAAACATATGGCCAAGCGGGAATTCTGGTCGAGCAGCAGAACTGAACAAATCTTCTATATGGATTTTGACTGGCCATCTTAAATTCTAATTTCCTCCAGGAGTGGAATAGAGGTGACCTTATAGTGAGTTTTGGCACCAGAATCTGTACAGTTCAAAGATGGACTGTGGGGTTTAAACCGATGTCTGTCTCTCTTCCCGCTATCAGAATGAATGTAGCAGGCTAAAATATTCGCTCTTTAAGATATACTTAATGACACTGCGTGACAAGGATATTCACGTGAATATTTATATTTTTGTTAATAGTCAGGCGCTACTCTTTTCATT
The DNA here is from genome assembly GCA_941918925.1 of Phyto melanocephala. Taxonomy (NCBI): domain Eukaryota; kingdom Metazoa; phylum Arthropoda; class Insecta; order Diptera; family Rhinophoridae; genus Phyto; species Phyto melanocephala. The sequence continues at coordinate 179,159,546 of OW799233.1, read as the reverse complement.
CAGGTCACACACCAAAGTGTCAAAATTAGTCGGCCAATACAGGCAGAGTTGTCAAGGCTACGTCACCTGACTGACGTACCTCTAGTTTGAGTCCCTACGAATTTTTTCATTATGGTAATGAACGGCCAGAGGATATCTCTTGAAAAAATCGAAAAACATTTTGAAGAAATCTTGACGTTGCTAGCGGTGTTGATAGGTCACTAGTTGTTAGGGAAACATGCTGCGCAAACATATACTGAATAATTACTCTAAAATATTTAAGGTCAGACTTGACAGTTTGTGCTTTGATAACTACCCTGACAACCAACCAACCAACTAACCATGAGCTTATGATTGCAGTGTAACTGTCATTAGTTCTTACAAATTTTTAGAAAATTTTTCTATTTAAAAACAAAGATGTAATAAACAAACAAAATTAAATATATGCTTATATTTTAATCATCAATAGATATATTGATAAAGAAAAAGGATTGTTTCATATTTGCTGGTCATCTGGTCATCATTCCGTGTTATAACTTTACATTTAAAAAGATCATATTCTACGAACTCTACTCTTTGCTAAGCACACTTTTGAGTTAAATAAAAATTATTTGATTTGACTCTAGCTAACCACGGTCTTTAAATAAAAGGCATTTTTCTTTTTTCATCTCGTTAGGCTTGTAGACGTTAATATTTTGTTTATATGTAAGTTTGTGAAGTTTTATTATTTTCTTGTGGTTAAAATTATTTACTAATCAATCACTTTCATTATGTTTTCTGTAACCCAAAATTCTTTTCAAATTCAAATAGTTTTAACTTATTCTATGATTGAATTTATCACAGTTTAGTTTGATCGGCTCAACGCCAATAGATTCTAATTTGGTCTTTAATTCTCTGCAACAAAATCAAGAAAAATGTAAAAAAAAACAAGTAACAGTGCTATATTCGGCCGTGCCGAATCTTATATACCCTTCACAACGTGTAGTCATGCAATAACAATTGTTTGTATCACCATTCATCCCATATAAAATACGTGCATACGTACACGTTAGAATAAATGTGGCATCGAATCCCAGCTGAGCCAAAAAAATTTTATTTTATTTTATTTAATATATTATTTATATTTTATTATTTTTTTTTATACTTTTTTTAGAAAAATTTTTAAAAAAATTTTTAAAATTTTTTTTTAAATTTTTTTTAAATTTTTTTTTTGTAGTTTTTTTATTATTTTTTTCTTATTTTTAATATTTTTTTTTGTAATTTTTTTTTGTTTGGTATGTTTTTTACATGTATGTATGTATGTATGTTGTTGTTGTAATTGTGAAAAAAAACGAGGTGGTCGTTGTTTTTTGCTCATATCTCAGAAAGTTATGGGGCGATTGTGCTGAATTTCAATAGCGATTCATTCCTGGATATTTCCAAGAGATTGATACCATATACAGATCTGAGGAACATATAGTTGCTTCTAAAAGTTGATTTCAACCAACACCCGGACAGACGGGCAGACGGACAGACGGTCAGTGCTTAATCGACTCCTCTATTCATAAGCTTTCAGAAAATATATACTTTATGGGGTCGGAAATGAAAATTGTAGAAATTACAAACGGAATGACAAAGCTATATATACCCTTGTGCACCACTGGTGAAGGGTATAACTAGCCCATGTTCTGGTAGTAGTGGAATAAAAACGTGTTTAGTTCAGTGTATTTAATTGTTTTGTTTTTAATAAGTATGTATTCCGTTTATAAAATATATAACATCACATACTAACAAACACGCAAGAGTCTGAAATTATTGGTTGGCTCGGTTGATTGGTGGTATCACTACACAGACATTTGCATGTAACTCTGATAGTAGCAGAAAACCATCTCTAATGGTACCTTTACACGACATGAATTTTAACTTCTGACATAAGTATAAGTTGTGCGACTTCAAATGAAACTTTGCATATCTGCCAAAATTGTTATTTGTTAACAAATTTAAATTATTTTATTTTTCGCATGCCCATTAGGGGTACAACCAAAATAAGGCACTATCACCACGATGTAGCCAATGTGCTGAAACCGAAAAATGTTTCCTCAGGTCATTTCGGAACAAAAACGTTCCGCGTCGAAGCCGATTTCTGAAAGCCCTTTAAGATTTTTTTATTGTTTCAAAATTTGTTATCTTTTCGAAATTTGGTTTACATTTCTTAATATAATTTTATGATTATAATCAAAATCACAATCAAAAAACTATCTTTGTTAAGTGAAATTAATTTATAAAGAAAATATTTTTATTTTTTTAGAACTTACTGATCCGAAACTTAATTTCATTTGACGCGGAACCTTTTTTAACGATATCGAAAATCTAAAGATGCCGTTCTTATTGTTTTTTATGCACTACATGGTATGGATAGGGCCATTTTGATATTTTCAAAAATTGTAAAAAAGTTGTTCTCCTAATGTACATATGTACGTATAAGTGTAATAACGTCGGACTGATCATCTGTTTGTGTGCAACAGCAGGTGTAAGATGTTTTGTTTGAGTAAAAAAGAACACGCTTTTAGTAAAGCTTAAAAGGAAACCTGGCAGTGAAAGAAAATATAGATTTACAGATCGAAGTACTGCTGACAAAACAAAAATGATATTATCACAAAAATTCAACAACAGAAAAATTTTACTGCTCCAAATCCTTTTTTATGCAATTAAGTTTATTAGTTAGAAATGTATTAATAATGAAAAAACTCTGCTTTAAAAACAATTTTATTTCGTTTCAAAACAAATACAAAGCGTCCTTCCTTGATTTTCAATATCGTTGTGTAAAAAAATATGTAAATCTTAGATATTTCTGAAAAAGTGTAAATTTTAAATAAAAAGGTTCATAGATAACTGCCTTTTATTTTGAAAGTGATCTAAGTCATATATTATTTGTTTCGTGATATTAAATGTTTTGCGTTTAAACAAATTTAAAAATATTTCTATATTATGCAACATTTAAATTTTAAATTTAATTGATCTTAATTAATGAAAACTTTTTTTGAATGTGCAATTTTGTGTGAACTGAAAAAACAATGAAAGTGAAGTAATTGATGAATATTTCTTTATTTATTTAAGTAAAAGAAATCTGCTCTTATCGTTTAAGGCTGTTATCATTATTGTAAGATTTATCAAATATTTTTGAAAAACTGGGGAAATTTAAGGTGGTAAACACATGGTATCATTATTTTCTTCTTATGTTATTGGTATAGTGGTCGTATATAGTGGAAATAATCCAATATTTCCATATATTTTTGGTCTTCCCTCACCTTTTCACCTTATATGCATGCTTTCCATGCACTTATTAGACATGAATGAATTTTATTATTATATTTTTAGTTAAACACCTGATATCCAAAGACCGTTAATGTTAAGATCGCAAATGTTTCACCTAAATTTAACCACTTCATTATGGGTTGAACCCATGCATTCACAATTTCTTTTACATGTCTTTTTTAGGTTGGCTTTTACAAGCAAAGAAAAACCATGGTTACGACATAATCACGATGATCATATTATATTCTCTACATTAATATTTGGTTGCCGAAAACAAGTAATGGTTAAATTTATTTAATTTCATCATAGGTTTTGTTACGATAATCAAACGTTTATTTCAGTTTTATCATTTAATGTTTACTTTTCGTATAAATTTGGATATGATTGCCGTTTAGAAATAGTATGACAGCATTTAAAATTGCAAATTATCATTAAATAATATGAGAGACAACAGTATGATTAGAAAGCAATCAAGCAATAATTTTTTATAATAATATTTTGATTTCAACTTTTCTTCTTCCTGCTGAATAATTTTTTATAATTTTAAAAGTTTGAGATGTCAAAAACATTGACAAAAATTTTAAAAATATAAGAATCTATATATATAAAAGTGAAACTCTGTGTGTGTGTGTGTTAGCTATAGACTCCGAAACTGTAAAACCGATCGGGCTCAAACTTTGGTAAGTTGTTGTACACATACCAGGGAGTGTTTATGGGTGAAAAAAGTGGGCAGGGCCACGCCCATAAAAAATTAGTTATCAGTTTTAGCTACTTGCACTGGACCGAATTTTCTGAAACTTTGCACACATATCGAGCTGTCATGACTAAATAATTTCGTGATAAGAAAAGTGGGCGGGGCCACGCCCCAAAAAAAGTTTTAATATTGAGGTACTTGCACTGGACCGATTTTTCTGAAACTTTGCACACATATTAAGCTGTCATGACTTTATAATTTCGTGATTAAAAAAGTGGGCGGGGCCACGCCCATAAAAAATTAGTTATCAGTTTTAGCTACTTGCACTGGACCGAATTTTCTGAATGTTTGCAAACATACTGAGCTGTCATGACTTTACACTTTCGTCATTAGAAAAGTGGGCAGTGCCACGCCCATTAAAAAAAGGTATCATTTTGAGGTACTTGCACTGGACCGATTTTTCTGAAACTTTGCACACATATTGACTTTACAATTTCGTGATTAGAAAAGTGGGCAGGGCCACGCCCATAAAAAAAATATAATTTTTAGATTTTTGCACTTGATATTCAATTAAAATTAAGAATGCATTTTAATTCATTAAGGGGCGTAGCAACGCGCGCCGGGTTTGGCTAGTATTTAAATAAAGAAGAAAATGGTAAAAAATATTGGTATAAAAATTGCACTTAAAATGTTAAGTACAATAAGTTTATCTAACATAAAGCAAAATGCAATAATTTCCTGTAAAAAAGCAAAAATGTTCGATTTTAACTACAGTCATATATATGGTTATTGAAGGATACTTTAATTAAACATAATAATGATAATTGGCAACCATTATATGTTTTAATGACAAACATACAATTTAATCATAGTATGTTGCTCTTAGATTATGATTACCACAACCATATTTTTTCTTTGCGTGTAGGTAAAAGATGTAAAATGTGGAATTGAGTCATCATTTAAACAGGTTTGTAAAACATCTTATCAGGTTAAATTTTTAAGAATCTCATCTATTGGATACTGGAGTTACTGATGCTATTAATACTATATTAAAAAAAAATCTAAAAATTTAACTATAGCCATAATTCAAATAATTCAAACTGTTTTAAAAGGTATAGAAATTTTAATTAATTTTATAATTAATAATTTAGTTACAAATGTTGTGAATATTTATTTAATTAAAACTATTAATTTATTAATTATTTATTAATTTTTATTTAACTAATAATATTATTTGATAACATTAATTTCATAACTGGAATCCATATTTATTTATTTATTTTTTTTCACAAAAACACGTGTTACCGCCGTTTTCATTACTTTTTCGACAAAAATCTCAATTTTTAACAATTTTTGACTTAGACCATTTTCATAATTAACACTACACAAATTCCATTCAACGGTAAAATAACAACTTTTTATATATGGTTAATTTTAGATAATAAATATCTTAAATAATAATTAATGCAATAATTTAGTTTAAAGTAATATGGTGCGAAAAAACTAATTAACACACCTTTTTGACTTAGACCACTTTCATAATGAATGGCATATATGTATTTTTCCATTAGATAAAACTAAGGAAATAAAAAATTTATAAATAAGAATGATTCACTTATTGGCTTCGTTTGTAGTAACTCTTTTTTGTGCGCACTCCTAATTAAAACACCAGCACTGTTTCAAAGGTTTAGCACAGCAGATATAAATTTTTGATGGGAAATATAACAAGATCTAAGTATAACATATGCCGTGTAAAAGTATCTATTTTATAGACATTTGCATTCTTTAGTATTCTATATTTATATGCATGTATGTTCATCACTGTCTTTATCACCAGCAGTCTATTAGTTGTTCAAATATGTAGTTTATAATACAAGTGTTTGAATTTGGGTAAATGTTAAGAGTAGAAATGCAACAGCACATACATATGTACATATTGGCAAATAACAAGAAGGGATCACACATATGCACACTGTTTTTACAAATTGCCATACACATTTACTCATTTAGTCCTTTCAGGGCCGTGATATTTATTTACTTGTGCTTATCATGTACTTGGTAAAGATTTAATGGGAAATAAGTGATATGTTTAACGTAGGCTAAATTATTCTTTAAAAATTTGCAAAATTTTTTTTTAAATTTCCTGTTTTTATATGTAAATTTATATGTTTTTTAAATATACTTACGTCTATACTTCATATATATGTATGTAATTATGCAGACCACCCATATACGGGGTAAATATTTTCACATGGATAACAAAAACTTGCTTGCTTTTTCTCTTCTTCATTTGAAGTTTTAACCACATAAGGGTTAACAAAAAACCAAACTAAAGTGTATGCAATAGTCTGCTTCCTTTTTGCAAAAGCCAAGAAAAAAGTAAACAATAAAAAAGAAATAATTGTAATAAAAGCCTGTAAGTGTTACAAGGATACAATAAAACAAAGTTCCCGGAAGTTTGTTATATCGAGGAGGCAAAAAATAGGAGAAGAAAACAAACGAAGTAAGTCATTAGCCCACCGTATACATTACTAAGGAATTACATAATACATGAATTAAAATTTCATAGCGTCACCTTAAACGCAAAATGCCCTAAGTAATAAAAAATTAAAAATCAATTTTTTTAATAACTCCGGTGTGTTGCATCAAAATTTATTTTAAGCGTATTTTCATGGAAATTATCTTGTGTTTCCTACGAGAACATGAACATGATACCTGTATCAAGAAACTTCCACACCAAACTGTATCAAAATCCATCCAGCAGTTTTTGAGTTAATCGAGTTCAGAAAGACTGCCATACCAAAATTCAAAAATTGGTGTTTTGTATTGTATTCTAAATGGATTTTATATATGTATGTATGTACATAGGTATTAAAATTTTTAAAATATATCTTATGTATCTGTGTCTGTACGTAATTATAAGTAAATATTTTATTTGAGAAATTTGAATAAAAAAAAACTTTATTATTATTTTATTATTGATTATTTTTTATTTCTACTGTATTATTATTAAAATTTTAGTTAAGACACTTTGTGTTTTAGGTAACAATATATCCATGTTTTATATGGTATTGCTTTTCTAATTAGCCAACTTATCAGTTAAAAATTCTAAAACTTTATACAAAATATATCCTCTTTTTCAATAAAAACTAAACGAAGATCAACAAGTATTAAATTTTTTTAATCGAAAAGTAGTTAATCTGAACGTAGTAAAACAATAGTTTAGATGCTCGTTACAAGCGATCTCATGTAATAGCAAAAGCAGCTGATTTTTAAAAATACTGAGAATTATTACAAATTCTTTTTAAATTAACTTTTAAAAAACAAAACAAAATGAATAAAGAAAAACCCATTGTTGTTAGTGGAAGGAATTATATTTTATAAAGAAAGAAAATATAACTACAAGAATTAAACAACACAATGGCACGTCACAAAATGCCAAGATTCAATGAAGGCTCAACGATGTGCTAGTTTCTTAAACAAAACTGTAATATAATAAACAGACTATAAAGACACATCAATAATTTAAAATGAAAACAAAAACAAGAACAAAGTATACAAGGCAGCATGTAATATGGCCCTATTCCAATGACCCCAAAAGTAGCTTTTTCTTTACTTTATTCAGCTCTTTTCTAATCTCAAAATACTTATAAAATGATAAAGACTGTAATCAGACACACATATTAAAAGAATGTAAAAATAAGTATGTACATACAAACATAAAATTAAGACGTATTAAATGCAGCGTTAGGAAATTTTTCCTTTTTTTGCTCTAAGTGGTATGTTTAAAAACAAAATAAAAAGATATTGTTGCTAAGATCTAGTTTTCATTATTTTTATTTTGAAATTTGTTTGCAGTAGATCAGGCTGCATTTCAGGAATAACGCTTCGAATGTTGGCTCCCAAGTGCTCTATAGTGTAAGAATTGGTTTGTTAATTCTCTTGTTTCAATAGTATTTTCCCCATACTTTTTGCTACCTTTTTCAGCGGCGCGTAAAGGCATGGATGGCATGGCTAAGCTGCTACTGGTTAAATGAAATAAGACCTTAATAAATGCAAAATAAAATCAATGGATTGTGACATCACATATAAAAATAATTCCTTTTACATACGCTCTTGGACGCAGGTAAGCACTAAGCAAGCAATTCAAGAAGAGCTTATCAATATTAAAAAATTTTGCTTTGATGAAATTTATCACAACAATGATTTTTCCCTGTGTGTTATTCGTGTTCATACTATCAACAGTTTTGTACTGGTCTATTATAAGTATAATATTATAATAGTAAATATAAATAATAGTCATAAAGATTGTATTTTGCATAATAAACTTGTAATAATTATTTATTTGTTTGTTTGCTCTTTAAAAAAAAACAATAAGAGAAATGTTAATTTATATGCTTTTTTAAAAACAATAATTCTCTATAAACTGTCAAGCCATCAAGAACAAAAAATATTTTAATTAAGCATTGAATATTCAAGAATTAAAATTGGACTTTAAGCTTTTTTGTTACAGTTAAGAAATACCTTCATTATTTATTTCAAAAAGATTATAATATCGCCCAATAAATTCTGATATAATCGTATAAGCCCAATGAGTACAATTGCCTCTGTTTTTTAATGCACAACTTTGTTTTGTTTTAAATACAATTAATACTGCATTAAATTATTTTGACTCCTTTAACTTTCAATTGGTTGACATCATTGTTAAAATGTTGGTACTTGCTGAATACAGCATTGGATTTTCATATTTGGTGTTGAGTAAAAATAATGTTTTGATTTCTTGTTCTTATTTCTGCTGCGAAATTGTATTTGTTTTTAAGCTAATGACAATGTAAACAGACGACAGACAAACAAAAAATAATAAAACAAAACAAATAACAACAAAACCAAATTGGAGCATGTGATCACGTACGTGCATACTCCAACTTAACTCATTTCATTTCAACTTGCACTCATCATCATACACAGCAACACACACTACTGTAAATGACTGACGAATTGACTAGATAAATGTCAGTCTGTTTGACTAGGTATTTAGATGGATGGATGGCTGGTTTGTTAGTTGTATGTCTGCCTCCCTGGCTAAACATTTAATTAAAATCATGGACGATGATGATATTTTTGTTACTGTAGCTCTTTATCTATTTTTGGTATTCAGGCGTTTCATTTTTTCATATTTCTCCACTTTATGGTTAAAATTTTTTTGTGAGAGGCCGTGCAGGAAGAATAAAAGTAAAGCACATTGTGAGGTCACAATTTCTGTGGGACTGATTGCTGGTGTACGAGACCACAACAAAGAAAATTATATACATACAAATAATCCATACCAGCAAAAGTATAAACAATAGATAATAACAATACATATGCATATATATATGTACACATATAAGGTTTTCCAATAAGAGTGATATGATTTCTTTAAGAAAAACACACTTATTGTTAAGGAAATTCAAAAGTTTTTTATTTAATGTAAAATCGATACTATAAAGTTTAAAATAAAACGTCATTCAAATGGCCTCCACGACTTCTTCTGCAGGAACGAATTCGATGAACCCAATTTTCCATCACTTTTTCCACTAAATCAAGTCGTATGTCATGAATGACACGTGTAATATTGACTTGTAAAGCTTCTTCAAATAACAACACAAAAAATAGTCTAATAATGTTAAATCACAACTTCTTGAGGTCATTCAATATCACAATTTCTTTGCTGTCGTTACAAGGCAAAATCCAAAAAATTTACAACGTTCACGGTGATCCAATGGCTTCAGTTCTTGTGTGAGATCAATTTCATACGTTTGCAAACTTAAACCCTTTTTCAAAATCCGCCAGGTTGTGGTTTGAGACAGTCCCAATTGTTACGAACGTCTTGGAATCGATTAATTGCGGCTTGCCTGCCTGAACATTAGCAATATTTGCATTACTTCGAGCGGTTTGTTGTCTTATCGGCACTTGAACATTATGTAAAGAAAATGTAAATTTTCAACAATTCGACGAATATCGAGCACACTAGGGCGATTATCACGACCATAAAATGGCAAAAGTGCACGAAAAGTTGCAATTGGAGAACGATTATTTTGATAATAAATCTGAATTATTTGTAAACGTTGCTCTTGTGTATATCTCTCCATGATAAAATTGCAAACACTACTGAATATAATGAAAAAGAAATGGCAGATCATGACATATTGCAAATGACCGAAACGTCACTTCAAAATCATATCATCCCTATTGGAAAACCTTTTAATACATACTACAATCACTACTTCTTCACCAATCAACTTAAAATTTTATATATTGTAGAAATTAAACTATTTACTAGCAGACAATTTAAAGAATATTAAATTCATTTATATTCTAGAATTCACGATGAGTGTCATCAGAAAATTTTTAACTTAGATATTTCAAAAAAAATTTACGAACTTGATGAAAAGTGCGTATCACTACGCATTAAAGATTTAAAAGTAAATAAAATTATGATGAGCAAAAAATTTCACAAATACTCAGTAGAATATTAATAATTAATTAAATTTTATTGAAAACACGACAAATGGAAAAAAACGCAAAAAATTAAAATAATCTTTATTATTGTGAGGGTTAAAACTAATTGCAGTGGCAACTCCACTTGATAAAAGTCATTGCTCTTTCTTATTTTGTGTGTTTTGTTGTATGTGTAATTCGCACATGTTTTGCGAGATACAATATTAAATGAACCTTTCGAAGCACAAGTACACAAACAAAATTAGCACGTAATAGTACTCATTGAATGCATTTTAGAAATGTTAAATACGAACATATTGAAAAGTGTCTAATTTTATTGCTTACTTTGATAGCATTAGTATGATATGAAATGTTTTCCCATAATCTAAGCAGTTAAAAAATTCATTAAGATATAATTCATAGACATATTGTGAGCCAAGGTGTCATACTAAATTTAGGCCATATACGCACTCCTCCAGCCCTCGTCGTCAGCCCTTATTCGAAGACGTGCTGTTGAAGATTTTGTATCTAAAATTATATTTGTGTATGTATGTATATAAATTTATATCTTCATACGTACAGTAGTGGTCAAAACATTTGGAACTGGGATAAAATTTGTTATTTTCATTGATTTATTTTGTTCAAATAACAATAAATTACTAAAATTTTATTTTTTTAGTATTTTCATACGTTGTTTTTGTCAAAAAAAATGAATAACATTAAACTAAAACAACAAAAAAAATTAACAAGTAACAGTGCTATATTCGGCCGTGCCGAATCTTATATACCCTTCACAACGTGTAGTCATGCAATAGCAATTGTTTGTATCACCATTCATCTCATGTCAAATACGTACATATGTATACATATACTGGTTAGAATAAATGTGGCATCGAATCCCAGCTGAGCCAATAAAAATTTATTTTATATAATATATTATTTATATTTTGTTATTATTTTTTTTTTTATATTTTTTTTTTTAATTTTTTTAAAAAATTTTTTTGAAAAAATTTTTAAAAAATTTTTAAAATTTTTTTTTTAAATTATTTTAAAATTTTTTTTTTGTAATTTTTTTTATTATTTTTTTTTTATTTTTAATATTTTTTCTTTTTGTAATTTTTTCTTTTTTTGTATGGTTTTTACATATATTTATGTATGTATGTTGTTGTTGTAATTGTGAAAAAAACGAGGTGGTCGTGGTTTTTTGCTCATATCTCAGAAAGTTATTGGGCGATTGTGCTGAATTTCAATAGCGATTCATTCCTGAATATTTCCAAGAGATTGATACCATATAGAGATCTGAGGAACATATAGTTGCTTCTAAAAGTTGATTTCAACCAACACACGGACAGACGAGCAGACGGACAGACGGACAGACGGTCAAGGCTTAATCGACTCCTCTATTCATAAGCTTTCAGAAAATATATACTTTATGGGGTCGGAAATTAAAATTGTAGAAATTACAAACGGAATGACAAAGCTATATATACCCTTGTGCACCACAGGTGAAGGGTATAATGATATTGAGTGTATTCAAAATGCAAGTGTTCAAAACATTTGCAACTCTCAGTACTCTCGTTCTTTAAGAAGCAATTTATACTAGCAAATTCTGGGGAATAACGGTAATTGCAATCCATTTTAATAATGTGAGATTCAGGCCGTTATATTTTTTAAGAAATTTGACTATAATTATTGTTCTTTAATAGTTATTACAAACTGTTGAAAGCTTTAAAATCGTCAGAATAATTTTTGTAAAAATGGCAGGAAACAAAAACAATTCTGGTTTTTAATTAAAAGTATTAAATGATTTTAGAAATGGACCTTCTCAAAAAGAAATTTCTATAAAGTACTCCGTTCCAAAATTAACGATTTCGCGCATTGTTTATATTGGTAACATCTATACAACCCATAAAGGTGGTAGACCACGTGTTACAACTGTAAGAGAAGATCGGAAAATTAAGAATTTTTTTACAAAACATTCTAAAGCAGTTCCTAGAGAAGCTAAAACTGCACTTTAAATAGATGCCAGTCATTCTACCATTAAAAGAAGGGCCCGAGAATATGGTTTTAGAAGTTACAGATGCACATTTGTGTGTTTGTGTCAGAGAAAAACCGAAAAGTTTGCCTTGATTTTGGACGTACCCATTTAAATTGGACTCAACAGCATTGGAAGAATGTTTTGTGGTCAGACGAGTCAAAATTCAACCTCCGAGGATCAGATGGAAGAGTCAATGTTAGACACAACTGCCACAGTGAAACACGGTGGTGGAAACATTATGGTGTGGGGGTGTTTTTTTAAGAAATAGGATTGGCCCAATTTATTGCATATTTAACACCATGACGGCCACAATCTATAGAAATATTTTGAGTTCTGTTATGCTTCCCTATGCTGAATGGGAAATGCTACTATCATGAAACTTCCAGCACGACAACGTCCTAAAACATACGGCAGGGATTGTAAAGCTTGGCTGGAGGATAATAATTTTTATTTGTTTAACAAAAAACAATGTATGAAGATATTATAAACAAGTAACAGTGCTATATTCGGCCGTGCCGAATCTTATATACCCTTCACAACGTGTAGTCATGCAATAACAATTGTTTGTATCACCATTCATCCCATATAAAATACGTGCATACGTACACGTTAGAATAAATGTGGCATCGAATCCCAGCTGAGCCAAAAAAATTTTATTTTATTTTATTTAATATATTATTTATATTTTATTATTTTTTTTTATATTTTTTTAAAATTTTTTTAAAAAATTTTTTTAGAAAAATTTTAAAAAATTTTTTTTTTAAATTTTTTTAAAATTTTTTTTTTCATTTTTTTTTTGTTATTTTTTTTTCTTATTTTTAATTTTTTTTTTTTTGTAATTTTTTTTGTTTGGTATGTTTTTTACATGTATGTATGTATGTATGTATGTTGTTGTTGTAATTGTGAAAAAAACGAGGTGGTCGTGGTTTTTTGCTCATATCTCAGAAAGTTATGGGGCGATTGTGCTGAATTTCAATAGCGATTCATTCCTGGATATTTCCAAGCGATTGATACCATATACAGATCTGAGGAACATATAGTTGCTTCTAAAAGTTGATTTCAACCAACACACGGACAGACGGGCAGACGGACAGACGGTCAGGGCTTAATCGACTCCTCTATTCATAAGCTTTCAGAAAATATATACTTTATGGGGTCGGAAATGAAAATTGTAGAAATTACAAACGGAATGACAAAGCTATATATACCCTTGTGCACCACAGGTGAAGGGTATAAAAATAAATTTTAGTAACTTAGTGTTATCTGAACAAAATAAATCAAAGAAAATTACAAACGCAATCCCAGTTCCAAATGTTTTGACCAGTACTGTATATATTTATGCACATACATGCATACATACATATAAATATGTATCAGTATATGTACGTATTTATATTTATATTTTGTTTTTTCTTTTATTTTCGGATTAACAACTACAAACAGATGTACATACATATAAATACTACAGTATTTTTCGGTTAATTGGCCCTACGGTTAATTGGTTTCCACGCTTAATTGAACCACATGATCGGGCAAAAAATATTGCATATGAAAATCATGTAAATTTCCTCGGATAATTGAACCCGGTTAATTGATTTTCCCGCTTAATTGGTTCAAAATTCATGTCATCAAAAATAAATTTCCTCTTACTTTTACCCGGTTAATTGCATTATTATTGAAAAATAATCTGGCATTTTTGCACATATATATTTGACATCATTTGTGAAAAACACTGGGTGGCATCTCTACTATGTATGTAATTGAAAACATATGTTTATTGCTAGAGGCTATAATACACGGCATGTTTTTTACATCTGACTTTAAAATTTGTCAGACATATGTAAATCTACATTTCTGTCAAAATTGTACTTTTACGCTGACTGCTTTGCAGCAGCAGAGATTTCTGCCAAGGACTGATCTCACATGTTTTTACAGAAGAAAATAGAGTGCACTCTAATTAAAATTTTGTCAGATGTCTCAACACATGTTTTTTTTACAGAAGTAATGTTTTAAAAGTAACACACGACATGTTTGTATTAGCAGTGGAGAATTTGATAAGTCAGATGTAAAAAACATGCCGTGTATTAGCTCCTTAAGGAAAAACCATGAATTGTTTTTTAGTTTGTAAATTTTATTTTTTTGTAAAACTATTGCGCACATAAATAGTGCATTAATCAGGGTTGTCATAGAAACCAATGTTGTCACTATTGGTTTTGAAAACGGCAAGAAAAAAATGCTTGGGTGTCATGAAAACCATGTTATCGGTTTTATGTTCGAAGTAGAATTTATGTCGGTTTTAGGTGTCAGAGAAACCAATGTTATCGGTTTTGTTATTATAAATAAGCCAAGCAGGTAACAGTTGTCAGTTTTCATTTGCGGCCTTTTGAATTATTTGTTTTGTCCGGGATATTTTGTAAAAATGTAAGGGAATTGATTTATTTTAATATTTATTTTTCCATTGTTGTTCTTATGTAAGCAATGTAACGTTCTCCTCTATATCGTTGGATGGTAAACGTTTATCATTTTCGTTGTATTCCAACTTTTTCGTATATGCTGTCATGTGGCTCGTTTTAGGGTTAAGGTAGTGATTGAAAGTGGAAGAAGAAGAGTAGAATTCTGATGGGATGTAAAGTTCAGCTGATAAGGGAAAGGTATGTTAGGAAAAGATGTCGGAAAATGTTAAAAAAGGCGGGAAAAAAGTTGAAGGGAAATTGGAAGTTGGGGGAGTTTTTTTGAAGTTTAAGATGGAAAAAAAAAGTTTCTGAAAGCGAAGAGAAAAGAAGTGCTGGTGACCGGAAAATAAAGTTTATTTTGAATTTTTGTATTTTAAGTTTAATATAGAAAGAAAAAAAACGAGTGGAAGTGAAAAAAAAAAGGAATTAGGAAAAATTTTTAATTTTTTCTTTGTGAAAATTATATATATTGGAAAAAAAACCGAACACAAAATTTTTTAATTAAAATAAACAGAAAAAAAAGGAATGAATTTTTAATTAAGAGGAAAACAAAGAAAATATTTTTTAAATTTTTTGTAAATGATATACTTATATATTTTATTAAAATGAATGAATAAAATTAAATATAAATAAATAAATAAATACATACATACACACCAGTTTTTTATTAAATAAATAAAAGAAATATTGTAAAAGAAATTTTAATGCGTTTAAGAAAATGAAAAAAAAGGTCGTTTATTCATTTGAAAAATAAACAAAATCATACATAGATACATATTTATGTTAAACCAACACCACATTTAAACACCACTAACACATCCTGGTTTCACTACTCCATCACACTACATCGGAGTCAAGTTTGGCACGCATCAGAGGCTCCCAACCTCATGGTATTACACCAATTTTATACACGAACAGACAGTAGACAGCTTCGGACTGAAATAGGAAAAAACACAAGTCGGTTAAGTAATTATAGATATTTAGATACTACCTTTTAGTGTGGCCCAGAGTTGGCTATTGTGCGGGGACGAGAGAAAATAGTGAGCTCATTATAGTTCGTTACCTGACAGTTAATCGTAAATCCCACAGTGGAGAGTCCTTGTTTTTTTTCTAAATGACTGACAAAGACAATACGAAAGACATGGTATGAATGGTGTGGAATCATCCAACGATGGAGTGAGCTAAAAGTAAAGGTAAGTGAGAAAATCTAAGCTGTAGGGCCAAATGTAAGTAGGGGCAAATCAGTAGATAAATGGCCGAAGATTTGCCATGGTTAGGGGTGGGCAGGCCAATGCAGCATTCCACCAGCTGCAGGCTAGGAAGTTGAATACCAAAGCGTAAACATAAGAGAACCATGGGACACAAAACTGAGGGTTAAAGTTTTGTTTTGTTTTACTTACTTTTTTTTGCTCAGTGTCTTGTGAATGGCTTGATGGCGAACCTCACGCGCTCTACCGGAGTAGCCGGACAACTCCAGCTTGTTTTGTTTTTAGCGTTGCCATCAGTCATTCACCGGGCTTTGGCCCAAGAGACCCTTGACAATGCAGATGTTGTTTAAATTACAGCAGACATTTGTAATTTGTACCACTTTTTCTGGCTGATAATGTACTCATTAAGCATTGAAACCGGCTTTTCAAAACTCCATACTATACTATATTATACTATAATACCCCTTTCGGTTAAAGTACAAATGCTCGTCAATGCGAGGCTTTATAATTTTAGAAGGAATTTTATATATGTTGTAGAAATGGTTTCTTGATCTACTTTTTTCATTGCTGTCCATTTCCAGTTGAACCCACTGACGACAAATGAACCGCTCCATAACCTTGAGCACATCACTTAAAATTGTTGATACGGTGCTTCTTCCGACACTTATATTAAAATCGTTACCGACTGATCTCTGATAAGATCCTTTCGCTAAAAACCGCAACGTAGTAGCAACTTGCAATATCGGAAGTATATTAGAACGTGACAAATTCCCTTCGATAGTGTCAAGGACCATACGAAATACTTCTTTGTTCATCCTATAATTAGCTATAAATCTGCAAAGCAGCTTTACAAGTAAGCTCACAATAAAAACAAATTACTTACGCTGTCTCCGCAACTCAAGTGGGTCGCTGCAATCTGTTCAATTAAACGGTATTCTTGTAATTGAACGAATTGTTCAATTAAACGGGATTCTTGTAATTGAACGAATTGTTCAATTAAGCGGGTATCGGCTAATTGGTTCCCCGGTTAATTGAACAAAAAATTGTGCAAATTTTGATGTGCAATTAACCGAAAAATACTGTACCATAAATATATTTTTGGAGTCTTAGGAAAAAAAGAACGAAAAAACTACGTCGCCACATTTCTTTGTGAAGACTGAATGAGAAATAAAGAAAATACTAAACAAAACTTCTTTTTTTAGCTTTTTTCTTTTTTAAGAATGGAAGAAACATGCTGAGAGCATCATAAAAGAAAACTTTCTTTGTACGCATTTCTATTTTATATACAAATGTACAGTGCAACAGTAAACTCTATACCCTTAACCCCTTAATAATTACGATTTTGAAGGACTATACTTTTTTCAATAAAATAAATTGTTTTGTTTGATAATTTTCACAAAAAAAAACCGGAAAAGTAATTATACTCCGTAAAATTATTTTAAATTCAATAATAAACCCATTAATATTACGATTTGAATGCCCAATTCATTTATTTTGAATGAAACAAATAACTATTATTATCTTTACTATCTAAAACTGAGTTCAGTTCAGTATTTATCGCTTACATGCATTTTAACTTTTGCACCGTTTTTGCGCTTGGAAGCAAGAAATGCATTTACAAAAATAAAAATGCCTTATATACCTATAAAAAATTGCTCATGTTAGGATGCAAGTAACCGTTAAATGCAAATAACTGACGTGCATATAAGCGGTAAATACTGTAGATTTCACAGAACAAAACATTGTTTGTTGTTGGTGAAAAAATTTTGGTCCATACTTAATTGAAAGTGGTGATTATTAGGGTCATCGATTCGGTTTTACAACCGGTTTTTTTACTCTTTCAGCTGGCGGTTTTTTCCAAATGTTAATTTTTCGAATGTCGAATACACCGGTTTTTTCACTAACAGAAGCCGGTTTTTTTCATTTTTAGTTTTATGTTCATTTACCTTTGAAACCAAATGTACCATATTATATTTGTTAGTCAAAAAAATTCCAAAAATCAGAAAATTTATAAAATACTCTTTCATAATATTGTAAGAAATTTATTTGTTGTTTCAAAAGCAAATGTAAAATAAGAAAAATAATTAGGCTAACTGTTATTTGTCTTAAGTGGAGATCAGTTATTTTATACGTTGCTGCGCTTATAATTTGCTATAATAATCAGCTGTTCAGCTGTTCAGCTTTTTGATCTTATTTTCAAATTTCATAATATTTTGCTTCTACGAAATCTAGCGACTTGTACTAAAGCCTACCGATGGCTTTACTAATATTTCTGACAACATATGACTTGTATACTAAAATAGCTTGGCACACAAAGGGTCATTATTACAACTTGCCTACAAAGTTAATGTTAGTAAAAGGTAAATTTGACTACAGTGAGCAGTGAAGTGACTTTTTAATATTTTTCATTATTACAACCTCCTTGTAACAAAATTTTTTTTTAATATGGCAGTACCAGAGCAAAACCGATTACTTTTAACAAATTAATTTAGTTCTTAAAAAATTTTACAAAACGAAATAACATTTCGGATGATTTATTTACTGTTTTGTGTCACTAATATAAAAAAATTAAAACTTAAAATAAAAAAAAAAATTAAAAAGGTCGAAGTAAAATAGAAATATAAATCACAATTTAGTTACCATATTTTGTTTCATGTGGAGAAAAATTACATTTTTAAATTTATAAACCTAACCTTAAAAGTTAAAGGTAATTGAATAATAAACTTAACTTTTCGGTCACTTTTAGGTAAAAAGTGTCTGTCCTTTAACATCTTTGTTTTTTATAACGGCATTTTATAATAACGCCATTGAATGTGTGTCAATTTAAAATGCAATTAAACCACAGAACAAACCAGTTTATACCTATAGATGTATCTCTTTCATGGGTATAAAAAAGAATTATAATTTATGTATTCGACCAGTTAACCGGTTTTTTTTATATTTTCAAAATAGCAACCGGTTTTTTCTTTAATTCTAAATTTCAAACTATTTGAAAACCGGGTTTTTAAAAATGTCGAATAATCGATCACCCTAGTGATTATAAATTATTATGTAGTTGTATGATTTCACAACTGGGATTAGAAATTTATGACCCAATTGCGGTTTACATCTTTTCTACTAACTTGATCGATGTTCATATTTTCTTAATGTCATTCTCATCTCCACTGATACTTTTTTTATAGTATTTTCTTAAATTTTGACTAAATTTTTCTCTCTTTTTTTAACTTAATATTTTATGTTGCTAATGCCATAAAAAATTTAACTAAAACCGGGTTTGCTTAACCAGTACTTACAAATAATTTGGTTGTGCAAAAGTTGGGTTGACGACCAATCTGGCTCTAGTTGGCAATGTCAATAGGGCGTTAGTTTTAAATTTAACTCGAATGTATCGCTTTTTTACTTCAACTTGCTAAAAAATAAATCGAAGCAGTCTTTAGCCAAAATGGGCCTATCTGGAAACTATACTTTTAGCAAGATATCGGCTCAAAATATACAGTTGCATTTAACATTTAAATAAATAGAGACAACAAGTCAACTTCTATATTGAATGCCAATTGATTGAACGCAGTTTTAAAGAGCAAATATAATTTTACTCAATACTGATATAAATTATTTCATAGTAAATTAGCATGAAAATGTCGATTGCTTAATGTAAAAAGGGCGTATCTTGTATGGTAGTTCACATACACACACATCACCCCTAAAGAAATAAGTGAGCTATGGTTAAAAATAACGGATTAATGGTTACATAAAAAAGCTCTAACTCAATACATTCTTTTAAATTTTATTCAGTTTTTTCTTTTTCTTTTTTCTTATATTAAGCAATCGATATGTACTTTTATATATATTTTGAATACAAAGCCTTTTAATTAAATAATTTCAATTAATTTTTTTCTTAATATTCGAAAACCGAATTTTAAGGGGAATATGTAGGGTTTTCTGTGCCACTGTATGTACGTAAAATGGATGCTTTAAAGCCAATGTACTCTTAAATTGTGTACAAATAGTACACATTAAAAATTAAAGCAAGAAATGTAAGATATTTTTAAACTTTGACAAATTTTTCAGTTTTCGAAAAATTATTCTACATTTCTTATATTTCGCAAATAAATATTTCATATCTTGTGTTTTGAAAAATGTTGGATCTAGCATTTGCTGAATAATAATTAAAAGCACTTTTTTCTTTTATTATTTGAATAGTTTGGTAAACAAAAAAATTTTTAAAAGATGCGATCGC
Source organism: Phyto melanocephala (assembly GCA_941918925.1). Lineage (NCBI taxonomy): Eukaryota > Metazoa > Arthropoda > Insecta > Diptera > Rhinophoridae > Phyto > Phyto melanocephala. The sequence goes on along the minus strand of OW799233.1, from coordinate 179,139,163 downwards.
AACAAAATTAAGTGGAAAAACTGGGTATTAATGCTGCAACATAGTTTTAACATTTATTGTTCCAAAAAATTACTATATAGATATACAGAAGTATTTACAGCATTAATTTAAATATATTATTTATGTATTTATATGCGGTCACACTAAGCAAATATTTAATCATCACCCTCTCAAAATACATTTAGGGCCATTATTACAACTTGCCTTTATTAAAAGGTAGGATTTTTTGTGCCTAATTATTAGCTCTGCATCATTCTAACTTCCATTTTTTATTGTTATTATTATTAATACTAATAATATTTAATATATAAAAAAATAATAAATGAAGGCTTTATAATGCAACGCCATTTATCAGTCCGACAAAATCCTGCCTTTAACTAACGGCAAGTTGTAATAATGGTCCCTAGTTTCCAAAAATTATAACAAAAATTTAGAAACATTTACTGTCATATGTATTAAACAGGCCAAACAGACTGCAAATGCCGTTGACTGCAATCGTCGCCGTATAGCCAGCTACTCAATTATATTGAAAACGACAGTAACATCGAATGAAGCTGATATTAAAGCTTATTGTTGTACAAATACAGAGCTTATTTTATAATAATTAAATTATTATTTAAAATAAACTAATTACATGTAAAATTATAAAATCAAATGTTGTATTTGCTTAAAAAGTGCATAACTTGGTGATGTTATATTTTTGTAAAAAAAATTAAAAATATTGATAGCACTAGATATGTTCATTGTCGGCTACGAAAATGTAATTAAGACTAATGCCATAAACACATAAACGACAGCAGGCTGCATGACTACAACTGTCGTTGGCTGCAATCGTTGTCGTGTAGACAGCTACTTAATTATGTTAAAGACGACAGCAACATTGCAATGATAGTCAGCGCTGGCGGTGCAAAAATATAAACGGCGATAACTGAAAGCCGGCTGCAGCCGATACACTTTTAGATAAATGAGATTTTTTTTATTAAATTTCTTTATTTTGATATTATTTATTGCTCAAAGCGTTAAAAACAGAAATTTTTAATTACAAAATAACCCTTGACTTTGATCTAGTTTTTGAATTTTACGTTCTGAAATAAAAACTAAGTCCCCGTTTATTTGGCAACATTTTTAATTCACCACTTATATAATTTACCATAAGACTTATGTTTAAACGGAGAAAAGCATTATGTGTGGAACTTTGGAACATGTTTATGGTTTTATTTCGTGTTACATTCGAGGTTTCAAAAATAGAACAGAAAATGTTTTTAATATTATCTGGTTGCATTGGATAAAGTTTGTGTGATAAAATTCACAACATGAATGACCAACGTGTTTCGTAAACACGTTGCAAAGTGTGAGCCTATGGTGTACCATAAGACGGCTGCGGTTAGAGCATAAAGAAATATATCATCAGCGGCTAAGCCGCGGCTTTCAACCGTTCGGCTTCGTTCTGTGATAATAAGCAATTGACAAAATTGACAGATAGTAGTCGGTAGATCGCTGACGTATATGTGTTTAATGGTTTATGGTGTAAAAAAAACAATAAATAGAAGATAAAATTTAAAGAAAAGAACATATATAATGGACACAAAAGTGGGTTAGTCACCGAAAAGACGAATAAATAATAAAACTGGTTTACAAATAGACATTAAAAGAATGCAGTCGTGCAATAGAATACATTCAAGATCGCATATGCATTCGTTTTAAAAAAACTAATTCTCCTAAAAATACTACCATTTTTTTACAAAATTACATTACATTTTATAAACAAACAAACCAAATTTCGGCGTAACGTAAAAAGGAAACAGAACATTTTATTAAGACACATGTTTCTTCGTTTGTGCTTTTGCTGAAAATTGAAGACACAATTTTGCTTAAGAGTTTGAACTAGGCAAAAACTATTGCAACTTTCAGTTCAAGGATACTTGTATATTTTTTAATATTCTCGTCGTAGAAAAAAATAGTAACACGGTATTAAGAAAATAAGACTTCCTAAGCCTTTAAACATTCAGCGATTGCACTTATGTCGTCTGCAAATTGTTTCTTAATTGTTTTTTTTTCTCCTAGAAACCTAAAAATGTTGAAAATCTTTAAAAGTGGTATTTTTTCAAATAACAGGGAATAATATCATTACGACCAGCTAAAAACCGTCTACACTGAAAGTGACTTGTAAAAGTAGAAAAATAATGTATATGATTTTCTTTTAAACCTTATTTCACATTTTTTCAAAAAAAAATCTAAATGTAACACAAAAATGAAAAAAATACACTCACAAAAAGGTATAGTACGGCAATGTCAAAATTAACCGTATTTTAACAAATTCAAATGAAAGTTTAAATAACAAAGCAATATCAAGAAATTGATTCACGATAAAGCAAAAAACAACTACTAGAAAAAAATCTGTTCGCAAGGAAGCAAAAAAAAATAGTACGTACCAATGAAAGTGATGTATGTGCATTGTATGTCAGTAAGATGATTCTGGCTGCAATCAAAATAAGCAAATGCAAGTGGAGAGAAACTTCTAAAACGAAAAATAATTAAACCAAATATAAACGTAATAGAGACAGTAATGCCAGAAATTACATTCACGATAACTGGGGCTCAATTCTCGTTCTGTGAAACTGTAAAATGAAATGTTTTGTATAGCAAAGGGTATGGTGACACCATATGATGTTACACACAAAAACTTTTCATTTCATAAAACGAGAATTGATAACCTGTAGTGCTAAAAACAGCAGAGTCAGAAGAAAAGATAAACAAATAAAAGTTCAAAATTTTCCTTTAAAAGGTACTTTAACATATACATACATACATACATATGTATACTAGGAATAAAAATATTCGAAACGAAAAACATTAACAAACAATAAAACCAGCAGATAAGAAAACAATTTTATGGCTTACAACCCCTTTTTTCCTCTAATGATGGTTAATACAGACCCGAAAAACAACAACAAATAACCGGTTTAATTGGAATGTGCCAGTCAGTGACTGAAAGGTCTATACATAAGTACATTCACAATACTCTATGGATGTGATGTATGATGACTTGTTATTTAAAAACAATTCCTTCTACGACCAGAGGGCTTTTTCTTCTTTTTATGGTAAAAACTCTTAAACAATCACAGCAACAAAATACAAACACTGAGAATCGGTATTAGAAAAACAAAGTAACTGGCATGAAATAAAAGCATTTGGAAAAGCCAGCTGGAAAAGTGCAACAAACAAACATGAAAGCATACACCAACAAAAATAACGAATATAATATGAAAAGGAAATTAAAAAAAAAACATTACAAAGTAAAAATCAAATGTTTTTAGTAGACCTTATAAAACCTAAACAACAATAACATACCAACAAAAAAAAAAGAGTTTAAATATGTGGTGGAGATGTGGAAAGGACAAACGAGAGCTGTTGTGTTCTAGTGTTACCAGTTTTAACAAAAAAAATGTTGATAATGCTTAATTGCTATATTTAAAAAAAAATTCTTTTGTAGTCTTGTTTTTCTTAAGCCACAAATCTGTTTCTTTATTTTATTAAATGGCACTTTTTATCTATAGCGAGGATAGAATAAGAGCTATAAAATATAAATCTTTATAAGAAGTTTTTAGTCCCCATAATTTTTATAATTGCATGTTCGGAAGATTGGCTTTACTTTTTTGATGTGAGAAAAAATGCCTCTAAAGCATACCGATTGCTCGTCCAATCTTATGTGTTCCATCGGTTAAGGCGTGCGAGAAGTTGTTTGTTCGGTTCAAAAGAAGTGATTTTGACAAGAAAAGCATTACCCAGGCCAGTAAGAGTTCTATATTCTGCCGTGCCGAATCTTATATACCCTTCACAACGTGTAGTCATGCAATAACAGTAGTTAGTATCACCATTCATCTCATATGAAATACGTACATACATATATAAAAAACATCCCATTGTAAAATTAAAAATTTACGTATGTATGTTAAAAAAAAAATAAAAAAAAAAATTAAAAAAAAATTATAATAAAATATTAATTATAAAATAAAAAAACTTAAAAAAAATATATATAAATAATATATTAAATAAAAAAAAAATTTTTTCTCTCAGCTTATATTTGATGCCACGTTTACTCTAACCAGTATATGTATGTATGTTGTTGTTGTAAAGTTGTTTTTGTGAAAAAAAAAAATCGAGGTGGTCGTGGGTTTTTGCTCATATCTCAGTTGTTTATAAACCGATGTTTTTGATTTTCAATACCGATCTACTCCCGAATATTTCTGATATTTTAATACCTCACCCGGGTCCAAGCGGGGGGCTTCAAAAAGTTGATTTCAACATACACACGGACAGACTGACAGAGCTTAATCGACTCCCCTATTCATAAGCTTTCAGAAAATATACACTTTATGGGGTCGGAAATGAAAATTGTAGAAATTACAAACGGAATGACAAAGCTATATATACCCTTTTTCACTGTGCGAAGGGTATAAAAAAAGACCAAGAATAGGAAACATTACCTTTAAAGATGATTTTGCATGTCCGAAATTATGCTTTAACGTAATAAAAGAACAGCATTTTTGCACCGAATCATTAATTTGCGATGCAAAAGTAATAAATTGATTACGATAACCCGGCCAACCAACTGAATAGACACCAAAGCCAAATATACATGGCACATATAACCTGTACCGATCTCATTGGGTTGCAACTCATATACAAATTTTTGACGATTAGATTAACATACTAAAAGTTAAAAATGCTTTTTATAAGGAAAACCAGGTTATAAAACAGTGTTATAAATGTAAAGCTGAGGAAAAAAGTTTTTTAAAAAATACTTCCTTTTGCGAAATAGTTTCTATAATTTCGAGAATTAAAAAGATCTGTGATCTACATAGTGATCTGTCAAATAAAATAGCTAATTAATTTAAATTTTAAATTTAAAGCTGCAAAGTATAATTTCATAGATTATGAATATAAAACGAACTGTCTTTTAAAACGAACGAATTGGATGTTGACATTCACGTTGTTTTGTAAACATCTACAAATTTGTGGTTTAATTAAATGTGTCATTTATATGAAACATCTGTTCAAACCAGTTAATGGGCAACACTGTACTCGATTACAAATGAAATGTCAAGACATCATAACTGTAACAGTAGCTAATAGTTAAATTTTAGTGGTCTGGCATAACCATAAATAGATGATTGCAGAATTAACGTATTTATTGTGTATAATTTATAATTTTTGCTTGCCAATCTTTTATTTGGTTTTTATTAATTATAATAATTTTTTAGACTATAATTTGAAAATGGATGACAACAAAAAACACAACACCACAATTGAAGGCAAATGAAGGTTAATAGCAAAGACAATAGACTATAAAGATGTTGCACTCAATGTATTTGAAAAATCAAAAATGTTGTGCTGCAGCGTTGTCAACTCGGTGATTTTATCACCGTTTTTGGTGATTTTTAACAATTCGAAAGCGGAAAAATTGTGAGTCAGTGCTTGGTGATTTTTTTTTAGTTTTTAGTGCTTTTCTTTTTATTTCGGTGACACCAAACACTAAAATTAAAATATATTAATTGAAAAAAATTTTTTGTAAGTGTAAATTTATATACATACTACCAAAATGTAACTTATAGTACAATTACATGCAACTCGGCAAAAAAATAATATTACACTAAAAATTTAATTATTTATAAGATGGTATTGATTGCCCAGAAAGTTTTTGTTTCAAAATGTCTAACTTTATACATATATGCATATGAGGTAATTGTGAATAAAAGAAATTCCTCTTTCTATCATCTTATAAATGACTTTTAGCGTCCCACAACTTTAAACGTTTAAAAATTTTACCAGAAAACTTTGAATTTTTGAGTAAAATTAACATAATTAATGTTAGAAATGTTTTATAACGTACAAAAGAAAATATTTTACCATTACCAATGGCAAAATATCGAATCCAGTCGATTTTTGGATTGAAGTTAAATCGTACAAACATGAAGTTAACTTTAATCCCTTTGAAGCATTAGCTAATATTGCCGTTAAACTTTTATCGCTCCCATGAATGTGTTTAAATCTAAAATACGCAACCGAATGTCTTTAAATTCATTTAATGCCTTACTTCACATTAAAAATGGGTTTAAACGGGAAAATTTCTGTTGCGAAACCTACCAAATAGCTGATGAAGTAAATATTCTGATTAATAGCAATAATATTTATAAAGCATTACAATTTGAAATTAAGACTGTGTTGTGGCCAGATGATAGTGATAATAATGAAGAAATAATTGACTTTATCATTGATATTTGATATTATTTACACAGAGAAAAGCTTAAATCCGAATCGAATTATTAAACTGCAAGTATATTAAAATTTTTCATAATTTTTAGTTAGAAATATTTCTATTTAATTACTCTAATATGTAATATAAAAATATTTAAATATTAAATAATAGTTTTACTTATTTGGTGAATAATTTCTTTAATATTTTGTACAACAAATTCACATATGTTTATTAAACGTCGTATAAATGCATCAGGTATGGAAAAATTAATCCTGTCGTAATTTTTTCTCAATGTTGAAATAAATTCCTTACAATGCATCACTCCTGAGATATATTGTGAATTGATAATTACTATAATAATTTTTCCAATGTTTTTGTTTATTTTTATTTTCATATAAATATATGTATCTATTTAAATCTCTACTGACTGACTAAAAGATATTCGTTGTTTGATTTTTGTAAATCTTTTTGTTATTTATTCTGATATACATTTAAAAATGTCTTAGTTTTAAAGAAATTTATAAAAATGTATAATTTTATTAAATAAATAAAAAAATAATTTAAAAATTATAAATTTAGTGCTTTTTTTTGAGAATGACGCGTTTTTTCCTGGGTTATGGTGCTTTTTGAAATTTTAAAGTTGACAACGCTGTTGTGCTGTAACAGATGCGGGCGGTAGAGGAAGTATCAGAAGAAGAAAATACTTCATTCTCACATGTTGAGAGAATTAAAAAAGCAAATTACAACATACATACATACATATGTATGTAAATATGTAGATGAAACCAGTTCTGTGAATTGTTATTGGCAAATTTGTTTGTTTTTTTACTAGCTTAAGTGTTTGTGTGTTTTCCCGTTGAAAACAATTGCCTTTAAAAATTATATTAAAGAACAGAAATAATGTTTTCATGCGGTCTATGCGTTAATAGAAAACGTAAAACCAAATGTTACCTATTGATTAATTGTAGGGTATGGATATGTGTTTTATTGTTGTAAAAGTAAAACTGCATTGATTTGCACCGAATTTCAAATCCATTTTTAAAGTAGGTATTTCATTACTACTTACAATATTTAGCAAGAAATCCAATAAAATGAAAGACATAAAACTTTTTGTATGGCATTTATGTTGTTCTTTTAATACGATGGTACATACCTACTTGTGCTTTAAAATTTTTAACTTTTCAGCATTCGATTGTTTGTACTTATAAGTCTCCCAACAGGAATGCTTTCTAAGTAAGATAAGTACAAGCAGATTAAGTATTTCCATTCTATGTTTGTGACACGCATTTTTCTCGTCGAACCAAAACGAATATTTTGTATCATTAGTACACCCTACGCATTGCTCCATAACTTCCCTTTTTATATTTTTAATTGCTTTGTTCTTCAAAAATAGTTTTTCGAATACTTTAATATGAATTTTACATATTTCGAAGTACAAGTCAGAGGGTGAACATAAACTTCCAAAATCTATTTTTTTGTTTTTCGTATGGATAAACACATCTGATGGATATGTTAAAATTTGGGAAGGTTTGATTATATCTATTCGGCATTTAATGCAAGATATCCGTTGAGCTATGTAGCCTATGAAATTTCGATTTGAGGTAAGTTTAATTGGCACATTCTTAGAGATAAAACTGTTGGCGCTTTCATCAAAATATTCTTTATTTTCCTGGTATATGTCAGTGATATCTGTCACGGTGGTAGAATTGTTAGGTGCTACACTGTCATTATCTTCTAAACTGCTTTGAAAGTCCAGTGGCAAAAATATTGCGTCGTCTTCAGCACAATTTTTTTTAAAGATAACAGCTTAGCCATTGCGATATTGAATTCATAAACAGAAGGGTTCTTACAATGTCCACCTTTAGCACGTACATACGAAAAAACGTTTTCTAGAGTAAATCGGCTGGTTAACACAATATGTAAGTTAGAGCTCTCCCTAAGCATTTCCTCACATAATGACAATATACCCCTAGTGGTTTGGATAAGTCCGCTGATGGAAAATATTTTATTACCGTTATATTCAATTTGTTGTATGTATGTAATAAGCTCCTGCAGTATTTGCCAAGTCCTATTATTAATCTTCAAGCCACGTTTCAGAGGGTTGGGATCATTTAAATTTTTACTATTTAAACAGTCAAAACAACCTTCGATTCGTGCATAAAGGTGGTGGTGATTGTGACCTCCTACGCTTACTTGATGGAGTTTTTAGAACATAAATATCGCTATCCTCATTTCCAGAACATTTTTGCTGTTCAATGCTTCTGGACTCATCACTCTCAGTTAAATGTAAGCTTGGCACGGCTCCACTTTTTAAAACTTTTTTTTCCAATACAGTCTGGCAAAAAGTGCCTATCACACGAAAATAATACAGGAGTTCTTTCCACAAACTCCCTTTCAAAGCCACACTTTTTTATCCATTCCTCAAATAATGGCGAATTTGACTTTGGAAGACGAAAGAGCTTCATAGTAGGTAAGCTTCTTTTAGATTTGCCACAATGACTCAAAGAGCTTTTGTTGCCTGATTTACTCTTTTTTCTTGACACCACTGTTTAATTTATCTTTTTTTTTAATTCGGATAACTCATTTTTAATATACTTAAGAAAACACTGTATTACTTATCACTTTAACACAAAAATGTTTGATGAAAAGCTTCACAGGTAAGAAAAATATAAAAAACAAGTTCTTATGTAAAATAACGGTAATTCAAACATATTGCCAATTACTTTTTTCCAAATTATACCCTTTATCTACAAAAATTCCAAAAATAGGAATATATAACATTAAATGTTTTTATGGACATAGGTAGGTATGTACCTATTACAGTGATCGACTCGGTTTTGCAATCGGTGGAAAACCCGGTTTTTTACTCTTGCAGCTGGCAGTTTTTTTCCAAAGGTTAATTTTTTCGAATGTCAAATACCTACACCGGTTTTTTTACTCACAGAAGAATGAAATTAACCTCATTTTTAGTTTTATGTTCATTTATCTTTGTAACAAAACGTACCATATATTTATTACTTAAAAATTTCAAAATATCAGAAAATTTATTAAATATTCTTCCATAATATTGTAAGAAATTAATTTGTTGTTTCAAAAACAAATTAAAATAAGAAAAATAATTAGGCTTAAATTTTATTTGTTTTAAATGGATAGCAGGTATTTTATACGTTAATATTAAAATTTTATTTTAATTTGATATTTTAATATATTACATTTTATTGTAATTAATATATACATATGGTTAATATATATACAAAAAATCGTCTTATTAAGGCATTTAAAATTCTACCAAATTTCATGCAATTTTTGTTTTTACAATAACAAAATATGTATGCGTTCGCTACGGCAGCACATGCGATCATTTCAGTTCTGTATAAAACATTTTTTCATATCAATATATTGAATTGCATAACCCAGCAAGCATGACGTTGTCTTTAAATTCAGGCGGTTATAGTTTACCTTATATCAAACATATTTTTTGCTAACTAAGACTAAAGTTTAAATAAAATGTGACTTATTTACTGATAAAGCAGTTACATTCAAATAATTTCCAAATTTTAATCGTCCAGGAGAGAGCTTAATAGCATAATGTACTTAATTGGTATTAATATGAAATCAAACCTACGCGTTTGCTGGGATGCACGTTTGGTAATATTTACACACATACATAAACAGTACATCACATATAATTTGTTTTTGTTGAGAACTTGTTCTCTTTTTGTTTTCTTACTCTCACATATTAGAATTCTGTGTGTGTATAACACAAATTGGGATTTATTGAAAAATCCCACATAGAAAATAACACCGGCACAACTTTGTATGGCAGTGCAACATCTTTATAGTCTATTGTCTTTGTTAATAGTTATGACACCTCTAATCGATAACAGTAAACAAAGTTATGGTTATGACACTGGTAATGATTATGGCTTTATGGTATGGTACGTCTTATTGAATCTTCAATATTCTGTTGCTGACACCAAATCAACGTTACACACATTACTACCATCTTGGAACAGACGCAGTGGCTCTTCAAGGTCGATAAACAATAAGCCAGCACGCGTCCATCCGTAAACAAGGACAACATTCTATAATTATCACAGTTTAATTTCTTCTTACAACCAAACCTTAACAAGAGTGGCAAACGTATTTTACAAGTAAATAAATTCTCTTAGGCAAGGAATTTCAACGTACTCAAGCGTAAACAATAATCGATACTTATAAGATTGTAAAACAATAAGAGTGGAAGAGTGCCGAATCTGATAATACTCTGTATTCACAATCTCATTGTTGTACCATAATGAACATATGTATAACGACCACATCGTAGCTAAGCCTAGATTTCGGTTTTCATGTTATACGTAATTTGGCTTTATTCTTTCCGACGCCATATCTGATTTTGAATTGTTACATAGTTAACTATATTCTACTAGTCAAGTTCTTTAATTTGATACCCATATTAATGGGGTTAAAAATGATTTCCGTTATATTGTTTTAGAAGCCATTTTTAATTTTACACTTCTTTTAACAGTTTACTGAATTCTACTGGTCAAGACCTTGCATTCGATACTAATATTGTAAAGGATAAAGGGGGCAAAGCTATAACTACTTTATTTGACTCATATATTTGCCATTTAATCCAGTACGCCATCTTGAATTTTTAAAATTAATTGTATTTTACTGGTTAAGCCCTTTCATTTGATACTTAAATTGTCTTTCGCGATGGTATACAAACCGAAAAAAATCGATTTTCGTTTATAAATTTAGAAAATACATCAAGCAATTGTGTTTCCTTGCTTATTTCTCAGCTAGTTTCAAACTGATTTATTAGTTTTTCTCAAATATGACCACATCTAATAATTTAATGTCTTAAACATGTCCAAAAATTATTTAGAAAATTGAAAAATTTTACATGTGTATATTTAAAAAAACTACACATTTTTCCAAATGATTTTTGCCTATATCTTTGCCGATTAGTGACCGATATAATTAGTCATAAGAGAGTCTATAAATAATCCAAGGGCTAATAAATTGAATTTTTGTGTTAAAAAAGGGGAAAAACAGAGGCAGTCGTGTTTATTTTCTCATATCTCAGAAAGTTATAGGGCGATTATGATCATTTTTAACACCGATTTGCTCCCAAATATTTCTGATATTCTTTTGTCAAACACAGGTCTCAGCGACGTAAAGGCTTCAAAAAACATAGACACTGAGAGACAGACAATGTCCAATAGACACCCCTGTTCATAAGCTTTCAGAAAATATATACCTTATGGGATCGGAAATGAATATTGTAGAAATTTCACAATGACCAAACTTTATATACACTTACACTCACTGTGAAAAGTTAAAAATTGTATCTGAACATGAAATTTTGGTGTCGACAGTAAACGAAATAAAAAAAATATCACCTTTCTGAACTCAATGAGCTTAAAATTTAGATAAAAATTTGTAACACATATCGTACTTTTTATCGCGAGATAAAATCACACTTTTAACAGAAATAATGCAAAAAAAATGCAAACACGAATGCGACAAAAGGAGAAATATAAAACAAATTGTATAACATAAATTTGCACTTAAAACTATATCAGAATTTATCATAAAATGAATACAATACAAAAATATTGTGGGGGTGGGTCTGCGGTGCAGACCGAAATCAACTAGTCATAAATATATCTATTTATATTCATATTATTTTAAAAAACTGCAAAAAAAAGGAATGTAATGATTTACCTAAATACTTACATATAGTGTCGGAACAATAAAAGGATTTTTCCTACGTGGTTTAGCAAAATATTACTTAATAGATGAAAAATAGGAGCGACATTTTCCTCCAAACAGAGGCATTTGGTAACACTGGCCAGTATGTATGAGAATGTAAGGCAAAAACCAAGCAGAGTGCACTACACACAAATATACTTGTGTTTTTTGCTTTTATTTTCTTCAATGAACGACAATGTCAGTGCAACCAAGTTTATGGAATTTAGCATACCCTCTTTCTCCAACCCCTTTTGGAGCATAACATATTTTATGTACACATTTGTATGCGAATCAAAGACAAAGAAACAATACGTTAACCGCTGGAAAATTAAGAAAAATCGTTGCATTGATACAATTTGTTTTCTGCTTTTTTCGTTTAATCATATTGAATTGTAAAACGCATGCGCATAAATTTATTTGAAAACTTAAAAATCCATAAGTAAAACAAAAAGAAAAAAAATGCCAAAATAGTTTTGCTCATGGAGGGGATCATTTTTGAAGATGAGTACTAAAAATGGCAATAACAACAATTGCAGATATATGAACTTTTAATACAGTGCTGTAAAAAAATATTTAACACTCCATTACTATTATAATTTCGCTATATACACATATTGAATTATTTGAAATAAAATGCATTGCCGTTTTAAAATTGATTAATATTTACTTGTTTTACTACTTTCATGAAAATTTCTTGTTATTTTTTATATAAAAAAGTGAAAGTTAATTTTAAAAATGTCGTCAAAGCGAAAAGTCGCAATAATTGCTATACGTTGTACTTTGATGAGCTAAAATTTACTTCCACTTTTATACCCACCACAAAAAAAATGGTGGGGGTATATTCATTTTGTCATACCGTTTGTAACACATCTAAATATCTATTTCAGACCCAATAAAGTATATATTTTCTGAGTTCTGGTTTCATTTTATGACGATCTAGCTATGCACGTCTGTCTGTCCGTCTGTTAAAATCAAGAAAGGGGCCAAACCAAGAAAATTAAGAGGACCACTTGTTTTACTACCTTTAGAATTACAAAGAATATTTTATTCACAAATTTAAAAGGCAAGTTGAAAATGATTATTTTTGTTAATTTTAAATGGAATTTTAAATGTTTTAAGAACACAATAATCGTACTCTTTATGTTTTTTTTAAGAACATATATTAAAAATTTGTCCATATACCCAAAATAAGTTAAAATTATAATAATTTTACCACAGTCCTGTAAATTTGTATAAGTCGTTTTAGTAGGCAGCTGTGTTTACCTATGTCATTTTACTTTCTGAAAACTTCAAACAATTACTTTTAAATATCGCTGAAATCCAAGTTTTAGAAAATAAATGTGAGTGTATTGCGAATTTCAAGCATTAACTTTCATGTAAAAATGCTAGTTAAAACAATGCTGCAATTTTTACAACAACAAACCTTTTGAAGTTGTTCAAAAGGTCTTTAGTAAAAAATTAAAATTTTTGTTTTTAAAATTCATGTCGAATTGAAGCCAGTATTAGCACTTGCAAACACCTATTTTCAGAACTCGCGAACAAGATAGCACCAAACTGATGTGGATTTAGAAGACAAAAATTACTACAAGGAACGATTTTTTCAAAAGTTCGGTTTTAATTTTCTTGGCTGAAAAGTTTTCGTACTCATCTTTGTTACTAAATTATAAACAGTTTTTTTTTTTTTTTTTGACTACAGCTCTTATGCCGTTATTATCCATTTCGAATTTCTAATTTTTTGTACCACTTGGTCTGTTTAAATGAATTTTTGTTTGTATCGAAGGAATTAAAATACCTTTGAAAACTTCGGCAAAACTTCTTTTGTAGTTTAAATCAGATACCACCAAAGTTATGCACATTTTTAACTAGCGTAACCTACACACATTAATAATTATATTTTGAAGCATGTTTTTCTTTGTGTAAAGACTTATGACTACGACTGTATTTAAAAAATATGTAAACAAAATTAAATAATTTTATTTAAAAAAAACCAACATTTTCCTCTCTCATCATAAAATATAAACAAAACTGTATACATATTAAACAATAAAACAAGTGTACTGCGCTATTTGTACTAAAGTAAGTGCAATAAAAACAAATTGCGTATAACGTTGAACTTGAAATAAATAAGTAAATAGAGTTTTTTTTCAATTGTTTAAGGGTTAATAAAACTTGAAGGTGTTAAAATTTATAACTGTTGGATTTCTCTTTGTAATTATTGTTTTTTATTTTCCCTTGATTGAAGTTGAACGACATGAATTATTCTTTATCTAAATAAAGTAACGTGGTATGTATATAATTCTCTCAGCCAGATATCAATCAAAGTTCAATACACTTTTTTAATATTTTCTATATTTTAGTCATTTTATTTGTATACCCTTTACAAGTGGTGGCCAAGGGTTTATATAGCTTTGTCATTCCGTGTGAAATTTCTACAATATTCATTATCCGACCCCATAAGTATATATTATCTGAAACCTTATGACCAAAGGAGTCGATAAAGCAATGTCCGTCTGTCCGTGTGTTGGTTTAAATCAACTTTCAGAAGTTCCCACCATTTTGCATATATCTGTATGTGATATCAATTATTTCAAAATATCTAAGAAGTAATCGATATTTAAATCAAGCACAATTGCCTATAGCTTTCTGAGCCTTTTGTTTTTCCCCATATTTTAGTATAAAAATCAACACTTTTCAGCCCTAGGATAATTTATAGATACGATAACCACTACTTGTACCGACGATATGCCTAAAGAGCGATTTGTTTTTAGAGAAGTCAGTCTCTGATCGGCAAAGTTATAAACAAAACAATTTTCAAATATATATATTTTATCGATCAAATTCTTAAAAATTAAAACAACTTTTTAAGAGGTTAATAAAACAGATTTCCATAGAAAATCTGTTTTATAAACCTTTTAAAAAGCTTAATAATTTTTAATGAATAAGGCAATATATATTTATTAAGTTACTAAAGCTTCAAATTAATTTCTGGACGCTTATAAGACACCAAAATAAAAGCTATTGTCTCGAAAACTATTGCAGAGAAAAGCATAGAAATCTGTTTGAAACTGAGATATAAGCACAAAAATATTAATTTTTCGATGTTTTTCCAAAAAATTACAAATGAAAAAATCGCGTACAATAAATTTATATACACGCAAAGAAAAACCATGGTTACGACATGATCACGACGGTCATATTATTTTTTCTAAAGCAATATTTGGTTGTCGAAAACAATTAATAGTTATTTTTGTTTCATTTCATCATATATTTTGATTATAATTTGATTTCAATTGTTCTTCTTCTTGCTGAATAAATTTTTATTATTTTAAAAGTTTGAAATGCAAAAAAAAGAACAAAAATTTTGAAAAATTTAAAAATAAACGAGAAAGTGTAAAAAAAAATTGGTATAAAAATTGCAATTAAATTGGTAAGTACAATCAATATGTGTATGTCACAGCAAAAGACAATAATTTGCCGTAAAAAAGCAAAGATTGTTGATTACAATTGTAGTCATATATATGATTATTGAATGATATTTTAATTAAACATAATAATGATAACTAGTAACCATAATTATTTTTAACCATAATCATACAATTCAATCGTAGTATGTTGCTCTTCGATTATGGTTACCACAACCATATTTTTGCGTGTATGGTTCAGAAATATAGCCACTATACTATATACCACTTCAACGCCGTCAATATTGATATCAAACTATTGAAATTTTCCTCAACCTTAGGCAAGGCATAAGTTCGGTGAATGGGCCCCGAAACAATTAAACAACCATGATGTGGAGAACCTGTGGTTTCAACAAGACAGAACGCCATGTCACACACCTCGTGCCACAATTGACACAATTTATTGAAGGAAAAGTTTAGTAACCAAGATCACACGATTTAACGGCGCTAGACTATTTTCTGTGGGGAAATGTAAAGTCACTTGTATAAGTACACCTATAAGAACAAAACAATTGACTACTTGGGGTGTAATATTGCTAATATACTACTACAAATGTTGGAAAGTCATTAAAAATTGGACCTCCAGATTCGACTACGTTCGCGCCAGCCTTGCCGGTCGTTTGTCAAAAGTTATACTTAATTTATAAAGCCAGAAAATTATCTTTGGAATAAAATAAATTTTATGCAACTTAAAAAATTCACCTTCGTTTTATTCTATTTCAATTTGTTATACATCTATAAAAACACACTTTACATGATTCTGAAAATTATTTTCAGATTCGACACGGCCACAAATACTACAAAGTTAAATTTAAAAGGCATTAAAAAAAGTTGTAATAGGCATTAAGGACTGTGTTTGAAGAAATTTACCATCATATATTTTGCAGTAACTTTTTTTAAAATCACTTAAATAAAAAATAAATATTTATAAAATTTTCAAATGAAATAGAAGTTTAAAAAATTATTTTGAAAATTTTTCAAAACTTGACTTTATAGCAAATCGTAATTGAAGTGGTACTTAAACAATAATGTACCTGACAACCAAATCCACCACACTACCCAAAACTCAGATCAATTAAAAATAACAAGGCTTTGATTGAAAGAAAAATTAAGACAACAACAAAAAACGCTAATGATGACAAAGATTTCCGCTTGGTGTTTAGCAGCTCAAAAGGTATCTAACAATACCATAAGAACTTATAACAGTTTTTCAAACACTTTTAATACGTTTGATAAGTTATGTTCTTCATTACGGTGAGAACAAATGAATATTACCTAAGAGTTCATCATCTCTATCGATTAACCTATTTACATGATAAAATTAAAACTACGAGAACTATTTACTACTAATGATATAAAGTATGTCGAACATTTAATTAAAAATAAATTGAATTTTTCCGGAACTCTCTAAAAATAGTACTTAAATCTGATACCAGTTACTTATTTTATTTTTTTTTTTTTCATCGCTTGATTTACAGTTGCTCAATTAAGTCTACATACAGCTCCATAAATATGATTTTAACGAAATTTACTAAAGATTTAACACATTTTTTTTAATGTAAAGTTCTATAAATTAGTTAAATTTAAAAATGAGATTCAAAACATCTATAATTGTGCACATTTATTGTACCAAAAAGGAAGTACTTGTAATTTGGTGTCCAAAAAAGTGTACATACACCAAAAAGTAAAGTAAGAAGAAAACAAAATAATTTAGCAGCTGAAGTGAGTTTGTTGTTTATTATCCTTAGAATGTCGGAGAATTTACAAAAACGCAAAGAAATTTTGCAGGAAATTAGAAAATTAGTGGTTAAATTGAGAAATTAATGAAAATCATATGGAAAAATTGCAAATATATAGCGGAATGTTGTCAGACTCTTAACAAATAATCCAAAAATAAATGCTGTGAATATCGCAAAAGACCTTGAAGTTTCTATGCAAATAAGTATTCATCCCGAAACTGTGCGCAATGTTTTGAGAGCTAATGGTTTTCCAAAAAAAAAACCGTTTATTAGCGAAACTAATTTAAAAAAACGTTTTGAATTTGCAAAACTACATTAAAATGACAGATTCGATTTTTGGAAAAATGTAATCTTTAGTGATGAGTCTAAATTTAATATATTTGGATAGGGTTGTAAACAAAAAGTATGTTTAACTAAAGTTTACAAAACCTTTTTTTAATGAAATAAAACTTAGTTATTCGTGTTGTATGTAGACTTTATTGGGCAACTGTATATGTTTGATAACATTTTTTATTACACGTATAAATCCTTATTGGTTTGGTTTTATTTTTTCTGTGCAATTTGCTTGTCATTTTTAATTGTTATATTTTATTTTGAATTTTTTAATTTTTATACATATTTTAAAATTATGAAATCATATTTTTGAGTATTATAAGTAAAAGTAAATTAGTGACCGATAATGGCTTGGAATCTATAAAACTAAAACGTTAAATAATAAAAAACATTAAACCAGAAATGATTAAAAATTTTGTAAAATAAATGTAATACAATTTTTTTATAATATTATTTAAAAGACGGCTATAAATTAATTTTATTTTTACTATTGAATCACTAGTTTAGCAGATTTTTTTTAAATGATGGACAATTTTTTCTACGCAGTCCTTACAATATGAATTCATTCAGAATACATATAAACATAATTGCGCAAATCTTATCTGAAAAAGTAACATAAATGTAATAAATTATCACAAATTTTTATTTTTTTACGTTTTATTCAATGGAAGCATGTCAATGGTTTCAGACTTTCATTGCTGAAAGGTCTATGACTTGCAAAACGTGCAAGTTACTAAGTTGAAAGACTTGTTAATTTCATTTTATCTACGATTTAAGAATTATTTCATTTGTGTATTAAAATAGCAGTACAAAGCCTATTATTTTTATTTTATTTTGAATTTTTAATAAATAAGTCTTTTGTTAACATTGATATTTTTTAAAATAAAAAAAAAACAAATAAAAATCTTTTTAGCGATTTTTCAATACATATGTAGGTACTTACATACGTCGTTTCGATTTGTATCAATTTTCAAATTTAAAAACGAAGACATCATTAATACTATTATATTTGTTTGTAAACTCCAAGGCATATTTATTCATCAGGTAATTTGCAGTTCGGAGAGAATTTTTTGTTTATATTTTGTATAAGTATATGAAGTTTGACATTTGAAATTAATGAGAAAAGAGAGGAAATTGTGTTTTATTTATGTATTATGACAGCTGAAATTAAAAATAAGTAATAAAAAAAATAATCAGCTGACGAATCAAGAGTACCTGATGAATAAATATGCCTTGGTTAACTCAAAGATATTGACTATTTTTTACCAAACTACAGATAAAACGCAGCGTTGTCAAATTTGAAATTTCAAAAAGCACAAAAACCAAAAGAAAACCGCGTAATTTAAAAAAATTGTTTACTTTTGTTTCATAATATGAATTTCCATATAAAATTATAATAAGTTACCATCGCTCCTACTAAGAGCATAAGAAGCAGATAAATTTAAAAATAACTTTATTTTTAATAATAAGTTTTTAAACAGTATGTCAACTTTATCTTTACGTTGCCAATATAATAACCAGTTTTTACAGCTTTTAGTTGATCTCTGGAATGCCTTGTTTTGCAACTTTCAACAAAACTGAATTTGTATTGCTAAGCCGGGGTCTCCAGGTGGCAATATTTATTACCGCAATTATCAAATATGATTGCGTCCATAGAGATTGCGACGTGTAGACCGCAAATTGCTATATGTAGCAACTTATTGCTTAATCATTGCTCTGCTGATTGCTTAAGCAATTATTGCCGCAATAAACTGTCAAAATCGTTTTATTTTCTTTGCATTTTTGGTTTTTCTTTGCAGAAACAAAGGGAAATTAAAATAATTTTACCTGACAATAATTTAGAGTGAGGAATTCCAAAAAAAAAACATAAAAGTTAAAAAAAAATTTTTAATTTTATAAATAAATTACTTGAGTCGTGTTCTCCATCCAATAAAAATAAAGTTACTTTAGCAATAAAGTGCCGTTATTCTGCTGACGTTTTTGCTTATGCTTAGCAATGAAAATTTCTACGTGGAGACCCAGCGTAACAATGATCGACCTATAAGTCTATAGATATTTTATAATTAATATCATCTGGCCATATATCATATTGCTGTAAATATGAAAATTTCTATCAAGGTAAATATTTACCTAAATATAATGTCAACTGTTGCACTGTAAAATTGTAAAATGAAAAGTTTTGCATATCAATTTCTATTTTTATGCATCTCCATACACAGCGAAAAGTCGTTTAAAGGTTCGATCAATTTGAAACTTATCATTTTCCTAAATAATAATTTTAATAAATTTTCTATACTTTCAACTTAACTAGAATGAGTACATATTTGTTGGTTTTGTATATTAAATCACCCCTACGATAATTGTTTTCTTTTAAAAAAAATGAATTTGTAATTTATTATTTGGTGTAACCAAAGCAAAAATAAAAGCACAAAAATTAAAATAAAGCACGAACACAGACTTAAGTTTTAAAAAGCACTAAAACAGTGCTATAATAATCGAGTTGACAACACTAATAAAATGTAAACAATCCAACAAAATAGTACACTGAGCCAAAAAAGCATTTTTAAATCAAATGTTTGCGTTTTAATTTTGAAAATGCTACATATTAAAAACAAAATTAGTTTTGTGTTAAAATAAAAAGTATTTTTTTGATTTATAAAATACTGACTCCACTCTTCACATTTAATTTTTAAATCTTAAGTAAAACCATTGTTAAAATAAGAATGTTTACTATTAAAATCAATTTTTATATACATATTTTCATTTAAAAGGTGACATTAATTCAGATAGCACTTTCACAAGGAAAACAATCGATTGAGCCACCCATCACCTTAAAAATAAATCTACTTTCGCCATTTTTAATTTTTAGTGTCATTTTAGAAATTACAAAGTGTATTAGGTTCATTTAAAATAAAATATAAATAAAAAATACAAAGGATTTTTCAAAACTGGTTGAAGAAATTTCTTAAGTTTTTCCCTATGAAAAAAGTATTTAGGTATGCTAAAAAAACAGTCTACAAAAATATGTTATATAATTATTACTATAATAATTATTTAGATTTTTACGGGTTTAAATTAAATATTAACTAAAATTATTTCAGCTCAAGGTCTTTTAATAATTAAAATAATGTCTTTAATTTTTATTAATTTGTCTCAATATTTCGCTTATCCGTTGTGTTGCATCTTCAGGAAATTAATATTGTGCTACGATGCTACACAACGGAGTAGCGAGAGAATTAATAAAAATTAAAGATATTATTTTAATTATTAAAAGACCTTGAGCTGAAAAAATTTTAGTTAAAGTTATTATTATTATGACATTTTTTATTAGGAATATTTTTTATATCCCGACGAGGTAAAAACTATCCTTTTGAACAACTATATTCCAAAAACCTCCAATACAATGGAAAAAGTGATTGAAGTGATGGAGCAGATGTCTATTTATTCCCTCAAGCACTATTTAAACGAAGTAAATAGGGAAAATCCTTTTTTTGTGTCAAGGGGTTTAAAAAACATTTTTAAGACTAAAATAGTTGTAAATAACTTATATTTATGTATAATAAATAAATTTGTAAAAGTATACATAATAAAAAACAAATAATTGCATTTTTTCGGTGTATGGTATGTACATTTAATTCCCATACATTGTATTCGAAACAAGAAAACAAGAAGGAATGCTCTGATGATGAAGTGTATAGAGTTTTAGATATATATTATAGAATTGCAGGAGCATACATACATACATATGTATGTTTACATAGACTATTATGAACTATTTTATAGCAAACATTGTAGCTATTTTGTTTTAACTAAACATTTTTTCATTGTCATAAATAAAAATTAAACAAATTATAGGTATGTATATCAATACGACATTTGGTTATTTTTTTTTAAATATAGCAATTCGAATCAAATTTATTTTTTAGGAATAATAAAAAAAAATTTAATAATTGAAAATATATATACATATATGTATTTTAAAGTCGAAAAATAAAGAAATAGGGCCGTATTCATAAAAAATATTTTAGGTTTATTAAAGGCTTATTTAACAGATGTTGTAGAGAAATTTGTCAAATAAGCCTTCATTTTGGCGATTTTTAACATTAAATTTGGAGAAAAAGGTCAAAATAATCCTGACGACAACTAGATCATCTGTTATTATTATTATCCGTTCCTTATCTACATCCCTTACAGAAAAGCTGGTTGTATTGCCAATTTAAAGTTTGTAATAACAAGCATTAAAGATACGCTTACAAATGAATTTTATATTATAACTGAATATAAGTGAAAATGCGATTATTTTTTTACGGAAATCCTTTCAAACGGATATTTCAAACAAATATTTTTAATTGTTTCAATTAAATATTGATTGATTGATATCTTACTCCATTAGCATTTGATAGCTGTGAAAATACGATGTACTTATACCAAATCAAATAATGCCTTCTCTTCAGGGTTTTTCCTGTTGATAAAATATATTTACAATTATATTTATATGTATATATGTATGTATACTTTTATATACATATGTTTTTGAATTTATTAAGGGATTTTTTTTTTAAATTTGCATCAAATATTTTCCATTTTCTTAATTTTTATTTTTTGTATATTTATTTGTTTGACATTAGAAATGCCACCTATAGAATTTTCTTCTCACTGAACATACTTCTCAAGAGTTGTATTTCGAGTTTTAGACAATAAGTGAAACAATCAAGTATATATTGCTCAATTAAAAAATAAATTTTAGTATGGTAAATGGAGCTCAATAAGGCTTTTAATTGCGATAATTTTATAAATTGACAATTTAGGCGCGTGTGTGAACATAGTATAACAGGAAAGCTTATTATAGTATAAAAATTATGCAGAAATATTTAAAAAAAAAAGAAAAATTTTAAAAGTGTTTAGCTATTTATGACCACAACTTATGTAGGCACATCTTTTAAGGACTTTGGCTATTAACACGTTTTTAAATTTACTTTATTATTAAAACAAGCTTACAGCTTTTGTTACATCGGCTGATAGTTTTTTTATTATTATTTTAAATGTTCGTAATACATATGAGAACAAGAAAAAAAAATTTGAAAAAAAATAAACAAAAATATTTACTTACCGCTTAACCATTTTGTTGGTTATGCCTGAATTATTTTCCTGTAGAGATCCAATATCGTCGGATTTATTATAATCCAGTTTCGAAAAAATCTTTATGCGACGGAAATTAATTTTGATTTTATAAAAAAAAAATATTTACACACAAAATATGTTATTTATTAAAATTACTTTTTTTAACTTAATAAAAACTTCAACTAAAAATTAAAATATTAATTAGTAATTTTTTTGTAATTTTATTATTGCATTCCCAAAAAGATAAATAACAAAAGAACAATAGAATTTGTAAAACCGTCTGATGAAGTATTTAAAAATATACACAAAGTTGTGTTTCAGCTATAAATACATTTAAAAAAAATTCCTTGCATTGTTGTTGTTAAACTACGATGTTTTGAAAAGCATACTAAAATACTTTGGTTTGTTAGTGAGTGCGGAGTTTTAATGGTTGCTTGCTTAATCACGCTGTCAACAGTCTTAAATCTATCAATTTTTATAATTAAATTTTTTGACCTATGTCATTCCGAATTTCATAAAATATGGTATATGCATGCATGGTGTAATTACATAAGGTGATAGCGTAAAGGAGAGCAATTTTTGTCTCTCTTTTTTATGTATGGAGTTTGACAATTTCCGGAGTTCAAATAATTTTTTTAATATGTAGTTTGACATACTCCAGAGCACAAAAAAATAATCAGCTGGGCTGGCACCGCCACCTTGTATAATTACACCATGGGTATATGTACATATACATATGTTATTTGAATCAAGAAAAATTGAAATATTGAAATATGAAAATATGAAAAACTTTAGAAAGTTGTCCTAAATTGGGTTAACAAAATTACATACGTATGTAGCCTCATTACAAAGGCAATAAATCTTCCTTTCAAATGGTGTATAAACCATAATGCACGATGTTAATGATGAGTCACACCTTAACTTCAAGTTTTTTCCCCAACTTTGTTTGAAATTTTTTTTGTTTCAGTGTTTTAAAAATTCAACCATGAAGAGATTCACAATTGAGGAAAGCGTTAAGATTGTTAAAGCATTTTTCGAAAATAGGCGTTAAAATTAAAATGCATTTCGTGCACTTCGTGATTTTTTCAGCACAGTCGACAAAATGTATCCACAATCGGGAATTGCCAACACAGCCAACGAAACAACGTTGGACTTCTTTCTTTGTAAATATTAAAAAGAAAACAAAAGTTTGTCTGGGGTCATTGAAAATATAAACAATCGGATAGAAGTATGCACCTGTAACCGTGGCAAGCATTTGGCCGATATTTTGTTTCACATATAATTCTGTGGCTTGGAACTAAAAGGGCCAATGTCAATATATATACTTTTGAGAAAATTGGAATTGAACCTTAACTTTAATAGATGCTTTCATAGCGACATTGGCCAGCATTCTATTTATAAAGCTGTTCTGGGTTAAGTATGACTTTAGCTGTTTTACCATAATGAATTAGAGCAAGAAAACAAATCTAATGCAATGATTAACTCAAAAGAGCAACAAACTGACATTGGTCCTTTTAGCTCCAAGCCACAGGATTGTCATAGATACTTTTCATTCATAATAAATAATATTAAGATAATTTTCCGAACACTTTTTGTTGTGTTTACAATTAATATCGTGCGATTTGGTGGAACCAACCTGTATTTTTGCTGATATGCAATTAAACCAAATGTTTAATTGTTTTTAATTAAAATGTAAAACCTACCAGAATAAAAAACTTAAATTTTATATTTCCTGAAATACATACACATTTACCTAAGGCGATTACATTTGGAATGACTTTCTAATAACATTTTGTATATGTAATTTGACAATTTGAAGTTACAGGAGAAGAAAACAAAAATTATTATATTTTAATATTTGATAAATTGAGTCTGCCTTGTTCAAAGTGGGTTGATAAATCATTCAGAAATTCTACACCACAGTTGTCAATTCAAATATGACAACTACCTAGTATGTGTTATGAATGCAAAATCTTTAACGTAGTTATAACTACATTTTACTTTATTTTGCTTTACAACCATAATTATTAATAAATTCATTTTTTAGCCTTCTGACCATTTTAAGACCCAAAAGTTTTACATCACTACAATAGTCCAACAACAGTAACACACCATATACAATACCCGCCCCCCATTAAATAAAAAAAAAGTAAATTACACTCACACACAGCAACACAACTTACATCTCTGCTCTAACAATATTTACACAACAACAACAACAAAGAACTCCATAAAGAAAAATGATAAAGTGGTATGACGATGATAATATTGACGATGATGTACATAATAAATTTATTCTTCTTTGTTTTTACGTTTTTTCTTTATTTTGATAGTTATTTTATTAAATTATAAAAACAAAGGGAATTATGTTAAACAATTTTTTTTTTCATTTTTCCTTCAACGGCCTTTTTGTAGATTACAAAACAAATAATAATTAAATCCGTTTATTCCAACCAACAACAAAAGAAAAACAATTAATGGTTATTGAGTTTTACCAGAGTTTTTCATTCTATTTAATATTTTAGTTTTTTATAATAGCTGGTTATTAATTAAATTAACTATTACATTTTTCTTTTTGTTTCTAATATAGGTATTTTAATTAATTTGATTTTTATACCTAATTATGCTTTTTTATACACAAAAATTAGACACAATAAAACTTTTAACAAAACATCAAATTTAACGATTGTATTCCATTTTCTTGCAAAAAAATATATGAAAATTGTCGGCTTGTTTGAATCTCTTAGTGTATATTGCTAAAACTTGCATTTATTTTATATATTATGCTTTTTTTAAGAAAAAATATTTTTTTTTTTCAAATATGCTTTTTGATTCACTTTTCCTCAACCAATGGACAAAAGAACGCATCCACACCACGAAATGAATAAAATTGAACTGAAGCAAAAAATAAGTAACCAGTTCATAAAGTAAGTAGTCATTAAAAAAATATGGCTACTCTATAAATAAGAACAGAGGTGGCATTGTATTTAGTTTTCGTCAAGACGAATTCAATAAGGTGAACTCGTCGCTAAAACAACTACAAAGTGAAAAAAATACGTGTATTTTGTTAGTGTAAACTAACTTGAACTGTCAAAAAGTTGTTTACGAAATCAAAAATAAAAAAGACGTTTGTTTACATCTACATAATAATTTGTATAAAATAAAATATTAAAAAGGTGCAATTAAATAAAAATTACAAGAACCAGACGATGAACCATGATACTTGGCAACAGGATAAGTACGAGATTGACGGCAAGAAAATAGAGCATCATCTGATGTTCCGTGAGGACACTTGCAGACAGCCAAATGAGCTTTTGGCTCACATTCGGCTCCGGAACCACATTTACCTATGCATGGATTAATACATTGGTAATTAATACAAGCCTTGATCTCTGGGCACATAGAACAAAGTTCCATTGCCCTTCAAATATTTCTTTTTGCACAAAGAGCACACACGCATTATTCAAAAATAAAAATACTCTGTTTTATTTAATATTATTTTTTTAACGTTGTATCAAATTTTTCAAAATTCACAATTTTTTTATGTCTTTTTTTTACAATTTTTAAGAGAATTTGCACAATTTTTCACAATTTTAAAAATTTTTCAACTAATGGCGCCCACAAATGTAAACAATAAAAAAGTAAAAGCACACATAAAAACACAAACAAAATTTGACATTTCAATATTAAAAAGAGTGCTCAGCTGATAAACAGCTGCTTTAATAACTTCACCTGATAATGAATTCGCCTTGGTTTTCATTTTATAAGTACACCAGTGCCTTATTTGTTTAAAATTACACCAGTGCATTATTTTTTTATAATTACTTGTTATATGTATGTTGGAATTGATTTTAAGGTACAATTGTTCATAAATGTATATTCAATAAAAAATATTTTTTGGCTGTATATGTACATATGTGATTCATGCATGCACTTACAACTTGATAGTTATGACAATAAAGAATGCTTATTAGTTGATAAAAACGCCAATGATTATCTCCGCCATTGCCTTGACGTTGGCAAACAGCTAATAATTAAAAATTAAGTTTACAATCCGTTGGTATGTATATTCGTTATGAGTATTTTTTTCTTTTGCAAGTATAAAATTTTAGTCTAGTCTTAGAAAAAAAAAACCTTTTTTGTGCTGATGACTATAAACCGGATTTTCCTATTTCAAAATTAGTATCCAATCATTTAATATTATTCAGCTCCATATTTAAAAAGATTAAATTTTGTTGGTTTAATAATTTCGTTTTTATATACTTTACAAAGAGTAAAAGGATATATGTGGGTTTGTCGTTCCATGTAAAATATTCATAGTCGACCCCATAAAGTAAAAGCATATGAAACGAAAGGATTAAGGCTTGTCCATATGTCTGCGAGTATGCTAAAATCAGTTTTTTGAAGCCTTTCGACATTGTCAAGACCTGTGAGTGATATGAAAAGATCAGAAATATTTGGTAAGAGATTTGTGTTGAAAACCAGCACAATCGACCCATAACTTTCTGAACAAATAAACACGACTGCCTCTGTTTTTCTCATATTTTTAACACAATAATTAAAATTGTTCAGTCCTAGAATAAGTTATAGACACACTTATGACTATTCATAGATATGAAATACCTCTAGAGATATTTGTGAAAAATTTTGAATAAATTAGTCATTAATTGGAAAAGTTAAAGACAAAAGTTATTTGAAAAATTATATATTTTTTAAGTATATACATTTTTTCAAGAACCTACGAATTTTTTTAACACGATAAAGACATATTATAAGCCGTGGCATCGAAAATTATTTCTGAGAAAAACTTAAAAATTTGTATGAGCCAATTTTGATATCATATACCAGTAAAATACAGGTAACTATAAAAAGGTTTAAAATCTAAGATAGCGTTAAGTAGTAGAGGCTTTAACCCCAACCTTGTAGAATCCATTAAGCTATTAAAAAAAGTTGAAAATTCAAAGTAGCGTCTTAAACGATATGGCAAGTTTTTTTTTGTTAGCCCATCAATATGGGTATCAAATGTAAGGGCTTGACTAGTACAATACAACAAACTATATACAAATTCAAAATCAAATGTTCCGTCGGATTTTTGAAAATTAGGATGGGCTACGATGTAGTCATTATACTTATGTACTTGGTGGTGAAGAGTATTTTCAGAATATAGAACTCTTGTTTTAATTACATTTTTATATTGGAGCGAAGGTTTATGCATCGCATACAATGTGAAAAACATTAAAATGAGACAATCACGAAAAAATTTAATTTAGAAAGTCCCATACAAAAATGGTAAAAAATAATTCTCTGGCTGCATTTTTAACTAAAAAAAGAAAACACCAAAACAAACAAAAAATGCCAGAAAGAAAAAAAAATTGAAGATTTTTTATATATGCAACAAAACGGTAATTCACAATCAGTTATCCCCAAAAATCTCCGATCGCAAAATTTGTAGAGCACATTGATCCGGCAGTTCTAAAAATTCTATTACATCTATTAAATGTAATAGATTCTTCTCACTAAATATGGCAACTTTTAATTAAACATTGACAGCCAGATTTTTATTACATTTTTGTGTTACTGGATTGGTTTACAAGAATTTTAATATTTTGTTTTAAAATAATTGAATCGAATAGGTTATAAATGTCTTACCAATTATATCGCAATACCACCTTAGGTAATACGCTGCAAGAAAGTCTGGATGAATTAATACAGGTGCAATGTCGTTTTTTAGTGTTTCTTCTTTTATTTTGTAATGTTTCTTTTTTTCAGTATGGACAAATTACTCCTGCCTTGGCTTTTAAAGTCTTGTTACAGTTCGATAAATGTATTAACAATGCCCTAAGCCAGCGTGTTAAAGCTCGTGTTACCTTTAAGGCCAACAAATTAAATACTTATCGTTTCTGTGACAATGTCTGGACTTTGATGTTGAACGAGGTAGAATTCCGTGAAGTACACGAGTTTGCCAAAGTGGATAAAGTGAAAATTGTTGCCTGTGACGGCAAAAGTGGTGATTTCAATTAACATATTTCTTTCGAAACAACGACATTGCAATGTTCCAAATTTCGTTAGGAAAACAATACCTATTATTATATATAGTATTAAGATTTTATAAATAAAAAGCTAAAGTTATAAACGTTAATTCTAAATTAAATTTGGATTTGCCTATTTTAAGCATTAGTTAATTTTGTTATCAGTATACAGGCAGAGGTTTTCCCCAAATTGGGTACACCTTATTATTCCTTTATGATGCAATCACTCTAATTTCCATATACCTATAAAACATATGTTTCACACAACAGCTTAAAATATATTTTCTTAATAGAAGTCGTGTCGTTTTTAGTAAAACAAATGTACCACTTTTAGATGAATATATTATAGATTAAACTGTATCAAAATAATTTCAAAGAAAACAACTTAACGCCTACTACAACACTACTTAAAATAGTACGTATGTGGTAAAAATTGTTTCTGGAAAAATGTTTTTATATTAATTTTACATTAAAATATGATATGAGTAATAAATAATTTTTTAATATGTAAAACAGCCTAAAAAAACAGTAAGAAGTTAAATTAAACTGTCAATCCTTTATTAAATTTTGCATAAAGAGATAAAAATATTTTTTGATTCAATAAACGGAATTTTTCACTTAGCCTTCTGTTAGGAATAATTAATAATTTTTCTTTTTTCATTAAAAAGTAATTAACAATTTATGGCTTAAAATATACATATTACTGGTCACAAGTAAAAAGGCCCTAACCTAAATAATTGTAACTTTACAAGAGAAGGTAAAAAACGTAATAGAAAATGTAATCATACTGTAACTTCTTTTGTGCAATTGCTTGTACTGTTATTTTTAATACTATTGCAAATGAGCAACGCTTTAAAGTTATTCAGGTTTTTTATAAAAATGGGTGTTCAAATCAAAATGCATTTTGTGCACTTCGTAATTCTTTTGATCAACATAATCGTTCAAATTCGTCCACAATCGGGAGAATTGTAAAAAATATTTAAATTTCTGCAAAACAGGCCTGTATAAAATGTTAGAAAATCTGTGAATGCCTTTTTAGTTCGTTGAATGGGAACCACTGCTGGTTTTTGCGATAGTGTGGGAAAAAAGCAGTCAACCTCAACTCATCATCATGCCCAACAATTGAGCATCAACATTGTCATTGAAAATTTGGACCATCAGATAGAGGAGTGGCGCCAAGGATGGGGGGGGGGGGCAATTTGGCCGATATTTTGTTAAATACATAATTGAACCATACAAATATTATAATTACAAAAAGAAATAATAATAATAATATCCTAAATAATTTGTTTTATATAAATTCAACATCGGTCCTTAAAATTTAACCACCCTTTATAACTTCGATATGCTACTAAAATGCTTTAGTAAATGTAGTCTTTTAATGAAAGTGGGCGTTAAAGTAGGCGTGTCAATAAAGTTTCTGCTAATAAATACAACTTAGATATCTCAATATAGTCCTTTATTTGCCCAAAAACTTTGTCAATAGACTTTAAACTTTTTGGAACAACATTTACATTGATTAGAAGGATATACGTAGCAAATTTGATCATCATACTTCTAATTTTGGCGGTTTTATGAGCTTTTAAATTTCACTAACGGTAGACAACGTGAAAAGTGGGCGTTATAGTAGGCGTGTCAAAGTTATTTTTCCTAATGACTACAACTTAGGTGTTTCAATATAGCCCTTTATTATTCCAAAATGTTTATTAATAGAGAAATCATATGAATTTTAGTTAAAACGTTATATGGGAGGTGGGCGTAAAAGTGGGCGTGGCACTTTAATTTTCTGGCACAGTAGGGGGATATACGTAGCAAATTTTATCATCATACCTCTAAATTTGGCGGTTTTATGAGCTTTTAAATTTCATTATCGGTAGATAACGTGAGAAGTGGGCGTTATAGTAGGCGTGTCAAAGTTATTTTTGCGAATGAGTACGACTTAGGTGTTTCAATATAGCCCTTTATTATTCCAAAATCTTTATTAATAGAGAATTTATATGAATTTTAGGTAAAACGTTATATGGGGGGTGGGCGGAAAAGTGGGCGTGGCTCTTTGATTTTCCGTTACAAAAAAGCGTCTCACAAATAAGCAAAGTGTGCAAAGTTTCAGAGTCGTACATGCAATTTTGTTGCTTTTATGACGTTTTTGTTTTTAAATATACCTAAAAATACACTGTGCGGTATAAATTTTCGTACATTTTGATCGATAACTCCTTTCATAATGTATAGATTTAGATAATTTTCAGGGAAAAATATTGTTTTTATTTAGGAAATATATATTCGAAGTTTCATGAGTCTACGTTAATGCGTTTGGACACAATTCCATTTTATTCGATGTACGAAGGACACGGTTTTTTCGACCTACTCTTGCTTTTCGAGCTATATCTCTCTTCCTAATATTCCGATTTAGCCCATTTTCAATGCCAAAAAAACCTTGTCTATAAGAAAGATTCTGGCAAAATTTGAGCCCCCTAGCTTTTTCGGTGCGACCTCTATCGTGCTTTCAACAGACAGACGGACGGACATAGCTAGATCGTCATCAAATCAAACCCTGATTCAGAATATATATACTTTATGGGGTCTAATATGGATATTTCGATGTGTTACAAACGGAATAACAAAATGAATATACCCCCACCATTTTTTTGGTGGCGGGTATAAAAAAATGCTTAAATGTGTAATTTATATACGCTCTGGTTAAAATGTCCTGAACACGAAATTAGCTGATCATCTTTTATTTCCGACCCAATAAAGTACATATATATTTTCTGAAAGCTTATGTAAGTTATCAAAATATCAGAAATATTCGGGAGCAGATCGGTATTGGAAATCAGCATAATCGCCCCATAACTTTCTGAGATATGAGCAAATAAAGACGACTTCCTCTGTTTTTTGCTTATTTTTACCACAAAGATTCAAATTTAACAAATGTAACAGTTGTTACAATTTATAGATTTGATATGCCTCTGGAGATATTCATGAATAATTTTGAACAAATTGGTCTTAGGCATAAATTATTTGAACAAATATATGCAAGGCATATCCATGGATATGCCTTGAATATATGTATATTTTTTTATATATAATTAATTTAACACACGCTAAGATACCCGATTACGAACCGTAATCTCGAAAATTATTTCTAAAAAAAACTAACAAATCGGTTTAAAACCAACTGAAATAAAGACAACAAAGTACAACAGCTTGGCTGTTTTTCCTAAAATTTACAAACAAAATATTTAAAGATATTTTTCAGTTTCTATACAATCGAGAGAGCCAGTATGGGGCAAATTTTTTAACCCCAACAATATGGATATCAAATTAAAGGGATTGATTAGTAAAATGTAGGTAAATATGTAAGAATTCAAAATCAAAGATGGCGTTGGAAATAATAAAGAAAATAGTGTATTACATGAAATCTAAAATCTAGGCTAAGCTTCAGTGCTTAAAAGGGAAGATAGTGTCGATAAGAAGGAAATACATACATATGTGACAGACTTTTGACAGTTCTGTCCGATTAGGAAAATTTTGTGAAAATTCTCATAAACTGATCATTTGCATATTTGTGCGACAGTGATAACAGATTTAGTTAAAAATTTTCAGGGGGACAGAATTCCAATAGATTTATTTGTAAATCTCGACCTCAAGAATTTCAATAAATGCTTTATTTGTAAAAAAAACTCCGTATTCCAGAAATGTGATTTGTATACAAAAATTTTTCAAGCAATATTTCCAAAAAAAAAATTATCCAAATACCTTGTTTCAAGGAAATTTTGAATATACTTACATATTTAGGTATGTATTAAAATCACAATTTGAGAATAAAGCTCATGGTATAAATTATACTGAAATATTTAGGGTTGCTCAGGGTAGTGTATCAGGGGCTCAATTCTCGTTCTGTAAAACTGTGAAATGAAAAAGTTTTTGCATAGCAAAGGGTATGGTGGCACCATATGATATTACACACAAAAACTTTTCATTTCATAGTTTCATAGAACGAGAATTTATACCCAGGTCCTATCGGGGTACACTTATACAAGGTGGCGGTGCAAGCCCAGCTGACTATTTTTTTGTGTTCTGGAGAATGTCTAAATACATACTTAAAAAAATTATTTCAACTTCGGAAATTGTCAAACTCCATACATAAAAAAGAGAGACAAAAATTGCTCTCCTTTACGCTATCACCTTATGTAATTACACCATGGGTCCTATATTAAATAACTTTGTTATTAATGTTTATGTTTTAAATACTCTAAATTCTCAGTATTTGCTGATTATTTAAAGATTTTTTCGAAAATTGGAAAGAATATTACAAACTGATCTAGATAATTTGAATTTATAATGTCAACGTGATCAATTAAAACATGGTAGAAAAATACAAGGTAATTTTCAAAGCGAATTCATATCAGGTGATGTTAAAAAGCCAGCTGATTGTTTTTTGCTCTTTTATTATAACAGCACAATGTCAATGTTTGTTAATATTTAAAATAATTTTTATGTGAGTTAGTTGAAAAATTGTAAAAAAGTGGTAAAATTTGTAAAAAAAATTTTAAAAATATCAATATTTGTGCAATAACTTATTGGGAAATAAGTAAAATACAATTTATAATATGAATAAGCAACATTTTTAAAGTTTCTTATTCAGAAAATGCAAAATTTCCGTTGTGTTTCTCCTAGTGATTTAAACTTGTGAAAATTGTGAAAAATTTTCAACAAAAAAAAAACAAATATGTGATATTAACTAGCACAAATTTATATAATAAAATAAAAATACTTATTTATTTTAAAACAAACAAGTAAACAAAAAATTTGTTTTTTTGTGTTTTGAAATTTTCCGGGCCTTTTTGTGTTTGTTTGTGTTGTTATCATCTGATAATGAATTCGCCTTGTTAATTTTATTATATTTTTTTCTTGACGTTCATCATGGATTGACACATATTTGGCAAACATATGAATTTAAATAAAAAATGTTCTCACATAATTACCTTACAAATAGATGATATATGTTTATATCATTCTAAGAGCAAAGAAGGCACAACATTTCATCTTATTCCAAAATACTTTACGATATGTATAATATAAATAATTTGCTGTAAAGATTATACATTTTTGCAAAAATTTTTAAATTACCTATTTCATTATTAAAATATAATTATTTTTATAATACATTTATGAAACCACCTATTTTTGTACCATAATAAGACTTAAACATTTGTTTTAAAAATTATCATTCTGGCAACGCTGCTTATACATTTTTTATACAAATGAAAATTAAAAACAAAGCAAAATAAAAAAGGAATTGGTTAATATTTCCGTTTCCGCTTTTATTGTACGGCGGCAGAGTTAACGATATCAATGCATCAGTACTTAACTTGGCAATATTTGGTTTAAAAGTACGGATAAATTTAATAGAAATTCAGCCAAGAATAACAAATTTCAATAATATAAATAAAGCACCATTAACAAATCGAAATCTAATGTGTTAATTTAATTAACACATTTAATTTGTCGCAATATAATATATTAGCTGAAAGACGTTGTTTTGTATTTATTTAAGCATGTTGAAAGTTGTAGCTTAACTTGCTTATAGAAAGAGAGTGATGATCATTTATAACGAATTTGTTTTTTTGTGACATTATATTTTGTTGGCTTATTGATAAAAAAAATATGTATGTATTTACTTAGATTTCTACACATGCTTAAATACACACCATGACAACCTTGAAATAATCAATTTTCCAAATAAAATTTATTAATTCTGTTTATTTAAATATTAGTACTGGAAACAAAATTTATAATTTTATTAAATCCCCCAGATATTACAATTGACATATTAAATCCAATTTAAAATTAAATTATTTATAGCCTTAAAAGTTAAATTTCATTATTTAATGAAAGACTGAAAAATGTGTACAAATATCAAATTGCCAATGTAACATGAATTATAGATTTCCCCCCATTTTCCCCACTGATTTAAAGAGAATTTTTGTATGTATGCAGATTTTTTTAATGTCATGCAATTTTCGAATAAGTAATTTAAGACTATAGTTAAAATTAAAGCATGCAATAAAAAAGGATAACATAATTAATATTTTGATTTTGTTTTTTTTTTATACTTTATATTATTAAGTGCTAAGTTCTTATCATTGTTTCAAACTAACTTTAGTATGTGTGATGTCATACTATGTATGTATGTATGTATATATATACATATATGCATATACATATGTATATACATATATAAATGCATATCGATGGTCGGAAGTAATAAGGCCTTAACTCTTATTTTGAGGCGAAAGTGAATACATATTTCAGTGTTATACAATACATATAATGCAACATTATCAAAAATAAGAGTTTTACAAGATCATACAGTTTATGTTACGTTTTTACCTTTTCCGTAAAGCTACAATTATTCGAGTTAGGACCTTTTTATGTGTGACTGTCGACATGCATGTATATACATATGTATGTAGTTAATCTGAGATTGACATGTTTATACCTATCAGCATTTAATATTTATACTACTATTAGCTTATAAATAATCTATAAATTTAAATATGTATGTACATATGTACATTCATATTTATTTCATTATCAGTTTTTGTCTTAATAAAGATAGGAGCAAATATTTTTATACGTTTCGATTTTTTATGTAAAAATTCAAAGCCAAAAAAAAAAATATGTAAAAATTTATACAGCGATTATGGTAAAATTTTTTAGCGATGTCTAAAACTCTTATGTTTGTATGTATGTCGACATAAGTAAAGCCAAAATTAGGACTACACAAATCAAATGATTAAGAATCAGATGATATATTATTTCATAATAGTCGTTCAAACTAGAAATCTCCTTTTTTAAAAAAGTGATATTAACTGGTCAAAAACCTGGTAAAAAAAAGACAATTTCGGTCTTATATTGTTGTCTAATTATTAATTATTATTTAATTCATCTAAAAAAATGTTTATTTAAATATTATTTTAATATAAAATTAATAATACTTAAATATAAATAAAAATATATAATCATGGAGTATACTGGTATAACTGGCATATACATACACACACTTCCACATGTAAATATGTATTAATGAAAATATTTATTTATTCTTTTAATACCTGTATTTATTTTAACTTATTTGCATATTAATAACCCATATACAATTATTTGTTGCCCTATTAAACATTTACTACGTATGTATATTGTAATCTCAACATCGCAGCTGTAGCAAGAAAAGTCAACTAATTTATTAAATCAAGCTTGCTAGCGCCTTCAATAGAGTTGACATTCCAGCCCCCTGTGTTAAGCGCTGAAGATCGGTTGACAAATACGGATGAACTGTTTTACTAGAATGAAAACAATTTACAAAGAATAAAAGATAAAATAATATACGCTTTTATCATTAGCACTCAGTGACAATTTGTTTATTTTGATATCAACCAACTTTGAAATATTTTAACTAAATACACTAGCGGCGACTGAAATGAACATATGCGGCACTTGTTAATTGTATCAACTTGTATAAAATGTTGTGCTCAGACCGCAATAGCTGATAAATTTAATATACATATGTACGTATAACTTATACAGTTGCGAGCATAAAAATATACACACTCTAAGGGCCGTATTCATAAAAAATATTTTAGGTTTAATATAGGCTTATTTGACAGATGTTGTAGAGAAATTTGTCAAATAAGCCTTCAATAAACCTAAAATATTTTTTTTTGAATACGGCCCTAATACTCTAAAATTTACGACAGAATTTATATGTAGTTTGAGAATTGCTAAACGTATTTCTAAATTGTATTTAGAAATTCCACTTGCCTTTTAAGTAGGAAATTTGGTTTTAAAATGTTTTATTCATTAACAAGTAAACTAACTTTGACAGTTTATGAAAAATGCAAAACGTCAAATTTTGAAATAATAAGAAATTTGCTGAATAACACCAACGGACTGTCTTTTCTACAAAATACCAATTTAGTGATTGTTATTAGAGTTTTTTCTTAATGTTGATGTAATACTTTTTATAAATTCTCATAACTCTGTTAGTAACATTGTTAAAAGAATTATTTATTTTTTTTTTTTTTTTTTTTTATATTTATTTATTAAAACTTATTAATTTTATCAATATCGTTAACAGAGTTATGAGAATTTACATATAGTATTACAACAATTAACATCTGATTAATTAAATAAAGAAACTACTAATATCACAGTTTAAAGGAAAAGTTGTTCATAAAAAACCTCGTATCAACTTAGAAGTTATAAGAGATTTTAAAACAATCACTGAAATGTGTCTTTTAAACAAAAGACCCTCAGTGGTTGTTCAGCAAATTTCTTATTATTTCAAAATTTGACCTTCTGCATTTTTCATTAAATGACAGCGTCAGTTCCCTTGTCAATGAATTAAACATTTTAAAGTTAAAGTTTCTATGTAGAAGATAAGTTGGATATCTAAAAGGTAGATTGTGTATTATTTTCAAGTTTTTATTTTGAATGATTTGCAATTTTTTTGTATGCGTTTTAGCAGCCTTTTGTGACCAGATTTGACAACCATAGGTCATAATCGGTCGAATACACTTTTTGTAAATAAGTACCTTGTTCTTTATATTAAGTTTAGATCTTCGGCTAATTAAGGGGTATAAGGCACGGCTACACTTAATTGCCTTCTCACAAATGTAATTAACATGCTGTTTAAATAAAAGTTTTTTGTCAAGGATAACTCCTAAATATTTAATTTCGTTCCTCAATGGAATTATTGTTCCCCTAGACGATAAATATCTAGTAGGAAAGCGTTTTCGCGATTTGTTGAATGGAAATATAATTGCTTGAGTTTTATCGTCATTGACTTTTATTTTCCATTTGTCATAGTATTTACGAATTAATTTAAGATTATTTTCCATTCTCCTAATTATCGCATTCGACACTTTACCGCAACAAATAAAGGCGCTATCATCCGCGTAAAAAGCCGCATCATGGTCTCTTCTTAGAGTAACATCGGATGTATATATCGAGTATAGTGTAGGGGATAATACTGATCCTTGTGGCAAGCCCGCAGGTATTTGCCTTTCACTAGAAAATTTGTTATTGACAGATACAACAAACGTACGTTTATCTAAAAAGCTTTTGATAAGTTTTTGTAGATAATTTGGAAAATGCAACGTATTTAATTTATACACTAGTCCATCATGCCAGATTGAGTCAAAAGCTTTTTCGATATCAAGAAAAACGACTCCAGTACTTTTCCGATTACTTTTATTACATTCAATAAAGTTTACAACTCTATTAAGTTGATGTACAGTGGAGTGCTCTTTTCGAAAACCAAATTGTTCTTGATTTATAATATTATTGTAATTTGAAAAATCTAAAATCCTGGTGTGAATAATTTTCTCG
Organism: Phyto melanocephala; assembly: GCA_941918925.1. Lineage (NCBI taxonomy): Eukaryota > Metazoa > Arthropoda > Insecta > Diptera > Rhinophoridae > Phyto > Phyto melanocephala. Next base: position 179,101,068 of record OW799233.1, on the reverse strand, counting down.
AACACCTTATCTAATAGGCTTAGAATACTAATTGGTCTATAGCTGGAGGGTAATTTAGGATCCTTTCCAGATTTGTGGATTGGAATTACCTTAGCCATTCTAAAAACGAGTGGGAAGTACCCATTGCTTAAACAAAAGTTAAATAGTTTACTTAAAATTTCAAAAAAGTAATCGGGCATATTTTTAAGTACTATGCTGTTAATCCCATCTAAACCAGGGGATTTATTATTTTTTAACAAATGGACAAACGATTTGACTTCAGACAAATTTGTAAGTTCAATACTTGTATCATCGGTAAGAGTTTGATTAAGGTCATTTATGTATCTTGATACAACCGATTCCATGGGGGATGGATTGTTAAAAGTAATAATATGTGAACTGGCAAATACGTCAGCTATTGCATTTGCCTTTTCGACGTCAGAATTTAAAATTGTTCCATTTAAATGAAGTTTAGACAATGTGGAGTTTTTTCCTTTAAAAGTTTTTGTTAATTTCCAAAACTTTTTAGAGCCGGTAGGCAGATTTGATATGAATTTCGACCAAGATTCATTTCTGTCTTTATTTAGGTGATAGTCAATAAGCCTATTTAGCTGCCTTAAGATACAGTTTAATTGCATTTTAAAATTACTATCCCTACATCTTTGAAATTTACGTCTATATTTGTTTCTCTGTGAAATAAGCATTTTACTAATTTCTGAAATTTCACGTTGGAAGGGGTTTCTATGACCAACTGGTATTTTATTAGTAGCTTCTTTTACAATGGATATTAGTTTACTTAATGCTAAATCTAGATTACCTGTGTTTGTAATATTTTGATCAATCTCTTGTAATATTATTTCACTTTCAACGAAGTTTTTTATTGATGACCAATCGGCACGATTATACAAGGGTAGCATCAAAATGCTATTTTGTACCTCTCCATAAATGACGCAAGATAGTAGTACATGGTCCGACTGCAACATATTTGGATGTGTTTCCAAGGTTGAAAAAGAAAGACAAGAGTTAGTTAAAAGGATGTCTACTGTAGACGGCTGTACTGGATTAATATTTTGTCCAAAGCGAGTAAATGCATTTGAGTAATAAATGTAGTAGTTTGATTGAAGGCTATGGCTATAAAGCTCATTACCAGCAATATTGTTTGAAAAACAATTCCAGTGCGTATGTTGTGCGTTTAAATCACCAAATAAAAAGAAGTCATTTGACCGTCTAGTTAAAGCATCCATATCAGTTTTAAAATTTATAGTATGAACCGGATTGTACGCAGATGTAAAAATCACAGGGCGCCTATTTATTATTACTCGAACCGAAATATTTTCAGCCACACTTGTATTTATAGTTGGTAATATTTCATGTTCAACATTGTATTTTACTGCGATGAGTACACCGCCACCATGAGTTGGTCGATCCTCTCTATAAATTTTGTAGCCTCCAAGTTTAAATTTATGGTGGGGTTTCAAAAATGTCTCATTGACAAGGAGAATATCGACCTCCTTGTCAAATAAAAATTTTTCCAGCTGTGAAGCTGCTGACTCAGTCGTTATGCCTTGAGCATTCCAGTGCATAACATGAACATTGTGACTAACTGTTGATTTATATTGCATGTTGAAGCACCATCCCCAGCACTCGTAGCTTGTCATACTTGTTTTGGCACCTTTGAAGTGCATCGACAGCATCAAAAAATATTTGCATCAATTTCTCATTAGAAATATCATCTTCATTTCTGTTAACAAGGGTCTTACTTCTTGTTACATCAGAGTACAGTACATTACTTTTAGCACCAGAGTCACGTGTATAATTTTGATGTTCCTTACCAGGCAGTTGGGGAAAATTAACTTCATCGGAGTTAAAGTTCAGCATATTAGTTCTTTGTGGTACTTTATTTCTGGATGTGGTGCGTTGACGAATCTTCAGGTATTCCTGACGACACGGGCATTTCGGATCGTCCGCTCTGTGCTTTACATTTTTAAAATTCCTCCTAGCACAGTTGTAACATTTGTAGATAATGTTCTCACTATTAGCGGCTTTGTTTAATTGACAATCTGCAAATTCGTGATTACCCGCACAGACTGCACACACTACTACTCTGTTACAGTTCCTAGCACCGTGACCATACATAGAGCATTTGGAGCATTGAGTAGGGCCTTTGCTACCCTTGAGTGGTCTTCTCCAGTAAACGGCAATATTACTAAAATATCTTATTTTAAGTATATCCCTCTTCGACACTTGTTGACGATCGAATTCAATAAGATATAGCGTATCATCTGCGGTTGATCTTTTCGTGGTGATTTCCTTTACACTTACCGGATTTATATTATGTGAGTTGTTAAATTCATCACAAATTATCTTAGTATCCATTTGAATAAGACCAAACAACACTAATTTAAACGTTTTTGCATCTTTTATTTCATGCGTGTAAAATTGGTACTTCTTAGTTCTTAGTACATTTAAGGCCTCGTTATACAGTATCCTTGAGCTTGATATTATTTTTGTTCCAATGGACATTCTTTTAAACATATACCTGTCTCCAATTAGTCCAAAAACTGATGAAAAACTATGGACAGAGTCCACTACAATTGGTGGTATTTTCTCCTTGTGGGTATCATGTTCTTCTTCTTCTTCATTTGCAAGTAGATGAAATCTATTTGCACTGCTGCTAGGTACGTCGGATATTTTTGGCACTTTAAATTTTGGGTTATTACCCCAGAGTTTCTTTCTTTTTTGCGACAACATTGTCAGAAATACACAATCACTTAAAATTTTATTTTAATTGACTTTTTAATATATAAAATTGGTTTAACAATTTGGAGTAAAAAATAAACACGATGTTCACGGTTTGAGGCAGAGATGCCAGCTGTTAAAAGAATTAGTTTTAGTAAAACTATAAAAAATTATAAAAAAATATTTAATAAAAACTAGTTTTACATACGGCATATTCATTCTTTTTGTTTATATTTTTTATTTAGTATAAGGTTTAACACTTGAAATAAAGGAGAGAAGAGATGGAAATATTTCTTTTCTATAGACGTTGCCAGCTGAAGTTTAAAACAAGTAAAGGTAAAAACAAGTAAGAGCACTGTGCCAAATTTCTTATACCCACCACCAATTTTGTGTACTTTCAAAGCGCAAAAATTATTATTTTTTATTAACAGTAATCGCAATGGAATAATCTTTTTATACTAAAATCATCATATCACTTTCTTTGTATAACTTCGATTTACTAGAAGACTTAGGATCACGGATAGGAATATATAAAGTTTGAATGTTATAAGGGACCTCAGTTTAACGACGATTCTAGGAAGTACCAAGAACTATTCAATTAGGATTGTCGGTAATGTCAAGAAAATGCCGGTGGTGGCACGAGACTCGGTTAAGGAAGAGATTAAATCACTGGAGAGCGATTGGGACCGAAAAGGAATTTAAAATAGTAGTGGTCTGCTTCTTTTTAGTAAAGCTTTTATCATAATTTTGAAAAACACAATTCGGCACATCATAGAAAATTGGTGCAATAGTGTTCGTCAAACTTTTTTGCTTTAGAGTCATATTTAATATTGATACAAAACTTTATATTCCGCTAATTGTGTTAAAATTTATTTTTCTAGAGATATCCTTGTTAGTTTGAAATACTGCAATGAAGTATAACTAGCATTGTGCAAAGTTCATTGTAATGCATTTTTTTTTCAAACGACCTTTAATTTGGTACAAAGTATGATAACGAAAAATAATCACCACTTTATATACAATCTATTTTAAAGTTTATTGTAATGCAAAAAGTCATTAGCCATCAGAAATGTATGTATTATAGTTAAGCCTTTAGATGCACACGATCGCTTATACAGGCTTTTTAAATTTAAAGGATTTGACAAAAAAACTTAAAGTTTTTTACTGCGGGGTGCTGTAGCAATAATCCATCGTTCTCAAATTTTATATTAAAAAACTTTTCTTTATGTGTAGTTAGTAATGATATTAATTGTTGCTCTCATTCTCTTGACTAAACGTTTTGCACATACATAATTACCAACACATACTAATATATTTTTATATCAATAAAAATGGCAAGCTTTTGTTGTTTTTGTTCTTGTTAACTTTACTACTACAACAACAGAAACAATAATAAAGAAAGAACTTGATGTTATTCAAAATACTAACCAGCGACTTGGTTACCAGATTTAGCGTTATTGAACATGGGTTTAATATACAAATATTTTTATATAAAATTTTTAATGTGCAGTGGAAAACAATAATAAATTTATTCAAAGCAAAGGAACATTAAGAAATGGATAAGAAAATATTTAGGTACAAAATATTTTCTTATCATGACATGAATTCACAATTAAACTACAATGTGAATTAGATTGCATCAAATTTTTCATCAAGAGTTTCTTGCCTACTTAAAAAAGTGCGATGTGTTTTATTTGATTTATACGGCAGATCCTGGTGCACAATATGTAAATTGACGTGAAGTTAAGAATACATATCTCTTGATAGGAGTCTGTCCTATATTTAAAAATATCAGAAGAAATTTTGGTTAAGTTCATATATCTATATATATAAAAGTGAAACTCTGTGTGTGTGTGTGTGTTAGCTATAGACTCCAAAACTGTAAAACCGATCGGACTCAAACTTTGGCAAGTTGTTGTACACGTACCAGGGAGTGTTTATGGGTGGAAAAAAGTGGGCGGGGCCACGCCCATAAAAAATTAGTTATCATTTTAAGCTACTTGCACATGACCGATTTTTCTGAAACTTTACACACATATCGAGCTCTCATGACTAAATAATTTCGTGATCAGAAAAGTGGGCAGGGCCACTCCCATAAAAAAAAATTATCATTTAGAGGTACTTGCCCTAAACCGATTTTTCTGAAACTTTGCACACATATTGAGCTGTCACGAATTTACAATTTCGTGATAAGAAAAGTGGGCAGTGCCACGCCCATAAAAAAAAGTTATAAGTTTGAGATACTTGCTCTGGACCGATTTTTCTGAAACTTTGCGCACATATTGAGCTGTCATGACTATACAGTTTCGTAATTAAACAAGTAAGAGTGCTATATTCGGCCGTGCCGAATCTTATATACCCTTCACAACGTGTAGTCATGCAATAACAGTAGTTTGTGTCACCATTCATCCCATATGAAATACGTACATACTTATAAAAACATACATATATAAAAACATCCCATTGTAAAATTATAAATTCACGTATGTATGTTAAAAAAACCAAAAAAAAAAATTTTAAAAAAAATTTAAAAAAAAAATTTTAAAAAAATATTTAAAAAAAAATTATTATTAAATATATCTATATATATAAAACAAAAAAAAATAAAAAAAAATTAAAAAAAAAAATTTAAAAAAAAAATAATAAAAATTTAAATAATATATTAAATAAAAAATAAAAAAAAAATAAAAAAAAAATTAAAAAAAAATTTTTAAAATAAATAAAAAAATTTTTTTTTGGCTCAGCTGGGATTCGATGCCACGTTTTCTTTAACCAGTATACACGTTTGTATGTATGTATGTTGTTGTTGTAATGTTGTTTTTGTGAAAAAAAAAACCGAGGTGGTCGTGGGTTTTTGCTCATATCTCAGTTGCTTATGTACCGATGTTTCTGATTTTCAATACCGATCTACTCCCGAATATTTTTGATATTTTAATACCTCACCCGAGTCCAAGCGATGTCGGGGGGCTTCAAAAAGTTGATTTCAACATACACACGGACAGACGGACAGACTGACAGAGCTTAATCGACTCCCCTATTCATAAGCTTTCAGAAAATATATACTTTATGGGGTCGGAAATCAAAATTGTAGAAATTTCACACGGAATGACAAACCTATATATACCCTTTTTCACTGTGTGAAGGGTATAAAAAGTGGGCAGTGCCACGCCCATTAAAAAAGTTATAAGCTTGAGATACTTTCTCTGGACCGATTTTTTTGAAACTTTGCACACATATTGAGCTATCATGACTATAATTTCGTGATTAGAAAAGTGGGCAGTGCCACGCCCATTCAAAAAGTTATAATTTTTAGCTTTTGGCACTTGATATTCCATTTAAATTCATAATACAATTTTATTCATTTAGGGGCGTAGCAACGCGCGCCGGGCTTTTTTAGTATGTATATATAAATGATGTGCTTAACATTCTAAAAGGATATTTTTACAATACAAGAACTTTTGTTGTTGTATAACGAAAAATAAATAAATCAATGAAATGAATTAATTGTATATAATCTGTCCAACAACATAATGTAATGCCTAATTATACCTTTACCTGTGCTGCCAAGGGTATATATATGAAATCCAGCACGATCGCCTAATAACTTTCTGAGATATGATAAAATAAACACGACTGCCTTTGTTTTTAGAATTTTAATTATTAGAAACGTTTGTTACTATTTATAAGTAAATTATGCCTCTAGGAATATTCTGATTAAATTTTAGATAAATCGGATATTAATCGAAAAGTTATGTTCAAAAATAATTTTAAAAAATATTATTTTTTTTAAAATATATATTTTTGGAGCTGCTATTAATTTTTGAATATGCTTAAGACACCAGCTGTAGCCTCGAAAATTATTGCTGAAAAAAACTGACAAAAGTTGAAATCGAAGATGTCTTCTGAAACAAAATAGCGGAATTTTTTTCAACTTCATCAATGTGGGTATGGGTGAGGCTTGACTTGTAGAATACAGATAGCTATGTAAAAATTCAAAATTAAATATGGCGCCCGAAATAATGGCATATAACATGAAGTCTGAAATCTGAGCTAAACTACGATGTGTACATGATGGTGAAGGGTTTCATCAGATGCGGTACGGCCGAAAATACCACTATTACTTGTTTATATATGTATTTTGTATATTACGCATACGATTTGTTAGTGAAAATATAAATAATATAATAAAAAATGTATATATTTTAAAACAAATAAAATAATAAATAATTTCGTATAATTACAATTTTTGATTTTTATTAATAATGAATTTTCAGTAAAAATATTTATGTTTGTATTTTTAGTTTTTGTCTTTTTTTTAAAGAGTAAAACAAGGCTAATCTATTTATCAGGTAATCGCGTCCCGAAAAATTTTTTTTATTTAAATTATTTATATTTTAAGTTTAGCATTTGAAGTAAGTGAGATAAGGGACAGAATTTGTTTAAGTGTGTATTCATAGAAGGCAAAATTAACAGCTGACGAATTAAAACTACCTTATGAATAAATATGCCTTGGAGAAAAGCTTTAATCTTGTCATCGGTATATATTTATGTAAAGTTTTTATTTTAAATTTTTTTTTTGTGGATTATTTCTTTCCAAAAATTCGTTAATTTTTACCAGATTCATCTGGCAACTATGATCGGCTGTATCAACACACTTCTATAGCTAGAGCTAGCAAGCAGTCAAGAAATTTTATCAGCTAAGTACTCAGTCGGTCGTTCGCTTAGGAAACAACTAACTAACCAAGCAACCAAACAAAACATTAAGCAAATACATATATAAATATGTACTATATTTAAGTAAAGACATTAAACAGCTGTATTATAAGTCCCTAACATCAGTCGGTATTCGAACGTGAATTGAAGTTAAAGCTGCCCGCGCTCAAAAATCGAATGAAATTTATAAAAATATATATACATTATTAAAGTCATTCATTGTTCTGTGACGAGACAGTTATAAAACCTCCTTCTATTTTGTTGCATATTTAAGTCTTCTCCCATTCCTTTAAAAAAATATTGCATGTCAAACCAACTGCATTCAATCGTTCACTCCTAGAGAATCAAATGTGTGTAAAAGTAAATAATAAAAAAACAAAAACTTCTATTTACAAAATATTTAAATTGATAGCTTTAAAACTTATAATTAAATAAAGATTTGGTGTTATTATTGGTGTTCTTAAACACATAGTAAGAAAAAGCAAAAAAAACAATAAAGGTTATAAAAATTTGGACAAGTGTCAAAAGCAAATTAATATTAAAAAAAAAAAAACGATATTTATAATGATTTAATATTATTACTATTAAATTAAATAAATAAAGCTGCTGGAAGTTTTTTTTTTAATTCTAAACTACGTGTAAAAACTGTTTTATTTATTAAAAAGTTGTACAAAATCCATTAAAATCACGTTTTTAAACAACTGCATATGTACAAAACTGTGAATGAAATAAATTCAAAAAGAAAAAAATACACTTAAAAAGTTATACCTTTGTGTTAGCAACAATATCAAAATCTGCATTAACTTGAAAACAAAAAACCGTTAACTCTACAAAACAGTATACGTAATGAATTTAAATGTCAACCAATTAAAGACACTAATATCAAAATAATTTAAAAATAAAAAACAAATATATACCTACATACATAAATAAAAATTGGCAATGGGTAACAACCAGCACATTTCATTATTCATCATCTGGTTTTTAATTAATTATAATTAGGACTTTAAAAAAATTATACTTAAAAGTTTATGAGAAAATAAACTTTAGGCATTCAACTAATTGAACAGAAAAGTAGAATCGACCAAGAATTAAAATATACCCAAAACCAAGCTAACAAACGACGAACGAAACAAGTCAACCACCACTAGGTTTAATTTTTCGTTAATAATTAAAAAAGTATCACTAATACACGAATCGCAAAGCCACAGCAACAACTTGTTGTTAACCAACTTTGCAAAACTTATAAAAAAAACACAAAAGCAAGAGTTCTTTCTCTTCTTCTGCAAAAAAAAAAGAAACTAAGTCCAAAAACCAGTAAAAAAAAACGAAATTTTGTGTTAAAAATATCACAATTACACACTCTTATACAAATACATACCTTCATATGTATATTGTATAAATTTTTACATCTAAAGAAAATAACAACAAAGACAAAATGGATTACATCGTTAAAGCATATAAAGATTGGAAACTGCATTCACAGGTAAAAATATTTACTTTTTATATGAATTGTACAAACCATAATGCATAATGCATTGAAAGCAAACATAAACTAAAAGCAGTGGGTACCATTAGTGTACGACCTATATCATGGTGCAGTCTTTTATAAGGTGACAACACTGGGTAGAGTAGTTTTTAATACATATTGTTTATGTATTAAGTCTGGAAAGTCTTTATATTGAAAGTGTTTTTTATGGAGCTTGACAGCTCGTCGTTCTCAAATTATTGTGTTCTATAGGTATACGTTTTATGGGTAACATAGAACACAATAACTTGTGAACGACGAGCTGTTCATACCTGTCGGCTGTTTATACAAAAAAAAATATATATTCACCTGGGCTAGTAACACCACTACTTTATTGGCGCCCTATGCTCCAGTGGGAGTTAGAGGAACATATATATATATAATAGGTACTTTTAGTTTATTTACTTATGAGAGTCAGTTTTTCTATATCAATTATGGACATACATATCTAAAAACGCAAAAAAAATATGATAGTAATGTGTGTTGCTTCAAAAACATTTTTTAAATAATGTAGACAACAACAATTAGAAGAATAATGTGACAAGTCGGACAAAATTTAAGCATAAGACCACTGCCGCCCTTGTTATATCCTTATAGCTTTGTCATTCTGTTTGTAATTTCTTCAATATTCATTTCCAACCCCATTAGATATACATATATTTTCTGAAAGATTATAATTAAGGGAGGTAAATGGGCAATATACGTCTGTTCATGTATTCGAAAATGAATAACTATTAAACAAGATAACTTTCTCAGGAATATTTATAGGCACGTTTGTTACTATTTTAGTTATTCCTTTAGGTCTATTCGTAAAAAATGTTGGGCGAATTGCCCACTTATCGGCAAAGTTTCAACCAAAAATAACTTGGAAACACATTATTTTAAATATATCAAGTTTTTCAAGCTCCTAATAAGCAAGCCGTAGCCTAGAAAATTTTTCGCGAGAATATCTTATAAATTGGTTTAAAACTAATTGAGATATAAGCAAAACAGGTTCTTCGGTGTTGTTTCTAACATTTAAAGACGTTAATCGATTTTTTCAACCTTTAGACAACCGAGAGAGTCGATATGGACATCAAATAAAGGGGCTTGACATAATACATTAATTAAATAAATTTAAATCCATGATGCCAGCCACTACCAAATAGCGAAAAATAAATTTATGGAATTTAGGTTATTCTACGATTAGGTCATTTTACCCACATACATGATGGTAAAGGGTATTATTAGATTATGCACTGCAGAATATAGCACTTTTACTTGTTTACATTTAAGTTATACTGTTAATGTATTAAAAAGCTTATTTTATAAATTTATTTCAATTTTAAAGTTTGGTATTTTTTAATTCTTCTCAATTTTGAATTAAAAATTAATTAAATTTGTGTTTCTTAAATTTTTAAATAAACAAAAAAATAACATAAAAAACTGGTTACTCAGACCGGTTTTACGTGCAAAAAACCGAAACCAATTTTTAAAAAATTCTAATTATTTGGAAACTGGATTTTTATATGCCGAATATTTGATTACTCTATTTATCATAGACCACTGTAAAATATTTAATTTGCTCATTGATATGTTTCAATTCACATTTTTGCCACAACCACAAACTTTTTTTGTTTATGAAATCTTAAAAAAAAAATTATTAAAGTTTCATGTAATTTATTGTAATCTCATCTCTACAACACCTCGATGAAAAAATGACTAATAAATGAAATAAAATAAAATGTGTACCTCAATCTAAATGTAGGTTAATGGTATGCAACTTAAAATGTTTAAATAATGAAATTCTAAGTATTCTTATGAATATAAAAAAAATACAAATCTCTTGCCTTTGTTAAAAAGAAATCATAAATTTCTTTAAGCAAACCAAAATTCCCTGAAAATGTGGTTTAAGATTCCACGAAATAAAGATTTGTTTATAAAACAAGTAAGAGCGCTATATTCGGCCGTGCCGAATCTTATATACCCTTCACAACGTATAGTCATGCAATAACAGTAGTTTGTATCACCATTCCCCATATGAAATACGTACATACATATAAATAACATACATATATAAAAACAACCCATTGTAAAATTATAACTTTACGTATGTCTGTTAAAAGAAGAAATAAAAAAAATTTAAAAAAAAATCAAAAAAAAATGTAAAAAAAAATTAAATTTTAATGTGAACCATTTTTTTTATTTTGGCTTAAGTTCATTTGTTCTTTTTATTTAATTTTATAATTCAAATTAAATTAAATTGTAACCATTTTAGGAATATTCTTTCTAAAAATTATTTCCGATATTAGCCAAGTGGAATGCATTTTCGAAATCAGCTACGATTTCATCATCAGCACTCTTTATCGGTATACTACTATGTAACTTAAAATTCCTATTTATGTTACAATTGAATGAAATTTGAATTAGTGAATCTTAGTATTAATTTTCATATTTTGTTGAATATTTAATTTCACCTATCAAATGACAATTCATAATTCAACATGTTCATATTCTTCTTTATTCGTAATACATTTTTCGTTATGCTTTCAATATCCATCCTTTGGCTGGAATTATTGAAAACAAGGTTGTATTTACATTTACATTTATATAAGTCCATCTAGGTGATAGACACTGAACAATGAATTCTTGAATGTCATTAACACCGTGCCATGTGTGTTATAATTATATATTTATATTTTATTCGAACTTTTTTCTATATATTAAATTTTAATGTGAACCATTTTTTATTTTGGCTTAAGTTCATTTGTTCTTTTTATTTAATTTTATAATTCAAATTAAATTAAATTGTAACCATTTTAGGAATATTCTTTCTAAAAATTATTTCCGATATTAGCCAAGTGGAATGCATTTTCGAAATCAGCTACGATTTCATCATCACTTGGCTAATATCGGAAATAATTTTTAGAAAGAATATTCCTAAAATGGTTACAATTTAATTTAATTTGAATTATAAAATTAAATAAAAAGAACAAATGAACTTAAGCCAAAATAAAAAATGGTTCACATTAAAATTTAATATATAGAAAAAAGTTCGAATAAAATATAAATATATAATTATAACACACATGGCACGGTGTTAATGACATTCAAGAATTCATTGTTCAGTGTCTATCACCTAGATGGACTTATATAAATGTAAATGTAAATACAACCTTGTTTTCAATAATTCCAGCCAAAGGATGGATATTGAAAGCATAACGAAAAATGTATTACGAATAAAGAAGAATATGAACATGTTGAATTATGAATTGTCATTTGATAGGTGAAATTAAATATTCAACAAAATATGAAAATTAATACTAAGATTCACTAATTCAAATTTCATTCAATTGTAACATAAATAGGAATTTTAAGTTACATAGTAGTATACCGATAAAGAGTGCTGATGATGAAATCGTAGCTGATTTCGAAAATGCATTCCACTTGGCTAATATCGGAAATAATTTTTAGAAAGAATATTCCTAAAATGGTTACAATTTAATTTAATTTGAATTATAAAATTAAATAAAAAGAACAAATGAACTTAAGCCAAAATAAAAAATGGTTCACATTAAAATTTAATATATAGAAAAAAGTTCGAATAAAATATAAATATATAAGTAAAAAAAAAATTTTAAAAAAATAATTAAAATATATATTATAAATATAAAACAAAAAAATATAAAAAAAAAAATTTTTTAAAAAATTATAAAATATAAATAATACATTAAATAAAAAATAAAAAAATAATAAAAAAAATTAAAAAAAAAAAAAACAAGTAAGAGCGCTATATTCGGCCGTGCCGAATTTAATATATATAAAAAAATTGTTAAAAAATATTTAAAATATATATAAAAAATATAAAACAAACAAAAAACAAACAAAAATTAAAAAAAAAAATAAAAAAAAAAAAAAATAATAATAATATATATATATAAATAATATATTAAATAAAAATTAAATAAAAAATAAAAAAAAATAAAAAGAAATTAAAAAAAAAATAAAAAAATTTTTTTTTTGGGTCAGCTGGGATTCGATGCCACGTTTTCTCTAACCGGTATACACGTTTGTATGTATGTATGTTGTTGTTGTAATGTTGTTTTTGTGAAAAAAATCGATGTCGGGGGGCTTCAAAAAGTTGATTTCAACATTCACACGGACAGACTGACAGAGCTTAATCGACTCCCCTATTCATAAGCTTTCAGAAAATATATATTTTATGGGGCCGGAAATGAAAATTGTAGAAATTTCACACGGAATGACAAACCTATATATACCCTTTTTCACTGTGTGAAGGGTATAATAAAATCCCATTTAAGTAACTTAAAATATTTTACTAACTTTTTAACATAAACATTTAAGTTATTGGACTAGGTTAAGGCGCAAAGTTTAAGGTTAGATTTTTTAAATAAAATATATACAAATATTTTTTTTTAATTCTTACTAATTATTTAAAACAGAAATTAAGCTTTTTTTAATTTAACAATTTTTTTTATTTGTAGAAGTTTTATTGCAACTTAAATTTTTTGCTAGACAATTACCGTCACAGATTTATTGTTGAGAAATTCCCTGATACTTGTCTTAACGAAGTCAGTGAACTGGTTAAATAATTATTCATATATGTATGTATGTATGTATGTACATAAAACAGCCATGCTTAATGACACGTTAGTGTTCACATAAATAATACGTTAAATTTGAAACTAAATATAAAAACATTTTTTTAATTTATTATTGAATCGAAAAGCCAGTGATTAACCAAGAAGAAAAAGTTAATTAGCCAAGGTCAAACAAAAAGTGGTGAGATTTACAATTACAGAGCATATAATTTTTTTATGTCTTATACAATTGTTGAATTCAAACCGTTTTCTTTGTATTGTGTATATAAACACTAAAACACAATTGATTCGGTGTTTTTCCTGAAATATTCAAAATAGAATTTTGTCAGCTTTTGAGAAGGAATACAATACAATAGAAAGAAATTATAAATTCATGATGACAGCCACTACAAAATAGCATACAATAAATTTATATAACAAATAAAAGAGCTTGTCTAGTAGGGTAGAGTAAACTTTGAAAAAGTGTTAAATCCAAGATGTCGTCTAAGCCAAAATGGCGGAAAATTTTATTCTTAACCATATCAATATGGTAAAAATGGCGTCGGAATTAAGAAAGCATAGTGACGTATAACGTTAAATCTGAAATTTAGGTTACGATATGATCGATTTATTTATGTAAATTATCAGATTCGGTACGGCCGAAAATAATAATGTCTTATAAATTAATTAATTTAATAATTAATGTCTAATAAATTAGTAAACAATAATTAAAACAAACAAGTAAGACTGCTATATTCGGCCATGCCGAATCTTATATACCCTTCACAACATGTAGTCATGTAATAACAGTTGCTTGTATCACTATTCATCCCATATGAAATACGTACACGTAAATATGTTAAAAAAAAAAAAAAAAAAAAATTTAAAAAAAAATTTAAAAAAAAAATTTAAAAAAAAAATTTAAAAAAAAAATTAAAAAAAAAAAATTATTATATATATAATATACATATATAAAACAAAAATAAAATTAAAAAAAATATTAAAAAATTAAAAAAAAAAATAATAAAAATATAAATAATATATTAAATAAAAAATAAAAAAAAAAAAATTAAAAAAAATTTTTAAAAAAATTAAAAAAAAATTTTTTTTTGGCTCAGTTGGGATTCGATGCCACGTTTTCTCTAACCAGTATACACGTTTGTATGTATGTATGTTGTTGTTGTAATGTTGTTTTTGTGAAAAAAAATCGAGGTGGTCGTGGGTTTTTGCTATATCTCAGTTGTTTATGTACCGATGTTTCTCATTTTCAATACCGATCTACTCCCGAATATTTCTGATATTTTAATACCTTATCCGGGTCCAACCTATGTCGGGGGGCTTCAAAAAGTTGATTTCAACATACACACGGACAGACGGTCAGACGGACAGACTGACAGGGCTTAATCGACTCCCCTATTCATAAGCTTTCAGAAAATATATACTTTATGGGGTCGGAAATGAAAATTGTAGAAATTTCACACGGAATGACAAACCTATATATACCCTTTTTCACTGTGTGAAGGGTATAAAAATATATAGATCATTTAACGTAAAAATTAAAGCGTTTTAGCTACAATTTGAGTTTAACTAAATCACAGATTATACTTTAATTGATTTACATATGTCATAAGAGAGGAGGGCTTTTTTAGTTATACATATTTTGAACCAAGTTTCTCCACAAATATCAAGTGTAAAATCATCCTTGACTGCTTTATACATACATACATACATAATATCAGAATTAAGTTTCACATCTCTAGAATTTGCGTTTGGGCTGTGCGATCACTCAGTAAGCCGCCAGTCAGTCACTCTGACTGGTTATTAGATTATTGTATTATTGACTTAATAGTATTGAAAGTTCTTGTTTCACAGCCCCTTGCTTAAAAGCTTGAAAAATATAGTGCATAAAGTCAAAATTAAATTTTATAGGGGTGTGTCATTCAGAAACCATAAAGGGGAAGTTAAACCCTAATGTCTATTTACCCCAATGACGGTTTGTTATCAAATGTATTTATAAAAATTAAATAAGCATATGAAATAAGCATTTTTATAACATGTATAAGGAAGTGTAAAATTGCAATGAGACAACCGATACAACTTTACGGTGGGATTGTGAATTGAATACCTGTTTAAAACAAAAATGTCTATGTATTTGACAAACAATTGTGAGAAATGACTAATTATTTCATTATTAACAATGGTATTGTGTTTATGGCAAATATTATTTTATTGTCGTTTTTTTATTTTAAATAAATGTTGTTATCAATAAATGAAATACTCAAAATCACCACTTCAAAATTATTTTATTATCATTTTTATTGGCAGAAACAACCAAAAAAAAACTTCGTAAAAAAGTTAGAAAAAAATTCGGCTGTAAGAAATGTCGAGAAATATAAGGTGATCCAACCAAAACGCAATTATAAATAAAATAAAAAGTTTTCAGAGAATTATCTTAGTATTTTTTATTATGATAGAATTATCTATGACAATAATGTGCGAAACAAAATATCGGCCAATCAAAATCGCCACGGCGTGAGATAACACTGCCAATGATGCTGCCAGCCCATAAACCGCAAAAAACAGTCACTTTTTGTGATTGCATCAGCTTTTCGAAAAGTGAGCCTTGTCGCTGAAGATGATTTTCTTTGTATGCTTGATTCTGTTGCCGATCGGCTCATAGCCGATATCGAAAAACCCAAATAAGGCATTAGATAGCCCGAGCTCCCAAGCAAGGTAAATTTGCATGAATCAAAAATTAATGTAAGTAAATTGCTACCTGTGGCATGTTGGATGAATTGTCACAGGGGCTATGGTGAGGGGCATGGCCCCAACCCAGTGATTAAGGCTATCGTCGGATTATGATACTACGTGTCGGTGCCGACGGTAATCTGTACCATGTCACGTCTGTCCGTTCAACCAACTACTCGCCATATAGACAACGCTTGAAATGGCTTAGTTATAAACATGTAAATATAAGTTTTTATTCAAAATGTTCAATAATGTAATATTCGTGAGATGTTGAATTATTGATCACGATAAAGAGTCGTAATTAACAGCATTTCTATCGCGAACAAAAGCAATGTCTTCTGCAGAACAAGCTTGGCGAAAGAAGTGTCAAATTACGTTGGGCAAAAACTTGACGTTAAGGTGTGACCCACAATGAACATCGTGCATTATGGTTGCACCACCCTTTATAATTTAAAATTAAACTTTACTGGAAATTAATGTATCATCATACTTTTTGTATTTTCTTGTTAATAATTTGTTAATTGCAAATTAATCCTTTTTAATAATTTGTTCCGTTTTACAATATTTCTAAATTAAAAAAAAATATGATGAATTACTAAACATGAGTGGTTACTTCCTAACTATATATTTATATTATACAGTTTGTAGGTATTTGATAAAACCACTTATTTCTAAAAAGTGAATGATAAACTGAACTGCGACAACGTGATTTTTTATTAAATTTGAATCAATTTTATTTTCTTAATTTAGATACTCAATTTTTCACCTTGTTACCATATTTTCATTAAAATATACAACCACTACGTCTTTGTTGTTTCGGCGCAACGAAAAAATAATAATAAACGTTACTGCCATCGATCTAAATTTGGGCCGTGCTTATTAAACAGTCCAACTACTGTCGCAATTTTGCTTCAATAAAATAAAGTATTTTTTTAGTTGTTAAAATTTTTTTAATTTTGATTATCTCTGGAAAAAAACTAAATTTGGGATATTCCTTGTTAGCCATGCACACATTCTCTGAATGAAAAACATTTCAATTAAATCAATTATGTATTTCTTCATTATTTTTATACCCTTCACCTGTGGTGCACAAGGGTATATATAGCTTTGTCATTCCGTTTGTAATTTAATTTAATTTTTAGAAGCAACTATATGTTCCTCAGATCTGTATATGGTATCAATCTCTTGGAAATATCCAGGAATGAATCGCTATTGAAATTCAGCACAATCGACCCATAACTTTCTGAGATATGAGCAAAAAACTACGACCACCTCGTTTTTTTCCAAAATTACAACAACAACATACATACATACTGGTTAGAGTAAACGTGGCATCGAATTCCAGCTGAGCCAAAAAATTTTATTTTATTTAATATATTATTTATATCTCATTATTATTTTAATTTTTTATATAAATTTTTTTTAAAAAATTGTTAAAAAATTTTTTTAAATTTTTTTTTAATTTTTTTTTGTAATTTTTTTTATTATTATTTTTAATATATTTTTTTTTGTATTTTTTTTAATATGTTTTTTACATGTGTGTACATAGGTATTTTATATGAGATGAATGGTGATACAAACAATTGTTATTGCATGACTACACGTTGTGAAGGGTATATACGATTCGGCACGGCCGAATATAGCACTGTTACTTGTTATTTACAAATTTTGATATTTTTACTTACTTGCATGCATATTTACGCGAAATGTTTATTTGAATTCAATGTCAATGAATTTTTGCAACACCGAAACTAACTATTTACAACTTAACTTGAAAATTTTAATTGAATTTTTATTTTTGTTGAACTTTTTTTTTTATATTAACATTTTGTATATACAATATTGACAATTGATAGACATAAACATTATATAAAATATACTTATTTTATAAATTGCAATAGTTTTCCTTAAACATATTAAAGTTTATGCATTTATTTGTAAAAAAAAAAAAATGATCTGTTGAATATTACCAAAGTCAAAAAATATAGATATGTATTTATATATGCATGTACATATGTATGTAAACAAATAATAACGCAAGGCAATTTCAAGGTTTTAAACAACAAATTTTCTATTAAATACAACTCAAATACTTCGTAACTCTTGGCAACTCTATTGAATGTACTAATGATAAAACAAATCAAAGCAAATTATTTTCACTGCATCAAAAAACAAAAACTATAATATGTGTACGTAAAATGTATCTATATAAATATAGACAAAGAGTATCTGTATTAAAAAATATGTAAAATAACAAAAGTTAATAAATAAAGAGCTTTGAAAGAATCAAATCGATATAGGCATGCATATTTTATTAAATTCACTAAACTCAACACCACTAGGTAAGAGGTAACTAATATTTTAAAATCAACAAGTAAGAGTGTTGTATTCGGCCTTGCCGAATCTGATAATACCCTTCACCATCACATATTATCTCACATCGTAGCTTAACCTATATTTCATGTTATTCCCCTTTTTTCTTTATTATTTCCGACGTCATCCTCGATTTTGAATTTTCAGGTAGTAAAGTGTATTCAACTAGTCAAGCCCTTTAATTTGATACCCATATTGATGGGGTTAAAAAAATTTTATGCGCCATTTTCTTTTAGGCGCCATCTTGGATTTAACATTTAAGAAAATTTACTGTATTCTACTGGTCAAGCCCTTTAATTTGATACCAATATTGAGGGGGTTCAAGAAGTAACATTTTAAAATACCAGATTTGGCTCATATATAAATTTATTGTCCGCCATTTTGTAGTGGCGGCCAACATAAATTTAAAGTTTTTTATAGTGCTTTTATTGTTCTAGTCAAGTCCTTTCAGATGATACTAATATTGACTCTCTCGGTTGTCTAGAAGCTAAAAAAAAATTGATTTTCGTTTGTAAATTTTTAGAATATATATTTAAAAAAAATTTTTTGCCTATAACTTTACCGATAAGAGCCCGATTTATCCAAGATTGTACACGAATATCTCTAGAAAAATGTTATATCTATAAATAGTAGCAAACGTACCTATAAATTATTCTATGGCTGAAAATTTTTAATTTTGGTGGTTAAAACATAGGAAAAAACAGAGGCAGTCGTGTTTATTTGCTCATATATCAGAAAGTTATCGGGCGATTGTGCTAAATTTCAATAGCGATTCATTTCCGGATATTTCCAAAAGATTGATATCATACACACATCTGAGGAACATATGGTTGCTTCTAAAAGTTGATTTCAACCAACACACGGGCAGACGGACAGACGGCTTTCAAAAAATATATACTGTATGGGGTCGGAAATGAAAATTGTAGATATTACAACGGAATGACAAAGCTATATATACCCTTGTGCACCACAGGTGAAGGGTATAAAAACGACAAGTGAAGGGTATAAAAATAAACAACTGCGTTACTAGTATGAATGATGATAAAAAAAATGCAATCATTAAATCACTTATTGCTTAACTACAAACTCTTGTTTGAAAATGGCATGGTTCATTATTGCATTACATAGGATCATTTCAGTACAGTACATTTCAGCTACAATGGATAATGTAATCTGCAGAGAAGACAGATATGGAGCTGCCAATTTTTTTAGCCCAATCATTTCTAGGAAAAAATATAAATCATACATACATATGTATTACACATCGATGGTCACAAGAAGAAAGGCCCTAACTTGTATTTTTTTAAGAAATTGAGTTTTTCAGTGATTCCAATACATTTCACATAATTACACCTCGATACAAAAATTTAATGCAAATTTAACAAAAATAACGCTTTTACAAGAAATTTTACAAAAGAAATTACATTATGATAATACTTTTTTGCCTTCTCTGTTGTCAAGATAACAAAATTACTTTTCTGATCAAAAGCACGTTTTTTACAAAATAATAAACAATGTATTCTTAAAACATTTAACTTAGCGATTTAAACGTAAAAACATTTTAGTATATTGTGTTAACTAATATTTTGGAACTAACTAAACAACAAATTGTCATTAATGGGATTTACGGATATGACAATAAAATGGTAAAGATCTTATTTGTCTCATAGAACTCAATAAGTTAAGTTTGGAATTGCTACATTTAATGCTATCGAGGTTTCGCAAGGAAGTCATCTTGGCCCAATTTTATTCATCTTATTTATAAATGATCTACCTCCAGTTATTCAGCTCTCTAAAGTTTTGATGTATGCCTATGATGTAATTTTTTTTCGTTATTTTAATAAATCTGAAGATCAACTTTTCCTTCAGTCTGATATTGACAAATTGGTTAATTGGTGTGAAATTAACTTAATGGAGCTGAATATAAAAAAATGTAAGCACATGTCCATTTTCAGAATTATGAAATTGAATTTATTTTATCGCATTAATGATTATAAACTTGATAAAGATCTGAACTCTTTTGATCTTGGTATTTTACCTGATCACCAGTTAAATTTTCGTGACCATATTTTGTTAATTGTTAGCAAAGCAAATGGTGTTCTTGGATTTATCAAGAGATGGTGCAAAGAATTTCTAAATTCTTATATTACCTATTTTAAGAAAACGGATCAATTATACAGGATCCTTACATATTAATGTGCTCTTTTTAGAATATGAAAGATCACTTTGAGTGAAAATTTGTATGTAACAAAAACTTATTATTAAATTCTGTTGTTAAGTAATGAATTGAAAATTATGAAATCATACATAAATAATATGCATATACTCACATGTGAATACTATTAATGTTTATAATGCTAATTGTATACAATTGACTTGTAGTTTAATTTTTTCTTTACTGTTGATTTTACCTGATTGAAATGTCAGAACTTGGAGTTGACAACAAAAGTGGTTTTGTGAATAGTTGTTTATTCTTTCTCTTTTTTAAATACATACATACATAAATACATACAATGTTTTGTTGTTCTATTTTTAAAAACATTCTTGTAATTATTATGAGACAACAAGCATTATTCTACTTCTAGGTATATGGTGGCAAAAACTTTTGTCCTCTTACACCCTCTCGCCTTTAATATCTTTTGCTTATAACTTTTAACGCGGAAATCACAGTATAATAAAAACACAGATCGCAAACAAAAACACGTTTGACTAGGGATTAAATAATTCTTACAAGGAATTTCATCTTGTTTGTTTTCAAATGCAAAAAATATTAAAAATAATTTTACCTAAGTAATCCAAAATTTCCAGATTTAAGAATATTTAACATGTACTTTCCAATTCTTGTTTTTTAGGGTTTTTTTTGTCGTCAGATCCTTGATGTTAGAAAAATATATGAGCTTTTACTGATAACAAATAAAATTGTGGTAAATTGAATTGATTAAAAATTAATTTTGTTTATATATCTACTAGTTTTTTTGTTTAAAACAAACATGTACAGAAATCAAATAATATTTCGTTATTTCATGCACAATAAACGCAATTGTATTAATAAATCAGCATTTGCACAAGAAAATACTAAAAGTGTTTAATAAACAGCAAAGTTAAACTTTATTGATGTGTATTTTTCCATAAATAATTTAATACCAGCATTTAAGTTTTCAATTCAATTTAATAAATTTGTTTATACCAGTTAATACTTTACAAGTACAACAAACATATTAATACCATTTTATTTATGGAGGGGGCTTAATTTTAGAACTGTTTAATAGTTGTTACTTGTTATTATAAATTTGAATTAAAAAACAAAACGAAAACTCGAAAATGAAGGCTAATTTTAAGACGCCGCCATCACCATATATTTAACATATATTTTAGCTTTTAATAACTAATATGTACAAACATACATACATATATATTTATATCTATACAGCTGTATGTATGCGAATAGTCATAAGTATAAATTATAATTTTTATAATTTTTGATAAGAAACAAAAACTGTGTTTTACTTAAAAAAAAAAAAAAACAAATGAGGTTTAGGTTTTCAATTTGTTTATAATTTACTTACCTGTATTTGATTAATTTTAGAATTGCAAATTTTTCTCGCTTTTTTAATAAATTATATTTACTGTTTTTTATACCCGCCACCAAAAAATGGTGGGGGTATATTCATTTTGTCATGCCGTTTGTAACACATCGAAAAAATATCCACTTTAGACCCCATAAAGTATATATTTTCTGAATCGGTGTTTCATTTTATGATGATCTAACAATGTCCGTCCCTTTGTCCGTCTGTTGAAAGCATGATAGAACTCGAATCGAAAAAGCTAGGAGGCTCGCTCAAATATTTCTTATACACTTGGTTTGTTTAGTATTGAAAATGGGCTAAAAAGGAATATTAGGAAGAGAATTATAGCTCGTAATGCAAGAGTATGTCAAAAAAAAACATGTCCTTCCAACATCAAATAAAATGCAATTATATCCAAACGCATTAACATAGAGCCATGAAATTTCGAATGTATATTTCATGAGTAAAAAAAATAATTCCCCTGAAAATTGTTTAAATGCGTGTATTAGGAAAGGAGTTATAGATCAAAGTGTAAGAAAATTTTCGGTATATTCAAAATTTAAAACGTAATAAAACGGACAAAATTAGATGTGTGATTCTGAAATTTTTCAAGCATTGCTTTTTGGTCAAAGGCTTTGCACTAACGGAAAATAAATGTAAAACGTCCACTTTTATACCCACCTATTATATAACGCTTTATCTTAAATTGATAAAATTTCTCTATGAATAAAGACTCTATATTGAAATATCTGAGATAAATTTATTAGCAGAAACTACTTCGACACGCCTACTATAACGCCTACTTTTCACGTAAACTAGAGGTATGATGATGAAATTTCGAAAATTTCTAGTCAATGTCATTGTTATGCCAGAAAATATAGGTGACGCGACCACTTTAACGCCTACCTCCCATATAATGCTTTATTTTAAATTCATATAATTTCTCTATAGACAAAGTTTTTGGAAGTGTAAAGAACTTATTGAAATATCTAAGTTGTATTTATTAGCAGAAACTATATTGACACGCCTACTTTACCGCCCACTTTCATTGGAAGACTAAATTCACTAAAACAAGTAAGAGTGCTATATTCGGCCGTGCCGAACAATGCTTTGTATCACCATTCATCTCATTAATTTGAAATACGTACATACATAAAGTCTTTAAAATAAATTTATCCGCTTAAAAACATTCCATTGTAAAATTATAAATTGAGTATGTATTAAAAAACATAAAAAAAAAATTTTTGTCTTAACTGGTATTCGAACATACGTTCATCCAGTTTGTATTGGTGTGAAAAGATGAGGTGGTCTAGGTTTTTTCATCATATCTCATCGATATGCTCCCGTATATTTCTGATATTTTGGTACCTTACATGGGTCTTGGAAATCACTAGGGGCTTTAAAAACATACACATGAAGATACTGACAGATGGACAATGCTTAATTGACTTCAATATTCATAAGTTTTCAGAAAATATATACTTTATGGAGTCGGAAATGAAAATTGAAAATTGAAATTTCACACGGAATGACAAACCTATATAAACTCTTACACTCACTGTGAAGGGTATAAAAAGAACAAGATTGAGCATTGCATTGAATATGCAGTTGTTTGTGACAAAAACATATTTATTCAACAGATAGTCTTGATTCGTCAGTGTTTTTATACCCTTCACCTGTGGTGCACAAGGGTATATATAGCTTTGTCATTCCATTTGTAATTTCTACAATTTTCATTTCCGACCCCATAAAGTATATATTTTCTGAAAGCTTATGAATAGAGGAGTCGATTAAGCCCTGACCGTCTGCCCGTCTGTCCGTGTGTTGGTTGAAATCAACTTTTAGAAGCAACTATATGTTCCTCAGATCTGAGTATGGTATCAATCTTTTGGAAATATCCAGGAATGAATCGCTATTGAAATTCAGCACAATCGCCCCATAACTTTCTGAGATATGAGCAAAAAACTACGACCACCTCGTTTTTTTCACAATTACAACAACAACATACATACATACTGGTTAGAGTAAACGTGGCATCGAAGCCCAGCTGAGCCAAAAAAAATTTTTTTTATTTTTTATATTATTTATATTTTTTTTTTAAATTTTTTAAAATTTTTTTTTTTTAAATTTTTTTATTGCTTTTTTTATTTTAAAGACATATTTTTTTTTTGTAATTTTTTTTTTTTTTTTGGAAACATACATACGTAAACTCAATTTATAATTCTGCAATGGGATGTTTTGTATGTATATGTATGTATGTACGTATTTCATATAAAATGAATGGTGATACAAACAATTGTTATTGCATGATTACACGTTGTGAAGGGTATATAAGATTCGGCACCGCCGAATATAGCACTTTTACTTTTCTTTACTTATTTTTAACTTCAACTTTTAAAGTTTATAGCATGGTGTAATTACATAAGGTGATAGCGTAAATAGAGAATATTTTTGTCTCTCTTTTTTATATATGGAATTTGACGATTCTTGGCACTGAAATCTCTTTTTTGTCTATGAAGTTTGACAAACATTGGGTCACAAACAAATAATTAGCTGGGCTGGCACCACCACCTGTAAAAGTGTACCCTGTCAATAGATTAAAGCAATTCTTTCTTATCTCTCATTTAATTCAAATGTCAATTACATACATACTAAACCCCATACCTAAACAAGAGCGTTGAGCGTCAAGCGTTGGAGTTTTACATGTGTTTTGTTTTTGTTACAATAACAAAATACATGCAAAATTGCAACGCTTGACGCTCAACGCTCTTGTTTAGGTATGGGCCTTATTAAAAATATTCTCTCCAAACTGTAATTACCTGATGAATAAATATGCTTTGGTTTGTGAAGTATAGAAAAATTTTACAGCAAACACACAGGTCCTAAAATGAAGTCGAAATAATAAAATGCATTGTAGAAAATTAGTGTACAAATCTATTAACTGACATTCGAAAAGGAATAACTGCGTAAGTCGACATAAGCAAAAATTTTGATAACAACACCGTTGTAATCCCGCAATACAAAACTTATTTTCAACTATTTTTAAAAAGTTTACAGAATGTTATGGCGCAAAAACTTTTTACCTATATTTTTTCAACGAACAATATCATTTAAAAATAATAACGTATTTAAATACCGTTGTTATCTTTAAATTGTACAGTTCGGAATTTATATAATAGTCTTTATTTGGAAAAAAATCATTTTATTGAAATAGACTCAAGAATTCAAAATGTTTTTCTGAAAAACTATAAAAACAGATATAAGCAGTTTTTCCTTATTCCCACAGAATTGACTTAATATGTTTACGTCATAATTTAATAGAGACTTGGCATTACCTTTTCTTTTAAAAATATATTTCGTATGTCTGGCATTACTATTCCAGCTGTTTTCTTGCTATGTACTAAATGTCAGACATCAGTTGCTGTTTTTGTTTCATTTTAGTTGAGTGTAGTGGATTTTTTGTTTTGATTTTCGCTAAGAAAAAATAATATCGTATAAAATAGTTAAATGCAAAAAAAAAATACTAAAATAAGTAATACAAACATACATGTGAAAATTAACTAAAAAATATATGTATACTGATTAAAGAGAAATATAGTTTATGCGAACATTTGTAAGTGTTAAAAATCAAATGTTTTTTAAAGAGTAGCGAATATTGCTACAAAATGTATGGGTTTATATTTTTTTGTTGTAGAAATGTGCAAATTATTTAATATTTAATGAACCATAATTTATGTGATCAAAAAAACTAAAATGCAAAAGTTGTAACTTTAAATATAATTAAAAACTGCGCAATCCCATGACGTCACATATATAAAATTAATATATCTAATTATTGGTTTTTAATTTTTGCTATATTAATAGGTATAAATATTTTCAATCTACACAAATTATTTTTTTTATTTTATTATAACAATAAATATTAATAAGTACAATAGATACGATTTAACTTTTGCTTTCTCTTTTGTGTTTGTCTTATCTCTTACAGTTCCATGAAATTGTTCCCGATATGGATGACGAATTTATGTTTAATGAAAAACAATCAATACGAGAATCTGCACGTTCTCTAAAGAAATACGGAAGCACTTGCTGTAACCACCAGGTACGCACCAATGAAACCCTGGTGCGACATGATGTCGAGAAGACGGACACATTACAGGGCATTGCTCTAAAATATGGTTGCACTGTAAGTATTTACTTTTATTATACCTATATACATATGTATACATACATACATATTGTATTCTTTGTTAAAAATATAAATTTTTACCAAAATTATAAAAGGTACCTACTACATATAGGTACATAAGATGCTGTTATTTTATAAACTCGATATTCATATTCTTATCACTTATAATATTTAAATATTGTATAGCAATATTTTTGTTAATGTGTTAAACTTTTTATCTTAAATTAAGTTTGAGGATGTTATATACATACCTACCTACATCTTGTATTTTTATACCCTTCACCTGTGGTGCACAAGGGTATATATAGCTTTGTCATTCCGTTTGTAATTTCTACAATTTTCATTTCCGACCCCATAAAGTATATATTTTCTGAAAGCTTATGAATAGAGGAGTCGATTAAGCCCTGACCGTCTGTCCGTCTGCCCGTGTGTTGGTTGAAATCAACTTTTAGGAGCAACTATATGTTCCTCAGATCTGTATATGGTATCAATCTCTTGGAAATATCCAGGAATGAATCGCTATTGAAATTCGGCACAATCGCCCCATAACTTTCTGAGATATAAGCAAAAAACCACGACCACCTCGTTTTTTTTCACAATTCCAACAACAACATACATACATGTAAAAAACATACCAAACAAAAAAAATTTAAAAAAAAAATATTAAAAATAAGAAAAAAATAATAAAAAAAAGTACAAAAAAAAATTTAAAAAAAATATAAAAAAAAATAATAAAATATAAATAATATATTAAATAAAATAAAAATTTTTTGGCTCAGCTGGGATTCGATGCCATATTTATTCTAACGTGTACGTATGCACGTATTTTATATGGGATGAATGGTGATACAAACAATTGTTATTGCATGACTACACGTTGTGAAGGGTATATAAGATTCGGCACGGCCGAATATAGCACTGTTACTTGTTTTAACAGGTGTAGTTAGTACCTACTGCCTTTTTATCTCATATATTTACGAAAGAATTTACAAACACAGATTGCAACCTTTGGTAGTCTGTAATCTAATCTTAACTTCTAAGAAATAGGAAAAAAATTAAATATCGTAGTACATATATACATGTGTATATAGTATATGTTGTTTATAGGCAACGTTTGGTTAAGTGTACATTTAACATGTGCTAAGTCGTCTTACTAAAAGAAAGCGTATTCTAAATAATCTTGCATATGCCTAAATTAACTATTTCTGTAAACATCACATTAATTTTTTGTTGTTTTAGTGAAATTCTATATTCTTTATTGTAATTTGTATTTAAAATTAAATTTGTACAACAAATGTTTATTTTATGATGCCCATATGCCTCACTAAACAATGAATGACAGTATTTGAATAAGAACAGAAACGTTCATATATTTAACTAGTCAAAATATATTTAGATAAGATTTGGAAAGTAAAATTCTATGTAAACAGTGAGCAGACAGAAGAAATGTTAAAGTTTTAAATCACGAGTTTTCAACAAAACATCGTTTCTAGAATAATGAAGAGTTGTTTATTAATAGTACTTTAGGTTCTGTTCATTGGAAAAAATATACAGATTTAGCTTGGCATGAACACGGCTAATGATACAAAATATGTATCTTAATTTAATATAATGCATTTTAAACGAATTGTATACATCAATACATACTTATGTATTATCATTTCTGTATGCGAGCTAAATTTTTCGAAAATTGTTTTTCAAATCTTATTATGGACCACATACACTTTTATTAAAAATTTTAATGAAGAATAGGTTAAAAAAATAGAATAGAAAACATAACAAAACATCATCAGTCAAGTTAGATGGCATTGGATAATAATATAATATATTTATGTTACTATAATATTAATCTTTTTTTTTTTAATTCTAAAATACTATTAGGATTTTTATAAAAAAAAAAAATAACAAGGAAGAGTGCTATATTCGGCCGTGCCGAATGTTATATACCCTTCACAACGTGTAGTCATGCAATAAAAATTGTTTATATCACCATTCATCTCATATGAAATACGTACATCCATACATATAAAAAACATACATATATAAAAACATCCCATTGTAAAATTATAAATTGAGTTTACGTACATATGTACTATGTACATATGTATGTTTCAAAAAAAAATTAAAAAAATAAATATTAAAAAATTTAAAAAAAATAATAAAAATACATATAAATAATATATAAAATAAAAAAAAAAATTTTTTTTTGGCTCAGATGGGTTCGACGCCACGTTTATATAAACCAATATACCACGTTTGTATGTATGTGATGTATGTTATTGTACTGAAAAAAATTATGTAGTCGTGGTTTTTTGCTCATATCTCAGTTGTTTATGTATCGATGTTTCTGATTTTTAATACCGATCTACTCCCGAATATTTCTGATATATTAATTTACCTCACCGGGGTCCAGGCGATATCGGGGGGCTTCAAAAAGTTAATTTCAACATACATACGGACAGACTGACAGAGCTTAAACGACTCCCCTATTCATAAACTTTAAAAAAATATATACTTTATGAGGTTGGAAATGAAAATTGTAGAAATTTCACACGGAATGACAAAGCTATATATACCCTTTTTCACTGTGTGAAGGGTATACAAAAAAATATCGTAATTATGAACCGATTACATTAATGATTTCATTTATTTTTTTCTCCTTGCAGACCGAACAAATACGCCGATCCAATCGTTTATTTGCCTCGGACAGTTTATTTTTACGTCAATTTTTATTAGTACCCGTTGAAAAATCTTCCCCATATTATCCAAATCCCTCAACAATTTCCACAAATGAAAATGAGAATAATTTTAATAATATAATAGAAAATGTTGTGAGTGGTGGAGATCCTTTAAATTGTACTACATCTTCAACTTTATCCTCAGCCTCTGCCTCGTCATCATCAATGTGTAGTGACACCAATCCACGTCCTGCGACCTTGCCCACCCGGCCTTATTCCATAGCTGGTGAACTGCTAATGCAGAACACTGAGAAACAGTCCACCTTGGGTAATTGCAATAATAGCAATAATAAACAGAGTAAATCGCTAGATTCAGTGGCTGCGGTAACCACGCCGGAGGATGATAGTCGACGCAGTATAAATGAATTTTTAAGTAAAATCGATAATACGATTTCAGAGTCACGCAAATATGTAGAAAAATCAAAAGAGTAAGTTACAAATCTTTTATATATTTTTTAACATCATGCCTGTTCTGCAGGCTTACTCGGAAGTTCGATTCGAAAAATAATTCTTTCGACAAAAAAATATAGACTCTTATTATAAACTATTTTCGATATTAATTTGGTATTAAAACGTGTCTAACTAATATTGTAAATTTAATTGAATTTCAAAATTTACTGTTTAAGAGAAGATTTTATATTAGTTATCTAGTTTTTTTACTTTTTCTTTTCATCTAAATATAAACAAAAAAATATTTAAGGTTGAGGTAATTTTTGTAATAAAAAGTATGTTTTTCAATTTTTATAATTGTTTCCGATATTTCTCTATTTCGTGGTGATGATGCGGAGTAGTGAAATATTGAGAAATATAAAAATAACATTATTTTTATTTATTTATTTATTTATTTATTTATTTAATATCAATACAATGAAAGCCTTACAAAAAAGACCTCAAGCTTAAATAATTTTTGTAAATAATAAAAAAAAAGATTTTTTATGGTTTTGCATTTTTTTTTTCAGAACGATCTGTAAACAGAATGATGACGATTTGTTTGTTTCTGCTGATGTTGTGCCCCGTCAACGAAATAACAATTTGAATAATTCCTATAAGAAAACACAAAATCTGCAGTCTCATCATATACGTCACAGTTCAACTGGTAGTAATTCCGATAGCGCCCAATTGCTTAATACAACACAGTTAAGAAAAGTTCAAAACTCCTTAAAAAAATTAGAGAAACAACAAGATGATTTTTTTGAATTGTAGCATAACGCTATCATTACCTATAAACACACAATCAATACTGGCTACTTATAATAATAATAATAAAATTAACAATACGAAAATTTTAATATTTGTAAATTAAAGGAAGGTGTAATAACTTTATTTTATTTTAATTATAACTAATACATAATCATAATATTAATCAAGTATAATATAAAGAAAAAAATATATTTAGCACCATTTCACCAGCAGATAACACAATACAAGAACAAACACCTTAAATTGTTTTCTATAATGTGAAAAATTCTTAATTTTAATGATTTGAAAATTGTATTTTATTTTACAATCTGCAAAATACAATTTTCTACGGGAGAAATTAAATTTATATATGTATAATGAAAGTATTTTTATTTGTGATTAAAAAAAATGAATAAAAAAAATCAATTAAATAATACAGTCTTCTTGAATTATTTATAAAAAATATGTGATGTAAAAAACAGAAACAAAAAAATGTTATAAAATTGACTTGCAGCTTTTATCTTTTAATCTTTTTTTTTAACTTACTCTAAGTTTATTAAATTTAATTTAAATTTTTGTCTATATATTTTATACCTATTTAATTTTTTTAATTTATAATATTTTAGTTTAAAATGTGTAAATGCAAAATATTATTTACTTTAAACTCATTTTCTTTTCCTTTATCAACCCACTACATGAACACATTTCATTGCCATTCACTCTGTATTGTTTTTCATTTATTTTTAATAAAGTATTAATTTTTATTATACACATATCCCAAATCGTTTTCTTTAATTTGAAAATACTTATTTTCTATTAACGTAAGCTACCTTTATAGATAGCAGTATCTTATGCATGGGTATATACATATATAAGAATGTACATGTATTTTATATATTACTAGAAAGGCCCGGCGCGCGTTGCTACGCCCCTTAATGAATAAAAATGCGTTCTCAATTTTAATTGAATATCAATTGCAAAAAGCTAAAAATTATAACTTTTTTTGAATGGGCGTAACACTGCCCACTTTTCTAATCAAGAAATTTTATAGTCGTGACAACTCAATATGTGTGCAAAGTTTCAGAAAAATCGGTGAAATTCAAGTAGCTGAATATGACAATTTTTCTTATGGGCGTGGCACTGCCCAACTTTCTAATCACGAAATTGTAAAGTCATGGCAACTCAATATGTGTGCAAAGTTTCCCAAAAATCGGTCTAGAGCAAGTACCGCAAAATTATATCTTTTTTTATGGGCGTGGCCCTGCCCACTTTTCTAATCTCGAAATTATATAACCATGAGACTTCAATATGTGTGTGAAAATTTTTAGAAAAATCCTTGAAGTTTAAGTAGCTGAAAATGATAACTTTTTTTATGGGCGTGGCACTGCCCACTTTTCTAATCACGAAATGATTTAGTCATGACAGCTCGATATGTGTGCAAAGTTTCAAAAAAATCGGTCTGGTGGAAGTACCTCAAAATTAAAACCTTTTTTTATGGGCATGGCCCTGCCCACTTTTCTAATCACGAAATTATATGGTTATGACAGCTTAGTATGTGTGCATAGTTTCAGAAAAATCGGTCCAGTGCAAGTACCTCAAAATTAAAACTTTTTTATCACGAAATTATTTAGTCATAACATTGCTCATGCAAATGTAGATATTTTACATGTTGAAAAATTATACATATATTTGAATTCAACGCGTTAAAATCTAGTCGATTTTTGCTGCAGACAGGTGGTGTAATTTGTATTACATACATATGTATATGTATGTATGTATGAAGAAGATTAGATTGATTATACGTATGAAATGAAATGAAAAAAGTCATCGTAAAAATGAAAAAGATTTTTGGTACTAGCTTTAAAAAAGAATTTCAAAATGTCATGACCTTGAAAGTCATCGCGAAAATATGGCTTTTTTGATTATTTAAATTTGTGAGAAATTTAAAGTTTATTCTTACACAATTAACTACTTGAGAGGGAGACGCGAAATTCTCGAAGTCAGGTGAAAAGGTCCTGATAGCCCTTAAGGGATAATGGTAATGACTTGCGAGCTCTTGACCCGACCAGAGCTGAATTACGAATAGATTAGCTAACTTTATTTAGAACAGCTGTTCAATGGAGGAAACAAAAATTCGGTAATAATTCATAATTCCTAAAAAATTTATAATAAAAACCAAACTTTAAATTAATCCTACTAATATAATAAATGTGAATGTTTGTATATTTGGGTATTTGTTACTCAATCACGCAAAAACAGCTGAACGAAACTAAATGAAATTCGGCACATACTAGGTAGGTAGATAACAACCTAGATTAACACATAGGCTACTTTTTATCACGATAACCAGGCGAAGTTGTTGGCAAACTCATCATAACACATCCTAAACGGGTTGTTTGTGTTGTAAATATTTTTAATTTTGTTGTTAATACTAAGTATACCTTTTATCCCGATAACTACGCAGACGAAGTCACGGGCACAAGCTAGTTTATAATAAAAACCAAACTTTAAATAAATAAGTAAATAAATAAAATTCACTTCTTATGAACGAACATTGTCAAAAGTTTCAAATTATTATGGAACTCTGTGTTTCTCTATTTAACTTCAATGAACATAAGATAAGTATGATTCACTCACCTCCCCGACACGGCGGATATATTTAATATACTGTTAAATTAATAAGTATTTCTTTTTGTTTTATACCATTTCGTGGTATACAATATTGGTTGTAGGTATACAAAATTCATTACAAAGCTTTTTGAAAATATAATTTTTGAGAGATTTTCACCAAAATTGCAAAATTATGAATTAACTTTAACTCCTAAAAAATGTTTTAAATGTTAAAAAGTGCTGTTTGCATTTTTTGTGCGATATATGTACATCTTTATGTAAATATAAAATACAACTTGATAAAAAAAATATTTATGTATGTACATATACATACATATATGTACGTACATACATACATATATTGACTGCACAAACTTTTCCATTAAAGCTAATGTATGAAAGTAGTTTATATTCACAAAAATTAATTGATGTACATATTCGCATCTCGTATTTTAATAATTTTAAAAATGCTTTTACATTTGATGATGAATAAAACAATACATATTTTAAGAATTTTTAAAATTACGATTATACGACATGATATCATACCTCGTACACCTGCTTAATACATGTTTATAACTAATATTCTCCAAAAAGTGTATGGAAAAAAACCAAAATGAAATTGAATAAATAAAAACATTTTTTTGAACAATACCTCCATCAAGGTGACAAAATTCACTATACCAAATCAAAGTAATAACAATGAGACTATTCAATAATATTGATATATTTATTTAAGAAATTAACTTATAATAGTAGTATTTGTTTTATTTTGCTGACACCACTCTAAATGAATTCATCTTTGTTAAGATATTTTCAAAATGTATTGATAATCAAGTGACAATAACAATCAACAATGTGAAAATAAACATGTTTCCAGTATTTTTGTGAAAGTTGAATTATGCTGATTTTGCGATATTTAAAATATTTTTTTATTTTTTGCAAAGATTTTACACATATAATTTTTATACTAGCTCTGCGTTTTTACTTAAAATCGCTAGATGAAAAAAAAGTATTCTCAATTTGGAGTCTAATAAACTGTGATTTGGGGTTCACAGAAAAAAAAAACAACAAACATCCTTTAAACTATATCTATACTATAAAATTATAAATAATACTATATCTATGAATCTATATGGCTGATATAGAAGATACGTCCCGGAGATATCCTTACAGTATTAATTTTTTTTTTTTCTAAATAAAACTAATCAGGGAAACAAGTTTTTATAAATTTAACGAAAAATTATTTAGTAATTTTAAAAGAACTACGCTATCAAAGTAACGAATGTTTTGTAAGTGTACACATAAAGCACTATTTACAATAACAATTTGTGTTAACAAGCCTTATATTGTTTCTTTTTGTTTTGTTACATACATGTGGTTTACTGATGTGTTAGCAGCAACTTTAAACGCTTATAACTTCTAAAATACTAAAGCGATTTTAATCTACATAGATTGTGTACATCTACAAGATTATTTTTAATGATATATTCTTTATAAAAATCGGTTGTATACGGTGTCTGTGTGCTACAAGAAATCGACTTAGCTATAAGATAACATTTTTGTTTAGGTTTCTAAATTCAAATTCGGCATTTCTTCAAATCAAATATAAGGTGCATAAGGTACATATTTTTAATCAGATACAGGAAGCTCTTTATAAGGTGTACTCAGATTCGAATTTGGCTGTATCCGCATTCTGATATCAATGTCAAACTTCTTACGAACAAAAAAAAATGTTTAAAGGCGAATTTAAAAAAGCAAAAAACTGCTGTTAAACATTTTTAGGGCTTGACTCCGCTTATCCTACATTTCGTTGGTATGGCGAAAAGTTAGACTTGTATTTATTCCAACGGCATGTCATATGAAAAATGTTTGTAAAAATGTATTAAATCAAAAATTAACAAACAGTTTAACAATCTTACATAAAAACATATGTGTGCACATAATTTTAATGTGTTACTTTTTATGTAATGTAATTGAGAACAATATTACCAGTGTCTGCCTTAAAGTTAATTCTAAGTGTTGATGGTACATTAATAATTTGTAACGTTTCTAACATACATCTAGGCTAATAATTAATTTCTGTGTTTAAAACTAAAACTTTTTCAAAATTTGGAAAGTGGTCCAATTTAGAACAGTGAGAGGATAATGCTGTCTTTTGTAAATTTATATTATTCGTATGCCTTTGGTCTGACTTATATCCTGCAATTTTTGTTTGTTGAAGTTGAAAATTTCTAATTGACTTGAATTATTCTTCTGCAAGATTGCGAGTTTCATTTCC
Organism: Phyto melanocephala; assembly: GCA_941918925.1. Taxonomy (NCBI): domain Eukaryota; kingdom Metazoa; phylum Arthropoda; class Insecta; order Diptera; family Rhinophoridae; genus Phyto; species Phyto melanocephala. Next base: position 179,065,845 of record OW799233.1, on the reverse strand, counting down.
TCAAGGTATATCAATTTATTGTTCTTTTGTACTTTACTTTTTATTTCCTTAAAGCGTAGTATCTCGCCCACTTCATGATACTTTATATGTATAATTATATATTTAATCTATTACTTTTTTAAGAGCACCGTATATTTTTTAATACCGATCTCCATTTATTTAGAGTGGTTTTGTAAGAAATCTCCTATTTCTGTTTAGCATAGTCACTTTGTACTTTATTGATGTATCTTGAATTGATGTATCCCTGAAGTAATTTTTTTTTAAACTTAATATGCTTCAAATTAAAGCAAATAAATACTTACATGATGTGTACATTTCTCTAACAACAACGAAGTGAAAAAAATTTAAAGGGAAAATCGAAAATATTACAAGGGAAAATACTGTTGTTAAAGAAAAGGAAAATTTTTTTCGGCGAACATTTTTTTACTTTATCATTCTCAAGTGAGTTTTTTTCATGGGAATTTTTATTTCTAAAAAATATTTGAAAACATAAATATTTCATATTTTTTTAATCTGTATAAATTATTTAAATATACATACCTAACTAGTTTTGTTTTAAACAAGGCATAGATGGTTTACTATTAAAAGAAAACATTGCTTTTCTTCTGTTCCGTGTTGTAAGTAAAATTAAGTCGTTTGAATTCGTAAGTGCAGTGTTGTTTAAAACAATGATATGACAATTCCGACCAATTCGATTTCACTCGTAACACACAACAGAGGATATTTTTTCTTGTGCTGAAGTTGGAAATGAAAAACCATAGAACTTATCATCTAAATATTGTCCAGTTAAAATTAAAATATAACTACATAGATATTCAGCTAATCGTCGTTTTCCCGTTTGATGTCTTCTAGAACAGTTTTATCATTTTCTTTATTTTTGATGTCATTCTTTTCATCGTCCACATCTCCGTCAACATCGTCATCTTCGTCGTCATTGCCCAAAACATATTCAATAACTTCATCAATTGGATAGTTATTAAGTAATTCCTTAATAGAATCGTTATGTATGACAACAGTAAAAAGTAATTTAACATATTCACGCATACGACTGGCGTAATCCCAGTCCAAATAGTTGTATTGGTCTTTAGATAAGTCATGACCGCAATTATCAATAACCTTACAAAGTACCTACGAAAGAAAAAATAAAATAAATTGTAACAAAAATATATATTTTTAGGTGTGTGTGTGTGTGTGTGTGTGTATGTATAAAAACACTTACAGTTTCCTCTGAAATATCTGGCCAACCAAACCTTTTAAGGGTTGCACTATCGACCAACATGTCCAATAATTTACTAACATTATCTTTAATTTTTAAATCTTCTTCTGAAAATTGTGCTACATTTAGAGTTTCTAACTCATTTAAATCATCGGCATCGGCTATAGCAGCTGCTAAGCTTTCACCCAAAGTTTTGCGTTGTTCCTTTTTGCATTCCACATTACTAATATTTGCTGGTAACTTGTTTGTTATTATTGGCTCTATTAAAACACCATTTGATTCTAAAGGTATAACCGTAAAAGCTTCATTGGACATGAATATAGTGTGTTTGCCATCAGCATCCGCTGACGTTGAGGGAAGATCATCAATAATATATTGCTCTAATATTTGAACATCGTTCGAGTTTTCTAATTTTTGCAGATTTAGACCCTTGATGTTGTTGGTATTTAAAATTTTGGCTTCACTGTTAGTTTTAACAAACTCTATGCGTTGACCCTCAGAATCTTCTATTTTGATAACATTAGGAGCTGGCATTAACAATGAATCAATGTCTTTAGAGCTTTTGGGTGTATCGAAGGGATCTTCATTAATAAATGTTTCGGGATCTTCTTGATGTACTTTAAGTATGTGAAATTGAAGACTTTGCACACTATCGAAATCTTCTTTGCAAACTTCACAATCAGTACGTGTTTTCTTTTTACGTCTTTGAGAGGGTGCTAAAAAAGTAATTGTTTAAAAATGTACATAGATGTCTACGATATAAAAAATACATACTTGTATGATTACCCGTCTTCATGTGATTCTCATATTCAATTTCAGTTTTAAAGCCTTTCTTACATACAAGACATTTATTTGCATCTTTTCTGCTACTCTTTCTTTTATGCCTTAAATGCTCCTTTATATGTTTCTCTAACCTAACAAAAACAAATATATAAAGTATAAATATTTTTAAAAAAATTAACCTAAAAAATTACTGCTTTTCTGTTCTAAATTTCTCTGGACATTCCTCACATTCGTAGGGCCTTAAATGAATTTTGATATGAGTACGAAGTTGACTGCCTTGTATAAATCTTTTACCACATTCACTGCAAACATGGGGTTTTTCACCAGTATGACGTTTCATGTGACGGTTTAATACTTCCTTAACAGCAAATGATTGCTTACACTAGAATATACGCAACACTTTAAAATAAAATCCGTTTGGAAGCAACGTTCTAAAAGACTAATATTTACCACTGAACAAACATAGGGCTTTTCTCCTGTATGATAACGTCTATGCTTTTTTAAAGCAACTAACGATGGAAACTTTTTCTCACATAAATCACAATCAAATGGCCTTTCACCTGTATGCGTACGTGTGTGAATACTTTAAAATAGAAACATAATTAAATAAATAAATGTTTATTTTTACAGAAATTTAATTAATATTTTTACTGACTTTAAGGTGGATAAACTGTAAAAACATCTTTTACATGTCGGACACATGTACTCATTTCTTTTCGCTGTTTCAGTACCTAAATGATGCTTTAGATGAGCTCTTAAGTTATCTAAACGATAGAATGATTTATTGCAAACTTTACAATGCACAGTGTCACTTTCAGAGGCCGAACAGGAAGAATACTTTTGATGCCTACTTAAATGATAGAAACGAGTAAAATCTTTGCCACAAACTTTGCAAGCAAATGGTTTGCCACGATTACGATGTTGTTCTTCGTGTAATTTCAATAGATTGGCACTTCGTAATTTGGCATTACAAATGCTGCAGGGATGATCATTGAACTCTGAGTGTGATATAAATATATGACGTTCATAGCTCATTTGCGTTTTAAATGATTTTGGACAGTCAGCACAATTAATATGACCCAACTAAATAAAAAATTTGAAAAAATTATTAAAAATTACAACAACAAAAATGTTAAAATTTATGAAAAAAAAAACGTACATGAAATGTATCATAACTTTCACCGCAACAAAAGCATACATCTTTGTTTTCCATTATGACGGCATCTTTTTCAATTTTATCCAAATTTTTTAACATTTCCTCTTTGCGAAGGTGATAGCCACTATCAAATCGACAAAAATCAAGATGCTTTTTTAGACTCTGAGAAATGAAAGAATAAAGGAATATTAAAAAAAAAACAGCATATTATTTCTCTACAGTTTTAATTTCATATATACATATGTATGTATGTATGACACTCCAAAATGTTGCGAATATAATATGCAAAGAAAAATAAAGCTATAAATGTACGTATATTTTTTTGTTATAGGTAATAATAAAATAAAATTAGTATCCTAACTTAACAGTAAATATTTGAACATTTTTCTTTTTTTGGCCACGAAGGCTTTATATTACGGAATGAATAAATAAATAAATAAATAATAACTTCAACCTACTATCCTCCATTTAGGCCAAATTCTATAATAATAGCCGCTATGTTATTATATGTTGCTAATGAATGTGTCTTAAATAAATTAAATTTTTAAATGAACGTTATTTTACCGCTATGCGCCTAAAAGTCTTAAAGCATTTTCCGCAAACATGCTCAACAATTTCCTGTGTTGTTTCACGATCATCATCTTCACTTAGATGCAGTTCTTCAGTTATTTCTACATTTTTTTTATTTAAATCCTCTTCGTTGCTTTCTGCCAATATAAAGTCAATTGTGTCATTTTCTTCTAAGCCAAGTTCCGTATTTGAGTCGCCTTTCACGGTTTTCATCACATAATGATCCATGTTCTTTTGTTTCATAGCTTTTTTTGGTTTAGCAATGGATACCGTCATTTGCTTAGATGGCGATTTTTGTACCGACGTCATCACTGGTACTTTTAATGGAGATGATATTTTTTCATCATTAAGTATTTTAATACCCGATCTAGAACGTTTTGTGGGTGTGTTTGATTTATCTTGTAAACTCATTGTGAATGTCTGAAAAATACAAATGCGGAAGGATCAATTAGAAATGCCAAAAATAAAGCAAGCTTTTAGGCAACATTTTAATACATACATTTTTTTCTTGATTTATTTCCAAATCGTATAAAATAAATTAAGGGTCAAATTCTAAATAAATACGCCTAAAAACACAGAGAATAAAAAATTACATTAAAATGGCGGCGTATCAAGTGCATTAAAATATCAACGATATTTTGAACAGAATTAGTGTTGCCGATATCAATAAATAAACATACATACGTATATAATTAAAACAATGTTAAAAAATTATCGATTCATTTTTTATTGCCTAACTTGTTTGATCTTTATATTAGGTTCGTTCGAGTACTTTTACTGCACTTTGTAGTAAATGAGTAATTATTTAGTAAATTGAAAATTTTACTCTCAAAAAGAGAATTTGTCCAAAAAAGTACTCGAACAGACATTTGTAAAAATTCGTAAGATTGAATCAACAGCTGATGGCAAATAAATATTGTGTTGTTTAATGGGAACTATGTACATACATATGTGCAAATATGTATTTAAGTATGTACACCTGCGCCAGATTCAGGCAGTTCCATTCTTTCATCTGTAGACATTGTTAACTAACTTTATATCACAAACAATTTAAATTTAATAATATTTTGCACTTTTGTTTGGATTTTCCTTTTTTTAATATTTTTTTCACAAATTGTATACTTTTTGTTTGCTTACTTTTGTTTGTTTACCTTTTGAATCATATGTTTTTTGGTTTTGCTAAATCTTACTGCAAGGAATTTCTGTAGTAAAAATTTGCAAATACTCAGTCAAGAACTGTCACCTTTTGCTCTCTATTTGTGCTCTCATTTACTACAAATTTGTGTAAACTAATGCACATTTTTTTGTTGGGTTACGGAACAAAAAAAAATATATCGAAATTTTGCAGTATAAGTTCAACACACTTTAACATGACAAGAAATTTTTTTATATTTTCACATTAGGCAGATGCCGGCAACACTAAAAAATACACATTAAATGAGAATCGCTGTTTCTTAAGAGCTCCAATTTTTTTCTAGGTAGACAAAAACCGTGAAAAACATGCAACAAGTTTTTTTTTTATTTACTTAACAAAAATTAATTTTGGTGTCGACCGAATTTACCTTTATTCACAACATAAGATATTTATTACCTTTTACAAATTGCATACTTTTCACATTTTCAATATTTTATGAAGCCTCAGTTTTTAATAGATTAGATAAAATATACCTATCGCGATTTAATGTTATTTGGTAAGTATTTACACACACACACACGTCTATTAAACGAGTTTAGTGAAATTATTTTTGTAGGACAATTATAAACCATTTACATTCAATAAATAAAAAAACAAATACTAGTTTTAGACTAAGCAAATTCTTAAAAAAGTATATATTTTTGATCAACAAAGTACTGTAGATCATTTCCAACACTACCTAATTTTATGCTTTAAAATGTGGCAAAATTGATTATCAGTTGCTTAAATAGTAGTTACATATTAAATAATACTTAAACGATGTTACTACTCCTAACATAATCTTTTTATATTTTTAATAAATCTATTTTTGTACATCTATATATACATATAAAAGTGAAACTCTGTGTGTGTGTGTAACCGATCGGACTCAAACTTTGGCAAGTTGTTGTACACATTCCAGGGGGTGTTTATGGGTGGCAAAAAGTGATTAGAAAAGTGGGCAGTGCCACGCCTATTAAGAAAAGTTATAAGTTTTAGCTTTTTGCACTTGATATGCAATTTAAGTTCAGAATGCATTTTTATTCATTAAGGGGCGTAGCAACGATCGCCGGGCTGTTCTAGTAATCCATGAAGCGCAAAAAATCAATAGATAGATAGATATATAGATAAATGCGTACATAGGTCCAACAAAGCGGGCAGGGTCTGCTAGTATAATATAAGCATGTTAAAGACATTTTGAATCTTTATTTCTGCTTTGTAAATTACTCAGTGCTAAATTCACAAAATTGTCTTTCAGGTGATTTAACAAAATGTTTTTATTAAAAAATTTTCCGATATCTGACCGATATCTGGATTACCATATACATTAGTTTTGAATTTGAACTGCCACACACACTTCTAATTTTAAGAAAAACAATACATAAGAATCTGAGAAATTTAGTCAAATCGGTCTGATCGTTATCTAGTTACAGCGTGACCAATGTACGTCAATTAACAAATTTGGATTCAGTTACTCAATTACCGACAAATATTGAAAAGAAATGTCAATAATTTCCTAAGGTATTGTTTTCAGTATGTTGTAAAAGGGAGAGAGTGAATTTCACATACAAAATTGCAAATGCATTGGTAATTTTGTCTCTGACTGATAAAAGAGTTATGTGACTGACAGACTGACTGATTTATTCTCGCACAGTAATGCAATTTACTCAGTTGGTTTCCTTTCTGATGTTTTGAAAATTTTAAAAATTTATAAAAAGGAAAAAATGGGTAAAATCAGTAACTTTATATCTGCTCAACTAAAAATCATACAGATTAACTAGAAAAGGTATTGTAATCTACTCAAAAAAAACTTACCTTTTTTTGGTACCGTGTGTAGCTTCCAAACACATAAACATAGAAAAAAATTTAAACTCTATTAGTTTCATCTTAAAAATATATGAAAATAATTGTGAAAGTATTTTTTAGTTTAGTGTAACGTGTAAGTGTATCCTGCCCTGGATAAAAATTTTAAGGATTCACACAATGAATTCGCCATGTACATTTGCATTTACATTTAATATACTTAAGCCAGGTAACCCTGCAAAATATAAATACAACAATGCTTGTATTATTGTTTTTCATTTTTTTTTTTATTTTAGTTGACATTTATTCTATTCCGTGTTTAAGTTTTGTGCAAATTATTTGTAAATAAAATTCTAAGCATATATAAAAATATTTTCCAAAAATTTATTCTTGATACATTATAAGAGACTAACTAATATATTAAAGCGAATTTACAGCATAGTAAAACTAATAGTTGTACAACATTGGAACGTACTGTTGAGTAAAGTATATTTTATAAAGAATTTTAAAATAATTTTTTTATTAAGAAATAATTGAAACGGTTTAGCACGAATAAACATATTGCCCCAATATCCATCTATATTTTATTGAAATCTTAAATCTTAATTTATTTTACTTTTTCCCAAATATAATTTACCGCCTATATTAGATGTGCTTATAAAGTGTCATATGCAAGATAATATTACGCTTTGTTAAAATCAGGTATACAATTTATGACTATTTTAGAAATCAGCTGTTGTATTTTTGCATATTTCATTTTATACCTACGCTTTGTTTGATTGTATAAAATTTTACAAATTGTGTCCATTTTTATTAAGGAAAAAAACGGGAAAACCTTTAAAAAAGAAATGAGTGATCAAATTGATTATGAAAACGTAAGTATAAACTTAATATTATTTATATGTTTATGAAATTATATGTAGGTATATTTTAAAATTTTAGAAAAGTGTTAAGCGTAAACGAAGTGTAGCTAACAAAAAATGGAGCACTAGTGAAGAGGCCGCAATCATTAGCTACATGAAGAAAAATCGGGAATTTGAGGTACATTTCTACATCTATATATTTTATAAATCAATTGACATTAAGTATAAATCTTGATGTCTATAAATATTTGTAAATTTTATAATTAAACAAATATGTTTATATCCAAGTATATTCTTTGAAACTGTTAAATAAAAATTGTTGCATATCTTATATTTCATTATAATACATTTGACTTTGCAAAAACTTTTTATTTTACAGTTTACAGAGCAAGAGTTGAGCTTTTGGTCCTACATATATTTACTATATTTACACTAATATGTTTAATCTCTTTTTAGAGACCCACTTCCCGAACTTATTATAACAAATTTCTATTTGAAAATGGAATGGATGTTGACTATATTCGACTACGTGCTAAGGTTCGCAATATGCGTGTTACGTACCGCAAAGCAAAAGAATATGAAATGAAAAAAGATTCCAACGATCATTTTCAAGACGTTGAAGCAGTCAGAAGTATGTTGAAAAAAATTAAAAATATTTATTAGCTTACATATATTAAAAATTTATAATTTATAGATGAAATGTTAAAAATATGTTGGTACTTGGATGATTTCGATCTTCTATTTCCTAATGAAATGGAGAATCACAGAAATGGTATGTTTACAAACATCTCCTATTTAGCTAGCTCTGATGATGAATCGTCCAATCACGAATCATTTACCGATATAAATAAATCAAATACAAATTACAATAAAAAATTATTACTGGATGAAGAAACTTCGATAAGTTTAGCCTCAGACAGCATTAAAAGAGATATATTAGCTGTACAAACGGGAATGCTAAATTTTAAGCGACAAAAACATGATGAACCTAAAACTGTAACACAACATGAATATGCGATGTTTAGAGAGAAATTGGACTTTGAAAAAGAAAAACTACGTGAAGAAATAAGAATAAAAGAAAAAGAGATTGAAAGCCAAGAGAAACTAAAAATAATGGAATTACAAATGAAGGAAAGAATAGCAAATAAAGAGTTGGAGTTAAAAGAAAAAATAGCCTTTAAATCAATGGGAAAACAAGAAAATTATCCTAATTTATATAACACTTTAACTTAATACTTATTTATATTAGAATTAATTGAAATGTACTCAATACAACATACAAATAAATGCCTATCACAAAAATACTTTAGTTCAGTATAAATTCTCAGTTATATATCAATCTTTGTTTATTATACCCTTCACACAGTGAAAAAGGGTGTATATAGGTTTGTCATTCCGTGTGAAATTTCTACAATTTTCATTTCCGACCCCATAAAGTATATATTTTCTGAAAGCTTATGAATAGGGGAGTCGATTAAGCTCTGTCAGTCTGTCCGTCTGTCCGTGTGTATGTTCAAATCAACTTTTTGAAGCTCCCCGACATCGCTTGGACCCGGGTGAGGTATTAAAATATCAGTAGAGCAGATCGGTATTGAAAATCAGAAACATCGGTACATAAACAACTGAGATATGAGCAAAAACCCACGACCATCTCGATTTTTTTTCACAAAAACAACATTACAACAACAACATACATATACATATTCAATTTATTTTTATTTTTTATTTAATATATTATTTATATTTTTATTATTTTTTTTTTGTTTTATATATATTTTAATTATTTTTTTTTTAAATTTTTTTTAAAATTTTTTTTTTATTTTTGTTTTTTTAACATACATACGTAAATTTATAATTTTACAATGGGATGTTTTTATACATATGTATGTTTTTTATATGTATGTGCGTACGTATTTTATATGGGATGAATGGTGATACAAACTACTGTTATTGCATGACTACACGTTGTGAAGGGTATATAAGATTCGGCACGGCCGAATATAGCGCTCTTGTTTTTTTTAACATGAAGTATCTTTAATTAGGACTAGTTTAAAACGGTGTTTTTTTGTATTGGACTTATTTTTTTAAAGATATTGTTTTTGTAATTTGTAGGCTGAAACTTCGACATGAGTGGATCTGTAAATGAGAAGGTATAATTAAAAATTATAGTTTTATGAATTTGTTTTATTGTGTTAATTTTTTCAGAATATGGCGGCGCTCCGCAATAGGTCAAAACCTATTAAAAAATGGCTTCGAAGTGAAGAAATTGTTCTAATAAACTATTTAAAACAAAATCGCAATTTTGAGGTAATATTTATATTTTGTTATTCAGAAATATATTGTATGTATGTATGTATGTATGTATATAAAAATGTATTTTTATTTTAGAAACCAATTAGTCGTGTTTATTATACCAAATTTCTAGACAGTACCGGGATAGATGCCGATTGGAACCACGTACGCTCTAAAGTACGTAATATGCGATCAGCATATCGCAGAGCAAAAGAATTTAATCTGAATAAAAGATATTATAATGATTTAGATGCTATAGCAGCGAGAAGTAAGTACAAAAATATCTTAATAGCAGCCTCTATTTTTATCACATCACTAATTTGTGACCTGTGTATGTGTATTAGTTATGCAACACATTATTTGCATACCTTTCACCTGTGGTGCACAAGGGTTTATAAGCTCTGTCATTCCGTTTGTAATTTCTACAATTTTCATTTCCGACCCCATAAAGTATATATTTTCTGAAAGCTTATGAATAGAGGAGTCGCCCTATAACTTTCTGAGATATGAGCAAAAAACCACGACCACCTCGTTTTTTTTCACAATTACAACAACATACATACATACTGGTTAAAGTAAACGTGGCATCGAATTCCAGCTGAGCCAAAAAAATTTTATTTTATATATTACTAGCCAAACCCGGCGCGCGTCGCTACGCCCCTTAATGAATCGAAATGCATTCTGAATTTTAATTGAATATCAAGTGCAAAAACCTAAAAATTATATTTTTTTTTATGGGCGTGGCATTGCCCACTTTTCTAACCACGAAATTGTAAAGTCATAACAGCTCAATATGTGTGCAAAGTTTCAGAAAAATAGGAGTGGTGCAAGTACCTCAAAATTATAACCTTTTTTTATGGGCGTGGCCCTTCCCACTTTTCTAATCACGAAATTGTAAAGTCACAACAGCCCGATATGTGTGCAAAGTTTCAGAATAATCGGTCTGGTGCAAGTACCTCAAAATTATAACCTTATTTAATGGGCGTGGCCCTGCCCACTTTTCTAATCACAAAATTATATGGTTATGACAGCTTAGTATGTGTGCAAAGTTTCAGAAAAACCGGTCCAGTGCAAGTACCACAAAATTAAAACTTTTTTAGGGGCGTGGCCCCGCCCACTTTTCTTATCTCGAAATTATTTAGTCATGACAGCTCAATATGTGTGCAAAGTTTCAGAAAAATCGGTCAAGTGCAAGTAGCTCAAACTGATAACTAATTTTTATGGGCGTGGCCCCGCCCACTTTTTTCACCCATAAACACTCCCTGGTATGTGTACAACAACTTGCCAAAGTTTGAGTCTGATCGGTTTTACAGTTTCGGAGTCTATAGCTAACACACACTCACACACACAGAGTTTCACTTTTATATATATAGATTTATATTTTATTATTTTTTTTTATATATTTTTTTTAATTTTTTTAAAAAATTTTTTTTAAAAAAAATTTTTTTTTTGCAATTTTTTTTTATTATTATTTTTTTTTATTTTTGATATATTTTTTTTTTTTATGTTTTTTACATGTACATATGTACATATTTTATATGAGATGAATGATACCAACAATTGTTATTGCATGACTACACGTTGTGAAGGGTATATAAGATTCGGCACGGCCGAATATAGCACTGTTACTTGTTGAAGTTGAATTGGGTCAATCGGAAATTTGCGAATATTCGTTTATAACAATATAAATTTTAAGTTAATGTTAAGAAATATCTCAACATTCGCTTGAAACATCAAAATGTTCTAGATAACTTTAAAATTCAATTAATAAGTTCGTTCGTTTAATTAAAAATTATGACTCATTTCATTGTGGTTCACTTCATTAGAACAAGTTTTGAGATTCAATTTCAATTTATTTAATACAGTAATATCATTCTCTTTTATTATTATTATTTTTTTTATTATTTATTTATTATTATACCCTTCACACAGTGAAAAAGGGTATATGTAGGTTTGTCATTCCGTGTGAAATTTCTACAATTTTCATTTCCGACCCCATAAAGTATATATTTTCTGAAAGCTTATGAATAGGGAAGTCGATTAAGCTCTGTCAGTCTGACCGTCTGTCCGTGTGTATGTTGAAATCAACTTTTTGAAGCCCCCCGACATCGCTTGGACCCGGGTGAGGTATTTAAATATCAGAAATATTCGGGAGTAGATCGTTATTGAAAATCAGAAACATCGGTACATAAACAACTGAGATATGAGCAAAAACCCACGACCACCTCGATTTTTTTTTAACAAAAACAACATTACAACAACAACATACATACATACAAACGTGTATACTGGTTAGAGAAAACGTGGCATCGAATCCCAGCTGAGCCAAAAAAAAAATTCTTTTATATTTTAAAATTTTTTTATATTTTAAATTTTTTTTTTTTTATTTATTTTTTTTATTTTTTATTTAATATATTATTTATATTTTTATTATTTTTTTTTTAATTTTTTTTTTATTTTTTTTTGTTTTATATTAATTATATATATTTTAATTATTTTAAAAAAAATTTTTTTTTTATTTTTTTTTTTAATTTTTTTTTTTTAATTTTTTTTTAAATTTTTTTTTAAATTTTTTTTTTTTATATTTTTTTTTAACATACATACGTAAATTTATAATTTTACAATGGGATGTTTTTTATATATGTATATTTTTTATATGTATGTACGTATTTCATATGAGATGAGTGGTGATACAAACTACTGTTATTTCATGACTACACGTTGTGAAGGGTATATAAGACTCGGCACGGCCGAATATAGCGCTCTTACTTGTTTTTATATTATTGTTTTATTTTTTCTCTTTTATTATAACTGGTTGAACCCAACCCGTTTTGCTAGTACCCTCAAAGTTTTATGAAATTCATAAAAATCAGTGGATTAGGAAAAACAATCCAATAAACTGTGAACACAAATTTTAACACAGAAAAAATTAAACATCTTTAAAACGCTATTTCAAATTAATACACTTTTTTTTTGTATTTTAAACAGTTTGTATCAATACTACTAAAGACTATATTATTTTTTTAACTAGCTTTAGTTCATTTTTAATTTTAAATCATTTGTAAGTTTTGTTATTGAATCTGATATTTAATTTTTTCTATGAAGTAATAGACATTTATATTCTTATTATTAATTAAATGCAATTTTAAAAAGCAATAATTAAAAAGTAATACAAATATTTGTCTTTTTGAAAGAACTGTTAAGCTTTTGAGTAGTTATATTAGGTGTGGTCCTGTATTCAACATTAAGCTTCCGCGGCATCCCAATTTTACTTAAATCTCTTGCTGTACTCCACGATTAGGTAAATGGAAGTAATTTTCAGAGAAAAATATTTGTAATTTTTAGTTTCTTTGAAATTTTTTAATAATATGTAATTGCTTTAAGCTTTAGGTCTTTTCAATAATAAAACATTTTTGTTCTATTTTTTATTATTTGATCAATATTTCGCTACCTCTTTGTGTAGCATCATCGGAATACGAGTTTTTATTATATATTTATTTATGTTGGTTTAGAGTCTTGATGTTTTTATACCCGCCACCAAAAAAATGGTGGGGGTATATTCATTTTGTCATTCCGTTTGTAACACATCGAAATATCCATTTTAGACCCAATAAAGTATATATATTCTGAATCGGGATTTGATTTTATGACGATCTAGCTATGTCCGTCCGTCTGTCCGTCTGTTGAAAGCACGATAGAGGTCGCACCGAAAAAGCTAGGGGGCTCAAATTTTGCCAGAATCTTTCTTATAGACAAGGTTTGTTTGGTATTGAAAATGGGCTAAATCGGAATATTAGGAAGAGAGTTATAGCTCGAAAAGCAAGAGTAGGTCGAAAAAACCGTGTCCTTCGAACATCGAATGAAATGGAATTGTGTCCAAACGCCTTAACGTAGACTCATGAAACTTCGAATATATATTTCCTGGGTAAAGACAATATTTTCCCCTGAAAATTGTCTAAATCTATGAATTAGGAGAGGAGTTATCGATCAAAATGTACGAAAATTTATACCGCACAGTGTATTTTTCGGTATATTTAAAAACAAAAACGTCATAAAAGCAACAACATTGGATGTACGACTCTGAAATTTTGCACACTTTGCTTTTTGGTGACACGCTTTCTTGTAACGGCAAATCAATGTGCCACGCCCACTTTTACGCCCACCTCCCATATAACGTTTTAACTAAAATTCATATAATTTCTCTATTAATAAAGATTTTGGAATAATAAAGGCCTATATTGAAACACCTCAGTTGTACTCATTCGCAAAAATAACTTTGACACGCCTACTATAACGCCCACTTTTCACGTTATCTACCGTTAATGAAATTTAAAAGCTCATAAAACCGCTAAAATTAGAGGTATGATGATAAATTTTGCTACGTCTATCCCCCTAGGCAATTTCATTACTATGCCAAAAAATTAAGGTGCCACGCCCACTTTTACGCCCACCTCCCATATAACGTTTTACCTAAAATTCATATAATTTCTCTATTATAAAGATTTTGGAATAATAAAGGACTATATTGAAACACCTAAGTTTTACTGATTAGCAAAAACAACTTTGACACGCCTACTATAACGCCCACTTTCACTTTTGAATTGTGTCCAGACGCATAAACGTAGTCATGAAACTTCGTATATATATTTATCGAGTCAAAAGAATATTTTTCCCTGAAAATCGCTTAAATCTATGAATTAGGAAAAGAGTTATAGATAAAAATGTACGAAAATTTATACCGCACAGTGTATATTTCAAATTTAAAACGTAATAAAACTGACAAAACTATATGTACGATTCTGAAATTTTGCAAACATGGCTTTTTGGTCAAAATCTTCGTTATAACGGAAAATAGATGTGCCACGCACACTTTTTTTCTTAAATTTTTATAAAAATATATTAGTCATATATATTAGCATTTATTCATCTTACACTGCGCCATTTATTGTACTGTAGCTAAATATAAGATAAAGATGATAAGATAGATGACTCTACTAGCAACTACTAGATGGCATGCTAACAACTTATGCTTATGTTCTCCTGAAGTTATGCTCTATTAAAAATGGGAATTTAGGAAAATTTTGACCTAAGTAAAAAAAATTATCTCTAAACATTATAAACAATTTATTTTCATGCACTAATGGCTAACAAATTTTAAAATTATACAAAACTTATTTCGTTTGAAAATCTTTTAAAAGCAAAATGTTATAGAAGTTTAAAAATCAAAATCTTACTAATAAATTTCCCGTTTTAGAAAAATGCAGAGAATGTATATTTTAAATCACCCTGTGGCCCTTAAAATTTAACCTTAAATTCACTTTCTTCCTCTTAAATTCATTTAAATTCTCTATGAATAAAGATTTTGGAATATTAAAGGACTATATTGAAATATCTAAGTTATGTTTATTAGCAGAAACTTTATTGACACGCGTATTTGAACGGCCACTTTCATTGAAAGACTAAATTTACGAAAACATTTTACTAGCATACCGAAGTTATAATGGGTGGTTTAATTTTAAGGGACTATGTTGATTTTGAATAAAATTATTATGAAATTATTATCATTTATTTTTATAATGATAATATTTGTATGCTTCAATTATGTATGGAACAAAATATCGGCCAAATGGCCCCCCAACCTAGGCGGCACACCACGATCCGATAGTCCAAATTTTCAATGACACTGTTGATGCTCGATTGTTGTCGATGATGAGTCGAGGTTGCTTGCTCTTTTGCCACGTTATCGTGAAAAACAGCAATGTTTCCCATTCAACGAACTAAGATGGCATTCACAGATGTTTTCACATTTCATACAGACCTGCTTTGCAGACATTTAAATATTTTTTACAATTCTCACGATTGTGGACGAATTCGAACGATTATGTTGACCAAAGAATCACGAAGTGCACAAAATGCATTTTGATTTGAACGCCCATTTTTATAAAAATCTATATATATAAAAGTGAAACTCTGTGTGTGTGTGTGTGTGTGTGTGTGTGTGTGTGTGTGTGTGTGTTAGCTATAGACTCCGAAACTGTAAAACCGATCGGGCTCAAACTTTGGTAAGTTGTTGTACACATACCAGGGAGTGTTTATGGGTGGAAAAAAGTGGGCGGGGCCACGCCCATAAAAAATTAGTTATCAGTTTTAGCTACTTGCACTTGACCGATTTTACTGAAACTTTGCACACATATCGAGCTGTCATGACTAAAAAATTTTGTGATAAGAAAAGTGGGCGGGGCCACGCCCCTAAAAAAGTTTTAATTTTGAGGTACTTGCACTGGACCGATTTTTCTGAAACTTTGCACACATATTAAGCTGTCATGACTTTATAATTTCGTGATTAAAAAGTGGGCGGGGTCACGCCCACAAAAAATTAGTTATCAGTTTTAGCTACTTGCACTGGACCGAATTTTCTGAAACTTTGCACACATATCGACCTGCCATGGCTAAATAATTTCGTAATTAGAAAAGTGGGCAGTGCCACGCCCATAAAAAACAGGTATCATTTTGAGGTACTTGCACTGGACCGATTATACTGAAGCTTTGCACACATATTGAGCTATTATGACTTTACAATTTCGTGAAAAGAAAAGTGGGCAGGGCCACGCCCATAAAAACAATTATAATTTTGAGGTACTTGCACTGGTCCGATTCTTCTGAAACTTTGCACACATATTAAGCTGTTATGACTTTACAATTTCGCGATTAAGAAAGTGGGCAATGCCACGCCCATAAAAAAAATTATAATATTTAGGTTTTTGCACTTGATATTCAATTAAAATTCAGAATGCATTTCAAATTCATTAAGGGGCGTAGCAACGCGCGCCGGGTTTGGCTAGTCTTTAATATTTAAAAGCGTTGCTCGATTGCGTATCTTTCCACGGTTCAAATTGAGTTAGTCTGAGATTGAGAAATGTCAAATGAAATACAAGAAAAAGTTAAAGTTTAGATGTGGTTCACCTTAAACATGGGCCCTTAAAATTTAACCACCCTCTACAAAGAAAGTGATACATATTTTATTATAAAGAGATTATTCTATAGCGATTAACAAAATAATAAATATTGTGCTTTAAATGTACACAAAATTGGTGGTGGGTATAAAAGATTCGGCACAGCCGAATATAGTGCTCATACTTGTTTTTCTTCAATTTGTTAATCAAACTAATAAAAAACAAATAAATATTTTGAACAAAAATTTTTCCCTGAACAACTAGGTTCCTTATCCCATAAATGAAATAGCTTGACTGTCCTCGGAATGAATTAAGAAAAATGGCATATAACATGAAATCTGGAAACAAGGCTAAACTACGAAGTGGTCATTATACCTACATATATACATAATGGTGAAGGATTTTTTTCAGGTTCCGCTCGGCCGGATGTAGCAGTAAAAATTAAAATTTTTTAGCGACAAAGTTATAGGCAAAAATAATTAAGAACAAGTAACAGTGCTATATTCGGCCGTGCCGAATCTTATATACCCTTCACAACGTGTAGTCATGCAATAACAATTGTTTGTATCACCATTCATCTCATATAAAATACGTGCATACGTACACGTTAGAATAAATGTGGCATCGAATCCCAGCTGAGCCAAAAAAATTTTATTTTATTTTATTTAATATATTATTTATATTTTATTATTTTTTTTTATATTTTTTTAAATTTTTTTTAAAAATTTTTTTAGAAAAATTTTTAAAAAATTTTTTTAAATTTTTTTTTAAATTTTTTTTTAAATTTTTTTTAAATTTTTTTTGTAGTTTTTTTTATTTTTTTCTTATTTTTAATATTTTTTTTTTGTAATTTTTTTTGTTTGGTATGTTTTTTACATGTATGTATGTATGTATGTTGTTGTTGTAATTGTGAAAAAAAACGAGGTGGTCGTGGTTTTTTGCTCATATCTCAGAAAGTTATTGGGCGATTGTTCTGAATTTCAATAGCGATTCATTCCTGGATATTTCCAAGAGATTGATACTATATACAGATCTGAGGAACATATAGTTGCTTCTAAAAGTTGATTTCAACCAACACACGGACAGACGGACAGACGGTCAGGGCTTAATCGACTCCTCTATTCATAAGCTTTCAGAAAATATATACTTTATGGGGTCGGAAATGAAAATTGTAGAAATTACAAACGGAATGACAAAGCTACATATACCCTTGTGCACCACAGGTGAAGGGTATAAAAATATGTATAAATTTCTTTAAGTAGCTCAAGTTATTAAAGCTTCGTATTAATTTTTTGTCTGCCAAACACACCAGAATACAAACCGCAATCTCAAAAATGATTGCCGAGAAAAACTGACAAATCGGTTAATATGAAACACAATTATCTAGCAAAATATAATACGCTGTAAAACATTTAAAATGCATGATAATCATCACAAAAAAAATACGTACAATAAATTTATAGTAATTAAAAAATTTACCTCCTTCAACCCCCTCAATATAAGTAACAAGTGAAAGGTAATGAAGTAATTATAATGTGGGTATCAAATTAATGGGATTGCAAATTGTCCAGTAAAATCCGAAATAAAATGGCACATAATTTTTTGGGGTATCAAATGAAAGGGCTTGACTATGTATTGGAATAAAAAAATATAAATATAAAAATTAAAGCTACGATGAGTTAATTTTTTTATTGGATATGATATGATGATGATGTGTTTTCTGGTGTTATTATATGTGTATCATTTGTCTGCAGCAACATTGCGCAGATAATTAGCTAGTAATGAAATAATGACAAATCTGTATAATCAAATATTTATTTGCAGGTGAAATGTTAAAAATTTGTTGGCATGTAGATGACTTCGACGAAATTTTTCCTAATGATGTTGACAATTACTTAAATAAAAATCCCAGTGTTTTTGACTTAGATGATGAATATTCAACTCTAAATTCATTCCCTAAAAATAAAACATCAAATGTAAGAAACAATGAAAAATTATTGCTAGAAGATGAGTTATCATCAAGTTCATCATCCTCTAAAAGCAATAATATATTAGCAGTACAAAGTAATATGTTTAATTTCAACCCACAAAAACATCACAAAGATACAAGCTTAAAACAACAAGAGCTCGAGCTAGCCCGAGAACAATTAAATTTTGAAAAAGAGAAGTTTTACAAAGAGTTTAAATTAAGAGAAAAAGAGATGGAAACTCAAGAAAAATTAAAGTTAATGGAATTGCAAATGAAGGAGCGAATAGCCATGAAGGAGTTAGAAATTAAAGAAAAATCAGTACTAAAAGCTGTTGGAAAAGAAGAAAATTCATACAATAATGTATATCATAACTTGGATTAAATCTTTATCGATATACATACGTATGTTAGGATTTTATTTATTATCTTTAGCTGTACATAAGTTACCCTTCGTTATGTTAAAGGCATAACCACGTAACTAACAAAAAAGTTAAATATGAAAACAAAAAACATTTTCATAACACATATTTAGTACATATTACATAAATATTAAATTTTATTAGTTTGTAAAATTTTTCTAATGATGCTACCCGAAATCTAGGCTTATTCATACAGGTACATATAAGTGAGGTGAATTCATAAGAACAAAGTTATTTCTTTGACAGCATCCGGTGAGAAAATTTGAATTATATATACATATGCACATATATAATCTTCTTTCTCGGAAAATATCTTGTCATCATTTCATAGTAGTTAAAATTAAAATAATATTTCCTATTAAAAATAATGATAATGTAATTGCTCTACTAAATGAAATGGATGATTTGAATGAGTTGACATTAGTTTGCTTTTCTAGAGTATAAAGTTCTTAATTCAGTTTTATGTTTCTGCAGATTTAAGAACTGCTATACTATATATATAAATTCTTTGCATAAGGTTTGACGTTCAAGAAGAAAGCGAATTTGGTCTCATATATAAAAATGAAACGTTCCATGTATGTAATCGCATCATGTTAGAAGGGCTGAAGCTATTTGGCTGATTTGACTGAAAATTTTCAGAAGATGGTTTGTAGAAAAAAAATTAAAAAATTCCTAATAAAACTCGGAAAATTTAAGTTTTTAATATATTGCTTACTATTCACTTCTCATTATTTCTAAGTATTGACAAACATATAAATAACAACCTAGGTTAATACTAAGTCTTTTACTCGATAACTACGCAGACGAAGTCGCTGGCACAAGCTAGTATATACAGTGGGCCAATTCAAAGTGGTTGCATATCAGTCATATTTGTGCTATTTCATATTATTTTATGCATGCATAAAATTTTTGTTAGTAATTTCCATACAAAAAAAAATAATATGACTTTACACATTTGTTTCCTATGTATAAGAAACTGTTTATGTTATACTTTTAACCATACTGTCTCTCAGAGAGAATTTCTTCGCTTCTCACCTCTCAGAGAGAATATTTTCTATTTTGTTCTTTCCTGTATACATACAATTTTTAACAGCGTCATCTCTTTGTCTTCTTTCTTGTATTAAATACATAATTTGTTAACAAAAGGTGTCATATTAATATGAATTATATGACATAGTACAATATGAGAGTCTACTTTGAATTGACCCACTATGTCAATAATGTCTTTACAATCATACAAAATTTAACTTTTTTTCATATTTCGCAGAAAAAAAACCCTTTTTATTTTATAAAATATATTTTTTTTATTTATTATAATTATTTACATTATTTGGAAAAGTACAAAACAAAAAAAAAGCAATTTTTATAAAAACAACAAAAATTTAAAACAATAACAAACACTACTCCATTTTTCTGATGTCAAACAACACAATTGTTGACATCTTTGTTAAAACTAAATAATTAAAAAAAAATATACATTAGAAAATTTTAGTATTTGGTATGACCACCTTTTGCATCTATTACGCATTGCAATCTCTTTTTCATAGAACTGAATAACTTCTTTAGGTCGTAGTTGGAAGGTATATTCTGCCACTTATCTAAAATTGCTCTTTTTAAAGCAGTCATATTAGATGGCTGTCGTTTTACAACCCTTTTTTTAAATAAACCCACAAATTTTCGATTGGATTTAAATCCGGACTTTGGGCAGGTGTATCAATGACTTTGCCGCAATTGTAAAGTAACAAAATCCGCACCATATGTGACTTATGTTTGGGATCGTTATCTTGATAAAATTTTAATACCGGTTTATTCTCTCTTATAAATCCAAATTTCTTAGCACTATTAACTAAATGGGTCTGCAAAATGCTTAAGTATTGTCTCGCATCCATTGTTGTTTCTATGAAAGCCAATTCACCTACTCCTTTGCTGGATATGCACCCCCATATCATCACAGACATTTTTCCAAATTTGACTGTAGGGATGATGCTGCGGTTTTCTAGCGATGTTAGGGGCTTTCGCCAAACTTTATTAGCCCCATCGTTGTAATACAACATCATTTTTGTTTCGTCGCAAAATATAACATCGTCCCAATAGTTTACCGGATGCGAGATATTCGTAATGGCGAAGGAAAGACGCTTTTCTTTATTTTTTGAAGAAAGTAATGGTTTTTACGTGCAACTCTTGAAGAGTATTTGTTCTTAATTATAGCCTGTCGAACTGTTTCATGGCAAACAACTATTCCGCACTCTTCCTCAAGCTCTTTGTAAGTGCTCTTGTAGAAATTTGAGGGTTCTGGACAAGTTTTCTAATAATTAAGCGCTCTGCTCAACTGACATTGAATATTACAGAAATATAAGAACGTACGTGTTAGATAACGGTTAATTACAGTTGATCGTAAAGTAAGTGCAAAAAAGAAAGAAAATGTGTTTTGTGTAAAGAGTTGTTTGATATCAGAAAAATGGAGTAGTGTTTGTTTTAATTTTTTTTTTAATTTTTCTGTTTGTATAAATAAAAAAAATTAATATTTTATAAAATAAAAAGCGTTTTTTCTGCAAATATGAAAAAACTTAAATTTTGTATGTGTGTAAAGACATTATAGACATACTGTATATAATTTATCTTTTTTTTTAATAAAGACAAAATTTGGTTTTTTGGTATTTATTGTATAAATTTTATAAATCGATTCGGGTGACAGTAATAACACAGTTGATTATGAGTTCCGCTTGATAATTTGTTTTAAATAAATTTTTATTTTTTTTTTTTTTTTTGTTTTCAATAACTGTATCAGAAAAAATATGTAAATATTTAAAAGTATTAAAAAATAAAAAAAAGGTAGAAATAAAAGTAGTGTGTAAGAAAAAGAAGACTTGAAAGCCAAATTGTTTATTGGTTATGTTTGGGTAAGTACAGTGCGTATTATAAATGGAAACTTTGCAGTATCAGCAAAATTGCATTAAGAATAAATTTTAACTGATTACTGAAATAAATGTATGTAAGTAATAAGTTGTTTTTTACTTAACATGGGGTACGAAAAAGCAGCAATATATAGTTTTTTACCTATTTTTGTTTTCTCATTACCATACAATTTGAAGAAAACTGAAATAGCGCGAATTGAAAATTTGAAACAATTGTGTGTTTATTTTTTTAATTGATTACGATTCTTTTTAAGTAAATATGTATGTTTTTTTTAGTTTAGCAGATGTAAGGTAGCCAATTTCATTATCTTTACCTTCACGTTTAAATTTGGATATAAACGTCAGACAAGTAACGCACTATTCATATTTGAAGTCTGTGGCTTTTACCATTTGAGTTTTGCGATAATGAACGAGTCAGTCACGTTACTCTTATATGTACATATATAAATAAGTTGAACCAGGACCGATTAGCTATTTTATTTTATTATAAAATTAAATTAAATTGTTTTTATTAATTTTAAAAATAAAAATTACAAATTTCAAGCGATATTTCACTATATTGCGTTTATTTTTTAAAAGGTTATGCTTCCAAATAGGAATTCGCCATATAAAAGTTGTGCCTCTTGTAAACAGGCTTATAATGGTTATTTTAGCTTTTCTTGCATGTAAGCATAAATATTTACTGGGTAGATACTAGAAGCAACCAGCTTAAATTTTGATTTTTTTGATAGGACGTCGTTATGTTTAGACTTCGATCAAATAGATTAAAAATCAAGAGTGCAATTTCACAAAAAGGTTGATTATTTTACCCTTCATAGTGAGTGTAAGGGTATATATAGGTTTGTCACTCCGTGTGAAATTACTACAATTTTCATTTCCGACCACAAAGTAGGTACATATATATTTTCTTAAAGCTTATGAATAGGGAAGTCAATAAAGCACTGTCTGTCTGTCAGCCTGTCCGTGTGTATGCTGAAACCCCCAACTTTTCCGAGACTCGTGTAAGGTACTAAAATAAACAACTGAGATACGATGAAAAACCCTAGACCATCTCGTCTTTTTATACTAATACAAACTGTATGAACGTAGGTTCGTATCCCAGTTAAGACGAAAACAATTTTTTTATTTAAATTAGTGCCAAGTCAAAATCTTATTTCCCTGATTACGGTTTATTTAAAGATGTTTTACTTACACAAAACAGAAGCAATAGCACTAGTAAAGAACAAACCAAGTCATAGGTTTTAAAAAAAATTAATTAATAATTCCGATCCTACTCAATCGTATTACAGTGTCACACAAGGCATTCATATTTTACAACTCTTGATGTATGAATAATAACATTGACCAAGGTACACTTAAGTATACAGGTGATGTTACCATCCCGGCTGATTATTTTTATGTGTCCCAATGTTTGTCAAATTCCATATATAAAAAAAGATGTGATTATACCATGGCATCATTAATTCTTGCGAATATGCAAATTTTTCGTTAACCTCCATACCTAAACAAGAGCGTTGAGCGTCAAGCGTTGGAGTTTTACATGTGTTTTGTTTTTGTTACAATAACAAAATACATGCAAAATTGCAACGCTTGACGCTCAACGCTCTTGTTTAGGTATGGGCCTAAGTCATCTATATATGAGTAAACATTTGTGGGCGAAATGGAGAGATTAATGGAAAAAGGTACAACGTTTTATAACTATTATAAATGCAATTTTCTTTTGTTTTTCTTATACACTAACCTACCGTTGCCACATGCAAGTGCAAGTGAAAAAAAACTAATACACTAACACTTTTTTACTAACACAACTACACTTTGGCAACCTGCGACTCAGCTTGCGAAGAAATTTTCAAGCAAGTAAAATTTTTACAGTTACGGCAAGTAAAGTGACAAGCCGAAAAACAGTGTTGTCTAATACTGAGTTTTTTGTTAACTTAACAATATATCATACAATTGTGGTAAATAATTCAGCTAGTTTTTTTAATATATATGTATATATTTATATGAAGAATATTAAGAAAACATATAAATATTCAATTAAAATGTAAGTTTTAATATAAATATCAATTTTTAATAAAACGTTTAATAGTGGCTATTGACAACACTTAATTACCAATTGAAGCAGCGCCATTTGTTTTAAATTTGCTTGAAGTTTATTTGTTGACGACATTTTAAAAATGAACTTGCACTGTGCTGTGTAGCCACTCAAAAAATTTTTGTGTTTTTTTTGGAATTTCTCCTGATTTTCGTTAGTAATACGTATACACTACTTGCAAGTAAATACTTGCTTGTGGCAACGTAGGGTAAAGAGTTTGCTAAATAAACAATATAAGGAAAATAAAAGTTTCGTAACAGAGCTTTACAGTATGGATATATTTAAAAAAAATTTATAACGTTTTTCAACAAATGTTACACAATATAGAAGTAAAGTAAAGAATTAAGCAACACTACTTGTTGCCATCAACTTTAGCGAATAAACAATTATTGTCAACATGTTTGCTAAAACTTTTTTACATTTCCCTAAAGCAACATCAGAAAAGTCGGCGGCGGCGCTTAAGGAGTAATTATCAGCGGCGGCTAAAAGTATGCTAAAGTCGAATTAGCCGGTAAAAGAAATTATATATCGTATTTGCTGTTAACTCTGACATACTGTACAAATGTAATTCATTAGACATATTGTTAAAGAGAAAAAGAGACAACAGTACAATATTATTCAATTCTTACTAACTAGCACAAATAAATACAAATCTACTAATTGAACCATTAAGGTGTCTGTATCAACATTTTTTTTGATAGAGGATAAAGAAATGAATCAGAATATCTAACGACATATAAACGTTTTTCTTATTGATCAAAATTCAGCTGAGCGGACGTCGCGGAGCAGAGAGTATATGCTAATTCCTATATTCATAATTTTTAAAATGTTTTTTATTTCCAATTTTCAAATAAAATTTTCTTTAAATAGATTTCAAATACATTTTTTATGATTATGAGCTTAGCAATTTTATCTCTATTTACACACACATGAATGGAATTTGGCGGCGGATGTTTAATTTCAAATTCGTCGGCGTCTGCTAGCTGGCTTTGAACCAGTCGGCTTGTTTTTCTGTTGATTTTGTTTTGCTTTTATTCTTTTTCTCAGTTTAGTTTCACTCTTTAATTCTTATGGATGTTTGTAATTTTGTTTCCTGTATTTGTCTTTTTACACTGATTTATTTACAAACAAAAAGTAATAATTCATAAAAAACAGTGTTTATATAAATAACTTTTTGTGTAAAAATATGTCAGACGGTCTAACAGGATTTAAAAGATTTCTACACTGGGGTCCTATTACAGCATTAAGTAAGTAGTTTTTTTTTTGCAAAAATTATACCAAGATGCTGACAAAAAAGTTGGAAGCATCAACAAAATAAATTGTATCAGTGTTTTAATCGAAACTAGTATAAGTTTGTTACTTCATTACAAAAAATGTTTTGTTTGATTCTGTATAAACAAACAAATTTTAATTTGTTTTTACTGCATTTATGCCACATTAACTCGTACGACCCACGTCTATTCCGGATAGATGTTCATATGCTTAAATGTATATTGTAGCATTGTACAGTTTGTTTAATTTAAGAAAATTAAGTGTTTTGACCACTGTTGTTTAAATACAAGTGTAAGCATTTGATTATATTATGAAAATATTGTTCTTATGTGTTAATTGTATTAAAATCGTAATTAGTTAAGAGTAAAACAAACACCCAAACAAACAATTTGTGTTTATTGGTTTTTGCGGATGCTCTTGTGACATGCAACATTATTATTTGGTCACCATGAATAATTTCTAAATGTAGTTCATAGGTATGAGCATGCAACAAAAAATATTGCGTGTAACATTTACGGAAACACACCTTTTAATTGGTTCTAGCTTTGAATCTATATTGAAATATACTTACAGAAAGCGTTTATACGTTTATATGAGGTTGCGGATACCATTTCATATTAATAAATAAATAAATAAAAAATAGGAATTAAAAACTAATTTTCGGGTTCTTTACAATTCTGGAATTGTATAGCATAGCAAAAATTTTATATGTACATACATATGTACTTCTGTTGTTATTTTCAGCAATAATAATTTTTCTGGATTTTCTATATTCAAAAATCTATGGCAGATATTTAAGATTATGTATAGGTATTTAAAAAAATATATAAAATGATTTTTAAAAATTGCATAATAAATCGTAAAAGAAAATAAAAATGATTTGCTATCTTTTGAAAAAGGAACAAAAATACAATTATTTACCAGTACCTGTAAATGTTTATTTTTGAATGAAAACATTATATATCTTACATTGGCGGCATCTCCAAAGAGTTACTAGATTTAAAAAATCATGTTATTTATTTATTTATTTATACATATGTATATCAATTTCAATTTATTTATTACAATAATAGTAACCTAGCCTATAGGCCATAATCAGTTACCAACCTCTTCTATTAAAAAAATTAACTACTTAAAATCATAAAAAAATAGAAAGAATTCAAATAAAAACAGAGTAATGAATATGTATAATAGAAATAAAATTTTGTATAATAAGTAGTATGTATAAAAGATAATAGAAATAAAAATAAAAAAAATAAATAAACCTAAAAAAATAAAATAAAAATATATATGTATATATACATATATGTATATCCATGTACTTATATATATACATATATAGTTATCTAAATCTATGTATATATATGTATGTAGGGATGTGTGTGTATGTAACACATCCCTACATACATATATATACATAGATTTAGACATACACACATATGTACATATACACATATCAAGCAAGTCTAAAATCAAACCAACCTTCTCCAGACATCATCATAAAAAAATCAAAAATGGAAAACTTGGTTAATCCAACAATCCCAATATAAAAATCCATACTGCACTTGTTATCATTATAACACATTAATTTATAATTTAATATAATTATCAAACTGACATATGGGAAGAAAGTTCTTGAAACAGCCTCTTCTTATAAGTATAATCAGAAACATTAAAGTGCCTCAGTTCATCCGGCAATTTGTTGTAAGCCCTTGCTACTCTTACAAAAATCAAAATCAAAATTTAGTATAATAATTTTAAGTTTCTTTGACATCTTTTTATTATAATATGTATTAGTTTTTTTAGGCTTAAGGTCTTTCAATAATAAACAAAATTTTTGTTTTTTCTTCTTATAGGGTGAGTTCTCCTAAGTTCGGCATGCACCAATAGTCGGCATTTTTGACTTTAAAGTTAAATAAATAAGAATAACAATAATTTTATATAAAAGTAAGATGTAGATTTAGTTAAAAATACACTCATTTTTCTTTATGTAATATTTACATTTCATTGAGATGAGTACTTCAACCTATTTTTTACCTCGTTCTGTGACTATCTCTCAACACGTGCGGTAGAGCCTGTTTTTTTAAAAATTTGTTAGTGATAGCGCCAACTTAAACAAGTATTTAAACATGTAATTTTAATTAATTTTTTTACCAAAGTGGGTTTTAAAGGTAAAGGTATATTTAATAATTGCTTCAGATATGAAAATTTTTATAAAAAATAATTTTTTGGCTTATTTTGATGGCTGCCGACATTAGGAACTATAATTTTTAAGATTTTTAATAGTCGGCATATAATGCCGACTTCAGGAAAATTGATGTTTTCGCATATTAAGCTCAAATTATAGAAAATTGTTTAATACTCACCTCTGTTTACAATAGTTATAAAGAAAATGAGTTTAAAATAAGTTTACCTAATAGTCGGCACAATTTATATTGAGTATCTTACGGACTGCCGAGTATTGGGAATATAGAATTCTGAAGTCGGCAGCATTTTTATTTGTCTGGATATAGCAAAATAAAGTTATTTTTTAAGATTCATTAGAAAAGAAGGTGATAACCGAAATTATAGATAGTTTAATTCTTAAGAAAACCAGTCGCAAGTCTTCTTAAAGTTTCTGCAGAAACAGACAACATCATTGAAAAATACGCCATGAATCTTAAATTTAGAGAAGGTTTAACGCATACGATCCAAAGACGAACAGGAGATCGTTCAATTTTTAAAATCCCCGCAAAAAAATTAAGTCTTAAGTCCACTTAAAGTTTTACATACATACATACATACATAGATGGCTTTTTACAACCCTGAAGGGTCTTAAGCCGAGGAAGTTTTAGCAGACTGAAAACAAGCAACTTTTTACGCGAATGATAGCGCCTTTAGTTGTCTCAATTGCGATAATTAGAAGAATTGAAAATTATCTCAGATTAGCCCGTAAATAAGTCAGTGAAAATAAAACTCAAGCTATTATATTTCCATCAACAAATCACGAAAACGCTTTCCTACTAGATGTTTATCGGCTAGGAGAATAATTATCCTATTTAAGGACGAAATTAAATATTTAGGAGTTATCCTTGAAAAAACTTTTATTACGTTAATTACATTTGTGAAAAGGCAATTAAGTGTAGCCGTGCCTTATATCCCTTAACTAACCGAAGATCTAAACTTAATATAAAGATTATCACCTATGATTATCAAGTCTGGTCCCAATAGACTGAAAATTGCGAATTATTCAAAATATATAATAAAAAATAATAAACATCTACCTTTTAGATATTCCACTTCTCTTCTACATAGAAACTGAAGACTTAAAAATGTTTAACCCATTGACAAGCGAACTGACCCTGTCCTTTAATCAAAACTGCAGAATGTCAAATTTTGAGTTAATAAGAAATTTGCTGAACAACTTGAGGGTCTTTTGTTTAAAAGACACATTATAATGATTAATTTAAATTTTTTATATCTTCTAAGTTGATACGAGGTTTTTTATGAACAACTCTACCTTAAAATTGTGATATTAGTAGTTTAAGAATTAAGAATTTGATCCCAATTTAGAAAATTTTCATTTTATTTCTAATCATGTTTAAGTTTTTACTTAATTTTTAGTCATATGATGACTATGTAGAATTATGATATTATTGTATGTGAATATTTAATGATCACGAAGGCTTACTTAATGATTGTGTAACATCACATTATAATAAATTTCAAATATTTTGTTGTTTTGTTGTATCATATTATGATCATATAAAATTAAATTATAAATTTATGATTATATGGGATTATTTAATTATCATTTCCGATCCCAACATGATTATCACATGATACTTTCATTAAACTTATAATGATTATTTGCAATCATTGTATGTTTTATCGTAGTATGTTGCTCATAGATTATAATGACCTCAACCATATAACGGTTTACACAGTTTGTCATTCCTTTTGTAATTTATTTAATATAAATTTTCGGCACTTTAAAGTATATATATTCTGAATCCTTATAGATACAGGAATTGATTTAGCTAAGTCCGTTTGTCTGTATGTATGTTGACATCAAATTTTTTGAATCCGCTTCTATGGTACAAATTTATCATATATGCTTTCTAGAAATTTGCTATTGAAAATCAGTTATGTGAGCACATTACGAGCTGAAATAACACAATTTTTAAACAATTTTACCCAAATTTTGCAGGTCCTAGGGAACTTCTTAAAGCGTTTGTTACGTATATATAAAATATGTACCTTTGGCAACGTAAGTTGAAAATCTTGGTTTAAGAGTCAATTAACGACAAAGACATTTTTAGAAAAAATTTAAATTAAAAGTTCAGATTATTATATACATATGTATATATGATGGTACAAACTGTGTGAAGGGTATATAAAATTCTTCACAGCCAAAAATAGCTCTCTAAATTGCTTATTTATATGTTTATTAACATATTAAACATACAATATTTCAAATGGCTTACTTTTTGAATAAAAAAACAACTTGAATCCTTGTAAGATCCTATTCTTTCCTTAGTAAAAATGCAATGCCGACAATTGGGTAAAAAAGTGCCGAAATTAGGCAAACGGGTGCCGACTATTGGCAAAAATGGTACATTTTAGAAAAAACGAAAATTACTCAAAATAAATAAAAACATTTTTAAAAATAGTTAATTGAGTCTAAAACTATACCAATCACTTAGCAAAAAAAATCCGTTAACAACCCAATATCATGTCCTCACTCATAAGAGCATCAGTTTAAAAATGAAAAAAAAGTTAAAGTGCCGACTACTGGAGAACTCACCCTATTATTTTATCGATATTTCGATACTTCTTTGTGCAGCATCATCAAAATACGAGTATTTATTATTTTTTCATCTTTTTTTAGTTTAGTGTCTTAATGTCTATTTTTTTTTTATTTTAATTTATTGTTTGTTAAAAAAATGAAATATCGATAAAATAAAATAAAAAAAAAAACAAAAGCTTAAACATACTATTACATAAAATTCATTATATTTAATTTAATTTTACCTAAATAGAAACTTTTACATTGTGACAAAATATGTAATATTAACTTGAACGTAGGTATTGACAGATATCACTTTTAAATTAGTAATATTAATAATGTTAATTTAAAATCAAAAACCACTTTTTATTCTTTCTTTCCAAAATTTGTACTTTTCATAATTCATAGACGTTTATTGAGTAAGCAACACTGTTGCCATATCAACTCTTACAACTATACAATTTTATGCAACATGTTTGCCAAAAGCTGTGTACGTCTTAACAAACATGTTATCAATCTTAAGTGAGTGCTATTTACAAGACACATTAAAACGATAGTATAATTTGTAAAGGTGATTTTTTCTTTATTTATGTTTAACTACTCTTATATAAATTAATACAAATAAGATATCTCTTAATAAAAAAGGGATAAAAAAAATTGAATCAAAAATTATACAACAATACAATCATAATATTAATACAATTTCAACTGTGAATTTAGAAGTGTTAATACATATATAGTATTGTTGTATTGTTTTGACATCTTGTATGTGTTATATTTTTCTTTTCTGCATTTTATAAAAAAAAAACAACAACAATGGGTGAGAAAACGGTATGTATGAATATATTTTTTTATAATTTATAATGAACATATAATCATATGTTAATTTTATTTTATGTTTCATTATATTTTAGAAAATCAAAAAACGCAACAGATATAAACCTATTAAGAAATGGGACCACAACGATGAAACTGCTATAATTAATTATCTTAAAAACAATCGTGATTATGAGGTAATTAAAAAAAGAAATTCTTAAAAAAAACACACCTTCCCAATTACATAGGACTTTAAAAACTTTAAATATTAAATATAAAAAAAGTGGCGGTAACCCAAAGTTCTTGAAATACGGAACCCTAAATTTTTCAAATATTTGAACATACCTATGAACTATGCTTTTTTCTACAACATTTCTGAACATATGTAGGTATATGACCAATAAAGGTTATCATTTCAATAAATATTTCTGCATATGAAAAATTTATTTAAAAATTTTCAACTTCAAATGTCTCGGAAGTGCACTAAGTAAACATAGCTTATCGATATAAAAGTGTAATAAAATTTGAATCAAATAACAAAACACCGTCTGCGCTAACATTCGGCCGTGCTCAACAATTTTCTCCTCTTTCTTCGTCAATTTAAGCATAGACTGTCTTTGGCTGTGTTAAGTATTTTCTACTATATGGTTTAACAAACAACAGCATCGCCTACTAAATAAATTTGCTTAAAAATTGGTATAATTTTTACCTACCCAGCAATAAAATCTAAAGTAGTGCAAAGTGAATTAACTACACCCAGCAAAAAAAAAAAAATTGGAAGAAGTGCAAAGCGAATTACATTTTAAAGACTTAATCTTAATTGTGTAAAAGCAATAATTCTAAATGACTCCCTAAATGCGAAGCAATTTGTCATAAATGATATGCTTAAAAATAAATGCAATATCATGCAAAATATCTTAAACCATTCATGTAAACAAACAAAATTAACTCTTGTAACAGCGGATGATTTTTACCATATATGCATGAGTTCTGTGCATTTGTTAAAATAAAGTGTAGTTCATTAAAATATTCATGTAAACACATGATCTCCAGTGATACGCTAATGATAAAATCATTAGTATTTTCACCTAAATTTAATCACTTCGTCACCAGTTGAACCCCTGCAAATTCACTTTTGTGTCATATTCATTTCAAGAATTCTAAATCAATAGTGTAGAGCATTCATTATAAATGACTCCCTTAATACGAAGTAATTTGTTATAAATGATATGCTTAAAAATGAATACAACATCTTGCAAAATATCTTAAACAATTCATGTAAACAAATAAAATCAGGTCATGAAAAATTAAATGCTTTTCACCAAATATGCATGAGTTCTATGTATTTAATAGAATGGAGTGCAGTTTTGTTTTCAATTTTAAAACGAGAATCCAAGTTATTCAATTTCAAGACAACACTAAAATATTTTAAAAATATTTGCAAAAAAATATGAATAAGAATCAGAATCTTATCGTTTCACAAACGTCAAAGACACATAAGAAAAATATGTATAAATAAAAACACAATAATAAAACACATGTACATTTGCGATCATTTGGATTCTGAAAACGGCACATAACACATAGAAAGTTCAAGTTTTGGTCATCCTTATAGTTTCAGGCCACTCATTTATTACCACACACTTCTTTTTTTTTTTTTTCAAATAATTTTCATTAAGATACTTTCATTATGAATATTTACTTAAATTTTTATTTTTTTGTGATATACTTACGTTTTTATTACTATGTAATATTTTTATTTGGTCTATTTGGCTTATATTACTTTGTGGAATTGAATACATTAATAAATAAAAGATAACCATATATTCACATACAAAATCTGATTTTTTTAGAAACCAACTGCCCGCCAATATTATAGCAAATTCTTAGAAGAATATGGAATTGATGTTTATTGGAAACTTGTATTTTATAAAGTTCGCAACATGCGTACTGTATATCGAAGAGCTAAAGAATTTCAAGTTAATAAAGGAGGAGATGCCAACGACAAGGATAGTAAGTTTGAAATATTGAGAAAGTAACTGATATGTTGAATTACGAAATTTTAAAACAGATCTAATGTCAAAAATATGCTGGTATGTGGATGATTTTGATCTTTTATTTCCCAATGAAATGGCCAATAATGTACGTCCAAATTCAAAAGTAACTAGCTCTGATAATGAATCTGGCGAAGAATTAAAACAGGAGACTTTTAGTAAACCTATTTTTAACAATAATAACATTAACAATAACAATGAATCTGATGAAGGATTAAAACAGGAGACTTTTTCTAATAAACCGACATATAGCAAAGATAATAATGAACATAACTCAACAACTAATGAACAATTTCTGCCCGAAGAACCGACAATGTTTTATTTTCCTAAGAGCATAGAAAGAGATATATTAGCTGTGCAAACGGGAATATTTAATTTTAAAAGACAAGAAATTAATGAGGATACAAATATAAAGCAACAAAAACTTAATTTAGCCAAAGACAAGTTCAAATTCGAACAAGAGAAATTTCGTTTAGAAATAGAATTTAAACAAAAAGAGCTTGAAATTCAAGAAAAATTAAAACTAATGGAGCTACAAATGAAGGAGAGAATAGCCATGAAGGAAATTGAACTAAAAGAAAGACAGGCACAAAATTCAACAGAAAAGTCACAAAGATCTTATAACAATGTATATAATAATATGTTATAATTACAAAAACAAAGTTTTTACTGTATTTAATTTTACAATAAACAAACATAATTTAAAATATGATGTGTGTACATGTTTTAATTTATATAGTGTTTTCTGTATTCACATTACATACTATATAATGTGTGTATATAATATATAGGTATGCAGCATTATCATCACCAATTCATTTTAGTATATATAAAATTACATTTTGCTATTAAAAAATTAATAGAATTTGACTTTGGTAAATGTAAAAAACAAACTGACTAATTACCACACTTAAATATATATTTTTCTGGTTTACGTTTAGGTATTATAAAATGCATTACATTGACAACATTATACATGAACTCTATGTGGTGGCCGCCCAATAAATCTTTTGGTGGTTTCTTTAATCAAGCCATATTTTTAATGTTTTCATCAGTGGCCACATTTAACTATGTAATGG
Source organism: Phyto melanocephala (assembly GCA_941918925.1). Classification (NCBI taxonomy): domain Eukaryota; kingdom Metazoa; phylum Arthropoda; class Insecta; order Diptera; family Rhinophoridae; genus Phyto; species Phyto melanocephala. Next base: position 179,031,648 of record OW799233.1, on the reverse strand, counting down.
CAACATTGACAGGTCCTGGTATTTTGCCAAAAAATTGGAAACCACAGGTGAGTTACTATAAATAACAACTTTAAACACATTTACATTTGCTAATATTGTTGTTGTACGTATCTATGTATGTTAGTATGTACATATGTATATGTATACATGTACTATATCGATGGCTTAATATGAAGAGGGCGTATATTGTTTTATATTACTTTACAGGAGAAGGAAAAAAATATACGAAATAAAATAAATATAAAAGAATGAAAGGAGTTCGCGCTTTTATGAGGCTATAAATTATTTTTTTTTTTTAACTATGGCTTATAAAATTTTTTAATAGTGAAACACATCACTCCTAGAGATATATAAGAATACCTAATTTAAAAAAAAATCGAGATATTCCATTTAAATATTAAGCCATTGATATGTATTATTTAGTTATTGGACGTTGTTATTCATTCCGTTTCGCATTGCAGAAAGCATTTTCAAAATTATTTAATTAAAATTTAAAATTATTCTTCCCGTTGCTGCGGTATATATTTTTTTTTTCTAATAAAAATTCCTTTATTAATAAGTTATTAAATAGTAAAATTTCTCATTTTGATTTTATTTCACTATATGCACATACGTACATGCGACATACATTTCAAAATGTATAATTAGCAGTCATCTAAGCTAGTTAATAACTTCCTTAGTAAAAAGGATATACGTACATAGTATGTATGTTTGTATGTATGTATTGTATGTATGTATGTTTATAAACGTTTGCAACAGAAGCAAACGTATGTTTTGTAGTTTACATGTACATTTCCTTATTAACACTGATTTGCGTGTTTAAATTTACTTTAAATAAATGGTTTGTATTTAATGTTACCGCATGTACTCATTTAACTGTAGAATAGAAAAACACTACAAAAGTAATAACATGTAATAAATCATTTCTTATTTTTTTTCGATTTTAAACAAAACTTGAATATTTGTTTAATGAAATTAAAAGCTTAAAAAATTCCAACTAAACAGAAAAGGAAACAGATTCGCCCTTGGGTTGAAAATGTTGATGGTGGTATATATAGTCAACGGTCTCGAATACAAAATACCACTTTTTATAATTTTTATTTTGTTGTCTGTCTCACTTAACTAATTTGGCTCAAAACCTACTGAAAGGATTTCGATAAAATTGAGTAAGATTTTAAAGGGGGCTGCTTTTTTTTAACAGGGAATAGAAAAATTACAAATAAAATGGTTTTCAAAATGGTATTAAATGCGCTTAATTCGTGACCACCACTGCATATATGATTAATATATCCTTTTTATTTGTAAGCAAATGCTGGATATTTCGAGTATTTTTTTAAATCTATTGAACGTATTTGTAAAATCAATACGAATCATAAGCTTAGATGGGTTGATTTAATTTAACTTATCGTTAAGTTAGTAGATTTTTATTGTTTTACTTTACAGCTTTCCGTATCGTCAAAATGTGTGTGTTAATTCATAAATGCGTAGTTTTGTTCATTTTTCTCTTTAAACAATGTCCAATGTATTACGTTCTCTATGTAAAAATCTATTTTGTGTAGATTTATAGCTCACGGAAATTTACGATACATACGTAGCAAATAGTAAATCCTGTGTTTACATTGAAATACACAATAATTTTTTATACACAGAAAAAAATAAATATGAATTTCAATTACAAAATTAATACTATTAATTAAAATATTATTTGATTTTGCTCCAATCATCAAAATGATACTACTAATTAAATGAAAATTAATATTTTTAATTGAAAATATGTTGTGAAAAATATCAATTAAAACAGTATTAAAATATTAATATATAATTTAATATTTAAAAATAATTTTAATTAATTTATTCACTCCTGTAATTGGAATTTGGGATTAATTTAAATAATGTATTAACTGTATCAATAATATAAATTATTGAACCTGTTTAAAAAAAGAATTCGGCAAAAATAGACATTTTTTTTAGATACATATTTATTTTTAACATACATACATCATACATTTTGAACTACACTGCATATATTAAAAGTATACGAAAAATACAAAGCACAATACAATATAACACATTTAGGAACTGGTGGCATAACCGAACATCATATTATCAAAAATAAAGGAGGTGCATCCTAGACCTAAGCGCAAAAAAATTTTACCCATTAAAAATTTTATAAAACGAAGGGAAGACACTCAAATAATTACTTACATTTAAGGTTAGAATCCAACAGAATTTACCGGGCTGCAAGAAATATTGACTTTAGTCCCATCTGCAATAAAGTTCTGTTCCGTTTTCTTTGAATATGTACTTGGTAGAATTTTAATCTGCTAAACCACCATTTATTTTAATATTACCCACCTTATTAACCAAAATTATATTAAGACTTTCCTTCAAATTATATTAAGACTTTGATTCAAAAAGAATTCTTGACAAAAAAAATAAATTTTTCTTATTTTATTTTTCAATATACTTTTTTCAACTGACAGAAATCTCTAAGTTTTTTGAAAAATTTGTATATCAATAAAAAAAATTGTTTTAAGTAATTAAAAATATAATCCAAATTTAAGAATTAATCAATTAGTCAATTAATTAAAAAAATTTAAGCAGTAATTTTTTCTGTGTACATTTAGTTTAGCAGTAGCTGGGTCATCAGCTGGGCTAATAATTTTGCCTGAAGGAATTCGCCTAGAATGGTTTATGAGATATGATGAAAAAACCTAGACCACCTCTTCTTTTCACACCAACACAAACTGTAAAAAAAATTTTTTTTTATTTTTATTTTTTAATTTTTTTATATTTTTATTTTTTTATTATTATTTTTTATATTTTTATTCTTATTATTTGTTTTTTTTTTAACATACATACGTAAACTCAATTTATTATTTTACAATGGTATGTTTTTATATATGTATGTACGTAATTCATATTAATGAGATGAATGCAGATACAAAAAATTGGTATGTATTGCATGACTACACGTTGTAAAGGGTATATAATCCTTTCTTAATCCTTTCTGCTTTTTCTTCTATCAAAGGGAGCATAATGTACCACTTTGGTCTCCGATTGTTGGTGTTGGAAGTGTCTCTCACTTCCTGTACCTCCTTTTCCTACGTACCTACCTACCTTATTGTTATTTTTCAAACAATGTTGGAGGTAAGGTGCACATCTAAAAAGTCTTAAAACTATATTTAAAAAAATACCCAAGGTCTTTTCTTTAGAGTACAAATACAGCGTGTTCTATAAGTTTATCAACAAAATATCAAGTAAAAATAATGCAAAACCTTTTTGGCAAAAAAACCAATTTTTTTAAATTACATTTTGTATTTTCCAAGTTTACGAATCCCTAATTTAATTTATAAATTTAAGAAAAAATTTTTTAGTATTAAGAAGAAAAAAAGAACTTCAATATTGAACAAAAAGAAGGAGTTACGCTAACGAAATAGTTTGTATATATAAAATATGTCCGTAATTTAAGAAAAAAATTTAATTTTGTTAATATAAGTCTAAACCGATGACAGTATATAATTGGTACCCTGTACAATTTTTGACAACGACCATACAAACTTTTTGGGACCTCTATTATATTTAAGATGTTGTTTTTTTCGCCAATTATAGTGCTAATTTAAAAATACGACTTGTTTAATTGCGGTAACGACAATCGTAATAAGGCTAAATACCTTTATTTTGTTAAATAATTAATCATTTAAAATGCTCTGTTCAAAAAAGAAAAAATAATAATAATTTCATGTTTGTGTATCAAATGTAAATGCAACAATTAAAAATACATAAAAAGCTGTAAATTGGACAATATGTATGTAAATAATTTGTACCCAAAGTGCACGCAAGCCATACAAAAAACAATTTGTAGTCGTCACAACTTACTACATACATTCATGCATACATTAGGTTCATTAATTTATTTTCCCAGTAAAGTCCAGTGAACGAATAAATATATTTATAAGAGTTATTTAAGTAAATTACTCTCATAAAAAACGTTTGGAGCAAAAAAATTTGATTAAAAATTTCAAATTAATAAAAAAAAAGTTACTAAATCAAGACGGAACAAAATTATTTAGTTGCAGTTTTTAGTATTTAAAGAAAACAGACAAATTATTTTTTGTTAATATTTTTTTGACAATACTTTAAAAAAGGCCGATTTACTGCAGTCAACATGATTAAAATGTTTAAAAAGTGTACAAAGTTCTGACCGCACTGGTCGGCCGTACAAGATCAGCCAAAGAATTATTTCCAAATCGTCAGAAAAAAAAACAAACCTACATCCACTGAAATGACTGCAAAATGTTTAGAGGAGATAGTCAAACAAATTCACACCGCGCCGGTTATAGCTCTCGGGTTGCAAGGGAAAAGCCTCATAAGAAACGTTTAAATATTTTCTCTTGACCGACATAATTTTTAACCGAACCCTATGTATTTGTAATTGACTGATATAAAAATATTTTTAATTTATATTAAATTTTAATAAAGCCAAAATAAAAAAAAATGGTTCACATTAAAATTTAATATATAGAAAAAAGTTCGAATAAAATATAAATATATAATTTTTAATTTATTTAAAAAAAAACTCTATTGTTGAAATTAAAATGATACCTCATGTTGGACATCCTTTACAAAACTTCAAAAAGCTATGTCTTGGGAGAAATTTTTACTTTCAACATGACAACGACCCCAACCACAAAAGCGGCAATGACGTTCGAATGTAGATAATTCATCACGTTCCTTACCGCAGTTCCTAGATAAGAATTCCATTGAACATCTTAGGGATGAATTGGGTAGACACATTGGAAAGCACCACCTTTCTACTAAGGCTAATCTAAACGAGGAACTACTGCAGAAATATTGGGGCCGATGTTACTAAGAAATTATTAAATTTAATGCCAAGAAGGTTGAAAGGAGTCGTGGAGAGTAATGCTGATTCTGATTCTGATAAAGAAATTTAGAGAACCAATTACAATATTTGTTTGAATGAGGAACCATCACTTAATTTGTAAATTCAAACAAAGAAAAAAAAATTAATTTAAAATACAATTTCATGTTTGAATCTGTAAAATTTTCTATTAAAATATTTCCGACTTTTAAACGAATTATTAACAGAAAAAAATGAAAGGTTTATTGAAAAAATTCACAAACATTTTTTAGATATTAGTTTAAGAATATTTAAAAAATATTTGTTTAATTCAGACAAAAATTTCAATGACAAGCTAATAAAAAAATTAGTTAAAACCATGGTGTAATTACATAAGGTGATAGCATAAAGGAGAGCAATTTTTGTCTCTCTTTTTTAATGTATGGAGTTTGACAATTTCCGAAGTTGAAATAATTTTTTTAAGTATGTATTTTGACATTCTCCAGAACACAAAAAAATAGTCAGCTGGGCTTGCACAGCCACCTTGTATAAGTGTACCCTGGTTAAAACCTTAAAAAAAAAACATTTAAACAGCTAATACACGGCATGTTTTTATACCCTTCACACAGTGAAAAAGGGTATATATAGGTTTGTCATTCCGTGTGAAATTTCTGCAATTTTGATTTCCGACCCCATAAAGTATATATTTTCTGAAAGCTTATGAATAGGGGAGTCGATTAAGCCCTGTCCGTCTGTCCGTCTGTCCGTGTGTATGTTGAAATCAACTTTTTGAAGCCCCCCGACATCGCTTGGACTCGGGTGAGGTATTAAAATATCAGAAATATTCGGGAGTAGATCGGTATTGAAAATCGGTACATAAACAACTGAGATATGAGCAAAAACCCACGACCACCTCGATTTTTTTTTCACAAAAACAACATTACAACAACAACATACATACATACAAACGTGTATACTGGTTAGAGAAAACGTGGCATTGAATCCCAGCTGAGCCAAAAAAAATTTTTTTTTATTTTTTTTTAATTTTTTTTTTATTTTGTTTTTATTTTTTAATTAATATATCGAGCCATAACCGCCGAAAAAATGTATCCCACAAACTCGAAATTTTACAGGGGAAGGTTTTTTTTAAATAAAATCAGTTTGAATAAAGCCATTATTTTAAAATTTATAATGTAAATATTGTTTTGTGTAATACATTTAATTTTAATAATTTTAAATAGATATTTGCATCATAACGGTTGTTTTTGTGTGATACATTTTTTTTGCTTTCCTTCTGGCAACCTATTATTAAAAAAGTGTGTGGGTTACACAAAAATTTATTTTAAGGAAGTGACTTCCCGTTTTTTTTTTTATTTAAATTAAATTAAATTTCAGAATAACGATAGATAAAAATATATAAAGAACGCTAAATACTATCTTCCTGGTCGGTTTCAGGTAGCAAATCTTTAACAGATCCATGCCATTTTAAATTTAAATACTCGTGTTGGAATTTTACGGGTATAGTTTTTCTATCGCAAAGCGTTTTCAAATCCTTATATTTAGCAGAAGAAATGTTTAATATATCATCATATAATTGAGTAGGTCCTTTAGAAACTATTTCGGAGTTTCGTCTGGATCGTGGAATTGAATTTAGATCATAATTTCTGGTTTCAGATTCATCAAAGTAGCCATATTTAAGAGTAATATTTGGAATATTTTTGTCCAATGTAACAGAGCGTAATTTTGTAAATTGAATTTTCACTGAATTTGGAAATAACGCCTGTGAAAATGTCTTCCAGTCTTTAAAATCACTGTTAGTTAATTCAATACAATTATATTTTCTTGGGTTAGTTCTTGCATTTGATATTATGGTGTACCACTCACTTGGAGCCCAAATAGTTCTATTCCGAATAAACGATTCAATTGTACTATGTATCGAATCAACAGGCATCATGGTGTGTCCAGGCAACAAGTATGTGATTTTTATATTAGTCACAAAATTAGAATTTTCAACAAAATAGGTTAATGTTGCAAGCATAGCTCGGTTTTTGTTCTGTCCTGCGCAGCTATCACAATAAAGATGGACTATCGACTGGGTTTTTCTTTCATCGACTAATTTAAGGTATTGGAAAACAGTTGTGCAAATTTCATTACACCCTCGTTTACCATCCTTTTCTACCACTCTCATAAAAACTTTCATTGTAGAATGAATATTTTCTAGAATAGAACAAAGTTACACTTTTTCCATAGGGAGTATTTAAGACCTTTTGCAAGTCGAAACTTGTACATAAATAAGCCGGATTCTCTTTGCATAGCTATTGATCCTCCAAAAATATTTGCTTAGATTTCTCTTTGTCCTTTAGATGCATTTGATACTCTTCTGATGAATCCAATTGCTTTTTGGATTCTGTGTCTAAATTATTGTAATTCTCGCATAAGATACATTTATCTTTTTTAGGTAAATGGAAGCCTAAATTGAAACTGTTTCTAAAAATATTACGGAATACTCTTAACGATAACTGACTATTTACTTTATTAATAGTTTTCAAGTGTTCTATATAATGCTGATATACAGTTTTTATGTTTCGAAATTCTTGAGGTAGATATAATTTTTTACTTTTATTCCGGCAATAATGTGAAGGAACCGCTGGTAATTGTTCTATAAAGGATTTTACTAGCGATATGCTTGCTTCATCAGATTTGTTGTGTGCAGTTGGCTTTTTTATGTTTTCAAGGCAAGTTTTATATGAACTTGTATTTTTTATTACGGATATTAAAATCGTTTGTGAAATATTCAACGTTTTCAATAAAAATTTTTGACAAACTTTAAAACTGGTATTATTGATATTGATAAAATAATTAAAGCTGCACTTTTTTCTATCACTTTCTCCATATCGCCTTTTAATATCGACTTGTTTAACACAAGAAGACAGCCAATCTTTCTGTCTAATTTTGTTGCCTATTCCCCAATAATGTTAATTTATTCTTACCCTTTCATCTTCAGAAATTTTATCATGACACGAATTTGGACATTTTTTCTTTAAGCACGGGTTGGGCAAAACACTCATATTTTTTTTCTTAACTTTTTGCAGCCTTTTAGGTACCTATTCTCTTTTGCTTTCTGTAGCCCCTTTTCCCAACACACGTTTCCTCCTCGACTTCTTTTAAACTTTCCAAACCATTTAAATCAACGAAAGATTCATCTGAATCGCTATACGGTACCAGGGAAAGCTGTAAAAATATCCAATAATTGAAAACAAAAACATATTTTGCAAAAAAAAATCATGGGATACCTTCGACATATTGTTCTAAAGCTTCCAAAAATACAAATCTTTATCTTTATCTTTGATTAAAGTCTCAAAAAATTGTGTTTTTTTTATTTTTTACCAATGTGTTTCATTTCTTTTAAAAGAGAATTTAATTGTATCCCACACAAGCGTTCAAAGAAAATGTAAACAACTCACCATATGCATTTACATTAAAATTGTTTTTGTTATAAAATCATAACGGTTTAATCTACAGCTATGAAATTTTGACAGATGATGCAAATGATGTTGAACTATCGATTTCTATAAAAAAACAAAAATCGATTATGGTGTGGGATACATTTTTTCGGCGGTTATGGCTCGATATTATTTATATTTTTATTATTATTTTTTTTTAATTTTTTTTTTTAAATATTTTTTTTTATTTTTTTTTGTTTCATATTTATTATATATATTTTAATTATTTTTATACCCTTCACACAGTGAAAAAGGGTATATATAGGTTTGTCATTCCGTGTGAAATTTCTACAATTTTCATTTCCGACCCCATAAAGTATATATTTTCTGAAAGCTTATGAATAGGGGAGTCGATTAAGCCCTGTCAGTCTGTCCGTCTGACCGTCTGTCCGTGTGTATGTTGAAATCAACTTTTTGAAGCCCCCCGACATCGCTTGGACCCGGGTGAGGTATTAAAATATCAGAAATATTCGGGAGTAGATTGGTATTGAAAATCAGAAACATCGGTACATAAACAACTGAGATATGAGCAAGAACCCACGACCACCTCGATTTTTTTTCACAAAAACAACATTACAACAACAACATACATACATACAAACGTGTATACTGGTTATAGAAAACGTGGCATCGAATCCCAGCTGAGGCAAAAAAATTTTTTTTTTTATTTTTTTTTATATTTTTTTTTTAATTTTTTTTTATATTTTTTTTTTAATTTTTATTTAATATATTATTTATATTTTTATTATTATTTTTTTTTTAATATTTTTTAATTTTTTTTTTTTAATTTTTTTTTATTTTTTTTTGTTTTATATTATATATATTTTAATTATTTAAAAAAAAAAATTTTTTTTTTAATTTTTTTTTTTAAATTTTTTTTTTCATTTTTTTTTTATTTTTTTTATTGCATGACTACACGTTGTGAAGGGTATATAAGATTCGGCACGGCCGAATATAGCGCTCTTACTTGTTTAAAATTTTTTTTTTTTTAAATTTTTTTTTTAATTTTTTTTTTTTAATTTTTTTTTTTAATTTTTTTTTTTAATTTTTTTTTTTAATTTTTTTTTTTTAATTTTTTTTTATTTTTTTTTAACATACATGCGTAAATTTATAATTTTACAATGTGGATGTTTTTATATAGGTATGGTTTTTATATGTTTGTACGTATATCATATGGAATGGTGATACAAACTACTGTTATTGCATGACTACACGGTGTGAAGGGTATATAAGATTCGGCACGGCCGAATATAGCGCTCTTACTTGTTTTACATATGACTTGACAAATTACACACTGACAAATACGAACATGTCCTGTGTTACCTTTAAAACATTACTTCTGTAAAAAACATGTGTTGAGACATCGGACAAAATTTCAATAAGAGCGCGCTCTATTTTCTTCTGTCAAAACATGTGACAGCAGCCGTTGGCAGAAATCTCTGCTGCTGCAAAGCAGTCAGCGACGGTTGCCTGTAAAAGTACAATTTTGACAGACATGTACTAGATTAACATATGTTTAACAAATTTTAAAGTCAGATGTAAAAAACATGCCGTGTATTATAGCCTTAATCAAAGAGTATTTTTTAATTAATGAAAATAGACGTATGACATGCCAGACAAGAAGAAAGCTTCTTTAAAGTCTTGTACAATAACAAGGCAATCAAATCGAACACTAACTGCAAATAAAAAATCTTAATTTGTTGGTTTAGCACATGTGTTAATCTAAGAAAATAATCAAACAAAAAACTATTTGAAACAATCAAAATATAAATAGAAATTTATAGTAAATTTAGGCAAACAAATTTAAAAAAAATTTTTTATTTTTTTATTTTTTTTATTTTTATTTTTTATTTAATATATTATTTATATTTTTATTATTATTTTTTTTTGTTTTATATTTATTATATATATTTTAATTTTTTAAAATTTTTTTTTTAAATATTTTTTATTAATTTTTTTTAACATACATACGTAAATTTATAATTTTACAATGGGATGTTTTTATATATGTTTGTTTTTTATATGTACATGTGTACACATTTCTTATGGGATGAATGGTTATACAAACTACTGTTATTGCATGACTACACGTTGTGAAGGGTATATAAGATTCGGCACGGCCGAATATAGCGCTCTTGTTTTTTTTTTGTAGATTAGATAAGAAATAACCCATAAAAAAGTTGATTTGTGTTATGACTTGAATAAATAGTTAGTTTTCGTTATTTGTTATACACTTCGAACAGTGAACAAGTAAGAGCGCTATATTCGGCCGTGCCGAATCTTATATTCCCTTCACAACGTGTAGTCATGCAATAACAGTAGTTTGTGTCACCATTCATCCCATATGAAATACGTACATAAATATATAAAAACATCCCATTGTAAAATTATAAATTCACGTATGTATGTTAAAAAAACAAAAAAAAAATGAAAAAAAATTTTAAAAAAAATTTAAAAAAAAATTTAAAAAAAAAAAATTATTATATATATAATATATATATAACAAAAAAAAAATTATAAAAATATAAATAATATATTAAATAAAAAATTGAAAAAAAAATAAAAAAAATTTTTAAAAAATTGAAAAAAAAATTTTTTTGGCTCAGCTGGGATTCGATGCCACGTTTTCTCTAACCAGTATACACGTTTGTATGTATTTATGTTGTTGTTATGTTGTTTTTGTGAAAAAAAAAATCGAGGTGGTCGTGGGTTTTTGCTCATATCTCAGTTGTTTATGTACCCATGTTTTTGATTTTCAATACCGATCTAGTCCCGAATATTTCTGATATTCTAATACCTTACCCGGGTCCAACCTATGTCGGGGGGCTTCAAAAAGTTGATTTCAACACACACACGGACAGACTGACAGAGCTTAATCGACTCCCCTATTCATAAGCTTTCAGAAAATATATACTTTATGGGGTCGGAAATGAAAATTGTCGAAATTTCACACGGAATGACAAACCTATATATACCCTTTTTCACTGTGTGAAGGGTATAAAAATGGTATATATAGGTTTGTCATTCCGTGTAAAATTTCTACAATTTTCATTTCCGACCTCATAAAGTATATATTTTATAAAAGCTTATGAATAGGGGAGTCGAATAAGCTCCGTCAGTCTATCCGTGTGTATGTTGAAATCAACTTTTTGAAGCCCCTCGACATCGCCTAGACCCGCGTGAAGTATTAAAATATTGGAAATATTCGGGAGCAGATCGGTATTGAAAATCAGAAAAATCGGTACATAAACAACTGAGATATGAGGAAAAAACAACAACCACATCGTTTTTTTCCTACAACAACATACAACACATAGATACATACAAAAGTGGTATATTGGTTAGAATAAACGTTGCATCGAATCCCAGCTGAGTCAAAAAAAAATTTTTTTTATATTTTTATTTATTTTTTATATTTTTATTATTTTTTTAAATTTTTTTTTTATTTTTTTTTTTAATTTTTTTTTTTTTTTTTTTTGAAACATACAAAGTACATACGTTAACTCAATTTATAATTTTACAATGGGATGTTTTTATATCTGTATATTTTTTATATGTATGTACGTATTTCATATGAGATGAATGGTGATTCGGCCCGGCCGAATACAGCACTCTTACTTGTTATTTTTGATTGTATTGTTTTTTTTAAATTTAAATTTAAAATATGGCTTCCCTACTTACGTATTATCTCCAAGTCGCTCTTAAACTTCTTTGGAATTTAATAACCAGATTTTGGACTATCTTTTAGTTCTTAAGCTTAAAATGAATCTTAAAATTAAAAAATTTTTTTTTAATTTTGTTTTGTAATTTTTTTTGTAATTTTTTTTGTTATTTGTTTTTGTTTTTTAATATATTTTTTTTTTTTTTAAATTTTTTTTTAAGAAACATACATACGTAAACTCAATTTATAATTCTGCAATGGGATGATTTTATATATGTATGTACGTATTTCATATTAATTAGATGAATGGTGATACAAAAAATTGTTATTACATGACTACACGTTGTGGAGGGAATATAAGATTCCCCAGGGCCGAATATAGCACTGTTATTTGTTTAAAGTGGTTCTTAAAAAAGTTATTACAAAAAATGTGAACAAATATTCAGTATAAACTTTAAATTACACAGTTAAAAATCTTGTACTCTACTCTTTTAATTTGTGTTCTCGTTTACTAGATTTTGTGTAAACGAATGCAATACACTAAAGACCAGTTAAACTTTTTTAAAAAATATTTAAAAATTTTGGGTACACAAACGAACTTATGATTAACAAATATTTTTATATTTAAACTTCTTGTTACAAAATATGTACATACATACATACATATTTACAAACATATGTACATATATTTGTACATAGCAGTTACCATGATACATACAAGAAAACAATTAGTATGTACATTGTTTTTAATTAGATTTCTAAGTAAACAAACACCTCAAAACATTGCAAATCTCTTAGGAAAAAAGTAAATATAAGAATAAACAAATAAAACATGTTTGACACGCTATTTTGAGGGCTATTAATGTTAATATATGCATATCGTACATAAAATATTATTATTAAATATCCAGCAACAGTAAAAGTATACAGGAAATAAATAATACACTTTCTATTTATTTGCTTATTTTAAGGATCCAAAAGCTATTGAGCAGTTACAATATTGTAAAGTTTGTGAAGGTTATAAAGCACCCAGATCTCATCATTGTCGTAAATGTAAGTGGAGGAAAATTGGTATAATTAAGTTTAATTAAATTGTGTTTTTTTTTTTAATACCCTTCACCTTTGGTGCCGAAGGGTATATATAGCTTTGTTATTCCGTTTGTTATTTCTACAATATTGATTTCGGACTCCATAAAGTATATATTTTGGGAATGATTATGACTAGAGTACTCGATTGAGTAATGTCCGTCTGTACGTGTTTTGATTGAAATCAAATTTTTGAAGCTACCACATGTTGAACAGATCTGTATGTGGTATCAATCTTTGGAAAATATTTGGGAATGGATCGCTATTAAAATCCAGCACAATCGCCACATAAGATATGAGCAAATAAACACGACTGCCTCCCTTTTTTTTTTCTTCATATTTTATCATAAAATAACTGCCTGTTCAACGATGTCGAAAGAAAACCCAAGCGAAATTTCATTCGTACAAATATATTGAAAACAACAACAAAAACTAAACTTTTGTTTTCAACGTATTTGTATGAATGAAATTTCGCTTGGGTTTTCTTTCGACATCGTTGAACAGGCAGTAAATACTTTTCAGCACTATGAGAAGTTATATACAACTCTGCTACTATTTATAGGTGCTATATGTCCCTATGCTCCCTCGAGGAGTATATGTCTCTAGGTATGTTCGTACAAAATTTTGGACAAATCGGTCACTAATCGTCACAGTTATAGGTAAAAAAAATAGTTTGAAAAAATATATATTTTTAAAGATATTAAGTTGCTAAATTCCTAATTAATTTTTGGTCACGTTGAAGACATCAAATTACAAACCATAATCTCAAAAGTTATTGCTGAGAAAAACTAACAAATCGTTTCATGATTGACTGAGATATATTTAAGCAGCAAAATAAAACTGCTTCGATGTTTTCTTTTTCTAAAATTGACAAACGACAATCGATTTTTTTTTAGTTTTCAGCCAGCCGAGAGGATTGGTATAGGTTTGAGAAAAAGATAATAAAAATCTATGATGGCCGCCACTATAAAATTACGTACAATTAATTTATATATTTGGCAAAATCTTTTAATTTCAAAGTGTACCCACTTCAACCCTCTCAATATTGGTATCAGACGAAAGAGTACAATTTAGGAAACTATGAAAAAGTTAAAATCCAAGATGGCATTCGAAACAAAATGGCGGATAATCTTTTTCTTAACCCCATCAAAACGGATATTAAAGTAATGGACTTGACAGTAAAATATAGCTACAAATCAAAAGTGACGAGTACACCTTAAATGTAGGCAAAGCTATGATATCGTCACTATACCTAAGTACATGTTGGTGAAGGGTATTATCAAATTCGGCACTTGGCCGAATATAGCAATCTTAATTGTTCTTTTTACTTTTATCGTTTGCAGGTAATCGTTGCATTAAAAAAATGGATCATCATTGTCCTTGGATTAATCATTGTGTCGGTTGGGCCAACCACGCCTATTTCACTTACTTTTTAGCATTTTCGATTATTGGTAGTTTGCATGGTGCTGTTATTCTGTGCATTACCTTTTATAGAGGCATACACCGTTATTGGTATTTATCACGAGGTCTTGTACACTTAGCCACCGTGCAATTTTCAATGTATAGCATTGTTTTATGTATATTCTCAATGGGTCTGGCAATTGGTGTGGTAATAGCTTTGGGAATGCTTTTATATTTTCAGGTAAGGGACGTGGTGGCTACACAAATAAAATCTTTATTTCTATTAACTCTCTTTTGTCCAGTACATACTTAAATATATCAATGTTATCATTTAGTTTAAGTCGATTGTAAAAAATCAAACTGGCATAGAGATGTGGATTGTGGAGAAGGCCATGTACAGACGAATGCATAATCCAGACTTGGAGGATTTTGTGTATCCCTATGATTTAGGCTGGTGGTCCAACATTAAACAAGTATTTATAAATGAGAATGTGATAAAAGGACGCGGAATTGAATGGCCTGTTAAGGAAGGGTGCCACCAATACGCTTTAACTGTGAGTTTGCTATATTTATTAGAAAAAAAAAAAAAAAAAATTTTGTTCTTTACAAATAGTGTGAACAAATCGCTCAAAAAGGTGAAAAACGTGCCCGTACTCGTACGTATAAGTGCATACGTAAAGCCACCGGAAGCTACTTACCACTTTTCTCACAAGGCTTTCGTGTTTGTTTATCACCTCCTTGCACTGATGAGCCCCGTTTATGCTTGGAACCCGATGACATTATCAAAGTAACACGCTTCCGTCGGCACTGGCTATTTGGCGAACGTGTTGTGGACGATAGAAAGGAGAAGAACAACAAGGCACCATTACGTGGTTGGTTCCCCAGACGCTGTGCTATTGAACTAATACAACCGGAACAACCTTTTTCAAGCGGTGACGACTGTGAGGTAGCGGAAACAAATTATCGACACCAGCGGACGTCCAAAGAGAATATCACATTTAATAATGGTGGTAATGGTGCAAAAGCACAAAATGGTCATCATCGAAAGAAAAATAACTGATGTTTAAAGAATTTAATATTCTACGTTTAGCAAGTAACAATAAGAACTCTGTAGGAAATAGCATGTGTATGTATTTACACACAGAAACTAATAAACCTAAAATTTTTGTATATCGAGAGCATTTCATAAATCTTAAAAAAAAAGTAACACAGTTTTTCAGGTAAGCATAGAAACTGTTTATTTCGTTTATTGTTAGGATATTTTTAAATCTTTGTTCTCTACATATCGTGACTTAACCGCTAAAATAACGTAACCCACAAAAACCAAATTTTACATGAGAAGTTTTTTTAATTTTTTATCAATTTTCTTCTGGATTTTTTTTTTGTGGCCTGCTATTATTCTTATTAAACTTATGGATAAGTTTTACCTTAATTCTCCATATAGAACAAAAACAAACAAAAACACAGTGAAAAAGGGTGTATATAGGTTTGTCGTTCCGTGTAAAATTTCTACAATTTTCATTTCCGACCCCATAAAGTATATATTTTCTGAAAGCTTATGAATAGGGGAGTCGATTAAGCTCTGTCAGTATGTCCGTGTTTATGTTAAAATCAACTTTTTGAAGCCCCCCGACGTCGCCTGAACCCGGTTGAGGTATTAAAATATCAGAAATATTCGGGAGCAGATTGGTATTGAAAATCAGAAAAACAACTGAGATGTGAGGAAAAAACCACGACCAAAAATAAACATACATACAAACGTGGTATACTGGTTAGAGTGAACGTGGCATCAAATCCCAGCTGAGCCAAAAAAAATTTTTTTTTTTAATTTATATTTTTATTGTTAATTTTTTAATATTTTTTTTTATTAAATTTTAATGTGAATCATTTTATTTTTTAATATTTTTTTTTATTTTTTTATGAAACATACGTAAACTCAATTTTACAATGGGATGTTTTTATACATACAAACAATTGTTATTGCATGATTACACGTTGTGTAGGGTATATAAGATTCGGCACGGCCGAATATAGCCGATTTCTCTAAATTTTTGATAACAGAACTTTTTAACGGAAATCAATAGGGCGGCTTACAAATAATTCAGACGACCCTATAAACAATAAACATACCGTACACAGTAGTATTATTTTAGGACAGTGTTTACTTGAGAAGCAACAATTATTTTTTTAAACTATTGTTGAATCCTAGAACATTGTCATAATGTGACAATGACATGTTAGGAAATACAGTAAATATGTTGAACATCTACACAATATACTGAAATGACTAAATTTATTCAATTCTACATATCGATCCCTGTGTGCGAAATTATCGTATTTTACAAAAACAAAATTTTACAGGAGAGCGTTTTTATTACTTTTAAATAAATAAAAACGTAAGAGCACTATATTCGGCTGTGCCGAATCTTTTATACCCACCACCAATTTTGTGTACATTTAAAGCACAATATTTATTATTTTGTTAATCGCTATAGAATAATCTCTTTATAATAAAATATGTATCACTTTCTTTGTAGAGGGTGGTTAAATTTTAAGGGCCCATGTTTAAGGTGAACCACATCCAAACTTCAACTTTTTTCTTGTATTTAATTTGACATTTCTCAGTCTCAGACTAACTCAATTTGAACCGTGGAAAGATACGCAATCGAGCAACGCTTTTAAATATTAAAGATTTTTATAAAAATGGGCGTTCAAATCAAAATGCATTTTGTGCACTTCGTGATTCTTTTGGTCAACATAATCGTTCGAATTCGTCCACAATTGTGAGAATTGTAAAAAATATTTAAATGCCTGCAAAGCACGTCTGCATGAAATGTGAAAACATCTGTGAATGCCATCTTAGTTCGTTGAATGGGAAACATTGCTGTTTTTCACGATAACGTGGCAAAAGAGCAAGCAACCTCGACTCATCATCGTGCCCAACAATCGAGCATCAACAGTGTCATTGAAAATTTGGACTATCGGATCGTGGTGTGCCGCCTAGGTTAGGGGGCCATTTGGCCGATATTTTGTTCCATACATAATTGAAGCATACAAATATTATCATTATAAAAATAAATGATAATAATTTCATAATAATTTTATTCAAAATCAACATAGTCCCTTAAAATTAAACCACCCATTATAACTTCGGTATGCTAGTAAAATGTTTTCGTAAATTTAGTCTTTCAATGAAAGTGGCCGTTCAAATACGCGTGTCAATAAAGTTTCTGCTAATAAACATAACTTAGATATTTCAATATAGTCCTTTAGTATTCCAAAATCTTTATTCATAGAGAATTTAAATGAATTTAAGAGGAAGAAAGTGAATTTAAGGTTAAATTTTAAGGGCCACAGGGTGATTTAAAATATACATTCTCTGCATTTTTCTAAAACGGGAAATTTATTAGTAAGATTTTGATTTTTAAACTTCTATAACATTTTGCTTTTAAAAGATTTTCAAACGAAATAAGTTTTGTATAATTTTAAAATTTGTTAGCCATTAGTACATGAAAATAAATTGTTTATAATGTTTAGAGATAATTTTTTTTGACTTAGGTCAAAATTTTCCTAAATTCCCATTTTTAATAGAGCATAACTTCAGGAGAACATAAGCATAAGTTGTTAGCATGCCATCTAGTAGTTGCTAGTAGAGTCATCTATATTATCATCTTTATCTTATATTTAGCTACAGTACAATAAATGGCGCAGTGTAAGATAAATAAATGCTAATATATATGACTAATATATTTTTATAAAAATTTAAGGAAAAAAGTGTGCGTGGCACATCTATTTTCCGTTATAACGAAGACTTTGACCAAAAAGCCATATTTGCAAAATTTCAGAATCGTACATATAGTTTTGTCAGTTTTATTATATTTGAAATATACACTGTGCGGTATAAATTTTCGTACATTTTTATCTATAACTCTTTTCCTAATTCATAGATTTAAGCGATTTTCAGGGAAAAATATTCTTTTGACTCGATAAATATATATACGAAGTTTCACGACTACGTTTATGCGTCTGGCCACAATTCAAAAGTGAAAGTGGGCGTTATAGTAGGCGTGTCAAAGTTGTTTTTGCTAATGAGTACAACTTAGGTGTTTCAATATAGTCCTTTATTATTCCAAAATCTTTATTAATAGAGAAATTATATGAATTTTAGGTAAAACGTTGAGTGCCCCTGTGGACTAGTCAGTAAAGGACAAGTCAGTTGTTTAGGGGTTGCGGGTTCGATTCCCGCCGGAGACTCTGGAATTGTCTGCTTCTCTTTCTCTTCTATTCGAAATATTTCTATTCTTATTCTACTCCTCTCTCTATTAAGGCGTCACAATGGACCGTAATGGTTTCCGGGTGAAGGTGTGAGGGTAACTTTGCACCCCCTGTGGACTAGTCAGTACAGGACCAGTCAGTTGTTTGGGGGTTGCGGGTTCGTATCCCGCCGGAGACTCTGGCATGGCGTCACATTGGACCGTAATGGTCTCCGGGTGAAGGTAACTTCGCACCCCCTGTGGACTAGTCAGTACAGGACAAGTCAGTTGTTTGGGGGTTGCGGGTTCGTTTCCCGCAGGAGACTCTGGAATGGTCTGCTTCTCCTTCTCTTCTATCCTAAATATTTCTATTCTTCTCTCTATTAAGGCGTCACAATGGAACGTAATGGTCTCCGAGTGAAGGTGTGAGGGTAACTTTGCACCAGCCTTACCTACCTACCTACCTACCTACCTTAGGTAAAACGTTATATGGGAGGTGGGCGTAAAAGTGGGCGTGGCACCTTAATTTTTTGGCATAGTAATGAAATTTCCTAGGGGGATAGACGTAGCAAAATTTATCATCATACCTCTAATTTTAGCGGTTTTATGAGCTTTTAAATTTTATTAACGGTAGATAACGTGAAAAGTGGGCGTTATAGTAGGCGTGTCAAAGTTATTTTTGCGAATGAGTACAACCTAGGTGTTTCAATATAGCCCTTTATTATTCCAAAATCTTTATTAATAGAGAAATTATATGAATTTTAGTTAAAACGTTATATGGGAGGTGGGCGTAAAAGTGGGCGTGGCACATTGATTTGCCGTTACAAGAAAGCGTGTCACCAAAAAGCAAAGTGTGCAAAATTTCAGAGTCGTACATCCAATTTTGTTGCTTTTATGACGTTTTTGTTTTTAAATATACCGAAAAATACACTGTGCTGTATAAATTTTCGTACATTTTGATCGATAACTCCTCTCCTAATTCATAGATTTAGACAATTTTCGGGGAAAAATATTGTCTTTACCCAGGAAATATATATTCGAAGTTTCATGAGTCTACGTTAAGGCGTTTGGACACAATTCCATTTTATTCGATGTTCGAAGGACACGGTTTTTTCGACCTACTCTTACTTTTTGAGCTATAACTCTCTTCCTAATATTCCGATTTAGCCCATTTTCAATACCAAACAAACCTTGTGTATAAAAAATATTCTGGAAAAATTTAAGCCCCCTAGCTTTTTCGGTGCGACCTCTATCGTGCTTTCAACAGACGGACGGACATAGCTAGATCGTCATAAAATCAAACCCCGATTCAGAATATATATACTTTATGGGGTCTAAAATGGATATTTCGATGTGTTACAAACGGAATGACAAAATGAATATACCCCCACCATTTTTTTGGTGGCGGGTATAAAAACGTAAATAACACTGCTACATACGATAAAATGTAAACATTGTTATCCCTATAACTAAAACAGTTATCGCTATAATATTTTATTAGCAGATGGATGAATGTAGAACCAATTTGCATAAAAAAGTCGACTTCTAAAAAAAACGTAACACGTGAAATTATATGATATGTCAACATATGAGTTCGCATACAACTTTTGTTTATACACGATATGTTGAAATTCGTGAATAATTTATTTTTAATTATTTTAGTTCCTAAAGCTCTTACATAACGTTTAAACGTAAAGTCACCAGGTTCCCACCCATAGTCCCAGTCTCTAGAAAAATCGGCAAAAAAGATTTAAATTTGACCAGTCTACAGTTGTGTCTGAATTTGAGGGACAACATTTTATAATTATGTATTTTTAAACGGAAAAATAATCATGTAGATAATTTTGTTTGTATTCAAAGAAATGTCTAAACAACTTTGGAAGAAAAACATCTTGAATTATTTTTTGTTTATATATGTTATCGGCAATATTCCATTATTGCTGTTTGCTTTTTTTTAAATATATAAAATGTGTAAAATTTAAAAGCTGACAAACGGAACATATAACATTTTTAAATTTTAGTTTGTTTTTTAACACACTTCCATTATACTATTCGTTTACTGGTAAGCACATCCCAGACGGTCCCAACCCTGAGTATGCCGCTCATACAAAAATTTAACTAATTTATTTATCAAAACTAAAATCTGCTTTTTACCGAAACCCGTATCACACAATTATGACCCTTTTTACAGATGAATGTTTTGCTCTACATGTTCTCCCAACAAAGTCACGATTTAGTCCTTAAACCTTTGAAAATAGTTTTATAAGCAGTTCATATATCTGTGGCTTGGAGCTAAAAGAGCCAATGTCAAAATATTTACTTTTGAGAAAATTACAATTGAACTTTAACTTTTATAGATGCTTTCATAGTGACATTGGCCAGCATTTTATTCTGGGTTAAGTATGACTTTAGCTGTTTTACCATAATGAAAAAGAGCAATAAAACATATCTAATGCAATGATTAACTCAAAAGAGCAAAAAAGTTACATTGGCCCTTTTAGCTCCAAGCCACAGATATAAAATCTTATATATTAATAAGCGAGTAAATTTGTTGTTACTCAGTTGACGCT
Source organism: Phyto melanocephala (assembly GCA_941918925.1). Lineage (NCBI taxonomy): Eukaryota > Metazoa > Arthropoda > Insecta > Diptera > Rhinophoridae > Phyto > Phyto melanocephala. Next base: position 179,010,313 of record OW799233.1, on the reverse strand, counting down.
CACATTATATATACAACCGATTTTATTAAAAAGGAATTCTTCTGTAGATGAACACAATTTTTATCCTATTATTATTAAATTATTATTATTATTGGTAAATTATTCTTTAGATTTCAAAGATTGCATTCCGATTTCTTTTGTCTGCTGCATTTACTGTTGAAGTTTCAATGTATTGCTTGGGCGTCCCCTCCTTCGTCTACCTTGGGAATTCCCAAATTCTCATAAAAAATCAAAATACACTAAATCTATTTACAATAGAAAGTGCTTAATTGTAAAAAGGTGCTCTGTAGAGAAGTTTTACTTATTAGGAGAACTCCAATTCGTTAATTTTTCATCACACCGTTTTTAATTTTACGATTTCCATCACATGCCTGATTGTGGCATTTATTTATATTAATCGTTTAGTCCTTTAAACAAATAAAAATACTGTTAAAAGTTTTCAAATCAAAAATCGCTTTAAGCTTGGCGCCCACAAAGCTTTTTACAGTTACATGGTAATAGCGCCATCTATCGTTTTAGACGAAGAACTTAAAAAACATTGTTTTAGTAGTCTGGCAGCATTCCTTTATTATATATATTAATCCGTTACGCTAGAGACCTAACGTGGTGACCTACGTAGCAATTTAATTTGCTGAGTACAACAAAAATCGTGAGCAGAATAACGGCACTAAAGTATGTTGATTTTCAATGGGTAACTTATTTATAAAATTTAACGTTTTTTGTGTTACCTTTTATGGTTTTTCTTAGTCTAAGGTCACACACGACGATTTTAGTTGGGCAATTCTTGATTTTATAGATGTTTTTACTGTGAGGAGAACAAAAAGGGAGAAATAATCGCCGGTACTCGGCTATTTTAAGCAATTTTTTGTTGTTGAATATTTGACTTTTTTTTTCTTTCGGTGTTTCACTTCTTGGTGTGTAAGTAATTTTAAATTTGAATTAAAAACGTCACAAATTAAATATTTAAAAACAACAAACACAAAAAAAATATTTTAGTGAAAACATTTCAATTAATTAAAATCAATTATATTATTTTATGTATGTTTTTATTTTTATTATTGCTATTTACGGCTAAAGCACAAATGTAAAATCGCCAAAGAAATTGTCGTGTGTGAACATAAAAGCAAGTTCAAAAGAAAATATGGAAAAAGTTGGGCAATTAAAATCGTCGTGCGTGACCTTCGACTTAAGCAAATGTTATGGGCGCAATAGAATTTAAAAATGCGGCAAAAAATATTGCTACGTGGACAACACACATTCCCTCACCTCTATATAAAGTTTTTTATACCCGCCACCAAAAAAATGGTGGGGGTATATTCATTTTGTCATTCCGTTTGTAACACATCGAAATATCAATTTTAGACCCCATAAAGTATATATATTCTGAATCAGGGTTTGATTTGATTACGATCTAGCTATGTCCGTCCGTCTGTTCGTCTGTTGAAAGCACGATAGAGGTCGCACCGAAAAAGCTAGAGGGCTCAAATTTTGCCAGAATCTTTCTTATAGACAAGGTTTATTTGGTATTGAAAATGGGCTAAATCTGAATATTAGGAAGAGAGTAATAGCTCGAAAAGCAAGAGTAGGTCGAAAAAACCGTGTCCTTCAAACATCGAATAAAATGGAATTGTGTCCAAACGCTTTAACGTAGACTCATGAAACTTCGAACATATATTTCCTGAGTAAAAACAATATTTTTTCCTAAAAATTATCTAAATCTATGCATTAGGAAAGGAGTTATCGATCAAAATGTACGAAAGTGTATTTTTCGGTATATTTAAAAACAAAAACGTCATAAAAGCAACAAAATTGGATGTACGACTCTGAAATTTTGCACACTTTGCTTTTTGGTGAGAGGCTTTCTTGTTACGCCACGCCTACTTTTACGCCCACCTCCCATATAACGTTTTACCCAAAATTCATATAATTTCTCTATTAATATAGATTTTGGAATAATAAAGGACTATATGGAGACATCTATGTTGTACTGATTAGCAACAACAACTTTGACACGCCTACTATAACGCCCACTTTTCACGTTATCTACCGTTAATGAAATTTAATAGCTCATAAAACCGCCAAAATTAGAGGTATGATGATAAAATTTGCTACGTATATCCCCCTAGGCAATGTCATTACTGTGCCAAAAAATTAAGGTGCCACGCCCACCTCCCATATAACGGTTTAACTGAAATTCATATAATTTCTCTATTAATAAAGATTTTGGAATAATAAAAGGCTATATTAAAACATCTAAAATGTACTCATTCGCAAAACCACATTTGACACGCCTACTATAACGCCCACTATTAACGTTATCTACCGTTAATGAAATTTAATAGCTCATAAAACCGCCAAAATTAGAGGTATGATGATAAAATTTGCTACGTATATCCCCCTAGGATAAAATAAATGATAAATGATACAATAAATGATGGTTTTATAAATAATATGCAAACTGATGCTATCTACACAGATTTTAGTAAAGCTTTTGATAAGGTAAACCATGATCTCTTGCTTAACAAATTGTCATTAATGGGATTTACGGATATGACAATAAAATGGTTAAGATCATACTTGTCTTTAAGAACTCAACAAGTTAAGTATGGAAGTGCTACGTCTAATGCTATCAAAGTTCCTTCTGGTGTTCCGCAAGGTAGCCACCTTGGTCCTATTTTATTTACCTTATTCATAAACGATCTACCTTCAGTTATTCAGCACTCTAAAGTTTTGATGTATGCCGATGATGTCAAAATTTTTCGTTCTTTAAATAATCCCGAAGATCAACTTTTCCTTCAATCAGATATTGTCAAATTGGTAAATTGGTGTGAAATCAACTTAATGGAGCTGAATATAAAAAAATGTAAGCATATGTCCTTTTTCAGAATTAAGAAATTGGATTTATTTTATTGCATAAATGAGTGTAAACTTGATAAAGTTCTGAATTTTCTTGATCTTGGTATTTTGCTTGATCACCAATTAAATTTTCGTGACCATATTTCTTTAATTGTTAACAAAGCAAATGGTGTACTTGGATTTATGAAGAGGTGGTGCAAGGAATTTCTAGATCCTTATATTACGAAACAATTATATTCATCGTTAGTTCGACCTATTCTTGAATATGGATCGATTATTTGGGATCCTTGCTATAATATTCATATTGATAGTATCGAGTCTGTACAAAAGAAGTTTTTAATATTTTGTCTTCGTGGCCTTGGATGGAATTCGTTTTTACTACCTTCATACGAAAGCAGACTCTGTCTTATAAAATTACCAACTTTAAAAAGTCGTCGTTCAATGCTGAGTTTTTCTTTTGTGTTGGGCCTAATTCAAGGCGATATCGACTCAGAATTCCTGCTAAGTAAAATATCTTTTAATGTTCCAACCAGACCAACTCGAAATTTCCGTTTTATTAACTTAAAATACTATAGAACCAACTATGCTAATAATGATCCTCTTCGTCGTATATGTGAAAACTTTAATAATTATTATCACCTTATTGGCCTCAATGAAAGTAAAGAAATTGTTAAAAGAACTATCATTTTATATTTAAATCGTTGAATTATTATATATAACCTTAATTTTGTTTTGTTATTTTACATACTTTAGTCTGTAAGGATTATTATCTATAGACAATAAATTCAATAAATAAATAAATAGGCAATGTCATTACTGTGCCAAAAAATTAAGGTGCCACGCCCACTTTTACGCCCACCTCCCATATAACGGTTTAACTGAAATTCATATAATTTCTCTATTAATAAAGATTTTGGAATAATAAAAGGCTATATTAAAACATCTAAAATGTACTCATTCGCAAAACCACATTTGACACGCCTACTATAACGCCCACTTTTCACGTTATCTACCGTTAATGAAATTTAATAGCTCATAAAACCGCCAAAATTAGAGGTATGATGATAAAATTTGCTACGTATATCCCCCTAGGCAATGTCATTACTGTGCCAAAAAATTAAGGTGCCACGCCCACTTTTACGCCCACCTCCCATATAACGGTTTAACTGAAATTCATATAATTTCTCTATTAATAAAGATTTTGGAATAATAAGGGACTATATTGAAATACCTTAGTTGTACTCATTAGCAAAAACAACTTTGACACGCCTACTATAATGCCCACTTTCCACGTTATCTACCGTTAATGAAATTTAAAAGCTCATAAAACCGACAAAATTAGAGGTATGATGATTAAATTTGCTACATATATCCTTCTTATCAATGTAATTGTTGTGCCAAAAAGCTTAGGTTACACACCCACTTTAACGCCAACCTCCCATATAACGCTTTATCTTAAATTCATGTAATTTCTCTATTGACAAAGTTTTTGGGAAAATAAAGGACTATATTGAAATATCTAAGATATATTTATTAGCAGGAACTTTATTGACACCCCTACTTTAACGCCCACTTTAACTAAAAGGCTAAATTTACGAAAACATTTTACTATCATATCGAAGCTATTAAGGGTGGTTAAATTTTAAAGGCCGATGTTGATTTTAAATAAAACACAAATTATTTAAGAAATTATTATAATTTCTTTTTATAGTGATATTTGTATGGTTCAATTATGTATTTAACAAAATATCGGCCAAATGGCCCCCCATCCTTGGCGCCACTCCTCTATCTGATGGTCCAAATTTTCAATGACAATGTTGATGCTCAATTGTTGACTGCTCTTTTGCCACACTATCGCAAAAAACAGCAATAGTTCCCATTCAACGAACTAAGAAGGCATTCACAGATTTTCTAACATTTTATACAGACCTGTTTTGCAGAAATTTAAATATTTTTTACAATTCTCCCGATTGTGGACGAATTTGAACGATTATGCATTTTGATTTAAACGTCCATTTTTATAAAAAACCTGAATAACTTTAACGCGTTGCTCATTTGCGTATCTTTCCACGGATCAAATTGAGTAAGTTTGAGATTGAGAAATGTGAAGTGAAATGCAGAAGACAAATTTAAAGACTAGGTGTAGTTCACCTTCAATATGGGCCCTTAAAATTTAACCACCCCCTACAAAGAAGGTGATACATATTTTATTATAAAGAGATTATTCCATAGCGATTAACAAAATAATAAATATTGTGCTTTAAATGTACACAAAATTGGTAGTGGGTATAAAAGATTCGGCACAGCCGAATATAGTGCTCTTACTTGTTTTTTTTGATAAAGGTGAAAGATATTGACAGTTTGTGGCGGTCATGTTGTTTTAATGATGTCTGTTTAATCTGTTTATTAAATAAAATATAGATACAATTTTATTGTCTAAATGAATATTCGAGTGAGCAAACATAAATTAGTCACTTGGATCCATGCACGTTGTCATGCAACGGCGGTCATCTCAACGATTCAATTCCATACACCTCGAAACAAGACAAAATCAAGCGTTAAGCTTTTGCTAATGCACGTTTCCAAAAGCCAGAAGAACTTTGGAGAAAAGTTCTTTGGACTGATGAAAGCTCATTCCAACACAATTCATCGAAAAAGAAGATTTAGTAAGACTTTCACAATCAAATTTCAATTATGCATTTCAAAGTTAAAAATCACAATAATTGTGCCGACGACAGGGGGGTTACTGCGTAATTCGATTCGAAAGAAATATTTTCGAATTACAATGTATTAAACATACTAATTCGAAAAATTTTACTTTTGTTTCGAATTGCGTAGTAACCCCACCGTATAAATCAATTTTCAGTGTATATTTGTTCTTCCGGGTGCCGCAGTAAAAATGTTTGTACATACAATACATTCATGCATGTAGAGGAAATTTCTGAACTTACCGAATATTAATTTTGAAACCATTTCTTATTAATATCTGTAAACAAGTTTATTTTTTTTACTACATTATTTATGTATATTTATTGACTGTTTCCAATAATATATAGATTTATTCAAAATGAAAAAAAATTAAATAAAATAAAAAAACAATACCAATAAGTTTATTCTTAATTTTATACATACATATACATTTAAAGAAAATATGTCGTTTTTATGTATGAATGTACGTATAAATGTTTTAAGATTTATTGCTATTACAAGCCCAGCAAAGTACATAATGAATGTCGCACAAAACATAAAAATTGATCAAATATATACATAAAACATACAAAGAAAAAAAAGCAATAATAATAATAATAAACACTTAAAATATAATAAATGATTACACATCATATGCACGCATATAAGTAATATAAATAAAATATATATAATTAAAAAAAATTAAATAAATTGAACATACACAGACATCAATTAAAATAAAATTATAAAAAAAAATAAATACAAAAATAGCACAATTATTTGCATTTAAAATAACATTTATAGTTGAGAGCAGAAATAGTAAATCATAATAGTCATGCAAAATTATAAAATAAATACAATATAATTTGTGAAAAAAGAAAAATTATTTAAAAAAAATGTTTAAAATTAAAATAACTTTCTTGTTTGTTTTACAAGAGAATAAATCCAAAAGTTTTCATTTTATATTTGGCATAATGCGTTCTAATTAAAAAAGAAAGAAGCTATTGGTAATATATATATTATTTCTGATTATTTGTTGTTGTTTCTTTTTAAATATTTTTTAGTTGAAAAATTAATTTTGTTTTTAAAATCGATTATTGTTACAATAATAACGTTATATTATGTATGTTAAAATTTCTATCAAGTTAGTTTACTAATTGATTTCGATGAGGCATTTTAAGAAGGCTTTCATTTAAGTGGTTTTCTGTTATTTGTTTCTCATATTTAATTTTACTGCGCTTGTCTGGCCCATGTTTCTTCTTAGTTATTTTCAACAATGTTTCAAAAAAATATTTATTAAAAAGTTTATAATTTAGTTGAATAATTTCAAGACTTCTATCGAAGTTTTTATGGCGAGTATTTTACAAAATATATTAGGATTTCAAATCTGTAATTAAAATAGTTTAACAATTACGATTTGATTAATTGAAATTTTGTTGTCTATTAAATACTTACATTTGATTCTTCATTATTGCTTGATTGTCCACGAGTCGAACTTAATTGCAATTTGCTTGTTGAAGCTGTTGCTTTTTCTCCAGCTTTTAATAGATTGGAGGTACCGGCCAAGTCGTGATTAGATGCCGATGGTCGCAAAGCGGCACGTTTTGCTACAATTTCTAACATTTCATTTAAAATGGCACCCTCAGCTGCAACATCTGCCGAACTTTTATCTAATTCTGAAATTGAAAAACAAATGAACACAAAAATCTGGGTTATTTTTTCATTATATTTGATACAGTAATATTCAAATTTCTCTTTTAAACCTTCACCGGTGGTGACAAGCTTGTTAATAAGGACTGCGTTTAAAAAAATTGTTCAACACATTTTTTGCAATAACTATTTTTTTTTTGAATTACTCAAATTTAAAAGAAATAGTTTAGTAAGTTTTGAACTGTTTGTAAGAATGTAACATATATAACTCGGTACAAGCTTCTATTCGAATTAAAATATCAAGCAAATTAGAACTTTAAAATAACATTATAACAATTTTTGAAAACCACCCTCTATGGACATTCTAAAAGAAATATCTTGGCCCGAAAACGGTTTAAGGACGACTTGGAAATCACTAGAAAGACAGGTTGTAAAAAATAAAATTTTTAATCAAAATTAAGCAACCAAAATCGAAAACATGCTGAAGGGAATCTCAAAATTTCAGGGAAATAAATCAACAAAGTCAAAAAGACACTGGTTTACAAAAAAAATCCCAAAGAGAAATGTTGTAAAGAACAAAAAAAGGCAAAACCGTGTGCCAATAAAAAAATCATCTAAGAAAAATTTAATTGCTGCATCATGAACGACGAGATGTATGTTTTAGCAGACTTCTCATAGCTTTCTGACAAAGAATTCTACATTGCAGACTGACGGGGATATTTGACGACAAATTTTTGAAATTTCCTAAGAACAAACTCCTAGTATGGCAAGTTATCTTTCGTTAAGACAGGTAGAACTTAGAAATTTTTATCAAGCAGTGCTTGAAAGCAAAAAGAATATACTTTCTTTTTAGACCGACCTAGCGTCTTGTCATTACAGCAACGCAAGTTTGAAGTGGTACTTAAATAATAATGTGTTTTTGGTGCCTTGAGAAGTACGCGCGCTAAGAATATCTAAAGATTTTCGCGGAAAGTGGTCTTTGACATCTTGAAGATATCCATTTATACCATAAAAGTGTTGAAGGAAGGGGTAATATAAAATAAAATAATACAAAATTTATACAAGATTTTAAAATAATTCTAATATAAACACGGTTACAAAACAGTTTTTGTTTTTTTATTGAATAAAGAGTTCAGTGGATTTTTTTTAATAATGTGATGGACAATATTTTTGAACGCAGTCTGTGATTTCGTCTATAATTTTTAAATTATGTGTTGCCTATATAAAAAAGGTTGTGTTTAAATTAGACGTGACATAATCATTAGGTGTGTTCCACAAGATCTCGGACAAGTTCGGACTAATGAGAGTAAAATGAAAATTACTCTCTAAATTTGCCAAAACTACCCAAAATTGCTGGAACGCAAAAAACCATTTTTGCACTTCTTGTAATACTAATGGTGCTTACTTTTTAAATTAAAATCTATTTAAGTGATTTTAGACGCTTAAAATCAATAACATTATAAAAACAAAAGATTTGCATCATTGCCAACAGATGTTAAAAATAATTTAAAAAGAACTGAAAGAGAAGCTGAGCCAGTGTAAATTTTTTAAAAGTATTTATTTTAAAGAACAAGGGAGATATGAATTCACTAATGTATTTACCACTTTAACTTTTTCATTAAAACCTTCCATTTTGCTTTTTAATATATTTTTTAACAAAAACTAAACTTTTTCTTTTGCAAATTTTTTGATTAATTTTCAGTTTCATATGTAAACAAAAAACAGCTGATTGTTAAATTTTTGTCCGAACTTACCCAAAGAAAAAGTTCGGGCAAATTTGTACAGAAAATGAAAAAAATTACTCTCTCAATTACTCTCATAATTGAACAAAAATTGTTATGTGGAACGCTTTTGGGTAACTTTGGGCAAGTTCGGACTGTTTCGTTATGCATGTGGAACACACCTATTACCATACGAAACAGCTGCTTAAACTAAACTTATGGGCAACAATGTTTTGATATGTGACTTGTCTTTGTTTTGATTTAAATTTGTTCACAAGAACTGATCCAAACGTCTGTGCTCGACACACAGAAGGCATTGAATCAACTGACATTCGTTAAAACCATTTATTGTTACAAATACAAGAACGACCATCAACTTCGGATAATAAAGGACAACTTTAATGTAGAATCTAATCCATCTTGACACAACTTAAAGCTAGCTGGAGCAGTACTCTCAACTGCTAACTTTAATGAATCATTTCCGGCACATAAAATGGCTGTAAAAGCTCGGATGGCACAGTGTATTTGTTTAATTGTCGTAGTAGGCAAACTAACTAGGGCACACTTTTCCCTATAGTATAGGCCGACTGAGGTGGTGAGATCACTCCAATTGCCACCCAACATAATAATAGTAATTAAATAAAATAATCGGCCTTATTGTCATTGGCGTTGTCGTGTCGTTTTTGTGTCCAAAACGACAGAAATACGACAAGGTCTCATTCATTTTACATTGTCGTAAATATTACACGGTGCCAAAAAATACGACAACGCCACTGACAATAAGGCTGATTATCTCTATCTTTACATGACAGATTTTTTGATAACAGCACAAAATTGCTACAGTTAATCTATTATTATCTTTAAAAAAAAAAATTATTATAGTTTCTAAAACATTTAAAATAAAGAACAAGCATTTAAGAATACAAAAACATTAATCTGAAACTACGATTTTATTATCAGCACTTTTTTATCTGATAACTAATATTTGATTTGGAAATTTCATGTTCATGTCACCATTAAATGAAATTGGAAAATAGGAAGCATATCGTCGACTTAATATGCACTTCTCTCTAACTCTCTTTTAGCAAATTTTATAAGAAAGACAAAAAATACCTTATATTTCATATTTGTAGCTTGAGAGTTTATTTTATGGCATTCCTCATGTATTAACAAAAATAAAAATCGTATTAACTGAGGTACAATAATTGAGTCAGTAATAAACACTGAACTAATAATGTACTGGATTTACCAGTTTTTCTTATTAAACCTTTTTACACACTTAAAAGACTTAAACTGAAGAAAGACTACATGCTGGTCGACGAGGCGTATCTTTCTTTACCACACGGCATCAAAATCTCAATTTACTTAAAAAGTGGATTTAGCAGGTTTGAATATTAAGCCGACGTTATGATTTATCTTTAAATTTTTCATTTCTATTAAATGGCATTTTCTACACGTTTACTACGTTTTTACTATGCTTATCAAATATTAGCTCGCTCTACTGAAAGCAATAGTAATTTTTATTTTTCACTTATACTCAGCAAGAAAAAATTGAAAATAGTGCAAATTGAATTACATTTTCAGGACTCTTCTAAAGCAAAAATATTCATTCTATATGTCTGCCTAAATATGAATTAATTTATGAATAAGATACCCAGCAAAAAATCTATGAAAAAGAAGTGATTTTCAGGGGTTCAACTGATGATGAAGTACTTTAATTTAGGTGAAAACACTAGTGATTTTAACATTAGCGTGTCATTGGCGATCATGTGTTTACATGAATATTTTAATGAACTGCACTCCATTCTAATAAGTGCATGGAACTCATGCATATTTGGTGACAAGTATCCGATATTTCATGTGTTAAATTTGTTTGTTTACATGAATTCTTTAAGATATTTTGCATGATGTTGCATTAATTTTTAAGCACATCATTTATGACAAATTATTTTGCAGTTAAGAAGTCATTTAGAATTAATGCTTTTACACAATTGATTTAGAAGTCTTGTAAATGTAATTCGCTTTGCACTACTTCCAATTTTTTTTGCTGGGTAGTTAAGAAAAATAAACAAGTCCTTACTGTTGCAGGATAAACGTAAATTAAGTTCTTCCTTCAGCTGAGCATGTCGGTGTTCCAATTGTAATTCTTGTTGACGTATACCAAGTTCTTCATCTCGCTTTCTGAAAAATTGCAAAAATAAAAAAATAAATAAATTAGAAATTTAATAATAAAATGAACTAGAGCCAAACTAAAAATTAATAAAGTCTTTGTTAAAAAGTTCAACAATAAAATAAGAAAATTAACATATACACATGGCACGGTGTAATGATCATATAGACCGGTCAGTACCAACTTTCCGTTGAATAACTGACTTAACAAACAAACATGTATGATTGAAAATGTTGTGAGGATCACAACCAACAAAAAGCTTTCATTACCATCAGACTGATGGTTTAAAGCAAGAATAAAAATAAAAAAAATGTGATAATTGAATAGAATAACAAAAAGGGGAAAAAGCTTAAGTTTGGTAAATTTCGTTCTCACTCACTACAGCAAAAAGATATGAATATGTATGTGAAGTTTAATTCACAAAATCAAATTTCGTATAAACTTGTGAGTTAAATAGATGATATTTACATCCAACACTAAGACATTCCGATCAGAGTGCTGATGATGAAACCGTAGCTGGTTTCGAAAATGCATTCCACTCGGCTTGTGTCGGGATTAAAACTTACTTTTCCAATATATTCTTTCATTATCACAAATAAAAATTGATTTCTTCATTTAATGATTAGAAATTTAATAATAAAATGAACTAGAGCCAAACTAAAAATTAATAAAGTCTTTGTTAAAAAGTTCAACAATAAAATAAGAAAATAAAAAACTTTAAATAGCCATCCCAATTAAGAGAAAATTTTAACACTTACTTGAGTTGCGTTATATTACGCCATATTTCCAGTAGTTCTTTCAAAAGTTTCTCATCACTACTACCAACATTTGCAGTAGAATCCGGACTGAAAATGCAAAAAAAAAAAAATGAAAATTAATAAAAAAAAACACAAAGAATAAAAAGACAACTAGACAACTAACTTTTCATAATTTTGTTCTTCACCCCGTAAAGCCTTTTCAATAAGTACCCCACGTGTTTCTAGCTCTTTTAATTGCACTTCGATCTCTTCTTGTTCACGCTGGATTTCTTGAGCGATTCTTAATCGCTTAAGTTCAGCTTGGCGAACAGCCTTCGATATTGCACGCTGTTTCTTTTGATCGCGAGTCTCGGTAGCGTAACTCTCGTCTAATATAGATCGAAATAAACATAAAATTTCATTAATTTAAAATTAAAAAAAGAAAATGTTTAAATTTAAATGTGAAGCATGAAAAGAAAACAAACCATCAGATCTTTGATAATTCAGTGGCAAAGGCGGTATGGGAGGCGGTGTCTGATCATCGTAAGCGGCGGCTGCGTTATTAGTGTTTGTCATTGATTGTGATTTATTAACGCACAGTTGCGGACTTGATGACGAAAACGCCAGGGCAGATGAGGATGATGATTTCTTGGCAGGAATGTAGGTTAGGGTTTGATTGTGGTGTGCTCTTGATTGGTGTTTATGTTGTTGCATCTGTGGCTCGTAATGACGATGGCTACAGTTATTGCTGTTATTTTTGTTGGTCAAATTATTCGTTTGTGAATGACTGTAGGGTGTATTCGCTAATTGTGTTCTGCTCGGAAAATCGGGATTATAAGGACTCTCATTTGTCACCAGGGCCATTGAAGCCGATGAAGTTCTTAAACGTGTAGTTGGACTGCTACCAGTTAAGTTGGCCATGTTATAAGTATAATTCTCCTTATCCTGAGTTTTTATTAAATGAATTGTTTTTTTTATTTATTTCGTGTTTATGTAAAATGCAATGTGCGTTCATTTTAGTTATTGAAATGTTGTTTAAAAATATTAAATATTAGTTTTATTATGGTTATTGTTCGTATATTTTAAAAAATTAAAAAATGTTATTTTTTTTTTTTAACAAAAAAAAAAAGAAAATGTTAACATGTAGGTGGTTGGTTTTTAGTTTTAGAAAAATGTTTATTTTGCCAAGCCAGGGAGCAGAGCAGCATGTATAAAAATGGAAAAAATTAAAAAAAAAAACAAAACGGTTACAAAAATTTTAGAATTTCTTATTACTCATTCTCAAAAAAAAAAATAAATAAATAAATAGGAATCACATGCTTTTCACTAACAAAAGAAAGTAAAAGTTTTTATTTTTAATTAAATAAGTTTTCAATTACATTCCAAAAAATTGCCAAAACAAATCTAATGTTCTTAAACTATTGAACCTGCACAAATAAGAAAAAAACCAAAACCATAATTATCTCTATACGTATGCATTTTATTTATTAAATAGTTGAGTGCAAAGAAAATGATTATTACATTTGTACATACAACCAGAGTACGAAAACAAACAAAAGGAAACGTTTCCAATAGTTTTGTTTCGATCATTTCAGAGAGGGAAAACAAAACGAAACAAAACCCAGGATAACGGTACATGCATTTTGTTTTGTATTGTTTTGTACTATGAGTGCAAACAAAACCAGAATCGAAAAGTTCTCAGCTTCAATATGTAACATGCAAAACAATACAGTACAATACTTTCTGCAAACGTTTCAAAACGTTTGCTGATTGATTTGCTCTTTACGTGAAAAAATCTATATGTTTATTGCTGCTTGTTGTTGGGAATTTTTTAACATTTTACCTACCTACACTAATTTTATGATCCTAGTAACGATATGAAGTCACTGACTATAGTTTGCGAATTGGTAATGGTGCATTGTTATTATGATTGTTATCAGTGTTGCCACGACCAAAAAAAATTTACAACCAAAATTACTTCAAAAAGTAACCAAATATAAAAAAAGTAACCAAAATTAAAATATATTTGATTTATTTTAAATTTGTTTTACATTTTAATATAAAAAATATTTGTACTTTGCGAATGAATTATGAACTAAGAATAAACCAAAAATTCAAGTCTTACGTATCAAGTAACATAAAAAAACTTAAAGGTAATTTTATTACAAATAACGATAAATAAATTAAAAGGTTTTATTTAAAAAAAATTTTTTTTTATTTGAAAATTTAATACAATATAAAAATATTTGTACTTGTACTTGTCATGTATTTTTTCGTACTCCAGAGTTGATCATTTGCTAAAAGAAATAGGGTTTCAAGTGCTAACAATGTTGTCTAAACATTGTCACTTAAATGAGAACATTGCAATGTTAAACGTACATATGAGAACATGATTTATAAATAAAACATATTAAAAACTTCTGAATTTGGGGCTTTTAAAAAGTAACCAAAAAGGAAAAAAAATACACATCTACACATTGGCAAAAAAAATAACCAATTTTGGTTATAAATAACCAAAAACGGCAACGCTGATTGTTATAATCTTTTTGTTCTGCAAACGTTTGCAAACGTTTCATTCTTGTTTCGTACTCAAACGAAATATACCGTCAAAGCAAAGCCTAAGTACAAAACCCGAATTGTTTTGTTTATGCTCTTTTGCATTCAAAAGTTTGTGGTTTTGTTTTGCTCGCAAACAAAACGATTCATGAAAATTTAAAAGTTTCTGACTTAGATGATTTGTACTGTGTTTCGTTTCTTTTCGTTCACTGCATACAACAGACTCTCATATTGTATTATGTCGTATAATTCATATGATTATGGCGAGAGACTTTGAACACCTTTTGCTCAAAATTTATATAAAAACATTTAATCGGGTTTGTGCTTAAATCTAATTATTTTTACGAAAACTTAAACAGAAAAAAGCACTTGTCTAATATAAAGTTTATGATAAATTGTATTTTTTTTTTGTGGATAATGTGGAACCGAAAACTACATTTTGTTGTAACTTTTTCAACAGAAATTATTGATTCAATAACATTCGAAAATCGAAATATTGTTCGGGTTAATACTTTCATTTAGTGAATTTATTTAAAAAAAAGTTGGAAACAACTACTGTCAGCACTGTTGGTCGGCTGTAGCAACACAGCTCTTACACGTTGAACTTAAAGTTTGCAAACTCTTGAGTTTGTTGGTAAGAGAGGAAAAGAGAATAAGGAGCCAGTACAAATTTACAAATTCAAAACTTTAATTTGTGCATGTGAGAACTGTGTAAGATAAAGGCTCTTCTAAAAGACTGACTTCTGTATTCATGCTTCAAATTTTATCGTTAAACAATTATTATCACATATTATGCGAACAGTTTTTTTGTGCATAATATTTCTATTAGACATTCGAAAACATTGCTTTGAAAAAAAAAAATAAATAAATACAAATGCTATACTCTGCACCGTCATACTACCCGTCATCATGTAATAGGTAACGTCATTTTTGATTTTGCATTTTTACATATCTAACTGTTTTTTACTAGTCAAACTCTTTAATATGATATTGATGGGGTTGTAAAAAAAATATTCACAATTTTGTTTCGGGCGCCATTTTGTTTTTTAACCTCTCTATAGTTCAATGTATTCTGCTAGCCAAGCCCCTTCAATTGATTCCTATACTGTGGGTGTGGTTCAATGAATCAAAGCCGTAATTACTATATTTGACCAAATATATCCCCCATTTCATTTAGGACGTCATCTTGGATTATAAGTTTTTTTATAGTTTACTCTATTGTTAAATTAAAGCCCTTTCATTTGATACCAATAGAGGGTTAAAGGGGATGAATTTTTAATTAAAGGGTTTTACAACAGGCACGCTACAAAAGTAGACCGATAGGGACAGCAAAGGACGCCATATTTTTTGACATTTCTCTTCAGTAAGGTTTGCCATTTCATGATGTAAAGAAAAAGAGCCAACAACGAGTCGAAATTATTAAAATTTACTACCGAAAGTCGGAGTCAGTGGCCTCAACGCTAAGAGCGCTACGTCCAATTTATGATCATTTCTGGCTGAATGGCTTCGTCAATAAGCAAAATATGCGTTATTGGTCAGACAGTAACCCAAACGTACTCCATGAGTCATCATTGCATCACGAAAAAATTACGTCGTCATTGGGCCGTACTTCTTCTGTGATGATCAAGACCGACACGTTTCTGTAAATGAGAATCGCTACCGTTCAATGATAACAGAACATTTTTGACCTTAATTGGATGATATGGACTTCGAGGACATGTGGTTCCAACAGGATGGCGCCACAAGCCACACAGCGAATGTCACAATCAATTTATTGGAAACCAAGTTTGGGGTGCCCCGATGGACTAGTCAGCAGTGTGCTGTTCTGCTAGCTTAGGGGTTGCGGGTTCGATTCCCGCCGGAGACTCTGGACTTGTCTGCTTCTTTTCTATTCTATTCTTACTTTTCTATTCAGGTATCACAAAGGGATCAATATAATATACCCAAGTGAGCTGTGGGGCTATGTCAAGTCTATGGTCTATGCCAACAAGCCAGCGACGATTGATGAACTTCGTACGAATATCGAACGTGAAATTGCAGCAATTTCGCCCGATTTATGCTTGATAACCGTCGAAAATTGGGTTCAGCGTCTGGACTTCTGCAAGCGTGCCCGTGGTGGACATGAAAAAGAAATCGAGTTCCATAATGGCATCGAACGTACTTTCACAGGAATTAAAGAATTTCATTGATATCCAAAAGCGTTTTTGTTTTATTTAAAAAAACTTTTGTAGCGCTCTTATTGAAAAACCCTTTACTAGGTTTGAACAATATTTAAATTTATTATACGCCATTTTGTATTCTACCAGTCTTCGGTTGCCTAGAAACTGATATATGATACATTTGAAAAGTATATATTTTTAAATTGCTTCTGCCTATAACTTTGCCGATTAGTGACTGATTTGTCTTATACTTTTTACAAATCTCAGAAAGTTATGAAGCGATTGTGCTAGATTTCAATAGCGATTTATTTCCGGATTTTGTCAAAATATCAATACCACATTAAGATCTGTTGCATAGATGAGAGCTATTTTAAAGTTGATTTAAAACAACACATGTAGGGGAAGGCTCAATTGTCTACCCCAGTCATAAGCTTTGAGAAAATTTATCTTTCTTGGTTCAAAGCTATACTTACTTTATTAACAGAGCTGTGTATACCCTTGAAACCACAGGTGAAGGGTATAATAAACTATCCAAGTTATATTAATGCAGATAAAATTACTAAGCCAACTGATCGTTTAAGTTTATTAAAGTAAGTGTCAATTAATTCGACTTGATTTTGATTATTTTTGTCCACGATAAAAAATACGAAAAATTTTTAAAATGTATTTTTCTGATATTCATGGCCACTTTTTGACCAGGTATTGAAGTTTAATGTATTTTTAAAAACTTCATTTAAATACGAAATTCAGATTTGCACTATACACTTACGTAACACTTAAATAAATTAAATAATTTGAATTAAATTAAATAAATTCTTTGTCCTAGGTCTAATACTTGTTTCAGCACCTCTATTAGCAGTTCTTAATATTTTTCAACTGTTTCTAAACTGTTGTACTGACGGCAACTTTTTTTATTTCTGTTTCAACAGCTAAAAAATAATAATGCTGCCATATTTTTCTTACAAAAAAAAAAATATTTAAACACTAACTCTGTATGCATTAAAATTATTAAACGTTCATATATCAAATAACCGTTTTAAAAACCTGTAATAATTTTTATACCCTTCACACAGTGAAAAAGGGTATATATAGGTTTGTCATTCCGTGTGAAATTTCTACAATTTTCATTTCCGACCCCATAAAGTATATATTTTCTGAAAGCTTATGAATAGGGGAGTCGATTTAGCTCTGTCCGTCTGACCGTCTGTCCGTGTGTATGTTGAAATCAACTTTTTGAAGCCCCCCGAAATCGCTTGGACCCGGGTGAGAAATATCAGAAATATTCGGGAGTAGATCGGTATTGAAAATCAGAAACATCGGTTCATAAACAACTGAGATATGAGCAAAAACCCACGACCACCTCGATTTTTTGTTCACAAAAACAACATTACAACAACAACATACATACATAGAAACGTGTATATTGGTTAAAGTAAACGTGGGATCGAATCCCAGCTTAGCCAAAAAATTTTTTTTTTATTTTTTTTTTAAATTTTTTTTTTTTATTTTTTTTTTAAATTTTTTTTTTTTATTTTTTATTTAATATATTATTTATACTTCTATTATTTTTTTTAATTTTTTTTTTTAAATTTTTTTTTTATTTTTTTTTGTTTTATATTTATTATTTATATTTTATTTATTTTTTTAAAATTTTTTTTAAAATTTTTTTTTTTAATTTTTTTTAAATTATTTTTTTAACATACATACGTAAATTTATAATTTTACAAAGGGATGTTTTTATATATGTATGTTTTTTAAATGTATGTACATATTTCATATGAGATGAATTGTGATACAAACAATTGTTATTGCATGACTACACGTTGTGAAGGGTATATAAGATTCGGCACGGCCGAATATAGCGCTCTTACTTGTTATGTATATGACAGTACAAAACTGAAACTTCAGTTTAATACAAATTTAAGTTAAATGAAATTTAACTAAATGCGCATTTAAATAGGCACTCAAGAATTCGCCATTGGAGTACTAAAATTATCTTTCATTAGTTTTTATGCCCATTGTTATGATGGTATTTATACCATTCGAAATTAAATATTATAAAAAGTATTTTCACAGCAAATCTTCTACCCCCGCTTTATTATTACTTTTTTTTTTGCATCCACGTTTTTCAAAACAAGGAATTAAATCGTTTTTATATAAATTTTTTTTAATGTTTTTTACACACATTTTTAGTTTCCTTTCTTTCACACTCAACTGTATAAAAAATACTAAAATAAAAATATATTTATATGTAATCCCTTAAACAAAAGTAAAAAATACAATTTATTTAAATATAATTATATATAAAAAAAATAACTAAAATTAATAATAATAAAAATTACAAACGAAATCATTATTATGATAATTAAAATGGCACCGCTGATTTTTTTTGTTTGTAAAAAGAAAACAGGATTTCATCATAAGACTTACTGAAGGGCATAATTTCTTATAAAAAAAATTAATCGTTCTGCAAAAAAAGAGGGCGAAAAGGGGGGAAAAAGAAAATAAAAAACCAAACAAATTATAAGAAAATCTTAAAACCAAAGTTAATCCAGGGAAATTGATTAAGCATAGTTAGTTAAGCTGTTGCAGTACAGAATACAATATTTTATGCAGTTTTTTCTTGGCCTAAACGGTATTTAAAAAAGCATTAATAATAATAAGAACATTGTAAGAGACGTTATTGTGTCATTTTTTTTTCTCAAAAAGGTCCAAATTGTTCTAAATTGTACGTGGTACCAAAAAAGAAGAATCTTACACCACTCACAGTAAGGCTGAATATAACGACCAGGAAACCCGTAAATATGCTCTTTATTTTTTTTAACGATTTCAAAGATTAACTTAAAAGGAAAAGTTTAAGTATCATAAACTAAAAATATTAACGAGTATTTTACGAGTATACAATTCTACATCTCTAGGCAAAAAAAGAAAATGTCAAATAGGTAAAGGTGCTTTTGTATTGACGCGTTAAAATTAAACATTGTGAGAGAAAACTGAAAAAATAGACAGAAATTAGCCAAAAAGTTTAGGTGATTAAATTTAATCATATCTCAAGTAATTTTTAAAAAGTAAAAAAATCTAACCATGTAACCATTAAGCTCAGGTGTTATATATTGAAAAGTTTTGCTTTAAATTGTAATACAAATTATTTGGGGTAGTGCTTTTGTTTATATTGGAATTGCAAAGTGGACAGTGAGTTAATTATTGGGCTCAATTAAGCAGAGATTTAAATTTTATTTTAAAGGTTGACCAAATGCGCGTTATTTAAGAAAAATTTATCCTGCACATCGTTGCGTCTCAAAACTTATTCACAAATTGGTAGTAGCCTCACGCGTTCAGTTTATCAACAAAAACTAACGGCGTTGTGCATAATAACAAACTGTGTGCTAACTAACGAGCTGCTATCTTTTCCTTATGGAAATTTTTCTAAAAAAAAAGCTCAAGTAACTAATACACGCCATGTTTTTAACATCTGACCTTAATAAATATTCATTTGTAATTCTTTATGTCTGTCAAAATTGTTATTTAAAACTTAACAATCGCTGACTGTTTGCCAAAGCTTATGGCTAGTGTGTGTTGACTTAAGGCTATAATAAACGGCATGTTTTTTACATCTGACTTTAAAATTTGAGAGACATATGTAAGTCTACATATCTGTCAAAATTTTACTTTTACGCTGACTGCTTTGCAGCAGCAGAGATTTCTGCCAACGACTGATGTCACATGTTTTTACAGAAGAAAATAGAGCGCACTCTAATTTAAATTTTGTCAGATGTCTTAACACATGTTTTTTACAGAAGTAATGTTTTAAAGGTAACACACGACAGGTTTGTATTAGCAGTGCAGAATTTGACAAGTCAGATGTAAAAAAACATGCCGTGTATTAGCTCCTTTAATGGTTAGTTTATTGCTCACGTTAACAAAAGTTACCTTTTATTAACATTAACTTTGTCGGCAGGTTGTAATAATGGCCTTAGCATATGTGGTTTACAGAAACAATTTTTTAGTGATAACACACGACCAGTACGTATTTGGTAGTAGAAAATTTTACAAGTCAGATGTAATAAACATGCCGTATATAAGCTGATTTGATTTAATTTTTTTCTTTTTACACCAACAGTACAAATGAGCAAAAAAGCATACAATATATTTTTGCTCTGTTTCTTTTTCGCACAAAGCAAATTTCATTACATTTTGGTTGTACCAAATCTAATCAAAACATTACGACTTGTATTATATTCTAAATTTAGCTCTACAGATAATTTGACCAATTTACACAGCTAAGAATCTTATCAAAACATTTTTGATTCGGGCAACCATGAAACCTACGCGGGCGGGATGTATACAACATCGAAAAATGCATAATTTAAACTCGTTTTTGCACAAAACGGAAATTAAAAAAAATATGTTTTAAAGAGCATATTTTAAAACATTTTAGAGTCTATTGTTAAGTTTTTGTTGCATATGAAAATTTTTAAAACATATTTGCAGTTTCCCTGATAATGACAAATACCGTTTATATTCAATAGAAGAAAAAAGTGAATACAATACATAGAACCACAATTTAGACTATGCAGGTCTGTCACATAACGCAATCGGAATGGTTTTAATTTCGTACTTGCAATTCTGATCATTTATGTTTAAACTTCTTTAGATTCTATTTATTTTTTGTTTGTTTTTAAGCAAAAATATTTGCATGTCTTAAGGTTTAACTTAAAATTTTTTACACACAAAGTTTAAGTAGCAAATATTTATATTAAGCCCCTAAAAAGTATGCACGCTAAGAGCTGTTTTATATGAATAATATAAATAGATGTCTATACGAAATTCCACTTGAAAAAAAGGTTTAAATTTTCATTAAACTTTTTTTTAAGAAGCAAAATACCAATTCAATTTTACTTTCGAACAAAATTTACTCTCTGTAACTGACGTCGTAGTCTTACAGATACCACAAAAACAAAATTCGAACGCAGCTTTCTACAATTCAAGACTTCTATTTTTGTTCCTTATTTATTTTGTATTAGCTTGAAAATTATTTACTGCTATACATTAGGCACAGAAGATGCCAGTCTAAAAATTCAACATTAAAAATGAATTTTATTGTGAGGTCTGTTAGACCCCACATCAGTAAATAATATTGTTAAAATTAATGCACGTCAGTTGCAGAGGGATTCGATTTAAAAGCCTCACTTAATGATAAATAACACTGCTCAGCAGCAAAATCCTCCATTAAATAAAACTATGTAGACTATATGGATTTTGATGCGCTGAACTCAAATCCGTTGTCGGTTTTTTTCCATCAGATCGGGATTTTTTTTATGGGCGTGGCAAATTTTCTCCACTAAAATAGTCATGGAACGGAGACATATTTTATCCTAACTCGAGAACCAGTCATCCGATTTTCAAAAAACAGTTGTCGCAAAAGTCCATCAGCATTGTTACAAAATATAAAACCTTCCTTTCTGCTAAAATAACTCAAAAAAGGTTGTTCTCTATTTCGAAAGTATGAGACGTTAACGTCCTTTAGCACCAAATTCCATTCTTTTAATTGAAATGAAAGAAGCTCAGACTTGTTTTTTGAGAGCTAAGTAAATAGATATAAATAAATAGTTGCCATTCATTGTTGCTACAAGGCGCTTTAGTGCGCCCACTCTGACGTTGTTTGCTGCATTACACATTTTTCCTCTATTAATTTCTGAATAAACGATAAGAGATAGAGAAAAATTCTATTCGACTAAAATAAATACAATTTTATTGCACATCTTCTGGTGTTTTATCGAATGACTGGTTCTCGAGTTAGGAAATATATCTCCGTACCTGACTAATTTAGGGGGGAAAATTTGCCACGCCCATTAAAAAAATCCTGATCTGATGGAAAAAAACCGACAACGGATTTGAGTTCAGCGCATCAAAATCCGTGTAGTCCACATTGTTTTAATTAACGGAAAGACAAAAAATGATTTTTTGTCGAGCAGTGTAATTTTTTATTAATGAATGCAACATCATGTAAAATATCTTAAACACTTCATGTAAACAAACAAAATCAGCTCATGAAAAATTGGATACTTTTCACCAAATATGCATAAGTTCTATTTATTTATTAGAATGGAGTGTAGTTCATTTATATATTCATATAAACACATGATCTCCAATGATAATTTAAATCATTTGTCACTAGTTTAACCACCGCAAAATCACTTCTTTGTTATAAAGGGTCCGCCATCTAACGTTTTTTTTTTCAACTATTGCTTATTTCGTGAATGGTAACACTTAGCTCATGTCTGATTTAATATGATATGATATGAGTAGGTGAGATGCAAAACTCGTTCGTTACAAAATTAAAAAAAACTCTTTTCGCTTCAAACTTTAATTCATTATTCTTTTATATTCCCTCAATTTTCGATTTTTCAAATGTCAAATATTTAACTAAGAATGTCATGTTATTTTAGGGTCAAAATCGATCCCCTAAATTGCTCCATTTCGCCAGCAGCACCTTGATTATGTGCGCTTCTAAATTTTTTTTTAAAATGTAACCAACGAGTTTTGCATATCACCTACTCATATATATAATGACAGATAATTAGTTTTATTCTTCCGCTAAACGAATATGGTTGTGTATACACTTGAACAACGCTAGGAAATATTGCGTCATTACTTTAACCGATTTTGCCAAAAAAAATCATCTTTTCAGATGAAGCTAATTTTGATATTGGCGGGTATGTAAACAAGCAAAATTGTCGCATTTGAGGCACAGAAATCCCGCACGCATACATTGAAAAGCCGATACACCCAAAAAGACTCACTGTTTGTTGCGGATTTTGGTCCAGAGGCATAATTGGGCCATTTTTCTTCGAAAATGAGCAAGGAGTGGCCGTAGTCAATGGCGATCGTTATCGGGCCATGTTGAACGAATTTTTGTTTAGCGAACCCTTTAGTTTTTTTTCTGCTGAATGTATGACATTTATGGAGTTTAACAACTGAAGAACAAATTAATCAGCTGATGAATAAATATATGCCTTGGTCTATTCAATAGGCTTTAGTATAAATTATAGTTTATATTATAGATTGTAGTCTGTAGTACTTTAGTATTATATTCTTAATCTGCTCCCAACGAAAATAATATTGAATTGCATTTAATTTCTAAGTTATACCCTGTTCAGACAGATATTTTAATTGTTTCAATTTAGTGTTGATTGAGCAATTAAAATAAGTGTTCAGACATACTAAGTTTATCTTACTCCATTAGCATTTGATAGCTGTAAAATACGATGTATTTATACCAAATCAAATAATGCCTTCTTTTCAGTGTTTTTCTTGTTGATAAAATATATTTATACATATATATACTTATATGTACATATGTATTTAAATTTATTAAAATATTTTTTAAAATTTTCTTCAAAAATTTTTCATTTTCTTAATTTTTATTTTTTGTATATTTATTTGTTTGACATTAGAAATGCCACCTATAGTATTTTCTTCTCTCTGAACATACTTCTCAAGAGTTGTATTTCGAGTTTTAGACAATAAGTGAAACAATTAAGTATATATTGCTCAATTTAAAAATAATTTTTAGTATGGTAAATTGAGCTCAATAAGGCATTTAATTGCGATAATATTATAAATTGACAATTAAGGCGCCTGTGTGAACATAGTATTACTTTGGTGCAATGTCAAAACAATTAAACGAAAGCGTTACTTTTTAAAATATCACTTTGATGGTGTAATTATAAAAGGTGATAGCAATTCGGAATGGATTTTTCGATAGAATTTTTTTATTTGAAGTTTGACAATTGTAAATTATAGGAGTAGAGAAAAAATTTATGAAATTTTGACATATGAAAAGTAGCAGCTACCTTGTTTAATATACCTTAATCACTTCTTTCAAGGTGTAGTTTAAATAGCAGTTAATTTATTTTTGGTCCATTTTGTCATGTCAGTATGTCAAAAATTTTATTTTGTTATTGTATTTTGATTTTTTATCAAAAAAAATTATTTGCAATATTTTTGTTGTGGTAAAAAAAATAAAAATTCTGTTCATTCATAAAAAATGACACAAATAACTTACAAAAACAAAATACCCTTAATTTTTACATTGCTTTTACATTTGTTGCCGCATTATATGCCCTCATAAGACAATACAACTTGTTTCTTATTGAATATAACTTTTTAAGTACACAACAACAATGAAAATTAGACTGAGTACTAAATTATAAAATGCAGAATGATTTCAAGTTAATGATTACAATTGAAAAAATAATTTTAAATATTATGAGATACATAAGTATGTATATGTATGTTTTAATATTTTAATAACAAATAAAAATTTTGAAGCTTATAATGCAAGCAAGTTAAGACAAAACTAAAACAAAATATAAACAAGAACAATGTAGTAGCTACATAATTAAAATATGGAGCTTACACCAATACTGAAATTCCTGAGTTCAATGCAAGACTGAAAGTATTAAGAAACACATAAAATGTTATACAGACATACATACATAAATCTTTATATTATATTGTAATTATAATTTATTTATAAAATGTTTAAAAAGCCCAATTTGTCCTTTTTTATGAAATAATAATTTGTTAATTAAAATATGTCCAACACATAGAAAATTTATCATACAAAAAAGTTTATGTATTTGATATTTGCAAAAATAATAGTATCATAGGAAATGTGAAAGAATACGAATAAAACAAAGAAGTAAACTTACCCTCGATTTCTCTTTGGATTTGGGTGATATACGAAAACGACTTAGAACACCATCAATGCCAGAAGAAACTGTTTGGGATGTCGATGTGCTGCTGCTGCCACCACCAGTGCCAGGACGCTCTGGCTGTGCAGAGTTGCCATCACTAGTAGAAGCAGTGATATCTTTATGTTGTTGTTGTTGTTTGTGTTCCTTATTATGTTGTCCCTTATGGAAAAAATTTGATAATGATTGTATCAACGATTTACGTCGTTCAGGATCTTTAATTCTGCGCCCGGATTTCGTTTTTAACTGTTTACTACTGTCTGCCGTTGCGACTGTTGATTGTGTCGACGAAAGCAGTAGATTTGGATCTGAGGTAAAATCAGTTGTTTTTGACGGTTTATCGGTACTACTGCCAATACTGTTGACATTTTGCTTTTGGGAGTGACCTAAATAGACCAGATCATTGACACTTTTCGAGGTGCTCATTTTATTTTCTCGTTTACTGTTGACCAACTGGCGCTCGGTGCTAACATTGCTGCTGCATTCCACCTGTAAACGTTTGCGCAGTAATTGCATTTTCTCCTCAGGACTTAATCCCAACTCTGAATTAGATTTTAAACGAGCACGAGCTCTAGCTTCACTTCTTAGGTTCTCCGTGGAAACAGAAAAACTTGGATCCTTATTGGTGTCTGTAGGTGTTGTTGCCTTACTATCACCATTCCGTTTTTGTCTAAGAGGAGGTATAGGAGTAGATATTTCAGAGTAAGATGTTGGCTGCGTTTGCTGCTGTCTAGTTGCGGTGTAGTTAAATGATGGCGTTTTATTGATTTTATAACGTTTTTCAACTGGTTTAAGGGAATCTCCCTCTAAGTGTTCACTAAACGGGCGTTGTTTATATAGTCTTGCTCGAGTGGGTGATAATGCTTCCATGCCGTAGGCGGCTACATATGAAAGCGCCGAAGGATTGTTCTCTTTAAAGCTCGAATTTGTATTCTGGAGTCGTAGTGGTATTCGCTGATTAGAGGAAGCTGTAGATGTTTCAGCCGCAGCTGTGGAAACATGATAATGAGCTTGATTTGTGCAATTCGTATCAGTGGTGGAGTTAGCTGCGGCCAATTTGGGTGTAGGACTTAGACTTGAACCTGATGAGTAGCCACCACCAACGCCAAGACCACCACAGCCCCCACTTGTCATCATGGTACGTTGACGGCTGCGATGCAAGCGTTTTTCGGCATTCAATTGCTTCTTTGATTGCAATTTGTCCATGACCAAGTCATGTATAAGATCCTTTTGTTTGGTGCGTTCTTTGGTGATTTCCTCCAGCTTACTGCTAAGTGTAGGAATTTCAGGTACTTTATTCAAGTGTGTGGGTAATACTGCTGTAACTTTATTGTTTGTGTTGACTCTTGTGACCTCAGTAACATTTGCTGGTAAAGCAGTTATTGTTTGAATGATTATTTTTGCTTCAACATCCTTATCTAATTTAAGATTAGTTGCTATTGCTGGTGTTGTTTCTATCACAGATTGGTTAGGATTTGTTAAGGCTATAGGAGCCTCTCCTTTTGAGCTTTTTCTTCGTTGTTTGCGAGACTCTAATGAATCTCCTCGGGCTGTCGTTGAAATTTGTACAATTTTCTGCTGCAGAGCCCGTACATATTCTTCGTATGACAACTCATCGTTTGATTTTCGCAATGTCGCATTGTCACCGGTCCCCATTAAGGGATCGATGGGTTGTTGCTGTGGTGGAGTATTTCTGCTAGAGGAAGTAGTCGAATTGGTGCAAGAAGTTGATTGCGATGTTTTAGGTGCTCTATCCGAGCTACTGGGTGTTGAACTATCTCCCTTCTCATCGGCACGTGCATGACCCATGGCTGTGATAGTATCTTTCTTCATATTGCTCGAATTTTGTGTATGATGTGAAGACGAATCAAAGGGACTAGTGACTACTGTCAAGGCTTCGCTTTCTTCCGTAGTAGTGGTCGTTTGTTGCGTTGGCTTTGATGTTGTGCTTGTATCAACCGATGTCAGTTGCATTTGCAACGACAAAGCACACGTACTCTCATCCTCGATGTCGTAGATTGTACTAGAATCCGTAAGAGATTGATTCATTTGTGTAGTAGAAGGTATACATTTAGCAGCTTCATTCACGGGAGTTTTATTCATATCATCGTGCATTATATATGCTCCCTGCTCTATGTAATCAATGCCAAGCTTTTCATCTCTTTTAGTCGGAATGGATTGGTGGCTTTCCTTAGAGGATGCAGGTGCACTCAACACTGTAGTTTTGTTCGATTTTGGCGCATTGTCAACAAATTCTACATAGCCTCGATTACGAAGCATTGCAGTATTGGTAGCAGAAAGAGGCTCAGTGCCCGAGCCATCAGATCCCGTATCCATAAATTCAATATCATCAATATCAATGGCTTGAAAAATACCTTCAAATTCAGCTACGGGTGCAGTTTTAGCTACTTCCTGCAATACCTCATTGCTTGTGGGCAGCCCTCTATTCCGTTTCTTGTCTTTTTTGCCACCACCTTTTAAGTATGTTTTGTTTGAATGGTGGACAAAATCCACGTCAATGAAATTTTCCGAAATGCAGTCGTCTGCGGTCCAGTCTGATAATTCAGTCTCCGTTAGTATCTGTGCAGTACCTGTAGGTTCAGTCTCAGAATCTGAACCCCTTGACAACAACTCACCAGTTGGAGTTTTATCCATATCGACTAGTGGAGACGTAGGTGTTTGTAGAAAATTGCTCTTAGGGGCTGTGGGAGTATCTGGTGATTTTTGTGCGCTTGTTAGATTTAAAGTTATAGGCTTAACTGCCTTTTTATAGTTTTTTGAAGACTCATCGACAATTAGGGGTAGATGTTTAAGGCTCTCAATTTTGTTTTCATTCTTAGTATCGAACTTAAGGTTAGAAGGCTTTATTTTAGGTGGTCCCTTTTCTGGCAGCGGTGGTCCTATTTCAGGCAGTGGTGGCGGCTCTTCTTCATGTCTATCTGCCTCCTTTTTTCCAGCATACTCAATTACCTTTTCAGCCTCGATAACGGTAGTTTCAGTCGGTTCTGGTGTTGCTGTGACTGGCTCCACATCCACCTCGTGCTCATTTTCTATTTCTGTTGTCTTAATTGTCGCCACCTCGGGTACAATTATTCCTTCGGGCAACTCTATAAATTTTAAATCTTCCGGATCACCTACATATTGGCCATTAATAATCATTAAACTATCGATTTGCATAAGTGTTCCGGAGGTGTCATGTATTTCCAGCCTGGGCACTTGGTGGTTACTCCCAGCCGTAGCTATAACACCGCCACTATTGTGTGTTTCCGGACTAGTTGTTGATTCCAATATGTAATGTTCTATATCTTCTAAACTAGAAGAATGTGACGAACAACTTGAATTACTACTCAAACTAATATTGCCAGATTTTGTATGCCAAGCTATATTAGGGACTTTGATTTGGACATCCTCCATTTCGTTGTCGTAGATTACTTCGACTTTTTCTGGTGCATCTACCTTTTCCACATTATTATCAATTATGGTAACCTTATCTTCTGTTTGTTTTTTTTCTCCAGTTGGTGTACATTCATTTGTTTTAATTGCCTCGTCCTTTTTTTCAATGTGATCCAG
The DNA here is from genome assembly GCA_941918925.1 of Phyto melanocephala. Classification (NCBI taxonomy): domain Eukaryota; kingdom Metazoa; phylum Arthropoda; class Insecta; order Diptera; family Rhinophoridae; genus Phyto; species Phyto melanocephala. The sequence continues at coordinate 178,981,447 of OW799233.1, read as the reverse complement.
GATATCGGGTATACACTGTTTAACATCAAGCGATAAATCGGGTTTGACAGCAGTTTCAATTATAGTTTTATTGCTTCTTACCGGTGAATCAGCCGTTAAATCAATTATCTTATTGCTGTCAGATGTATCTGCCATACCCTCTTTTTCGGGTGTAACTAAGTCAACTGTTTCAATGATATTTTTATTGTTGGTTGGAGTCGTTGGGGTCGACTTTTTATTCAGAGAATCTAATAAGGTATTGTTGACGGTATCCGAATATTCAAAACATTTGTTAAGCTCATTTTTACTATTTACAAAAACATTTTCCTTTTCATTATCCGTGGACGCAGTAGATGAAGCCTTTTGTATTGTTATTTCCACTTTAAGGTCGTTGAGTATATTATTAGTTGCAGATCTCATTAATTCATGGCCATCTTTCTCCCCCAGTTTAGTACGGTCTAGGAAGGTTTTCATACTGGGACTTATGTCGTTGCTGGGATTCAAAAGTTTTTGACATTCCGATATATTGGATTGAAAACTTCGTATACGCGAATCTAATACGGAAGTCGACCCAGACTTTTGTATCTTATTTCCATTAGCTTGTTCACCTAGTAGATAACGTTTTTTCAACTCTAAACTCTTTTTCGACGCTATGCCTTCGGTACTGGCCGTTTTATTAAGTATGTAATCTCCTGGACGTGGATTTTGTAGTGGTGTGCGATTTGTATTCAAAACGGAGGGATCGACTTGGACTAGTGGTTTAAATTGTGGCATTACGGGTTGCTGTGGTTGTGTTTGATACTTTGTTAAATAAGTACCACTTTTGGCTTGCTGGGCATTATTGTATTTTTGGTTAATTGATGGCGGTATAACAGCTGACTTTATCTAAAGTAAAAATTATTTAAAAAATTAATACATAAGCATGCACAAAAAATTCAGAGTTCAATGGTTTGCAAAGAATCTCTTTTATGTATATTAAACCAAGTTTTGGGAAATACTTAGCTGATTTGTTCTTACCTGTACTTTGGTTGGTTTCCTTAAGTGTGTGTCGTCGATGAAAATTTTTGGTGTTTCGCGAATCATTTCGTCTTGATCGAATTCTGAATCTGTTGAAATTTCAGTAGCAGAATTAAGCTCAACTTCATCCGGTGACGTCGTCTCTGATTCACTTTGTACCTGAAATTTATGAATTACTGTTAAATCGAATTCATCATTTCTTTTTATGAAGGATTAAAGATACTAATTAAAAAAAAAAAAAACATGCATCAGAAACAAACAAAAAAATATACTCCCATGTTCTGCATTTCGAGTGATATTTAATCATTCAAAATTGTTAAAATATTATGAACACAACACTGCAATAACAAATCCAAGTAATTTAATTTCACTCGGAATTGAAAACATGGGCAATAGATTTGAGTTAAAAAAGAAAGGTTTTTTAGGTACGATCCAAAAAGGTTTAAAACAACAACATTAAAGATGGGGTTAAATTTAGAAACTGAACGTTAAAGCAAAATATTTTAATTATTTTAAGAAACGACAAATAGTTCACAATTATTTTTGAGTGGTCAGAAAAAAGAAACAAAGTAAAAAACACAACAGCGGAGGTTAGAGGTAGCATTTATCAACAGCTTTCCTAAGATCATTTTAAACATTTTGTTTGGTTAATTCCATGTAGCGTAGCAAACAACTGTGAGTAAACATTTTTTTCAGCATTTTAACACATTAAAGTTATTTTACCTTTGAAGATCGTACCCAGAGCAGTAACATTTTTTTATGGTTTTTTTATTTCAATTCATTGCGAATTATTGCACACTCTCCCTCTCTTTCGATTTAGCTTTTTAGTGGTTGAAAGAACCAAGAGAAAGAGGTTGGATAATTGCATTAATTATCATAGTTGTACATCATGAGCAGAGAGGCTGGGCTAGCAGATGGATATATTTTGGGTGATTTAGGTTGGATTGGTGTTACAGGTATTGTTTTTTATATGCTAGTAAGCATTTGAATGGTTGGAATTGGATTTGTTTTTTGTTATTGTTGGTTTCATTTTCCTTCAAATAAATGTATTTAAATAAAATGACTTTTGAGATGGATTATGGTAATTATTCTTAACATAAAACACAAGAGTCTTTAGAAAGATCACTTCGATCTCTTAGCTGGGATAGAGAACGTCTTGTATAATCGGAACGGTACGATGAGCGAGATCCTATTTGACCAAGGGGCGAGGAAGTGTAGGGTTTATGATAATAACTACCGCTACTCAGTGACGACAAGTTAGTATATGTTGAAGGCAAGGCCGTTACCGTAGGCAAACGTCTACAACTATACGAAGAACTATCGTAAGAAGGTACATATTTGTATGACGAAATATTTTCTCTACCCAAAGTTCGAGAAGAAGGAAATCTGGTAGTATTTAACGATGTGGAAGAATAATGACGAGGGCGATATGTTGTTGTTATATTGCTATCATCTGAATCATCTTTAAGATGGATAGGGTTACGCATTCCCTCGTTAATGACATCTTTCATATAGGGATTTCGCTCTACAACACGTTCATTAACAAAGTCTCGTTTACGGTTGTGCAAATGTTTACTACGTTCCAATAGCATTTGGGTGCTTGCATCATCTCCACTTATCGGCGTTGTTGCGATAACACTCCTGTGTTGGCGTGATGGCCTCTGCCGTGTTGAATAAAAATAATCATTTTTTTTATTTTTTGGATTTACAACTTCGCTACTATCGTTGCTGGAGTAAGAAATTGCGCTTTGACCAGTTGTGGCCAAGGAATAGTTGGAATTGTAAGGCGACTGTAATTTTCGCAAATCTGTTATAGATTTCGATGAGGGCTTTTCTTTTTCTAGATTGACAACATCAAAACAATTGTGATTTGTTTCAGGAGTCTCTGAACGTGGCTTATAACGTGGTTTATCTTTTTTGCTAAACATCGTCTTACCATCTGGCCAATTGCGCTTAGGTCCTATATGAGCAGAAATATTGGCATATTCGACAGTTTTAGTAGAAATTTTCTTTGAATCCTCACTTTCTTCCATAGAAATTTCATCATCTTCCACATCTTGCAGTTTGGGCCAAGGTCTCTTCTTCACATCATTCGCTACGGGTTGGCCTAGATTGTCAGGCTTTTCGGGAACATCTTCTAATTTAGGCAAGTCCAATTTTTTTGGCATGGGGGCTATAACAGGTTTATTATCTAACAATTCTATAAATGCAAAAGAACTACGACGAGAAGTTTGTGAAGTAGGGGATTCGGGTATTTCCAGGGGTTTCATCATTGGAGGTGTTCCACCTCTATTAGTTGTAGAACTCTGTATAGAACTACGTCGAGAATCTCGAGGACTTTGTTTGCAAGGTGTTACTAGAGGCGTGGACTTTTTCGAAACACTTTTTGCACTGTCTATAGAAGAGGATTGCTTTAGTTCTGGCTTATCCATAACTTGGTATTCTCTATCACGTTGAATTAAAGCATGCCTACGTTCCAACTCAAATTCTTCTATTAAACGTTTTTGAGAAGCCTCCGTATTGATATCAATACTATTAAGATGTTTAATAGAAGTTGTAGGAGACTTTTCTTTTAAATTAACAAAATGTTCACTCTCATTAAGGGAGGATAAAGATAAACATTCTGCATTCTTAGGTACAGTTTTTTCTTTGACTTTAGTAGAGGCTTGAGTATGATTCTTTTCCTGTTCTGTTGCAGTGCGCAAGCTCGTGTCTTCGATCTTTGATATTTCTTTAATGTCAGTTTCTTTTTGTTTAATTTTTTGTTCGCTGAGTTTAATCGAATCCACTTTATTTAACTTATTTAAACTTTCCATTGGTCCTGGTTGAGTTAAGTTAGTTTTAGTATTAGGTTGCACTTTACGTCTTGGCGGCATGGGACTACTAGGCATCATTTCCATATTCCACTCCAGGGATGGTTCTCTTAAACTGCACTTTGAATACGACTTTTCTTCTGCAGTTTGAGATGCACTTTTGAAATTAAATTTGTTGGAATTCTCAACTACAGCTTTTTGAGCTTCTTCAATTTTAATTCGGTTTCCAGAACTTTTGTCTACATCTTCTTCCGATTCCGGACATTGAGTTATAGGCTTAAGTACCTTGGTAAATTCTGTTACATTTTCGGGTACTTTAATATTTTGGAATCCATCATCTAGCGATTGAGTTATTATAACTACAGGTTGTTGAGTAGAGTTATCCGAATGTTCTATACTATTTTTAACTACTGGTAATTGATCTTGTATAAAATATTTGTAAGGAGTCTGTGAATCATCTAATAAAACATCATCTTCATCTATAATTCTAGGAAACTTTAATGGCATTATATCATTTTCAGCATCATATTTTTTTATATTTCCATTTAAATCATTTCTGACAACAGCCAGCATTAGATCTTGCACGGAGGGCGGCATATTAGTAGGGGATAATATTGACAACTTCTTCTTTATCCTTTGAGGAGCCAAAGGAGCTGGAGAATCACTAGACGATGAATGACTTTTTTGTCTGCGTTGGGGTTTAGTAGGAAAGTTAAGATCATTTGCAGAGGTCTTTATTGGTATGTTATTTACAATGGATTTGGTTTCATTTTCTGTAGACAATTCTATATCGACATCTCTTTCTAAAGATTGCATTCTGTCTAGTATATCTTGATCAGCATCTCCGTTTTGATTAATCGCTATTAACTCATCGTTTGAATCAAATTCTACATTAACTAGCATTTCATCGGAAAATTGACTAAATAATTTCTCTATACTTTCATCTTCGGAGGAGCCTCGCATTTGAACTGTAATAGGAGCAACACTGGGACTTTTACTTATTGAAGTGCACAAGGAATCTGTATCATAATTTTCATTATTTAAAAACGATTTATTTGAATCTATATCTGTTTTTATATTTTCAACAGATGTTTGTTTTTCCAAGTCAGTTGCTGCTAGTTCTAACTTTTCGGTAATCGAGGCATTAGATAAGCGACGAGACTGAAGACTACTCTGTGAACCGCGTCGAGAGCTACTTAACGATTTGTCACAGCCAGTTTTTGGCAAATTTTTAATATCTTCTACTAAAGGACGCACAGTGAGGGACGTTTCTTCGTTCGTATCATTATTTTGCAAATATTGAGTATTTAAAATTCTTTCTTTAGGTTTACTTTCTTGAATACCTACTATTGCGCTAGTAATAACTGCTTTAGATTGGCTTTCATCCTTTTTAGTAGTAACTTTTGCAGTTGATGAATAATTTGCTTTTTTACTAACGCTTATCAAAGCTAACTCTTCTAATGAAGTATAAATAACTTGTTTATTGTTCTTTGCTGTTAAATTCTGTAATTTCATTTCGGAATTTTTTTTCTTTTCAGGTGACTTTTTCTTTTTAATTGGTGATTTTCTCTTTTCCGGACTTTTTTGTTTAATTCCAAAAAATTTGGCAAACTTTGATTCTTTGTACTGTATAGGTAACTCATTGTAAAGACGTTTATCGTCGGGTGCCTGCACAACATCCATAGGTTGACTTTTTTTGTGGAAATCATTTCTCTTCTTTTGCAGAAAGTTAGTGGCCTCATTGCGCCATTCACTTTTCAAATATTCCATAGTCTTCTCCAAATCACTAAGACTATCGGATTCTCGCGATACTATGGACTCCTTTGATTTATTTAAATTACTTGTGGTAGATTCCATGCGTCTTAATTTGAAAACATGATCTGTTGAAGATACAGAACTTAACGATTCAAAACGTTTAAGTATGTTCTGTACACCGTAGGGACGATCGCCATCTTCTTTTACTGACATCGCTATTGGCTCCAGGTCATTATTGCCGTCGACATGCATACTACTTCTGCGCTGCATTCCTTCCTCGCCAAAGGATTTCGCTTTAAGAAGTTTCTTGCCCGTTCTTGTAACTTCGCCTTTATTTTCTTGCACTTTCTTGGGCAATCCAATGTCTATGCCTGTTTCTTCTAAAATACGTTCAATCTTATCAGATAAATCTTCGCTGGGTGATTTTTCCTCCTGAAATAATTTTTGATATTCAAGACTGGGGGATCTCTGAGCTTCACTTCCACTTTCTAAGATTTCATCTAGAATATGATCGTCATCGTCTTTGGCCATTGATGTTTTTTTCCGATTTAAGTTCTTCCTAGTTTTAGTACCTTTTGGTACAATTTTTCGTATGATCTTAACATTACCCTTTTTACCAGAATTAGCCACGCCTGTTGTGGTGATTACCTTGGCAGATGGCTTATTTTTTATGATATCTATAGCTCCATCCAACTGACCGTCTTTTAAACTACATTTTGCGGATTCCGTTGAGGACTGACGTTTGGGACCAGTATTTGTTGGACATTTTACAGTTGAACTAGAATTGCTAGCTAAAGTGCCTGAAGTTTTCTCAGTCTGAGATTTTTTTAACTTATCAGCCACCGTTACTACAGACGATTTTCTTTGTGTAGCTGGACTGCTAGGAAAATACTTGGTAAGATCGACTTCATTAAGAGTTTTTTGATTTTTGTTCAAAGCATTTGAGGGATTTTTTTCTTGTTTTTGATTAGGAAAATATTTTGATAGATCCACGTTAGGAGGTACTGTTTGAGCACTAATGGTAGGGGTTTCCATTTGAGCTTTTATAGAGTCCAAAGTGCCCGAAAAACTTTTTGCCTCTATTTCTTTAAGCTTATCTACCATTTTCTTGCTTGGTTGAGGAGAAAATTTACTTTCCACTTTGTATAACATGTGGCCCATATCTTTGTTTTTATCCTTAACATTTTCATCCGATTTTGAGAGGTCAATTTTCTTTACGATGTTTAAAATGTTTTCAAGTTCCATTTTACTGTCAGATTTAGGAATTGTTGTATCAATTGAATTTTTTGCCTTAAGTAAGGGACTAGAGGAGCTTGATTGGCTTTTGAAACTATTTGATCTACTGTTAGTAAGTTTCTTTGCTGAAAATTCCGTTGATTCTGTGCCGGCTTTGTTAGAAGGCAATACTTCAGTATTGATTTGCGGGTGGTTTTCTTTGTTTTTTAAATCTTTTAATAAATCTAAAATTGCGGCATTCTTTTCAGCCTCTGTTTTAAACTTTGACTTAGGTGCTAACACCTCAGTCGACGAAGTCTTGGGGTTCTCTACATTGGAGGTTTGTACTAAAGAGTCTTTAAATTTAGATTTAGGTTTAAAAGGATTCGTGCCGTCTGGTTCAGGCGTGTTTAGACTTTCTGTATTTTTATCATCTGTTAATTGTGTTTTTGATGCAAAAAATTCATCTTTAAATTTGGATATGGGCTTCAGAATATTATCAACCTTCTCTTCGAACTTCGATTTGGCTACCACCGGCATGTCATTTTCAACTTTATTGTTCGCTAGCCACTTCTCCTTCATAGTAAGCTTCTTCAAGATATCACTATGTATTAAATTCTCTTTAGCAATTGTCTCTATGTCCTTGTTCATTTTAACAACATTATTTAAACGATACAATTTTTCACTAATGGCATCAATGTCAGCACTAAATTTGTGACCGGAATTTTGCTCCAATTTTTCAATATCTGTTTTAGTGGGAACTACTGTTGAGTTTGAAGTTTTATTGCCATTCGTTAATGAAGATGTGGACTTGAAGGAAAGATCCGAAGCATTAGACAAAATAGAGTCTTTACGTTTGTCTTTTATGTCCCATTCTAAACTTTCAACGTTTTCCTTTTCATTTTTTACCTTCTCGTCCTCCTCCTGAATTTTTTTGTTCTCGTTAATGTTTTTGGCATTAGAAGTTGGAACAGCCGTAGTCGATATGACCTATACACCGGTTGTTAGTTATTAAAAAAAAAAATATTTATGAAACCAACACCATGAAATTTTAAATATAATTTTTTATTTCGGTTCAAAAGTCATATAGATGATGAGCGTATGATTTAAAGAAAAAATTTTAAGGTTTATTTAATAAAAAAAACACATTTTTTTTAACAATTTATTGACATTTACCTCTGTTTCAGTGTCTGTGGGTAAATTGGGAGGTAAAGGTGGCAAACGAACTTCTTCCCTTCGTAATTCTCGAGCTTTGACAAATTCTTCTCCTTCCGTATCGTCTTTGCCATCATCTAAAAAAATAAAAAAATACAAATATTTTTATAAACCAAAACGCAAAACAGCTATGCACTAGTTTTTTTTTTCATCCGATACATACCTGCCATGCCATCACTGGAATCATAAAAATCAACAGAATCATCACTATCCGAATAATTCTGTTTACCAATCCACTCTGAAGCCAGTTGCAAAGTTTGAACACCCAAAGGCGAATCATTAGCCTCTTCAAACATATCCGAATCTGAATCGGGATCCGATTCATCAGTACTTGAAATATCGGATTCTGAGTCGTTATTGGATTCCGGTAAGAAATTACGTCCAGACCATTCATGTTCATCTATAATATGTTCTTCGGAAGGTTCGCCGTCTGACATCGCATCGGTATTTTCGAATTCTATGCGCTCTGGTGTTTGGCCACGTTCCAGAAGATCCAATTTGGCTACATTATCAACTGGGCCACCTTTAACCGGTGTTATGGGTTCATCTCCTGATTCACTGTTAATATGGGCGGGTACATGGGTTTTAGCCACCGTAGTAGCCAGATCAGCTGCATCATTTTGCTGTTGTTGTGTAGGTTTCTATGCAAAAGAACGAATAATTAAAATCTATTTCCATAAATGGATAACTAATATAAAAATACCCTTTGTCCTGGTTTGCGTACAACCGGTCGTATAGCTTTAGCTGGTAATCTGAAATGTTGAGTGCAGTAGAAACGACCACTAGGATCATCCCGATCGAATGCATACGCTCCCAAACGCAAATTTGTGTGGCAATGGTGACATTTAAGGCAACCACGATGCATAACCAAATTTTCCGTTTGTATCTTTTCCATAAGATACACAGTTTGTTTACAGAAATGACATTTCTCCGAGGCAGCTTGTTTCTTAAAGGCCAATGCCACTTTGGTACTCTGAGAATGTTAGGGCAGTAAAAAATAGTTTTTATTCAAATGTTTAACAAACAAAATACAATAAATAAATAAAACATGGTGTTAACTTTAGAATCTATTTTTTTTTAATGTGAATGATGTGCTTGTTACTGGTTGAATGCATTTTTGAAACTGTGAATCGAGATTTGATATTAAGAGATATGTTAATGAAACAAATGATGAAATAAAAAATATAAAAATGAAAAAAATTCGATATATTACATAAGAAATAAAAAATCTATTTAAGAAATAAAAGAAATAAAGTTGTGTTTTTTGTGGCGTGTGATTGGATAGCTTATGATGATGGTACTCACGGATTTTGGTACTACAGTAGGGGGATTCTTTTCTTCCGATGTATCGTCACGCTTAACAAATTGCCCTGCTATGGAGGCAACTTTACCCACTTCCAACACATTACCCTCTTTTAACTGTTTATCCAAATTCTTTAGAGTCTGGTCGATCTCTTTGAATTTCTCCTCGGCCGAATCCTGTCGCGTGGGCTTGGACATTTTGTTCTGTCTCGCCTGAAACTGCTCCCTACTCCATTTTGGCACCTTTTCACGACCTTTTGGACCATGAACTTCCGTTTTCTTGGACTGTTCAATTTTCTTTTCAATTTCTCTCACATTCCAGTCATTGCTGTCGATTTTTCCTATAGCACGCATTAAATCTTTCGGTTTCTTATCGTTGCCATATGCGTTGCGCGATGAAATACGTTGTTCCATAGATTTAATTCGATCGCTAAATTGTTCGTCTACATTACGAGGCAAAGCCGAGGGTATATCACTGCGTTCCCGATCCTATTTATTTGATTTTCGAAAATTTGTTTTAGAGGGCAGTTGGGTGACGAGTTTCGTTTTTTTTTTACATTTATTTTATATCCAGGATTTTGTGATTGGAAATAGGGTTGAAAAGGTAAAGGCATAAGTGTAAGTGAAGGTCAATTGTTTGGTTTTATTAAAGGTTTTAGTGTTTTAGGAAATTATTATGGTTTTTGTTGTGTAATTTGGGAATTAAGGAAACAAAAAGTTAATTATTGCGTTAAAAAAAGAGATTACGAAAAAAAGGGAAAAGAAAAATTATAAAATTTAAATATGTATATAATAAAAATAAAATTAATAAAACTTTAAATTAACAGAACAAAAAATTTAACAATAAAAAACGAGGCAACACATTGAAAGTATTAGATTGATTTATGTAATATAAGAGCTTCCTATATTTCATTGGAATTAATTAAAATGTTTGAATTGTTAGAAGTCGAGTAATCTGCAAAACAATTTTTACCAGCTATGATGTATTGTTAAAACGATATAGCATCGTCAAAGCGACGATCTATTAAATATTGTGCAGTTAAACAAAACAACAAAGACAATTTCGAACAATTCTTTGTTAAAGAAAAATAAAGTAAATTCCATAAAAAAAATAAATTTTAAAGCATATACTGCTTTTGGTCCATTTACGCGAGCAAATCCTTTTAACTATCATGTATGTATGTTTTGGGATGAGCTTTAAAATATTTAAATAGGCTTTAGCTTTAAGCAAAAAAATAAATAAATAGAATAAAGTGAAACTTTACATCTATACTATCATATATACAAATGTACTAACATACATACATATGTATGTATGTATGTATGTATGTATGTATGTATGCATGTACATAGATACCATTTCTAGTTCATTAAATTAGATTTGTGACAATTACAACAAACAATTAGTTTAAAGAACAATTAAATGTTAAATAAAATATTTTCGTTTTTATTATTATTTAAGGCCAGGTATTAGGAAACATAAAACACAAATATGTCTTATTTTTATATTTTTAACAAAAGCAAGCACTTCAATTCAAGGCACATGCGTAAAAACATCACATTGTTCTGCTCTTACGGGATACAGTAATTTTCTTTCCAAGTCTTTGACACGATCGTTGAACTCTGGTGCCTGTTGGCGATATAAAAAAATGGAATAATCCTCGAAAGGAGTGTTTTCATCGGCTTCACGTAAAAAGTTATTGGCTTGTAACATATGAAGTGATTTGTAAAAGTTTTGCGTTTGCTGGTAACGTTGTTGACGTCGTTTGCTTTGGCGGTCTTGACGGTTTTGCTCAATTTCTTGCAAACGTTTCTGTCGTTCCTCCTGATTTTGTATATAGAACGATTTAAGGCAAGTTAATGTTGTAAATTTTTAAGTATTATTTTGTTACGCGTATATTCAAACATTTGTTTTGTTAGCACAAACATTAAATGTAAAAACAATTTCCTTCTTACTTTCTGTGGCATATTTTCAAAACAAAAGGTGATCTTGTTTTTACGTTTTTTTTTTTTTAAGGTGACACATAGACAAAATTAACGAAACAAATCAAATACAACTGCTGAAATACCTGATCATATGAAGAAGATGTTATGATGTCGTTACCCAATATATGTGTATTTTCATGATAATGATTTATTATGAAATGAACCTTTATAATTCAAAATATTCGATTTTAATGCACATGATAATTGTATGATTTGAAAAGTGATCGTACAATTTCATGCAAAATTTCTATAAACTTAAAATATCAAAGTATGTATGTAAATTATATATACAAAAACAGTAATTAAATGAAATAGATATATATGTATATTTTTCGAAAATGTTTTTCAAATTATTCATTGGTTCGATAGCACCAATTTTCAAAGATCACTTTTCAACGTCTATGTATAACATGAGAAATAACATTCGAAAAGAATCCAGAAATTCTACTCACAATATTGGCAGCTTTTTCAGCACTACGACGTTTTTTAGCACGGCGAGGAGTATCAGTTTGTGCTGTAAAAATACAAAATTATAGTAATAAAAAAACTCATAGTTTGCAAGATTTTTCGTTGATTACCTGCATTGCTTGCGCCCGCAGCATTACCAACAAACTGTTGTTCGTAACGACGTTGGCGTTTTAGCTTATCCTCATCCAATACAGAACGCCGCTGCACGACCTGAGGTACATCCACAAGATCTTGTATAGGAGATTTGGCTTTTTGTTTTGTGGAAAGTTGTAAAAGTTTTGAAAAGTCCGGTTGAGCATGTGTGTTATTGATTTTGTATTTTTCACGCAAATCAGAGAAGTCAATTTTGGGATGTTTAATATGCGGTATTTCGCCACGAAATACTTCAGCAATGTCTTTTAAATAATTGAGCCAAATTTTCGATTCGACATGGCTAAGTTGTAACGAATCTTTACCACTCATTTTGCGCGGTACATGTAATTCCTTATCTAATATCTTAAAAGCGAGATCATTTTGTTCCACAGGGCTTAAATCTTTGACTGCATTAAAATCGACTAGATCCGGGCGATAACTAAAGAAACAATAAATTGTAAATAACAGGTTTGAAGTAATCACAAAACGAAAATAATTTAAAAAAATATATATATAAAATTATTACCGGTTGATTAAGGCACATAAAACTTTGCCATTTGTAAAAATATCGGAAACCTCTTTAACTTCCTTGATAAATTCGTAAGCATGTAATTGGGCACAGATCCATTTTAATAATACAGTACTCAAAGGCATATCTTTAAAAAAAATATTAAAAAATAAAATTACAAAGTATAGTATTTCCAAATATGTATTCCTTAATGCAAAATCACAATAAATAAACTAAATTATAGGAAATTTAGCGTATTAGTTTAACAACAATAATTTATTTAGAATTAAAAAATAAAAAAAATAAAAACAAAGTGTTAACCAACCTTCACTACTACGTTTCCTGCGTACAGGAGTATCGACCTGAGTAGTTTGTAAAGCATTTGCTTCCATATATGTTTGTTCCAAAACACTCTTATCGTCGGTTTCGATTAAATGTTTAACCTGCCAAACATTAACCGATGTCCGATTTAAGTTGGGGTAACGTGTTGCGGGATCAACTGTATAACTACCAATATCGCGCTGCAAATTTTCCGGGGTAGTTTGACCCAAAAGTCTAAAATAGTGTTTTATGATTTAAAAAAACACACTAACAATTTTACTTTTTTTCGATCTCACCTATAAATACTTTCACGTTGAGCCACGACACTTAAAGGACTATTCCAAGGATTCGACCATAGTTTGATGGCGTAAGCAGCATCCATACTGGATAAGAAACCACGAGCACATCCAGACCCCGTTGGCCAAAAGGGCTCCAGTAAACTATCGCCCACCAGACATTGCAACAGTCGAAATTTATTGCGAACTATCACGCGACAAGAAGATTCAGCGGCAAACATCGAAGTAAAATCAAACATTGCAACATCGGGCTTTCCATAATGATTGACGGCAAATTCTAAATTTGGCATTTGATATTTGGTAGAAAATTCAGCGGCCTCACGGGCATAGTCTAAAAGCTTTTCAGTATTTACATTAACAGGAGCTAATAATTCAGCAGGATCAGCAAAGTCCTATAATATAAAAATGAATTTAAAAAAAACGTTTCTAGTTCTAATAGCTAAAGCGTTTCTAAATCCCTAATGATGACTTGAATGTAAAATATTTAATTTATATATAATTTCTTTTTCACACACTTACTTGTAAGATAACTCCCTTATCGATAAGACTGTGCTTTTTGGCAGTCATAACAAAATAATGTGTTTCATCCTTGTAGTAAACAATATTTTCCAAATCAATGCCAGTCGTATGGTACAACTCTTTAAAGAACGATTGATTAAATATAAACGCTACACCGCTAATCTCTTCTGCTTTTGCTTCGGCTTCGGTTTTCTTATTTATAAAATTTGCCGTTATCGCTATGGCCAGTTTTCCTCGAAACTCTTTGCGCTTAAAGGCCTCCAATGTATTGCGTTTACCGTCAGCACCAACCAAAACATCGAATTCATAATGGGATACTGCATGGTCGGCAGGTGTAACCGATGCCCGCCATCCACACTCGTCGTCAATAGTTGGTTCGATAGTGTGTTCGAACGACACACCCTCGTGAATTTCAACGCCCAAGAGTAAAGCTACTTTAAGTAAGATACACTGCAACTGTCTGATAGATATGTGATCTATAGAACCAGCACAAAACTTGCCATAAAATTTTTTTGCACCCAAATTTCGCAGATCCGTTATGACAAAGGGCCACAAATGCAAAACATTGTTGCGGGATATACGATCTCTCTTCTCAACCACCACTACTTTAGCGCCCAGCAGTTGAGCTTCGATTGCTGTGCGTAAACCGCATGGCCCAGCACCTATTACTAACACTCTTGTGTTAGTGCATGCCGTACCTTTGGCATAAGCGCGATGGGCAGCTCTGGCATCAAATTTCTTCCACAACGCTTGTGCTTTCCATGAGCGCACTTTGGTTTTAAGCTTTGGATAGAATTCATTTAAAGGAGCTGGTCTTAAGCCAACTATTTCACACATTTGACGATGTAGCCCGAGTATTTGACGCATTGTTGTGGCGACACAAAACAAATCAAACATCTCGGCAGCAGCAGCAGCTGCCTCATTGTCAGCCATCTGTTGCGCCAACATTTGCTGTTGCTGCATTTGCAGCTTTTGCTGTTGGCGTTGATGAGCTGACCGACTCATGCTGAAAAAATAATGAATGATAAAATTTATTACTTTTTTTTCTGCTACAAAATTTTTAAAAATTAAAAAAATGAAAACTTTTAGTTTTTACTTATTTAAATATTTTATTACCATTTTACTGTGCAAACATAATTAATCGGATTCGTTGGAGGAGTATCATTCTTATCTGCCATAATGTAAAGTTTAATAAAATCGTTTAAAAGTGCTATTCGTTATGAAGTTGAATTTTTAATGAAATCTGTATATCCTAGTACCTGAGTATTTATATTCAAATGATGTACGAGAAAGAGAAATATTTATTCATAGTCAAAAAGAAGCAAAAAGGGAAAGTCACTGAACTTAGAATATATTTTTTTTATTTAAATCTTTGTGATTTTTTTTCTTTCTTAATCAAGACGATCAATTATTAATGTATCATTTGACAGAATTTATTTATGTATGTCTACAGTTGTCATGATTTTTCTTATTATTCTTTATATTAATAAATTTATTTTGTAATATTGTATGTAGACACAAGTGACCATTTACACAAAAAGTTGATGACAATTTAATTGAAATATTACAAAGAAATATGCATTATTCTTGATATACATATGTATGCAGTACAAAAATTATTAGGTACATTTGTACTAGAGACCTGCATGAATGCCAATAAATCTCAAAATTGTGCATTCTTTCTCACAATAAATTCTGCTTGCTATGTCACACATACTGTACTGGATGTGAGTACTGTAGGTTGCTCTCTTTGAAACACAACGTTAACTTGTTCTTCATTATTCTGTGCATTCAGTGATATAGTGTTTGTAAAGTGAATCATTAGCACAGTTACTCAGAACAGCAATGAATACTACACAGTATGCATTCACTGTGTTTAATAAAGATCATGTTTTTTTTAATAAATCATGTATTCTTAAGTGCTTGTAAATTATTTTAAAAATGTTCAAGGAAGTTAAATAATTTAGAAAAATTAACTTAAGCCGGAATAAATGATCTAAAATAAATTTCAATAAAATAAAGTTCGAATAAATATTAATTTATAATTTTTAAACCGCTTTAAAATTTTTAAAAATTATGACATATCATGACAATATAGGACAGTAAGACATTTAGAAAAAAATCTTATTTTAATTTTTTACGACGGACAGATCCTGAATTAGATAACTATGTAGTTACTTTCAATATTCCTCAGCCCTTTAATACTCGTATTTGTGGCATATAACAGAAAAAAAAGCAACAACAAAAAATAGAGCAGAAGGAAGTAATTAACAAGTAAAATACCAGTTGTTCTTACAGCTAATGAATATCGGGGGCAAATTATTATTTTTAATTAGTTTGTAGACCCGCAATTAAAAAAAAACTACAAGAAAACGTCTAGCAGGGTTAAATACCACGAACCTTTTTACATTACTTTTGAGAGAGATAACCAACCGTACATTGATTTAGTTTATGCAAAATGAAGATCACTGTGTGACTTTTTTAACCTTTCACGATTTTACAGGGTGCTTTAATGTTTATGTACAAAATGGGTGTGTCATCGTGACGTGACAATTTATGGCATTTACGGTTTGAAAATCATATCATGCAAATGTTAGCCACGATTACATCTGAGGTGGTCTCTCCTTGGAAGGTCCAAGTTTATGCAACTCTTTTGAGCATAGCGACTGGTATCTTGCAAATAACGCGAGTAATGTTAGCTTACAATGCGTCAATCGTAGCTGGCTTTCTCCTGAAGACCTCAGACTGTACATATCCCCAAAGAAATTAGTCTTGAGGTGTGATATCGCATGATCTATATGGCCAATTTACTGTAGAAATTTGCGTGAAATTAAATGCTCACTAAATTTATTTCTCAACAAGCGCCGTCTTGTTAAAACCAGAGTTTAAAGAGACCATAAGCTTGTATTTCAGGAAGCACATAGTCCGGTAACATGGCGCGATAACGGTTATTTTTAGGATAACATTCTAATTTGCCTGATTTAACGACGAATCTATTTGCTATGGTATCTTACAAATAACACTTGTAATGTTAGCTTACAAAGCGTCTACCGTAGCTGGCTTCAGACTGTACATATCCCCAAAGAAATTAGTCTTGAGGTGTGATATCGCATGATCTATATGGCCAATTTACTGTAGAAATTTGCGTGAAATTAAGTGCTCACTAAATTTATTTCTCAACAAACACCGTCTTGTTGAAACTAGAGTTCAAATAGATCATGCGCTTGTATTTCAGAAAGCACATAGTTCATTAACATGGTGCGATAACGGTTACCATTAAAAAAACATTCTGATTTGCCTGATTTAACGACGAATCGATTTGCCATGATCTTTCCGTACACTCTCAGCTACAGCTGATATATGCTCTTCACTACGTGCTAGAAGTGGTCTAACTGGTCGAGTATCATCCACTAATATAAATTGGTACTCAAACTAGCCAATGGAATTGGCAATAGTGATTTCAGTTATTCGATTATACGCATCGTAAATTTCTCGAATCGCATGAAAAACATGTCATTAAGAACGCTGTTTTCCGTACAACAGCTAAACAATTTCAAGATGCTGTTCTGGTGTAAGTCTTTCCATGATGACTTGCCAAACAAAAATTAAAAAGCCTAATGAAAATCAAACCTCACGATGATCACCCGATGTATATTTTGAATTAGTAAGTAGTAAAAAAAATTTATTATGACGAGTTCAATTCAGTAAAAATGTATAAGATAGAAAGTGTGTAAAAGTCTGTCATATAAACCTGATAAATTATTTGACATTGAGTGTTTTAAATTTTTAACAATACAAAGGAACGAAAGGAAATAAATTTATTAGCAAAGTCTTAAAAAGAAAAAATAAATAAATAGAGGCTTATAGTAGCAGTACACTTTTCGCTCAACTTGCAACAGGATTTATTTGATATTTGTTTAATACCATAGACAGACGACAGCGTTAATTTGAATTAAAATCTCACTAATGCAAATTAAAATTTTACTGTGACAGACGACTGTTTCTGCATTTAGTAAAAATTGTAAAAATTGTAAATGCACTAGCAATCACAAATCTGAACATGTTGCTACAATTTGGGATGGCACAAGGACACTCTAAAATAAGAGAAAGGGAATTATGGAAATTCGTAGGTTTAATGGTATCTTTTCATGGAGGTTATAATTCATACATACATATGTACATATGTATGTATGTAGGTATGTGGTATTTTTTTAAAGGACCGTAACAGCACTTTTTGGGAGAGTGACGTCCTTACGATGGACGATACCAGTATTAAGGAAAACTTTCGCCTAAACAGAAAGGCATTCCAAAAAATATGTAAAAAATTTCAACATATCGAACAAGGCGAATTCAATAAGGTGAACTCGTCGCTAAAACAACTACAAAGTGAAAAAATACAACGTGTATTTTGTTAGTGTAAACTAACTTGAGCTGTCGAAAAGTTGTTTACGAAATCAAAAATAAAAAACACACACACGCATTATTCACAAATAAAAAATAGTCTGTTTTATTTAATTTTTTTAACGTTTTATTAAATTTTTCACAATTCACAATTTTTTATCTCTTTCTTTTTACAATTTTTAAGAGAATTTGCACAATTTTTCACAATTTTAAAAATTTTTCAACTAATGGCGCCCACAAATGTAAACAATAAACATTTCAATATTAAAAAGAGTGCTCAGCTGATAATCAGCTGCTTTAATAACTTCACCTGATGTAAATTCGCCTTGATATCGAATCTACTTTTATTTTACATTTTTGATTTTTTAATTGATTGCCGACCGTGTTGCCATATTGAAATTGCTAAATGCAGTATAAATTCAATATGATTTAGTGCATTTACGTGAAATCTAATACACATTGGAATGGGTATAATTCAATAGTTAATTTAAATTAAGACTTTTAATGCAAATTAACACTGTCGTCTGTCTATGGTATAAATTAAGGAATTTGTTTCGATTTAAATAATTAAAAAATGTTTTTTTTTTCTTCTCTACATTTTAAAAACAACTTAGAAGAATTTTTAGGTAAAAAGCCTTATTTAAGAGAATGAATACAAGCAAATAACAACTTAGCTTTTAAGAAACGAATCCAACAGAATATTTCGGGCTACAACAAATATTAGCTTTTGACTCATCTGTAATAACTCTGAAACTCATTACTGCCCAGCTACAACTTACTCTCACTAAACAATATAATTTTCAATGAATATTATATATGGGCATTTCCACATAAATGTCAACCGCAGCCAAAAAAAAAAAAACAAAGTTTAAAAAAGTAAGACATTTTTATAGCGAATCTATTAAATTTAAGTAAAGTTAACAAGTTTTTCATTTATTCATAACATATTTTAAAATGTTCGAATGCAAAGTCGAACTAGAGCAAAAATTCTGTTTTAAACATTTCCATTTGTTGTTTTGTTTCGATTCGATGGTTAGGTGCAGATAATAATTAAAAAGTTTAAAAAATAAATTATAGATTTTCTTTTTAAAATAATTCAATTATACAAAAACGCTTTAGGATTAAAGTTGTAAAACAATTTGTTGTTTACAAGAATTGAAAATATTTTCAATCAAATTTTGTATTAAAACTTTATTTTGTTACAGATTCAAATTAAACAAAAACAAAAAAAAAACACGGAGGTGGTGGCTAAATAATTGGTAACGCAAACGAATATTTTATATAATTTTTTTCTGTGAATTATTCTTATTTTATAATGTTTTATAAAAGTATATGTATGCATACATTATAAATATTGTATATTAAAAAAAAATTAAACCAAAAATAAACTTCAAGTGGGTCGATAAAAGCAACCAAAACAAAGACGTCAGTTAGCGAAACATACAGATAGTTGGGCATGCATAGAAATACATACACATATGTATAAACATACGAACAATATGGAGCAAAAAAAAAGAGCAAGAATCTCATAATTACAGCTTAGGTATTTAAGCTAAACAAAAATATATTAACTTCTTATCATACCGTCATTCTATTCATACCGTCAAAGAAAAACCAAATTATACAACAGTATATTCTCTGTAGCAATGTTGTAACTATTGGTTTTAATTTTATTATTCAATTTTATTTTTTCATTACGACTTCGATACAGTTTTTTTTTTTAAGTATTACCACACCGTATAATGGTTTTTCAAAAATAACATTTAAAATATTAAATAAAAAAAAAATAAGTTTTAATAATAAAACGTTTTAATAAAAAACGTAAATACAATCAATATAACTGACAGCAAAAACAATAGTTTGTTTTAAAACTGTAAAGATTTTATTGAATTTTAAGTCTTATTATGACTAAGTATATGGAATTATAACTGGTGGGGCAAAAGTCCCGCTACCATTTTGATTGCTTATAACTTTGGTTTTCGTTATGAATGGAAAAATATATCTGTTATATGGTGACCGCGATTCGCTATGCAAGTTTGTGCTCTTTTTATTGAATTTTTCATGACATCCTGCAGTATCTCAGGCTAAAATTCTTCAATTACGTTATACCCTGTTCAGACAGATATTTTTAATTGCTTCAATTTAGTGTTGATTGAGCAATTAAAATAAGTGTTCACACATACTCAATTTATTTTACTCCATTAGCATTTGATAGCTGTAAAAATACGATGTATTTATACCAAATCAAATAATGCCTTCTCTTCAGTGTTATTCCTATTGATAAGATATATTTACAATTATATTTATACATATATGTATATACTTATACATATGTATGTATTTGAATTTATTTAAACATTTTTGTAAAATTTTCATCAAACATTTTCCATTTTCTTAATTTTATATTTTTTGTATATTTATTTGTTTGACATTAGAAATGCCACCTATAGAATTTTCTTCTCACTGAACATACTTTTCAAGAGTTGTATTTCGAGTTTTAGACAATAAGTGAAACAATTAAGTATATATTGCTCAATTTAAAACTAATTTTTAGTATTGTAAATTGAGCTCAATAAGGCCTTTAATTGCGATAATATTATAAATTGACAATTAAGGCGCTTCACACAATATTACGAATATTGTCTTTAAGATGTTGAATCGTTTGGGGCTTGTTCACATAAACTTTTGATTTTAAAAATCCCATAAGAAAAAGTCCGGTGCTATTAAATTCGGAGATCTAGCTGGCCATGCTTAATCGCCATTTCGCGAAATTAGTCTGGGAAAACGTTATTCAATAATTGAATTGTTGAACAGATCCATAGTAAAATGTTAACGTCTACACCACAAAATGGTTAAAGCGAAACTGAGCTAAACGTCAGATAACCAAGATGCCCCATCCGATATTATGATTTTATGGTTACGTGAGATCATATAATGATAATTTAAAATTATTTTGTGGGCATGTTATATCATTTTATGACTTTATGGGATTATTCAATGATCATTTGCAGTCGTAATATGATAATTGCAAGATACTTAAAATAAACTTATAATGATTACTTGCAACCATTATATGTTTTAACTGCAATCATCCAATAAAAATATGTTGCTTTTTGATTACGTTTAACTCAACTATTTAAAAAAAAAATATGTTTTTCTGTCAATAAAAATGTTGTAAAATTTGTTTTATAGGTAACAATCTAAACCTGGACCACTTCATTGATCCCAACATAAGCATTTTATAACGGTTCAGTAGTTCTCGAGAATAAAATAATAGATAATAAAATAATAAAAGAGAATAATTAACATTTAATAACTCGACTGCAGCGCCACCTAGACAGCCCAAAATTTAAGGTTTAGTTTTAGGATCCAAAAGCTATCTAAGTTAAATATGAGTCGTTTTAGTTCCTTAAGCTTTGCGTAACAATAACAAAAAATCCGTTTAGGAGGAAGTATAAACTTGGTCTTGCCGTTTTCAAATTTTAAGTATTCGAACAAACGGAAATCCCTATTGAAATATTTATATAGAGTTAATTCGAAAGACAAGCTGTGTGATAATAAAGCTATCTCAAGTGCAAGCAGCAGTAAATCACGAATGATAAAAGTCGGAACAAAGCAAAAAAAAATTTAGAGAGTATCCACGTTGTATAATAATTCAAGATATAAAAATAAAAAAAAAAACAAAAATTAATCAGCCATCAACAACCTAAATCCATACATTGACAAGAACAGCTGATAAATCAATCAATCAATAATCTCTGGGAACATACGAGCATAAAGCAATAAAGCAACGAAAATACAAAATTTAATTAAATGTTTGGTGCAATAATAAAAATATTGTCAAAACGATGTCATACAGACTCCACTTGAATGTTCGTGTGCAGTGAACTACCACGTAAACCAAATGAGAGCTAAAATAATGCGTTTTTCGACGACCTTAAATTTGTGTATAAAAATTTTGATTTTTTCAATGATTTTTGAAATGAGTCTTGGTTCATTCATAGTGCTGTAAAATTTGTTATCATATTCTTTATCGTTTTGTTTTGCTATTGACTCAGCTTTGCTCCAGACTGTATGTTCATACCCATAAATTTTATTTTATTATTTATTCTAACTCATTTAGCAAGTTATTATTCACGTGTGTATTTTATTAACATGCACACGCACCTCACTTGCAAAGTTTAAATAATTTGCTTATAAACAGTAATAAAGGGTGGTTAAATTTAAAGGGGCCGATGTTGATTCTGAATAAAACACAAATTATTTAGGAAATTATTGTCAATTCTTTTTATGACTTTTACGACTTCAGCGGTACATCTCCATCCGATGATTAAAATTTTCAATGACAATGTTGATGTACAATTGTTGGGCACGATGATGAGTCGAGGTTGACTGCTCTTTTGCCACACTATCGCGAAAAACCGCAATGTTTTTCGTTCAACGAACTAAGAAGGCATTCACAGATGTTTTAAGATTTCATACAGACCTGGGGCCAAATTACGGCATTCGAACGTGATCGAAATTGTAAAATTCTTATTAGAATATCTATACCTAAAGCACAGTGAATTCGATCGTTCGAGTAAAATTTCGATCGTGATCGAATGCCGTAATTCGGCCCCGGTTTTGCTGAAATTTAAATATTTTTCACAATTCTCCCGATAGTGGGCGAATATGAACGATTATGTTGACCAAAAGAATCATAATAATAAGCCTGAATAACTATAACGCGTTGCTCGATTCTGGATCTTTCCATGGTTCAAATTGAGTTAGTTTGAAATTAAAAAATGTCAAATGAAATGCAGAAAAAAACTTCCCGTTTAGGTGTGGTTCACATTCAACATCGGCCCTTAAAATTTAGCCACCCTTTACATTTATAATAAAACATAACTTTTTAATGATCACATCTTAATGAGTTACTTTGCTATTTTCCAGTCTTGTTTATATGACTCAGTTTTTTTGTTTTCAAATCCTTTGTGCTCCTTCAAGTCGAATGCAAAACGCATTTTTATTTATTTATTTTTATACCCTTCACACAGTGAAAAAGGGTATATATAGGTTTGTCATTCCGTGTGAAATTTCTACAATTTTCATTTCCGACCCCATAAAGTATATATTTTCTGAAAGCTTATGAATAGGGGAGTCGATTAAGCTCTGTCAGTCTGTCCGTCTGACCGTCTGTCCGTGTGTATGTTGAAATCAACTTTTTGAAGCCCCCCGACATAGGTTGGACCCGGGTAAGGTATTACAATATCAGAAATATTCGGGACTAGATCGGTATTGAAAATCAGAAACATCGGTACATAAACAACTGAGATATGAGCAAAAACCCACGACCACCTCGATTTTTATTCACAAAAACAACATTACAACAACAACATACAAACGTGTATACTGGTTAGAGAAAACGTGGCATCGAATCCCAACTGAGCCAAAAAAAATTTTTTTTTAATTTTTTTAAAATTTTTTTTTTTATTTTTTATTTAATAATATTAATAATATTTTTATTATTATTTTTTTTTTTTAATTTTTTTTTTTTTTAAATTTTTTTTATTGTTTTTTTGTTTTATATATATTATATATATAATAATTTTTTTTTGTAATTTTTTTTTTAAATTTTTTTTTAAAATTTTTTTTTAAATTTTTTAAAAAAAAAATTTTTTTATTTTTTTGTTTTTTAACATACATACACATGTGGACAGAAAAATAGGTGTGAGGTTTTTTTTTTTTAATATAGCAGAATTATTAGAAAATAAATCCCAGAAAGAATGTTAAACACTTTTTATTCTGGCATCACTGTCATGAATTTAAAAAAGGGGAATCCCGTTAGTTAAAACGCTTGCAGTAAACAGTAAAAGTACGTGAATTTATAATTTTACAATGGGATGTTTTTAAATGTATGTACGTATTTCATATGGGATGAATGGTGACACAAACTACTGTTATTGCATGACTACACGTTGTGAAGGGTATATAAGATTCGGCACGGCCGAATATAGCGCTCTTACTTGTTTTTTTTCAACAAAGAAAATAAAACATTCCTATGTTTATGTTAACGTTTGTTTGAGAGTGTGCCCAGAGTAGGTACATTTATTAGCTCTAAGTGGCGTTAATAATGCCAATATGTATGTATATTATTACAAAGATAATCAAAAACGCATATTCATACAAACTAAAAAACAGACAATAGCAATGATGTGAATTAGGTGTTGGCCATAAAGATCATCATGCAACGAGTTAACTCTGTCATTTGCTAAATGAATGACAAAACACAATCGCAAAAAGAAATAAAAATAATAATTACTTACAACATGACGTTGGCAATAACCAACAAATATTATTTTTCTAAAATGTTTTTTAAGGGCCATTGTAGTCATTAAAGTACGTTAGTTAAAAGGGCAGCGAAGGCTCATTCGGTCGACCATTTGGCAGGAATTTTCAACATGAGATATTTAAAGTGAACTAAATTGAGTTAATAATATTTTTAAATTGTAATGGTTAATTGTTTTAGTTTACTTGATAAATATTAAAGTAATTTATACTTTATATTTATATTTACAAGATAACGCCAAAGTCATTACCCTATAAAAAAAAGATGCTACATTTTCTGCAAATGGTGGCATATTTCATATTACACCATTCAGAATAATTTAGATAACAGAAAAAGAATTTACAATAAAACTGACCATGTGCTTTACTAAAGACAGAATTTCAATACATTTTAATAATGCTGTTGCGTTACTGCCTACTTATTTATGTATTAAAGTATAAGAAAATTCGTTGTTTTGTAAAATATAAGTTAAATGTTTCTTTCCGACTATGGGTTTCAACTTTGTCGATAACAGATGAAACACAGTTTTATACATAACACATAAGAGAATTACAGATGTGGAACGTATTTTCCTATTGGATATGAAAATCATAGACCATTCGATGAGCTTTAACTTTATTTCGTTACGCTTGTATTTTCGAACAGAATTTCTTTGCAGGGTTATCGTTGTTGACGACACGCGTCTATCTGTAATGATATGGAAGTAAGTTTTCTTATACATAAGTATTAACATACATAAGAACATGAAATAAAAACCATGAAAGTAAACTTTCTTTATAGTTTTCTTTCCTTTGAAAATTTAATGTGTTTAAATGATTTCATGTCTCTGTAAAGTTCAATCAATCCCAAGAAACAATAACAATGATTTTTTACGTTTTGTTTTTTTTTTTTTTTTGTTTTGTTCTTTGTGCTTTTTATTGTCTTCTTGTAGACAACTTCCAAAATTCTCTTTTACCCTCTTTTCTACGTTTCCAGCCTATTTTCTTAGTGATGAAAAAACAGCGCCAATAACAATGAATTCTTTATTGAGGCAGTATTTTATTTAATCAAAATTTCTTGTTCAGTTTTTTTGTTTGTTTGTTTGTTTGTTAGTAATTAGTTTTGGTTTTGTTTTTATTATCCTAGTAAAGAATTTAATAGATTGGATGGGTCTGTGTTGAAATAAAAATGATAAATTTGACACAACACAATACCAAAAACGCCAAACAAAGAATGAATCATTTTTCTATAAGACAAAGTGAAAAAAAAGAGGAAAACTTGTATGCATAAAAATCGTTTAAATTAAAATAAAATATGTATAATGAAAAATAAAACACCCTTCAAAATTCTATGTATTTCAAATTAATATATTTTTTGTTTTATTTTTAAAATGATTCAGGTAAACAACCCTCGTCATAATAATGTTTTTGTTGTTTTTTGTTTTCTTTCTATCAAAAACAAAAAGAAAAGAAAAACTTTTTGTTTTTTTAAAACACACCATAAATGGTAAAAATTTTATCTTTGTATGCATCACATTTGGAAGGCAATCTATAAAGTCCAAAAAAACATATCCATAATAATTGTTAAATAAAAAAATAAAAAAATTCATTAACGGCCTTATTCATAACAAAAAGTTAGCCACAGTTTATACACTACGTACAACGAGCTGCTAACAAGAATGCCGATTAAGCTTGGGAGCTCGTTATTCTCTGTTATTCATAACAAACTTTTATCCGTCTGCCAAATTTTCATAAAACAACCCTGAAATTGCATAATACTCCTCAAAATTGCAACCATTTTTTGTATGTCATTTCTGATTTTGACATTTTGTTGTTTTTCCATACATACTAACAATTTTTAAAATTTAAAAATAAATTAAAAAAATAAACGAACAATATATTTTTCGTGCATAAAAATTTTTATTCTTTTCTTTATAAAATTTTTTTTGACACAGAACAGCTGTTTTTCACAAGTCGGCAAACGCTTGGCAGCTCGTTAACAAGAGTTTAGTAAATCGTTAGCAAGAATTGGCATGTGTGTTATGAATAAACTTTATGCTAATTTTATGCCAACTTTTTGTTATGAATAAGGCCATAAGTGTCAAAATTTTATTAAAAAAAATTTAATTCAGAAAATCGAAATTTGACAAAAAGTATTAATTTGATCAAAAATTCTAAACGATTTTAATTTTTAACAAGTAACAATCTGATAATACCTTTCACCATCATGCATTTTTACGTTAAATGTATGATAACTTTAACAAAAGCCACCCAAAAAGATTATAGCGTTTCTTCATTACAAAATAGTGATGTTAAAAATGATAAAATTATTCCACTTCAATCAGAAAAAAATATATTTTTTTAAATCTATATTTTATTTAGAAACTTGAAAAAAATTTCCTCAGAGAATTAAACGCTAAATTGAAAAGACTTTTAAGTGTGCTTTCTTGATAAAGACTGGCCAAAACAAAATCTCAACAAAAATATGTAATGACATTTTTAGTTTATTGTATTTAAGAAACATCATAGAACATTTTTTTCAATAATAAGACCAATATGTAGTAAATATTTTTTTATTTCTTTGTACATATTTAAAATTATGTTGTCTTTATATTGATCTTTAAAAAATTAATTTTCAGTGGAACTTGACTCGTGTTAATGTTGAATTTATTGACTTCTTGTATGGTAAATTGAACTCATATGCCAACTTCTGCACAGCCAATTTCTTGTTTAGTATTGAGAAACAAAAACGTTTTTAATTGAAAATTTTATGGCGTTACCAACTTAAAACAACAAAATAAAAAGGCATACCAAACATCGGCCAAATTGTTATAAAAGTTGTGAGCCGCAATAGGGGCTTCAATTATACCTAAATGGTTTAAATTTTATAATTGCGCAATTAGTAGCAATTTTTTTTGTCAGTTGCAACAAACATTAAGGTTCATACAAATGTTCTATCGAGAAATTTCTGACATTTTGTATATTTTGTATACATTGTTTTTAAAATTGTTTTTAAGTGTAAAAATAAATGAAAAGTTGTGTGCCCAAAACTCAGGCAGAATCTCATGCTGACCTTTACAAGTAAAAGAGCAGTAATGTTGATGATTCTTTTCATAAATATTTTATCGTTTTTTGCTTTCTCTTTATTCTTCTTATAATTAATTTCAAACAATGCTTCAAATACTTTTATTAATCAAAGATAAGTAGAATTAGTTCCTGGTGCCATGTCATCACTAAATTTAAATACTGGCAATATGCAAAATCATATCAAAATTTTATTAAGTGTTTGTGATGTGTAGTAAACGACAATTTATCTTTGGAGATGTTTATTAAGATGTTATACACACATATGAACGTATGAATTTAAAACATAAAATTATTTGTGCTGAATGTTTGTTACGACACCTTTTATATAGGGTGTGAACATAAACGCCCTTAAACTTTTAATCTATTTTAAACAATTTTATGAGCGTTTAAGTGATAATTGGGTCATGACACATACAAAAGCTACAACCAAGTATGGACCCATTATTATGAAATACAGCAAGAAAATTTTATAATAAGCCTTGTTATTGTTTAATTTTATTTATGAATATGAAATGATGAATCGAATTTAACCAAAATAATTGTATTCGGACTAAAATGTTATCTACACAAATTTTCACAAAAACAAATATTCAAAATTGTTACCTGTACTTTGATATCAAGGTTAACATGGCCAGACAAATGAACGGACACGGACATCACCTAATTGCTCAGAAAATTATTTAAGTATGCTTAAAGGTGTGAGTGAGACTTTTTTGCGCTACAAATATCAGAACAAACGCAAAAAGCCTTTTCAGTTTTTCTGTAGCAAAAAAAACAGCTTTTTATGAATGATACACAATTTTGGAAATTTGCCAAATTAATAATGAAATTAATATAAGTATTGTATAGGTGTATCGTAGTATAAAGTAAGTATTTTCAAGTGTCCAACATTTGTTTAAATGTCACGGTTGAATTTTTGCTGTCAAATTAATTATTTTGGAAATTTTTAAAAATTCCCTTTTGCTTTAAATAAATATGGGCCCTTAATTATGAGAGTGGTCTAAGTCATACATTTTTTGTTTCGAGATATTTAATGTTTTGAGTTTGAATAAATTAAAAAATATTTTTATATTGTGCAATATTAAAATTTTTAATTTAATGAATCTCAACTAATTATTATACTTTATTAATCTTTAATTTTGTGTGAATCTAATACGGAAGTATTGTTTTCGGAGGTTGAACTGACTTAGATCATTTAAAAAAAATCATAAAGACCTAACCGGAAAAATAACAAATAAGAGTGCTATATTCGGCCGTGCCGAATTTGATAATACCCTTCACCATCATGTACATAGGTATAATCACACATAGTTGCTTAACCTATATTTCATGTTAAACGCCATTTTTCCTTATTATTTCCGATGCCATCCTTGATTTTGAATTTTTACGTAGTTAACTGTACTCTACTAGTCAAGCCCTTTAATTTGATACCCATATTGATGGGGTTAAACAAATTTGATCCGCCATTTTGTTTTAAACGCCATCTTGGATTTTTTATAATTTACTGTATTCTACTGGTCAAGCGCTTTCATTTGATACCAATATTGACTCTCTCGGTTGTCTAGAAGCTGAATAAATTGATTTTCGTTTGTGAATTTTTGGAATATATATTACCGATTAGAGCCCTCTTTTTTTAATACCAGTATAATTGAAATTATTTTCAATATTTTTTCAACTTTCAAACATTTTTTGACTTAGACAGTTTTCATAATAAACACTTAACTAAGTTCATTTTGAAAATAACAATGAAATAGTATGTAACTGAAATACTCACTTTTTTGACTTAGACAACTTTTATAATTAAGGGCACATACAAATTCTACTTTATAACTTTCCTGATATTATTATTATTAACTATTCTTTAAGGCCCATACCTAAACACAATTTTGCATGTATCTTGTTATTGTAACAAAAACAAAACACATGTAAAACTCCAACGCTTGACGCTCTTGTTTAGGTATGGGGGTAACTTATGTGCTGTTTTTACAATTAAGCGGATGTTTTACAAGTAAAGTTTTCACTCAAAGCAGTTGTTTTGATTCTAAAAACAGCACATTAAATTAGGCTCCAGCGAACAACGTACCGAAAGGCTATTGGTTAAAATTTGTTTTATTTGGCACATTTGGTTCGACTGTAGAAAACTATTCAACATTTCGGTTTTTAAAAAAACCCCTAAGCACAAACTGCAGGTGCCTTAACGCATTATTTGGCACAGAAGCATTTTAACTGTTATATATTATACATCTCCATTGTCTTTTTTCGGAACAGTTGAAAAAGAGTTGTTATTTAGTGAATAAAAAAATTCACCAAAAGCGCACTGTATAAGTACAAAATTCTTATCACTTAAAAAAATTGATAAACAACACAAATGGTATATAAGGGTGCCTCAATAAGAGCACACTTTTTTATTTTAAAATAAAAACGTACTTTTTGAGACATGTTCTGATTAAGTATGAAATAAAATATTTGCCAAATCACCGCCAAGGCTCTGATGGCATTCCATTCATTTTCATGCCTTTTTGACAGAGATTTTGTTTTATCTTACAGATGACGCGTTGATTCTCGGATTTTAGTTCTAGAATTGTTTCTGGTTTATTTGCATAAACCCGAGATTTTAAAAAAAATCGAATGGTAATAAATTGCATCATCTTGGTGGACACCAGAATTTCTTGAGATAATTTATTTTGGAAATCGTTGCTGCAATAAAGGGATTATTTCACGCTGGTTCCATAGTGTGTCGTCAAAATTCATGCCGTTTAGTTAAGGCTCCAAGAACTACGTTATCATGTTCCTGTAACCAATGTCGATCACAGTCACGGTGCTTTCGGTCTCACCTTAAAAATAGGTAAGGCCTAATCACGCCGCCTGACTAAAATTCGCATCAGACAGTTGAATGTTGTGGGTGCATTCTACAGTCTTTGTGTATTCACGAAGCCATTTAGATGGATATAAGTTTCATCGGAGAACACTACTTTTCAAAAAAAAAAAAATTTGGCATTAACTTCACTTTGTTCCATTGAACAACCTACGCTGGCTTCAGCTCCAAAGTTACTTGAATTTTGTACGCATGAATGTGGAGGACTTTTGTCAAAATTTGCTGTGTAATTACGTAGTGAAATTTTAAGTTTTTGATAACAATGACAAATAGAGGTTTTCTGCGACACTCTCGTTTACAATAGCAATGTTTTCAAGAGACCGATTGGTACGTTGACACACAAGAGTCTTACAGTTTCTTTTTTTATTACCTCTTAAATGGTCTACACATTAGGTGCACTTTCTCGACTTAAAATGCTTAACTTAACGTTTGTAATAAGTTTTTAATATTCCGAATACACAAACATATGTGGCAGCTACCAATTTTTTGAGTTGTCACTTACACAAAAAAAGTAACACTTTATTTTTTAAAGTGCATTTTTACTGTTACACTCTATACATACATAGCTCATTCTGCGCCACCTTGTAGAAATTTAAAAAGTTTTATTGATTTTTTTAAAGTATATATATATATATATATGTTCCTTTAACTCCCACTGGAGCATAGGGCGCCAAAGTAAAGTATTGCATAACACTAAATATATTGTTTTAGTTAATTGAAAAAGAGAGAATAGATTTTAAGGCAGCAGAAGGAGAAGAAGTGGACATATTTTTCTGAAATACATTTTTATATACATATGTACCAAGAATTTATTTTGCATACAGCTAGCACAGTAGTTTGTTTCTTCGATTATGTTGTAGAGTCATATGACCCAATTTTTCTTTTTTTTTTGTTATAAAAAAGAAAATAGAAAATAAGAGTGTGTATGTTTGTTTTAGAAGAAATCTAAAAATATATTGTCGAAACAAACGATGGATGGCTGGCATTAGGGTTAGCAGGACTCAATTTTATTAAAGAAATACTAGGTTTTTTATAAAAATTTTATAAAAAAACATTTTCCGACTATAAATTTCAAAAAATTCAATTTGGACCTTAACTGTTTTCTTTGAATTTCAGATCTTTCAATAAATAAAACTATAAAAAAAACTGCGAAACCTAGAGAATATCTAAAACAATTGGTATTTGAGTGTGTAAACACTGCAATTGCATAGTCTGCATTAAAAATATTTTGCAAGAATACACAAAAATAAATCTTTATAAAAAATGTCGAGAAGAAGAAAAAGAAAGAACTACTACATACTAGTAAAATGAACTGAGTAAAACTGTGATAAGTCATTTAAAAACTCATATAGTTACATATCTACATACCAGAGAACGCCATATTTATAGATTTTTTTCAGTAACTTATGTTTCGAAATTCTTGTTCGCATTTATTTATTAAACATAGTTAACTAATAAATTAAACAAAAATAAACTTGACACTTTACTTTGTTTGTTTGTTTTGTTGTTAATCTGACGAGTAAAATCTCGCTTTCCT
This sequence comes from Phyto melanocephala, assembly GCA_941918925.1. Lineage (NCBI taxonomy): Eukaryota > Metazoa > Arthropoda > Insecta > Diptera > Rhinophoridae > Phyto > Phyto melanocephala. Next base: position 178,949,715 of record OW799233.1, on the reverse strand, counting down.
TATCTCCAACTCTCTCCCTCTCTCTCATTATTTATAATGGTTTAAGCAAATGGTTCTGTGTCTGCCACTTTCATTTTTTTTTTGCGTTAAATTTTTAGTTTAAAAAAAACAAAACATCAAAATACGAATGAACGAGTTGAATTTAGAAGAATTTCAATGAAACAGAAAGTAATTCTCTGCTACATATCTATGTTCATATACATAATAGTTTATGTCATGCGTTTTGCAAATGCCATAAACTACAGACGCATTGAAAGTAATTCCACATATATTTGAAAGTATGTTTAACAGTTTTACAAATAGAATTGCAAAAATCTGCGGATATAATCAGAAAATTTTCAATTATATATGAGAATTTACATTAATGGTAATAAAAACACTACAAAACTGAGATTATAATAAATTGTTTAATCAAAACCAATTTTTATGTTTATGAATAAAATAAAAAATTAAAGTAAATAATTATCCATTTAGTGGTTTTAAAACCGCCGATCTGGCTAGGCTATCATCTAAAGTGTCATTTATTTAATGCAAAATATGCTATTTACGATATGGATCGTTTGACAACTAAAGAATGCAAAAAAATAGTTCAAACTTAAATACAAAAGTGATCGTTCAAACGTGGCTAGAGCAACAGCCTTTTTAGTGCTGATTGTTTGAAAAAAAAATTCTTCAGCGATGAGGCTCATTTCTCGCTTGGTGGTTACGTCAATCAGCATATGGACCACTTTTTTCGAGAATGATGCTGGAAGCCACTTATTATACCGGGAGTTTTTATAGAGGTATAAAACTTAAAGTTGGCAACACTTTTTTAACTGACGGCCATTTTTTTAACCTGTTAAGTAATTTATAATTAGTTTCGTTTGGCATTAAACTATGACTAGACAGACGCATGAACAGCAAGTCGTAGATTCGGTGAATAGGCCCAACACAAGATTACCGTTGATCGCGATGTTCATAAGCGAATTTTGTTTAGCGTGAGGCTCATTGTTTGAATGTATACGTCAATAAACAAAACTGCCGTATTTAGATTGATGATAATCCTCAAGTGTATGTTGAGACACCAGAAAATTTTACTGTTTAGTGTGGTTTATGGGCTGGTGGAATTATTAGTCCGTACTTCTTTAAAAACATTGCTGGTCTGAACGTTTCAGTCAATAGTGAGCGCTACAGAGCCATGATTACTAACTTTTTCGTTCATCAATTAAACAACAATAAAGTGCAGGACCTGTGGTTTCAACAAGATGGCACAACATGTCACACAGCTCGTGCCACGATTGATTTATTGAAGGACATTTTTGGTTACCGCATAGTTTCACGTTTCAGACCCGTCAATTGTATACCAAGATCGTGCGATTAAACGTCGCAAGACTATTTTCTGTGCGGATATGTGAAGACGCTAGTATACACCGATAAGCCCAAAATAATTGACCATTTGGAGGACAATATTCGTCGTTTCATTGCCGATTTATGACCACAAATAATGGTAAAAGACAGAGAAAATTGAGCCTCCAGATTTGAGTGAGTCCGAGCCCGTCGTGACGGTCATATGCCAGATTCCATATTTGAATTATAATGCCAGAAGATTATCTTTCGGATACAGTAAATTTCATTTTAAAAAATTCATTTTTATTTTATTTTATTTCAAAGTACATATATAAAATTATAGAACCTCTATAAAAAAACAATATTTAAAAGTCAAATAAAAATATTATGAATGAATATCAAATAAGAGTGCTTGCCTATTAGGAATAGACTGAACTATGTAAGTATAAGATGGCGTTTAAAACAAAATGCCGAATCGTTTTGTCTTTATCTCATGAATATGGGTATCAAATAAAGGGCTTCACATTAGAAAACAGCAAAATAAAAATCCAAATTAAAATCCAAGATGGCGTCGGAAACAATATTGCGAATATTTTTTTAATGTGTAACAAATAATAGGGATTTGTCTGGTAGCATATAGTTATATATGTAAAAATTTTAAACCTAAAATGGCGTTTGAAACAAAGTGTTGTATAACATTAAGTCTGATATCTAGGATATACTTTGTCGAGGTGATTTTTGGAATTTAGACATATCTATATACATAATGGTAAAGGATATATCTGTGGCTTGGAGCTAAAAGGGCCAATGTCAAAATATTTACTTTTGAGAAAATTGCAATTGAACTTTAACTTTTATAGGCGCTTTCATAGTGACATTGGCCTGCATTTTCTTTATGAAGCTGTTCTGGGTTAAGTATGACTTTAGCTTAAAGCAAGAAAACAAATCTAATGAAATTATTAACTTAAAAGAGCAAAAAAGTGACATTGGCCCTTTTAGCTCCAAGCCACAGATATAAGATTTGGCACGGCCGAATATAGCACCCTTTTTTTAGCATATAAATAAGCTCTTATTATTAGAATACACAAAATATTTATATTTTACTTATGGCATCTAATTAAAGCAATAAATGGAAAAAAATTAAATATAAAAAAAAAACAATATTTACTATTGATTTAGATTTGCACTGTCCCATTTAATTAGGCGGGCCAATTTTATACTTAAAATTATTAAAATAAAAATTTAAATAATTATAAATTTTAATTACCATTTTAAATTGATCATCAAAGTTGAGGATGTTTAAACAATTTAATAAAAGATATTTAAATGTGACATTTAAATAAAATCAATTTTTAAGGGTATATAAATATTTCTTGGCAAATGTATATAAATTGTGTATTTTTTATCATTTAAATATGTGTATGTATAAAATAAGCATACATACATTTTACATATATCTACCTTTACAAATACATATTCAATCATTGTATACATTTAATAAAAATTGCTATTAGTCAAATATGTAAGTAGTACGTATTAATCAAAAACACAAATACAATTTTATCAGTATAAATTACACTAGCTAATACCCGGTGTGCTTCGCCACGCCAAATTTTAGTATTTAATTCATATGGCAGGTGCCACGCCCACTATTGTTAATGCACCCATTTTTTCCATAAATGTTTATTTGAATATCAAAGTTGCTTTTGCAAAATTTTACTACTCTAATCGATATCGTTTTCCAGATATACGAATTTAAGTATTTAATTCATATGGTAGGTGCCACGCCCACTATTGATAATGCACCCATTTCTTGCCTAAATGTTTATTTGGGTGTCAAAGTTGCTCTTGCAAAATTTTACTACTCTAATCGATATCGTTTTCCAAATATACGAATTTTAGTATTTAATTAATGTGGCCACGCCTACTATTGCAAGTACGCCCATTTTTTACCCAAATGTTCGTGTGGATGTCAAAGTTTACCGTACTTAATTTGAAAACTCTAGCTGCATTTACTTTCGTGATATATAATATTTAATACTTATTCTTTAATAGGGCGTGGCACCCCGCCCACTTAAAATTTCAAACCAAAGTATAGCCTATAGTTCCTTCCAGACATACAGGAAGATTCTGTGAAAACTTCAAGGAAATCAGTCCAGCCGTTTAACCGTCTATAAAGCACAAACAAACATACAAACACACATTGATTTTTATATATATAGATGTGTACTAGGGTGATCGACTCGGTTTTAAAACCGGTGGAAACCCCGGTTTTTTACTGTTTCAGCTGGCGGTTTTTTCCAAATGAGCAGGTATTTTATACGTTATTGCGCTTATAATTTGCTGTACTAATAAGCTGTTCAGTTAAGTTTTTTGACCAAATTATTGTACTTTGCAATACTTTTTGATCTCATTTTCGAATTTCATAATATTTTGCTTCTAAGAAATCTAGAGACTTGTACTAAAGACTACCCATAGCTTAACTAATATCTTTGATAACATATGACTTGTATACTAAAATAGTTTGGCACACAAAGGGTCATTATTAGAACTTGCCTACAAAATTAATGTTAGTAAAAGGTAAATTTGACTACAGTGAGCAGTGAAGTGACTTTTTAATATTTTTCATTATTACAACCTCCTTGTAACAAAGTTTTTTTTTTAAATAACAGCATTTTATAATAATGCCATTGAATTTGTGTCAACTTAAAATGCAATTAAACCATAAAACAAACTAGTTTATGCCTATACATGTATCTCTGTCATGGGTATAAGAAAGAATTATATTTGATGTATTCGACCGGTTAACCGGTTTTTTCAAAATTTTCAAAAAAGAAACCGGTTTTTTCTATAATTCTAAATTTCAAACTATTCGAAAACCGGGTTCTTAAAAATGTCGAATAATCGATCACCCTAATGTGTACTTACATATATGTATATGTACAAACATATTCATGTATAAATACATAACTTCATACTGGATGTTAAAAAAATCATTAGACTTCAGAGCTAGTGAGTTTTGGAAAGTGGTATTTATTGAATACTTAAATATTTTTAAACTTTTTTAAAAAATTTTAAATATTTTTGTAATGATTTTTTTTTTATTTTGTCTCAGCCCTTCGTTCGTTCCACATTTTGTCTAAAACATTATGAACATAAATTATGTTTAGAAAAAAGTAAAACAAAAAGTTTTTGTTTTTATTTTTCAAATCGTGTACACAAAAATAATGAAAATTGTGTATTTTATTAAATAAACAGGTAAGTAGTGTGAGTGTGTTCACTTACTTCTGTTTATGAATGAGTGAACATTTGTGTTGTTGGTGCTGCCAATGCAGCAGCTAATACCCTAAATGTTTACAGATAATTAAACAACTAAAAATGTTATATTCAGATGTACCGAACCTTAATACCCTCCACGAACCACATAGTACGTGCAGAAATGTTAAAATTAAAATTTTGATTAATAGACTCTAGGTTAGGTTGAAAAAGAGGGGCACTAAAAGCTCAAACCCATGACAGGTATACTCGTATGCGCAATTGGCATGTTGTGCGCTCTATGTGGAAACGACATATTCCTTAATAAAAACCATAATCCTACTTTTTCCAAAAAATCGACTCGTTAAGGAACTCAGTTCCCTCAATTTAATTCCTTATGGATCTCCAGTTTAAGGCCTGTAGGTATTCCGAGATCGGAATAGTATCTATGTCAAAAATTTCGCGACTTTTACGCCCAAACGCGGGACAATGACAAAGGTAGTGTGCCAAGGTCTCGTCCTTTTCCTCGCATGCTCTACATGTTGTATCCTTCGACAATCTCATGCGTGCTAGATGAGTTCTCAACTCCTTGTGACCTGTCATTACACTAGTAAGTCTCCTAAGTGTTGGTCTATTCAGTTTCAGAATTTCCTTCGATTTTTCAAGATTTGGGTTACCCCATAGTATGTTTGCCACTTTCGCGATCTCAGTGTTTTGTCATTTTCTGACTTGTTTCTGCACCGCCCAAACTTACTTTACCTAAAATCGTCTTTACCACAATAAGCGTCGAAAACATGATTTTTTTAAGATTTTCTTTTGAAGAATCTTAAAAATGTCATCAACGGCTCATGTTTGTTTAAAATGTTATCGGTTAGTATTATCTTTCATCTTTTTTTTTTTTGTTCTGACTTAAAAATATTTTTTTTTATTTTATATCCTTAAAAAGGCAACGCACTAAAAAAAAGAACAAAGAATCGGCAAATGAACATTTAAGTACGCAGTTTTATTATATTTTCTCAGTTGGCTAATGGGTATATTGAGGTTTTTATGTTACATGGTGTAGGAAAAATGATTTACGAATATGCAAAATTTTGTTTAAATTAAGTTACGACATTTTTGTCTATTAAAATTGTTTTAGTAAGCAAAATGCCTTGTTTTTACCAAAGAAACATTTTGAAAAAAATTAAAACAACATAAACACGTTTAATTTTTTTGAAAACATACTCTGGGGCAATTTAAAGTAATTCCATATAACTGCTCCATCAATGCTATATCATGCCAGTAGGTGGCATTTCCTGAAGGTTCATGGGATACTGATGCTAGAAGTGAGCTGAAACGTTAGGCTCTTTTTTTTTTGTGGATTTGTCTGAATGCATGATGATGCCTCGAAATAAAAAACTTGAACATCGCGATGAACATTTTTTTCTATTTGAATTGGAACCAAAGAAGTTTGAAGCTCTAACCACTACACCACTAAAATTTACCACTAAACCAGTAAAATTTACACAATCAGCTAACTAAGATTGCAATTATTTAAAAATTTTAATACGAATAACAACACTTATTATCATCCTACTAATTTTATCATTCAATTAGATTGTAAACATTTTGAGTTGATATCATGATAAAAAAAAGCAAATGTTTGTATTTATAAACAGAAACCAGGGGTAATTACACTGTATAAAAAATTATGTTTCATTTTACTTTATTATTATAACACTCACTTAAAATTAAATTAAACGTTAATGTCTCTGATTCAAATGATAACACAAGTCTTTTGTTCTTAAAAAAAAACTCGCACAAAAGATTGATGTATGTAAGTTGAAAAGAAATACAATGAATTAAAAAAAAAGCAGACTAAAATGAAAAATCCACACTTTACATTGCTACTTAAATATGCGATTATTAAATTATATATAACTCCTCATATCATTTGTCTGAGAAATTCTGGGGACAACAAACAAGACAAGACATTTGTAATTTCAGCCAATTGAGATTAAACAGAAAAAGCTTTGGGGTTTGTAAGAACTACATAATTTATATAGTAAATGCCTATGCATATTCATTTGTGTATTATTATCTCAAAGGCATATGTTTTAATATACCCGACACAATGCTGTGGTGCACAAGGGTATATATAGCTTTGTCATTCCGTTTGTAATTTATACAATTTTAATTTCCGACCCCGAGGGGGTGAGTTCTATGTCTCCCAAATATATATATTTTTTGGCGAATTTTGAAATCTTTTTTTACTTAAATTTATCGGAAACATTAGCTCTTTTATTAGAAACAGAAAAACTCTGACCAGGAAGCTCAAAATAGTCAGCCTTACAATAGGTTTCATCGTCCATTAAAATACATCCATTAAAATTATTTAATTTGTGACGTAGCAACTGTCTTGCTGTTATTCTTGCCGTTTTTGTTCCTTTTTCGTTTCGGTTTGGAGCTTTCTTGACTTTGAATGTTCTTAAATTTTCTTTTTTCTTTAATCGTTCTACAAGCGACTTCGAAATATTTAGTTTTCGTGCGATATCGCGAATGGAAATGTTTGGATTTTGCTTCCAAAGTGCCTTCACCTTTTTAACGATTTGAGGATTCCTGAAACCATGAGGCCCTTCACCTTTCTTGTGCTTAATAGACAAGCCTTTTTTGAATTTAAAAATAACGTTACGGGCAGTCTGTCTGGACACTTTTGCCCGTCGCGCAACTTCAGCGTAAGAAAGTTGTTTATTTTCATTATAAATATCCACAATATTTTTTCTCACTTTTTCTCTATTTGACGACATTTTAAATACAGATTAAATAATTTGAATAAACTTATTAACAATGTATTGTTGACACTTATAACTATCACAGAGTGGAACAAAAAAAATAATTAAATTATAATTGTTTGCGTAGTGCCCTGTAAAAAATGTAAAAAAGCATTTCGAGACATCCCTTATATTTTCTGAAATCTTATGAATAGAGGAGTCGATTAAGCCCTGACCGTCTGTCCATCTGTCCGTGTGTTGGTTGGAATCAACTTTTAGAAGCAACTATATGTTCCTCAGAACTGTATATGGTATCAATCTCTTGGAAATATCCGGGAATGAATCGCTATTGAAATTCAGCACAATCGCCCCATAACTTTCTGAGATATGAGCAAAAAACCACGACCACCTCGTTTTTTTCACAATTACAACAACAACCTTCATACATACTGGTTAAAGTAAACGTGACATCGAATTCCAGCTGAGCCAAAAAAATTTTATTTTATTTAATATATTATTTTTATTTTATTATTTTTTTTTTAATTTTTTGTTGATTTTTTTTTTTTGTAATTTTTTTTGTAATTTTTTTTTTTTGTAATTTTTTTTATTATTTTCTTTTTATTTTTGGTATGTTTTTTACATGTATGTACGTATTTTATATGAGATGAATGGTGATACAAACAATTGTTATTGCATGACTACACGTTGTGAAGGGTATATAAGATTCGGCGCGGCCGAATATAGCACTGTTACTTGTTTTTTCTTTGATTTTTTATACTTTTTTTGTAATGCTGTAAATTTTTATATAAAAACTTGCGCTTTGAGAAAAAAAGAAATACGTGTACTTGATTAAACAAAATTAAATATGTTTTAAAATTAAAATCCATACATACGAGCATTAAAAATATTTTTTTAAGTGTTTTATAATCTATACAATGCAAAATCATATATTTTACGTTGGTAATGGCATCACTTAAGAACGGCATAAACGATTTCGCAAATTTTTTTAAAGTTTGGTATACCACTTTAGGTTTTTAGTGTGTGTGGCACCCAACTCTCATAAAAAGTCAACAGTTTTTTCTTTTTGCATATCCAAAGTACTGTAATACCTAAAGTCTTCAAATTTCGTGATGGGCATTATAAGAAAAAATGAGCTAGAAAAGATAAATGGGCGTGGCACCTTTAGTAGTTAGTTAGTTACTTTAACTATACTTTTACTTTTATCTCATTTGCGTTCTTAACGAAAATCTATACGATCGGAGCAGGGAAAGTGATAACGCCCATATAAAAAAAACTTTGGAACAATTAATGTTAACAGTGTTCCATCTTAGTATTAGACATTTTAATAAAAATTGTACAATTCATTCCCAGAATTAGATAGGATCAAATAAGGGGGCCTGGTACCTCCCATATTAAGAAAATATATTTATTAGCAGCAATCTGCAGATTTATAATTGCTATAAGTAGTTTGTGTTATGATATTAGTTTAATTTTTCGAGCTCAAAATCGATAGGGTCAGTGCACAGGACGTGCTACACCCCACATAACAAAATATTAATGTCATTTGTGGAAAACTTTAATTTCTATTTGGTTTAAACTAAGTCCGATATACTTTTGACATGAATTTCTTAATTAGAACCAAAAGATGCCTTCAGATGAATGAAATACTATTATATGACAATAGAATATCTAACAAATGGTGGTAGATAATAAAGGGTGGTCTAACCGAAACGCACAATGTTTATTGTAAACTAGCGGACCCGCAAACTTCGCCTCGCCCAAAATGACACCTGTCAGATTGCGCAAAGTCTAAGTCAACGTATAACGAATTTTGGCTGAGAACTTTCTATTTTTCCATTTGAAAAGCCATTAAGGAATAATTTCACACAAAATTTCATACAAAAACTCGATTTTCGGTTTTTCCATTTTCCGACTTTTCGGGAGGGATTTTTCAAAAACCTTCTCCTCGAAAATACGAACAACTGACAAAAAATTTTACAGAAATCAGCCCATGTGTTCTCATTTTATGAATTACTATACATTTTTTACACCATTTTTATTTATATAGATTAAACAAAAAGTTTTCGGAGAATCAGCTTGATATTTTGTACTATGAAAGAACGATCAATGACAATTATATGTGAAACAAAGTATTAGCCAAATGCTCGCCATGACTTCGGTAGCATACTTCTATCCGAAGATCTATATTTTTAATGACAGTTAAACTTAATTGAGATTTAATGTTGTTAATGTGCAAAATTATCTAATCCTTTAGCTCTTAAAATGTTCTTGGCTAATTGACGTACTCTTTTGCTTTTAAATATTCCCAAAGACAGTAGTCCAACTGTTTCAAATTACATGATCGTGGCGGCCAATTAATATTACCACGAAGTGAGATAACACAACCATGGAATTTTTGGCACAAAAGATTTATTGTTTCCTTGGCTATGTTGAAAGTGCAACCATCCTATTGGAACCACATATCATACATGTTCATATCCTTAATTTCTGCCCACAAAGAGTCTGTTATAATCTCGCGAAAGTATACACCATTCACTGTAGCTGCTTGGCCGATCTTTTTAGGTAGTACTGCCCGATAACGCCGCCAGCGCATAAACCGCATTAAACAGTCTTGGTGAATGCATCACCTTTTCAAAAATCACTCGTGAATTTGTATTTGCACAAATGCTTGTTAACGAATCCACTGAGCAGAAAGTGTGCCACGTCGCTAAAGATGATTTTCTTTATCATTCACTTCTCTCTGTTCAACCAACTATTCGAAGTAGTGACGACGCTTAAAATGGTCAGTAGGCTTCAGATCTTGATTCTTTCCTACAGACTCGGTTCGCTGATGTTTGCGCACAATTTTTTCGATTGTGGACACATTTGGTTGATTATGGTGATCAAAAAAAAAATTACGAAGTGCATTAAATGCATTTTGATTTGAACGCCAATTTTGTAAAAGACTTCAAGAATCCTAACGTGCTGCTCAATTGTGTACCCCCAGATGGCTGAATTTGTCAAACACTAAAACAAAGAAATGTCAAATTAAGTTGAACAAAAAACTTGAAGTAAAGGTGTGACTCAGAAATAACATCGTACATTATGGTTTGACCACCCTTAATTAAAATCTATTTCCTAATGAATGCAACGCAAAAAATTTGTTGGGACTACCAAATCGTTCCGGGCTCTGCACGTGAGTTATAAAGTTGGAATTATCGTTATTAAAAATGTAAAATGTTATTAAATAGTTTTACTTTTTTAATTTGAATATTCACAGAACTGTAAATGCTCTTATTATTATAGTACGTCTTTTGACACTTCAAGATTCCTTTTATGTTTATTATTCATATAAACATACATACATACATATAAAGAAGTTGATTCAACACTCACTTTTTTTAGTCGATATCCAAACTGATAGGCAGCACATAAAGACCGATTTAATCTGTAAAGGAAAAAATAAATAAATATAAAATTTACATTAAATATTGTGAAAGAAATAAAAAATCAAACAGTTTTGTCATAAAATCATTTGCTTTGGGTTAATGAACCCGCCCCCAACAAAAGTTTTTAATAACGATTTTTGTATAAAGACAACACAAAAAGTTTATTTAAATTTAAGATTGATTCACTTTTGAAATTGTGAGGAAACAAAACTTTTTTTACCGAAATAGATTTTTTATTGGAAATTTATTATAAAAAATTGCCTAATGGTTTATATTTTTTACTTTTCTATGTATGAAAATATTTCGAAAAATTCTATACTTAAAAGAAATAATTAATAAATTCTGTTTTAATATTTAATATTTTTTCATTCTGACTTTATTCATTTAAAGGGTTTTGATGACAAAATCGTAGCTGGTTTCGAAAATACATTCCAATTTGGTTACGGTTGGGGTAATTTTATATTTGAACTTAATATAATTTTTTAATTTAAATTAAATTTAATTTCGTCGTATGTACAATAAGTTTTATATTTAAGCAATAAAAAATATACAATACGATAATATATTTTTAATATGTATAAATAAAGTTTTCAAAAATCTAAATGTTTGCCATAACCCAATATTTTTTCAAGAGTGGTTTTTACGAATTTTTTTTTAAATTTTCAGTGGGCGTGGTACCTGCTATACTAAATCAACCGTTTCTGTCACATGTCTATAGTACTGTAAAACTTAAAGTCTTTAACATTTATGTGGGTTATTATAATAATAACTTGCATAATTTAGCTTAATATGAGCTAATAAATAACAGTAGGCGTGGCACCATAAACATAAAAACTACATTTTATGAATTATCTAAAAAACTGTTACATCTTTAATCTTAAAACGTTATGTGCTTTAATTTTATTTTATTTGTCTTACTCTTATGGGCGCAGAAACGGAAACATGATCCCCCTATGCAAAAAAAATATTTTATGTCCGATCTACTTTTGGAAACAACTTTATGAACGAATGATATACTATTTATGACAATTATTGCATACCACCAGACAATAATAAAATCTATATCTTTATTCAAAAACTTTGTTATAGTCAACCAAGCGGTCTGGGTTCTGCTAGTTTTTAATAAATTTATTATGAATAGCCTATTTTTTTTCCAAAAATTGCAAGAAAATCTCCATTAAAAAATGATTAGTTTCCAATTATTCATTACTTTATGATTTACTGCCTGTTTATTTATTAGCGAACAACTTTCTTTCTTGTAAATATATTGAAAAAAATTTATTTCATTTCTATGATCTTTCTTTGTGGTCCTTGAGATAAGTTGTTTTTATATAAAAAAGAATTTTATTATTGTGTAGCTTTAAGAAATAATATTTATTTTATAAAATTACAATAAAAAAAATTGTACCAACAACTATTAAGTAATAATTTACACTAACACAGACATCAGAATTTATCTAAAATTAATACAACACAAAAATATTGTTAATGCTGACCGGGTGCAACTAGTTATTTTTTTTTTTTAATTTTAAGCATAGAAAGTTTTGCGATAACTATGACCAATTTTTTGTATCCCATTTGTAGGAGTTCCCTTTTTAAATTTTTCTTGAGTTCAATATGCTGTAGTTTTTAAAATTTCCTTTCAAAACTACTTAATGTACATATGTATGTACATACATACATACATAAGTATGTACATTAAAAAATGTATAAAAATCTTTACCTTTTGTATGTACACATTTTTCTCGAGAACTACTGGTACAATATATTCAATATTTACAATTGCAGTAAAAATAAAAAAAAATGGAATTTTCTTTTTGGCTTTTAAGCACTTGTTCTCTTTTATTTACACATATAAGAATACATTTTTTGCTTGTGAATTTTTAAAGAAAAACAAGTAAGAGCGCTATATTCGGCCATGCCGAATCTTTTATACCCTTCACATCGTGTAGTCATGCAATAACAGTGGTTTGTGTCACCATTCATCACATATGAAATACGTACATACGTGACATATAAAAACATACATATATAAAAACGTCCCATTGTAAAATTATAAATTCACGTATGTATGATAAAAAAAAAAAAAAAATTTAAAAAAAAAATTTAAAAAAAAATTAAAAAAAAAAATTTTAAAAAAAATTATTATGTATATAATATATATAAAACAAAAAAAAAATAAAAAAAAAAATTGAAAAAAAAAATTTTAAAAAACAATAATAATAAAAATATAAATAATATATTAAATAAAAAATAAAAAAAAAAATAAAAAAAAAATAAAAAAAACAAGTAAGAGCGCTATATTCGGCCGTGCCGAATCTTATATACCCTTCACAACGTGTAGTCATGCAATAACAGTGGTTTGTGTCACCATTCATCCCATATGAAATACGTACATACATATAAAAACATACATATATAAAAACGTCCCATTGTAAAATTAAAAATTCACGTATGTATTTTAAAAAAACAAAAAAAAAAAAAAAAATTTTAAAAAAATTTAAAAAAAAAATTTTTTAAAAAATTAAAAAAAAATTTTAAAAAAAATTTAAAAAAAAATTTAAAAAAAAAATTATTATGTATATAATATATATAAAACAAAAAAAAAATAAAAAAAAATTTAAAAAAAAAATAATAAAAAATTATAATAAAAATATAAATAATATATTAAATAAAAAATAAAAAAAAAAATTTAAAAAAAATTTAAAAAAAAATTTTAAAAAAATTTTTTTTGGCTCAGCTGGGATTCGATGCCACGTTTTCTCTAACCAGTATACACGTTTGTATGTATGTACATATGTTGTTGTTGTAATGTTGTTTTTTTGAAAAAAAAATCGAGGTGGTCGTGGGTTTTTGCTCATATCTCAGTTGTTTATGTACCGATGTTTCTGATTTTCAATACCGATCTACTCCCGAATATTTCTGATATTTTAATACCTTACCCGGGTCCAACCTATGTCGGGGGGCTTCAAAAAGTTGATTTCAACATACACACGGACAGACGGTCAGACGGACAGACGGACAGACAGACAGACTGACAGGGCTTAAACGACTCCCCTATTCATAAACTTTCAGAAAATATATACTTTATGGGGTCGGAAATGAAAATTGTAGAAATTTCACACGGAATGACAAACCTATATATACCCTTTTTCACTGTGTGAAGGGTATAAAAATTTAAAAAAAATTAAAAAAAAAAATTTTTTGGCTCAGCTGGGTTCGATGCCACGTTTTCTCTAACCAGTATACACGTTTGTATGTATGTATGTTGTTGTTGTAATGTTGTTTTTGTGAAAAAAAAAATCGAGGTGGTCGTGGGTTTTTGCTCATATCTCAGTTGTTTATGTACCGATGTTTCTGATTTTCAATACCGATCTACTCCCGAATATTTCTGATATTTTAATACCTTACCCGGGTCCAACCTATGTCGAGGGGCTTCAAAAAGTTGATTTCAACATACACACGGACAGACGGTCAGACGGACAGACTGACAGAGCTTAATCGACTCCCCTATTCATAAGCTTTCAGAAAATATATACTTTATGGGGTCGGAAATGAAAATTGTAGAAATTTCACACGGAATGACAAACCTATATATACCCTTTTTCACTGTGTGAAGGGTATAAAAACTCTTTATGTTTCTTATTGCAGTAAAAGCAATAATAGCATTTCAATCGCGCAAGAAAAAACGAAATATGTTTTCACAAACTTTATTGTAGTGCATTTAATATAAATTTCATACGTTATATGGGACATAGAAACACTTTTAACTTAAAAAAAATTTATTTCAAGTTAAAAAATGACTCGAAATTTCACCAACAACAATAAGAAGTGCTTAAAGATATTAAATAATTTCTTACAGATGTGGGCAAAAAGACATTTTGATGTCAAAAATGATGAATCGAATTGTGCGTAATTCGAAAACTCATTCTTTTTCATCTGATGTTCAAATAAGATTTTAACGTTTCAGTTAGTATAGAAACAGTTCGGCTCTAAAAAGGTACAAAGACAAAAAATAATGAAGTATGTATAAAATAAAATAAAGTATGTAAAGAGTGCCCCTGTGGACTAGTCAGTAAAGGACAAGTCAGTTGTTTGGGGGTTGCGGGTTCGATTCCCGCCGGAGACTCTGGAATTGTCTGTTTCTCTTTCTCTTCTATTTTTGATAATTCTATTCCTTTTCTATTCTCCTCTCTATTAAGGCGTCACAATGGACCGTAATGGTATCCGGGTGAAGGTGTGAGGGTAACTTTGCACCAGCCTTACCTACCTACCTACCTACCTACCTACCTATAAAATAAGTTAGTAAAACCGGGTTAGAGCTCAATTTGTCAACAATGAATATTTAATTAAAATCGCAAATGAAGCTAATATTTTTTATAACCAAATACTAATTATGTAAATTTCTTCGATCTTTATACCCTTCACACAAATGTGAAAAGGGTGTATATAGGTTTGTCATTCCGTGTGAAATTTCTACAATTTTCATTTCCGACCCCATAAAGTATATATTTTCTGAAAGCTTATGAATAGGGGAGTCGATTAAGCTCTGTCAGTCTGCCCGTGTGAATGTTAAAACTTTTTGAAGCCCCCCGACATCGCTTGGACCCGGGTGAGGTATTAAAATATCAGAAATATTCGGGAGTAGATCAGTATTGAAAATCAGAAACATCGGTACATAAACAACTGAGATATGAGCAGAAACCCACGACCACCTCGATTTTTTTTTCACAAAAACAACATTAAAACAACAACATAAAACGTGTATACTGGCTAGAGCAAACGTGGCATCGAATCCCAGCTGAGCCAAAAAAAATTTTTTTTATTTTTTATTTAATATATTATTTATATTTTTATTTTTATTTTTATTTTTTTTGTTTTATATTTATTATTTATATTTTAATTATTTTTTTTATTTTTTATATTATTTATATTTTTTTAAATTTTTTTTTTTTTTTTTCGTTTTATATTTATTATTTATATTTTAATTATTTTTTTTAAATTTTTTTTTAACATACATACGTAAATTTATAATTTTACAATGGGATGTTTTTATATATGTATGTACGTATTTCATATGGGATGAATGGTGATACAAACAATTGTTATTGCATGACTACACGTTGTGAAGGGTATATAAGATTCGGCACGGCCGAATTCAGCACTTTTACTTGTTTTATGTTAATATGTTGTTTTAATTTTTTTGAGCTAAAGATCACTTTTTTATATAAAAATTATTATTATTATTTTATTCCGATATTTCGCTACCACTTGGGTAGCTTGTTTAGGGAAACTTTTTACAGTTAATAACAATTAACAATTTATTGTATTGTCGGAATAAAATAATAATAATTTTTATATAAAAAAGTGATTTTAGCTCAAAAAAATTAAAACAAAATATTTGTTATAACCGTTAAATACATGTCCTTTAATTTATAATTTTTTATTTGGTAGGAATAAATCAAATGTTTTACTATAAAATGTATAAAAAAAACTTGTGGTTTGCAGAAAAATATAAAAAGCCTTCTGCTCAAATTTAGTTTTTAACCACTACCGTAAATATACATACATACATACATACATACATACATACATACATACATACATACATACATACATACATACATACATACATACATACATACATACATACATACATACATACATACATACATACATACATACATACTAGTTAGCTGAAAAGTACGAACGATAGATTTTTACAAACATTTCTGTTTAATTCATGTAGGATAAACAATTGCTCTCAAAATATTTGTTTAAATTGCACGTGCATGGCTTAAGAAATAAAGTAGTTTTTTTTTCAACTTGTTCTTGCAACACCCAATTTCCTTAAGATTTTTTTTAAAACAGCCCTTATGGCTGCAAACAACCAACCGTTAAAAGGATTTAAGCAAAAGAAAAACTGCTATGGGTGGTGGAGCAAATGAATAACAGCCAAAATATTGCTACTCGTATAATTAACTTTTTATAAAGGTAGGTCAATAAAACACAGGAAAACAACAAACGGTAAATTGAACCAAGAAAAAGAAATAAGCAGAAAATTATACTTAAAAAACTAAATAAATGTATGTATGTATGTAACAATACCTACATACGAATACATATAAAAAATATTTGTATAAAAAACTATCAAATAAACCAAAAAACGTGCATAAGTATAGTCAAAACAAAACCGAAATAAAAAACCTTAAAAACAAATAACTGGCGGCGCGCAACGAAACCAACCTCTCAACGTCATTATTATCATCATCTGAAGAGGGGGACAACGAATTATAAAATCAACAGTAAACCACCGCATTACAGCACAAGTTAGAAGTTGCTATATGCACATGGCAACAAAGTACAATTATGCACGCTACGCCAGTCAAGTAGGCAAAGGGAAACAGGGAAAAACATATAAAACAAACATAACAACAGAAACATAATACGACAGTGAAATTTGCCTAAAATAATTTAATGTTGACATTAGTCTGGAGATTTCTTTTGTAGGTTCCCTTTCATATACTAAATAAATAATTTAAAATTTAAAAATATACATATCACTGATATATACATATGTAGTTGTTTCACTGTTGAAGGTGTCGTTTATTCTATTTTGGTTTGCATGTTTCTTTGTGTATAAAGCTAAAAGTAAAAGAAATCACGTGTTTTTCAATTTCTAAATCGCTGCAACTGCAGTAAAACTACAATACTTTCATACATACATAAGTATTTGTTGTAAAAATATGGAAAACAACTAGTGCATCAGGTTGTGTTATTGCACCAAAATTTATTGCTGTAATTTGAACATACTTACAAACGTACATGAGTACAGTGAACTCGCGAAATCATGAGTATCCAAAATTATGAACACTTTTTTTACATCGACTATTCTAAAACCTTAATAAAGTCTGAATGCTCCAAACGGTGAATTATTCTTTTAAATTTTTTTATTTTGATTCAGGTTTGAATAATTTCGTAAATCTCTGAATAACATAAAAATGTATTTTGTTATTGTAACTTCCTTAAAATTTAAAGTTTGCTTGTGACAGGTAAAAGAAAGTGTGATTGATTTTCTTCAGTATGTATACTTTGGCAAATCGCCTTGCAAAGACTTACACCATAACAATGTCTACAAATAGTGGAAATTTATTTCCTAAATTCGCTCTCTGTTCGCCAAACTTAAAGAGCTCTTAGTCTAGTTTACTGTGCGCTGATCGTTTATTTGATCAGGTAATATGCATTAATGACCACATTTACTCTTATTGATAAAATTTATTCAAATCGAGGCTGTACCATGCGTACAGAAGAGCCATCATTGCTGCAGACGCCAGTGCGACAGTGGACTTGAATTTATCGATCCAAAGCCGTTCTTAGTAATTCGGTCTCGTCCACTACTTCAACAATTTTAAGAAAAGATCTTGGCGTGCAAGCATATAAGATATCTTATCTATGCTAAAATTCAGAAAATTTTATTCATCAAAGCGCATAATTTAACGACCGAACAAAGAACCAAAATGGTAGAATTTAACTTGTCCATTGGGCATTCAATTTTACTGACGCAACGAGGATGTCAAAATAATTTCAACTCCAGAAATTGCACCTAGTCTAACAGCAATAATTCACTCAACAACGGTTCCGACAACAAGGTGGGGTGTCAGACTTGCCACGACCAAGAATACCGAGAATAATACTGAACCAAGTTAAAATTCATCGTATGCATAACAGTGTTGAAAAGTATCCAGAAACATAAACGCGAATACATTATTGACAACTGTGCATCTCTAGAACATAACTTCGACGTATTTTACCAGATTTACCAGTTGACTTCCATCAAGGACTAACTTGGGCAAAGCGCTTCGTGGAGTTGTGCGCAGTTTCTCAACAACTGAATTATAGGTGATGAATCACATTTTTATCTAAATGTATATGTAAATACATAAAATTTGCGAGAATTGTTCACCAGCGCCATTTGTACTCGCTCAGGGGAAGAGTATGGTGTGGAGTGACATCACAAGGGTCCTATTTATTCGAGAATGAAGTTGGTAATGCAACGGCGGTGAGAGAAACAGGTATCGTACTAAGATAATGTTTTTTACGCCAACAAGTGGTTCCAGCAGTATAGAGTTACTGCATACACGGCCCGTTCCAAAATTACTATTTGAATAAAATTTTTATTATCCAATTATCTAAAGAAATTTTAATTGTCCCTGATTATTTTCGATGGGATTATCTCAGAAAACAAGTGAGTGTTAACAAGCCGCAAATTATAAAGTAGCTAAAGCTGACATCAGGGCAAAATATTCTGAAACTTTGGGTTCAATTATGCAAAACGCCTGCTTAAGAGCCCAATAGTGAAAATCGATAAAGAGGCTGCGTAAGAAGTTTTAAAAAATTTATCAGCAAAAAAACTCACATTTTTATCAATTCAAAAGTAATTTATTTTTTTTTAATTTTTCTTTCAAAAAATTCTTTGAAACGAAACTAAATCTATTTATTAAATATTGTAGAAATTTGTTTAATTATTACTTACATGTACATTAAAATATTAATTTACTTTAGAGAAACATTAGTTCAATTTCAAATAATGAAAAATTGTTTCCTAAGAATGACAAATTATAAATAATGATACTGATGCTTCTTTATATCACTTCCGAGTAGTAAACTACACTTTTCTACTTTACTCTACTTTGTCTACTTTACAAAATAAACATTTAAATGCCAGTTCATTTGTATCTTCACAAAATCATAGGTCTCATATGACAATCAAATATTCGCAGAATTTTTTTAATACTACTTAATGATTGCAACTTGCCTACAAAGTTAATGTTAGAAAAAGGTTGACTTTGAACAACGTTAGCAATTTTTCATTGTTACAATATTTTTGTAACATAAACTTTTTAACAATATACGTACTAGCTGAACCTATATCGCTTTTCTGGTCCACACAAAAGTTTTGTGTTTTAATCCCTAAAACCGCAGGATCAGGAAAAACAATACTCAATTTGGAAGTTAGTTCAATAAACTGTCAATTTCTAATTAAAACAAGTAACAGTGCTATATTCGGCCGTGCCGAATCTTATATACCCTTCACAACGTGTAGTCATGCAATAACAATTGTTTGTATCACCATTCATCCCATATAAAATACGTGCATACGTACACGTTAGAATAAATGTGGCATCGAATCCCAGCTGAGCCAAAAAAATTTTATTTTATTTTATTTTATTTAATATATTATTTATATTTTATTATTTTTTTTTATTTTTTTTTTAAATTTTTTTAAAAAATTTTTTTAAATTTTTTTTTTTAAATTTTTTTTAAATTTTTTTTTGTAGTTTTTTTTTATTATTTTTTTCTTATTTTTAATATTTTTTTTTTTTGTAATTTTTTTTGTTTGGTATGTTTTTTACATGTATCTATGTATGTATGTTGTTGTTGTAATTGTGAAAAAAAACGAGGTGGTCGTGGTTTTTTGCTCATATCTCAGAAAGTTATGGGGCGATTGTGCTGAATTTCAATAGCGATTCATTCCTGGATATTTCCAAGAGATTGATACCATATACAGATCTGAGGAACATATAATTGCTTCTAAAAGTTGATTTCAACCAACACACGGACAGACGGGCAGACGGACAGACGGACAGACGGTCAGGGCTTAATCGACTCCTCTATTCATAAGCTTTCAGAAAATATATACTTTATGGGGTCGGAAATGAAAATTGTAGAAATTACAAACGGAATGACAAAGCTATATATACCCTTGTGCACCACAGGTGAAGGGTATAAAAAAAATTACAAACATCTTTGAAACGGGAGCAGGGATGCCACATCAATGGCAACCCTGAACGGGAAATTAAATTAAATACAAAACTTTTTTTGTTTTGTATTTTTACCATACATATAACGCATTCTTTTTGCAAAAACAATTTGTATCAACACACGTAACTTTATTTATTTTTTGTTTTGTTACATATGTATGTATGTATGTACATATATGTGGTTTGCTTATATGTTAGTAGCAACTTTAAACGCTTATAACTTCAAAAAAAAACTAAAACGATTTTAATATGATTAAGATTCTGCACATCTACGAGAAAATTCCTTTAAAATTATATGTTTTTCATCGAATCTATACTGTGACCGTAAACTATGTTACAAGAAATTGAGCTGACTATTAATATGTTTATAAGAGCGTGTTTACATGAAGGGACATGTCCCCTGCGACACGAGTTTGTTGGTGAGGGGTGCAGCGTTGAGTACGGGGTAGCAATTGTCGCACGTTTTGTGAATTTGAGGGGATAAATTTGACATTTCTCTTTTACATCTTTTGTTCTCTTGTATTCTTGTCATGTTATGTGTGACCGGTGTTGCCAGACTGATATTTTATGGAATTTGCAAAAAAAAAATATAAAATATCCAATGAAAGATCATTTATTAGAAATAACAAAAACCGCTTATCTCTTGCTCTAACCTCCATGGTTTTACCCACTCCTTTCGTCTTCTTTTATTCGGTAAACTATTTGCGTTTTTATAGCATTTTAGCAAATTAAAAATTATTTATATATTTTCAGCATCATTTAGATCTATCGCTTCAACAGCGAGTTTAGTTAGGTCAACAATTTTGTTAGAATTACTTGAACGTTTTTATAGTTTCAATATAAATTCTTATTCATAGTAGTTATTTTTTATATGTTCAATATTTTTTCTATGTTTGTCAGTTTGTGTAAAATTATCAATACGAAAAGATTTAATATTAATAATAAATAAAATAAATTCAAATTTCTTCAATAATTTCTTCTTTAGAAATATCAGCCATTATGTTTCTTGAAATTTATTTAATTTTGCTTTTTAAATACTTGTATTGCCTCTGCTACTGTTGACCAATTATAAATTGTATATGTATGGCAGCCCTTCTTACGAATGAAGGGATAAAAAGAATTAGTTAATTTAACGTCAAAAAGTCGCTTTGTCCCTGCAACAAAATCCCTTCATGTAAACGCAAGAAGATTTTAGAAGGGACACCAAAAGAAAAATCCCTTCGTGTAAACTAGCTCTAAGATGTCAGTACCAGAGAAAATACTTTTTGAACAAAGAAGTGGCAACAATGGATTTTTTGTTATTCCCAACAAACAAACAAATTTATCCAGTTTTATTTTTTGTTTTATGTGTGCATGTATAATGGGTCTAAAACGTTTAACAGTGAAATATAAAACAAGTGCAGCTAACTCTAAGCAAATTTAACCACGACGTTTTTTGTCATATTTAATTTATCACAAGTGTTAAATTAAATATCGACTTGCACTTGGCTCTCCAACCGCCTGCTAACTACTACAGTCAGTTAATTTTTTCACATTTTTAGGGAGACAAATCGTAAAAGACAAGTGCAAACGCTGGAAACTAGTTTAAAGTCAAAATGCATTGAACTTAACATTAGAGTTTGAAATTTTTTAGATGAATTGATGGCAGCGAATTGGATATTTTGTTGTCGGTAGTATTTACGCTCAATAAGTACTAAATGTTTTTGACAGTGTTGCCATTTTGTCGCTTTTCAGTTTTTTTTTATAACGCTTTTTTTGTTTCGTTAGCTTTTTTTCGAGTATTCATTAAAAAAAAAATATGAATTTATTTATTTTTGCTACTTATTACTTTTATAATAATGAATATTTTAAGTACAAAGTTATCGCATTCAAAATAAAAAAACCTCGATTATAATCACTAAAAAGAGTAGACAGATACATTTTTATATACTAACTAGCGAAACCCGGCGCGCGTTGCTACGCCCCTTAATGAATCGAAATGCATTCTGAATTTTAATTGAATATCAAGTGCAAAAACCTAAAAATTATAATATTTTATAGGCGTGGCATTGCCCACTTTTCTAATCACGAAATTGTAAAGTCGTAACAGCTCAATATGTGTGCAAAGCTTCAGAAGAATCGGACCAGTGCAAGTACCTCAAAATTATAATTGTTTTTATGAGCGTGGCCCTGCCCACTTTTCTAATCACGAAATTGTAAAATCATAGCAGCTCAATATGTGTGCAAAGTTTCAGAATAATCGGTCCAGTGCAAGTACCTCAAAATAATACCTTTTTTTATGGGCGTGGCACTTCCCACTTTTCTAATCACGAAATTATTTAGCCATGACAGCTCGATATGTGTGCAAAGTTTCAGAAAAATCGGTCTGGTACAAGTACCTCAAAATTATAACCTTTTTTTATGGGCGTGGCCCTGCCCACTTTTCTAATCACGAAATTATATGGTTATGACAGCTTAGTATGTGTGCAAAGTTTCAGAAAAATCGGTCCAGTGCAAGTACCTCAAAATTAAAAATTTTTTAGGGACGTGGCCCCGCCCACTTTTCTTATCACGAAATTATTTAGTCATGACAGCACAATATGTGTGCAAAGTTTCAGAAAAATCGGTAAAGTGCAAGTAGCTAAAACTGATAACTAATTTTTATGGGCGTGACCCCGCCCACTTTTTTCACCCATAAACACTCCCTGGTATGTGTACAACAACTTGCCAAAGTTTGAGTCCGGTCGGTTTTACAGTTTCGGAGTCCATAGCTAACACACACACACACACACACAGAGTTTCACTTTTATATATATAGACAAGTAAGAGTTCTATATTCAGCCGTGTCGAATCTGTTAATACCCTTCACTATCATGTACATAGATATAATCCCACATCGTAGCTTAACCTATATTTCATGTTATACGCCATTTTTCCTTATTATTCCTGACGCCATCCTTGATTTAATTTTTTTTTTTAGTTAACTGTATTCTACTAGTCAAGCCCTTTAGTTTGATACCCATATTGATGGAGTTAAAAAAATTAGATCCGCCATTTTGTTTTAGACGCCATCTTGGATTTTAAATTTTTTAATAATTTACTGTATTCTACTAGTCAAGCTCTTTCATTTGATACCAATATTGTGGGGGTTGAAGATACCAGATTTCGCTCATATATAAATTTATTGTCCGCCATTTTGACTCTCTCGGTTTTCTAGAAGCTGAAAAAATTGGATTTCGTAAATTCGTAAAATTTCGTTAATTTTTGAGAATATTTTTTTTAATTGTTGTGACTGTTGTGTGAATAAATCCGCCGTTTTGTTTCAGATGTTATCTAAGATTTGAAATTTTTCCGTGTGTATTGTATTTTACCAATTAAGCCCATATTGAGTTATAGAAGTACGGAATTCACCATTTTGTGGTGTGGAGCCGTCTTGGATTAAAATTTGTTAATTGTGTACAGAATTTAAAACACTAGCAAATGCAGAGAAAGTTTTATTTCAGTCAGTTTCAAACTGGTTTTACATATTTTTCTGCAGAAAAATTTTGAGATTATAGCTGGGAATTGGGTATTACTATCGTGTAAAAAAGTTAATAAGTAGCATTAGGAAATTTACTACTGACCGACTTGTCCAACGAGTAACTCTATAAAAGCAAATTATAATACAGAGATTTGTAAATTATTTGAGAGCTAAAAATATTTGCTCAATTAACAACATGTCATAGGAGTCGTAGGTTGTAAGAAGTTCACTTCTTTATATTGAAGAAAAACGGCGATAGTGCCTACTTTTCTAGCTACATATAATGTAATTATACGACTTTCTATAAACACAGCTAAAATTTTTGATTTTTTTTTTTAATATTGCTGGAGAAATTATCATAACAATTTTTACAACTACAATTAGGACATATCGATGCCTTACTTCCTCAACCTCGTATCTTAAAAAATTAAATTTTCAGGAGAAAAAAAACGGTTCATCTTTTTATACTTCAGTGTTTGTTTAAAAGTTTAAATGCAATTATTAAGGAATTGATTGTATTTATGTAAAATAGTAGTAATAATATACTAATCTTTTTTTAGTTAAAGCATAAAACAATCGTTTGATATGAAAAAGTCAAAACCGTATTTTTTAAGTTACGAGGTTGAAGAAGTAAGGCATCGATATATTTCCTACGACAGCTTGCGAATTAACTAATTAATTATTTCTGTTAAAAATATGGAAAAAAACATAAGATGTCTCGTTTTTTCGGCTAACAACTCAGCAAATTATCGACTGATTTTACTGGTTTTTCAAACCGATTGAACGAACGTGTAAGTGCAATATCTAGAAGCTTTTAAAAATCGATTACAATCAACACATCATTATGACAGACGAATATCGTTCAATCTATTTCCCTATTTATAAGGAATCAGAAAATATATGCTTTTGATAAAGAAATAAATTATTTATTTGAAAAATTTATTGCACTATTTCAAATTCAAATTTTTTTGTGATTTTGCCCTTTTTGTTTTGTGTCTTTACTTAAAGCATTTCTTCATTTCTAAAATGGCAACTCTGGCCTGTTGGTTGCACATTTAATTATATTTAACATGTGCAAAAAATAAAAAAAAAAACAAATCTTTAACGCTTTCACTTGAACTGGAAACTTAATGCTTAAATTTAGAAAAGTTTGTTTTTAGTTTTGACACTTATTAAAAGAGACAATTTTAAATTTATATGTACAGGCATGGGTTTTTTAACTCCAATAGTTTAAAAACAACTAAACAAAATAAACAAAACATGATTCATAACGATATTTCTAATTTTCAACTCAAAAAAGTACGGCACATCATTACATTAATATTTTAACTTATTATAATTGTTTTCATATTTCAATTCATTTTTAAAAAATCTTAATCTGATTGAATTTTAATAACACAAAAAGTGAGATGAATCTTAAAATTAAAATTTTCGTAATTAATTTTTTTTTGTTTCCATCTGCTAAAAATTGTTTTGTATTTAAGCTAACAATATATAAAGGTGAGATTTTTATGGCGTTTAAATTCTTGAGCTGTTAACTTTCGGTTTGCAAATATTTTAAAGGCCTTTAGTTAGTTAAGTCCTCCTATTTCACATTTTGCTAAGCTAAATAAAATTTTATTCAATTCTAAGGTCAAACAACATTTTGTTTAACATTAATTCAACTTCTTTAACTATCCATAACAACAATCTTAATAATGTGGGCTGAGACTTTTATTGTGCACGTTTGTCATGAGACTTCTATATCTATAATTATGACTAAGTACAAGAAAAAATTTAATATATAGGGTGATTCATCGTAAGGTTTGATTTAAAAATGTAAAATAAAACACATACATTTGAAAGTAAACTTGAAATTGTTGTTAACGGTTGAAAAAAAAAACAAATTTATGGCATTTACAGTTTGAAAATGATATCAAGTAATTGTTGGCCACGATCACGTCTGAGGTGGTCCATTCGGAAGGTCCGATTCGTTTTAGCAAAGCGACCAGTAATGTAATGTAATGTTGGTTTCCAAAGCTTTAATTTGTAGCTGGCTTATTCTTAAAGACTTCACATATACCAAAAAAAGGGGTGATATCGAACGATCTAGGTGGCCAATTTACCATAGCAAAACGTGAACGATTTGGAGACGCTGTTGTGGTGTGAGTCTTTCTATGAAGACTTGTCAAACGATACTAAACAAAAACAGGTAACAGTGCTATATTCGGCTGTGCCGAATCTTATATACCCTTCACAACGTGTAGTCATGCAATAACAATTGTTTGTATAACCATTCATCTCATATGAAATACGCACATACATACATATACAAAACATCCCATTGCAGAATTCTAAATTGAGTTTACGTATGTATGTTTCCGAAAAAAAAAAATTTACAAAAAAAAATTAAAAAAAATTTATTTTAAACAAAAAAAAAAAACAATAAAAAAAATTTTAAATAAAATTTTTAAAAAAATTAAAAAAAAATTTTTTTTTTAAATTAAAAAAAAATTTTTTTTTTAAATTAAAAAAAATATATAAAATAAAAACTTTTTTGCCACGTTTACTCTAACCAGTATATATGTATGTATGTATGTATGTTGTTGTTGTAATTGTGAAAAAAACGAGATGGTCGTGATGTTTTGCTCATATCTCAGAAAGTTATGGGGCGATTGTGCTGAATTTCAATAGCGATTCATTCCCGGATATTTCCAAGAGATTGATACCATTTACAGATCTGAGGAACATATAGTTGCTTCTAAAAGTTGATTTCAACCAACACACGGACAGACGGTCAGGGCTTAATCGACTCTACTATTCATAAGCTTTCAGAAAATACATACTTTATGGGGTCGGAAATGAAAATTGTAGAAGTTACAAACGGAATGACAAAGCTATATATACCCTTGTGCACCACAGGTGAAGGGTATAATAACCAAAGAAGTTTGATATGAGGCATGCGTGATCTGTCAAAAAAATTACATTACAACCTCACGATGAATAACCCGATATTAAATTAAAGGGTAGATACGAAATTAATAAAATAATTCGCGAGTAGTAGGGAAGCTCCTAATTGTGAAATCTTCTTTATTTTTAAAAAGCATATAAAGTAGTTTTATTTGTCTTAATTTTTTTAAAACAATTAGAAGCAACCTAATGGACTTAAAAAAACTATTTGCACAAACAGCATGCTTAAATTTAAATTCATTCATTCAAAAACAAATGAATATGTGTATGTATGTATTACATTCATGCACAAATATGTATGCATGTGAGTATTTAGCCGGGGTAATGTAGTGGTATTTATTTCTTTAAATTGACATTTTAATAAGTAGTTTTGCGGTTTTTTAATTAAAAACTTTTGTTGTTATTTTATTTCAAACTAATCGTAAAGAAATGTTGTAGATGATGATGCCTTTTATGGCATCATGTGAATTTCAAAAAAAACAAAAAAAAATGGCAACAAAACACAAACACCTCATGTAAGGTCAATAGCAATGAAATGAATAAATGACAATAAGTAATACATATGTAAGTGCATAATGCTACTGTGTTTAACAAAATTTTAAAAAATGTAACAAATTGAAGTTAAAATGTAATAGATATAAAAACCATATGTATGTATGTTTGTACAAATATTGCATAATTAGATGCATACTACACATGTATGTACATATGTATACAGTTCCGGTCAAAATTATAGCAGCAATTACAATTATATTCTTTTGAGAAAAAATAAAGCATAAGGACGAACTTTTTCAATACATATTTGTGTTCTTCGAAAAAATTGTTAGTTTTTGTAAAACATGATAACTGTCTGTTAATTATAATCGATTATTTTTCAACATATCAAATTTTGTGCAGCCAGTTAGTTTATCTTAAATTTATTATTTAAAACTTTGCAAAAAAAAATAATTAAAGACCGAAAGGTATTTAATATTTAACCTATCTTTGTAATATTTAATAAAGTTTTCGTTAAAAAAATATATAGAGATGGCACGCCACTGCACGATAAAAAAGGCGATCTAATTAAAAACCTGTTATTTTTAATGTAAGTCATATTATGAAATAAGAAAATTACTTAACAGTTCCAATAAAATGATCATATGATTTTAGAGTGTAATCACGTGACCAAAAAGCGTTAAAAGCGTTTAGTTCAAACAATGATCCTGTAACTCTTTCAGGTTGCGTTGAAGTGTTTAGTTCAAACAATGATCCTGTAACTCTTTAAGGTTTGGTAGTTAGTTTTCATAGCCACATATTCTGCCTGTTCAACGATGTCGAAAGAAAACACAAGCGAACTTTCATTCGTACAAATACGTTGAAAACAAAAACAAATTTTTAGTTTTTGTTGTTGTTTTCAATATATTTGTACGAATGAAAGTTCGCTTGTGTTTTCTTTCGACATCGTTGAACAGGCAGATTGTTGACATTTTATAACATGCTTTCGCGCTATCTATTGACAAAGTATTTAACAGTTACGTTTTTTAAGGTTTATCGTTTGTGGCAAAACGTTTGCGTTAGGATGCGCTGGTTACATTGATATGTTTATTTGAAAATGTGGTAATCCATTAGAGTTGTGTCGGTCATGAAAGAAATATTTCAATTGAACGATTCAGTAAGGTGAAAGATATGAAATAGTTCGTACTCTTTCTTTCAAATCTTTCATCTTTCATTGTTCTTTCATGTTTCACACATTTCAGTCAGTCAAAAATGTATGTAGATTACGATGTTGCCATAACAATCTGCTGAATTGTTGCCAAACCAAATCTTTTAATTTGTTTGCATCTCAATGTATACATAGTATGTTTATGTGTATGTGTATACATAGTATGTATTTGTACCAAAACTATGAAAGAAAGATCTCTTTTTTTAATGAAACTATGAATTATTCAAAAAATAAACTAAATTTTTTTAATATATGTTTATGTTTGCCCAAAATATAATTTTAAATATAAATTCTTTTCATAATAAATTATACGATTTTTAGCGCACACAAATTTTAAAGATCATTTTGTTATAGCGAGAGTATTTATTTTCCTAATAATGCTAAGTGAAGGAGTAGCGAAATATAAAAAAATTAATTTAATTGAATTTAAAAATTGTATAAAAAAATTGAATTATAATTTCATTAAAAAAAGGATCATTGTTTTTTAATTTGATTCAAATAAGATTAAGATAATGCTTATTAATTTTCCCGATTTTATATATGTATACGCCTGTTAAATTTTTTTTAATATTTTTTGCCTTTTTTTTAACTAGACATCAAAATCTATTTTTGAATTTATATGCCAAATTCTAACCGGAATACAGATTTTGATTTTGTGTTTTTAAATATGTATGTGTCTATTTATTACTAATAAAAACTTTTGAAATGAACTTATTTTTATTTAATTATTAGTACTTAATATTCGCTTTGTACCAGCAATTTAAGTTTTTGCATTTATTTTCTTATAAACAAAAACCAACTGTTATGTATTCTTTGCCTTGTTTCAATCATTCATTTTACATCTTTCATAAAAGAAAGATGAAAGAAAAGAATGAAATACTTCAGCAAGTCTTTCTGACCGATCATGAACGATTCACTGAAAAGAAAGATTATGCCCAACACTATAATCCATTGTTTTTGTAGCGGGACTTTCCCTAGTTTAATAAAAAAATCTTAGAGCGTTTATTATTTAGCGAGTTCAGTGTTACTTTTTTATTTAGTACTTGTCATGTTGGTTTGTAATAACATAAATATATTATACAGTATACTCTTCGATAAATAACATAAGTAATATGGTGGTTAGATTACTACCCACTGTGACTATATTAGGTTCTATATGTTGTGTTTTTCCTCATAGTTTTATGTTATATTGTGAGGATGCTGCGCGTACTAAAAGAGCGTGATATACAAATTTTTTATTTGAAGATATACCTTCAGATGATAAAAGTATTTGCAGCCTTAAATATGACAATGAAGACCATTATGACCATCACATGGTACTAGGCGATATACCTCCGATGCTAATTATGACAAGCTGTATAAGATTAGACCTCTGTTAGATAAACTAAAAATAATTTTAATAAAAATTATCATGCCCCTGAAAAAGTAGCTATGGATAAGTGTGATAAAATTAAAGGGTTGAAACTACCTACAACAGTTTATGCCCAAAAACCAATAAAACAAGGATATAAAGTCTGGATGATGTGTGGTGAGTCTGGATATCAAGACACTGAACCAACAAAAAACAAATATATAAGTAATAAAAACTCGTATCCTGATGATGCAACACAAAGAGGTAGCGAAATATTGATCAAATAATATATAAAATAGAACAAAAAAAAAAGAAAACAAAAAACAAACTATTACTAATCAGAATATGTAATATAAGTTAAATTAAATGAAAA
Organism: Phyto melanocephala; assembly: GCA_941918925.1. NCBI lineage: Eukaryota > Metazoa > Arthropoda > Insecta > Diptera > Rhinophoridae > Phyto > Phyto melanocephala. Next base: position 178,919,240 of record OW799233.1, on the reverse strand, counting down.
TATCATTTAAAAGTATTACAAATACTACTTATTAAACTTGTAAGGTCTGGGTCTCATATATTATATCCAAACAATTATAAAAACATCCGTATATGTAAAAATCCTGAAAGGAGTTATGTTACCATAGGGCTAAATAATATGCCAACGATGTGTGGGCTTTAACAAGAAAGTTGTAAGTGAAATACGGAATTCCAATCCAAAACCTAATAAATTCTGCGGTAAAGCATTGTGCGGCCGTAATTGCAATTAAAAGGCACGCAACAAAGTACTACAAATTTACTTATATACATCTTAAGAACAACAGATTATTAAAATAAAAAGTTGGTGCTATAATTTTGACCGCAGCTGTATGTATACATATATACATAAAAATGTTAGCCAAAAACATAAAAAATGCAAAAAAAAATCAAATTTGTACTAGATACTTAAAAATAGCCGAACTAAAGCAATGCAAGGTGTGTGTGCAAATATCAAATGTGTAAAATTAACACTATAAATAAAGAGAAAAAAATAAAGGAGAGCGAGAGCTCAAAAGATAATAAAGGCCATAGGCCAAAAGGCAAGAAAAGTTACAGTTAAATTAGTTTGTTAAACTTTTTTAACGTGTCAAACTATATGTGTTTATTATGCACTAATTAAACCCCCACAAAGTTTTTGTATTGTATCATTAGGAGCTATAGACTCCGAAACTGTAAAACCGATCGGACTCAAACTTTGGCAAGTTGTTGTACACATACCAGGGAGTGTTTATGGGTGGAAAAAAGTGGGCGGGGCCACGCCCATAAAAAATTAGTTATAATTTTTAGATACTTGCACTGGACCGATTTTTCTGAAACTTTGCACACATATCGAGCTTTCATGACTAAATAATTTCGTGATAAGAAAAGTGGGCGGGGCCACGCCCATAAAAAAGTTTTAATTTTGAGGTACTTGCAATGGAATGATTTTTCTGAAACTTTGCACACATATTGAGCTGTCATGACTTTACAATTTCGTGAGTAGAAAAGTGGGCAGTACCACGCCCATAAAAACAAGTTATAATTTTGAGGTACTTGCACTGGACCGATTTTTCTAAAACTGTGCACACATATTGAGCTGTCATGACTTTACAATTTCGTGAGTAGAAAAGTGGGCAGTGCCACGCCCATAAAAAAAGTTATATTTTCAGCTACTTAAACTTCACCGATTTTTTAAAACTTTTCACACACCTATTGAAGTCTCATGATTATACAATTTCGTGATTAGAAAAGTGGGCAGGGCCGCGCCCATAAAAAAAATATAATTTTGCGGTACTTGCACTGGACCGATTTTTGTGAAACTTTGCACACATATTGAGTTGTCATGACTTTACAATTTCGTGATTAGAAAATTTGGCAGTGCCACGCCCATAAGAAATAAATTATAATTTTCAGCTACTTGAACTTCACCGATTTTTCTGAAACTTTGCACACATATTGAGCTGTCATGACTATACAGTTTCGTGATTAGAAAAGTGGGCAGGGCAATGCCCATTAAAAAAAAAGTTATAATTTTTAGTTTTTTGCACTTGATATTCAATTTAAATTCAGAATGCATTTTTATTCATTAATGGGCGTAGAAACGCGCGCAGGGCTTTTCTAGTTAACAATATTAACAACTTATGAAATATTTTATTAATATTTAGATTGGTAAAACGTTTTCTTTAATTATACATTTGTTTGGTTATTGTCAAAAATTCATCAAAATTGAAAAGCGCTTTTCTACTTTGCAGATTTTCCAAAGATTTCAAAAAGTAATTTTAACAAATATGCCCATGTCTGAATGTCATCAAACTTCTTGTTTTATATTTCTAATTTAAAATTTTATTGCAATTCTGTTGCTTTTTATTTTATGTAACGCATGTGGTAAATGTGTTCCATCGATTAGAACGTACGAGAGTCAAAGATCGTTCGGGCCAGTCAAAAATATTTGCAGACCCAGAATTGGAGATATTATTTTACAAAGATTATTGTCAAGCGCAACAAGAGTTTGCGAATTTTCAAGCAGCGATTTCCAAACCTTTGTGTCCAAAAACTGTATGAATTCAAGTCGAGAAACGGTGAAAGTCGATTATGCTGTATCCGAAATGCAGTTTGAACGCTATAAACGAAATTTATTTCTGCAACGAATCAATTTGCGCAAATAAAAATGGATCCATTACAATTACCCGAAGCGGAATAGATCGTAAGTGATGTCTATCCAACCAGCTGAATAGACACCAAATACAAATATCAATGGCGCTAGAGTAATGCTCTGTATTTGGTGGGACCAAAAAGGTGATATATTTTATGAGCTGCTGAAATCTACTGAGACAATCACAAGGAACCTGTACGAACCGCAACCAAAAAAAAAAAACCTAGAATATGGGGTTAAAAATTATAACTTAATATTCCTTCATGACAACGGTCGGGCACATGTTACAATACCTGTTAAAAGCTATATAGAAACAGCTGGTTGTATTTAATATTATAAAACTAAGTATATACAAATAACCTAGTTGGACTCCTATGGCAAATTTATGTTAAAATTGATAGTTTGTTATATACAAAAAAACACAGATACTAGTCTAAAGTTAAAAGCAACTAAGGATTAGGATCGAAAATATTTTAACACACATTTACCTCCCGACCACACGAGCGATTGCTTATGTCTTAATAAAGGAAATAACGCCGGCAGAATGACGGTATCAAATTGCCAATGTTCAAGCTTATATCTCTAGCTGGTGAACACGTAAATATCTTAAAACATAAAATTGAAAATTTTGCCGAAGAAGGTTGTTCTGTAATTGAATATTTTAAAAAAAAATTATGTAAATAAATTTCGCTAAAATCACACTATTTTTTGCCCTTGTATTTAAAAACCTAAATTTTTTATATCATCCATTGCATTGATTGCATTTTTATAAAAAGGGTTGTATAAATTATAAATAAACCCGAAACAATTTGTTCAAAAATACATATCTATAATCTTAGGGAAATTATTTGTAGGGATTAAATACAAACGAACAATTGGTTAGAGGGAAAGGGCGTTGATAATGAGAAAACAGCAAAGGGTACTTGAGCTTTTGCCAATTAAATATGAACAACAAAATAACTTGTATCAAAGAACTTACATTATTTATTAATACTTATGTATGTATGTAAAGGTTGAGATATCCTCTAAACGAGTCCTTTAGAAGATATGTCTGGCCTGGTTGAGCGTTGAAAAGTTAATAATAATAGTAGTGAATAAATTTCATAGTTTCGGCGCTTTCGGCTAAAAAACTCGTTATTTGTATCTCGTTACAATAAAGGAATTCACCATAGTCCGTGCAGAGACGGGAATAATGACATTTTATAAAAATTGAAATACTTAAATAGTATACAATAATTCATAATAAATAAAAAGGGAGATAATACATACAAATTAGATTCAAATTCAAAAAAGTATTTACACCGCTTTCAACATCCATATTTATTTCTGTGGCCTTTTGGCAAAATAACTTATTTTGAATTTTCAAATATTTCCGAAAAGCAAACAGCAGTCAACAAATCAAAAAAAATTGAAATTAAAGTAGCAACCCGTAGCAAGACACGGATTAATGACAACTAATAAGAATTTTGTAGTCTGTTGAATTTTGACAAAAAAGACTTTAAATTGAATTTTAAAAATTTTTAGGGAAACACAAATACAACTATGATTTAAAAAAAAAATTATCTATTTTTAATGCATGATATCTCTTGAATTATTTCACATAGAAAAACGCCGATAAAACATCGTCTTGAAGATCTTACTTTTATGTTTAAGAACGCTGAAAGTCTTTTTTATCTCAACTTAAGGTGTCTTATCATAAGCCCACAGATATTTACTTAAAATACAGTTTTGATCATTTTCACCTACATATATTTTTAAAATATTTCATAAACAATTTATGACATAAAATATATTTTTAAAATTTTTTATTTAGAAAAAAAAAAAACAAAAAAAAGTATGCTTCAGTATATTCAAACTAATATTTTAGAATACAGTTGTGTTTAAATGCTTTTTTTATTTTCTGTTAGAATAATAAACAAAAACTCTCCCCCGCTGTGTATTTGAATAAAAGAAAACATGTGTCGGCCAGCCATCCAACCAACAGTTGAATTGATGCACAAATCTAAAAACTTTTCGAGTTTTTGCAAGAAGAATAAAATTTGTAGCGCAATGTGCTCAACAATTTTGTACACAATTAACTTCAGAAGCAAATTCATCTTATAAGCACTGTGGATGTGTTAAATGAATGTACTTTTTTTAAACACAAATTACTGTGGCAACAAAAAAAAAATAAACAATTTTTGTGCTGAATTCATTGATGGGGCCTAAAAACTAAAATTATAATTGTTCTTCTTATCTTGGCACTTGGTTAAAAAATATTAAGAATTTCAATTTTTATTTTTACATAAATTTATACAATTTGTCTCAAATGCTTTATTATTTAAATTATTACGCAAACAAAATTATTTAATCACAAAGTATGAAAAAACTTTTAAAACTACACCATTGGTATTGCTTCCGATTTAACTAAATAATAATTTTAAATAATTTTGTTTTTATATTAAAAATAATTAATACTATACCTCTCATGAAGTTAAAAATAAAAACAAATAAATTAACAATATTTACAAAACAATTGACACAAACGTATTTTAAGATAAAATATAAATTAAATATTTGTTAATAAAAGTATTTAGCATTTATGTTAATGAAATTTAGTAGAGCAAAAACAAACAGCAGAGCCATTGCTGTCATATTATTAATACAAATTAATAAATAAATCTTATGCTATTATTTTTGTTTAAGAAAAAAAATAAATATTTTATGCAACAAAGTATTAACAAACAAAAGATTTTTATAAATACGTATTTTCTTGAAAATGTTATCAAAGTAATGAACTTATCAAAAAATTATATGAAAAAATTGGTAAATGGATGTAAAGCTTTGTACACACGGTTGTCAGATCGTACAATATTGCCTGAAAAATTGGTAATAAATGCCTTACAACCGTGTGAACTGGCAATTTTTGCCTAACAATGTTGGCAGAAAAATCATTGTCAGACCATTGACAGGCGGTCACCTGGCAACAATATTGTCAGATATATGACAATTGTCTGAACACCCTTAGTCGCTTTTCTCAGAACTTTGACACATATTGTCATATAATTTTAAATTGGCAGATGTACAAGTTTTGTGCATTTGACAATGGCGTCATTGTCATACAAGTCAGTGATGTCAGATGTATAAAATTTTGCTTTTAGTATTGTTGAATAGAATGCTGTTTCTAGGAATTTTCTTGTACTTTCTATATTGTTACTTAAATATGTTCAAATAAAACATATAAATAAAAACAACTAAGAGCGTTATATTCGACTGTGCCGAATCTAATATACACTTCACCAGCATTTGTTTTGTTTTTAGGCACTCGCTTAAATTCTGCAGAAATAACTTAATCCTAATTTACAAAGAAAAACTAAAAGCAAAAAAAATATACATACATCTACATACTATAATCAAAGGCATCTATACATATGTACATATACTATATAATCGTGAACTTCTATACATACTTACATATATGAATTATTATATGTGCCAGCTCATAAAGGGACCTAAGGGTAAAAAAAAAACAATTTTCACTTTTTTTTGATGTGGACAACATCTGAGCACCGAATGAGACCGATCCCTTGCCCCAAAAGTGTTTCCAGAGATATGCGCATTTTATAAAAGTGAAGTCGACTATTCTAAGCGCAAATATAAAGGGACGTAACGGTAAAATTTATTTATTTTCATTTTTCCCCTACTAAATTAACAAAATAACCTGATTTTACGAAACTACAACAAATTTTTTTTCTGTTATGAACAATTTAAAAAAATCATTTAATCTTTAAAATGGCTCTTCTGAACAAAACCTGTTTTTACCCTTAGGTCCCTTTCTCTATGCGCTGTCACATATGCTTAATATAGGATTGGCTTATACCGTTGTACGTCATTTTGCAGTGGGGTTGAAAAAAAAATGTAATTCGCCATTTTGTTTTGTACGCCATCTTAGATCAAGAATTTTCAAGCCCTTTCATTGGATAACACTATTAAGGGTGGTGTTCATTACAAAAATTTTCTCATATATACAGATCTGTCCGCTATTTTGTTGGCGGCCATCTTGAATTTATAGGTTATACATAATGTTCTTTAATCTATTTGTCAGTTTCTTTTTTTTGTGTACTAGAACATGTTTGGGAGAATTTTTTAAAAACGTAGGAATTTTAAGTATGTTTTTTCATATGGCATCACTTTAAAAGGTTATTTCAATGTAACAGCTGTTTTGCAAAACAAAATTATTAATTTTCTTGTATGTTTCTTGTTTTTTTAGTTTTGTGTCAATAATAGGAGAATAAAATGATAATTAATAAAAAAAAATTATTGTGAATTTAAAGAGGGCGGTACAAAGTATTCCATTTTTAAATCAATGGAAGATTTCAGATTCCCAGACGCCATAGAAATCTAAAATTGTAAAAAACAACAAGACCAAAGCAATTCTGACAACTCATCTAACAATTTTTTTTTATCGTCATCTGACAACCGTCTAAACTTAAAATTTTTTGCCGGACAACATCGTCAGATAAAGTTATTTTAGAACAATATCTGCCAATGAAATTGTTAGCTTTTTTGTTAAAAGTCTGACAACTGTCTGAACTGACAATTTACCTTATGAAAGCAATTCTTCATTGTCATTCCATTGTTAGCATATGTTTAGGTAAAGCAATTATGTCAGATCTAACAACCGTCTGTACAGAGCTTAAGACCAATAAATGTGCAAAATTGTGAAATAAAACATTTCAAAAATTGTAACATAACCGATAACGTTAGAGCAGCGACGATACAGTACAGTAAACTGGCAGAAACGTGAACTAATTTCTACCAGGGTGTTCATGTTTTCGATTTTGTTCACGTTTTAGATTGCATTTTTTCTATAACATATTTTAGTTTCTCTTATATTTTATTTAATTTAAAATAATGTATGTACGTTATTTTCATCTATGAGACATGTTTTGATTCAACTTTTTGTAAGCTTCTGCCATATTTTAATGTACTACATAGCTACTATGGTTTGCAAAAGGGTTTTTAAGATACTCATTTCTAAATTATTTATTGAATTCATCCAAAATAGGGGTTAAGCATGGTTATTTCCTTAATTTGATTGTGCAATTCAATAGCTCTCTTTTAATCATAATGTCGCTAACCGGTAGGTTTTTATTTGTACAGAGATTTTTCCATTTTTGGAAGCTCCGAAGTATGCAGTTTTTTTCCGTTTTCCAGGACCCGAAAATGTATTATTAACGCATTTCGAAATTGCATCTTTATTGTTTCTTATTGAACAAATCGTCGATTTGGCGACATTATACTTTTTCGAGAAACCAGTTACATATGAACCTTTGCGTAAAAGCTCTAAAATATCTGACTTTTCTTGAAGATTTAACACTTTTAGTTTTTTATTAGACATATTTTCAATGAAAATATTTTAAGAGATCACTTGTTTATATTATTTATATATCTACCTATATGTATAGTCAGCACAGAGAGATGATATCAGTAGAACTGCCGCATTAATACTAAAGCTACTTATCATGCAACAAAAGTTGTTTACAACAAACAAACTACGAAATTCTTCTGCGGGGAATCCCAAAAATGTTAAATAAGATTACAAAGTTGAATTTTAACGTTCGATAAAAAGTTCACGTTTTAGAGTAGTCAATGTAATAAAAAAAAATTTTCATGTTTTTGGGTAGTTCATGTTACTGGATGTTCACGTTTCTGCGAGTTCACTGTACTCTATTTGTTGACCTACATATTTAATTCAAAATTTATGACATTTTTTGTAGAAATTACGATTAGATTAGAAAATGTTTTTAGTAAAACGATAAATATTAAATAACATTGAAAATTATCCAAGTTGTCGTTGTCAAAATAATTTAACCTCGTAATTTAAAATTAATACTTAGAGATCATTAATCATTTTTATTTTTTTACGTTGTAATTTTATTGAAGCATTTCTAATTTAATTACTTGTAATTTAATTGTTTAACAATTAAAATAATTAATTTTTTTATTATAAAACGCATGCAAACAATGAAAAAAAATCGTATAACATGAGAGATGATGTATTTTTGAAATTTAAAAACTAAAAACAAGTATTTACCTAATTATATGTATGTACACATATTTAACAAAGTAACATTGTTAAATAAAATGAATGCTGAAAAAACGCAATCCCCTAACACCTACAACAATTTTATTTTAGAGAAAATGCACTACAGACTAAAAAGTGAATTATTTTTATTTATATTAAAACAATAGAAAATAATATAATAATTAAATATAAAAAATATACATTTATATTTGAAGATATTAGAAACGTTTTGACAGTTGTTATTTTGCACTTTAATATTTATTTATACAAAGAAGTCACATTTAGGGAATTATACCATATTTGGTAAAGAAACAAAAGTGCGATGAAAAAATAATAATAATAATTTGTTTGTAAGGATCAGTTTTTTGTTTGCCCTAGAAGCGTTTAAGTTGCCTTTAGTAAATATAAAGTCAAAGGAGATCGCTGTTATAAAATGTTGCCTAAAAGAAAACATCTACTACAACTCCCATATTGAAATTTGCTTTAAAACCCCTTTTTATACCCTTCACACAGTGAAAAAGGGTATATATAGGTTTGTCATTCCGTGTGAAATTTCTACAATTTTCATTTCCGACCCCATAAAGTATATATTTTCTGAAAGCTTATGAATAGGGGAGTCGATTAAGCTCTGTCAGTCTGTCCGTATGACCGCCTGTCCGTGTGTATGTTGAAATCAACTTTTTGAAGCCCCCCGACATAGGTTGGTCCCGGGTAAGGTATTAAAATATCAGAAATATTCGGGAGTAGATCGGTATTGAAAATCAGAAACATTGGTACATAAACAACTGAGATATGAGCAAAAACCCACGACCACCTCGATTTTTTTTTCTCAAAAACAACATTACAACAACAACATACATACATACAAACGTGTATACTGGTTAGAGAAAACGTGGCATCGAATCCCAGCTGAGCCAAAAAATTTTTTTTTAAATTTTTTTAAAATTTTTTTAAATTTTTTTTTTTAATTTTTTTTATTTTTTTTTTTTATTTTTTATTTAATATATTATTTATATTTTTATTATTTTTTTTTAATTTTTTTTTTAAATTTTTTTTTTATTTTTTTTTTTGTTTTATATATATTATATATATAATAATTTTTTTTTTAAATATTTTTTTTTAATTTTTATTTAAATTTTTTTTATTTTTTTTTTGTTTTTTTAACATACATACGTGAATTTATAATTTTACAATGGGATGTTTTTATATATGTATGTTTTTATATGTATGTACGTATCTCATATGGGATGAATGGTGACACAAACTACTGTTGTGAAGGGTATATAAGATTCGGCACGGCCGAATATAACGCTCTTACTTGTTAAAATTAGAAATAGATTTTGAATATGGGAGTTTGTGTTTAAACACGTTAATCACTCCAGCTGCATCAACAGAGTTATGCTCTAAACACATAGACGACAGCAGACAGCAAGCAGCAATATCGTCGTTCACAAGTTATTGTGTTCTATATGTATAGGTTTTATATGTCACATAGAACACAATAATTTACGAACGACGATATGTCAAAAATAAAATCCATGTGTTTAAATGAAAACGATTATTTTGACGGCAGCACAGCAGCACGACTGCACAACAGCATTTGCTGCTGCTGGAAACTTAGGTTTTCTTCTATTTTGACGGGCAGCAATAAACAAATATAGTGTTGCCATTATATACTAATATTAAATTGGAAAAATAAGAACAAAAACTTATTTTAAATATTAAACATAAAAACATTACAAAAATAAAATAAAGAAACAAATTTATGTGTTTTTATAGTTTTTCGTTATATTATTACATTTTTTATCAATAACTTTAATTTTATTCATTATAAAATATATACATCCCTGAAATTTGTATTGCTAAAATACACATCAGCTGATTATTATGTTGTCGCTGTCTTCAAAATAATTATGAAGCTGACTTCAGAGCAGCATTTGAAGCCGTGAAGTTGTGAAGTCTGCTGGCGTCTATGTGTTTAGAGCTTTACAAACCCGACATGGCAATATCAAGAGCATACAGTAAAGATAAAATTAATTATACGAACGTTATCTTTATATTTCGGGATTAGGCAACACCAATGCTCTCAACTGACAACTGACGTTTTTGACAATATACATACATACTCAGAACCATGGTACAATCATCAGGTAGCCTCACTAAAACAGCTGATTTTTTTTTTTTCCTTAAGGTTTAACTAAAATGTCAAATTTTGTTTATGTATGTGTATGTATTGTGTATACATATCTACATTCTACCACCAAAACCAAAAAAAAAACACAAACACATTTGCTTTTTGACATTTCAGTCGTCGTTTTCCAACAACAAAATGCATGTAGAATTTCGTTGTTGCAGAATTGAGGCTACCTGATGATTGTACTATGCTCAGAACGTTTTCACGTACGAACGTGTCGGCCAAAAAATGGAATTAAGTCGTTTACATTTTCGTGCGATTATTTTTTACAACTCAAACGATTTTTAGTGATAAAGCACCATCAAGGACCAGTGTTAATCGAGGTTTACTAAACTCAATCGTGGCCGTAGTTTGCTCAACGACAAATTTTGGGAAGGTACTGCAAGATCGTCATGAAAATTCTAAGAGTCACTTATTTTTTTTACGTATTTATAGCTAAAAGAAACATATGTTTGTATACCCTTGAAAGTGTAAGGGTACATATAGGTTTGTCATTCCGTGTGAAATTTCTACAATATTCATATCCGACCCCACATATTTTTTAAAAGCTTATGAATAAGGGAACTGATAAAGTATTGTCCGCCTAACCGTCTGTCTGTCTGTATGTTGAAATCAACTTTTTGAAGCCATGACTCCTGTAAGGTCTTAGAATATCAGAAATATTCGGTAGCATATTGTTATTGAAAATCAGCATAATCGTCCCATCTTTCTGAGATATAAGCAAATTACACGACTGAATTTTCCAGCCCTAGAATAATTCATAGACACAGTTGTTACTATTTATAGATATGATATGCCTCTAGAGATATTCCGGAACAAGTTTTGATAAATTAGTCATTAATCGGCAAAGTTATAGGCAAAAGTTATTTGAAAAAATATATAAATTTTTTAAATATATAAAATTTTTTCAAACTCCGTCATTCTTGTAAAAAAATTTTTAACACTTATTGAACACTATAGTATGAAGTCTGAATGAAGACAATAATAAAAAAGCTTTTTAGAATATTTTTTTGTTTCGTTATGCCATTGACTCATTTAAGCCCCACACTGTAAATGTTGGGTGAGATTAACAGATATAATACCTTATCTTTACAGTAAGCTTTGAGTATGTTTAACTTTTTGCATACATATTTTAGGTGATCGTTAAAATTATATGGTCATTTACTTTTTATTCTCTTATTGCAAGAATACAAAAAGAGCATTGCTTGATACCGTTATCTAAAATACTTGTTATTCAAATGTTATTCATAGTTCACTTTTTGCTCACATTCTTTAACCGGTAGTTCTTTTTATAAACGAAAATGCCAAAAATGTGAATTTAATAACGAATCAAAACGATAAGGTCAGTAGTAATATATCTAGAGTCATTAAAGTATTAGGTTAGGTTAGGTTGAAACGGAGGGACACTAAAAGTCCAAACCCATGACAGGTATACACTTATGCCCAGTTGTGCGCTCCATGTGGGAACCGGAATTCCCAACTTAAAACCATAATCATAATTTCCCATAAATATATATCGGACTAGTTCAAGAACTCAGTCCCCTCAATGTAATTCCTTATGGATCTCCAGTTTGAGTTCCCCAGGTATTACTTTTGAAACTACTTTTTCTGATATTAATTTTAGAAGAAAAAAAATAGAATAAACTTGTCTGAACTTGAAAAGGATCAGGTAGATGCATATTTTGGCCAACCGTTAGGACGGATAAATTTCGAGAAAATTACGTCGTGCAAAATTATTTTAAAAAAAAACGGAAACATTTGGCACTTATAAAAACTCTGTACGACCAAAAGTGCTTTATTTGCGCGATATTCGTCAGATGATGTGTACAGAATGGCTCTTACGAATAAGAAATTGGATTTATAACTCTAAAAGTACCGTTTCGTATCCCATATGATTCGGGCTAAATTAAAAAAGGTTAATGATTATTTAAGTAAGTCATAAGGAAATCGGTTAGAGTTTCAGAAAGAACACATGTAATAAAATTGGCATCAGGCACAATCAGATCGAAAAAAAATTTATTCTGGATGGTCCAGAGGATTTCAGAGACTACTAATGAGATCTGAGAAAGAAACTCGTGAAATTTTCAAAGAAAAATTCTGGTGGTGGTTCCCTAACGGTTTCGAGGTGCATTTAGAATGTGTGAAGCCTTAAATTTAGCTTTCTTTTTAACAACAATAAATAGTCTAGAGTACTAGCAAGTGCTCTCAAATCAATTTACTTACATCAAGCCAGTTCTGTGATCCATCTTAGCTGGCTTTTACAGAAGTCATGTAGTGGGTATTACTTGTGCGCCAAGTTAATGCGGCAACCATGTAAACAAAAATCATGTGCGCCAAGTTTATGCGCAAACCCGTTATCACAATCCAGTAGAAAAGCTGAAAGTTAGAGTTTTGAGCGCTTGGCGGGAAATAAGATTGAAAACTATTTTAAATTTATTAAATCATATGCCTATTTATATTCATTATTGATAAAACAATAAGTAAAAATAGCCAACATATAAATCGAATCTTGTTTTATTCTAATAATATGCACTGACCTTATTATTAAATGCACATTTTTAATATTTTTTTTTATAAAAAAAAACGAAAGGTAAACAAATACGAGCAAAAATTTTAAGTGTTAATAACATTTAAAAAACAAGAATTTTAGGAAAAATGATAAATTTAGGCCTTTTTAGGCTTAATTTTGTTTATCCATAAGCCTTTTTTTAAGCCATTTTATGCTATTTTTAGGGCAATTTTTTAGATATTTTATAAAATTTAAAGAAGAAAGAATAGATAATAAAAAACATAGTCACGCAATAGCAACAGGAGACATCATTGTGTATGTCTTTAGCAATTCATAGTGAAATTTCTACAATAAATCATTTAGGAGAAGTCCTCCATTAAAACCGCATAGAACCAAATGCTCGAAATATAATCTCTAAAATAAAATTCATAATCATATTTCAAATAATTTTCTTCTTGTTGGGTTACTCGCTCACCCAGATAACCGCTTTGGTTAAATATGAATTAAAATTAACTGAAAATTCTAACTTTGACTAAAAGCTTGTATTTAATTGAAGTTATTTTTTGTATGGAATTCAGCCATTTTAGTCACCAAGAATTAGCAACACTGATTTTAGGTAACGGTGACAATAAGTGCTCTTTGTATTTTTACAATAAATGATCATTGACGTGCACTGTAGATGTATATAAATATATATTCGATGCTCGCAGGTAGAAAAGCACTAACTCGTTTTTTTATTGAGTTTTCAGTGATTCCAATACATTTCATACTAGATAATAAACCTCGACACAAAAATTTTTCGCAATAGTATCAAAAATAACAGTTTTACAAGTAATTTAACAAATTTACAAATTTTACATTATGATAATACAGTTGCTGTTACATTTTTACATTCTCCTGTAAACTTAAAGTTATTTGATTTAGTTTTTTCTTTACCTGTGACTAACGATATATACTTTGTTTGGTAAAATTTTAAATATAATTAAATCAATTACACTTTTAATTTATTTAGAAATCTCAAAAAATATGTAATAATAATAATAATAGGAAAAAACAAAAAATATAAAATTAAAATAAAGTTTAAATATAAATCTGAAACGCTTGAAGTATAATAAAAAATTATAATAAATGTATATTATTTAGGAGTTGTAAAACTGTTAGGAGATAAATATTGAAACATATAAACGCTATTATGTGTTAATTTGGTTTTGCATTTCCACTACAGCTTGTTTTTATATTATTTTCTCTTTTTTTTTTGTTTGAAATTATAAAAACAAACACTAGAAAACAATAGTGTGAATAAATAATTTTCAAGGTTGTTGAACAAAAAACAATTGCAGTAAATTTATTAAAAAAAAAATTAAATCATTTAAATTTAATTTAAAACAAGTAAGTGTGCTATATTCGGCCGTGCCGAATCTGATAATACCCTTCACCATCATGTACATAGGTATAGTAAATGTAGTTTTTCAATGAAAGTGGGCGTTAAAGTAGGCGTGTCAATAAAGTTTCTGCTAATAAATACAACTAAGATATTTCAATATAGTCCTTTATTTTCCCAAAAACTTTGTCAATAGAGAAATTACATGAATTTAAGAAAACCCGTTATATGGGAGGTAGGCGTTATAGTGGGCGTGTCACCTAAACTTTTTGGCACAACAACTACATTGACTAGAAGGATATATGTAGTAAATTTCCTCATCATACCTCTAATTTTGTCGGTTTTATGAGCTTTAACATTTCATTAACGGTAGATAACGTGAAAAGTGGGCGTTATAGTAGGCATGTCAAAGTTATTTTTACGCATGAGTACATTTTAGATGTTTCAATATAGCCTTTTATTATTCCAAAATCTTTATTAATAGAGAAATTATATGAATTTTAGGTAAAGCGTTATATGGGAGGTGGGCGTAAAAGTGGGCGTGGCACCTTAATTTTTTTGTACAATAATGACACTGCCTAGGGGGATATACGTAGCAAATTTGATCATCATACATCAAATTTTGGCGGTTTTATGAGCTTTGAAATTTCATTAACGGTAGATAACGTGAAAAGTGGGCGTTATAGTAGGCGTGTCAAAGTTATTTTTGCGAATGTGTACATTTTAGATGTTTCAATATAGCCTTTTATTATTCCAAAATCTTTTTTCATAGAGAAATTATATGAATTTTAGGTAAAACGTTATATGGGAGGTGGGCGTAAAAGTGGGCGTGGCATCTTAATTTTTCGGCACAATAATGACATTGCCTAGGGGGATATACGTAGCAAATTTGATCATCATACCTCTAATTTCGGCGGTTTTATGAGCTTTTAAATTTCATTAACGGTATATAACGTGAAAAGTGGGCGTTATAGTAGGCGTGTCAAAGTTATTTCTGCGAATGAGTACATTTTAGATGTTTCAATATAGCCCTGTATTATTCCAAAATCTTTATTAATATAGAAATTATATGAATTTTAGGTAAAACGTTATATGGGAGGTGGGCGTAAAAGTGGGCGTGGCACATTGATTTTCCGTTAAAAAAAAGCCTCTCACCAAAAAGCAAAGTGTGCAAAATTTCAGAGTCGTACATCCAATTTTGTTGCTTTTATGACGTTTTTGTTTTTAAATATACCGAAAAATACACTGTGCGGTATAAATTTTCGTACATTTTGATCGATAACTCCTTTTCTAATGATTAGATTTAGGTAATTTTTGGTGAGAAATATTGTTTTGACTCGAGAAATATATATTCGAAGTTTCATGACTCTACGTTAATCCGTTTGGACACAATACCTTTTTATTCGATGTTCGTAGGACACGGTTTTTTCGACCTACTCTTGCATTCCGAGCTATAACTCACTTCCTAATATTCCGATATAGCCCATTTTCAATACCAAACAAACCTTGTCTATAAGAAAGATTCTGGCAAAATTTGAGCCTCCTAGCTTTTTCGGTGCGACCTCTATCGTGCTTTCAACAGACGGACAGACGGACGGACATAGCTAGATCGTCATCAAATCAAACCCTGATTCAGAATATATATACTTTATGGGGTCTAAAATGGATATTTCGATGTGTTACAAACGGAATGACAAAATGAATATACCCCCACCATTTTTTTGGTGGCGGGTATAAAAAAGCTTTATTTATACAATTCAATAAAAGAATTATTATTGGCCAATGTATGTATACGATAACATTATTTAAATTAATAATATCAATAAAATTAATTATAATATTAACAATATCAATAATATTTATAACAATAGTAATTATAACAATAATGAATAACATTAATTAATGATAATAATACAAGTAGTAAGAGTACTTAGCTTATTCAGGGCTTAGATACTGTTGTTTGCAGTTTGTTGATGTTGCTGGCGATGGGTTGTTGCTGGTAAGGTTGTAGCTGCTGGTAGCAGCGGTTCCGCAGGTAAACTTGTAGCTGCTGGTAAAAGCGGTGTTGCTTGCTGGTGATGTGTTGTTGCTAGTCGGGACATTTTATTATAAAATTGGTCTATTTTGTTGTATAATGTTGGTTAAAATTTAAAATATATCTTTTGGACATGTCTTCTGCCATTTTAAATATTATTATTCACAAAGCAAAAAAACAAATTCAAACCAGTTGAAATTTAATCCTTCACTTTTTACACACAGATTAATAAATCACTGTCTATTTCTCTAATAGTGATTTTCGTATTATTTTCTTAATTTGCTGTTGTGTGCGTGTATTTTAAAATTCTTCGATTTTTCTAAAAATGACTATTTCACAATGTTATTTTTTTGATGTGGTACAAGTTTAAATAAAATAAAATATTGTTAGATTGTCAAAAATCAAGGAATGTTTGAAACAAATTAAAAGTTTTGAAGTAAATAAGCAGAAGTATTTTAATAGACCTTGATTTTATTGTACGCGTGGTTTTTTTTCTGGATTATTGTAGAGGCGAAAAATATTGTTTTTTTTTGTAAAACTATTTTTTTTTTGTATAAAAAAAAATGTGAGAAAACTTTCCGGGTTTAATTTGATGTCATTAATTATTTTTTTATTTATTAAATTTACAAAAAGTCAAAATTTGTTTTATTTCAAATGTGTACAAATTTTCAAGGATTCACAATGATGATCACCGGACGTAACAAAACAACTTGTTTTATATTCGACCGTTCCTTTTCACTTCTTGAAACCAACTCCTTTTCTTCACTTCATAAAACCAACTGACTTCACTTTTCAAATTCTTAAAACCAATTTTTTAATCCTTTTCTAATCTGACTTTTATTTTCTCCTTTCCTTTCCTTTTTCAACTGCGAAGTTGCAAGTAGGTGATCTTGCCTACTGAGCCCTTAGACCAATTATGCAAAATCAGCAAATCGCTGAAATGCATCACTTGCAGAATCTTTTCTCTTTTCCATTCCTATGTCTACAAAACCGGTTTGAAATGTGTCGTACTGCTATTGGTCAAACAATCTAACGGTAAACTGAGGTGATGTCATTCGTAACAGGAGACGTAAAGACATGAGAGGTAACAAAACAGTTTATTTATGATCGTTTATCGAAACTCATATATAAAAAAATTTTTTGCCAACCGTAACAATTGCATAAATATGAGTATGTACATGCTCATATGTGTAATTTTGAATGGCATAGAAGCTTTTCAAGAAGAAAAAATGAATAAAAAAAAAATCCGTAACAATAAGTGTAATCATTATAAAAATTATGAGATATCACATTTAAAAATTAAATCCGAAGTTTGCAGCTGTGAACTTTTGACAATACAACTTTCTTTGAATTTTCAAGTGTTTCAGGAGAGTAAAAAACAAACAAGTAATCAAAAGACATAAATTTAAGATGACCCTTTCGATGAGATATCTCTTATTCTATAACTCGTAAAATACGCGTGTACTGTGGGCTTCTGTCGATCAAATTTTAATGAATTTAAAAAAAAAATTTAGAGAGACACAATACCAAAAGGAGTTTAGGTTAGGTTAGGTTAGGTTAGGTTGAAAAGGAGGCGTATAAAAGCCCAAGCCCATGACAGGTATGCACTTATTCCCAGTTGGCATGTTGTGCGCTCCATATGGAAAACGGAATTCCCAAACAAAAACCATAAACATTATTTCCCATAATTAAATATCGGACTAGTTCAAGAACTCAGTCCCCTCAATGTAATTCCTTATGGATCTCCAGTTTGAGTTCCCCAGGTACTCCGAATTCGGCATAGTATCCACTGTAAAATTTTCGCGCCTAATATGCCCAAACGCAGGACAATGACAGAGGTAGTGTACCAGAGTCTCATCCTCTTCCTCACAAGCTCTACATCTTGTCTCCTCAGATAATCTCATGCGAGCTAAATGAGTTCTCAACTCCGTATGACCTGTAATTACACCGGTTAATTTCCTAAGTGTAGGTCTACTTAGTCTCCGAATCTCCTTTGATTTCCCAAGATTTGGGTCACCCCAAAAGGAGTTTAAGAAGAAATTAATATTGTTTGTACTTTTTTTTTAATTACTGAGATATCCTAAAATATTATACTTATAAAGACGCCGCCAATTAGTGCAAACAAAGCGCATTAACAATTTTATTTTATGATTAAGAAAAAATTAAATCGTCTATTTCGCCTTAAATTCTTAAGTTCTGTCAAAAGGCCAGCTAGGATTGAGTAGTCTAAACTCAGCGCAGTGTTTTCTAAAAATCACTTAAAACGCTGAAAGAAATTTAACTAATAGTTACGGTCAAAACTTAAACGAAGTAGTTTTTAAAAATAAATGTCAAGATTGAATAATTTTAAAAACAATTTAGAAAATTTAGAGTAAACCAGTTCCTACAAATCAGATTTTTTTAATTTTTCAACACTCATTTTTCTACAAATCAATAATAGCTTGTTGGCCACAATTAGTGGGCTTGTTGTACATTTTCCATAAATAAAAAAAAAATTAAACTCAGCTATACTTCTTTACAATTTTATGTTACAACATGT
Source organism: Phyto melanocephala (assembly GCA_941918925.1). Classification (NCBI taxonomy): domain Eukaryota; kingdom Metazoa; phylum Arthropoda; class Insecta; order Diptera; family Rhinophoridae; genus Phyto; species Phyto melanocephala. The sequence continues at coordinate 178,900,364 of OW799233.1, read as the reverse complement.
TACCATGACCTTCACCATCTTAAATATTAATGATTTAGTTCCTTCACAACACTGGTTTGAAAGTCTCAACAAATTGTTGTTGTTATTTGGGATGCTGCATAATGGTGACACCATATTGAGTACTTAAGTTAAGAAAATACAATCCAAAATTAAAAGAAAAAATATAAGAAAAACAACAACTACAACGAAAAGTACCACACTTGCAGTACATATACATTACAAGTATTATTCAGTTAAAATAAAAACAAGTAAGAGCGCACAACGTGTAGTCATGCAATAACAGTAGTTTGTATCACCATTCATCTCATATGAAATACGTACATACATATAAAAAATATACATATATAAAAAACATCCCATTGTAAAATTATAAATTTACGTATGTATGTTAGAAAAAAATAAAAAAAAAAAATTTAAAAAAAAAATTTAAAAAAAAAATTTAAAAAAAAAATTTAAAAAAAAAATTTAAAAAAAAAATTTAAAAAAAAAATTAAAAAAAAAATGTTTTTAAAAATAATTAAAATATATATAATTAATGTAAAACAAAAAAAAAAAATAAAAAAAAAATTAAAAAAAAAAAAATTAAAAAAAAAATAATAAAAATATAAATAATATATTAAATAAAAAATAAAAAAATATAAAAAAAAAATTAAAAAAAAAATTTTTAATATATAAAAAAAATTTTTTTTTGGCTCAGCTGGGATTCGATGCCACGTTTTCTCTAACCAGTATACACGTTTGTATGTATGTTGTTGTTGTAATGTTGGTTTTGTGAAAAAAAAACCGAGGTGGTCGTGGTTTTTTGCTCATATCTCAGTTATTTATGTACCGATTTTTCTGAATTTCAATAGCGATCTACTCCCGAATATTTCCAACATTTTAATACCTCATGCGGGTCCGGGCGATGTCGGGGGGCTTCAAAAAGTTGATTTCAACATACACACGGACAGACGGACAGACGGACAGGGCTTAATCGACTTCCCTATTCATAAGCTTTCAGAAAATATATACTTTATGGGGTCGGAAATGAAAATTGTAGAAATTTCACACGGAATGACAAACCTATATATACCCTTTTACACTGTGTGAAGGGTATAAAAATGAAAACAATATAAGAAAACTCAAAGAATGCCATTTCTATGAAACAATTTAAATCCTATGCCATGGAAATCTATTTTATCATTTTTCAAATAACTATTTGCTGCTGAACATGAAATTAAGATTTATATTTATTATACAAAATGTTTAAAGTAATTAGAGCAAAAAAATAGAAACAAAAGCACAAATGTATTTTACACATTTAACTCGTTTAAGTTGCTGTTTCAGACGTTTTTTTTTCTGTTTTATCTTTATAACGATTTTTATAGAAATCAATGTTTAACCTTAAATTTTTTAGAATAAAATTGTGACTGCACTTTGGTTTTTGTATGTTTTTTTTTTTATTATTAACAGAATAGTAACAATGATCAAATGTAAGTAATAACAAATGAAATGTGTTTTTCAACAAAAATGTTTTATTTGATCGATAACAGAGTAGACGAGAATTTATACTCGAACTAAAGAAAAAATGAAGGCAAACTTTGCCAATGTAAGAAGTTCATTCGAATTTGAAACTGGTAAGAAAAAAAATTACACAATTGTTTATATATTTTCACTTTTGTTTAAAGATGAGTTATTTTAAAATAACATACCTCCGTAAAAAAACTTAATTACTTACGTGAAAAGTAAAGATTGAGTCATTTAAGAAAACAGACCATCAATTAAAACTTGACTAACTTTTAATTTGACCCAAAATTACTTTCAAACGCAAGGCTTAATTACAAATAAAATATAATTTTTATGTTTTTCTACATGTTGTTTAAATACATTTAAAATTGAAAAGGTAAATAATGGCCTTTAATTTTTTTTTATTCATATACAAACATAGTTATTATTCTATTTTTTTTCCCAAATAAAAAAAAAATAAAAAGTATTTTATTGTTTTTTGTAGAATTTTTAAACATTTTTTTAATTTTTGAAAAATTTTTGGCAATACAACAGTTAGGACACCTTGTGAATTTGCCAATTAAATATAACATAATAGGAATACATTAAATACAAATCTGTATATACACATATGAATGTTTTTGTATAATTCTCACACTGGAAGCGAAGCACACTTCTCAAAACTGAATTCATTTTAATTAAAATTTTTCTTTATTATTACTTTTTTTTTTAATTTTTGTATAAATTTCAAAATTAAATTTTATTGAATACCTCTGCTTCGATAACACAAAAAAGTTACTAACTCCAAATTTAGCAACACTGCATATGATTAATCATACGCTCGCTCACTTTAAGGTAAGTAGGAAGAAAAATAAATCAATTCATTAGTAATAAAATTTAAATGCAAAATTTTGCTTAAAAGTTTTATATTAAAATGTTTATACATAATTACTTGTTTGTAATAAATCAATAAAAAAATAGAATTAATGAGAAGAAAAAAACAAGTCTAGCTTTATTTAGAAAAGACATACTTATGTATGGATGTGTATTTACATATAGATCAGAGATGGAAAATTTAGTACATTTGCATTTTCTTTTCTACAAATTAAACTAACGATTTATTCGATGTTATGTAAAACAATTAAAAAGTAGTGCTTATATTCAAGAAAACTTAAACTTGAAGATATAGATATGTACATTTAATTTTAAATTATTCAATTTTTTTCTTATATGTTAATTGTTAAGAGTGATATACCCATTTGTTTTAAATTATTTTTTTCGGACAAAATGTGTTTGTATAATTTTACTTCTATTTTTTTTTTTTTTGGAGAGAAATAATTTTGTTAGAAAACTTTGTTAAATTTGATTTAATTTATCTCTGGTCAAAGTTAAACTGAGTTGCTAAATAATATAGAGGTTGCATAGTAAAATTTTTAAGATACTAAATTGGTAAAATGTATACGTATTTCATATGGCAGCTTTGGTTTTCAAACACATTTTTCCGGCCAAAAATTTTATGTGAAACACAAAACTAATTGTGAAAAATAAATTAAATTCACTATATTGGGTGCATACTTTAAATCGCGGAATTCACAACAGATGGCGGCTAGACCAGAATATGCGGCTAAACATGAAGCCGTAATATTCCATCATGACAATACTGGCTACCTTCTAGAAACTATTTATAATAGTTTGGTTGGGAAGTTTTGCTTAATCTGCCTTATAGTCCAGACCTAGCCACGTCCGACTTCTATTTGTTTCGATAGATGTAGAATGATCTCTATGAAATACGCTTCACTTATGAAAAGGCTATCTGAAATTGGCTTGGACTGTTAGCGCGGAAAGCATATACCGTAGACTCGTGGTAACGTGAACTATTAAAAACCGAGCGTGTTCACGTTTGCGAAGTTGTTCATGTTGTCGAAGGTGTAACTCTTTTAAATTTCCAAACAAATTAGACATGTGATTTAAATCAAATTCATATATTTTTTGATATTTCGGATTGTTATGAACATATGTTTTCTTAAGAAAAAATAAGTACGTTAAATTTAATTAAAAAAGTGTGTTACTTTTTCTTCTGCATCTCCTAAAGAGCTAAAAATGTTCAGCAAGCATTTTGCTATTGTTTTCTTTTCAAGACGTTGCCAAGTTGAAATAGCCAATAACGACCATTAATACTTAAACCAATTTTCAAAAATGGCAGCCGTTATCCATTACAACTTGGTGTAATTGTAGTCCACAGAAGATTCAAAATTTCTAAAAGAGCAAAGATTTTTTGCCTTTCCAATCACAAGGAGTTTAACTTTAGAATTTTGGTAGTTTTTGTGACATTTTTCACGAAAAACTTTAGATTAGATCATGCTAAATCAGCAGCGCGCACTAAACTAAACCTGTGCAATCATTTACGGGCTTTCTCACTGTGTTCACGCTACAGAGTAGTCAGTGTAAAAAAAATTATGTTCATCTTATCCGGTGTTCACGTAAGGCAGTGTTTTTGTTACCGCGAGTCTACTGTATTGTTAAAAATATAAGAAAAGGTAATAGTTAACAATGGTCAATACTTTGAATAAATTTTTTTGTGCAAATGGAGGTGCTTACTTTTGTATGTGTAAATTCACCCTGAGGAAATATAGCAGCTCGTTATTTTTAATGTGAATGTGAAGAGAATGGTACAACTACGTCCAGTAAAGTATAATTTAACATGATAAAAAGTATAATTTCAAAAATTCATATTACATCTCTGATATATTTACATTTATGTATTTGTAATTTGTATTTCCTCTCTGACCATTTTTAATATGCACAAAAGCAACAATTTTAGTATTTATGGTAAGAATAACAAAAATAATAACAACATTAACGACTGCACAAATACACGTACCACCGGAAAAGGGTGTCATACTCATGAGAAATATAAACATTGTTTAATTTTGATTGCCCTTTCTTTGTTTCTCACATGGAGATGGTTGCTGCTGTTGTTGTTCGTTATACATACATACATACATACATGCATACATACATACATATGTATATTGATACTATTTTTAAAGCACAGAACATACCTTTGAAATAGAATAAAAAATATAAAAAAATCAAATAGACAGCAGCAAGTAAATCAACATTAAAATTGTCAGTATGTCTGTCCATTGAGCAAATCAACATATTAAAGCTGTCAATTTGACTGTCTATCGATTTTTTATTTACAAACAACGAACAAAGAGAGGAGCAAAGCCCCCATTAAAAAAAAAGAGTGGTAAAAGATATTTTTGTAAATTCTGTATGTAAATAGGTATGTGGAATGAAGGTTCGTCTGCCTTTGATTAGATTTAACACAACCTACTGAAGCCTTTAGACCCGTCTATAAAATTGATACAGATATTTGATTGATTTAAGTAAATTGTTATTGAAAATCAGTTGAAGTGACCCGTAAACAACCAAAATAAGTATGAAAAAAAATGATGTTCTATAACAATAATTAAAATAATTTAGCGGAATTATATTGAGTTTCTATATTTGGCAGCAAATTAAAATTTCAATTTTAAATCCTCTTAAAAACTATTAAAAAAAACTAAATAAACCAAAGAAACGTAATTATAAAATAATCAATGTTAGTAACAATTGCAAAAAAAACCCAAAATGGAAAAACTGCTAACTTTATTTTATTGCCACAAAATGAATTTATACGTTATGCATGTACATACGTTATACTACATACGGAAGAATACAAATATGTATACATTTTTGACGTAGTTTGAATCTGTTTGATTTTCAATTTTCTTTTTAAAATACCGGAAATACAACAATTTTTTTTTAATTTTGTAGAATTTAGCACTTGCTAAATTAACAGAAAATGTATATCGAAAATGTCTATGTTGTTATTAAAAATATTGATATTAGAAAAAAAAACAAGTAAGAATGCTATATTCAGCCGTGCCGAATCTGATAATACCCTTTACCATCTTGTACCATTTTGTTTAGAACTCCATATTGGTTATAAACTTTTTCATAGTTTACAGTATTCTATTGGTCAAGTCCTTTCATTTGATACCAATATTGTGGGAGTTGAAGAGGCATAGCCGTAATTACTATTTTTGACCCATATAGCCGCCATTTTATTTTGGACGCCATCTTGGATTTTAACTTTTTCATTATTACCTGTATTTCATTAGCTAAGTCCTTTCGTTTGATACCAATATTGAGAGGGTTGAAGGAGGTACATTTTTAATTATTAGATTTCAACTAGATTTTTTAGTGGCGACTATCTTTGATTTAAAATTTTTTAGTGTCCTTTATTCTGCTAGTCAAGCCCTTTCTTTTGATAACCATATCGTTTTTCTCTGACCAAAAGCTAAAAACTTAAAGTTCGCTTGTAAATTTTAGGAAAAACACCGAATCATTTGTATTTTGGTGCCTATATCTCAGTTGATTTAAAACCGATTTTTCAATTTTCGAGACTGCGGCTTATATTTTGGTATATCTTGCGTTTCCAAAGATTTATTAGAAACTTTAATGACTTGACATATTAAAAAAAATAAATATTTTTCAAAATTATTTTTGCCCTATCTTTGCCCGAAAAAATAGAGGCAGTCATTTTAATTTGCTCATATCTCAGATAGTTAAGGGGCGATCGTGTTGGATTTCAATAGCGATATTTACAAAAAATTAATACCACATACAAATTTGAGTAACAGAGTAACATGTAAGGGCTTTTTAAAGCTGTATTCAATTAACACAAGGACAGGCGGACTTAAAAATATACTTTTTCGGGTCCGAAATGAATATTATAGAAATTACAAATGGAATGACAAAGCTATATAAAGCTGTATACCCTTTGGCACCACAGGTGAAGGGTATAATTAAATAGAAAAAAATTTATTGCAAAATCATCAAACAAGAAAACCTAAAGAAATTGTTAATAAATATAATTGCAACACACAAAAGCATGCACTGAATGTTTTCACTTAAAGGTTGACTTGTTTTAGATTCAAAAATTTAATCAAACAAAAAAAAAAACAAGCAAAACGTTAGAAATTGTTTCGAGAATTTAAAAATACTTGCAATTGTCAATGTATTAAATAGAATTTAATCAAATTGCAAATGTAATTGTAATAAAAATATTTAAAAATAACTTTAGCTATTCAATTTATGTGTAGATACATACATTTCTAAACTATTATCTATTCAATTTTTTTACTTTTTTGCAATTTTTTTTTTTTTTAATTTGTTTAATCAAACACCGAGCAAGCAAGCAAACAACAACAATAACAAAATCCTAACAGATTCTATCTATTGTTTTTGGCCGAATAAACTTTGCACTTTCGGTTGCTGTTTATATTTCTCTTTGTTTCTTTTTTGTTTCGCATGTTTTCCTTTTTCTATTATTTCAATTTCTAGTTGGCCAAATGCCAGTTAAGATGGATGGACATACACACACACACACATATATATATGAAGAAAAAAGAGCACGTTATTAAAATGAAACATAAGATTTTGTTGTTGTTTTATAAATTTAAAACCAACTGCACCATTTCAAATTCAAATTGAAATATTGATTTAGATTTTTATAAATATTTATGTATAAGTTTTCAATAAATATTGTTCACATATTTTAAATAAACAAAATCTTACCTTTAAATGCGTTGATTCTCTATTGAAATAATTTGTAAGGAACACACTTGATTTTTATTCTTCTTCACCACAAAAAAAAAATCTGAAAGAAATTGTAAGAGAACAAATATTTATAAATAACTGAAAGATAAGACTTTTATTATTCTTACAAGAAATAAGGGTATTCAAACTAGTTACTTAAAGATAGATATTCTAACAAACACAAAGTCAGACGTTTGAAAAATTTTAGTAAATCTCCCCCTAACTGTTTAGTTAATAATTTTTTTTTACAATTTTTATTATTTTTATGAACTTCTGTTAAGTTACTTTTTAATTATTTGCTTCAGTTACTTAGGTTAAATTGTTTTAAATAAATAGCCAGAATTGTTTTTCATTATTTTTTTTATCAACTTAGTGCGAAAAAGTACACACTTAATGTAAGTTGATAAACAAATAAATAACAAATCGTTTAAGTAATTGATAAAGATTTTAAAAATATAAAAACAATTTAATAAAAAATAGTAAAAATATAAAAAACATACATATGTACGTATACATTAATCAATAAATGTGTCTACGTATGTAGAGGGTGATTTTTTTCGTTACATGTAACAATACCAAAAATGTTGGCTTAACATACAATGAACAACGCTTGCAAATTCTTTAGTTTTGTGAGAAATATGTTTCGTAAATTACGTCCATTTTTTTGTCGTCATAATCGAAACTCTGGAACAAGCTGTTGTGACCAAATTGTTTACCAGTTCTACTTTATTCGGCATTAATCCATCTACCCGTATGCAAAAAAGGCATACCGAGGCGAATCTTGCTGATGTATCGGCCAATGTCAATGGATATCATACTTCATAATAAACGTACAAAATCGCAACGTTACAGTCAATGAACCAAAATACTGTGCGATGGTTGCCGACTTTTTTGTTTGAAATGTGATTTCAACAAGACAGTGACACATGGCACAAATCACACAGACCATTAACCTATCAAGATTCGAATTATATGAGCAATTAATCTCCATTTTGGATCAGTTCATTGGCCACAAAGATCATGCGATTTGATATCACAAGAAAATTTTTTGTGGGGATACGTACAGTCTGTCGTGTACAGGGACACGTGCCAGTCACAATTCCAAAAATGGATGACACTAATATAGATGCCATTGAAAGAATTCCAAAATTGAAGCTCATGGATTGACTACCTACGGGCTATATTCACATGAAATAATATTTAAAAAGTTAATTCATTTATCGCCATAAATAATTGTTTCAATCACTTTTGCATATACATATGTATGTTTTTTTTATTATCAATAGCCAATATGTTAAAAAATCACCCGGTATTTATGTCCATTTATACATAAGAATGTCTATTATGTAAACATAAATATTTTCAATGTTATCAAAACTCATTTTTGTAATGATAAGAATCGTTACTGTTGGACAATGGGTTTGTAAGCTATAAAAATCAATGCTGTTACAGTTATGTTCAAAACAAAGACAAAAAATAAGTAGATAATTAATGAAGTCTTAATAGGTAATTTCGTGAATAAATCACATTTTTTCTCTTATGAAATGTGTATTCTCCTGAAAGTGAAACTTGTTACAATAAAATTTAACTGGATTTTTTCCCCTTCATTTAACAGCTGTTAAAAAAGTAAAGCACAATATTTGGCTATGCCAAATGTTAATATACCCTTCACAAAAGTGAAGATACGCAACTATTAACAAATAAATATAAGTTCTTTGTGAATAAGGTTTACACTTGCTGAATCTTTGCCAATGTTGTTTAATGGCATGTCATCATGTTGGTACATACTTTCTTGTTGTGTGAGATCATGTTCGAGCAACGCACAGCAAACAAACTTCGCATTACATACATTCGTACACATGAATAAGCATTAAAAACTATTACAAACCTAACATTTTTCCCCTTAATGTTAATACATACACAGGGTATATCAACACCGCCAGATTTTATTGTTTTTTTTTTTTTTTTTGTAAAGCATTTTGTTGTTGCAATCTCAAAAAAAGGGCAGAGGCATATGTGTTCTTTTTTTAATTTCTCAATCGCTAATAGGTCGACAATGCTGATTTTCAATACCAAACTTTTTGAAAGTATTTCCGATAAATTGATACTACATATAAGTTCGTAGGATATATGATGGTTTCAAAAATTATATTTCAACGCTTACACGGATGGAAAAAGTTTCAGAATATACATATTTACTTTATGGTATCGCAAATAAATACCAATTTGGTATTGAATACACTTTCGTGTAAAGGGTATAAAAATAAACACAAAAAAGCACATTGAATGCAAAAAGAAAAATACGCCAGTAATTTTTTTGAGATATGTAATTACAATTGTTATTTTAGCAAAAGAGAAAATATTTCAGGGGCAAATATTTACGTTAGGTGTGATTATGAATATCCCGTGTTTGTTTTTTTGTTGTTTGCAGTTGTTCCCTTTTTTGTTTGGTACAAATAAAACACTTTTTATTTTAATTTTGACTCTAATTTTTATTTGTTTTTAGGTTTATTTTATTTTCACTTAATTTTAGAATGTTTATATAAAATACTAACTGATCCGGCAAACGTTGTTTTGCCACATAATTTATTTCTAGGAAATATTTTTTGGTTCAATAAAAAAAACTAACTTACTCTGAGTACATTAAAAAAAACGGTACGAAGTCGTAACGTTGTTAAAGTGAGGCATAATTTGTCCCTTAGGGTGAGTCACCGTAAATATTTAGGAGTATAAAAAATAGATGTTGACCGATTCTCAAACATTTATTTCTGCGTTGGCTGGACTATAAATTGTTCACAATTTGAAAAAAAAAATACTAAAAAATATATCGATGCAATTACATAATTAAAAAAAGTGGGCGTTAAAGTAGGCGTGGTAAAAAAATTATCCTATTAATCATACCAGAGTCTTAGTTATATTATGTGAAAATTTCAAGATCAGTCCAGCAGTCTGTCCTACCTGAAAACTTTTTTTTTGTTCGGCGATCAAAACTAATGTGCTTTATTGGTGCATGGAAGAATTAAAAGGTTTAAAAGAAAAATATTTGCAAGAAATCGGTAGAAATATCTACAGTGGCGGACAAAATTACGTGACATTTGTGAGCACGTAGATTTTTCGATCCCTTTATTAAACAATTGTTCAAAACAGTGTAAGCTATTAATTATATTAATATATTCATCATTGGCATTTTGGAAAGAAGGGAAAATATTTCGAGGGAAAAAAATGTTCACGATAAATATTAAGAATTGTTTTATCTATATATATAAAAGTGAAACTCTGTGTGTGTGTGTTAGCTATAGACTCCGAAACTGTAAAACCGATCGGGCTCAAACTTTGGTAAGTTGTTGTACACGTACCAGGGGGTGTTTATGGGTGGAAAAAAGTGTGCGGGGCCACGCCCATAAAAATTAGTTATCATTTTCAGCTACTTGCACTTGACCGATTTTTCTGAAACCTTGCACACATATCGAGCTGTCATGACTAAATAATTTCGTGATACGAAAAGTGGGCGGGGCCACGCCCCTAAAAGTTTTAATTTTGAGGTACTTGCACTACACCGATTTTTATGAAGCTTTGCACACATACTAAGCTGTCACAACCATATAGTTTCGTGATTAGAAAAGTGGGCAGGGCCACGCCCATAAAAAAAGGTTATAATTTTGAGGTACTTGCACCAGACCAATTTCTCTGAAACTTTGCACACATATCGAGCTGTCATGACTAAATAATTTCGTGATTATAAAAGTGGGCAGTGCCACGCCCATAAAAAAAAGGTATTATTTTGAGGTACTTGCACTGGACCGATTATTCTGAAACTTTGCACACATATTGAGCTGTTATGACTTTACAATTTCGTGATTAGAAAAGTGGGCAGGGCCACGCCCATAAAAACAATTATAATTTTGAGGTACTTGCACTGGTCCGATTCTTCTGAAACTTTGCACACATATTGAGCTGTTACGACTTTACAATTTTGTGATTAGAAAAGTGGGCAATGCCACGCCCATACAAAATTGTAATTTTTAGGTTTTTGCACTTGATATTCAATTAAAATTCAGAATGCATTTTGATTCATTAAGGGGCGTAGCAACGCTAGTTTACATATATTTATCACATGTTTTCTTTAATAGTGTGAGGATTTCAAAATTAATGGTGCGATCAAGTAATAAAAATCGAATAAAACTTTACTTGTAAGAATAAAAACATATTAAGTAATAAAGGTTGTCCCATAATCTATGTAAAATATGAATTAAATAGACTACAGTCAAGTTTATAACCAACACCAACATAAGCGAGAAAATGTACATGTATAAGTTTGTATGTATGTAATATTAAAAGGAGACGGTATGTACAATGAAAGTAAAACTATTTATTTTTCGCATTACTTTATACAAATTCTAAAATTCATATTTACTCCTTTCTACATACAAAGCACAAACACATACATATACAGCCAGAAACTACAAGGATTTTTGTTAAAATTTACTTGTTTATATGAAAGTTTTCGTTTAGTATAAAACTTTCCTGCCACTGGCTTATTGTAAACGTGTACTAGAAAGTGTGAGTGCAGAATGATATCATGAAAATGTGACTCGTTTTTAAAATTGTTTGCTTCTTACTTGTGCGTTTATTTGTGTTAGAATGATACCATAAAAACGACAAGAAGGCGTCAAAAAGTCCAAAGGATTTTTCACGCGATTTCCATTTCTCTTTTTACACTCTTCGTTTTGTTATTGCTTTGTATATTTCTAGTCAGTATAGTTAGCACATTTACAAGATTATCATACTAGGCCAACATTAAATTTATAATCCAATACATACACGACATTACAACTATAACTACAAAAATACAACATGCATACATATGTGCTTATGTAAGTACATATAAATATAACAGCATCGCGTATTTGTGTCACTTAGAAATTTTTTTTTATTTAACATGTGAACGCATCTTTTTCGTATGATGTTAACAACAAGTCATCATACATTTTATCTTTATTCGTATATGAACATTATGTAGTTACATAGTAAAATTTAAGCTGCATGTGTGAGTATGTCTGAATTAATAAAAAAAAATATTTATAGGTCATTTATATTAAAACAATGTTTAAATATGTACGTATGTATGTTTTATTAAAAACATAAAAACAAAATTTATGTTTTAAGGTGATCTCCAGCAGCTGAAATATTTGTTAGTTGAAAAAAAAAAACATTTTGTAGAATGTTATTTCATAAATTTATTTTGTAGTGGATTCTTCAGTTTCCTACAATCGACTAAAAATTATGGTCTTTGTAGAAATAAAAAATAAAAAAAAACACCACATTCTTTCTAATTAGATCATAAAATGGATTAGCTAATTACGAATCAAAAAATGTTAATTATTAGACGAAAAACAAATCTTTCTACAGTACGAAAAATTCAATACACATTAGAGCAATCAAAACTAAATTGTTTTTTTAAAGGCCGAGTACATAAATAACATGAAGAGAAATATTTTTAATGTCCATAAATCAAATGTATAAAATTCTTGTCTCCTCCGAAACGGCTTGACCGATTCTTATGAAATTTGATGTGTATACATATTTAGCAGGTTTGGGAAGAGGACGTAAACAATTTTTCATACTCCTAAATAATAATGGTGGTCCACCACACAATTTTTTATATAAAAAATTTAATATTTGTTTGTCCTCTATGCGTGCCTAAACCATTGATCAAAATGTTATGAAACTTAGTTAAAGCCTTCTGAGGACGCTCTAGACGGTTTAAATGAATACAGAGGGTGGCAGTGCTACGTCCATATAAAATATATTTCCTTTTACTTACTACGTAAAAATAACCGATTTGAATGAAAATTTGCAACACAGTGCCACACCTATAAAGATAAAATTTATTTTTAAACTACAATTTCTACTACCATTCCAAAATATTTTCATACATTTATAACTTCTTTGAATATCGGTAGAAACCGATTTGCAGTGGCAACTAGAAGCTGCCAATTTTTTTTTTTTTTTTTTTTCTTCAATAGTGATTTTATTAGCAATCTACTAAAAAGAACATGTTGGAGTAATTTTGGTTTAAGAATTGTAACAATTGACGTCATTTAATGTTTAAAACAAATTATATAATAATTAACTTAAAATATTTAATTATTTTATTTTGTATTCACATAACTTTACCTTTGTTTTCAGGAGCAATAACAAATTCATATTAATTTCTAATCAAAAACGATTTCGATTTATAGAACTTAATTGGTTGCAATCACTTCTTTTTAATTTCTATTATTTATTAATGAATAATTTAACGTTCGTTTGTATGACGATGATATTTTTTAAAAATTAACACATGATCATCAATGACACACCAATCAGGCGTGTTACCTCCATTAAGAACTATATATCATTATTAGTATAACTCATGGATTTATTTTTTTTAGCGTAAATCTACTAAAACAACATGTCTGCAACAGTATTTAATGCCTTTAAATTGAGGTACGACATTGTTAGTAATCATGTTACCGTATTTTTTTGTGATGTTCCCATCATATTTTAAAACACATAAACCAATGATTTTATCGGTGCATATAACTTCCAAACAGGCAAATATTCAAGGTGCTTTGGACTCATCACTTTAAACTTATTATTAATTAAAATATTCTGTGGTGCACAAGGGTATATATAGCTTTGTCATTCCGTTTGTAATTTCTACAATTTTCATTTCCGACCCCATAAAGTATATATTTTTTGAAAGCTTTTAAATAGAGGAGTCGATTAAGCTCTGACCGTCTGTCCATCTGTCCGTGTGTTGGTTGAAATCAACTTTTAGAAGCAACTATATGTTTCTCAGATCTGTGCATGGTATCAATCTCTTGAAAATATCCGGGAATGAATCGCTATTGAAATTCAGCACAATCGCCCCATACCTTTCTGAGATATGAGCAAAAAACCACGACCACCTCGTTTTTTCCACAATTACAACAACAACATATATATATACTGGTTAGAGTAAACGTGGCATCGAATCCCAGCTGAGACAAAAAAAAATTATTTTATATATTACTAGCTGACTCGACGAACTTCGTAACGCCCTATAATCAACTTCATTCTGCGTTTCACGTTGCTCATTAGTTTGACTTGCTCTTGTATTTCTCTGACTTGCATCATTACGGGTTCTGCGACTTAAGTTTGTACGTATAATTGCCGTCATTTTAAAAAACAAAATTCAACTGAAAATAAAAAAAACTATAGTACCTATTCTTTTTTACAGGTATCAAAATGGTCTATCAAACCATGGTTGAATGGTTGAACAAACACTTCAGAAAAAAAAACACTCAGTACAAATTATCCTGTAGAAACCAATGTGAAAAGAACACTAAGAAATAGTAAATGAATTATGTAGGAATTTTGTTATTTTAATTTCGACCACAGACCAACTCCAACCGATATATTTGCAAAGAGCATGTAAACTACGTTTCTTTGTTTTAATGTCAACTATAAATATTACTGCCAGTGACACATTATTATTATTATTATTATTTTCTTACATAAGAACCTTCTCCTAATAATAACAAATATGTACAACAAAAAAAGAATTAGTGAAATCGGTCCAGCCATTCACGCGTGATGCCGTGACCAAGGGAAAAAGGGATTCATTTTTATATATAGATTTAGGCCCGTATACATAAAAAATATTTTAGGTTTATTGAAGGCTTATTTGACAAATTTCTCTACAACATCTGTCAAATAAGCCTTTAATAAACCTAAAATATTTTTTATGAATACGGCCCTTATATTTTTATTGTTTTTTAATTTTTAAAAAAATTTTTTTTTTTAATTTTTTAAAAATTTTTTTTTTTTTAATTTTTTTGTTTTTTGTACATTTTTTTATTTTTTTTTTATTTTTTTTTTTTTTAAAACACAAATTCAATTTAAAATTCTGCAATGGGATGTTTTGTACATGTTTGTACGTGTAAGTTCATATTAAAATTGCTAACAAAAAATGATCTCCTAAATAAAATTATTTTATTAAGTTGCACGACTACCTAGTTTATTGTTACTTGCGCAACAATATTTATTAACTTTTGTAAAATTTTCTTTCTTTTTTAACTTACAAGAACATGGATTTTATATTAAAAAGTAGTTTGAAAAGAAAATGTTTAACCATTTTAGCACTTCTATGACTGATCCCATAACGTCTTCGCCTGCTTTGAATTATTTCTAATTCAAATTGTATATTATACAAAAAAAAAGAAGGTAAAATAAATTATTTAGGGCCATATAACTGATATCTTTAGCTTAATATGGTTCGTCACATATTGCTCTAGACGATAAGATAGAAACAAAATAAAGCGAATTTTATATAAAACCCCAAAAAAAACTATTGAAATATATGTATGTATATTACATTCACTTGCAGATGTACATACATAATACACATTCATATACATTGTATACGTATCTATGATGTGTAAAATTATAAACAAAAAAGTTCAATGTTTGTAACAAAAAAAAAATTTCAATAATGTAAAAGAAAAACTTTGAAAAAATTTCATTTTACAGCCACAAACAAGAGTACAAAGACAAATATAAATATAAAAACAAAAATGCTTTAATGCCAACGAAAGTTATGTATGTATGTTTGTATTAAAAATCTTGTTGTTGTAGTCGCTATAGTTAGCACTTTTTTGTACAAGTTTTAGTTTTTAATTATTGCTGCCATCAAGCCAGTCAGCTGGTTGTGTGTTGAATAAATATGCTGACAAAAATATTTGTTGTTTTAAAATATTGAAAATTATGTATGTACTTGGATAAGCAAACCATTCAGCCTTAGTTTCACAAAGCAATTACATGCCTCACTGTGTTATTAATAGTTGCGTTGAATAAATAAATTTATGAATTTATTGCAAGACCAATGAGTGAAAACATTTTCTTAAATTCTTACTATTTGTGACTAGAATATTTTATTTAATATTATATTTTTATAATATACATACATACATACATACATACATACATACATACATACATATGTACTTATTATGTATAACCAAAGGTAAAAAGTCAGGCCTGTCACAGAATTAAATTAAATTTAGAAATAGAATATACCTAGGTACTTACATACTTCTAATTTTGTTTATTTTATTATTATAAATCTTTATTCGTATAAATACTTTAATAACATAATATTCAAAAAAAAAAAAAATGGCAAAAAGATTTAATTAAAATCTTTAAAAAAAAAAAAACACAAAAGGGTCGATTAAGCATACAAAATGCAAGACCTATGTACCTACATAAAAATGTTCAGAATAGGTTCTTCGTAAATATTTGATTTAACCACATGCCGGTTTGGGATAAATACCAAATTTAACCTCTTAACTTTTATTAATTTTTTTTTCTCTTGTATATTACATACATATATTTACTTCATTTGTCTATATGTACATATGTACATATATGTATAGATATTATTATTTCATTGCATAATTATAACATTTATAGGTATTAATCATATATGGCTCACAAGGGCTTGATTAATTGTTGAATAAATAAATAAAATTAAATTAAAATTTTTTTATTTATCTCTTATAATTGAAATTTCTTACCTGTTTTTAGACTGCTACCAAAAATAGTAAAAAGTTAGTGGTTTTCTTATTATGTATTTCACTTTCATTCAGTTTACACACAATTTTATTTAAATAATTCTATTTTTAATGTTGAAAAAGCTCAAAAAAGAAAAGAACTAAATGAGAAGAATAAACTAAATTTTAATCGATTTGTTAAATACAAAATACGCACATACGAGCATTTACGAGTTTGCAAAAAAAAAACAATTTGCACTAGATGCCGGTTTATTTTACGATACGAATAGTTCACGGACAATGTTTTGTAAGCGGATTTGCATGTGTGGGTCTGTTAGCAGAAAACAAATATGTACCCATGTAAATAAAAAAATACAGTGAACTCACGATAATGTAATCATAGACAAATGCATTTTATAGAATTTGTTTTATTTTGGAATGAAAAATTTGTAATGCAAAAATTAACTACTTTATCAAACACACACACATAATTTATTTCAAACACATAAAATTATTGAATATTCATTTAAATTCGGAGTAGGTACATGTTTATATTTATAAAAAAGCACATCTTCTATTTTTCTACAGAACTCTTAAAAATTAGTTAGATCATTTTTTTATGTATTTCCTTTTTGATCCCGAAACCCGTTTCTCGACATCTTCTATACCTACATCATCTACTCTGAAACTTTATGTAAACCTTCCTTCAGCAAGTTAAAAAAAAAGTACCTATATTAAACTTATTTGTGTGAAGAGAAATTTTGAATATATAATTCCAGACACAAATCTGAAAATTTAACAGAGCTGTGCTAACTACTACGTTCGATATGTCAAAAATTGTATGTGTGTTCAGAAAGTGTGATAGTGTGGAC
Organism: Phyto melanocephala; assembly: GCA_941918925.1. Lineage (NCBI taxonomy): Eukaryota > Metazoa > Arthropoda > Insecta > Diptera > Rhinophoridae > Phyto > Phyto melanocephala. The sequence goes on along the minus strand of OW799233.1, from coordinate 178,882,783 downwards.
ACAAAGTGCACATGTGTGACAGATTTTTTGACAGGTGTGTCCGATTTGATAATCTTTTGGAAATTTTCATAAAATAATAGTTTCTGTGCGATCAGAGTTGCTTTTTCTGAGCAAGTATGACAGTGTGGCATCCAATAACACATTTTGTTGCGATTTTTTCATGTAGGACAGAAAACTATCAGATTTTTATTTGACATAATCGCACGACTTTGTAGGATAGTCAGTCATGGCCTTAAGTAAAACCAATGTAATCACTAAAAAAATTTTTTTTTTAAATAAAGTTTTTTACCCTAGGTATACCTACCTAGTAAACAAAAAAATCATAATTTTTAGAATTGTTTTCTAAATAAAAAAAAAATTAAAAATAAATAAAATTATTTATCACAATATACCTACCTACCTACCTACCTACCAACATATGTATACTTTAAAAAAAAAAAAGAAAAATGTACCTATTCTGTATTTCGAGTAGAATTAGATTGTTTAGAATAGTTGTTAATAACAATATCAAATCCGAAGAATGTAATACCTATACAGGTATATTGTGCTTTTTATACCAAATACCTACTAATCCTCTATGTGGAGCTTGCAGGCAAAACCCTTATATCATACCCTTATATATATTTTATATGAGAAAATAATATTTTCTCATATAAAAATTCTTTGAGTACACCAATACCAATATAAAGTAGATAAACTCTCTAAAATTTTTTTATTTATTAAATAATTTTTGTTGTTACATTTTTCCACTTCTTTCTAACATTGCAACGAAGGGCCAATGTGCACGCCACTCAATTTATTAAGCTCTAATGCACATACATACATAGGTGTTAAGGCTGTGGCACAATGAATCCGTCGTCCGTCAAACTTCAACTTTTTCAACTGACATCAACGTATTGACGGAGAGGGGTTGGCACAATCAGTACTTTGTGTGGACTGAACTGAAGTCAAGTTAAATTGTCGACTGCTGCGACTAACCAAAAACCAACAGCGGCGGCTGAAGGCCGATAATACTTATATATATTTTATAATGTGACAACACTAATATGAAAACATGTAGGTATTTTAACTTACTTGTCAGTTGAAAAAGTTGAAGTTTGACGGACGACGGATTCATTGTGTCACAGCCTTTAAGCAATAAAAAACATTGTTAAATTTTTAACTTTTTCGAATGTTGCGTACATTGGCCAACCACTGGTATTTAAAAGACGCACACAATTGGCCTTATATCCTGGTAAGACTTTCTTAGAACTATGACAGAAATTTTCTTTTTTTTATTTTTCTTGCAAAATTATCAAAAATTCGAAGTATTCGTTCAAACTGGTAACAATAATTTTAAACTAACAACTGTAATACAACTAAAGAGATATACCTAGGTACATAGCTAGGTATCTCCATTAAGATGATTCTTCTGGAATTATTAAAACAAGGATAAATGTATGACTAACAACACCAACCACATTTATTGGGGTTGCAAAAAAATACTTGACAGCACAAAGAACATTTTAGAAATCTTACGAGAGAACATTTAAATAACAATTATATACAAAAATTTATGTTTACCTAGTTTTATGGTTCTAAGGAAGACCCCACCCTTTTGAATAATTGTTTATAAATTAAAAACACCATATAGTAAGTAAGTGTACCCTGGTTCATACATATTATATGGATGTACATATGTAAAAACACATATGCACACACAACTAGATATAAGTATTTATATAGTTTTAAACAAAACAATTTTAGGTGTTTATTTTCAAAATGTTTAGAATTTATGGGCCGTATTCATAAAAAATATTGTAGGTTTATTAAAGGCTTATTTGACAGATGTTGTAGAAAAATTTGTCAAATAAGCCTTCAATAAACCTAAAATATTTTTTATGAATACGGCCCTATGTTTTTAAGAGATTCAGCTAAAACCTGCAAATAAAAATAACATTCCCAAAAACGAATAAAATGTCTATTCAAATTCACATAGGTAGGTAGGTATACAGACTAATAAAGAATGTTTTTACTTTATTTTTAATTTGTTTTAGCTGTAAAACAATTGCAATAGGCAAAAATAACACGAAAGCTGTAATATCAACGTGCACAATAATCACTGAATAGCAAGTTGCAACAACATAAATCCATGGAAATTTGCATTATCTTATATTTTTACAAAAAAAAAAAAAAAAAAAACACACGCATACACAATTCAAAGTAGTAACTACCACACATATACCCTTTTTGACATTTCGTTCATCTGACTTTGTTTCTGTAATTTTTATCCAATCGTTTATATAAAAACACCAACAAGAAAACAAATTCACTTCATTTCACGCTGTTATTATCATTCTTTTTATTATTTTCATTCTACCAATTTTATTATCACTTAAATCGCTTCTTTTAATTAATTAACAATTAAAATTTGTACATATATACAATATTACAAATTATTTAAATTAAATGTTGTTAAGCAAAAATATTTTTTTGTCAGTTATTGAACAAGTTTTTAGTTTTCATATTTTTTTTGTAATATTTTTTTTATACAAATAATTTAGTGGTACACAACAAAAAAAAACAGGCTTTATAAACAAAGAAACGTTACATGTAAAAATTTTCCTAAAATACTTTTTTTTATGCGTACTTGATTTTTAAAAAGAATATTACTTTTTTTAAGATAATATATTACTTTTTCAAATATTTTGTAACTTTACGTTCTGCTTTTTTAATAATAGTAATAGATGTAGAATAAAATGTTTAATTATAGCAATCAAAAAATAGTTTTTCGTATAGCGTAAACACTTTCGCTCCAACTGAAATTAACTCTCGAACTGACAGAAAATGCTGAATAAAATTCACATAGTTGTGTCACAAAAGTAGTAATAGGAATTAGTTACTTGACTTGGCAGCACCTGATTTTAGAATTAGTTTCAGATGGATTTTAGCGATTTTCCTACAGATAATTCAATTTTTTCCAAGGCGAATTCATAATGAATTGTTTCCATCCAGTTATAAAAAAATATCTATATTTTTATCAAAGCGTTTTTTTTAATTTTATTTTAAACGTTATTCTTGCTAAATTAGGCTGTTTGATTAATGCAATTATTGGATTCGTTTGCGATTACTCATTTCTTAGTAATGTAATATTACTGACATGACTATTTTTAAACATACCAATAAATATGTTAAATGTACGTACTTATTTTACTTGCATTTTATTTTTTGTATATGAGTATACATATATGTCTGTAGATGACACACAATTTTTTTTATTTAATTATGATAATATATAAAAACTTTAATGTGAAAACTTTATATTCTCCTTTTGGAAATTTTTAAAACGTTTCAAACCAACTGAAACTGCAAATTTTTTATCGTAGACAAAAAATAAACAAATAAATATTAACAAATGCAGGCACGTTATTAAAAAAGGCTTGGCACTACTTGTGAATGCATTAATAAAACAATCAGCTGATTTTGGAACAAACCTAATCGGAAAAATACAACGTATTGATGACATATTCTTCTAATTTTCTAAAATTTAAAAGGGATTTAAATATAACTGGTGAAGCAGCTTATATACGGCATATATTTTTGAAATCTGACTTATCAAATTTTCCACTGCTTAATAAGTTTGCACTAAAATAAGCTTGAGCAAAATTGGCTGTGTATATGTATGTATATGCTCAGAAGCAAATAAGTGACAACTGCTGTTTTTGACATTTCGACCGCTATTAATTTTTTGTAAAAGAAAACTAAAATTATAAGAAATTTCTTTTACGAACAATAAAATAAAAAAATAGATACTTTTGAAAAAAAAACAAAAATATACATATGTACATAAAATGCATAAACAAAAGTTTAATGAAGAACCTTCTTCAAGCAAAAAAAGAGCTAGAGATAAACCAAATAAAAGATGGTCAGATGAAGAAATAAAAAACATTTTGCAATATATGCGGCACAATCAGGAATTTGAGGTAAGTTTTATACGTTTTTGTTTATTTTATTTAATTTTTTTTCTATCACATATTGTAGAAACCCACTGCCAGAATATATTACACAAAACTATTAGAAAGTGTTGACATAGATGCTACATGGGATATTCTTAAATGGAAGGTGAGACATCTTAAAGATAACTACAACAAAGCTGAAGAATGGAGAAAAGAAGCTGGACTACTTGATTCAGACGAGGGATTGTGTAGTATTAAAGGTAAGACAAAATATTTTTATTAAAAGAATAGTGCGGCCGGTTCACACCGCTTAATTTTTCTTGTGGAAAATAAATGTCAAATTGATATGTTATTTCCTTAAATATGAGTGATATGTAATTCCGTAATAGAAAGTCACTACCTAGATTAAGTGGGCTCTTGTTTATCAAATGCGATATTTTGTTCCATTCTTATTTTAACTGTTTATTTCCAAAGAAAGCTTTCCTTTTGTGAACCTGGTGGCAATTCAAATAAGCAATTTTTAATAGTTTTGTGCTTCTTAGAAAAATTGCAACAAATGTGCAAGTTTTATAAAGATCTGCATGATGTTTTTGGTCAAAAATCCGAAGATTTTCCGTTTGAAACTTATGAATCATCTTCATCGAAAAATATGCTAAACAGCACTACTATATCTGATGATATACCCGAATTTTTATATTCCGAGGCATTAGATGAATCTTTTGTTGCAGAAAATGAACATTATCAATTAAACATTAAAGTGGAAGTTGATCCCGAGTTATCGGTATCTGAACCTACTGAAAAAAATTTAATAAATGAAAAAACTTCAATAAATGAAAAAAATTTAATAAATGAAAAAAAAGTAAAAAATTTTGCTAAGAAACTACGAACATCAGCACCGAAAACAGCTATTGAAAGATTATGTGCACTGCAAACTGAAAAAAACGAATATTTTAAATCGAAAATGGAATTCGAAAAAAGCAAATTTTCCAAAGAATTAGATTTGAATGAAAGAAAGTTTTTAGAAGATGTTAAAAAAAGAAAGGATGAAATGGAAATTAAAAAAATTGAAATTGAAAAAGATGAAAGGTTGGGAAGACTCAAAATTGAAAGCGAAGAAAAAATAAAAATGTATGAAATAGAAATGAAATATAAATACCAAAAATGACCATTTTTTTAATGTCCATGATTATAATAAAAAATTATTCATTTTACCTTTTTATTTAAATATTAACACAAATCATTCGATATTATTTCATCCAAAAATATTTAAAATAAAAAAAATCAAATCAATGATTTGTGTTAGTATTTTTTCATGATTATATAAAATTTTTAAATTAAAGACTGAAGTACACTTTTTATGTTATTGTAACAATTCTAACTATGTGATAGTAACAATTAAATTTTATTGTTATGTATTAATCATTAAATTTTAATTCTTTTGTTACATAGTAACAAAATATAATAAAAAATACTATGAAATATATGAATAAAACTATTAATTTTGATTTAAAACTGAAAAAATAATATATGTATGTATTTTATTTTCTTGGGTATAAATAATTTTTACTCAAACATTAAAGAATGCAACGCTTGTCTTTTTAGTTCATGTTTTCTATTCTCTGGACCTAATTCTTCACAGTTTTCTTCATTAATTTCACCTTTGTCATCGTTTCCACTGATTGATTCCAAATAATTTGATCCTCTGTTAGCTATTAGCATGTTGTGTAAAATACAGCAAACCATAACCCATTGACAACAATATAAATGGTTTTCTGATGAATTCATTCGCATTCTTAAACTTTTTAAGCTACTAAACTTTTCCTTAAGGACTCCAAAAGTATGTTCAACTCTTGCTCTATATTTGCTATGTCTTTTATTAAATTCTGTTCGCTTTTTAACATCCATTTGAGTAGAATTTCTTCTATACGGAGTGATTACTGTTGATGACAAGGGATATGCTGAGTCTCCAGCAATCCACTGATTGGAAGACAAATATTTTTCACTTTCCTTGTATATATCACAACTCTTAAAAATTTTGGAGTCGTGATGGCTGCCAGGATGACCCAGTACAACGTGACGAATTCTCAACATGTAATCACAAATTATTTGCACTTTCACAGAATATTTGTGGGTCCGAGAAAAAAATTTTACTGGATTTATAACAGGAGTTTCGGCTAGCGCAATTTCGCTTCCACCGACGTATCCAATACAAAATGGAAGTTCGTTGTATGTCGCTGCAACAATAGCTGATCTTTCGTCTTCATCAGGCCAGAATATATACTGCGATTGTAGATTTAAAAATGCTTTAAGTACGCGCCTCGTTATCGTATCTATTGTACGTCCATCCCCAATTCCAAACAGTGCACCAATTTTTTTCAATGTTGCACCTTCTCCCGAAGATCCCATTCTGTAAAGAAGTAAGGCCAATTGAAAGGAAACTGGAAACTGTTTTGACACATGTATATTATTGAATACAAGATCATCAGATATAAGTATAACAAGTTTGTCAAATTCAGGTCTCGTTACTCGCATCATTTGAAGAAACCTGGTATCATCTAATGAAGGTAAAATATCTTGGAACCAGTGGATAGATTTTGGAACAGAATTAAAAACTCCACGGCGATAAGAAATAACTATTAAGATTTCATCTATTACCTCGTCTAAAATTTTACCAATAGTCGTATCTCTCATATCTGCAAAAATAAAGTTTTGTAAACTTTGTACTTAATATTTACTTTAAACTTACCTTGAAGTTCGGCAAACTCAATATCGTTAATTGAATTTTTTATTAAAAAATCAATTATTTTTCCTTTTTCGCTGAATTTAGGCATTTCTATTCGTAATATTTTATTTTTTTTTTTTCAAAACTATGTAAGAAATGTTTTTGACAGTTCAGTAAGATTTATTCAGTCGGTAACTTTGACAACATCGGCTGAAATAAATATGTATTTTGGATTCAAAAAGGACGCTCACGATCTGCATATGCACAGCAAATTTGCACAGGTTCAATAGTGAGTACCCTTATAATTTCTAAATGAACTCTGTATATATGCACGTAGTTTGTTTGTGTAAAGTTTTTAATATCAAAACATTACATTTTTTAGCAGTAGACTAAAAGTGCCGTTTAATCTACATATGTATGTAAAACACAAAAAATATTTCTACCACCTACTTATGTTGTAACAAAATTTGTGTAGGTATTAAATAATGAAAAAAAAACTGCTGAAGAATTGTTAACTATATGTCTACATATGTCACACAATTGTTTTCTCTTCTAATTTAATTTTAATAATTTTAAAAAAACTTTTCACTGGTTTAAAGTTAAAAAAAAAAATAATTTTGACATATGTAGACGATTTAAAAAAAGTTGCTAACCCTGATAAAAATCAAGTAACAGTGCTATATTCGGCCGTGCCGAATCTTATATACCTTTCACAACGTGTAGTCATGCAATAACAATTGTTTGTATCACCATTCATCTCATATAAAATATGTACGTACATAATGTAAAAAACATTAAAAAAAAAATTACAAAAAAAAAATAAATTAAAAATAAAAAAAAATAATAAAAAATTAAACAAGTAAGAGTGCTATATTCGGCCGTGCCGAATCTTATATACCCTTCACAACGTGTAGTCATGCAATAACAGTAGTAAAATTATCCCATAGTAAAATTATAAATTTACGTATGTATGTTAAAAAAAAATTTTTTTTTTTTTAAAATAAATAAAATATAAATAATAAAAAAAAAATCAGAAAACAATTAAAAAAAAAAAAAATTAAAAAAAAACAAGTAAGAGTGCTATATTCGGCCATGCCGAATCTTATATACCCTTCACAACGTGTAGTCCCATATGAAATAAGTACATACATTTAAAAAACATACATATATAAAAACATCCCATTGTAAAATTGTAAATTTACGTATGTATGTTAAAAAAATAAAATAAAAAAAAATAAAAAAAAAATTAAGACCCTTTTAAATATTTTTTTTATTTAGAAATTACTTCTGTTATATATCTAATGTTTATAAATGTGAGATAAATTTGCTTCTAATGAGAAAAACAAAAAACCAGAGGCAGTGCCACAAACATGTCTGCAAGTTATTTAGGAGCTTATAAATAAAAATTATCACAATTTGTTTTTCGCCTGTCAATAATATCTGAAAGTAGAATTGACTAATAACTACCTTAACTAAGATTTATTTTATTAAATTAAATAAAAGTATAGGTTTCCGCAAGAGTTACCAGAGGAAGATTGAAAAATATTGGAAAACTATTGTGAGCAGAGTTACCAGAGGAAGATTGAAAAAAGCTGTTATTTTCCTTAAGAGTTGTTACATTCAGCATAAGGTATTGCATTTAAAATTATTTCTTAATGGAAATAAATAAATGTAATTTATATGGACATTTGTATGAATGTATCTAGGTATTTATGTGAAAAAAATTAATTTTTACACAACAACGAATTTGAAGTTTATTGATGTAACCGCTAATCTCCCAACGGCATGTAATTTCTTGCACTTGTTTGCAAGTTTAATTAAAAAAATTAAGAAGAAGTAAAGGTGTAGTCATGCAATAACAATAGTTTGTATCACCATTCATCTCATATAAAATACGTACATACTTAAAAAACATACATATATGAAAATAACATCCCATTGTAAAAAAATAAATTTACGTACATATATAGTTTAATTAAAATAATTAAAAAAAGGAAAAAGTAAAGAGTAATAGAGCATACATTATTGAAATTTAAAATATATAATATGTATTAACGTATACTACGTACTCAATGGGAAAAATACATAAAAATAGATATGTACCTATTTAGTTTAGTTTTTTTTTTTCATAGTGCATCGTATTTTGCTACTAATCTCCCAATGGCAAATTCATTCATCTCATATAAAATACGTACATACTTAAAAAACATACATATATAAAAATAACATCCCATTGTAAAAAAATAAATTTACGTACATATATAGTTTAATTAAAATAATTAAAAAAAGGAAAAAGTAAAGAGTAATAGAGCATACATTATTGAAATTTAAAATATATAATATGTATTAACGTATACTACGTACTCAATGGGAAAAATACATAAAAATAGATATGTATTTAGTTTAGTTTTTTTTTTCATAGTGCATCGTATTTTGCTAGTCATGATATTTCATATTCTACACATATTGACCATGAAGCATTGAAATGTAAAAAAAAAAATTAAGCAAACACTTAATGGTATCGAACTGCGTACCACCAGCTTCATAGTTCAGTCGTGTACCCACTGCACTACCATCCTATAAATATTTATATAACTTAAATATACAAAAGTACTTGCAACCTATATGAGGTTCATACAAAATAAAAATCATATACATACATACATACATTTAAGTATTAGCAATATGTTTGAATGAATATTCGTATGTAGGTTTTTTACACACACACACATGCTACGTTGAATCAAGGTTATAGCTGTTGTTACTTTGTTATCTCTAGCAGCGAAAGCCGCGGTGACATTTTGTTTTCTTTAAATAAATGCGTACATACATACATACATACATACCTACTATATGTTTCATTATTATTCTTTTTCTTTATAATAAAGTATTTTATCCGCTCAAAAACGTACCATTGTAAAATTATAAATTGAGTTTTTGAATGAAAGTACGTATAAAAAATAAAATAACACAAAAACAAGTAACAGTGCTATATTCGGCCGTGCCGAATCTTATATACCCTTCACAACGTGTAGTCATGCAATAACAGTAGTTTGTATCAGCATTCATCCCATATGAAATACGTACATACATATAAAAAACATACATATATAAAAACATCCCATTGTAAAATCATAAATTGAGTTTACGTATGTATGTTTCTAAAAAAAAAATTACAAACAAAATATATATTAAAAACAAAAAAATTTTAAAAAATTATTTGAAAAAAATTTTTAAAAAATTTTATTTTAAAAAATATAAAAAAAATATAATAAATATTATATAAAATAAAAAAAAAATTTTTTTGACTCAGTTGGGATTTGATGCCACGTTTACACTTACCAGTATATATGTATATTGTTGTTGTAATTGTGAAAAAAAACGAGGTGGTCGTGGTTTTTTGTTCATATCTCAGTCGTTTATGTACCGATGTTTCTGATTTTCAAAAGCGATCTACTCCCGAATATTTCTGATATTTTAATACCTTACCCGGGTCCAGGCGATATCGGGGGGCTTCAAAAAGTTGATTTCAACATACACACGGACAGACTGACAGAGCTTAATCGACTTCCCTATTCATAAGCTTTCAGAAAATATATACTTTATGGGGTCGGAAATGAAAATTGTAAAAATTTCACACGGAATGACAAACCTATATATACCCTTTTTCACTGTGTGAAGGGTATAAAAATTTTAAAAAAATTTAAAAAAAAATTTTTTTGCCTCAGCTGGGATTCGATGCCACGTTTTCTCTAACCAGTATACACGTTTGTATGTATGTATGTTGTTGTTGTAATGTTGTTTTTATGAAAAGAAAATCGAGGTGGTCGTGGGTTTTTGCTCATATCTCAGTTGTTTATGTACCGATGTTTCTGATTTTCAATACCGATCTACTCCCGAATATTTCTGATATTTTAATACCTTACCCGGGTCCAACCTATGTCGGGGGGCTTCAAAAAGTTGATTTCAACATACACACGGACAGACGGTCAGACGGACAGACGGACAGACGGTCAGGGCTTAATCGACTCCTCTATTCATAAGCTTTCAGAAAATATATACTTTATGGGGTCGGAAATGAAAATTGTAGAAATTTCACACGGAATGACAAACCTATATATACCCTTTTTCACTGTGTGAAGGGTATAAAAAATTAAAAAAATAAAAAAAAAAATTTTTTTGTCTCAACTGGGATTCGAACATAAGCTCATCTAGTGTCTATTGTCAAAAAAAAACCGAGGTGGTCGTGGTTTTTTGCTCATATCTCAGTTATTTATGTACCGATTTTTCTGAATTTCAATAGCGATCTATTCCCGAATATTTCCAACATTTTAATACCTCATGCGGGTCCGGGCGATGTCGGGGGGCTTCAAAAAGTTGATTTCAACATACACACGGACAGACGGACAGACTGACAGGGCTTAATCGACTCCCCTATTCATAAGCTTTCAGAAAGTATATACTTTATGGGGTCGGAAATGAAAATTGTAGAAATTTCACACGGAATGACAAACCTATATATACCCTTTTTCACTGTGTGAAGGGTATAAAAAAAATAATAAAAAAAAATGTTTTGGCTCAGCTGGGATTCGATTGTGTGTGTTGTTATACCCTTCACCTGTGGTGCACAAGGGTATATATAGCTTTGTCATTCCGTTTGTAATTTCTATAATTTTCATTTCCGACCACATAAAGTATATATTTTCTGAAAGCTTATGAATAGAGGAGTCGATTAAGCCCTGACCGTCTGTCCGTCTGTCCGTGTGTTGGTTGAAATCAACTTTTAGAAGCAACTATATGTTCCTTAGATCTTTATATGGTATCAATCTCTTGGAAATATCCAGGAATGAATCGCTATTGAAATTCAGCACAATCGCCCCATAACTTTCTGAGATATGAGCAAAAAACCACGACCACCTCGTTTTTTTCACAATTACAACAACAACATACATCATACATACATACATGTAAAAAACATACCAAACAAAAAAAATTTCATTAAAAATAATAAAAAAACTACAGAAAAAAAATTTGAAAAAAAATTTAAAAAAATTTTTTAAAAATTTTTCTAAAAAAATTTTTTAAAAAAATTTAAAAAAAAATATAAAAAAAAAATAATAAAATATAAATAATATATTAAATAAAATAAAATTTTTTTGGCTCAGCTGGGATTTGATGCCACATTTATTCTAACCAGTATATACATATGTACGTATTTTATATGGGATGAATGGTGATACAAACAATTGTTATTGCATGACTACACGTTGTGAAGGGTATATAAGATTCGGCACGGCCGAATATAGCACTGTTACTTGTTGTTATGTTGTTTTTGTGAAAAAAAATAGAGGTGGTCGTGGGTTGTTGGTCATATATCTGTTGTTTATGCACCGATGTTTCTGATTTTCAATACCGATCTACTCCCAAATATTTCTGATATTTTAATACCTCATTTGGGTCCAAGGGATGTCGGGGGGCTTCAAAAAGTTGATTTCAACATACAGACGGTCAGACTTACAGGGCTTAATCGACTCCCCTATTCATAAGCTTTTAGAAAATATATATTTTATGGGGTCGGAAATGAAAATTGAAGAAATTTCACACGGAATAACAAACCTATATATACCCTTTTTCACTGTGTGAAGGGTATAAAAAATATATAAAAAAAATAATAAAATATAAATAATATATTAAATAAAATAAAATTTTTTTGGCTCAACTTGAATTCGATGCCACGTTTACTTTAACCAGTATGTATGAAGGTTTTGTTGTAATTGTGAAAAAAACGAGGTGGTCGTGGTTTTTTGCTCATATCTCAGAAAGTTATGGGGCGATTGTGCTGAATTTCAATAGCGATTCATTCCTACATATTTCCAAGAGATTGATCCCATATAGAGATCTGAGGAACATATAGTTGCTTCTAAAAGTTGATTTCAACCAACACACGGGCAAACGGTCAGATTTAATCGACTCCTCTATTCATATGCTTTCAGAAAATATATACTTTATGGGGTCGTAAATGAAAATTGTAGAAATTACAAACGGAATGACAAAGCTATATATACCCTTGTGCACCACAGGTGAAGGGTATAAAAACAAGTCAGCTATTGGATGCGAGTACCTAATAAATCTACCTTGATTCAGAACTAATGTTAACGTTGCTAATTTACAATAGGTTCGTTCGAGTACTTTTACTGCACTTTGTAGTAAATGAGTAATTGTTTAGTAAATTGAAAATTTTACTCTCAAAAACAGAATTTGTCCAAAAAAGTACTCGAACAGACATTTGTAAAAATTCGTAAGATTGAATCAACAGCTGATGGCAAATAAATATTGTGTTGTTTAATGGGAACTATGTACATACATATGTGCAAATATGTATTGAAGTATGTATACCTGTGCCAGATTCAGGCAGTTACATTCTTATATTTGTAGACATTGTTAACTAACTTTATTTCACAAACAATTTAAATTTAATAATATTTTGCACTTTTGTTTGGATTTTCCTTTTTTTTAAATATTTTTTTCACAAATTGTATACTTTTTGTTTGCTTACTTTTGTTTGTTTACCTTTTGAATCATATGTTTTTTGGTTTTGCTAAATCTTACTGCAAGAAATTTCTGTAGTAAAAATTTGCAAATACTTAGTCAAGAACTGTCACTTTTCGCTCTCTGTTTGAGCTCTCATTTACTACAAATTTGTGTAAACGAACCCAATTTCGTAAACTGCAGTAAAAATTTGTACAAATTCGTACAAATTTGTGAGTTCTCGAACGAACCTTATAATTCTTTATTTTTATTTGATCTTTTTTCAATTCTTATATTTTTAATTATTCGAGCCTAAGATCATGCAAAAGTTTTATTTAAAAAGTTAACAATAAAAAAACTGAAAACAATATTTTATTCAATATTTCGCTACTCCTTCGTGTATCATTTTCAGGAAATACAAATTATAAAAAATTTTCTTTTTTATACATACATATATACATACTAATAACAAAATTAAAAAAACATTTTGCAATACAGAAATCATACACTAAAAAATAATAAATTACTTATAATTAAATTATATTTATTTACTAAATTATTATGGATATGCTCCCATAATTTGTCAATAATATTTATTTGGTTGTTGGGTTTAAGCTGGTTTATATGCATTTCGCTGGTGCTTATGCCAGATCATCACCTTTACCCAAAATCTTGCAAAGTTTAAAAATTTTAAAAGTTATATTTTTAAATTCTCATAAACAAAATGAGAATTCAAAAATATAACAAAAAACTATAAAAAACTTTTTCAAAAACCCAACCAACAATTTTTCAATTTTAATTTATTTTATTTTTCTAATCCCTTTAACATTTGGCTAACCGTTGGTTAACACTAAATGCTTATAAGGGCAACCGAAAAATAAAATCTTTTATTTGTTAATTTACTACATTATTCGGGATATGCTCCTATAATTCTCATTTTGTTAATGAGAATTTAAAAATATAACTTATAAGAATTTTAAACTTTTTCAAGACTTTGGGTAAAGGTTTACTGATGATCTGGCATAAGAACTAGTGAAATGCATATAAACCAGCTTAAACCCAACAACCAAATAAATATTATTGACAAATTATGGGAGCAGCGAAATATAAAATTGTTGTTTTAAGTTTTTATTTGTTAACTTTTTTAATAAAACTGTTGCATGACCTTAGGCTCGAATAATTAAACATAATAAAAGTTATTAATTTACCTTTGTTTGTCTTGCTCACAGTTTGCTAACAGTTCGTAGTGAATAACACGAGTAAATAAATGATTTGATTTTAATTTTTAAGCATTGCAGCCATCTAAATTTTGTATATTTACGTGGAAAAAAATGGTAAATATTTTAATTAACAAGAATCTAAAGGATAAATTCAAAGTAAATTTACTTATAGTTTTCTCTGTTACATAAAGAAGAGGCAGCCCATGAAGACGGTATTTGGTCCTGCGCTTGGGGACGCACACTACCAGAAAAGCTGAATCAAGCTGAAAACAATATTGAAACCGCTAATGAATTTGTTATCAAAGAAGATAAGCCAGAACCTGCTCCAATTGATTTTATTGTCACCGGCGGCTTAGATGACTTGGTAAAAATATGGGACATAAGGCAAGATAATACTTTGAAATTAAGACATCAACTTAAGGGTCACTCTCTAGGGGTAGTCTCGGTTGCTGTAAGTTCAGATGGGAAAAGTAAGTTTTATAATGATTGTATAAAAACAAATTTGCTTAAAATGTATTAATTGCCTTAGCTATTGCCAGCAGCTCTTTGGATTCTAGCCTCTGTTTCTGGGACTCACAGACTGGTCAGAAGCAACATTTATTAGCCTTTGGTCCCGTAGATTTGTGGACCGTAGCATTTTCGCCTTGTGACAAATATGTCATATCTGGATCTAATGAGGGGAAAATTTCCATGTACAGTGTTGAAACGGGAAAAGTGGAACAAGTTCTAGATGCACAAAACGGAAAATTTACATTAAGCATAGCATACGTAAGGGTTCAATGTTTTATATTGTAAGTATACATATATCTATAAATATTTAATATTTCTTTTAAGAGTCCTGACGGCAAATATATTGCAAGTGGAGCTATAGATGGCATCATTACCATATTCGACGTGGCTGCGGGTAAAGTAGCTCAAACACTTGAAGGTCATGCTATGCCAGTACGCAGTTTATGTTTCTCTCCCAACTCACAAATGTTGTTGACGGCTTCAGATGATGGTCATATGAAACTATATGATGTGTAAGATTTCATGCATACTTTATTTATTGCCAAATAACTTATTATTATTTAACTAATTAAGGGCAAACTCTGATGTTGCTGGTACTCTATCAGGTCATGCTTCCTGGGTATTAAGTGTTTCCTTTTCTGAAGATGGCAAACATTTTGCATCATCTTCAAGTGACTGTTGCGTAAAAATATGGGATTTTTCTGAACGTAAATGTATGCACACCTTTAGCGATCACAGTGACCAGGCTTGGGGTGTAAAATATAGTCCTGGAAATGATAAAGTCATTTCGGTTTCGGAGGATAAATCGCTGAACTTATACCATTGTCCACCAAACATTGTAATATGAAAACGCAAATACATTATCTTTTTTTAATTTGACAAAAAAAAAACGGTGTGTTTTTAACAGCTTTAGGGCATATAGAAAATTATGCCTTGATTTATATTGTCTAGCTATTGTTTAAAATTACAAAATTATATAGGAAAATGTATGTTCTTTAGATAATCTTATAAACAATTTTTAAGAGTCTTTTGGTTTATCGGTTAATAGCTTTTGTTTGGCTTGTGTCAATATAGAATCCTTACTTCTTTGATCTGGTATGTAAACATTATAACTTTTAAAGTATTTTAATATATTACCTGAAATAATTATGGAATCTATATTAGGATTACAAAATTGGAATTTATTTATATTCGGTATTGATACTAACCCACTAATTCTGGTTTCATTTTGTAGTCCTCAGCAATTTTAGATGTTGTCCACTTTTCTGGTTCTGACTGATAATCTGTTATAAACTTTAAAGCTTGTTTTAATGTGCATCGGCCAATTGTAACCCTTTGCGGTTCCAGATAGCCAAATTCAAAATCTTCGGGTGTATTACGATCCAATGGTAAATGTTTTTCGACCGAACCTTGATTTTGTTTTAGACCATAATCAATCTATACGAATAAAACGATACATGCATATATGAATACATATGTGAAACAAATGTACAAAACTACTCACAAATCTATCCTGTGAGGTTACATAAACATTTTTAAGTCTTTTATCCAAAGCACTGTCCTTTTTATTTAAATTTTCTAAGAAATTAGGATCCACTAAAATATGTAATAGATACAGTAAGCAAGTATATGGCAATTTTCTTTTTATTACACTTACATTCCATAGTTCTTTCCATATCCTTTAAATTTGCTTCATATTTAGGAGCAACCACAGGCTTTTCTCTTTCCAATATCTTATAAGCTCTATTCTCCACATTAAAGCGATTTATTTTTTGAGTTACTATAGACATTACTTTTCCCATTGTGAACAAAATTTAATTAATATTTTTTTAAACAATTTTGTTGGAGATAAATATAACCCAACATTTCGCAAATGTTAAATACAAATAAACATTCACAATAGTAAAATGTCATAAAATCAATGGGGTTTCACACACAAAATAAAATTTGTTCTATTCGTACACACATGCTATCTTGCTCGAAATGTATACGCAAGGCGAATTCATACAGGTGAAATTATCAGCCCAGCTGTTGAGGAACATATTGTGAAACTCCAGTCATATTACAGCTCTGGTCGGGTCAAAAGCTCGCGCGTCATTGCCATTATCTCTTAAGGGCAATCAGGCCGTCCTTTTCATCCGTCTTCGAGAGTTTTACGTCTCACTCTCGCGTGGTTAATTGTGTGGCGTCGCGTAACTGTGCTTTGGATACAGTTTCCAGACTATTCTACAATTAACCATGTATATATATTTTAATTGGATTAACTGGAGGAGTACCAACTAAACTCAAAATTTACAACTGGAGGAGTACCAACCAAACTCATTTTCGTAACTGGAGGAGTACCAATTAAACTCAATGCTAACTGGAGGAGTTCCATAAAACTCAGTATAATTATTTGTTCGGATGTCTCCGACTTCCTATACAATGGTATAGGTCGACTTGCGGTGACTGAACTAACGTTTTTTTAACTGGAGGAGAACCATAAAACTCAAGCTTTAATTATTGTTCAAGTGTCTCCGGCTTCCTATACAGAGGTATAGGTCGATTTACGGAGCCGGAACCTACGTGGAATACCCTGGCTATTTGGTTACGTACCTCTGCCAATCAATTTCAGAGTAAAAAAAAAATTTATTTTATTTATAAATTATTTTATATTTTATTTTAAGTGGAATTTGGCACAGAACATAACAAATTCACCATTGCATTAACCTGTTTGAATATGCCTTGTATATAAATTTGAATGTATTAATTTTGTGCTGCTACCCAGCACACAAAGTGACTTATATGTATGTGGTTATAATGAAATAGTTGGCTTTCAATCTTTTTTTTTTTTTTGATATATCGAACTATCGATTTTTACATTTGGTTCTTACAGGACCCCAACTAGCTTATTTCTATATAGTTAAATACTTATTTATTTATTTATTTATTTAAACTTTTCGCCAGCAAAATAAATATTACCTTTGCCTTGCTTGCCAAAAATTTGTCATTTTATGACAGTTCTTTTGTTCTGCTGTGCGAATACATAATCAAAAAAAAATACCGATAAAAATTATTGCTCGGCTTTGTTATCTAATGATCTGCCATGCTCCGACATAAAGCCCGTTGACTTAGTACTATTATTTAGTTTTTATTTACTGCATAAGGTTTATTCTTTTTTACTTTACTTTACTTTTTTTTAAAAATCCAAAAATACACTGTTAGTTGCAAAAATTACTTTCATAAAAAACTTTGAAGCATAAAACATATATACATATGAGAAATTGTAACGGAAAACTGTAAGATTTACAAACGATGTGATGTAATATGAATTGTTTTTTGACTTTGCATGAATTAAAATAAATAAATAATAATATATTATACTTAAATTATATGTTGACACCTTAATTGTGCAATAAAGAAATTTAAGGTCTTAAATAAAATAAATTTACCAGGTAGGAGGTAGAAAGTTAAGTAGGTAAAAAGGGAGTGCTGAAAGCTAAAACCCAACTCCAACTTGCACCCTTAAATGCGTCAGGTTCGACTGAACAGACCAAACAAATTTGTTCAGTGAGAAGTAAAAATTAAGTAAATTACTACATATAAAATGTTTATTTATGTATTTCATTCGTTTTACTTTTTTTTATTAATGTGTTTTTATGATTTTAAGTTGGCCAACGCAATCTAGTTTGAAAAATTGTGACAATTTATGAATAAACGAAAGAACATTTAATTTTATCCTTCAGCATTAAGTAAAAAACTTCTAATAATTTAAAAAAAAATAGTTTTTGACAGGGAAAAACTCTTTTATAAAATGAAAATCTTATTAAAATAGAATCATGCTTCTTTAACATATATTAATAAGCTTAAAGCGTACAAACACTACGGTAGCACTTGACCATTATTAATTATACCAAATTGGATTAGATTGGAAAAAAGCGGCAACTCTAAATTTAATTCGTGACATTGTTTGTTAGTTAGACGTATATAAGAAGAGCAGTGCTAAAATATCTATAAAAATATCGTTTGAAAACGTATATATTAAACAAAAAAGTGAAAAATATTAATTTCCATATTGTTAAAATTATGAAAGTTTTGAAATTTTAATGAAAACTGGCAATTAAAAAGTGTTTTTCGATAAAAATTTTTCGTATTTTTCTTCACATTGCTTAAAGTAACGAGTTGAATGTTCGTATGGGCAATAAGAAATTAAAGATCATTCGTTAGTTTCTAACAAAAATGAAAGAACTAGTTAATCGTTAAAAAGTAAAAAAAACCTTTTCGTTATTGATAAATTGATACAATAAAACAAAAAATAGAAAAAATATAAAAATTGTATAATTTTTTTATCAGAAACAAATTAAAGAAAAAAAATATACTAAACTATAGGTGCAAAGAATATAAAATGTAAGAATATGCAAAAAACCAAGTGCCGATGCAATCAATTATTTGATTGTTTTTTATTTTTCCGTGTTTATTTAAACAAAGTTCCATTTTAATAATACAAAATTTGTTAAAGAATATTTATGTGCTATGCGTTTTGCAGCGACTTGTAGTAGTGCCAAAAGTTAAAAAATCTGTAATTCTCCGATTTTCATCCATGTTGCTGTTTTATATTCTGTTGTGTTCTTGTCCACTCAATAGAAAAGAATTTTTCTGTTCTATCATTTCAATATTTTCTTGTTCTTAATTCTTTTTTTTTCTAGTACATACTGAAAAATGTTCGTAATGATTCAAAATAAAAGCGATTTCTTATTTATTTACAAAAAATAAATTAAAGAAAAAATTAAATATATAAATTCATGAAAGTTTGCGGAATGAAAAGAAATAGAATAGTAAAATATATCAGAAAAAGTAAAAAAGTCTTGTGCAACAAAAGCAATAAAAATAATATTTATTTATGCTAAACAAAATGTTTGAATGAGTCGTGTGTGTGTGTGTGATTAAATTGTTGTGTTTTGCCGTAGTGTGCGTAATTGCACTACAATAAAAGTGATAAAGTTGCCAAGCATATAGATATTTAGAAATTAAGGTATTTAAAAAATTAGATGACAAATTTAATCCCTAAAACTGTAAATTAACCGTAAAAATTATTTAGTCAAATTATACTCCAATACACTCTACCTTAATTCATTATTCTTTAAAATATAAAAGGATTAATTTTTTTTTGCTTAATATAAATACCTACCTATCGCCTTAAATTTGTATTAAAATAATGTTTACTAATGTATTATTTGCGAAATAAATTAATGTGTTGTGTATAAAAATGTGTGTTTACCAGGTATGCTAAATTTTAAATACTGGGATCCTGGGAAATTACAAGATTTATTATTTATATGTACCTACATATGTACTACAGTGCGCTTGGGAAAACGAAAACTAATTAAAACCACGGGTGTTGACGTTTAACAAATTGTTGACGTTTATGAACGTAGAAACTTTTAATGAAACACATATTGATAGTGTGCTTTTAAACGATTTTATGGACTACTAGCATTTAACCCGCTACTTCGATAGCACAGTTCTTACTATTTATTAGGGTGATCGATTATTCGACTTTTTTAAGAAACCGGTTTTCAAATAGTTTGAAATTTAAAATTTAAAAAAAAACGGTTGCTATTTTAAAAATTGTGAAAAAAACGGTTAACCGGTTCGAATATATAAAATATAATATTTAAAGAAAAAATTAAAAAAATGTTGTAAAATAGATTATAATTAAATTTATATTATTATAAATTTTTACAATTTATATACGTTTGGCTGCACAATTACGCAATAACTGACAAGAATGTCGTTGACTAATTTGATTTTAATTGGTTGAATTTAAGGACAAAAGGTACCCTTTACAAGTAAAATAAATAAATACAATTAATTAATACATAAATAAATAAAACATTTTATAAGACTGTTATAAATTTTTGTATCTCCTTCTGTACATTTTTTAAATGTTAAATAGATCTTTTAAACTAAATTTAAAATTTCATTTAAAAAAATTCTGTATTATATCTCTGACAGACAAACAAATATTGGCATAAACTTGTTTATTTGATGGTTTTATTGAATTTTAAGTTGAAAGACACTCAATGCCATTTTTTGAAATTAGGGTTTGAAAGTAAAGATTATTGGGTTTTCTTTATTGTAACTACACTTTCTATCTAAAATTGATCGATTAGCTAAGTTTATGCTTCAATTACCTTTAACTTTTAACGTTAGGTTCATATCCTATAAAAAAATAATATTAAAGATCAAATATTTTTCTTATTGAACAATTGTTTTTTAAACAACAAATAAATTTCTTTTAATATTATGGAAGAATATTTAATAGTTTTTATTTACTGATTTTGGAAATTTTTTGCGTACTAAATATACTATGGTACGATTGGTTACAAAGATATATTAAAACAAACTTTAAAAAAACAGGCTTTTTCGGATAAAAAAAACCGGTGTATTCTATATTCGAAAAATGAACATTAGAAAAAACCGCCAGCAGAAAGGGGAAAAACCGGGTTTTCCACCGGTTGAATACTTAATTAACTTCTATTTTAAATTATTAAATATTTTTGGTTAAATTTATGAAGATTTTTATCTCTGATTCAATTTACTTAGAAAAATAAAAAGTAGAGTAAGGATATATCGGGCATATATTTCCTAACTAAAAGCAAGATCAATGCTACTGAGTTTAAAAAACTAAGATTCATAATTTGCAAAAATTGCCCTATAAATAATAAAAGTAACATTTTTTCCTTTACTAAAACTTCCAATTGGTTTATTATTACCTACACCCAGAAAACAAATAATGAAATTCATTGCCAATCGAATGTTTCTGTTCTTACAATCGAAATTTTCTTTTGTGGTTATAAAATGTCTATTGCAAGAATCATTATTTCTTAGTGCTGACTACAAATTTGTATTCTGAAACGAAGTTCGGTAAATACAACCACAAAATTCTGTTATCACAACTAAACTGTGCGATTGGCAACAATTGTGGTTCTCACAACCGATACTGTTTTCTCTGTATACATTCAGAATTCTTTGTATACAAAATATAAAAAAATTAGTAATTTTTTGGTCATTCATAATATTAGGAGTTACACATGGATTCATTAAACAATAATTTTAAGAATCTACGTTCACAAACGTAAAAATACCAAAAGTACAATAAAAAAAGCCAAAAGGTTTCTTATGTGTCTCCAACTTCATTATAATTCTCAAATTGAATCAATAATCCTTTATTTCACAATTTTAGCTTTTTAAACGTAGAAAATACAAAAAGTCCCATTAAAATTCAGAAAAGTACCTTCTTGGTCGCTTATAACATTTTCAGTCTCACCTTGTATCAATAGTCACTAATTTCGAAATTCTTGCTTCGCAAACGTTAAAAATACAAAAAGTACCAAAAAAATTCAAAAAAGTGCCTTTCTGATCGCCCATAACATTTTCAGTTTCACCTAGAATCAAAAGTCCTTGATTGTAAGATCCTACCTTCATAAACGTAGAAAATACAAAAAGTACCATCTTGGTCGCCCATAAAATTTTCAGTTTTACCTGGAATCAAAAGTCCTTCATTGTACAATCCCACCTTCATAAACGTAGAAAATACAAAAAGTATCATAAAAATCAAAAAAGTACCTTTTTGGTTGCCCATGACATTTTCAGTCTCACCTTGTATCAATTGTCACTAATTTCAAGATTCTAGCTTCGCAAACGTAGAAAATACAAAAAGTACCATACAAATTCAAAAAAGTACCTTTATGGTCGCCCATAACATTTTTAGTCTTACCTGGAATCAATAGTCCTTGATTGTACAATCCCATCTTTATAAACGTAGAAAATACAAAAAATACCATAAAAATTCAAAACAGTACCTTTTTGGTCGCCCTTAACATATTTAGTCTCACCTTGTATCAATTGTCATTAATTTAAAAATTCTAGCTTCGCAAACGTTGAAAATACAAAAAGTACCATACAAATTAAAAAAAGTACCTTTTTGGTCGGCCATAACATTTTCAGTTTCACCTGAAATCAAAAGTCCTTGATTGTACAATCCTACCTTTATAATCGTAGACCTACAAAAAGTATCATAAAAATTCAGAAAAGTACCTTCTTGGTCGCTTATAACATTTTCAGTCTCACCTTGTATCAATAGTCACTAATTTCGAAATTCTTGCTTCGCAAACGTTAAAAATACAAAAAGTACCAAAAAAATTCAAAAAAGTGCCTTTCTGATCGCCCATAACATTTTCAGTTTCACCTGGAATCAAAAGTCCTTGATTGTAAGATCCTACCTTCATAAACGTAGAAAATACAAAAAGTACCATCTTGGTCGCCCATAAAATTTTCAGTTTTACCTGGAACCAAAAGTCCTTCATTGTACAATCCCACCTTCATAAACGTAGAAAATACAAAAAGTATCATAAAAATCAAAAAAGTACCTTTTTGGTTGCCCATGACATTTTCAATCTCACCTTGTATCAATTGTCACTAATTTCAAGATTCTAGCTTCGCAAACGTAGAAAATACAAAAAGTACCATACAATTTCAAAAAAGTACCTTTATGGTCGCCCATAACATTTTTAGTCTTACCTGGAATCAATAGTCCTTGATTGTACAATCCCATCTTTATAAACGTAGAAAATACAAAAAATACCATAAAAATTCAAAACAGTACCTTTTTGGTCGCCCTTAACATATTTAGTCTCACCTTGTATCAATTGTCATTAATTTAAAAATTCTAGCTTCGCAAACGTTGAAAATACAAAAAGTACCATACAAATTAAAAAAAGTACCTTTTTGGTCGGCCATAACATTTTCAGTTTCACCTGAAATCAAAAGTCCTTGATTGTACAATCCTACCTTTATAATCGTAGACATACAAAAAGTATCATAAAAATTCAAAAAAGTACCTTTTTGGTCGCTCATAACATTTTTGGTCTCACCTGAAATTAATAGTCCTTGATTATAAGATCCTACCTTCATAAACGTAGAAAATACAAAAAGTACCATAAAAATTCAAAAAAGTACCTTTTTGGTCGACCAAACATTTTTAGTCTCACCTTGTATCAATAGCCACTAATTTTAAAATTCTAGCTTCGCAAACGTTGAAAATACAAAAAGTACCATAAAAATTTAAAAAAAACTTCCTTTTTGATCACCTATAACATTTTTAGTCTTACCTGGAATCAATAGTCCTTTATTTTACAATTCTACCTTTATAAACGTAGAAAATACAAAAAGTACCATAGAAAAGCGAAAAAGTACATTTTTGGTCCAAGTTCCAAATTTCAAGTTTAAAATGTTCAAATATCTATGTAACAAAATATTAATATTATTAATAGACTTGATTTAAAGTCAGTAAGTCTACTTTTTTTGCATAAAAGTAATTATGTTCTAAAAAGTACCAAACTCTTTTCCCGATTTTTCCCTTTTCTACCCTGTTATGAATGTGTTTAAATTTTTACCTAATTACATAATTTTTTATGTCTGGTAAAATCCTAATTATAAATTTTGTAAAAATTGGCCGTCCAATTAGGAACTACATACTTTTTACGGAATTTTCCCCTTTTTAGTACCTTTTTGTCCCCAAAAAAGTTTCCAAAAATTTCACCTAAATATTTATCCATATTCTATTAGGCAATAATAATGATCAAATTTTGTCCCATATAATAATAGTAGAAAAGTTTCTTTTAAAAAAAGTAAAAGTAATTTTTACCCCTTATACATGCGAATTTGAAAACAGTGCCAAAGTTCTATAAATATTTTTTCGCGGATTACTTAAAACAGTTTAAATTTTTTTCCTAGCTATATGTGTTTGGAAGTTACATAGGGCACCAAAAAAGTATCAAATTACAGTTTTTACCCGTTTTTTTAGGGGTTGAAAATTCAAAAAAAGGCCAGACACCTGTCAGCTTATTTTTTGTGCAAAATACAATTCTTTTTCAATTTTATTTGTATCGTTTTTAGTTTAGCAGATATAAGATTACCGATTTTACCCCCTTAAAGTACGAATTTCCAAAAATCTCTTCTTAGTGGAGCTATACATCAAAAGTGGAACCGATTGTCAAAATTTCATGTCTCTAGCTCTTTGTGTTTGGACTGTGCGATGATAAATCAGTCAGTCAGTCAGTCACGTTACTCTTTTATATATATATAGATGGACTATAAACTAAAACTTCCAATACTTGGAGGGAAGCTTGCTCTCGTAAACGTCTTAATACATTTAGGCCATTTTGCTCAACATTTTCGCATTGAGCCCAATCCAAAGCCCGGTTAAATATTTCGACAGCTTCGTTTGTTTTTATTGTCTTTACATTTAATACGTGTATCTACATAAATCGTTATCATTATCATCGGTCACATCAAACTAGTCAATTTCACACGAATTAGAAACATTACCCAGTAGAACATCTTCATTCCACTTCTGAATGGATTCTTATAAAAATGTATAAAATTACTGGTCGTGTCGTTAAAATAATTTTAAAAAGCGACAAACCTGAGAGTTTATTTTATAAAGCAGATCAACTTCGAGCTCCATTTGTTGTTGTAGTTCCGAGTTAATTTTTTCTTTCAATATGCTTAACGGAATATCTTCCTCCGGATCTGTCTCATTTTCCGTGAAATGCAAAACAGTGTGCTAACTTTATTCCATGCGGCTTCTTAATATCACCCCTTAATGTGACAGCTTTCATCGAATCTACTAGATCTGATTTTTTTGCTGCTATCATGGCTAGAAGACTGTTTCTATATACAGATTCGTTATTTTAATTGCGTTTTGAACCATTGGTTGTATAAGTGGGGTTACATTCGGAGGAAAAAACATTGCAATTATGTTTCCATCTTCTGTTTTTAGCTCTAATTTACTTGGATGAGACGGAGCATTGTCTATCAGAAGAAGCGTTTTAACTGGCAAGTTCCTTTTTTAAAAGAAAATCTGTTACATAAAATTAGAAAATCTTAGCTATTCTGTAGCTGAACAGATATTAACCTGTGGCACAAAGGATTTGTGAAACCAATCGCAGGAAATAGCTGATGTCATCCATCAGCAGTTAGGCAGTTAGAATTTTGAAAACGCGTTGATTTTTTGCCTTCCCAATTACCAACAATTTAAGCTTATGATTTTCAGAAGCATTAGCACAACATTAAAAAGTAACGCTTTGTTTTTCTGTCTTTACGCCCGGAGTAGTCCTTTCATAAGCATTGTACAATTGATCATGGCATAGACCCATTTCTTAAATTTTTGTTTTACTTTAATTTTAATTGGTTCGACAAGCAAACGCTGCGAAGATAGCTTTTCTCCAGCTATTTTAAGCAGGCAAACTCCAAATATTTTTTAAAACCTTGCATCCCAGCTGAGCCAAAAAAAATTTTTTTTTATATTATTTTATTTTTTATTTTATAAATTATTTATATTTTATTATTTTTTTTCAATTTTTTTTTTGTAATTTTTGTTTTTTTTTGGAAACATACATACATACGTAAACTCAATTTATAATTTTGCAATGGGATGTTTTTATATATGGGCAATTCCATGTCATCGTACGTGACATTTGTACTCCTATAAAGTAGAATAATTTTTGCAAAAGTAAGAGTAACTGAAACAAAATTAGATCTTTATATTCCATTCAGAGGGTATTTTATTTAAAAAAAAAATAATTATATTCAAATAATTGTTGTCTAAAATATCGAGCAAAATTAGAGTATATCGTATGTGACATAAAACAGAAGCGATTTTGAGGTACATATGGAAATATATTATATATTTTATATATTTATATATTATATATTTTTCATTTAAAATCCATCATACTAAATTAAAGCAATCTTTAAATGATTTTATAATAAATATAATTTAACATCGTACGTGACATATCGTACGTGACATTTGTACTCCTATAAGGTAGAATAATTTTTGCAAAAGCAAGAGTAACTGAAACAAAATTAGATCTTTATATTCCATTCAGAGGGTATTTTATTTAAAAACAAGTAAAAGCGCTATATGCGGCCGTGCCGAATCTTATATACCCTTCACAACGTGTAGTCATGCAATAACAGTAAATTCACGTATGTATGTTAAAAAAAACAAAAAAAAAATAAAAAATAAAAAAAAAATTAAAAAAAAAAAAATTTAAAAAAAAAATTAAAAAAAAAAAAATTATTATATACATATATAATATATATAAAACAAAAAAAAAAAATAAAAAAAAAAATTAAAAAAAAAAAATAAAAAAAAATAATAATAAAAATATATATAATATATTAAATAAAAAATAAAAAAAAAATAAAAAAAAAATTAAAAAAAAAATTTTAAAAAAATTTAAAAAAAAAATTTTTTTGCCTCAGCTGGGATTCGATGCCACGTTTTCTCTAACCAGTATACACGTTTGTATGTATGTATGTTGTTGTTGTAATGTTGTTTTTATGAAAAGAAAATCGAGGTGGTCGTGGGTTTTTGCTCATATCTCAGTTGTTTATGTACCGATGTTTCTGATTTTCAATACGGATCTACTCCCGAATATTTCTGATATTTTAATACCTTACCCGGGTCCAACCTATGTCGGGGGGCTTCAAAAAGTTGATTTCAACATACACACGGACAGACGGTCAGACGGACAGACGGACAGACGGTCAGGGCTTAATCGACTCCTCTATTCATAAGCTTTCAGAAAATATATACTTTATGGGGTCGGAAATGAAAATTGTAGAAATTTCACACGGAATGACAAAGCTATATATACCCTTTTTCACTGTGTGAAGGGTATAAAAAAAAATAATTATATTCAAATAATTGTTGTCTAAAATATCGAGAAAAATTAGAGTATATCGTATGTGACATAAAACAGAAGCGATTTTGAGGTACATATGGAAATATATTATATATATTTATATATTATATATTTTTCATTTAAAATCCATCATACTAAATTAAAGCAATCTTTAAATGATTTTATAATAAATATAATTTAACATCGTACGTGACATATCATACGCGACAGATTTTTCTCTTATAATATTTTTAGGTACATATATATGTTAAGAAAAAAAGTTAAATTCTAAATTAGGTGCTAAGTTTTAACTTCCACCTTAGCCTACTACAAACTAGTTAAATTCTAACTTATTCCCTTAATCAATATGCAGTTTGAGAGACATTTATAAAGTGCTTGTCATAATATGAAAACGTATGAAGTTTTTTTATCTTTGGAATGAGCTGGACATTTTACCAAGAGATAATCAGATTAAGTTCTTATTATTGCTCTTAAAATAATTTAATAAGCTCTAAATACCTGCGCATAGTAAAATTTGAGTGTTTTTTTATCATTAAACCTTTATTGAGAGTTTTAGTTTTTACAGTCGTAGTTGACATATTCATGGAATTGCCCATATGTGACAGCGCATAGAGAAAGGGACCTAAGGGTAAAAAAACAATTTTCACTTTTTTGATGTGGACAACATTTGAACATCGAATGAGACCGATACCATGCCCCAAAAGTGTTCCCTCCCAGAGATATGCGCGTTTTATCAAAGTGAAGTCGACGATTCTAACCGCAAATAGAAAGGGACCTAACGGTAAAATTTATTTATTTTCATTTTTTTCCCTAATAAACTAACAAAATAACTTGATTTTACGAAAGTACAAAAAATTAATTTTTTTTCTTATGAACAATTTAAAAAAATCATTTTAATCGACGGTTCTTGCGAATTGGTTCCTTAGAACTTGACGGTACCAGTCCTTTATTTTTTTTTCGATTTCTTCTTAACGTCTGCTGCCTCCACTTCTTGAGGATTGTCCACTTCCTCCGAATTCTCCTCTTCGTTTCCATTTCCAGAGACCAAAGGAAGAGGAGCAAACGAATCTTTTTTTGAATCGTCAAAACATAAACCCCGGATTTCTTTATACAAGTACCATTGACGCTTTATCGATAACCCTGGTGACGAAATTAAAATTGGTTTGTCATCGAAACTGGTATTGTTACTCAGACGTATGTTTTCATTTATGCTGGCTGAATTCGCACAGTATACATTGCACTGGTGACTGAGCAATAAATACAAAGTGATGATACTTCGATTTTCCAGCTAAAGTTTTGTATTTAGTGTAGAAGTGTTCATCCAATTTTCTCCATTCAACAACTGGCTCACTTGAGTTTGGAAGTCGAATAGGTACAGGAACATTAAGTCCATTACAAGATGATTTTCTAACACAATCAACTACATCCATGAAGCAGTCGACATTAGTTTGGGCATATTTTGATTTGAAAACTCCGAATAAACGATCAGGTGAAAACTTTGTATGTCCGGTTAACAAAAACTTCAATTCAACTGACTCACATCTGGAAGTATCGACAAGGTGTTGTAAATATCGTATCATCGCATTGTTTTTATTTTGTAAAACACAGTTATTAGCGAATATCACTAATTTTTTGGTTGAATGCACTTCTCGTAGGTAGTAATCAAGCATTGATATTACTGAATGAATAAGGTTATGTGAAAAAATGTGTACTAACAGAGTGATATTCACGATTAAAAAGAATTATAAATGAATATTTATTATAATTCACAATAAATAATTTCAGAAAATAAAGCTGGATTCGAAAAAACGCGAGCAAAATTGATATCAAACTCATGGAAAAAGCGCGATAGGTAGAAAACAGGAAAAACCAACTACACAAAATAAGAGGTAGGGACGACCTACGCGCGTTTTCAAGGTTGACAAACACGTTTCTGACGACATGAGATGTGTCGCTTTCAAATGAGACCAATACCAACACGCTCAGTGATGTTACACCAAAGATACACGTATTTAAATCTTTAAAATGGCTCTCCTGAGCAAAACCTGTTTTTATACCCTTCACACAGTGAAAAAGGGTATATATAGGTTTGTCATTCCGTGTGAAATTTCTACAATTTTCATTTCCGACCCCATAAAGTATATATTTTCTGAAAGCTTATGAATAGAGGAGTCGATTAAGCCCTGACCGTCTGTCCGTCTGTCCGTCTGACCGTCTGTCCGTGTGTATGTTGAAATCAACTTTTTGAAGCCCCCCGACATAGGTTGGACCCGGGTAAGGTATTAAAATATCAGAAATATTCGGGAGTAGATCGGTATTGAAAATCAGAAACATCGGTACATAAACAACTGAGATATGAGCAAAAACCCACGACCACCTCGATTTTCTTTTCATAAAAACAACATTACAACAACAACATACATACATACAAACGTGTATACTGGTTAGAGAAAACGTGGCATCGAATCCCAGCTGAGGCAAAAAAAATTTTTTTTAAATTTTTTTAAAATTTTTTTTTTTTAATTTTTTTTTTATTTTTTTTTTATTTTTTATTTAATATATTATATATATTTTTATTATTATTTTTTTTTATTTTTTTTTTTTTAATTTTTTTTTTATTTTTTTTTTGTTTTATATATATTATATATGTATATAATAATTTTTTTTTTTTAATTTTTTTTTTAAATTTTTTTTTTATTTTTTATTTTTTTTTTTGTTTTTTTTTAACATACATACGTGAATTTACTGTTATTGCATGACTACACGTTGTGAAGGGTATATAAGATTCGGCACGGCCGAATATAGCGCTTTTACTTGTTACCCTTAGATCCCTTTGTAATTTTCGCGTCACATATATATTTTTTACATGTATGTACGTATGTTATATGAGATAAATGGTGATACAAACAATTGTTATTGCATGACTACACGTTGTGAAGGGTATATAAGATTCGGCACGGTCGAATGTAGCACTCTTACTTGTTATGTTTATATTTCATTTCTACATTTATATGAGAGATAAATTTTAATGATTGTATTAAAATTTTGTTGCATTGCATCTCGGAATGGTCTATTTAGGCCAATGGTTATTTATTGATAAATTTAATATAGTAATAAAATCCGACAACCAGGCTTAATAAAAATATTACTTAGCATAAAGAAGTACTAAATTATCTTGTAAGAGTGCTATATTCGGCCGTGCCGAATCTTATATACAAATTACAAAAAAAATATATTAAAAACAAAAAAAAAAATACCCTTCACCATCATGTACATAGGTATAATCTCACATCGTAGCTTAACCTATATTTCATGTTATTCCCCTTTTTTGTTTATTATTTCCGATGCCATCCTCGATTTTGAATTTTGAGGTAGTTAAGTGTATTCAACTAGTCAAGCACTTTAATTTGATACCCATATTGATGGGGTTAAAAAAATTGTATTCGCCATTTTGTTTTAGACGCCATCTTGGATTTTACATTTTAGAATAATTTACTGTATTCTACTGGTCAAGCCCTTTAATTTAAAACCAATATTGAGGGGGTTCAAGAAGTTATATTTTAAAATACCAGATTTGACCCATATATAAATTTATTGACCGCCATTTTGTAGTGGCGGCTAACATAAATTTAAATAAATAAATTTAATACCAATATTGACTCTCTCGGTTGTCTAGAAGCTGAAAGAAATTGATTTTCGTTTGTAAATTTTTGAATATATATATAAAAAAAAATTGTTTTGCCTATAACTTTACCGATAAGAGCCCGATTTATCAAAAATTTAACACGAATATCTCTAGAGGAATCTTATATCTACAAATATTAGCAAGGGTACCTATAAATTATTCTATGGCTGAAAATTTTTAATTTTGGTGGTAAAAATATAGGAAAAAACAAAGGCAGTCGTGTTTATTTGCTCATATCTCAGAAAGTTATAAAGCGATTGTGCTGAATTTCAATAGCGATTCATTCCCGGATATTTCCAAAAGATTGATACCATATAGAGATCTGAGGAACATATTGTTGCTTCTGAAAGTTGATTTCAACCAACACACGGACAGACGGTCAGGGCTTAATCGACTCCTCTATTCATAAGCTTTTAGAAAATATATTCTTTATGGGGTCGGAAATGAAAATTGTAGAAATTACAAACGGAATGACAAAGCTATATATACCCTTGTGCACCACAGGTGAAGGTGGGGTTGCCATTCGTACTGTTTTAAACAGTACATGTACTGTTTTTTGTAATATGTACTGTTATATTCACAATACCTAAAACAGTACGAACAAGTAACAGTGCTATATTCGGCCGTGCCGAATCTTTTATACCCTTCACAACGTGTAGTCATGCAATAACAATTGTTTGTATCACCATTCATCTATATATATAAAAGTGAAACTCTGTGTGTGTGTGTGTGTGTTAGCTATAGACTCCGAAACTGTAAAACCGATCGGGCTCAAACTTGGGTAAGTTGTTGTACACATACCAGGGAGTGTTTATGGATAAAAAAAGTGGGCGGAGCCACGCCCATAAAAAATTAGTTATCAGTTTTAGCTACTTGCACTTGACCGATTTTTCTGAAAATTTGCACACATATCGAGCTGTCATGACTAAATAATTTCGTGATAAGAAAAGTGGGCGGGGCCACGCCCCTAAAAAAGTTTTAATTTTGAGGTACTTGCAGTGGACCGATTTTTCTGAAACTTTGCACACATACTAAGCTGTCATAACCATATAATTTCGTTATTAAAACAGTGGGCAGCGCCACGCCCATAAAAAAACGTTATGATTTTGAGGTACTTGCACCAGACCGATTTTTCTGAAACTTTGCACACATATTGAGCTGTCATAACTAAATAATTTCATGATTAGAAAAGTGGGCAGTGCCACGCCCATAAAAAATAGGTATTATTTAGAGGTACTTGCACTGGACCGATTATTCTGAAACTTTGCACACATATTGAGCTGTTATGACTTTACAATTTCGTGATTAGAAAAGTGGGCAGGGCCACGCCCATAAAAACAATTTTAATTTTGAGGTACTTGCACTGGTCCGATTCTTCTAAAACTTTGCACACATATTGAGCTGTTATGACTTTACAATTTCGTGATTAGAGAAGTGGGCAGTGCCACGCCCATAAAAAAAATTATAATATTTAGGTTTTTGCACTTGATATTCAATTAAAATTCAGAATGCATTTCGATTCATTAAGGGGCGTAGCAACGCGCGCCGGGTTTGGCTAGTCTCATATAAAATACGTACATATGTATGTATATACTGGTTAGAATAAATCTGGCATCGAATACCAGCTGAGCCAAAAAAATTTTATTTTATTTAATATACATACATATTTGTTTAATAGTTTTTTAAGCTTAAGGTCCTTTTAATAATAAAAAATCTTTTTGTTTTGTTTTATATTATTTGATCAATATTTCGCTACTTCTTTGTGTAGCATCATCAGGATAAACGTTTTTTATTATATATTAGTTTTTTGTTGGATTTGTGTTTTGATATTTGTTATTTTTTAAATAAATTTTCAAAAACTATTAAACATATATTATTATAAAAGGTCAAAGAAACCAATAATTATACATACATATTATTTATATTTTATTTATTTTTTTAAAATTTTTTTTTTTGTAATTTTTTTTATTATTTTTTTTTTATTTTTAATATATTTTTTTTTGTATTTTTTTTTAGTTTGTTTACATGTATGTATGTATGTTATTGTTGTAATTGTGTAAAAAACGAGGTGGTCGTGGTTTTTTGCTCAAATCTCGGAAAGTTATGGGGTGATTGTGCTAAATTTCAATAGCGATTCATTCCTGAATATTTCCAAGAGATTGATACCATACTCAGATCTGAGAAACATATAGTTGCTTTTAAGGACTTCCAGTTTTCAAACTCTGAGTGGCCTATTTCAATACACTTTAACTCCGTGCATTGCGAATAATTGTGGGCCATTCACTTGGCGCCCAAATGGTACGACTGCGTACAAATGATTCAATTGTGCTATGCACACAAACAACTGGTATCATTGCATGACCGGGAAATAAATATGTTATTTTAATTTTTTCAACGAAGTTTGAAAAATGTGTCAGCATAGCTAATACAGCCTTGTTGCGGTTTTGGCCAATGCAACTGTCACGGTCTTTAACTGTCTTCCTTTGGTCTACGATTATTAAGTACTTTCACAGGACTGTGCAAATTTCATTGCAGCCTCGCTTACCATCACGCTCACCCCACAAATAACAATAGCCATTCCTAGTGCCGTTTTCATTAGCGCTGAAATTATAGTGGCGTACTTGCGTGAGTAAAAAGGGTTATATTATTTCTTAACGGAGTATTCAAAACTTTTTGCAATCGAATACGGTTTTGGAAAGTGATAGCATTATTAAGGCACTATTTATTAATTTCTCTGTAGACAATGTTTTACTTGGCGTGGTTTACAATAACTGATTACCTCAAACACATGATCAGAAAAATAATGCATGCTAAATGCTTCGCTTCAACTTTAATATAGCCTTGTCTGTAAAATAAACGGTAAAACGAATAGAGGCAAAACAAGAGCGCTATATTCGGCCGTGCCGAATCTTATATACCCTTCACAACGTGTAGTCATGCAATAACAGTAGTTTGTGTCACCATTCATCCCATATGAAATACGTACATACATATAAAAACATACATATATAAAAACATCCCATTGTAAAATTATAAATTCACGTATGTATGTTAAAAAAACGAAAAAAAAAAAAATAAAAAAAAAAATGTAAAAAAAAAATTTTAAAAATAAATTATTATATATATAATATATATAAAACAAAAAAAAAAATAAAAAAAAAAAAATAAAAAAATTAAAAAAAAAATAATAATAAAAATATAAATAATATATTAAATAAAAAAAATATAAAAAAAAAATTTTAAAAAAAATTTAAAAAAACTGAAAAAAAAAATTTTTTTGGCTCAGCTGGGATTCGATGCCACGTTTTTTCTAACCAGTATACACGTTTGTATGTATGTATGTTGTTGTTGTAATGTTGTTTTTGTGAAAAAAAAATCGAGGTGGTCGTAGGTTTTTGCTTATATCTCAGTTGCTCGATCTACTACCGATCTACTCCCGAATATTTTTGATATTTTAATACCTCACCCGGGTCCAAGCAATGTCGGGGGGCTTCAAAATGTTGATTTCAACATACACACGGACAGACTGACAGAGCTTAATCGACTCCCCTATTCATAAGCTTTCAGAAAATATATACTTAATGGGGTCGGAAATGAAAATTGTAGAAATTTCACACGGAATGACAAACCTATATATACCCTTTTTCACTGTGTGAAGGGTATAAAAACAAAATAAAGCGAGTAGTTCCCTTTACCTTCTAATTCTAACTTAGAAAGAAATATGTAGTAAATATTGTAACAACTACAATATGCAAAGTATTCTTCATTGGCAGATACGATAAAATCGCTCACAAGAAAAAATGGAGTGTAACATACGATAAAGTATTCAATCAATTTTTGGAGCAACGAAGTGGAATTCGCCTACAATATTTGATCAGGTGACGTCTCTTTGAATGTAGAACAAGATTACATCAAAAACTCAATTTCAAAAAAATTGGCATATACGATAATTTCGCGCAAAGGGGTCGATATGTTTTTATTAAAGAACACAAATCCTTAAAAGTGTTTATTCGTTACATTACTAATACAAAGAACACATTCACATACATACATAGAAAATCGTAAATACACAAAAGGAACGATTACTAACCGACTTATAAAAAAACTCATAATCAAAAAAATAAAAAAAATAAAAATAAATGATATTTAGTCACTGTAAATATACATAGGTATCTATGTGGACATGCACATTTCAGTCAGTCAGTCAGTTAGCCAAACAGCCCCTACCACTTAAAAAACAAAAAAAAAAACATCCAAATAAATATAAACATGTTGTTATTGTTTTGTTTTTTTTTATTATAAATTGATCGCCGCGTTTCGGTAAAACGACGAAATATTTTGAATTCCATTTACATTCCAGCATGCAATCCGAGTAGATACATACCGCGGGTGAGCGGCGATAAAGGCACAACAAAACTGGGTATTCCACAACGAATAAACTCACATATTCAACTAACATTAGCAGACGGACATACAGATATTGATAATTTGAATGTAGTGGGAACATAACAAGCGATTACTATAAACTAACACATTCACATCTTCTTTTATTCAATACACTAAGTGGAATTCCATTAATGGCACACGTTTTTCCAATACATATTTTATGATTTAATAAAATATAGTCGTTGTTTATAAAACCAATTTTGTTTTTATTTAAAATAATTTGCAGTCAAAGACTGAAGTTAAAAAATAAAAATAATAAAGGGTTTTCTTGGTGGAATACTGTTGAAGTGTGTTAAAGCTTTTTAAGTGTAAATCGAAAAATCACCATGCAAAGATGAACACCAAAACAATATTTTTAATACAGTCAAAAGTTTTGATTCTATTGTTTTTATTGCTATTTGCTATAATGCTATTTGTTCTTTAAATCTTTATTTAACACGACATCGTTTTAATAACTTTAGTTAATTTGCTATTTAGTAACTGGTTCCATCAGATACATAAATAACTTATTTCTAACATTTTTATACAAACCATTAACTTTTGTTAATCACATCATTATAAAAAGAACAATTTGAATAAAAATTTAAAAAAGCGTGCCTTTAATAGAATTTGGCTTAGTATATTATTTATTTTTTTTTTTTTGAACAGGGGACACCACAGGCCAGTGGTATGTAATGTTTTGCTACTAATAATAATTCTAGAATATATTAAGCGTGAGCTTAAGACCAGCCTACAAACTTAAACATTTGAAAAAAAAAGCGAAATGTATTTTTAAAATTAATATGGTTTTAAATTATTTAGGCAACATAATCATATAAAAATAATGTATGTATGTATGTAGGTTGGCTATGATTAGGGTTGTCAGTTTAACTTGTCAAAAAAGCGGAACAACACTAAAAATGTTAAAACGAAATAAAGGCGAATTCATTACAAGTGAAATTATCAGCGCAGGCGACTGGAAAGCATTTTGTCAAAATTTAATGCAGCGATGGAAAATGAGATTTAGTTTCGGTATTAAACAATTACCTTAAATTTACTTCTTTGATAACAAATGTACCAAACTTAATTTTATATGCTGTTTGTGCACCATATATATTATAATGTTTCATAGATGAAAGTGGACGTTAAAGTGGGCGTGTTAAAGTTGTTTCTGCTAATAAATACAACTTACATATTTCAATATAGTCTTTAGTCTTCCAAAATCTTTATTCATAGAGAAATTATATGAATTTGAGATAAAGCGTTATATGGTAGGTGGGCGTAAAAGTGGGCGTGTAAACTTTATTTTCCGTTAGTACAAAGCCTTTAACCAAAAAGCAATGGTTGCAAAATTTCAGAATCAAACATCTAATTTTGCCAGTTTTATTACGTTTTAAATTTTGAATATACTGAAAAATACACTTCGCGGTATAAATTTTCGTACGTTTTGATCTATAACTCCTTTTCTAATGCATAGATTTAAGCGATTTTCAGAGAAAAATATTTTTTTTACTCAGGAGATATACATTCGAAATTTTATGGCTTTGGACACAATTCCATTTTATTCGTTGTTGGAAGAACATGATTTTTTTTACCTACTCCTGCATTACGAACTTTAACTTTCTTCCTTATATTTCGACTTAGCCCATTTTCAATACCAAACAAACCTTGTGTATAAAAAATATTCTGGAAAAATTTAAGCCCCCTAGCTTTTTCGGTCCAACCTCTATCGTGCTTTCAACAGACAGACGGACATAGCTAGATTGTCATAAAATGAAACACCGATTCAGAATATATATACTTTATGGGGTCTAAAACGGATATTTCGATGTGTTACAAACGGAATGACAAAATGAATATACCCCCATCATTTTTTTGGTGTCGGGTATAAAAACAACTTTTCCATCCCTGTATTCAACAGCAAGTCATATTGATGTGTTCGTTTGGCATTGAAAAAAAAATGCGGTGTTCCTAAACGTAAGGACGTAGACAAAAAAAAATAGAATCTAGATTACAATTTCAATTTATTTATTGCGATAATAGTAACCTAGCCTATGGGCAAATAACATAAAATTTAATAACAAAACTTAACTTAAACACATTTATAAAATTAAAAACATGATTTTTTAATGAATTTTGCAAAAAATATGCATATGTATGTACAAAAAAGCCAAATGAAGAGTTAGTGCTGTTTATGAGTAAATTAAATCATTGGTAATTGTAAATAGAGTTCAATATTGAAATCCGTTGGATTGATATAGAAAGCATAAATATACTTATAAAGAATGTTTTCTAATTTCATTAAATCGTAACATAATAGTTATTCCTAATATTATTTTATTCAGCCTTTCAGTTATAATTGATATTGATTATATAATTGATATATATATAAATATAACGAGATTAAAAATATCGGTATTATCGACGTTTTTGCGCAATCCTAGTCATTAAGGTGTCGTTTGTTCTATGTATGTATGTTGCAGATTTTTGTTTGGCTTAAGGACATAAAAATTCAATTTTGTTTGTTTATTTAAAAAAAAAAAGATTTTAAATTTCTTTATTTATTTTATTCCAATATTTCGACCTACTTCGTAGATCATCATCAGGGATCTAATAAAATTAATTATATAAGGAAAACAATTGTCAAGTTTTTATATCTATAAATCCACAAAACAACAATAATTGCATTTAAAAATATTTTAGATATAATTATACCCTTCACCTGTGGTGCACAAGAGTATATATAGCTTTGTTATTCTGTTTGTAATTTCTACAATTTTCATTTCCGACCCCACAAAGTATATATTTTCTGAAAGCTTATGAATAGGGGAGTCGATTAAGCTCTGTCAGTCTGCCCGTCTTTCCGTCTGCCCGTCTGTCCATGTGTTGGTTGAAATCAACTTTTAGAAACAACTATATGTTCCTCAGATCTGTATATGGTATCAATCTCTTGGAAATATCCAGGAATGAATAGCTATTGAAATTCAGCACAATCGCCCCATAACTTTCTGAGATATGAGCAAAAAAACACGACCACCTCATTTTTTTCACAATAACAACAACAACATACATATATAGATTACATGTAAAAAACATGCCAAAAAAAAAATTACAAAAAAAAATATATATTAAAAATAAAAAAAAAATTTTAAAAAATTTTTCAAAAAAAAATTTAAAACAAATAATAAAATATAAATAATATATTAAATAAAATAATTTTTTTTTTGGCTCAGCTGGGATTCGATGCCACATTTATTCTAACCAGTATATACATATGTACGTATTTTATATGAGATGAATGGTGACACAAACATTTGTTATTGCATGACTACACGTTGTGAAGGGTATATAAGATTCGGCACAGCCGAATATAGCACTGTTACTTGTTTTATATCGAGTTGAAAAATAATCGTATTTATTTATTAATTAACAACTAATCTTTGTTTTGTCCGACTATATTTATTTATTGTATGTCTGTATGTATATTTTGTGAAACAATTTTTAAATAACTTTTCTTATTTTCTATTTTCAGATTAATGTGCAATTTTTAAATTATTAAAAAAAATAAGCAATTCCTTAATACAAATCTTGAATAGTGAAATTTTTTTAATATTTTGCATCCTACAATTTAGCCTCTAAAAATCAACACTTTTTGTATTAATTGTGTGATATGACTGCTAGAAATTGCAAGAATGCATCAAGCGGGCGGAAAAAGTGGTCGCCCCAAAAATAAATACACAGCTGAAGCACTTGAAAGTATAAAACAGGATTTAACAAGATTTCAAGTTCAAAAAGATAATGGCATACAACAGGTAAATGAAATAAACTTAATTAATGCACAATAAAGTTTTGGTTTTCTATTAGAATTTTCTATCGATTTTCTTTAATTTAAACCAATTAACCATTGATTGCCTGTAACTGACATTGTGTTTTGTTTAATTTTTGATTAAATACAACAATTACCTTTAAATTATGTCAATTGGCTTTCGTTTTGGAAAATCAAATAGATAAGTCTAGTTGGACACAAAGAATACTTAAAACATTACAAGACAATTAATTGTGGTTTAACTAAAGTGTTTGATTTCAGTGGAAATCCAATTTAAGTCTCAATAAAAATTATACACGAGTCAACGTTTTGGATATTTTGTAAGTTTTTTTCCTTAAAAAAGTAAATCTTAGATTAAGCAAAAACGGTTTTTAAAATAGAAAAATTAAAAATTCTAAATCGCGATTATAAAATTAAAATTTATTTATTTATTAAAATTAAAAAAAAAAATATTAAAATATCTTTCCTAAACTGTTTATTGCAGTGTGTCTCGACAATGCCAAAAACTTTAATTTTACTTGGAACACAGAACAGGGAATATTAATAACTGATTAAGTATAGAATTTTTATAGAATATAGTAAAACAAATTTTAAACGACCATTGTATTGTTGTATCGGTTGCATTGTTAACCGTCAAATAATAGTATAAACGGTAGTCAAATAAAAAATAAAATCTTAATTCTGTAGAGTTACAAAAAATATTTTACAAAATTTTTGGAAAAATTTTTATTAAAGTTGAAAAAAAATCAACAAAATATTTGAGTTAAAAAAAATGAGAAATTTTTATGTTAAAAGCGAAAAAATACTACAAAATATTTTTTTTATTCTTATTTGTGTACAAACCAAATACAACATTAAAGTTCTATTGTTTTGCAAAATCTAAAATGTAACTTACAGCATATAGGAAAGAAACACGATTGCAACTGTTTTCCCCAAACGTAGTCAGATTTTGCAGCTCCTATGAAACGTCTTCAAACGCTTGTTACGTATTTGTAAAATATTAACTTTGGCAACATTGATAGAAAATCTTGGTTCAATCAGTCAATTATCGAAAAGGATACCGCCAAAAAACCTCTATCGATTTCCTAATTAGGTTTTGGTCATAGTTGCACAATATAATTGTCAGTTATGATCATTACATTATGGTACAAACTGTGTAAAGAGTATATAAGATTCTGGTAATAACAAATGCAACACAAAAAGAATTAGCAAAATAGATCGAACCGTTCTCAAGTGTTTGTTTTACATAAGGTCCGTCTATGAAAAAATACCCTTTAAGTTTTTGTTAATATAATAAAGGTACGCGTTTGAATTTTGGGAAAAATATTTAGTAGTTTTCACATTAACATTTAAGAAAATTTAAAAATTAAAAAAAAAATGTGGCTTCACAAAATTGCTCAAACTTTCATCTTAATGACAATCATAGGCCTTTTTACAGCTTTATTGTCTACATCAAGATATGTTATTTGCCACTTGTTTCTAAAATCTTGGTTGCTCTGTGGCATTTTGTTTTTACTTCGCTTTAAAGATCTTTTCATTAGAGACCAATATCGCTTAATTAGACAAAGTTCTGCGCAGTTTAGAGGATTTTCTTCTTTAAAGCACAATATTTATTATTTTGTTAATCGCTATGGAATAATCTCTTTATAATAAAATATGTATCACTTTCTTTGTAGAGGGTGGTTAAATTTTAAGGGCCCATGTTGAAGGTGAACCACACCTAGTCTTTAAATTTGTTTTCTGCATTTCATTTGACATTTCTTAATCTCAAACTTACTCAATTTGATCCGTGGAAAGATACTCAAATGAGCAACGATTTAAAGTTATTTAGGTTTTTTATAAAAATGGGCGTTCAAACCAAAATGCATTTTGTGCACTTCGTAATTCTTTTGATCAACATAATCGTTTAAATTCGTCCACAATCAGGAGAATTATAAAAAATATTTAAATTTCTGCAAAACATGTCTGTATAAAATTTTAGAAAATCTGTAAATGCCTCCTTAGTTCGCTGAATGGGAACCATTGCTGTTTTTTGCGATAGTGTGGCAAAAGAGAGTCATCATCATGCCCAACAATTGAGCATCAACATTGTTATTGAAAATTTGGACCATCAGATAGAGGAGTGGCGCCAAGAATGGAGGGGGGGGGGGGGGGGGTGGTGCGGTGCATTTGGCCGATATTTTGTTAAATACATAATTGAACCATACAAATATTTTCATTATAAAAAGAAATGATAATAATTTCTTAAATAATTTGTGTTTTATTTAAAATCAACATCGGCCCTTAAAATTTAACCACCCTTTATAACTTCGATGTGATAGTCAAATGTTTTCGTAAATTTAGTCTTTTAATGAAAGTGGGCGTTAAAGTAGACGTGTCAATAAAGTTTCTGCTAAAAAATATATCTTAGATATTTCAATATAGTCCTTTATTTTCCCAAAATCTTTATTAATAGAGAAATTATATGAATTTCAGTTGAAAAGTTATATGGGAGGTGGGCGTAAAAGTGGGCATGGAACCTTAATTTTCTGGCACAGTAATGACATTGACTAGAAGGATATACGTAGCAAATTTTATCATCATACCTCTAATTTTGTCGGTTTTATGAGCTTTTAAATTTCATTAACGGTAGATAACGTGAAAAGTGGGCGTTATAGTAGACGTGTCAAAGTTGTTTTCGCTAATGAGTACAACTTAGATGTTTCAATAT
Source organism: Phyto melanocephala (assembly GCA_941918925.1). NCBI lineage: Eukaryota > Metazoa > Arthropoda > Insecta > Diptera > Rhinophoridae > Phyto > Phyto melanocephala. The sequence goes on along the minus strand of OW799233.1, from coordinate 178,840,464 downwards.
AGTCCTTTATTATTCCAAAATCTTTATTAATAGAGAAATTATATGAATTTTAGGTAAAACGTTATATGGGAGGTGGGCGTAAAAGTGGGCGTGGCACATTGATTTTCCGTTACAGAAAAGCCTCTTACCAAAAAACAAAGTGTGCAAAATTTCAGAATCGTACATATAATTTTGTCCGTTTTATTAGGTTTTAAATTTAAAATATACTGAAAAATACACTGCGCGGTATAAATTTTCGTACATTTTTATCTATAACTCCTTTCCTAATGCATAGATGTAAGCAATTTTCGGGGAGAGATATTGTTTTGACTCGAGAAATATATATTCGAAGTTTCATGACTGTACGTTGATGCGTTTGGACACAATTCCATTTTATTCGATGTTCGAAGGACACGGTTTTTTCGACCTACTCTTGCATTACGAGCTATAACTCACTTCCTAATATTCCGATTTAGCCCATTTTCAATACCAAACAAACCTTGTCTATTAGAATCTGGCAAAATTTGTGCGACCTCTATCGTGCTTTCAACAGACGGACGGACATAGCTAGATTGTCATGAAATCAAACCCTGATTCAGAATATATATACTTTATGGGGTCTAAAATGGATATTTCGATGTGTTACAAACGGAATGACAAAATGAATATACCCCCACCATTTTTTTGGTGGCGGGTATAATAATCAGTGAAATCAGATAAGCCGTGTTTAAATTATGCTGTTGTATACATACATGCGGCAAAAGTGTTATAGATATACATACTATATCTGTGCCAAAATAATAAACTACTTAAGTCGACATAAGCTTAAATTGAGATAATCACATCATTGCAATCCCATCATTTAAAAAACCACCCTCACGAATATTTTTAACTGTTTTGGACAACTTTAAAGGAAGTTATAGCGTTAAAACTTATTGTCTTTATTTTTTCAAAGAACAATATCATTTTGAATTATAACTTTTTTTATTTGTTAAAATACATTTATTTATTTAAAGTTTGATAACCTAGCCTCTAGGCCATAATCGTCTACAAACTTCTATTAAAAAAAAATTACTGAAACTATAAAAATATATTGTAATAATTTAAAATATAAAAACAAAGGAATTAAAAACATAATAAATGACAAAAAAATTTTACAGAAAATAAAAACCAAACAAAAATTTTTTCCAACGTCCTTAAAGTGTCCGATTACCTGTTATAAGTTTGTGCCACTTTCACACAAACAGATCGTTTCAAAATTGAGCTCAATCTTGGTATGGTCAACTGTCTTCTTCTTTTAGATCTACTAAACCTAAAAAACTTAACTAAATAATTAGGTGTCTGCAACTTATATAACTTAGAAAAGTGTAAAATATTTCTAAAACTTATAAATTCCATAAAATAAAATCCTAAAAACTTCAAAGCAAACGATGATGTATGCTGACCAAATCTGACAGAGTACAGGAACCTAACAACCCTTTAAAATACTAACCTTAGCCTCTTTATAACATATCCAAAGGTATCTGTGTACGCTTCTAAGCCATACAAAAATATTGGCATTATAAGAGCATGAACAACTTGTTTCTTTATATTAAAAGGCAGCGACAAATTTAAACTGTATAACTTACGTAATGTAAAGTTATTTCTAGATACAGCAAAATTTACATGACTCTCAAAATTCAAACCTGAGTCAAGAATAACACCAAGACATTTAACTATTTAATAATTGAACTAAATATGCGATAATGAATATGCTCTTTAATTTGTATAGCACAGTATTCATATAATAGTCTTTATTTTAAAGGGAATACATTTTTAAAAATCAATTTAAAAATGTAAAAGCCCTTTCCTGAAAAACTTCAAAAACAGACATAAGCAGTTTTCCCTTATTGCCACCGATATAACACAAAAAATGAATGCAAATTTTTTTAAATTACACTGCTCTGCAAAAAATAATTTTTTGTCTTCCCATTTAATAAAACTATGTGGACTATATGGATTTTGACGCGCTAAACTCAAATCCATCGTCGGTTTTTTTCCATCAGATCGGGATTTTTTTTTATGGGCGTGGCAAATTTTTCCCCCTAAATAAGTCAGGTACGGACACATATTTAATCCTAACTCGAGAACTACTCATCCGATTTTCAAAAGTAAAACACCAAAAAATGTGTAACAAAATTGTTTTTATTTCAGTGAAATACAATTTTTCTCTATCGCTTATCGTTTTGGAGTTATTTAGAAATAAATGGAGAAAAAAAATTTTTTTCGTGCAAAATTCGTAATATTTTTCAATTTAAAAATGGAATTAAAAAAAATATAAGGCAAATATTCAACATTTTAAACTTTTTTCTAAGAGCTACTTACCTTGAAAATAAAAACAGCCATAAACCATAAAAATCGGTTATAAAATGTAGATTTTATTGTCAATTTACCGCAGGTACCCAATATTGACCAAATATGTGTAATGCAGCAAACAACGTCAGAGTGGGCGCACTAAAGCGACTTGTAGCAACAATGAATGGCAACTTTTTACTTCTATATATTTTCGTACAACAAAAACAAATACAAGCAAAAAAAATTTGCTAGATTGTAATTTTGTAGCATTGCCTTGCTTAAAGCACCCACCCTGTCGTCACCCGTAGATAACTTCAAATTACAATAAAAAATTAAAATATCTACAGGCTATTTTACTTACAATAACACAAAAATTTTGTTAATAATTATTAATTTTTATTTAGGAAACATTGTTAAAATAAAAAAGTAGCTTAAGCTGCCCATGCCCCACATCATTTAATTTCGTTCTGAAGACCTCGTCCTTCATAAGCTGTCGTATTTGTGGACCTACAAATATGCCTTCTTTTACTTTAGCATCTCTGATTCTAGGAAATTGGCTCTTCATGTATAGAAAGGCTTCACCATCCTTGTTCATTGCTTTGACAAAATTTTCGTTAGGTCTAGCTTTATATGAAGAGAAGAGCTTGTTCTTTTTGATTTAAAGGCTCTTCTGCTGCATTTTTTTCTCCTGGAATAAAATTTAGTAGTAGTGTTTTTCTTTCGCGCGGCTATCCCATTCACATAAGAAGCAACAAAACTTGGTATATCCACTTTGCAATCCATTTAACATTGCTACCACTTTCAAATCTGCAGATTCCATGAGTAATGTGAATATTTAATTTTTTTAGTCTCATCTTCATGCTACAATAGCTTTCTTTCATATTTCTTGCATACGCGAGTGGGACCGATGGAAATTTGTTGCCATTGTGAAGAAAAACGGCTTTCAAACTTGTCTTGGATGAATAATTAAACAAGCCGCCAATCCTGAGATTTATGACTGAAACACAGTTGTCGCAAAAGTCCATCAGCATTATCGCAAAATATCAAACCTTCCTCTCTTCTGAAATATATCAAAAAATGTTGTTCTTTATTTCGAAAGTAAGACGTTAACGTCCGTTTGCACCAAATTCCATTCTTTTCATTGAGATGCAAGAAGCTCAAACTTGGTTTTTTTAAAGCCTTGATTTACAAACTAAGTTATTCATATCAGTATAATTCGGAAAATAAGGTGTACTCGATGGACTTCCAAATGAATGCGAAGAAACATTCATGCTGGCGTAAGTGGATTCAGTTGCTGCAGAAAGCCCATCTTCTTCATCGTCTGTAGGAGGCAATGGAGGTAAAAATTTACATGTAAACTGAAAAACTGGTCGTTTGACGTATAAAGTATTTGGATATGTAACTTTATTTTTTGTTTTTTCGTAAACCCACGTGTTTTAGTATGGCAAAAGTAGCAATCATTTTGATGATTTTGTGGTTCACTCCAAATCGCTGGCTTTATAAACGGCTTCATAAAGACTTATGACTTTCATTTAACCAACCTCTTAAAGACTTACCACAGCTACTACAACATATTTTCGGCAGCCAACTTTTATCTTTATCATCGATAGAAAACCCAAAATAACGGCAATAAGTATCTTTAAGCTTTGAAGATATTGTCTCCCGGTGAGAACTTAAAGTTAGATCGCCACACACGTAACAAAATAAATTTGGAGATTTGTTACAAATCGTTGACATTTTGTAATATGAAAGCGTTGGTGGATTCTTTAATTGCTTTATTTCTTTACACAATAACAAAGTACACTATAAGATCTATTTACTGTTGCCGATTTTAACCGCACGATATTCAAATTAAAAGTGACTTACTTATTGCCCATTAGCTTCTATATATACAATAAATACCAGAATCTACCCTAATGTTCTTAATTTGAAATCACAGGTAATTGAAAAATACTGTTATAAATATTAATTCCAAAAAACTATGTAAAATACCGTTGAACCTTAGTTCCATTACCTGCTCACCTAAGGAAATGTTACATATATCATATGTAAGGCAATATTGGGTACCTGCGGTAAATTGACAATAAAATCTACATTGTTTAACCGCTTTTTATGGTTTATGGCTTTTTTTATTTCCAAGATAAGTAGTTCCTAGAAAAAAGTTTAAAATGTTGAATATTTGCGTTATATTTTTTTTTCTCCACTAATTTCTAAATAACTCCAAAACGATAAGAGATAGAGAAAAATTGTATATGAATACAATTTTGTTACATATTTTTTGGTGTTTTATTTTTGAAAATCGGATGACTGGTTCTCGAGTTAGGAGGAAATAAGTCTCCGTACCTGACTAATTTAGGGGGAAAAATTTGCCACGCCCATAAAAAAAATCCCGATCTGATGGAAAAAAACCGACAACGGATTTAAGTTCAGCGCGTCAAAATCCATATAGTCCACATAGTTTTATTAAATGGAGGATTTTGCTGCAAAGCAGTGTTATTATTCACACAACCCCAATTGTTAAATAATACAAATTTAAAGTATAACAAATGCATTTTAAAATACATAAGGACTGCGTTTGAAAAAATTGTCCATAATTCGAAAATCAAATGGAAGATTTGTATTATTTTTATTTTGCAAAATTTTTTAATTTCTCTGGTTACCCTACCATCTGCTAACAAAAGGCATAAATCGCTTCTCTAAGCACACTTTGATATACATTTTCGAGTTTATGAACCTATCGTCACAAAACACCTACCTGATTCCCACACCATAACGTCTCGTCGTCCATGATGCAGCAACCTAGAACTTTTTGTTAATATCTTAAAAGTTCTAAGTCCTCAACAATTCACTTTTTGTACAATTTTTCTTCCTGAAATATGTCACTGACAATTTTTTTATTTGCAGTCCTTATGTACATATGTTTGTATGTATTGTACAAATGTATATTAAACACACTTTTACATACAAACAATATATTAAAGTACACATTTAAGAAAAATTTAAATTAATGTGAAATATTTGATTATTTATTTATTTTAAATAAATTTTTTTTTAAATTTAACATTTGGTTTCCATCAGTCAATAGAAGTAGGGGGAACACTAACCAATACGTTTTTTATGTGCATCTAAGTGGGAGCAATTCATTTCGGGACGAACAAATATTTTAACAATAGTTTTGTGTGTAGACATTTATCATATTAAAGAAACATTTTTTTAAATAAATGTCTTATATTCGCACTCATATAAGTTACAGAAAAAAAATTATTACATTTTTGTAACAATTAAAAACTAACGAATTTTAGATCTGAGAAAAAATAAAAATAAAATTAATAAATTCACAAGGTGTATTAACTGTCGTATTGTCATGTTTTAAAAAATTTTACAATAAACAATTCAAACACTCCGATACGTCTGCGAATTGTGTTTAAAAATTAATTTTCTTTTATTTTGCAAGGGATATCCAATTAAAAGAAAATTATTACAACTTTTAATTTTGTCCTACAATTGTTATTAATTTTGACTTTTAAACCCTGTGTGGAACTTATCAAACTTAAAGATTTCGTAAACTCACAAGGACAAAAGTATTTCAATTATATTTACAACTAATTATTGCAAAAAGATATTGAAAATCTGACTTCTTAAATAGATTCTGCCTCAGACCATAAGACTAAAACGACTCAAGATAATTTACCAACAGTCGGATGATCGGAAATGCTCCATAATCTTGGCGAACAAAGCGCGAATTTCGAAAATAAATGACCATGATTTGTAACTGTTGTTGTGGTGTAAGTTTCCGCATAACGATTTGCCATGTATAGTGAAAAAAGTCAAACACATATCATTAGTATTATTTTCATATTTCGATTTTTGCACAACAACAATAACAAAATATTAGAAAAATAACTTTATGCTTTATTCTGGAAGTATTATTTCACCTTTTTTCCAGCAATTTGGTTCGTATCTCGGCCATGTTGCCATCCAAGTCGTCCGAAGTGATGGTGGTGATTTGTTTGAAAATTTACTACTGAATGCATACAAATTATCGAAGGTTTATTAAAGGTTTATAAATCAAATTTTCATAGAAATTTTTTTGTTTCTTTTTAGTGGAGCAACTGCATTCTTATTTTTTGAAAACATCTTTTAATACCACAATTCTTTTTATTTTTATCGATCAAATCAACTGCACAACTTTATCATCACTATTGCCTTTTGGAATATTTGGTACATTCACAAGAAGTAATAAGTGTAGTATTGTCATATTGTAATAATTTCCCAAACAATTTTAAATAGAATGAAAAGTAAACAAAATGTTAAAGGTAATTAAGGCATAAACTTAGGTTATCGGATACTTTTAGGTAAAAAGTGTACTTATAATAGTGACATTAAATGTGTATTAATTTAAAATGCAATAAAAGCATTGTACAAACTAGTTTATAGCTAGATACGTCTGTCATGGGTACAAGAAAAATTTGTAAGCACACATACATTTAGAAGACATATCTGTCGTTTTAAACAATTGTATTTACTAGAGAAGATAAAAAAATGTATAACAGGTTTATAAAGGGCCTTGTTTATTTATTTTACTTGCAATGAGTACATCTTGTCCTTAAATCCAACTAACTTTTTATTTATTTATTTGTTTAGTAGTATGTTATACCCTGTTCAGACAGATATTTTTAATTGTTAAAATTTAGTGTTAATTGAGCAATTAAAATAAGTGTTTACACACACTCAATTTATCTTACTCCATTAGCATTTGATAGCTGTAAAAATATGATGTATTTATACCAAATCAATTCCTGTTCATAAAATATATTTACATTTATGTGTGTAAATATATACATACATATGTATATGTATTTGAATTTGTTTAAACATTTTATTAAAATTTACATAAACCATTTACCATTTTCTTACTTTTTGTTTTTTGTATATTTATTTGTTTGACATTAGAAATGACACCTATAGAATTTTCTTCTCACTGAACATACTTCTCAAGAGTTGTATTTCAAGTTTTGGACAATAAGTGAAACAATAAAGTATATATTGTATTGTATTTTTTAGTATGGTTAGTATGGCCCAATAAAGACCTTTAATTGCGAGAAAATTATAAAATAGCAATAACGGCGCGTGTGTGAACATAGTATTATATACTTTATAACAATTTTATACAAAAATAATTTTTCTCTTCTCTACATGTATATTATATTGATATTGATGTGATATTTGTTATATGTATTGTTGCCGCAATGTCAAAAAAGACAAACAATTTTTCGAGCCCTGCATTTATTAATAACCTCTCTTGAGATTAATCCATTTATTCCCTCTTATTTTCTTCTTTATACGCAATGTTACGCATTTGTAATTGTACCATTACTAATGTAAATATAACGGGATAACGGAACACGTTTTTAAAGTCACTTGTTTCTTTTGTACGCATTTTTAAGAACAGAAACAATTGTCGCCAGACGGTTTATATCAAAGCAAAGAAGCGAACGTTCAAACGAAATAATTTTAAAGCGCTCTTGACCTTCACGTGTCCTTATCCCAAGATTAAATAAAACATTTTAATAAAAAGTTAAGTAATATTTAAAGTAGTATACATAAAATAAACAGTGTTTTATTTAACGATAGTTTGAGCGCTGTTAAAACTTGTTTTGAACAAAGCATATCGCTATTAGCCGCAACATTTCTTTAAAATTATTTCGGTTTCCAAATAAAAATGAACAAAAATATGAATAATCTGCAAAAAAAGAATGATCATAACTGCAAAAAGTGCCAAGAGAAAGACACTAGTGATATGGTACAGTGCGACAGCTGCGACCAATGGTACCATTTCGGTTGTGTCGGCGTTGACAGTAATGTCGCAGACGTAAGCTGGAGTTGTGAAAGATGTAAAAACGTATCGTCCATACCTGTTGGAAATTCAGCACCGCATTCGTCTACCCCTACAACAATAAGTGAAAAGGCACCAATGCACGGTGTAAATCAACAAGTACTTATCAACTTGCCGCAATCAAGCGCAGGTTATTGTCAGCCAGCACATGCGATAGGAAACATAATTTCCTACTCTGTAGCAACAGCAAAGGCACCCGCAATACCTGCACCGCAGATATTGGCACCGATACCCTCGATTTACACTACCCCTATAATGTCATATCAGTCTGGCTATAATCCAACTACAACGTCGTCATTACAACAGCTGCAAATACCACAATCTAATGTTTCGTTAAATTACTCACAACCGAGTGGATTTCTTCCTTACTATCAATATGCAACTAACGCAAACACACAGTATCAAAACGATATTGAGCGCCAACACAATTTAGAAATACAGAAGTTGGAGGAAGAGATGAGTATTAAACGACAGTATTTGGAAACAAAGTACAAAATACTATCCAAAGCTAACGCGCTAACACCATACAGCCAAATTGTGTCAGGTAATGCGGATACTACAATGGTCCAAAACAATTCAACAGGACCAACACCGACGCAAGTAGCTGCAAGGCATGCCATCTCAAAACAGCTGCCAGTTTTTAATGGTGATCCTGAGAGTTGGCCACTTTTTATAAGCTGTTTCGAAAACAGCACCGCCGTTGCTGGCTTTACAAACGCCGAAAATTTAATAAGGCTACAAGGTTGCCTTAAAGGAAAAGCCCTCGAGATGGTTAAAAACAAGTTACTTTTACCTCATATGGTCCCCGAAATAATTCAAACGTTACGTATATGTTTCGGAAGACCAGAACACATTTTAGACCGTATGATCGCTAAGGCGAGAAGTTTCCCACCAATTAAAGACAAACTAGACGTACTCATAGAGTACGCAATGTGCGTTCGAAATATATGTGCTACGATGGAGGGCTGTCAAATGCAACCACATCTAAATAACCCTCTATTAGTAAAAGAACTGATAGATAAACTCCCCAACAACCACAAATTGAGTTGGGCGATGCAGCCCAAGGACGAACTGGTCCCCGTAGTGAAAGCATTTAGCGACTGGTTATACCACGTCGCAGAAGCTGCTAGCACAGTCACCCCATTATTTGGCAAATCGAGCGCAGTAGTAAACGCTCATTGTTACGAAAAAAGCAGTACTGAGGATAACAGTGCTAAAAAAAACGCTGTAAGTACCACTTGTATTATTTTTAATGTCATCGGCCACAAAGCAGTGCAATGTGAAGTGTTCAAAAATATGTCGCTTAATGAAAAATGGGGATGTGTGAGATCGAAAAACATGTGTCGACAATGTCTGGGAACGCACAAACGTAAATGCCTTTTAAACAAAGAATGTGGAGTAGAAGGGTGCAAGTATAAGCACAACCCTTTGCTGCACAAAATGATGAATGCCACACAACATAGTACAATGCTGGGCGACGTCGAAAGTAGTTCTTCTAGTACAGTTGTAAATACACACGGAAACAATAAAGATGATGCTCAACCGTTTTTTAGAATAATTCCAATAAATGTGCATACTCGTAATAAGACCAAGGTAATTTTTGCCTTCCTTGACGAGGGTTCATCTGTAACGTTAATAGATAAGGATGTGTTTAACGAGCTTGGACTAACAGGCAACTCTGACCCCCTATGTCTACGTTGGACGGGCAACACCACACGTGTAGAAAATGAGTCAATAAATACATCTCTTACAATTTCAAATATTAATAACAATAAAAAGTTTTGTCTTAAAGGTGTTCATACCGTTACAAATTTAGGTCTTCCAACTCAGACGGTCAACGCCAGGGAAATCTCAGAAAGATTCCCCCACCTTAAAAAACTACCCATACAGTCTTACAAAAACGCTAAACCAGCACTGTTGATTGGGGCTAACAACTGGAAACTGGCAATCCCTCTAAAAATTAAGGAAGGCTCATGGCATCAACCTATTGCTTCAAAAACCCGTCTCGGATGGACACTGCAAGGAGGTAATAATAACGACGTCGCTGCACATCGCGTTAACGTGCATACGTGTGACTGTCAACTGGGGTACAAAAAGTTGCATGATATGGTAAAAGAGTTTTTTTCCCTTGAAGCTACTCAGCACATACAAATCTTCTCGTCTGATGACAACAAAGCCTTAGAAATTTTACAACAAACGTGCAAGAAAATTGATAATCATTATGAAACTGGCTTGTTATGGCGCAACAAAGACATACCGCTACCAGAAAGCTACCAACATGCATTTAATCGTTTAGAGTGCCTAGAAAAAAGATTAAAAAAGGATCCAACGTTAAGAGCTACAATTCAATTGCAAATTGATAATCTTCTTTCAAAGGGATACGCCGTAAAGCTAACACCAAAAGATTTGGAAATACACCACGATAAAACATGGTATTTACCAGTATTCGTTGTAAATAACCCAAACAAACCAGAAAAGGTAAGACTTGTTTGGGATGCGGCCGCAAAGTCTAAGGGAGGGTCGCTGAATGATTTTTTGCTTCCTGGGCCAGACCTATTAAACCCCTTAGTTGAAATACTGTTGAAGTTTCGCAGAATACTGTTGAAGTTTCGTAGTGACATCTCAGAGATGTTTCACAGGATAAACGTAACTGAAAGCGATATACACGCACAACGTTTTTTTATGGTACGACAAAAATGATAAACCGTATCAGCCAAGCACTTTCGTTATGCGAGCGTTAACTTTCGGAATATGTTGCGCGCCTTGTATTGCTCATTTCGTACGCGACAAAAACGCAGAGCAATATAAGGACAAGTACCCACGGGCAGTTGAAGCAATTCAGAAAAACCATTACGTCGATGACTTTATCGATTGTACTCCAAATGAGGATGAAGCAGTAAAATTGGCAACACTCGTACGAAATATTCACGCCGCTGCCGGTTTCGAGATGCATAACTGGTCATCAAACTCAAAGAAAGTTTTAAGTCAACTGCAGACCGAATCACCAATTGAGCAAACTTTAAAGGATTGGGGCACTACCACTAAAATATTAGGTATGTATTGGGACCCTAATAACGACGAATTTAGATATATTTGTAGGTTTGCAAGATTGCGCCGCGACGTACAGAATGAACCAATTATACCTACTAAACGGGAAACCCTGCAGGTGCTAATGTCCATATTCGATCCTCTCGGGCTCGTCTCATGTTTCACTGTTGGGTTAAAAATACTCCTTCAAGAGATATGGCGCTCTGGTATAACCTGGGATGAACAGCTGACTGAATCGTTAAATCAAAAATGGTGCAAATGGAAGTCTACAGTTCCGCTAATAACTTCTACACGTATTCCTCGTTTCTACTCTGAATTGATGCCTACAGCCGATGAAATTCAATTGCACACTTTTGTGGATGCTAGCGAAGACGCATATGCAGCAGTTTGCTACCTTCGCATAATAAAGACGGGCATAATAACTGTCAGCCTTGTTGCCGCCAAGAGCAAAGTGGCACCACTAAAACCACTCTCAGTGCCAAGGTTAGAGCTGCAAGCCGCCTTGCTTGGTGCAAGACTGGCAAAAGCAATAACCCAAATAGAGTGTATTAAAATTAATTCACAATACTGGTGGAGCGACGCAAAAACGGTATTAAAATGGCTGCAAATAGACCCAAAAAAATTCCAACAATTCGTCATGCATCGGGTTGGTGAGATACTGGAACTTACAAGTGTCAACCAATGGAGGTGGGTACCATCGAAGCAAAATCCAGCCGATTTAGCCACTAAGGTCCTACCGTCAGCAAATACAAATTTATGGTTTACAGGACCAGATTTTCTACGTACTGATCAGAACGAATGGCCGCAATGCGACGATTTAGGAGAACTAAGTGAAAGCGAAATTAAACGAAACGTATGGCTGATAAAAAAAGTTACTGACGTAAAGCTAAACATTGAATATTTCTCATCTTGGAAGCGTTTATATCGTGCAGTTGCTACGTTTATATTATACTGCCACAAGCTCAAACAAATGACCAGCAAAGAAACCCTTAAAAAGGCCCTAGAGGTTGACTGCACAATGATTGAAATGGCCCAAGTATTTTTATTCAGGTATGCACAAAATAGTGAATATAGTCATGAAATATTACGCCTGACAAGTGGTAACCCCATCGAAAAAACAAGCAAATTAATAACCCTAAATGTTTACGTAGATAAACACAGTTTAATAAGATGCCATGGAAGAGCGGAATACCTAACTAATCGCGAAGACGTAATAGTTCTACCCGAAAACCACTACGTGACATTTTTAATAGTACGCCACTTCCACGAAAAGTTTCTTCATCAAGCACACGAAACTGCTCTAAATGAAATAAGAAGCCAGTACCACATTGCTCACTTACGTGTTCTATTTCGCAAAGTACGCCGTATATGTCAATGGTGCAAAATAAAAATCGCCACCCCGCAAGTACCACAAATGGCAACGCTGCCTGCAGCAAGACTCGGTGTATTTGAACGACCGTTTACCTTTGTTGGTGTGGACTATTTCGGGCCCATCTACGTAACAGTCGGTAGAAGACGTGAGAAAAGGTGGGGCGTTATATTTACATGCTTAAGCATTCGCGCCGTGCACATTGAAGTAGCCTATAGCCTGGACACGAGCTCATGCATCATGTCCATAAGAAATTTCATTTCTAGACGTGGCTCGCCTAGAGAAATTTATTCCGACAATGGCACGAATTTTAAGGCAGTGGAAAAAATTATATGCGGTCAACTGCAAAACGTAAATTTTTCAACAATTCAAACTACGTTCGACCAAATAAAATGGAAGTTTAACCCACCAGCTGCGCCACACATGGGCGGCGTTTGGGAAAGGTTAGTTAGATCAATAAAAACAGTTATATACGACATCAGCCCCGACATGAAATTAACCGACGAGAGCTTAAAAAGTTCATTACGTGAAGCAGAATTTATCATCAACAGCCGTCCGCTTACCTTTGTGTCGCTTGAACATAGCGACGACGTGGCCATCACGCCTAACCACCTGTTGATTGGTTCATCGAACGGTTACAAACCGATCCCGAAGGAAAACATTGATCTGCGACAACGCTGGTACAAAACGCAGGAGTTCGCCGACAAATTCTGGCGCAGATGGTTAAAGGAATACGTACCTATTATCTCCCGAAGAAGTAAATGGTTTAGCAAACAACCCCCTATAAAAGTTGGTGACGTAGTTGTTATCGTGGATCCAGACCTGCATAGAAACAAATGGCCTAAAGGCATGGTAATTAACACAGTGGTGGCCAAGATGGACAGGTAAGAAGAGCAACCATAAAAACGAAGAGCAGCATACTGGAAAGACCAGTAGCAAAATTGGCCATCTTGGACGTGAGTGGCGGCTCTGAAAGTAAGCTCGACTTTTCAAACTCGCTTACGGAGGAGGGAACTGTTGCCGCAATGTCAAAAAAGACAAACAATTTTTCGAGCCCTGCATTTATTAATAACCTCTCTTGAGATTAATCCATTTATTCCCTCTTATTTTCTTCTTTATACGCAATGTTACGCATTTGTAATTGTACCATTACTAATGTAAATATAACGGGATAACGGAACACGTTTTTAAAGTCACTTGTTTCTTTTGTACGCATTTTTAAGAACAGAAACAATTGTCGCCAGACGGTTTATATCAAAGCAAAGAAGCGAACGTTCAAACGAAATAATTTTAAAGCGCTCTTGACCTTCACGTGTCCTTATCCCAAGATTAAATAAAACATTTTAATAAAAAGTTAAGTAATATTTAAAGTAATATACATAAAATAAACAGTGTTTTATTTAACGATAGTTTGAGCGCTGTTAAAACTTGTTTTGAACAAAGCATATCGCTATTAGCCGCAACATGTATATATTATTAAGCCTTTGAAGACTAGTGACCTCTGCATTTTACTGCTTCTCGCTCGCTGTAATTAAAAATCATGTCCATTTCTTAGATTGTAAGGTTGTACTTCTCCTACATACATCAATTGCTCACATAAGTATTGCGGTGCAGTTCCCATTTTCATCTTTTGTAAAAACCAAATGAGTCAACTGTTTTCATGGCAGTTATTTATTGTGTTTCGAAATTGGGCAGCCAAGCGTATATCAACTGTTAAAAGTTTTTATTTAGATATAATTTTTATTATAATTTTTTTTTTACAATGTTTTTAGTTTTTTTCAATTATAAATTAAATTTATTCGAACCGGTTAACCGGTTTTTTCTTAAATAATTTTAATTTTCGAAATCCGGATATTGAAAAAAGTCGAATAATCGATCGATTTGAATAATTTTTAAAAATTATGCCAAGTATTTCTCCATTACGTTTTTTATAAATCTAAGCTGGATTTTACGCTTCTTTCGTTCATATTGACATTATTGCGTGGACTTGTTGCATGGAAGCCTACAACAAAATAAGACAACATACTTTCAACTTCAAACACTCATACATTCATATTTGTATTTTATTTTTAGATTCACTTCATACGATTATTGTCATTTTTTGTTTGTTTTGGGTTTATTTTGACTTTGATGTTGCTGTGCGTAATACAGTAGTGGCACGTGTATATAGAGAAACACTTTTTCACAGTGGGCCTCTTTTAAATTAAATGTACATATTCAGTTATTTAAATGAATTAAGTATTAAAAATTATTAATAATATGTGCAGTTATTGTAAACGAGTTCCTTATATTATCAGGGTTTATTATATTGTAAATTTGGTTCCATGAATAAGGGGTCGGTGGGAAATAGGGCTATTTTTAACAGTATCACTTCTTAGAATATTTCAGTTCAACCTGGCGTCTCTTAAGTAAGGTAGCCATTGGGGCCCTACTTTTACTGTCATCCTTTATAAATGATTTACTTTGATTAAGTTTTGCATTATTTTAATGTATGCTAATGAAGTTGAGGTCTTTCTAAATTACAATATTATTCCTAATGAGTGTACTATTTGACAACATGATTTGAATACAATTTTTAATGCTGTAAAACTAATTTAATGTATCTAAATTTAAAAAAATTCTCTAGGAACTTAAATGCGTAAACTTAAAGAGTATTATTATGTTGATTAACAAAACTCGTGGCGTGCTTGCTTTTTCCGGAATCCCAAAGCACTATACAGTTCACATCTTTAGTAAGGCCTATTGTAGAATTTGGTTATATTATTTGCGATCCTTATACTATTTATCAAAAGAATCTTATCGTCTCTGTTCAGCAACAATATCTTTTATTTTCTTCCTTTAATGTTCCCTTAAGATCAACTCAGTATTTTACTCCTATTTATATTTAGTGTCTTTAAACGAACTAAAGGACATGTCGTGTGTTACCTTTAAAACATTACTTCTGTAAAAAAAACATGTGTTGAGACATCTGACAAAATTTTAATTAGAGGGAGCTATATATTCTTATGCCAAAACATGTGACATCAGCCATTGGCAGAAATCTCTGCTGCTGCAAAGCAGTCAGCGTAAAAGTACAATTTTGACAGACATGTTGATTAACATATGTCTCACAAATTTTAAAGTCAGATGTAAAAAACATGCCGTGTATTATAGCCTTAAGCTGATGCTGATTAACTAAAAAGAATATGCAAAAACTACAATGACTACTACAATATATGAGGGTTGTCTTTTATAATTCTTTATTTATTTATTCAGCCAAAATGGAAAATCCTTACAGGCTAGCAACCTAATATATTTAGCAATATTGTTAATAAATCTTTATTTTCTAAACATAACTTAAAATTATATTCAGATGAAGAAAAATCTAAACTAAAATTAATAGTTATTTTATTCAAAACACTAAAAACTAAAATACTAAATACCTTCCAAAAGCTTAAAAATTTTGACAATACTCATTACTCAGAACGTTTTGGCGTACAAACGCTATTTGAGATGTTTACAGTAACTTGAAAAATTAATGTCGACTAAAAAAGGGAATTAAATCGTGAACACTTTCGTGTGATTATTTTTTTAACTTTCAACATGAATTAAAACAACATTGCATCGATAAAGGACCAGTGTTTATCGATGGTTTACTGAATTCAATCGATGCCGTAGTTCGCTCAACAACAAGTTTCGTAAAGGTCGTCATGTAACTTTTTGCGAGATTAAGGAACTTTAAATATGAGTGGGAATGGCATACATTCAATCGTGTATCGATGCCAGAAGTCTTCGGAGAAATAGGAAAATCCAACCGTCAAAGTCGCTTTATTTTTCACCACGACAATGCGAGCTCACACACATAGGCTCAGACAAGGGACTCTTTGAACACACAAAATTTCGATTAAATGAGTCATTTGCCGTATATATTGACTTGCAACCCAGTGACTTCTTTTTATTCCCGAACATAAAAAAATTATAGACCAACGATAAAAGCGGTTGATGCGGAATAGAAAAAGTGCTTCGAAAATTTGCTCATACATATGCAAAAGTGCATTGCAAAAGTGTTCATGGAAAATAGTTTCTAAAGCAATAAAACCATTTTCGATGATAATAATAATTTGTTGTCTATTAACCCGAAATATAAAAGGCAACCCTCGTCGATTTCTTTGTACATACTAATTTTATAATATGTAGCATTATAATCTTTTTTCTATGGTTTGTAAGAATTTAATAATAATAATAATAAAATAGTAAAAATGTCTCTCTAATTAATTAAACTTTCAGCATTGTTTGTAGAGAAATTTACAAAAATATTTATTTTTGTAGAATCCTCGGAATTATTGTTGCATTCTTTTGAAGTCTGCCATTAATTGAATGCTAGGATGTTTCAGTATGTGTTGTTTTAAAGAATTTCATAATAACAAAGATTATAATGATCATTAATTTGTATTTAAATATTTACATACAAATATACATATGAATGTTCATACATACATATATACCGACGCATTCATTTCACATCTGGTTGTATTAGTCGTTTTAGCCATCGTTACCCTGCGGATAAATATTTAACTGTGATAGATCACGCACGAATTGACAGAAAATAAACAAACTCCCCATTCGCCCATCGCAAAATTAAAGAGAATTAGTATATATGTATGTTGTTGTTGTAATTGTGAAAAAAACGAGGTGGTCATGGTTTTTTGCTCATATCTCAGAAAGTTATGGGGCGATTGTGCTGAATTGCAATAGCGATTCATTCCCGGATATTTCCAAAAGATTGATAACATACTCAGATCTGAGGAACATAAAATTGCTTCTTAAAAGTTGATTTCAACCAACACACGGACAGACGGTCAGGGCTAAATCGACTCCTCTATTCATAAGCTTTCGGAATTATATACTTTATGGGGTCGGAAATGAAAATTGTAGAAATTACAAACGGAATGACAAAGCTATATATACCCTTGTGCACCACAGGTGAAGGGTATAATAAATATCTAACCACATACTAGTCACTTTATCAGCAGGGTAGATACCATTGCTATCGCTATTCGTCTTTTGTTGTCTTTGTTTTGTTAAATGCTTTGCTGGAGATTCTTTATGTTTGTGCCTGTCTTTTAGGAATTTAAAGTATGAGGTCTTTTTTGTGTTTTTTTTTTAACTTGACGCAAAATACAATAAAAATTTAAAGAAGAAGATATTTTAAATACAGTGACAAACACAAACAGTAAATGTTAAATTTATATTATTTTGAAAAAAAATTTAGCATTTTTTTTTATTAATTATTTTAATTTCATAGAATAATTTTTTCCCCGTTTTTAATACTAAAGCCATTATTTTCACCCTTATACGTATAATTTTGCCTATAACTGTATATTCTGAAATATACCAATGGTGCTGCCCTTGATATCTGTTCCTTATCTTGAGTTCTTTTATAAAAAACAAAACTATATGAAAAATATTTACAATTTTTAGTTCAACTAGAACCTAATCTAAATTTAATTTTATGTAAATTAACGATAACTTGATTAAATTTTAAGAATAAAAAGAATAACAACAAAAATAAAATCATGATCTTCTACCATTAAATAATGGGTTTTGTTCACATACATACATACATACGCTGATGACATTTTGTCTGCCTTGATTTCACTGAAGAATGTTGTCGCTGTTGTTGATTGTGTGCTGCTGATACACAATTTGATTTTTATTTATTAATTCAATGCGTGTTTCATCTTTAATAAATATGCGTCCCCCATAAAAATACATGTGTATGTATGTGTACACATGTTGGTTGCTTCGTTAAAAGAATTACAGTACACTAACGATAATACATATTAACATCCTGCAATTTAATCACTTTTAATCTCTTTCATTTAATTCTCCAAAATAGGAACATAATACATATAATGCAAAAGTTAAAAATTTAACAAAATTTGTTGGAACATTTTTAAGAGATATCAACTAGAAATTTCTAGTTATTTACTTTAAGTTGTTTTTAACTGTCGATCAAAAAGGTTTACAAACTTCTGCACTTAATGCGTCAAGCATCAAGAATCGCTATCAATTTTTACTGTAGTTTTCATAAGCAAATGTAAGAAGTGAGATCGAAATAAACATAACATATTGAAAATTTAATATTTTGGAAACAGTTCGTCTTAGAGGTTCGATTTTTCTTTTATTTTATTAATATTATATTACAGATCACTACAAAAAATATATATAACTTTTATAGTTCTAATTAATCTTTTTTTGGAAACCCTTCTACTAGAAATTTGATATTTGTTTAGTCACTTTTTTGTAACAGTTTGACTTCTTCTCTTTTTAATGATCTGTTTTTGTGATCTTTGAAAATTTTTTAGAAAGTTTCGTCTGCTGTTGGGTCCTAAACTTATATTCAATATTTCCTGGAGCATTAGCAAGATTTTGACTTCTAATTTTTTTTGCAGCATTACTGTCTGAAACTTTTCGTTTGTCATGCAGACCTTTTTTCCTTCCCGAACCGCGTTTCCTATCAATTGACAAATTCTCATGATACTGTTAATAACATTGGAAACAGTTTGATGGTCGACTTTTAATTTTTTTTTTTGGCAATTTTTCGTAGGACTTATTTGGATTTTTTTAAACATTTTTAATCTTTTTATACCCTTCACACAGTGAAAAAGGGTATATATAGGTTTGTCATTCCGTGTGAAATTTCTACAATTTTCATTTCCGATCCCATAAAGTATATATTTTTTTTCTGAAAGCTTATGAATAGGGGAGTCGATTAAGCTCTGTCAGTCTGTCCCGGGACATCGCTTGGACCCGGGTGAGGTATTAAAATATCATATTCGGGAGTAGATCGGTTTTGAAAATCAGAAACATCGGTACATAAACAACTAAAATATGAGCAAAAACCCAGGACCACCTCGATTTTTTTTTTACGAAAACAACATTACAACAACAACATACATACATACAAACGTGTATACTGGTTAGAGAAAACGTGGCATTGAATCCCAGCTGAGCCAAAACATTTTTTTTTTATTTTTTTTCTGTTTTATGTTTATTATATAATTATTAATTATTTTTTTTCAATTTTTTTTCAATTTTTTTTAAATTTTTTTTTAATTTTTTTTTTTTATATTTTTTTTTATATTTTTTTTATATTTTTTTTTTTATTTTTTTTTTATTTTTTTTTTAAATAGGTAAATTTATAATTTTACAATGGGATGTTTTTATATATGTATGTTTTTTATATGTATGTACGTATTTCATATGGGATGAATGGTGATACAAACTACTGTTATTGCATGACTACACGTTGTGAAGGTTATATAAGATTCGGCACGGCCGAACATAGCGCTCTTACTTGTTAATATGTACTTTTTTTCGTCACTCATCTTGATCACAATCACAACAAATTAACATGGCTGTCATTAAAAATATTAACTGTCTGATTAATTAATATTAAAAGAAAAGGCATTTATACAATTAAATACTTGAAATTCAACGTTATTTAACCATCTCATGTAAATTATAAATATATATAATAATCCGTAATCAAATAAAACTTGAATTTAGATCTTAGACTTTTTATATGGCAAGTATATGACTTTTTGTTATTTATTTTTATTGTCACTCGCAAATTTGAAGAATTTTGTAAAAATTAACGGGCTTGATATTATAGTTTACATTATCGGGATCGAACTGTATAAAATTTTTCATGCAGTGAGTCCATCGCATAATTGGACAAAAGTTTGTTGGGTGTAAATATGCTTTAAACTTTAAAAAGAATTTGCCTAATACAGTGAAAGTTTCCATTAGGGACCCTTCCGTTAGAGGACACAGTTGCCTTGATTAAATATCAAGGCTTATATTCATAAAATAAAAAGGAAATTTAAATATATTTCAAACAAAATTTTAAATACATTTCAAACTATTTTTAAATTTTATGAATGTGGGGGTAAGTTGTTAGTTTCCATTTTTTGTTTACTTTGCTTTGCATTTCGTTTAAAATCTGGCTTGTTCGGCTGCACCGATTACGCTTATTTTTCATGTTTGCAGCAACCCAGCTTAGGTTTTTACGAAAGAAAAATTCACCACGCCCACTTTTTTAATTATGTCAAATCGGAGAACGATTATACCGATTTGTCTACTTTTTTTTAATAATCTATTAGGTTAAAGAATGGAATGTGAGTGTGGAAGCCACTTTCCATACAAAATCAACAGTTTTTGCCGCATATCTAGAGTACTGCAATACCTAAAGTTTTCAAAATTAATGTCGACTATTAAAATATCAGCTTGTATAGTTAAGCCTTAAATGTGCTAAAAATGAAAATGGGTGCGGCACCTTTAATATAAAGGTTTAAGTTTGGTCTCAAAACTTTGCGTGGCTTACTTTTATCTTATTTGTCTTCTTCGATCTAAAAATCGTCACGATCGGAGCACCACCATATAAAAAACTCATTGTATGATTTATTTCAGAAACAATAAACGTAAGAGTTTTCAATCCTTGTATTAAACATTTGAATAAAAATTGTAGAATTCATTCCAATAATTAAAATATTTGAAAAATGTATTGGTTTTAAATAATTTATTTTTTAGTTTTTAACGAGTTTAACGAGGGCTTAAAATTTGTTTAAATTAAATAAATAAAAACAATAAATATTTTTTTTTTTTTAATTTTCAGAACTTTAATCATTTACGATATTCTGCTGTCAATGGTCGCTCCGATGTACCGGAATATCATCATGCTAAACCGCCGATGGAACCACCTTCGTCGGCATCACCATCACCTGCGATACCAACCTCAGCCCAGCTTAATGGCCACGTGCCAAAAGTTTTGCCACAATCAATAATACCACCCAAACTTAACCGCAAGGCAAGTATAGAACGTGAGCTTCCTATGAACTATCTGCGATGCAGTCCGGCTTTAGATTCTGGAGCAGGGAGCTCACGTTCCGATAGTCCACACTCACATCAACAGATAACGTGTGCTAGTCGCGCAAGTACCGGCCAATATTCACCATCACCGTCGAGTTTTAGTGATGTGGCTCCACCTGCACCTCCACCACGTAATCCTACAACTGCCAGCTCTGCCACACCCCCACCACCACCGCCATCAAATCAACACTATAAACGACGTTCACCAGCCACAACACGTCCTGCAGCCATAACGCCTAATCCAACACGCGGTACGTCGCCAGTGATACCACAGAATGGTATCAAGGCCCAACAGCAGTTGTCGCAACAAATGAAGGCTCTCAGCTTGTATCAGGCCGGTGGCGGCAGTGCTGTAGAGCCGCCGCCACCATATCCCTTGAATACAGTAATGGTACCCACATCTGCTCCGCCACCAAGTTACTCAGCTTCTATGCAATCGAGGCAATCACCTACACAGTCTCAATCGGATTATCGCAAATCGCCAAGTAGTGGCATTTATTCGGCCACTTCTGCAGGCTCTCCCAGTCCAATAACCGTTTCAAGTAGTGTAATTCCTCCACCACTCCAACCATCATCAGTAGCGCGACCACAGCCTCGTGTTTATCCAACACGCACTCAACAACCGATTATTATGCAAAGTGTTAAGTCTACACAGGTTCAGAAACCGGTTTTGCAGACGGCAGTTGCACCACAATCGCCGGTCACGGCTTCCGCATGCAATTCACCGGTACACATTATGTCAGCTCCTCCATCGTATCCACAAAAGAGTCCAGCTGTTGTTCAACAACAGCAACAGTCACCGCTTTTGGCAGGGGTACCAACTGTAGTTAGTAAGCCCGCACCACCGACTCCGACAACACCTCCGTTAATTGCGAACGCCTTGAATGGCACAGTTATGACTAAGTCGCCCTGCATCGAACCACCATCGTACGCCAAAAGTATGCAAGCCAAAGCTGCTCAACATCATCAGCAACAACAACATCAACAAGTTGCGGCGATCCAACAACAGCAGCAGCAACAGTTACAAGCTCAGCTAAGAGCCGCTGCTGTGTTGGCTCAACAGAAACCAGCTGTTGCAGTTCCCGTAGTTGGAGGACGGCAACTGCCTCCACCACCTCCATATCAGAGTACACGAACAGCAGCATCATCATCTCCCTCTTCGCCACACGAAATCAACCTTAATAATAATATGCACGACTCCAGGTCGAATAGTGGTAGCGGTGGAGCAGGAGGAAACAATGTAAACAATAACCAAATTGCAAACAGTAATTTAACCACAACGCCGCCAATACCTCCGTCAAAAAATATGAACAGTAACGGTGGCAGTAATGGTAGTGGTGGTGAGTCTGTAGCTTCCTCATCTTCAGGAGCTGCAGCTTCATCTAGCGGCAAATCCACACCGCCCGACAACGTAAAGAAAATAAAACACGCCTCTCCCATACCCGAACGTAAGAAAGTATCTAAGGAAAAAGAAGAAGAACGAAAGGAATGCCGCATAAGGCAATATTCTCCGCAAGCCTTTAAATTTTATATGGAACAACATATTGAGAATGTTCTCAAATCCTATAAACAGAGAACATTCCGCAAGAATCAGTTGGAAAAAGAGATGCTGAAAATCGGTCTCTCCACACAAACTCAAGTCGAAATGAGAAAGATGCTCAATCAAAAGGAGAGCAATTACATTCGTCTCAAACGAGCCAAGATGGATAAGAGTATGTTTGTTAAAATAAAACCCATTGGCGTGGGCGCATTTGGTGAAGTGACACTGGTGCGTAAAATCGATACCACCAACCATTTGTATGCAATGAAAACGTTACGCAAAGCAGACGTACTCAAGCGGAATCAAGTGGCTCATGTGAAAGCAGAACGTGATATTTTAGCTGAAGCCGACAACAATTGGGTTGTCAAATTATATTATAGTTTTCAGGATAAGGACAACTTGTATTTCGTTATGGACTACATACCGGGTAAGATTAAATATAAGTCGAAATTGTTTTTGAACAAACAAACAACAAGAATTAAAATATAAATCCTTATATTAAAGGTGGTGATTTGATGTCACTCCTAATAAAAAAGGGTATTTTTGAAGAACCCTTGGCAAGATTTTACATAGCGGAACTTACATGCGCCGTAGAAAGTGTACACAAAATGGGTTTTATTCATAGGTAAGACTCTAAATATTAACTTAAGACATTGATATACGATTGTGTGTATGTTAAAACTTTGCTCTTTATATTTCTTGTAGGGATATAAAACCCGACAATATATTAATTGACAGAGATGGCCATATAAAATTAACTGATTTTGGTCTTTGTACTGGCTTTCGTTGGACACACAATTCAAAATATTACCAGGAAAATGGTTAGTACTACGATATAAATAAAGGCCAATTGTTTTTTATATTGTTAGAATTTTAATTAAATCATATACATAATACATTTTTATAGGTAATCATGCTAGACAAGACTCAATGGAACCATGGGAAGATTTCTCTGATAATGGAACCAAGCCTACCGTTTTGGAAAGGTAAACGATTGAGTTTTTCTAACGCAATTGAAATAATAGTGATAGTAATTTGTGTTTCTATTATTTTTATTTAAGGCGAAGAATGCGAGATCACCAAAGAGTTTTGGCACATTCACTTGTAGGCACACCCAACTATATTGCTCCTGAAGTACTAGAACGCAGCGGTTACACTCAGTTGTGCGATTGGTGGAGTGTTGGTGTAATACTGTATGAAATGTTAGTGGGACAACCGCCATTTTTAGCCAATAGTCCTGTTGAAACGCAACAAAAGGTAGTATATAATGAGACCAATATTTTATTACAATTTCTGTAATTCTTATGTTGAAAAAACCAAAGTTTTTTTTTTTCCCAAGCAATAGACAATTTGTGAAATAGAAAAACACCAGTAGAACTTCTTGGTCATTAATAATTTGGTTGCTTTCTTTAAGGTCATTAATTGGGAAAAGACGTTGCATATACCCCCGCAGGCAAAACTAACACGAGATGCTACCGATCTTATATTGAGACTTTGTTCATCAGCTGACAAACGTTTAGGCAAAAAAGCGGACGAAGTTAAAGCTCATGATTTTTTTAAAGGTGTCGATTTTGCTGATATGCGTCGTCAAATCGCACCCTATATTCCAAAGATTGAACATCCTACAGATACATCCAACTTTGATCCTATTGATCCAGAGAAATTACGCTCCGATTCAAATATGAGCGGCGATGAATTCAATGACACTGACAAGCCCTTTCACGGTTTCTTCGAATTCACGTTTCGTCGCTTTTTTGACGATAAACTTAATCCTGATGTAATGGATGATCAGTCACCGGTTTATGTATGAAAGAAGAAAGCAAAAATATAAAAAAAAAAGAAATCATGTAAGTGTTTATATTGTGGATAACAAAACAAATTGGTTATGATGGCATGTCATCAAACCAACCAACAAAAAGAACAAATCAAATGCATAGTCAATTTAATTTAAACTATAAATACCCACACATATGTACATATGTACATACATATACCAGTGTGTATGCATACATACACATAAATTTGTGTAGAAATAAGAATACATAATATACTTTATATATATTTATATACATAAATTTACATTATGAGTAGTTAGCCCTCTTTTTTATATATAGACATACGTTAACATTAACATACTTCTGCAAAAAGTATGAACTTGAGTCATCGTCTCCATTGCCCCACCGTAATTTTAATAATTTGAATCCTTAGAGAAAGAAGGTGGCATATATACATAAATACATATAAAGAACTCATAAAAATTTTCTAATTGGTTTTATTGTTGTAATAGTAGGTTTGCGTTCTAAAGTAATTTATTAATTTAGTTAAAATGTTTGCCAAAAAAAAAAAAAAAAAAACGTAATAAAAAACAATAATGTATAATAAAAACTATTTAAGTAAAAAGCAATACATTAAAATATAATTATTAATATTTTATAACTATTAATTTTTTATATTAACAACTGCTAATAATTGGTGGGTTAGAAAAAAAGAAAATAACTGCCTGTTCAACGATGTCGAAAGAAAACCCAAGCGAAATTTCATTCGTACAAATATATTGAAAACAACAACAAAAACTAAAAATTTGTTTTTGTTTTCAACGTATTTGTACGAATGAAATTTTGCTTGGGTTTTCTTTCGACATCGTTGAACAGGCAGTAAATTTATTTAAAGATAAGGAGATGTTTTCATGTATTCAAAAATGTTTAACTCATAAATGTATATGTGAGCAGCAGGTATTGTTACATTTAACTATTAATTTATAGAATATTTTCTATTTAAGGATATTTGTAGATGGATTCTATTAAATTAAAAATAAATAATTTCAATAAGAAAAATTTGCGGTGTATTAGGCACGAAAATGTGAACAAAACAATACTATTCTTAGTAAATATTTTTGAATTTTTTAGCCAGAATTATGCATTCTTTTGTGATAGCTATTACATCAATTACAAAAATACCAAAGTGTCCTTAAAACATTATGAAAACATCTAATTATATTTCTGAAAATTTATTTTTTTCTTTTTACTAATAAACTGAATAATACATATTTATGTTTTGCTAGATATTTTAATGAACTTTGCAAACAACAATTATTTTATTGTTAAAAAAAAGCAATAAAAAAAAATCTTAACATTTCTAACAGTTGCTCACTTTTTAATTGTATCGTATGTATTAAACAAACAAACACAAAAAAAAAAAACAATTTTATTTGTTCGACATGTTTTTATTTTTTTTTTCTTATGACTTTTGGTGCTTTAAAGTTGAAAAAAAAAATCTAATTCAGCAGGCTGGATAGAGAATGAAATGGATTAAGAACCTTTTAAAACAATAAAATTAAAGCAAATTAGTTACAGTAAAAACATTTTTATACACTTTCGGAATTAAAAGAAATGTTAATATAAAACCAAATACATACATTTACTTACTACGTACATATAAACAAATTACAAACTTAAATAACTGTTGATACGTTTTTTACATACAGACTTACTTTTTATTTGCAAATAAAAATTTATATAGAATTTTTTTTAAACTAATATAACTCGCGAAAACAATTACAGATTAGGAAAGCATTCGCAAATAAAGCGTATATCGTTACCATTTTTTTTTAGGTTTTCAATTTTTTTTTTAATTAAAAATTCGACTGCATATTAAGTAAATATTATGCAGAAACTGGATAAAGTTCTCCTCACTTAAAGCTTAAATCGCCTTAAATCACATCAGTCAAGAAAATGAGATTGTAATTTTTCATTTTGTTCTTTGAACTTGCTTTAGCAAAAGTCTTTCTGCTTAAATTGTCCCTCATTTTATATGAATTTATACACACATAATTAAGAATATTGAAGAAAGAATATTTAGGTTAGGTTAGGTTGAAAAGGAGGGGCACTAAAAGCCCAAACCCACGACAGGTATACACTTATGCCCAATGGGCATGTTGTGCGCTCCATTGAATAGAATAGTTAGAATAGAAAGAGAATAGAAGAGAAAAGGAAGCAGACCAGTAGAGAGTCTTTGGCGGGAATCGAACCCGCAACCCTCAAACTAGCAGAACAGTACACTACTGACTAGTCCACTGGGGCACTGTTAGAAGAGAAAATATAATTTTTTTAAAATTGTATTTTCATAATTATATGTAAATATATGAGTCTTCTAGTAGGATCTTCCGAACTTTAAAAGTTAATAGGGGTCATATCGTTGATGCTACATCTGCTGAATTGGCTGTAATTTTTTTAATTTAACTATGGACGGATAACGCGTGTAAATGATTTAATCGTTTTAGTAAAATTATCGAATTTGGAGCGATACCAATCCACATGAGATTTTAGAGCTTTAAAAAAAAAAAAAAAAAAAAAACTCCCTATTTGGTGTGGATTTTGGGTTGGCGGCGTCATCGGTGGGCCAATTCAAAGTAGACTCTCATATTGTACTATGTCATATAATTCATATTAATATGACTAGTGACTTTGAACACCTTTTGTTAAAAAATTTGTATTTAATACAAGAAAGAAGACAAAGAGATGACGCTGTTAAAAATTGTTTGTATACAGGAAAGAAGAAAATAGAAAATATTCTCTCTGAGAGGTGAGAAGCGAAGAAATTCTCTCTGAGAGACAGTATGGTAAAAAGTATAACATAAACAATTTCTTATACATAGGAAATAATTGTGTAAAGTCATATTATTTTTTTTGTATGTAAATTACTAACAAAAATTTTATGCTTGCATAAAATAATATGAAATAGTACAAATATGACTGATATGCAACCACTTTGAATTGGCCCGGTATATTTTTCTTTAGGAAGAACGTTGATTAGCCATCACTTTTAGAGTTATGAAAAATTTGAAAATATTTATGAGCGCCACTGTCACATTTCATACATATTGGCATCGAAAGGCCTTTTAAACACAGATTTTATTTAGATTTAAATATAGGAAGCGCTTAATAAAAGTACCGTTTGTTGTATTTTGGTCTTTCGGTGAGCCGTAACATTCTCGAAGAATTGAAAAGGCTATTTATTAGTATAAATTAATTATTTTTATTTGCAAATAACTGGATGTAAACGCAACATATAATTTGTATGTATTAAGTCTTCAATGTATTCATCTATTATTTATTGAACTCATTAAAAATGTTATATAAACGTTTTCATACTATATTTTTACTTCAAAAAATGAAACAAAAACGGAATATTTACCTATTTACAGCTTTACATATCATATTTGAAAAAACATAAAATATATATTTTATATTGCTTAGCTAGCCATATAAGCTGGTCTTATAAAATACAAATTTAAAATTGACAATCAACACTACACTTATTAATTCGAAATTGTCAGAGTAGTGTTGTTAAAAACAACAACACTGCAATGGCAATTCAGAGTATTTTGATTCCACTCGGAATACGAAACAGCCACTATATTCTCATTTTGTTAGCACGTTTGCAACAGTCAAAAGATGTGTCCTCCTCTCATAAGTCACGAAATTTTTATATATAAAATTAAATTAATATTTTTTATACACTATATAAAAAAGTACGTTTTTCTACACTATATAAAAAAGTACGTTTTTCTACGCCTTGCAATTGGTTTATTCATCTACTTTTGATGAAAACAACTTCATTAACATAAGGAAATTGTTGAACACCATTACAAAAAAAGATTATAAAATAAATCTTAAATATACCATTTATAAAATGAGATACAAATAATAAAAACAATTGAAAACAAATTTATTCATTCATTAATGTTAATAACCTACTTTGCATGTTTAATTGAAAGCTTTACTGTAAAACCCCATTATATCGAATCGAGGATGAGTAAAAATAAAACCTTTTTGCGAATGGCAAATGTTCAATGATATTTCTCAATTAAAGGATTTTTTTATGATTTTAAATTATGTTTAAACTTTTTATTTAAATAGGAATTTTAAGTAAGCGGAGAACATACATAAACGTTGTGTTTAAATATACTATGTTTTCTAAACATAAATATGAATAAATATCATTTCTTAAAAATTTCTGAGTTATTTTTAGCTTTGAGAACGGTATGAGATATTTGATCAAATGTTGAAAAATTTTATTTGTCATAGGTTTCTTTTATCAACCTCAACCTCGAACTAAAAAATTTACTTCATTTCTTTAATTTATGTATACTGTCTTCAAATTCACATACATACGTACATACATACATACGTACATACATATATGCATACAAATTTGTTTTAATATATTAATTTTGAAACTTATCAGTTGCAAGCTCTTTTGAAATTGTTTTACCATTCTAAAAGCCTCTTATTTTTATTGTCGCAATCGATTTAAGTGCTATTTGAAATTTTCTAAAATCTATGTATGATTTTTGTTTTTTCAAAATTATTTTACTTTTAAAAGCATTTTGGGATATTGCTTAATATCGTTTCATTCGTTACTCATACTTGAAAGTTTATTCGTTTTCTATATATGCTGTTCATTTATTATTTCTCCTTATTTCAAATATTATGACTATTTCTTTGATCGTTAACTTAGTTTAATGCTTTCTGCTAATAAATTATAAATTTTAGAAAATTTTTAGTTATACATAATTAAATAATAATACAATTTAATACATAATAACAAAATATCATTTAACATTTTTTAATAATAAGTAAAAACTAAATAAAAAATTAATAATACATATTACTAAATGTTGAAAAAAGCAACTGAAATTAAATTATTATTTAACGTTTTTAATATATTTTTTTTTTTTTGTAGTAAAATTAAGTTGTATTTTCTGTCAAGGAAAAGAAGGTTACAAATATATTTTATAATTAAAGAAAAAAAAATACTAAAATTATTATTATATAGTTGTTGTTCATATTATTTTATTATTTCTTTTTTATTTTTAAATTCGTTGTAAATATTCTATATTTAAATAAATAATAAAATCACATACAAATAATAATAAAAAAAACAAATTTATTCTAATTATCATTTTTGTTTTATTTCTGAAAAAAGAGCTAGCATGTTTTTTTAAACATCATACTTCTTTAATTTGAATTTTTATTCATTTATATCATGAACAATAAGCCTCTTCTTGGGTTCAATTGAAGAGTTAGGGTATATACGAAATTTTAACAAATTTCGTTTATAAGTATTAAACTAAATAGCTGTCGTTACACATGTGATTTTTAAATCGCCACTTCACAGCTTTCATATAAAACTTTAAAAGTGTAAACTCAGTTAAAATGAAATATATGTGTACATCAATTCACTTCAGAACGTTACTCCATAATTCGATTCGAAACTAAATTTTTTTCGAGTATGCTTATAAGATTGTCAACGCTGCAACAGCTGTATTAGTCAGAGGTTTTTTTTTCACAAGAGCAGGTACAACAACATAGGTATAAAAATAAAAAAATTGAAAAGTAAGTATTGGGACATGGTACAATTATAGCTATAAATGTACCTTGTATTGGGATAGCAGATTTGTTAGAAACAGTTTAGATCTGGCCACGCTATACATTATTGTGAATTAGAAAATCTTGATATCAAAATAGAAACAACGATAACGAGAACTTATAAAAAATTATATCATAACAAATACAAAAATGAACAATAAATATTTTATATTTTACTGATAACTGCAGTAAGCAGATAAAACCAGATTTATACGAATCGTTCACCTGCACCCTATTTCATTTTTGTATCGTATTACTTACGTGTATATAATATATAAACCGAAAATGAGTAAAATAAAGTATGTAGGTGCCATTGACGAGGGTACCTCTTCGGCCCGTTTTATTATTTTTAAGGCTGGCACAGATGAAATAGTATGCTATCATCAAATTGAAGTACCTTCCATATATCCACTTGAAGGTTGGGTAGAACAGGACCCCGTACTTATCTACGATATTGTTAAGACTTGTATTGATGAAAGTGTTCAAAAATTGGAAAAATTGGGTGGTAACACTAAGGTAAGCGTTATTGAATAATTTATTATTCATGTTAGAAAACACTTTTTCCAAAATTAATTTTGGAAAATCATAAAATGTTATGTTATCTTGAAAAATTTACTTTTCATCGCTGCCTTCACACAATATTTTTGTATCAGCTTAATTTTTGAAAAACAATTTTACATTTTAATAAAACATGTGTAAAATTTTATTTAACAATTTCTTCAGAGACAAAAATATGTATATTCTTTATACTCACTGTATTATATACAGTTTTGTTTTCAATATTCGCTTGTCTACGTTTAAAACTTAAAAGTTCGCATTACTTCACGATATTTGTGGGCTTCTAGTATGCGTTCTTCCATTGTACGGTTTTTTTGATTTTCCACTTGGTCCTCTAGTTTCACATAAATTTGATCATTATGTTTAAAATCGCCAGGACGGCGTGGCATTACATGGAAATGTACATGAGGTACAGTTTGACCAGCATCAACACCGTCCTGAACGGTTACCGTCGCAGCTGTTGTTTCATAAATTGATTCTAACATTCGTTGAACGCGACACACAGTATTGAATAGATCGCTCATTTCTGCCGTATTTAAATCATTAAGCCGTTGTACAGGGCGTATAGTTGATACTAACACATGACCTTTAACAACACAACATAAATTAGTAAAGGCAAAACAGTATGCCGTTTCAAAAAATATTGTTTCCCTATTGATGACATTATTAGCAAACTTTCGGTCTTTTTGGGGTTCTGTAGTGCCATGACCATAAGCTGTGAGACTATAAATATCGCTACGTCTATGGTCAAAACAAGGCATTGCATCTCTAATAGGCTCTACAGTACTTAAATCTATTTCTACCGTAGCTAACTTTAAGTCGTCTGTTTCGCCTAGATCGGCCATAATTTTACCCCAGGGGTTAACGGCCATGCCATGACCCCAACTACGTCGTTTATTATTATGATAACCCAGCTGAGCTGATGCTAAAACAAAACATTGATTTTCTATGGCACGGGCTCTCAACATCACTTCCCAATGGGCTTTCCCCGTATTATATGCAAAAGCCGAAGGATAGGTCAATATTTCGGCGCCTTCCTTTCTTAGCAAAATACTGCTTTCAGCAAAACGCATATCGTAACATATTTGTAAACCCAATTTTCCCGCTGGTGTATCAATAGGTGGTATGAGTCGCTGTCCTGGCAAAACAACCTTAGATTCTTGGAATGTAAATTCTGGCGTTACGACATCAAATAAATGTAATTTTCTATAAACTTTCACTAATTCACCATTATTATTTAAAACTACATGGGCATTGTAGATTTTATTCGTCTTTCGTTCGTACGTATCCAGTACGGATTCATGGATGCCACCCAAAGACAACCATACATTGTACTCTTTGGCCAATGATTGGTAATGTTGCATTAGTGGTCCAGTCAGAGGTTCAGACAACTCCAAAGTTTGCTCACGATGTTCGCCTACAAAATCGCAACATTCCGGAAGAAAAACAAATTTTGCTGATTGTTCTTTGGCTTGTTGTATTAGTTTTTCAACTTGGTGTAGATTTCCGGCTTTATCGTTGGTACTTCGCATTTGTGTTATGGCCACCATTGTTTTTTGCTCTGTTTTTACCCCGTTGGAGGACATTTTGCGTAGCTTTAATAGACTTGATAAAAATTTATAATGTTTGTTGCCTCTGATAATTGAGCTGATTGAATAACTTTGGATCAACATTGAGTTTAAGTTTTATTTTCTTCTATTATCTTTGGTCACACTTTGTTACTAATTATTGTTTGTTATTGTCATTTCGTATTCTATTTTTTTATATTTTCTTATCTTTCTTTGTCTTATAAAATGGTTGCCAAGTAATGTATTTGTTGAACAAAAAAGGTTATTTCTCTGGGCAAAAATTCAAATATCCAGTTTGTATACAAATATTGTTAATTCAGTTAACCCTACGTTGCCACAGGCAAGTATTTACTTGCAA
Source organism: Phyto melanocephala (assembly GCA_941918925.1). Lineage (NCBI taxonomy): Eukaryota > Metazoa > Arthropoda > Insecta > Diptera > Rhinophoridae > Phyto > Phyto melanocephala. Next base: position 178,807,471 of record OW799233.1, on the reverse strand, counting down.
GTAGTGTATACGTATTACTAACGAAAATCAGGAGAAATGCCAAAAAAAACACAAAAATTTTTTGAGTGGCTACACAGCACAGTGCAAGTTCATTTTTAAAATGTCGTCAACAAATAAACTTCAAACAAATTTTAAACAAATGGCGCTGCTTCAATTGGTAATTAAGTGTTGTCAATAGCCACTGTTGAACGTTACCTTTAGACATGTAACTTTTTAATATAATTTTTTTTATTAAATATTGATATTTATATTAAAACTTACATTTTAAATGAATATTTATATTTTTTTCTTAATATTCTTCATATACATATATACATATTTATTAAAAAAATTAGCTGAATTATTGTATGATATATTGTTGAGTTAACAAAAAACTCAGTATTAGACAACACTGTTTTTCGGCTTGTCACTTTACTTGCCGTAACTGTAAAAATTTTACTTGCTTAAAAATTTCTTCGCAAGCTGAGTCGCAGGTTGCCAAAGTGTAGTTGTGTTAGTAAAAAAGTGTTAGTGTATTGGTTTTTTTTCACTTGCATGTGGCAACGGTAGGTTAATGAATATTGTAATTTATCTGTTGTAATAATTCACAATAATATGGTTCGTCAATAAAACCGATAATGAAAATTAGAGATCAAACAGCCTTATTCTGTAATTCGCTAATGCTAATATTCACTATCGCTAAAAATGTAAAAAAATATTTAGAGATTTTTTGATACAAATGGTACTTTATAATGTGTATGTATATTATTGTATTGTATGTATTGTATTGCTTAATTTGGCGATGTCTTAAAATTCAATTTTAATTAAAATTTATTTGTAGATAATTTTTATAATATTAATGTTCAGGATTTAACTATGTAATATATTTTAATTTGCCTAAGGAGGCTTTATATTACTTTGAAAAAAAAAAAAATAATAAATAATATAAACTTATTTTTATTAGCAAGTACATGGAAGAAAAAACAAAAAAGGATTATAATATAGACAAATATTACCATTATATTGTTTTTATTTATTCGAGCTAAAGATCACTTTTTTTATAAAAATTATTTTTTTTTATTCCAATATTTCGCTACCACATTGGGTAGCTTCTTCAGGGAAAGTTTTTACAATTTATAACAATTAACAATAAAAATAATAAAATTGTTCAAAAACAAATTTTTTAAAAAATTACCATACAATTTTTTAAGTTTTAAAAATTTAAATTATTTCTCTGTTGAAAACAGTTTAAAATCTAACAAATTTAAAATACACGAAATTTTTAAGGAAGAAAAACTAGAGTTTTCTAAAGAAGAAGTATCAATTTTAGATTCAAATTTAGAATTTAAGTATTGAATTTTGGATAAATGTATATGAAAAATATTTAGTCGTATGAATCTTATAAAAACTAAAATTAGAAATAGAATGATATTGAATACTATGAATTCGTTGCTCTATATTAGATGCAGTTTAAAAAGGCTGAATATATGTTGTCATAGTTTTAAAATTGCAAATGATGTCATTAAAAAAAATGCAATAAAACATAAATTATTACAATTCGATTAACTCATCTAATTAATTATATCTATATATATAAAAGTGAAACTCTGTGTGTGTGTTAGCTATAGACTCCGAAACTGTAAAACCGATCGAGCTCAAACTTTGGTAAGTTGTTGTACACATACCAGGGAGTGTTTATGGGTGGAAAAAAGTGGGCGGGGCCACGCATATAAAAAATTAGTTATCATTTTAAGCTACTTGCACATGACCGATTTTTCTTAAAATTTTGCACATATATCGAGTTCTCATGACTAAATAATTTCGTGATTAGAAAAGTGGGCGGGGCCACGCCCATAAAAAAATTTTAATTTTGAGGTACTTGCACTGAACTGATTTTCCTGAAAGTTTGCACACATATTAAGCTGTCATGACTTTATAATTTCAAGATTAGAAAAGTGGGCAGGGTCACGCCCATAAAAAAAAGTTATAATTTTGAGGTACTTCCACTGGACCGATTTTTCTGAAACTGTGCACACATAGTGAGCTGTTATGACTTTACAATTTCGTGAGTAGAAAAGTGGGCAGTGCCACGCCCATAAAAAAAAGTTATTATATTCAGCTACTTAAGCTTCATCGATTTTTGTGGAACTTTGCACACACATATTGAGCTTTTATGATTATACAATTTCGTGATTAGAAAAGTGGGCAGTGCCACGCCCATAAGAAATAAGTTATCATTTTTAGCTACTTGCACTAGATCGATTTTTCTGAAACTTTGCACACACATATTGAGCTATCATGACTATATAATTTTGTGACTAGAAAAGTGGGCAGGACCACGCCCATAAAAATTTTTATAATTTTGAGGTTCTTGCTCTGTACCGATTTTTGTGAAACTTTCTACACATATTGAGTTGTCATGACTATACAATTTCTTGATTGAAAAAATGGGCAGTGCCACGAACGTTAAAAAAAGTTATAATTTTTAGCTTTTTGCACTTGATGTTCAATATAAATTTAGAATGCATTTATTCATTAAGGGGCGTAGCAACGCGCGCCGGGCTTTTCTAGTATTTAATATAATTAAATAATTTTTAAACAAATATGTATACTACTAATTAATATGTGGTATTAAAAATACTTTTAAATATTATTTTATAACTGTATGTGTGTAATATAGAATTTATCTTTTATAATATAATATAAATTTTTTTAAATTTAAAATTTTTGGGTTATAATATTATGGCAATATGATACATATTAGACTTCTGCGAATTCACGATGGCTGATTTTATTTTATTATTCTTATTTGTAATGAAATAATTTTATATAAGTTTTCTGAAACTATTAAAGGATGTTGTTGCTGTTGGTGTTACCAATCAACGAGAATCGGTTGTCGTTTGGAATCGTCACACGGGAGAACCTTTGCACAATGCTATTATATGGTTAGACAATCGCACTACCACTACCGTAGATGATTTAATAGAATCCATACCAAATAATTCCAAAAACATTAATTATTTGAAACCCTTATGTGGTTTACCATTATCCCCTTATTTTTCGGCTCTAAAATTACGTTGGCTACGCGACAATGTACCAGCCGTTAAAAAGGCAATGGACAAGGGTGATGCTTTATTTGGAACCATAGGTAAAAGAAAAAAATAATAATTGAATTAAACGTTTTGGAAATGAAACAAAAATTATTTATATCTCCTTAGATTCTTGGTTAATTTATAATTTAACTGGTGGCGCTAAAAACGGTGGCCTTCATTTGACTGACGTTACAAACGCTTCTCGTACGATGCTAATGAATATAGAAACTTTAATGTGGGACACTCACTTGTTAAAGTTTTTTGGCTTACCCAACACCATATTGCCAAAAATTGTTTCTAGTTCAGAAATTTATGGTACCATTATGGACACTAATATTAAAGGTATTCCCATTACGGCTTGTTTAGGAGATCAACAGGCGGCTTTAGTTGGCCAACAGTGTTTACATAGAGGACAAGCTAAGGCTACCTATGGTACTGGTTGTTTTCTACTCTACAATACAGGTACTGCTATGGTTACATCTTCACATGGCTTGCTTACCACAGTGGGCTATCAATTTGGTCGCGACTCTCATCCAGTGTATGCCCTGGAAGGCAGTGTGGCTATAGCTGGAGTAGCTCTAACATGGTTACGTGATAACTTGGGTTTGTTTGAATCTTTGGGTCAAGTGGAAGCTATGGCTCGTTTGGTGGACAATTCGTTAGATGTATACTTTGTTCCGGCTTTTAGCGGTCTTTATGCACCCTACTGGAATCAAGAGGCTAGAGGGTAAGTAGTAATAAAAAAATATATATATGTAAGGGTTTTCCATAATTTTTTTTTTATAATTATAGAGTTATTTGCGGCTTAAGTGAAGATACTACTAGTGAACATATAGTACGTGCTACTTTAGAATCTATTTGTTTCCAAGTTCGCGATATTTTAGATTCAATGAAAAAAGATTGTGGAATACCCCTTGCAAAACTTATGGTTGATGGTGGTATGACTGTTAATACCCTATTTCTACAATTACAATCCGATTTAGTTGGCATTAACGTAATACGTTCCAAAGTTGCTGAGACTACAGCACTAGGCGTGGCTTTGGCTGCTTATAGGGCCGTAGAACCCTCATTTAACATCGAAGAAGGTTTATCGGCTGGTGAAGAACGTGTTATGTTTAAACCTATAATCTCTGAAAACGAACGTGATGTACGTTATCGAAAATGGAAGATGGCTGTAGAACGATCAATTGGTTGGGATACTTCATCAGCTTCTAGTAAAAATCGTGATTTATTTGATTAGTTTTAACGTTTTTTTTTTTGGTGATGTGAAGAAAAAATAAAAAGTCGATTCATAAAATTATGTTGTTTGTTTGTTTTTAATTTAAATGGCAAGGTTTTAAAACCATAGAGCCAGGGTATCCCACACAGGTTCAGTATCCGTAAGTCGACCTATAACTTCATAAAGGAAGTCGGAGCTGAACGCGAATATGATTAAAAGTTTTGCAAAGGTTAATTGAGACCCTGGGTAACTGTACCGCTAACCGACTCCACGCAATCAACCAATGCGAGAGTGAGACGCAAAACTCTCGAATTCAGATGAAAAGGTACGCCCTGATTGTCTTTATTCCACAATGATAACGACAATGACAAACGCGAGCCCTTGCCCTGACCAGGGTATCAATTCTCGTTCTATGAAACTATGAAATAAAAAGTTTTTGTGTGTAATATCATATGGTGCCACCATACCCTTTGCTATGCAAAAACTTTTTCATTTCACAGTTTCACAGAACGAGAATTGAGCCCCAGAGCTGAATTACGAATGAAAATTATGTTGTAAAATTTTGTAACTATTGTGTAGAGTGCAAAAAAAAATGTCTGCAAAGTTTTCGATTACCCTTTTCTACACAGACAGTGTTGCCACTTTGATTTGACTATTGTGAATGTTTTAACTATTTAGCATTTGGTCATTTAACACGTGCAGGGACACAAAAATAGTTTTGTAAAAATCGCAAAATTTTATTAATTAAAAGTATTTATTTATATAGAAAATAATTTAAAAATGTCTATACGTGAGAAGCTATTAATGAAAAAAATTAAAAAACGTGAGAAAGTGAAGAAAGAATTGGCTGAAAAAAAGGGTAAAAAACAATTGCTATCAAAACGTGTAAAAAATGTAACAACGAAAGTAGAGGGTAATTTTTAATAGATTAATTACAAAGATATATATATAAATTATTTTTCTACAATGTGATTAAGATGAAATGGATGATGATTTCCAAGAAACGCCAAAAGGAAGTCTTAAGAATGGAAAGCCAAAAAAGAAACAGCAATTGCAGGTGGTGAATTCAGATTCTGAGAGTGATAGTGATGAAAAAGATGAACTGGACGCTAGTGAACAGGAAGATGACCCACAAAGTAAAGAACATGAAGGTGAGATTTGTATATTTGTTTAAATTATTTTTTTTTATGTATATATTGATGATTTAAAGGCGAAATTGAGGTTATTTATTAACGACTAGTTACTGTCAAATAAAACCAAATGAAATTTAGTTAAAAAGCTGATATTTATTTATAATTTTAGCAACAGTTTATATTGTTTTAAGATTTTAAAATAAATTTGTTTCTTGTAATTGATAATGCAGATGAAGAAGTTGACAGTGAGTTGTCTGATAGCGATGATGAGGAACCAGAAGAACCACCTGTAAAGAAATTTATCAAAGGAAAACAGCAAAATAATATTAAGACTTCAAAAAAAGATCACGGATTCGATGAGATAGATCCTTCTACATCTGCCAATGCCTTAAAGCAACGTGATAGTTCCGACCGTTCATTTACATCGCTTAAGGGCATTGTTTCTGATAACACTCTTAAAGCTATTGAAGAAATGGGTTTTACTGAAATGACTGAAATTCAGGCTAAATCATTGCCTCCTCTTCTGCAAGGTCGTGACTTAGTAGGTGCTGCACAAACGGGATCTGGCAAAACTTTGGCCTTTTTAATACCTGCCATAGAATTGATTTATAAACTTAGATTTATGCCGCGTAATGGTACCGGTGTTATAATTATTTCTCCCACCCGAGAGTTGTCGATGCAAACATTTGGTGTTCTCAAGGAATTAATGAATCACCATCATCATACATATGGTTTGGTAATGGGTGGTTCAAATCGTCAAGTTGAAAGTGAAAAATTAGGAAAAGGAGTTAATATTTTAGTAGCAACCCCAGGACGCTTGCTGGATCACTTACAAAACTCTCCTGATTTCTTGTACAAGAATCTACAATGTTTGGTCATCGATGAAGTCGATCGCATATTAGAAATAGGTTTCGAGGAAGAACTTAAACAAATTGTAAATCTATTGCCCAGTAAGTTCATAGTACATAAGATTTATTAAAAACAACTAACAGATTAATTGTGTTATTTAGAACGTCGACAAACAATGTTGTTTTCTGCAACACAAACCGAAAAAATTGATGCCTTGTCGAAATTGGCTTTGAAAAAGGAACCCATCTATGTTGGTGTTGATGACAATAAAGACACTGCTACTGTTAGCGGCCTAGAACAAGGCTATATTGTCTGTCCCTCTGAAAAACGCCTGTTAGTGCTGTTTACTTTTCTTAAGAAAAATCGAAAGAAGAAGGTAATGGTCTTCTTTTCATCCTGTATGTCTGTTAAATACCATCATGAATTATTTAATTATATCGACTTGCCCGTTACATCTATACATGTGAGTTGTTGTTTTTTAATTCCATTACGATTAATTATATTTTTGTTGTGTGATTAGGGTAAACAAAAGCAAACTAAACGTACTACAACTTTTTTCCAATTTTGTAATGCTGCCGAGGGTATATTATTGTGTACTGATGTGGCGGCTCGTGGTTTAGACATTCCTCAAGTGGATTGGATTGTTCAATTTGATCCACCAGATGATCCAAAAGTTAGTAAAGGAGGATTTATAACCCAAATAAAAGTTTAAGAATAAATTAAAAAATATTTTGTGTCTTTGTAGGAATATATTCATCGTGTTGGTCGTACTGCTCGCGGTATTGGCAGCTCTGGGCATGCTCTGCTAATGTTGCGTCCGGAAGAACTTGGTTTCTTACGTTATTTAAAAGCTGCTAAAGTACCATTGAATGAATTTGAATTTTCTTGGAATAAAATTGCTGATATTCAATTACAAGTAAGTTTTTTATTTTTGTTTCATTTATTATTATAGTTTTTTGTTTCAAATACAACAAGATACAATAACTTATTTATTACAGAATTAGAATCAGATAAGTTAATAAAAACAGTTTTTAACAATTTTTAGTTAAATTATGTTATGTTTATGTTAACATATGAGAAACTAATAAAAATTTTATAAGTTCTTGTTATAAGCAAAGTAATAAGTAATATTAAAGGAAAAATGGTTCCGAACGGAAATTGCAAATATATAAAATTGATCATAAGAAGCACTTTTTCGAAATCTAAAAGTTCGGATACCAATATTTCTTAATGATGAAGTGAATGTCATTTTGTTTTAGATATTTTGAGACTCTTCAGTAGTTATAATTTTATGCATAAAGATTAAACTTTTAAACTTCATATTTAGAATGCAGATTATGTATCTTTATTGAATATGAGTATGAAGATACATGATCAAATTTCTGTAAATGGAAAATATAAGTGTTGTTATTAAAACATTGACTGCCACGTCAGAGGCATATGCGTTATACTGCACTATGTGGTTTACGCCACGTCGGACACATATGTCCTAAGCGATTTTCATTCTCTCATAGTGGCTGACGATAAATAGGATTTTATTGCAGTAATATAATGTATGTCCCCTAATAAAATTTTTGTAAAAATGGTTTCGGCACAGCTCAAAAATTAATTAAAAAAAATTGTTTTTGAAAAAAATTAATTCTTTTTTTATACAGAGTAAAAAAAGACAAAAAATTTATGTTGTTTGTTTATAATCAAGGCAAATCCATTCGGTCTCACCGAAAAAGCTAGGGGGCTCAAATTTCTAATACACAAGGTTTGTTTGGTATTGAAAATGGGCTAAATCGGAATATTAGGAAGAGAGTTATAACCCGTAATGCAAGAGTAGGTAAAAAAAACCGTGTCCTTCTAACATCGAATAAAATGATATTGTGTCCAAATGATGTCATGAAACTTCGAATATATATTTCTCGAGTAAAAACAATATTTTTCCCTGAAATTCGCTTAAATCTATTTATTACAAAAGGAGTTATGGATCAAAATGTACGAAAATTTATACCGCACAGTGTATATTTTAAATTTAAAACGCAATAAAACTGACAAAACTTCGTTTATGAAATTTTGCAAACATTGCTTTTTGGCCAAAAGCTTTGTTATAAAGGAAAACAAATGTGACACGCCCATCTTGAATCACGTTAAATACTTTAGCTATACTTGTGCTTTTTTTCCAATCGATAAGCCATCAGCTTTTAACTTAAGAATAACATTTCTTTCAGCATCAGTGGTATGAACACCACGACCCATTTTTTAAACGATTTTAAACACACACTCAACACGAAAATTTTGCAAATGTTCTAAAACAAATTATTTTAACTTAATTTTTACCACTTCTAAATATATCATGTAAAAAGTTTCTTTATTTTTTATTTAAACACGATTTTAAAAAACGGTTTTATTAATTTTTCCAGCTAAATTACGTATTTTCTCACTTTTTCCTGAAAACTAATAAATTAAACGAGAAGAAATCAATAAAGTAAACTAATTAAAGTAAAATAATAAAATCCCGTTACATTAGCAAGAATTTGACAGTGATTTCCAACAATAAAAGTTCATTACGAAAAAGTATACAATATTTTAATGTATGTACATATATACTGGTTAGAATAAATGTGGCATCGAATCCCAGCTGAGCCAAAACAAATTTATTTTATTTTATTTAATATATTATTTATATTTTATTATTTTTTTTAAAATTTTTTTTCAATATTTCTTTTTAATTTTTTTTTAAATTTTTTTTTTGTAATTTTTTTTATTATTTTTTTTTTTATTTTTAATATATTTTTTTTTGTAATTTTTTTTTGTATGTTTTTTACATGTATTTATGTATGTATGTTGTTGTTGTAATTGTGTAAAAAAACGAGGTGGTCACGGTTTTTTGCTCATATCTCAGAAAGTTATGGGGCGATTGTGCTGAATTTCAATAGCGATTCATTCCTGGATATTTCCAAGAGATTGATTGATATACAGATCTGAGGAACATATAGTTGATTCTAAAAGTTGATTTAAACCAACACACGGACAGACGGTCAGAGCTTAATCGACTGCTCTATTCATAAGCTTTCAGAAAATATATATGTACTTTATGGGGTCAGAAATGAAAATTGTAGAAATTACAAACGGAATGACAAAGCTATATATACTCTTGTGCACCACAGGTGAAGGGTATAAAAATAAGAAAATAAAACATTACATCAATTGTAAAAGATGAATAATAAAATTCAAATAAATCATATTATGTACCTTTAAACAGGACATAACAAAGAAGCTTAAATTTTCTATTGGATTAAAAAAAAAAACACAAATATTCTTCCTATTATACTTAATAGGAAAACATTTTTAGAAAAGCAGGTAATCGATTCTAAACTCGATATATTCTTATCAAAAAAATCTTTCGAAGACTGACAGATGTGTACGTGGTAAATCAATTTGAATATTGCGTGTTGAGTTTAAAAAAAACAAGTTGTTGACAAGAGAATGAGGCAAACCGCTTTTCATTATCCAACGAAATTGAAGTAAAAGCCGCACCTTTAAAGAGCTTTGAAAATTAAAACCTAAAAAATTAGGAAGAAATCCTGATACAAAATTATGACTGTGTAATGGAATATAAAAGCATATTTAATTATTTCTCTAATTATCCCCTCAAGATGATGTAAATTTTTAGAAAACGTTCTAGAAAAAACTCGAAAGCCAACCGCTGTTTTAATGAATAGAGCCTCCTTGAAATAAAGCAAATTTTTCTCGCAATTGTGATGTGATAATGTGATTATAAAATTTTAGATTGTGGTCTATTATAACACCTAGACACTTTAAGTCACCGACGTATTGGATTATTATTCCATCAAAATACAAATTTGGAAATGAATAAGGAGGTTTCGAAACTCCAAACTAAGTAGTCTTAGTTTTATAAGAATTAATTTCAAGATGATTTAAGTGCATCCAGTTATTTTTTACATTCATATGGTTACTAAGAAGTGTCTACAAGTAGAAAGATGGATAAAAATTTACTTTACAAAAAATGATAATATCATCAGCAAATGAAAACAATCGACAAAAGTCATTACTAATTCACACATTAGGTTGATACAACATTATCGAGTGCAATTCTGAATTTAAATGTTCGTGAAAGGGAACCTACCCGTGGATACACATAATATTTCATTAAGATCAGTTCTGTTCAGTTAATTACACAAGTATAGAAGATTTTTATTATTATTATTAAATACTAGCTTGTGCCCGCGACTTCGTCTGCGTAGTTATCGGGATAAAAGGTAGACTTAGTGGGCCAATTCAAAGTGGTTGCATATCAGTCATATTTGTACTATTTCATATTATTTTATGCATGCATAAAATTTTTGTTAGTAATTTCCATACAAAAAAAAAAATATGACTTTACACATTTGTTTCCTATGTATAAGAAATTGTTTATGTTATACTTTTAACCATACTGTCTCTCAGAGAGAATTTCTTCGCTTCTCACCTCTCAGAGAGAATATTTTCTATTTTCTTCTTTCCTGTATACATACAATTTTTAACAGCGTCATCTCTTTGTCTTCTTTCTTGTATTAAATACATAATTTGTTAACAAAAGGTGTTCAAAGTCACTAGTCATATTAATATGAATTATATGACATAGTACAATATGAGAGTCTACTTTGAATTGGCCCAGTGTTAATAACAAAAATAGAAATATTTACAACACAACCAACCCGTTTAGGATGTGTGATGATGAGTTTGCCAACGACTTCGAGTTATTATCGTGATAAAAAAGTAGCCTATGTGTTAATCTAGGTTGTTATCTATCTATGTGCCGAATTTCATTTCGTTCCGTTCAGCCGTCACATTTATTATATTAGTAGGATTAATTCTACCACAAAAATATTAATTTTTCTTCGATTTTTTTTTTATTTTTAGCTTGAAAAACTAATATCAAAAAATTACTTCTTAAATCAATCGGCCAAAGAAGCATTTAAGTCGTATGTTCGTGCCTATGACTCCCATCAGTTGAAGACAATATTTGATGTGAACACCTTGGACTTGCAAGCTGTTGCTAAAAGTTTCGGTTTTCTGGTGCCACCAGTAGTTGATCTTAAAGTTGGTGCCGCCAAACGTTCAAGACCTGAAAAACGTGTCGGCGGTGGTGGTTTTGGCTACTACAAGAACATGAACGAAGATAAAAACAAACAACGCACATTCAAACAAGTTAGTCGTGAGCAATTGCAAAAGAAGGGCAAAAACTTTATGAGATAATGAAATATTTTTATTATTTTTTGCTTAAGATATTATTATTTCTGTTTTAACAATCATTTTTGTATATGTAAGTGTGTGTATAAAATAAATAAAAATAATCATCGAAGAAGAAAGAAAAAAAAACAAAAACTTTTTATTGCCAAATATAGTGAAAAGCAAAAATCCATTCAAAAAATAAAATGAGAAATTGTTCAATTTATTCTGTTTTGTACTCAATTAAAAATGCCACATGAAAAACTAAACTACCTTAAATGGTCAACATGTTTATTGTATATTCATTGAAAAAACATAAATCGAACACCCACTTGTAAACGAAATTAAGAAATTAAGCCACAGCCATTATTAAATGCCATTGATGCCATCATAAAGAGGACAAATATGAATGTGTGGAAATTTGTTTTAAAATTTATTAAAACAACTTTATTTTCATTTAGATGGGGAGTTTATTTAAAACAAATAAAATTTGCCTAACACAAATGTCTCTTTGTTGATAAAATATTAAATAATTAATTGTTTTACACAATTTTAGGTGCGAATATTTTCGAATGCGTGATTACTCACTTTTTTTAATTCTATTGTAAAATGCTTTTGTTTTTAGGTAACAAATTAAAAACAATTAAAAGTAATCAAACAAATAGTGCTTGTAAACTTCTAAAAAATATATAATTGTGTACATATGTATGCATGTATGTATGTATGTTTACCAAGGCAATTAATTGTATTAGACGACTCCCACTCTCAAAACAACGCCATATAGTTGAACACTTAAATTGTTTATATCTATTGCAACTGCTTGCAGTGTTTTTGTCTTCACATTTCATTAACACACGACTTGAGCCAACGCAATTTAACATACATACATACATACATACATACATACATATGTATGTATTGTAGTTACCCATTGACAAAACTTCATTAAGGTTTTTTTGCTTTTAGTAAATTACACCATTTATTTCAAAAATTTTATTAGAAACAATAATTTTTTGAAAGCTGAAATTATTAGGGTTCTACACTAGGATGGTAAATTCTAGAATAGGGTAGTTTAGGTCAATGACTTTAAAGCAAAACATCGATGTCCTCGAGTCAAAAACATCAATATATAACACTTTAATAGTCGACGTTCGAAAAAGAAGCATTTTTTTTCGAATTTGGCTTTCGAAAAATACTTTATATTGGAGGGTGTACGGCAGATACACCCTGAGATAGATAGAGATACCTGAGTTCTGATATAGGCTTAAATTCCTAGTTCAATATTTTTATAACCTTAAAATTTGTATGTAGACGCAAAATTTTTAATTATATAAAAGTGATTGTAATCGTAAAGCATTTTAAATCATTACAACTTGTCCGACTTGCTTTTAGAATTTGTTAAACGCATGGCATTTGTACATACAAAATTGCATTAAAATTTTACATAAAATTATTATTATAAAAAAACAAGAAACCTACTCGTAATCGGTCGAGCCCAATCATTTAATACATACATACAAACATAAAAAAGAAATTATTTGTATATAATTTTATCGCGACTCCGACATTAGATCTTTTTAAATATTTTTAACAATGAGATGATTTACAAAAGTTCTCCTTATTAAAGATTGGTCTAATTATAGTCCCATCAAAGTGAAATTTGGTGTAGAGATTTGATTTTACAAGCAACTTGTTTGTGGTAAATTTTATCTCGATTGTAGTGTATTAAATGTGAAAATAATGGACGGAATATTATGAAAAATCCTGCACCAACTACAAGCAAAATAGAAATCATCCTGGGGCCAAGAAGGACATAAGTATTTTAATATCTTTGAAAATGGCTACCTCCACTTTGAATGCAAGGTTAACATAACCTAACAGATGGTCATCCTTAGGTGCGGTGGATGCTGAGGTAATTTTTTTATGCTAAAAAAAACATTTTTTATTCACCTATTTTGGTGTAGGGTAAATCTATCTAGTCTTACATGGTCTAATCGATTGTTGATCTAAATAACTCCTGCACTCAAATTGATGAAATTTATATAACGATAGTACACAATTTAAATGCGATTGCGTGTGTGTATGCAAGTGTGCGTGTAGTTAACATACCGGTTTAACATGGCAACAGCATATTTTATTTTAAATTCATTCATAAATTCTAATGCAAAAATGGCTGTTACGTTATCAAAGACATTTTGATTCTGTTTTTACGTTTTTAAATCCATAAGCTGTTTGTTGTTATTGTAGATCTAAGCAAACAAAAATATTGTTGTTTTGTTTTTTAAACCTCTTCCATTAATAAGCAAACTGGTTACACTTGCGCAGTTGTCCATTGATTTGTAACATTTGTTGTTTGATGACTTTTTTTTTATAAATTTATGAATGAAATTATTTGTTTTTTACCCATATGTTTTGTGTTATATTTAGAAATGGTTTTAATTATCTCCCTATTTTGTAAATCACTTCACATCACTTTTAAAGTATCTTTCGGCAACACAAAAAAAAACAAAAAATGTATGATAGTTATCCCAATACTTTAATGATTTTTTACGATCTTTAATCTTCTGATACTAGGGTGGTATTCTTGGGTGGTAGGAATTGAGATCTTATAGTTAATTACTGGAAGTGAAATGCCTTTAGAGAAAACTTTTAGCAAAAAAAAAAAGATAAAATTTTTATACCCTTCACACAGTGAAAAAGGGTATATATAGGTTTGTCATTCCGTGTGAAATTTCTACTATTTTCATTTCCGACCCCATAAAGTACATATTTTCTGAAAGCTTATGAATAGGGGAGTCGATTAAGCTCTGTTAGTCTGTCCGTGTGTATGTTGAAATCAACATTTTGAAGCCCCCCGACATTGCTTGGACCCGTTTAAGGTATTAAAATATCAGAAATATTCGGGAGTAGATCGGTATTGAAAATCAGAAACATCGGTACATAAACAACTGAGATATGAGCAAAAACCCACGATCACCTCGATTTTTTTTTTCACAAAAACAACATTACAACAACAACATACATACATACAAACGTGTATACTGGTTAGAGAAAACGTGGCATCGAATCCCAGCTGAGCCAAAAAAAAATTTTTTGTATATTTTTTTAAAATTTTTTTTTTAATTTTTTTTTATCTTTTATTTAATATATTTTTATAATTTTTTTTTTAAAATTTTTTTTTTATTTTTTTTTGTTTTATATTTATTATATATATTTTAATTATTTTTTTTTAAATTTTTTTTTTTTTAAATTTTTTTTTTTAATTTTTTTTTTATTTTTTTTTTTATATTTTTTTAACATACATTCGTAAAGTTATAATTTTACAATGGGTTGTTTTTATATATGTATGTTTTTTATATGTATGTACGTATTTCATATGGGATGAATGGTGATACAAACTACTGTTATTGCATGACTACACGTTGTGAAGGGTATATAAGATTCGGCACGGCCGAATATAGCGCTCTTACTTGTTTTTTTTTTTTAATTTTCTTTCAAAATTATTTTTTTTTCTTTTGAGTGGTACGCTTTAAGGTCCACATATAAATTAAATATTGGGTGAACCTATAATTAAAACATTAACAAAATAGGTTTCCTGGTTACATACAATTAATATTTATACACTATGTACAAAAAGTCTACATACGATAAGAATTAAAAATATATTCATATTAGAATAACAGCAGACAACTTCGTGATTTATCTCTGAAATCACTCATGGCGGCTAACGGGCTTGCTAATAAGCAATATTGCCGCATATGGAGTAAGGTTAATCTATAACACAACTTTAAACTCTATTACATCTTGAAAAATATTATATTTTGACTCGGTTTAGATGCTGGTGACATTATTGGTCTTTCTTTAAAAATGACACCGGAGCTTGCATCACGTTCAATGTAGATCGTGACCGCACCACTATCAAAGATTATTTTCTTTGAAAACATGAATGGCATTGATCCGGGCGAGATGTGATTTCAACGGGATATGTTTACATGCCATACGGCGTTTGCAATCATCGATTTATTGAAATAAAATTTTTTCTTATAAGTTGATTTCGATAAGTGGAAATTTTTAATTAATCTCCAAAGTCATGTGGCGATTATTTTCTGTTTAGTCATGTGAAGTTAAAATGTCTACCCAAACATCATTACTTATCATTACGTACGGTCCACACCAGCCATCGATTTGTTCGAACAACAAACAATTTTTTTGCGCACTTGAATGACCGCTGTTGTCAACGTTTTGTTCTAGTCTGAACAAATCGGTGGCTCGTAAAGTTATACAACGATAAAACATTGTTAAAACTTTGGTGTACAACAAAGGAGCAGTTTTTTTAGCAACAGATTCCTATTTGTCTATTGGATTTGGATGTTTGATCGTTTGTCGACGCCGATTAAAATAAGTTACCTGGACGTGCCGAATCTGATAATACACTTTACTATCATGTGTGTATAGTTACCACATCGTAGCATAGACTAGATTTTAAATTCAATGTGATACGCCATTTTGCTTTATTATTTCCGACGCCATCTTTGATATAAAATATTTAATAGTGAATTGTGTTCTACTATTCAAACTCTTAAAAATGTTTATGTAATTTCGTTTCGGACTCCATCTTGGATTTCACACTTTTTCACAGTTTGCTGTATTCTACTGGTCAAGCGCTTTGGGGTTAAAGGAAACAAAATCGTTATTTTGATTGTTGACTCATATATCTGCAATTGTATTTAAGACGCTATCTTATATTTGAACTTTTTTTTGGTTTGTTGTATTCTACTGGTCAATACCTTTTATTTGATAAGTATGATTATTGAGGGGCTTGAAGGGGGTACATTTTTTTTAAATACTATTTTTGACTCATATACAAATTTATTGTACGTCAATTTTTATAATTTCAATTTTTTATGATGCATTTTATTTTGCTAATCAAGCCCATTCCTTTGAAACCCATAACGACCCTCCCGATTGTTTAGAAGAATAAAAAAATCAATTTTCGTTTGTAAATTTTAGGAGAAACACCGTAGCAGTTGTATTTTGGTGCTTATATCTCAGTTTATTTCCAAACCAATTTGTTAAGTTTTCTTAATAATAATCGAGACTACGGCTTGTAATTTGTTGTCTTTAAAGTGTCCAAACATTAATTGCGAACTTTGTAACTTGATATACAATATAAAACGAAGTAAATATTTTTTTCAAATTTTTTTTTTGCCTATAACTTTACCGGTTAGTGACCGATTTATCCAAAAATTTTTCACGAATATCTCTAGAGGTACATATATTATATCTACAAATAGTAACAAACACGTCTATAAATTATCCTATGGCTAACAAATTTTAGTTTTTATGGCAAAATTATGGGTAAAAAATAGAGGCAGTCGTGTTTAAATACTCAATATCTCAGAAAGTTATAGGGCGATTTAATAGCATTTCTAAATATTTGCAAAAAAAAAATGATACATACAAGTCTGGGCAACATATGAGGACTTCTAAAAGTAATGTTGCTCAATCAACTATAATATTCACAAACGTTCAGAAAATATGGAATCGGAAATGAAAATTGTAGAAAGGAATGATAATCACTGCGGGTGAAGGGTAAAATAATTGACACTTAGCCAATGCTAAACGTTAAAAGAAATGTTAAAACATTAATGCAATCTTTAAAAAAAAGCAAATTTTTCCGATATTAAAAATAAGTTTCAGTATTTTATTTTCGACTATCCAAAACACCCACACACCCGTGATATGTGTATCATCCATACTTTCGAATTAGTGTTTATAGTTCGTATTGTCTGTAGACTTTTGTTTCGCAGTGTATGTGATACTTTAATAATTCATGCATACATACATATTTGTGTTTATTTAATTAAATATTCCGTTTAAAGTTGACTTTATTTAATTACATATATTTATTTTAATTAGCATAAATTAATCCTCCTAAACATAGAATATTTTAAATTTAGTTCTATACTAAGTAACAATTAACAAAAAAATTTAATCTTAGATCACTCATTAGTAAGTATATGGATTTTGAATACGGCTATATTTAGAACTAATTAAAAATTGCTCAGGACTGCGAAATATACATTTAATTTTTATTACACAAAAATTTTGTTTTGTTTTAACTGTAAATACAGCACTGTTTTTATAAAAATTTTAATTAAAAAAAATTTAAATTAAATTAATTGTTGAATTTAACAAAACGAAAAGTCAACATATTTTTTTAATTATGCGTGAGAGTTAAAAAGATATTCAATCAATAAAACTCAATCGATATCTCGATGGCTTAATAAAAAAAGGCGTCAATCGATTTTTTACTACTTTACAGGAGAAGGAAAAAACTAAATAAAATTTAAAAGAATGCAGTGGGTTAGTGCTTGTTTTATGTGGCTATAAATTCGTTATTTCCAACGATAGCTCACTAAGCTTTTTAAGGGTGAAGTGTTTCTAAGTTAAAAGACGAGATACGCCCTTTTAATATTAAGCCATCGATATGTAGATATTTTATTTAAATTTTATTAACTATTTAAATAAAAAGAAGAAGTATCCTTTTAATTTTTAAGACGGATTTTTGACAAACTAAATTTAAATAATAATATTTAAGAAAACAATTACAAAAAAGTTTTGGAAATTAACAAAAACTTTTAAAGGCAAAAACTCCACATTGTCTAATCTTCATTTAAATGGAACAATTTTACATTCTGACGTCGAAAAGGCAAATGCAATAGCTGACGTATTTGCCAGTTCACATACCATTACTTTTGACAATCCATCCCCCATGGAATCGGTTGTATCAAGATACATTAATGACCTTAATCAAACTCTTACCGATGATACAAGTATTGAACTTACAAATTTGTCTGAAGTCAAATCGTTTGTCCATTTGTTAAAAAATAATAAATCCCCTGGTTTAGATGGGGTTAACAGCATAGTACTTAAAAATATGCCCGATTACTTTTTTGAAATCTTAAGTAAACTATTTAACTTTTGTTTAAGCAATGGGTAATTCCCACTCGTTTTTAAAATGGCTAAGGTAATTCCAATCCACAAATCTGGAAAAGATCCTAAATTACCCTCCAGCTATAGGCCAATTAGTATTCTAAGTCTATGAGATAAGGTTTTCGAGAAAATTATTCACACCAGAATTTTAGATTTTTCAAATTACAATAATATTATAAATCAAGAACAATTTGGTTTTCGAAAAGAGCACTCCACTGTACATCAACTTAAAAGAGTTGTAAACTTTCTTGAATGTAATAAAAGTAATCGAAAAAGTACTGGATTCGTTTTTCTTGATATCGAAAAAGCTTTTGACTCAATCTGGCATGATGGACTAGTGTATAAATAAATTAAATACGTTGCATTTTCCAAATTATCTACAAAAACTTATCAAAAGCTTTTTAGATAAACGTACGTTTGTTGTATCTGTCAATAACAAATTTTCTAGTGAAAGGCAAATACCTGCGGGCTTGCCACAAGGATCAGTATTATCCCCTACACTATACTCGATATATACATCTGATGTTACTCTAAGAAGAGACCATGATGCGGCTTTTTACGCGGATGACAGCGCCTTTATTTGTTGCGGTAAAATGTCGAATGCGATAATTAGGAGAATGGAAAATAATCTTAAATTAATTCGTAAATACTATGACAAATGAAAAACAAGTAACAGCGCTATATTCGGCCGTGCCGAATCTTATATACCCTTCACAACGTGTAGTCATGCAATAACAGTAGTTTGTATCACCATTCATCCCATATAAAATACGTACATACATATAAAAAACATACATATATAAAAACATCCCATTGTAAAATTATAAATTTACGTATGTATGTTTAAAAAAAAAAAATAAAAAAAAAAATTTTTTTGCTCAGCTGGGATTCGATGCCACGTTTTCTCTAACCAGTATACACGTTTGTATGTATGTATGTTGTTGTTGTAATGTTGTTTTTGTGAATAAAAAATCGAGGTGGTCGTGGGTTTTTGCTCATATCTCAGTTGCTTATGTACCGATGTTTCTGATTTTCAATACCGTTCTACTCCCGAATATTTCTGATATTTTAATACCTCACCCGGGTCCAAGCGATATCGGGGGGCTTCAAAAAGTTGATTTCAACATACACACGGACAGACGGACAGACTGACAGAGCTTAATCGACTCCCCTATTCATAAGCTTTCAGAAAATATATACTTTATGGGGTCGGAAATGAAAATTGTAGAAATTTCACACGGAATGACAAACCTATATATACCCTTTTTCACTGTGTGAAGGGTATAATAAAAGTCAAGGACGATAAAACTCAAGCAATTATATTTCCATTCAATAAATCGCGAAAACGCTTTCCTACTAGATATTTATCGTCTAGGGGAACATTAATTTCATTGAGGGACGAAATTCAATATTTAGGAGTTATCCCTGACAAAAAACTTTTATTTAAACAGCATGTTAATTACATTTGTGAGAAGGCAATTAAGTGTAGCCGTGCCTTATACCCCTTAATTAGCCGAAGATCTAAACTTAATATAAAGAACAAGATACTTATTTACAAAATGTGTATTCGACCGATTACGACCTATGGTTGTCAAATCTGGTCCAAAAAGACTGCTAAAACGCATACAACAAAATTGGAAATCATTCAAAATAAAAACTTGAAAATAATACAAAATCTACTTTTTAGATATCCAACTTATCTTCTACATAGAAACTTTAACTTTAAAATGTTTAATTCATTGACAAGGGAACTGACGCTGTCATTTAATGAAAAATGCAGAAGGTCAAATTTTTAAATAATAAGAAATTTGCTGAACAACCACTGAGGGTCTTTTGTTTAAAAGACACATTTCAGTGATTGTTCTAAAATCTCTTATGACTTCTAAGTTGATACGAGGTTTTTTATGAACAACTTTTTTTTGATGTTGGAGTAGTCATGTTGTGTCTGTGAAAATTATTTTTAATTCTAGATCATTGAATTAAAAATAAACTCCGGAGATTGTGAGGTCATGGTTTTACCTAGGTAGGTAGGTAGGTAGGTAAGGCTGGTGCAAAGTTACCCTCACACCTTCACTCGGAGACCATTACGGTCCATGGTGACGCCTTAATAGAGAGAAGAATAGAATAAGAATAGAAATATTTAGGATAGAAGAGAAAGAGAAGCAGACAATTCCAGACAATTGACTCGTCCTTTACTGACTAGTCCACAGGGACACTCTATGATTTTACCTAGCTTTTGTGTAATTGGAAATTAAACTCTAACAGACTTAACCGACTTTTAACTATTTATATAAACAAAAAAACTTTTTTCGATTCGGTGTTTTATTGCTAAGTTTAAGGACATGCAATCAATAGCGCTCCCCACCCAGAGACCATAGTTCCATTGTGGTTGTGCTATTAAAGAGAAAATGAAAGGAGAAAGAGTCAGTTGAAATTCGAGTAAGTAGAGAGAAAAATAGAGATCGTAGTAGTAAAGAGAGAGTTACCTTAAGTCGTCAATATTGCTTTTGGATCATGCATGGAGAGCATAGAGAGGCAGTTAAATACATATTCACAGAAAAGCCGACATATCCTCATACTCACAGAAACGGTAGAAATCCAGTTACGCTGCCATTTCGGGCTTACCCAGTTTCGGTTGACGAGGTCCCTATTCCCCATTCTTGCCATAGAGTTTGTAAAGTGAAACCGGAGATGATAGCAAAAGCAGATTTTATTTTGAAACCTCTTCGTGCCAGCCCGTAGTCCGCTTTGTTCCCAAGAATACCTGAGTGACTCGGGATCTAACACAGCCTTACATTTCCGCCTATTTTCCTAAGTTTATTCATGCACGTGTTGACAACTGCTGACTTGATCACGTTGGATTTCAGAGCAGCTTTACTATAGAAATAGGTTGGAAAGGGCTGGAGTCGTGGTGCCAAAAGCAAGAGACACTTCCACCATCCAAACTCGGAAACCTATATGGTCCATTGTGCTACCTTTGATACTATTGGTTAAATTATTTCGTTGAACAAGTTAGCAGCATCCTTAATTGCAAAATATTTCGTTTTAAATACACTACATTAGTGATTAAGTCAATACTACTTATCGATTTCTAGTATTTCACTCACTAGAATCTCAGAATCCGTTTTTGATCCATCAGTGAATTTTGAGTTTCGTTTAAATGGGGGGAATTGATCATACATCCACACTACCCTTTTCGGGATAGTTATCTCAACTGAAGGTGTGAAATCGATGAACATTGACCGAAAGTCTGTTCTGTTTATTATGTTGTTTGTAGTAACTATTGCCTGATATGTATAAATACATACTTACACAATTTTTAAAATTATTTGAAACACAGTTGGTTGCTTAAAAAAATGTATCGACAACACTGATCGTATTATATTTATAATGGATCGCCTAATTGAATAGAATGTAATAATATACAGACAAACATACTTAATTATTTAAATTTACGCACACGCTCAATTTCACAAATCCATAATTAAAAATTGTTTAATTTGAAAAATTTTCGGATTAAACTTTTAAATGCCCTCAAGTACGAGTGAGTTTAAATTTAAGTTTCAGTGGGTGTTTTTCTTTTTGTTTTCTTTAAGTTTGTGTGAGCTTCAAATAAATAATTAAAAAAACAACACAAAAGTTTTTTGTTAAAATGTATGTATGTTTGCATGTACATACTTACATATGAATGGAAGTAAGTAGTGTGAAATCTTGTTTGTGCATGTGTCATTCAAATAAAAAAGATTGAAAATAACGTAACAACAAGTTGTAAGAACTTGTTTAGTGGCTAAAAAACATAAAAAAAGTGCGGCCAGCCAAACAGCAAGAACGCGTTATTGGAAAACAAGCAAGCAACAATAACACAATAACACCTGTGGGTTGCACCTACGCTTCTTGTTTTATTCAATTGATGTCTTGTTATTTCAATACAAATTTCAAATTTGAAACATTTACATGTTTATGTGTGTGTGTGTTTGTGTGCGTACGAGTATATGAAAACCTTTATCTATATATACCCTGTAGGAAATGTCACTAGTGAATCAGTACTGATTCACTATTGACACTGTCACCAGAACTACTGACTTATTATACCCCCGACAATGCTTTTTTACTATAGACATTTACCATGTGCGTGTCATTGGAAATCTACTACTGACACTGGTACTACTGAATAGGTAGTTCTTTAAGGACCATATGTAGACATTGTCACCAGAGATTCAATAGTGCATTTAAGTAATTATAGTCTACACTTTTGATACTTTTCTGAAATAGACGTTGTTAATGAAACTTTTGTTAAAATATGATGTTTTATTAAAAAAAATTAAGGAATTTATTAAATATCAAATATTAAAAGTAATTTAGGTACATTTCATTTAATTAGAACTCTTATTTATTGTGTATACATTTTTTTTCTCATCAAAGAAAATGAAAAAATGAAATGTTGACAATGTCGCCAAGAAGTCACCACAATAGTCGACAAAACTGGTGACTTGGAGACACTTGCCCCCAGGCTTCCTTCAGGGTATATAAAAGTGAAACTCTGTGTGTGTGTGTTAGTTAAAGACTCCGAAACCACCGTTAAGCCGATCTGACTCAAACTTTGGCAAGTTGTTGTACACATTCCAGGGAGTGTTTATGGGTGGTAAAAAGTGGGCGGGGCTACGGCCATAACAAAATAAGTTATCATTTTTAGCTACTTGCACTTGACCGATTTTTCTAAGACTTTGCACACATATTGAACTCTTATGATTATACAATTTCGTGATTAAAAAAGGGGGAAGTGCCACGCCCATAAAAAATAAGTTATAATTCTTAGCTACTTGCACTAGATAGATTTCGGTATTGGAAAAGTGGGCAGTGTCACGCCCATTACAAAAAGTAATAATTTTTAGCTACTTGCACTTGATATTCAATTAAAGTTCAGAATGCATTTTTATTCATTAAGGGACGTAGCAACGCTCGCCGGGCTTGGTTAGTACATATATAAATGTTACATTCAACATTTGTTGCATTTAACGCATCGTATTCTATTCGCACTAATAAATGAACTAACACAATTTAACAAATTCGTATCATTTTAGAGTATTTGTGTGTGTGTGTGTGTGTATGTGGGGGATTTATTGAAAATTGTCACTAGGTCACGATGCTGATGATGATAACGATGGCGTCTTTTATCCGTATTATTCTGATCACATTTTAAACTAATAAATGTCTTTAAAGCAATTTTATTTATACTAGAAAAAATGTATTAATCCAATACCTGTATGACTTTTACCCTTACTTATTTAGTTTCAGAATTTTTTTTAATAGAAAAAAAAATTAAACAAAAAACAATATTTGGCCGTACCGAATCTTATATATCTTATATATATATATATATATATATATATATATATATATATATAAAATATATATATATAAAATACGTACATACATATAAAAAACATATACATATATATAAAAACATCCCATTGTAAAATTATAAATTTACGTACATATGTGTGTTAAAGAAAAAATAAAAAAGAGTTTAAAAAAAAATTAAAAAAATTTTAAAAAATAAAACAAAAAAATAAAAAAAGATATAAAAAAAATGTTTCAAAAAAAAAATTTAAAAAAAAAAATAAAAATATAAATAATAAATATAAAATATAAAAATTAAAAGAAAAAAAATTTAAAAAAAATATTTTAAAAAAATTGAAAAAAAATAGTAAAAATATAAATAAAATATAAAATAAAAAGAAAATTTTTGGGCTCAGCTGAGGTTCGATGCCGCGTTTACTCTAATCAGTATACCACGATTGTATGTATGTTGTTGTTGTATATTGTTTTTGTGTTAAAAAAAACGAGGTGGCCGTGGGTTTTTGCTCATATCTCAGTTGTTTATCGATGTTTCTGATTTTCAATACCAATCTACTCCCAAATATTTCTGATATTTTAATACCTTACGAGGGTCCAGGCTATGTCGTGGGGATTCAGAGGCACAGAGCTTAATCGACTCCCCTATTCATAAGCTTTCAGAAAATATATACTTTATGGGGTCGAAATGAAACTTGTAGTAATTTCACACGGAATGACAAACCTATATATACCCTTCACACAGTGAAAAAGGGTATAAAAGTCTGTCCGTGTGTATGTTGAAATCAACATTTTGAAGCCCCCCGACATCGTTTGGACCCGGCTGAGGTATTAAAATATCAGAATATATCGGTACATAAACAACTGAGATATGAGCAAAAACCCACGACCACCTCGATTATTTTTTCACAAAAACAACATTACAACAACAAAATACATACATACAAACGTGTATACTGGTTAGAGAAAACGTGGCATCGAATCCCAGCAGAGCCAAAAAAAAATTTTTTTTTTAATTTTTTTTTTATTTTTTATTTAATATATTATTTATATTTTTATTATTTTTTTTAATTTTTTTTATTTATTTTTTAATTTTTTTTTGTTTTATAATTATTATTTATATTTTAATTATTTTTTAAAATTTTTTTTTTAAATTTTTTTTTAAATTTTTTTTTTTAATTTTCTTTTTTATATATTTTTTTAACATACATACATACGTAAATTTATAATTTTACAATGGGATGTTTTTATATATGTATGTACGTATTTTATATGGGATGAATGGTGATACAAACAAACTACTGCTATTGCATGACTACACGTTGTGAAGGGTATATAAGATTCGGCACGGCTTAATATAGCGCTCTTACTTGTTCACTGTGTGAAGGGTATAAAAATTGGCCAATATGTTTTCCGTTAGTAAGCATGTATGTATGAATGTACATACATAAGTATGTATGCAAATTTGTTTGCTGTACAAGCCTAAAAAAAAAATTAATCATATTTAAACGACTTTGCTCAAATAAAAGGAATATTTATGTGTGTATGTTTCATATGTTTAATTGTCATACTTATGTATTTACATAGGCATGACTATGTACATACATATATACAAGGCATATTAATTCATCAGGTAATTGCAGTTAGAAGAGAGCATTTTTTTGTTTATGTTTCTTAAGTATTGAGTTTGACATTTGAAATAAATGAGAAAAGAGAGAAATTTTTTTTAATTATGGACTTTGACAGCTAAAGTTTAAAATAAGTGAAAAAAAGTAATCAATCAGCCGATGAAACAAGACTACCTTAAGGCACTGGATGCATTTGTTTCGTGTTAGTTTGTTCCGCTTTCTTTTTTTTTATTCAATATCTGCAACTTTGCTTCAGACACAAAAGAGATATCTCGTAGGGTATACCTAGATATAACCGTTCTAAAATTTAGCAAAAGTGATCAAAATCCACCTTGATCAAAAAAATTCATATAACCATTAAATTATTAATGTAGCCAACTTGACAAAACTATTTCTTATTTTTGGGACTACTTTCAATTGAGATAAAAAATGTTGTTCTGTGTAATTTGTATAAAAAACCGATCTAATGCTTAAGAATTAAGACAACATATTGAAAAAAAAAGATCGAAGAAAATATTATAATATTTACAAGCGTTCTTATTTAATTAGTTGAATTAGTTTTGTGTAAAAGAAGATTGTTTCTACAGACGAAGATACAGCGTTTATATCAAGAAAGTGAAGGTGAGAGTGATATCAGTGATATAATTAAAAAAAGTAATCTCCGCCAGTTTTTTTATTTTACAAACTACACAAAATTAAAATTTGTTCCCAGCAAAAAAAGAAAAGAAAGACATTCAAAAGTAATAGTGAATGCATGAGTTTAACTCATGACGAAGTGGTTCAATGTTTCATGAGTTAATAATGTTTGTTTACATGAATTGTTTAAGATATATTGCATGCATTTGCATGTATTTTGAAGCACATTAATAATGGCTAACTATTTTGGATTTGGAGAAGGCATTCTTTATGACCCCTTTTGCACTTATAGAATGTTATTCACATTGAACTAGTGCAAAAAATTCTTGCTGGGTTGGGTTGTGTGTTTCACAAACAGTTATTACAAATCACATACGAAATTGTTCATATATGATACATGGACTCCGATAACATGGCAAATTAAAATTTTTTTATTAAATGTACTACATTGGAACCCACTTGTTTCGAAACCAGAAAGATCTGGCCATGACATGGATGTGCATAGGACGCAATATGCAGTGAATATGCCCCGAATCCACCTTAGGAACCTCATAGCGGTCATTACCGGACACTGGCCTATAGGTACACATGCGAAAAGGCTGAATATCCCTTACAACGACTTCTGCAGAAGTTACGATAACGAGGAAGAGGAGGAGACGACTGAACATCTTCTCTGCATTTGTCCTGCATTCGGGGACCTGAGACGCCAGATTCTAGGTCAACGAATACTTGTAAGTAAAACTTATCTTTCCGCAGTTGATCTGGGAAAGATCCATACCTTCGTGAACAGGACAGGATGGCTGAGGAACGACGGCCAGAGGACATAGACGAACGGGCGATGGTGCCTACGGTATCACAACGGGCCAACGGACCCAAGTGAGCTATGCCTTCGGGCGGCTGCCGGATCTAACCTAACCTATCCAACTACATTGGACAGGGAACTTTCATAAATTTTACTGGTTATGTATGTTTATTAGACTGGCTCGAGATTATATGGGATTTGTAGATTTAATATTTTTTTATCTTCACAAGCTCGCTCCTATTCCATTCAACACAAAAAGTGTCCATACCAAAAAATTGGAACAATCAGACTATATCCAGAGGTCGCTAGTAATTTTGACTTATAGGATTGATGTATCGACTTAAATTCAGTTTATGTTGTTCTACACTAGCTTATAATGATGTATAACTACATATGTTAGAAATAAGTATGTATAAAGATGACAGTAACATTCGTTTTATAAAACTAAAACAACCCAGCAAAAAAATCTATGACAAAAAAGTGATTTTGCAGGGGTTCTACAGTAATGATTTTAACATTAGCGTGTCATTGGAGATCATGTGTTTACATGAATATTTAATTGAACTGCACTTTATTTTAACAAGTGTATAGAACTCCTGCATATTTCACCAAAAGCATCCGCTGTTACATGAGTTAATTTTGTTTGTTTACATGAATTGCATGAGATATTTTGCATGATGTTGCATTCATTTTAAAGCACATCATTTATGATAAATTATCACTTAGAATTAATGCTTTTACACAAAATAATTAAGAAGTCTTTAGAATGTAATTCGCTTTGCACTAATTCCAATTTTTTTGCTGGGAAGTAAAGTTACAAGCATACATAGTACATACATACATACAGTTGTATGTTTTTATTTGAACTTGGCTTAAAAGAAATATAATTCGAGAAATACGCTTTAATTTGATTTAGCGCACACAAAATTTAAGGAATTACTAAAAAAGAATTTGATAGACGTAAAGGCAGTTGTATTATTGGATTATATAGATTTTCATCCATATTCTATTGTAATCCCAATTTTCACAAAACAATCAAATTAATATTTTAAAAATTTTGTTCAAACCGTTTCTTAAAGTTTAATATTTTAATATGCGTATCTGCATATTAAATTTTTTTGTTAGGATTAGATTTCTGTTTGACATTTGAACTTTTGTTTTTAGTTTTGCCTTTATCGTGTCTATCTCTACATTATATTTGAAATGTTTTGGCAAAAGTTTAGTCATAGAGTCGTGAATTATTGAAATCTTTTTTTTTTTTTTTTTTTGCCAAATTTAAACAGGTAAGACATAGTAAAAAGAAAAAACAATAAATTATCAATATTCAAAACTTTTGATTTTGTTGATATTGTGAACGAATAAAGCATGGCCAAATTTTATTACTCGTGTTCGTATATAAAATGTTACCCACGCTTGGCGGGACAAGTCGATTTTTATGGTCATCTGTTTTACCACATCAGCAAAGAATTATTGAAAATAGACAAATTACGTTTGTGCTAACAGTAGGCGAAATTTAAAAAGGTCCACTTATTTCTTTATCAAATAAAGAATTAATCAAAATTATGGTATCTTTATGTCTATTATTTTATTTACTTAATCGTTAACAAACTTCTTAGCATTAATTAATTTAAGGTGGAATTTTTATATCCTTTACCATTAGCAATTCTAATTTCTACAATATTAATGTGGGACTCCATAAAGTTCAAAAAGGCTTAAAGTCACCATGGGGTGTAAAATTAAAAAACTTCTTAATTTTTGTTTTTTTATTCTTTTTATACCCTTCATTTCCGACCCCATAAAGCATATATTTTTTGAAAGCTTATGAATAGGGGAATCGATTAAGCTATGTCAGTCTGTCCGTCTGACCGTCTGTCCATGTGTATGTAGAAATCAACTTTTTGAAGCCCCCCGACATAGCCTGGATCGGTATTGAAAATCAGAAACATCGGTACATAAGCAACTGAGATATGAAAAAAAAACCAAGGCCACCTCATACAAACGTGGTATACTGGTTAGAAAAAACGTTGGATCGAATCCCAGCTGAGCCAAAAAAAATTTTTTTTTATTTTTTATTTTATATATTATTAATATTTTTTTTTTATTTTATTTATATATATTTTTTAAATTTTTTTTTAGACTATTTTTTTTTATTTTTTATTAATTATTTATATTTTTATAATTTTTTGTTTTTTTTAATTTTTTTTATATCTTTTTTTTTATTTTTTTTAACACCCATACGTAAATTTATAATTTTACAATGGGATGTTTTTATATATGTATGTTTTTTATATGTATGCACGTATTTTATATGAGATGAATGGTGATGTAAACTATTGTTATTGCATGACTGCACGTTGTGAAGGGTATATAAGATTCGGCACGACCGAATATAGCACTTTTACTTATTTAGATTATAAACCTTACAAAATGGAAATTTTGTTACACTAAGTGTGGACTCCCGTTTTTAGATTGCTAATAATGGATTTGTTTTAATTTGTGACTGTAGCTCTCGAATTTCTGGACTTGAGTTCAAGGGTTGTCTCGGGCTTGTTTACATATGTATACTCAAAATAAATGGGTGATGACAAATTCGAATTTTTGAAAATTATTCGTTTTCCAAAAATTTGACTGAAAAGTGTCATTGTGTCTTGGGCAGTAAGAACACTGGATCCATCCTTCCGAAACAGTATATAAGGTCTGTTTCAAGAGCAGAACTGAAAAAATGTTCTATCATAAGCCGATACCACTCTCCATTTGCGGTTACAGCACTTCAATTTTCTTTTTCGAAAAAGTGAGGCGCAATGATATTTTAAAATATAATGCCACACCACGCTGTATATGTAATGGAGAGCAATTGGCGTTGAGAAATGGCTCTTTGATTTGCAGAAACCCAAAACACATAGTTCAGCTTATTAACAAAGCCATTCAAATGAAAATTAGTTTCATCCCTCATGACCAGATTTTTAATAAGATTGATTTTATTTTTGGACAACTTGAAATTTGACTGCAAAATTTAAACGTTGCCTTTTTTAAAAATGCGCCGCAATGACGTACGAGTTATTTCTAACTGAGCAGAACGCCTTTTGGTAGATGTTTCTGGTGCTTCGTTAACACTTTGCTCGACACTTTTAATATTTTCCGCAGTGCTTATTAAACGTGGTTTGCCGGTTCGAGGCATATCTCTTACTTTATCATGTTGTTGGTGACGATGAACTTAGCATTTCATTGCTTCAGAAGGTGAAAATCTGTCGTTAAAATGTCAACGATATGCTCTTTGCGTTAAAATAATATTGATCGCTTATTTATTACGGTTCTTTGTTCTGTTACGAATTTATCCATTATTTATTCTCCCAATGTTATTTATATAATCTGAAAAAAATATACACGAAAAAGTATTTAACTATATTATTAAGCCCTGTCCCATCTATATACAAGTATGTATGTATGTGTATTTTAAAATGTTTTTATTTATTTGTAAATATGGTAGCTTCTGAAGCTCTCAAATCTGTTATATGCTATGATCAAATTAATTCGTTGGATATGTAAAAAAAAAGCATAATTATGTTAAAAGTGAAAATGTTAATAAAATTACTTTGTGATCAGAGTTGTATTTCACATTTTTTTACTATGCCTTTCCATCCTATGGCACCAAATACAGATTTGGATACGATTTTGTGAATGGAATCGCAATTGATTGTTTGTTTGTTTTGTGACTGACGGTCTTGTCTAATATTAATAAGAATGTTATTTAAGATTATGCAATACGTCTTTTTTGCATTTTAAATAATAATCGATTATTGTGTAAAACTTTGAAATGAAAAGTTTTTGCATATCATATGGTATCGCTATTTCTTTAACTCTATGAAACTTTAAATTTCACCAGTTTGTCAATGAGATGAATGGTGATACAAACAATTGTTATTGCATGACTACACGTTGTGTATGTATTAATCAGTGTATTCTAGGGTGATCAATTATTGGACTTTTTTAAGAAACCGGGTTTCAAATAGTTTGAAATTTTAAATTTAAGAAAAACCGGTTGCTATTTTGAAAATTAAGAAAAAACCGGTTAACCGGTTCGAATATATAAAATATAATATTTAAAGAGAAATTAAAAAATATTGTTCAAAAAGATTATAATAAAAGTTATATCTAAATATGAAATTTTTGCAGTTTATATACGTTTGGCTGCACAAAAACGCAATAACTTACATGAATGCAGTTGACTAATTTGGTTTTAATTAGTTGAATTTAGGACAAAAGGTACTCTTTACTAGTTAAATAAATAAATACAATAAATGAATACATAAATAAATAAGACTTTTTATAAGGCTGTTATTAATTTTTGTATCTCCTTCTGTACATGTTTTAAATGTTAAATAGATCTTTTAAACTAATATGCACTAAAGTATTTTGTTTGAAATGATTTCTGTAATTTGAAATACATTTTAAGGACTAGGGAGAAAATCTTTAAAATTTAATTTTAAAAATTCTCTCTTATACCCTTGACAGACATACAAATATAGGTATAAACTAATTTGTTCAATGGTTTAATTGAAATTTAAGTTGACAGACACTCAATGTCATTAATTAAAATTAGGATCTGGAAAAAGAGATTATTGGTTTTTCTTTATTGTAACTGCAGTTTTCACCTAAAATTGATAGATCAGCTTAGTTTATGCTCCAATTACTTACCTTTAACTTTTAACGTAAGTTTATATCCTATAAAAGTAATATTTAAGCTTAATTATTTTTTTTATTTTGCATTTGTTTTTTAAACAACAAATAGATTTCTTACAATATTATAGAAGAATATTTAATAGCTTATATTTTCTGATTTTTGTAAACTTTTCGCGTAGTCAATATACTATGGTACGATTGGTTACAAAGATATATGAAAATAAACTTAAAAATATAAAAAAATCGGCTTTTTCGGAAAAAATCCGGTGTATTCAACAAAAATCAACATTTAGAAAAAACCGCCAGCAAAAAGAGGAAAAAACCGGATTTTCCACCGGTTGTAAAACCGAGCCGATCACCCTAGTGTATTCTTAACGATTCATTTGGAAGTGTGCAAGTAATTTCAAAATGCATACATAATCATTACAAATGCTTTTCACTTAAACTAAAACGTACACACCGACATTATTCGAATGGGTAAAAAATAAAGGCTTAAAATGCCAGCCAGAAGCCTGACATTTCCTTAAAATATTTTAGAGTTAACACATACTAGCGATTACGCTGAACTGTTTGAAGCCTTATGAACTTTTGCTTGTTAGATTAATTTGCTGTGCCAAATAACAAATTGTTATTAAAAGCTCAAACGTATTGGGATATTTTGGGCTCTAAAGGAATTCAAATATTCCTGCCAGAATCATAATCCCAAAGTCATATAATTATCACAGAATTGACAGATGGAAAATATATCATATGGAACAAGCATTGTCAGAAAACTATCTAAAAAAAATAATATGTAATAAAGGTATGTTCACATTAAGCAAACATTTGCCAACATAAACTTAATGTATTGATACCTCCTATCGTAATAAATAAATGTTAACTTAATTAAAAATGTTCTTATTTTAAATAAATTTTAATATCAGTCTAGTAGTTTTAACTACAACGTATTCTGTGTAAGACAAATTTTATTACAAAAATATATTTTTTTCATAGTGGTCACGCTTATTTAGACAAACATTTACTAAATGTGAACGAACGTGGCTTAAGAACAATCCTTTTTTAACTGGCCCTGTTTAAAAAAAGGTTGTTAATTACAGAAAACCATTTCATATATGAGTTAGTTAATAGTTTATATTTAAAATCAAAGAAACTGCTTGATGGACTATCAATTATGATTAAAGTCGTCAAAGAAAGTGTGATCTTTGAAAAAAATTATAAAAATTTTAATATATTTTAAAATTTGCATATTTTTAAAAAAGTCTTGCATAATTCTAAGAAATTATTTAAACGTTGCTGTTTATTAGGTTATAAATAGTAATAATTCACTTTTATTTATATTTTTTGTATATTTCAACCAAAAAGTAGCAACTCAAAAGCTTTATTTACCAGTACTTCTGTCACGAAGAAAATATTAGAAATCGAACAACAGATAAAATGACATTATAAATACTTTAATTCAATGTATGAGTAAGTACGTTGTTGTGTGACACCTTTTTTAAATGTATTTATTCACTAGTGCACAACCATTTTTTTTTTTTTCAAATTAAAGACAACAATAAAATGTGTTTTCCACTGACTTAGTTGGTTATGAAAACGTTTGTAACAACTTGTTCAAAGATTTATCGGAAATTGTTAGCAAATGTTACAAATTTGTTGAGAATTTAATAGAGAAAGTCAAGTAATTTAACCCACGCATACATTAAATCAAAGGAAAACTTGTAAAAAACAACAAACTCCCTAGATAAAACCGATAAACGTAACCGACCGTCTTATGTACGGGCTTTTAACACAACAACAAGTTCAAAACTTTTGTTTGAATAAATTGTATGTATGTAAGAACGACAGGCACGCATACTCACTCAATACAAAAACAAAAAAATAATAATAATTTAAAGTAGTCAATCAGCCAGTCTGTCATAAAGGTAGGTGTTAGAGATCTAACATTAGATCACAGATACACAAATACACTTGAGAACAACCTACTTGCATTTATTTTCTGTTGCATATAAAAAATATTAACAATAAATAGTAAAAGTGTTTTCAGACGATATGTATTTTATATAAGAATAGCAAGAGATACTTCAAACTCTCGGAGACCAATGTGGTCCATTCTACTCTATTTTATATATAACTCGGCAAAATTGATGCTTGTCATGTGAACCCGTTGAAACATTGCTTGTGTGAAATACATATGTAGAAGTAATATGACAAATTTTCAATCAATTGACCTGACAAAGCATGATTCATTTCGTATGTTTCATTTATAAAAATTATTGTTAAAAAAATCGCATTTAAAATGAATTATTGAAAGTTGTTAAAACAGAATTCGCAATCAAAGTAAGTTATTGTAAATAAAAAGAGGTTATGTCAGACGTAATCACAAATGTTTGTGTCAAAAGTAAAAATTATAAATCATTTGTAAAATGACAATTCCGACAGACATACGCCCAGAAGCAGCATAAAAATTTTTTATACCCACCACCAAAAAAAATGGTGGGGGTATATTCATTTTGTCATTCCGTTTGTAACACATCGAAATATCAATTTTATATATATTTTATATGTATATATATTCTGAATCAGGGTTTGATTTGATGACGATCTAGCTATGTCCGTCCGTCTGTTGAAAGCACGATAGAGGTCGCACCGAAAAAGCTAGGGGGCTCAAATTTTGCCAGAATCTTTCTTATAGACAAGGTTTGTTTGGTATTGAAAATGGGCTAAATCGGAATATTAGGAAGAGAGTTATAGCTCGAAAGGCAAGAGTAGGTCGAAAAAATCGTGTCCTTCAAACATCGAATAAAATGGAATTGTGTCCAAACGCATTTAAGTAGGCTCATGAAACTTCGAATATATATTTCCTGAGTAAAAATAATATATTTCCCCGAAAATTATCTAAATCTATGGATTAGGAGAGGAGTTATCGATC
This sequence comes from Phyto melanocephala, assembly GCA_941918925.1. Lineage (NCBI taxonomy): Eukaryota > Metazoa > Arthropoda > Insecta > Diptera > Rhinophoridae > Phyto > Phyto melanocephala. Next base: position 178,772,953 of record OW799233.1, on the reverse strand, counting down.
AAAATGTACGAAAATTTATACCGCACAGTGTATTTTTCGGTATATTTAAAAACAAAAACGTCATAAAAGCAACAAAATTTGATGTACGACTCTGAAATTTTGCGCACTTTGCTTTTTGGTGAGAGGCTTTTTTGCAACGGAAAATCAATGTGCCACGCCCACTTTTACGCCCACCTCCCATATAACGTTTTACCTAAAATTCATATAATTTCTCTATTAATAAAGATTTTGGAATAATAAAGGCCTATCTTGAAACACCACAGTTGTACTCATTCGCAAAAATAACTTTGACACGCCTACTATAACGCCCACTTTTCACGTTATCTACCGTTAATGAAATTTAAAAGCTCATAAAACCGCCAAAATTAGAGGTATGATGATAAAATTTGCTACGTGTATCCCTCTAGGCAATGTCATTACTGTGCCAGAAAATTAAGATGCCACGCCCACTTTTACGCCCACCTCCCATATAACGTTTTAACCAAAATTCATATAATTTCTCAATTAATATAGATTTTGGAATAATAAAGGACTATATTGAAACATCTAAGTTGTGCTCATTCGCAAAAATAACTTTGATACGCCTACTATAACGCCCACTTTTCACGTTATCTACCGTTAATGAAATTTAAAAGCTCATAAAACCGCCAAAATTAGAGGTATGATGATCAAATTTGCTACGTATATCCTTCTTATCAATGTTATTGTTGTGCCAAAAAGTTTAGATGACACTCCCACTTTAACGCCTACCTCCCATATAACGGTTTATCTTAAATTCATGTAATTTCTCTATTGACAAAATTTTTGAGAAAATAAAGGACTATATTGAAATATCCAAGTTGTGTTTATTAGCTGAAACTTTATTGACACGCCTACTTTAACGCCCACTTTCATTGAAAGACTACATTTACAAAAGCATTTTAGTAGCATATCGAAGTTATAAAGGGTGGTTAAATTTTAAGGACCGATGTTGAATATAAATAAAACACAAATTATTTAGGATATTATTATTATTTCTTTTTGTAATGATAATATTTGTATGGTTCAAGTATGTATTTAACAAAATATCGGCCAAATGCACCCCCCCCCTCCCCCATCCTTGGCGCCACTACTCTATCTGATGGTCCAAATTTTCAATGACAATGTTGATGTTCAATTGTTGGGCACGATTATGAGTCGAGGTTGACTGCTCTTTTGCCACACTATCGCAAAAAACAGCAATGGTTCCCATTCAACGAACTAAGAAGGCATTCACAGATTTTCTAACATTTTATACAGACCTGTTTTGCAGAAATTTAAATATTTTTTACAATTCTCCCGATTGTGGAGGAATTTGAACGATTATGTTGATCAAAAGAATTACGAAATGCACAAAATGCATTTTGATTTGAACGCCCATTTTTATAAAAAACCTGAATAACTTTAAAGCGTTGCTCATTTGCGCATTTTTCCACGGATCAAATTGAGTAAGTTTGAGATTGAGAAATGTCAAATGAAATGCAGAAAACAAATTTAAAGGCTAGGTGTAGTTCACCTTCAACATGGGCCCTTAAAATTTAACCACCCTCTACAAAGAAAGTGATACATATTTTATTATAAAGAGATTATTACATAATGATTAACAAAATAATAAATATTGTGCTTTAAATGTACACAAAATTGGTGGTGGGTATAAAAGATTCGGCACAGCCGAATATAGTGCTCTTACTTGTTTCTATTGCCACATATCTCAGTCGTAGTTCAGCTCTGGCCAGATTAAGAGCTCGCGCGAATTACGATATCACTGTAAATACTTCTTAAAAAAAACACAACTTGTTTCTTGCACCACTGAATAACAATTGATTTTATTTAATAAATCTTTTCATAATGAAAACTTATTGCCTAATTACAAAAATGCTTAATATTATATTTCTATTGAATTACAAAAGTGCCTAATAATCTGGTTTTATATTCTTAATAATTTTAAATGTAGTTTAGTATTTTTAAATTATGTCAAATGAATTTCCTGTTAATTGCATAATCTTAATTTTATTAATTTCTTATTTTATAAATTAAATTGTGTTATTTGAATTTCCAAATAATTTTGTATTCTTTATGTTATTAATTTCTTACATGCTAATACAGCTATTCTGCCTAGGTGGTTTGATGGGTGGTTGTGTTGTTGTTGTTGTGGTTGCGGTGGTTTCCGTAACTCCTCCCCCCTTAGAGTAAAGTGACGGCCACAAGGAAAACGTAGGGGCTGGAACGTCAAAATAGTAATTTGGGATGTATCTGATGTTAGGCTTTTTTATGATGTAAATGATGATGGTAATAAATATGATGCTCAATAAACAGATTGTAAGGAGTATACTGTTGCTTTTCTTTGATGTTAGCTTAAAGTTTTCTATTTGGTAGCTTCTTAATTTGTCGAGGCTTAGCTTGTCAGTTATTGTTTTTGCCTTGATTTCGGAATAGGTTGTAAATGGTAGGGAGGACTCATCTCTGTATATCATGGGCATATCTCTGTAGTTTTCACCGTTGATGTTGACTGTACAGTTGTTGTAGTAGATAAGTGTTGTACCATCTACTTCGTATGGATCGTTGCTGCAACTTGTTGTGACAACAGTTTTGTTTGCATTGATGAAAAGAATGTAGTTCGGTTCAGGTTGTATAATTATGTTTATGTTGCCAACATCTTCTAGATCACACAAAGCGTCTGTGTTGTTCATTATTCTTGCGATGCAGGTGGAATTAGTTGTGATTTCGGTATGAATTGATTTTTTACAGTAATAGGAGTCTTCTACTCTTGGGCAAGGCTCGTCGAAAAATTGAATGTGGTTTTTATTGTATGTTATATATGGTTCTATTTTAATTTTCTTTGTGTTATTTATAGGAAGTGGAATAATGTGGAATAGCTCATAATTTTCTTTCGATATGTTGGGTATTCGTATATTGAATATAATATTTGAATTATTGTAGTATGCTTGTAGTCCAAGAAGTTCATATATTTGCTCTTTAGAGCTGATCTTTATTGATTGATCTTCCATATATTTATGAATTTCCTCTAGTTCTGTGGTGCCTAGTATGAACTTAGATATCACATTTAATTTTGCTAAGATAACTGCCTCAGCAATGTTAGCCAAGTGATTATTTAAAAGATCTATGTTATAATTGATTTGACTAATGTATTGAAGTTCAAAAAGTTGGTCGTCTTCCCTCAATATGTTATTTGCCAGTTTGTTAATATAGTCCTCTATTCTGTCTTGTTCCCTGTTTATATGCTCAGTGACATTCCGTAACCTATTCTGCATAATTGAGTTCAATTGGTTCTGATTTGTCAGTACTGTCTCGATATGTGTTGTATTCGATCTAATGTCTTGTATTTGCTTGTTAATAAAAAGTGCGTCGTTGCTGTCCATGTTGCCTGTTATAAATTTGATGGCGGTACCAAGTCCATTTAATAATCCGCGTTTATGCCGTTTATATGGCATGAGTGTTTGTATTTTACCTTCTAGTTCCTGGAGCTTTAACCGAGTTACCTTTGTGTAGCTCGTAAATTTGTGGGTTTGCTCAAACGTCGAGATAGTATTTCTTATATTGTTAGCGTTGTTTTCGTATTCCTCGAGGTTAATAATGTGTATAAGATTGTTGTAATTCGTAATAATCCTTGTAGGGCCTAGTCGGAATCTAACTACTTTCTGTTGTTCATTTATTTTCTGTATGTCTACCGTTTGAGAAAATGTTATTGGTATCCTGCGTATAAAGGGGTATATTAGTTAGATATTTTTGGTATTTTGTGTATTTTTCTTAATTTTGATTTGTGAAATTTTTTGTTTCTATCCGTAATTATCGTTACTTTGTTATTATTTTTGACTTTGTGTTTCGTGAATCTAGGTGTAATTTTATTACGTTTCGCTTCTTTTCTAAATATTGTCTGATTCTCCAAGTCTTCGGGTTCTGTACGGTTTTTGTTGAGTTTATCTACTCGAAAACTTGTCTCGTTCCGCATTTTCTCTCTAATAAGTGGGTACAAGGTGTTCTGAAATTCGTTAAGTTTTGTCAAGTATTCGTGTTCATTATTGAATGTGACTGTGTTATTAAATTTGAAGGTTCTACCGAAAAATAGTTCGAAAGGAGTTAATTTAGTAGCAGAATGTATTGAATTATTGTAAGTTATCAGGGTTTCCGTTAGTATATCGTCATGGTCCTCACTAAGGTGGTTCTCTTTCCTGGTAGTTGTTACGATTCTGTATATTTCGGTTAAAGTGGAGTGTAGTCTTTCAACAGGAGCGTTGCTCGTACTCTGTTGAAATGAGGTAATGTGTAGGTCAATTCGGAACTGTCTACAAAAGTCCTTAAAAATATTAGCTGTAAACTCGGAGCCCTGGTCAGCAACAATTTTTCTTGGGATACCGTAAAGGTTAATAAAATTTTTCAGAGATTTTAGTATACAAACGGTATTTCTAGATGACAGAGTGTATGCTGCCGCAAATTTCGAGAATTTGTCAATTATCGTTAAAATTTGTCTGTTATTTATGCTGTAAATGTCTATGTGTAAGATATCCAGTGGTTTCAAAGGGGTTTCTGGTTTTTCGAATATTGGTCTTGGGGGGGTCCTGTCATATTTCAGGGTTTGGCATTTGTCACAGTTGTTTATTATCTGTGTAATTTTATTTTTCATATACGGGAAATAAAATTCTCTTTTGAGGTGAAGTAGTGTTTCGGTGATACCGCGGTGGTTGTTATTTTGATGATAGGTTTTAATTAGTTCCTCCTGTTTATCTATGTCTGTTATATCTTCCAAAATTTCCGTACATCGTATTAAACGGAACATTTTGCTGTTGGAAAAGAAATTTGAATAAACAGATTGGATTATGCGAAAAGTGTCTTCGTCAGCGAATATAGCGGACAATTTATTCGGATTAAGAAATTTTTTGAAAATATCTGTTATTATTTCTTCTGTGTATAAAGGTTTCCGAAATGTGCGACGTTGTTTATTTTTAAATGGCATTACTACCAACATTTCTGGGGTATTTGATGATTTCTCAAAAACAAGTTGCAAATTAAATTCATTCAAGGGTTTTTCTGAAATGTGTATACCGTCATTCAAGTTTTCCTCCGCTGAATGTACGGTGCTACCAGAAGTACCTCGGATTGAAGCTGTATCGTTCAAGTTTACGTCTACTAATTCGGGTGTATCTATCCTTATTCTACTCAAAGCGTCAGCATTCGTATTCAATTTCCCTTTTCTATAAATTATCTCGTAATCGAATTCCTCAAGTTTAAGACGCCATCTAATTAATTTCGAATTTGGCTCCTTTAAACTCATTATCCACGTAAGAGGTCTGTGGTCAGTTACAATAAAAAATTTTCGTCCAAACAGGTAAGGGCGAAAGTATTTAGTAGCCCATACTATTGCTAGTAATTCCTTCTCTATTGTCGAGTAATTGCATTCGGAGTCTGATAGTGTTCGACTGGCATAGCAAATGGGCTTATCATTCCCAATACGTCCCTGTGAAAGTATTGCCCCGAGTGCAAAGTTACTTGCATCTGTAGTTAAAATAAAAGGCTTCGAGAAGTCGGGGTATTGCAAAATAGGGTCGTTGGTTAAAATTGATTTACATGTCTCAAATGCACTTATATATTTGTCATTAAAATCTATTTTCCTGCCTTTCTTTAGGCATTCTGTAAGAGGTTTGGTTAATTTAGAGAAGTCTTTAATAAATTTTCGATAATAACCTACTAGGCCAATAAAGCTTTTAATTTCTTTTTGCGTTTGAGGTATTGGAAAATTTTGTATTACCCTGATCTTCGCGGGATTAGGCTTTATGCCATCTGTGGAAATAATATGACCGAGAAAATTTGTCTCCTTGTGGAGGAATTCCGACTTATCGGGTTGTATCTTAAAGTTGGCTAGTCGAAGTTTACCGAAGACCAGTTGAAGGCTTTGTATATGTTCCTGCAACGATGTGGAAAAGATAATTATATCGTCTAGGTAAACTAGGCATATTTTGCCTATAAGTTCACCTAGAACATTATCCATGACCCTTTGAAAGGTCGATGGTGCATTTTTAAGGCCGAAGGGCATTCTTACGTATTCGTAATGTCCACCTTCTACCGTAAATGCGGTTTTTGGAATATCCCTGTCATGCATTTCGATTTGGTGAAAACCGCTCGCCAAATCGAGTGTAGTGAAATACATGCATTTTCCTAATTTGTCCAGGATTTCGCTTATATTAGGTAGAGGATACCTGTCAGATATTGTCTTCTCGTTTAATTTCCTATAGTCTATTACTAGACGCCATTTTTGTCCGCCAGTGGCATCTAGTTTTTTGGGTACAATCCAAACTGGGGCACTCCACGGAGAGTAACTTGGGCGAATTATTCCCTGATCTAGCATATCTGTTATTTGGCGTTGGACCTCAGCCTTATGTACATGTGGGTATCTATATGATTTAGTATGTATGGGGATGTCGTCCGTTGTTGTTATCTTGTGTTTTATTTGGTTAGTGAATGTTAATTTTGCGTTTTCCCTAAAAAATATGTCCTTGTAACTACGGCAAAGTCTAATTAGTTGTAATTTTTCCTCGTTATTTAAGTGTTCGGTTCTAAGTACTTCTGAAATATCGATGTCCTCACAGTTTGCCATTGGGTTTGTCTCTAATTTTCATATAATAAATTTTCTCTAAATAAAGGAGTAACTATTTGTATATTAAAAATTTGCATAAGCTTTTCCACTATTCCTTCGTAATTTGTTATCTTTTCTTTTTTTTATTATTTACTCTTTTAACCTGGAGGGTCTGGCTTTTTGCTACAGAATCGCAGATTTGAGTTTTATTTATAACTGGAGGATCCTTCGGTAGGAATCGCAGTTTACGTTTAGTATGTTAAGGCTGTACAAGCCTATTATTTATTCGTATAATTTTTTGTATTTATTTTAGCTATGCATACATATGTGCAAGCATTACTTATTATTTATTTATATTAAACACACATTACAATTTTCGCTTACCAAATCAAGATTATTGTGAAGAGCATTTTCCTTTGGTCCCTGGTGATGAGGAGTTGAAACTCGCCGATTTCGTGTTGTTTACTTGTTCCAGACTTCCTTCGATATTCTCTCGAAGTTGTTTTGGTTGATTTATACCTTTTTCTGTGATATTCCCTCACAGTTTTGTAGGTTAACACTTCACAGAAATCGTTCACTCAGGCCTAAACCGACTGCGCCAATTACGATATCACTGTAAATACTTCTTAAAAAAAACACAACTTGTTTCTTGCACCACTGAATAACAATTGATTTTATTTAATAAATCTTTTCATAATGAAAACTTATTGCCTAATTACAAAAATGCTTAATATTATATTTCTATTGAATTACAAAAGTGCCTAATAATCTGGTTTTATATTCTTAATAATTTTAAATGTAGTTTAGTATTTTTAAATTATGTCAAATGAATTTCCTGTTAATTGCATAATCTTAATTTTATTAATTTCTTATTTTATAAATTAAATTGTGTTATTTGAATTTCCAAATAATTTTGTATTCTTTATGTTATTAATTTCTTACATGCTAATACAGCTATTCTGCCTAGGTGGTTTGATGGGTGGTTGTGTTGTTGTTGTTGTGGTTGCGGTGGTTTCCGTAACTCGCGTCATTGCCATTATCTTTTACGAGCAATCCGGTCGTTCCTTTTTTTCTGAAAACGACAGTTTAGTGTGTCACTCTCGCGTTCTTAATTGTGTGACGTCGCGTAACTGTGCTTTGATAAAGTTCTCAGACTATTGTACAATTTTCCGCGTGGTTTTAGTTGAATTAACTGGAGGAGTACCATTTTATTATATCAGAAGAAATACCAATTTAACTTATTTACCTGTTACTGAAGCAGTACCATAAAACTCGTTCTATATGTTGTTCAGAGATCTCCTATACAATGATGCCTGAAACAACGTTTTCTTACTGGAGGAGTACCATTAGACTCGTTTTTATTTATTTGTCTCCGACTTCTTATACAGACGTTTAGGTCGACTTACGGAGCCTTATCAACGTAGTATACCCTGGCGCTTTATGTACCTCTGCCATTAAATTGAGATTTAAAAAACAAACAAAACAAAATAGGTATAAAACGGGTGATTTTTCAACATTTTGGATTTAAAAAAAAGAAAAAGTTTGCAAAATTGAATAAAATATTTACTTCCTAAGGATAATTTAATGTTAATGTTGTCCGAGGCTCCATACTTTTGCAAACATTTCGGTCGATATCTCACTAATGGCAATTTTAATGTTGTCTTCCAGAGTTAGAATTGTGGCTGTGTTGTCCCTGTACACGAGCGATTCCACGTGTCCGCCCAAAATATTATAATTGGGTCAAATTGGCAGCAAATGGACTGCTCCAAGATGTAAGATTAATTGTTAACTAAACTTGTCTATCAAAAGGTTCATGGTATCGAGTGCCATGGCATGTGGCACCATCTTATTGAAACTACATGTCAACCATGTCCAATTATGCCATATCGGACAAAACAAAACTATACCTTGCCCAATTGTTGATAACGGCGACAAATACAATATCTTTATTGACACTGGTCGATTTATAAATTCTTTTTATTTATTTCTATTATTCCATTACGACTAGACGTTTTCATGTGTGTTCTGGCCTTCCGATACGACGACTTCCTTGCGGACTTCAATCTACAGCCTGTTGGCAATATCGTTTGGCATGTTGTGCTTCGTGTGACCAATACAACACAATTTCCGCTTGCGGATTACCACAAACATAGGACGCTGGTAAGCAATTGGTGACAAAAATATGAATAGATTGAATATTACGTAGGACAGTGTTCCACGTTTCGTACCCATAATACAGTAACATTGATTTGACGTTGGAGTTAAGTAGGCCTATTTTAGTCAGCTTCGATATGGATGTCAAGTTCCAAACAGGGGCCGAATTACGGCATTCGAACGTGATCGAAATTTTAAAATTCTTATTAGAATCTCTATACCTAAAGCACAGCGAACTCGATCGTTCGAGTAAAATTTCGATCGATATCGAATGCCGTAATTCGGCCCCTGGTTTAAGATGCATGTTGTTAATCCTGCAGTAATGTCAGCTTTTGTTTTTTTTTTTTTTTGTCAAAACGGTGTCATTTAGACTACACTTGACACCCAGCAAACTACCACGAGAACCAACGTCAGCCAATAAATTTGTCAAATATGCTTTCCAAGTAGCAAAATGTATTAACGTCATCGATATATTGGCCTTGTAGCGCGAATTTTTGTTTTTCGTTAGAATTTGTTCTGACTGATTTTTTTTTGCAGATATTTATCTTAAGTCCCACAGAAAGGACCATTTTACCAACAGATGCCAGTTTCGATTGCATATCGAAGTGTTAGTGACTGAGAATTCAGATATCGTCTGCACAATCAAACTCTTCCAGTTTAACATGGAACAGCCTTTTTAATTAACAAATTAAGAACTCAGTTAAATAGCAGTGGTGATAACATACATTCCTACTGCACTCCTGTATTAACTGTTATATTTTTGTCGATAGCCCAAATATCTGTACGCACTCCTCGCATACGAGTAAGCGATTTTTGAAACTGAAAAACTAAATAGCAAAAAATCACCCATTATATATGAATGCCAAAATGATGTGATGATTTGCTTTTAACCATCAACTTATTAGAGGTTCTTGTTCTGTGAAAAGTTTATGTGTGGCTTATCATATGGTGCCTTTTACTGTAACGTTTTATTTCACAGTTACACAGATCGAGAATTTCCCCTTAGAACAGATGGTTTGAGCTTTAAGTATCAACGTTAGTTTTACATGCGTAGCGATACTTTATGACTTTTGTGTGACATTTTGCCATTATTTATAAATTATAAAATTTATATTACAATAAAGTAATAAAGAATGTAATGAAAATAAACCCAATTGTTATACGGTAAGCAAAAAAAGTTTTTTTTACACTCTAACATGTTCAATATTCATTCAGTATTTCTCTAAAACAAAAGAATATTTAAATTTGTATATGTGATCTCTCCTTTTCCGAAGTTATGATTATCGTTAAACCTTTAGAAAAATATTTTCTTTTTACCAGTAAAAAATATTTTTAAAATAAAAAATCAATACTTGTACCCACTTTCACATGCATAGTTGACATATTATTTAAGTTTTTTTTTTATATTTATTTTACAAAAATACTTGCACATTCAATAAAAAGTGAGGTGTATCAGTTGTATGATTATATCCATTCCTGATTAGATGAACTGAATGTGTGTGTTTAGACAACTAACAAGACGATATGCCATAATAAATAGGCTTTAATGAAATTCCAATGGGGGTGTTTTATGGTCACAAAACTTTAAAATCCAGTTGTATGGTATTTTTACAATATTTTACTAATCAAATCGAATATGATTTACGCTGTGAGAAATTGTGCTTAAATCTTAGAGACAATATTTCATCAATTTATAAAATAACTAGCCAAGCGCGACGTGCGTTGCTACGCCCCTTAATGAATAAAAATGCATTCTGAATTTTATTTGAATAGTAAGTGCAAGAAGCTAAAAATTATAACTTTTTTATGGGCGTGGCCCTGCCCACTTTTCTAATCACGAATATATATAGTCATGACAGCTTAATATGTGTGCAAAGTTTCAGAAAAGTCGATCTAGTGCAAGTACCTAAAATGATAACTTATTTTTTATGGGCGTGGCAATGTCCACTTTTCTAAACACAAAATTATTTAGTCATGACAGCTCGATATGTGTGCAAAGTTTCAGAAAAATCGGTCAAGTACAAGTAGCTAAAACTGATAACTAATTTTTATGGGCGTGGCCCCGCCCACTTTTTTCCATCCATAAACACTCCCTGGTATGTGTACAACAACTTGCCAAAGTTTGAGTCCGATCGGTTTTACAGTTTCGGAGTCTATAGCTAACACACACACACATAGACAGACAGAGTTTCACTTTTATATATACAGATGTAGATAGATGTTGAAGGAAATTAATGTAAGTATGTTCTTTACGAATAAGTAAACAGAAATTTTTTATACAAGTTTAATATATTGTACTTAAATTAATACATAATTTCTTTCAGTGTGTTAACAACATTACCAGCTTCTTTCTTGTCCACTTGGCCGTTTTAAAGAAGAAATAAATACAAATATAAAGTAAAAGTTGATTGAACATTTTTGGCATAATGAGTGTTGGTAATCATTTGTAAATGAAAACAAAATTATTTGTTAAAAACTTAGTGAAACAACGACCACATCATTGTAAGCAGCAGTAGCTGTGGAATCAGAAAAAAAAATAATTAAATTAAATGGAAATAGTCAAGAAATAATTTTCCCACATATATTTCAACAACTCCAACATAATGGCACAAAAGTTTTCAAAAACAGCAAATATTATAAGATATGTTTGGTATTTTTATTAAATAATAAAACACTACAACAAAAAATATAATATTTAACACATGTTGGCGACGCACGCACGCACATACTTTATGCGAATATTTGAAAAGCACAACTACAAAGAAAAAAAAATAAAGTCGAAATACATGTTTAAAAATTTTAAAAAATTACTCAACATGGTTGCAGTTTTCTAACAATTCATTTACAAATATTTTAAAGAAGTACATTCATGCGTACGTATGTATGTATATACTTTGTAAGTTTTTTATAATTCTAAATTTTAAATTAACACCTTCAATTCATATTCCTCTATGTACAGGATACATACAGTGACACAAAAGAGTTTAAGTATACCATATATAATAAACATATTTCTCTTAATTAAATCAGTTCTATCTCTTCATAATTTAATGTCCAATAAAAATACAACAAAAATATTGTTATTTGTTTTAATAATACAGTCCGTATTCTTTAAGTTTATTTATTATTCAAATATGTATTAGGTGTACTCAAAATACTTTGGTTCACTGTATGTACTACATATTGGTTTTTTTCGGCTGACTGACAAACTATCAACTTCCTTTGAGGGCATTGCAATGACAACCACATTGAATACTATCGATCGCATAACAATTGAAATAAATAATCGTATTATAATGTTTACAAAAACATTGGGCCAATCGGTCTGACCAATATGTCTATCTTACTGCTGTATGACTGCGAAAAGAAAGTTAAAACAGGATCGCTCTTATACATACAGAACAGGCGTTGTTTCCACTAAAAAAACATGCTTTGTATGTAAATAAGATTATATTTCGAAACATTTATTATTTTATTCATAAATTTGATTTTCTGAAGCAAACAAATTTTTCATTGTTTTATGGAAATTGATTATTGCAAAAATGTTCGATGCTTTTGGGTTAAAAAGTATTTATTTACCCACATGTCTATGAGTATATTTTTAGTATAAGTTGGTTAGTTATTCAATAAAATGTATTTATATGATCAACCGAGTGTTAGCAATTCAAAATGACAGATGGCAATGTCGAAATACCTATACCTTTAATTTTAGTGAAATAAATTTTATATGCAAAAACTGCATCGAAAATAGCTTAAACGCGACAACATTATAAGTTAAAAGCAATTATCTGCATGTTTAATATACAGATAATATTAAAAAAATGATGGCAAAAGCTATTAAACTGATAATACTTACAATTTTAGATTTTTCTCTGATTTTTTAGAGAATAATTAGCATTTATGGGTAAAAAGAATAACAGATGTTATGATTATTTGTATGTTTGTATATGGATATATTTTTATTTATTTTAAATTTTAATTATCTGTGAGCTAGATGAATATCAAAATACTTTTCAATATTGGTTCAGGCTAACATATAACTGAAAATAAAACATATGCAAACGTATTAACTTTTTCAAACAAAGATATAAAATACTTATGTATGTAGAGCTTAAATAAACTCAAAGTTTAATTTTATTTATTTATTTTTTTTTTTTTGAGAAAGTATAAAAACTTTACGGTGTGTGACAAATCATTTTCCTTATTGGGTGATTTTGTTTTTGTTTCTGTTCCAATGTATGATTAACATACATTTTAGGCAAAACATCTAATGAATCTCTGTCAATACTGGTCAAGGTATGGCGTCTACTTAATGGTCTGGTTTTGTTTTAAGTATGTGTGATTAAAGCAGCCTACACAGTTATTAGCAAAATAAATACACAGCATTATAAATGTTTTTGTATTTACAAAGTATATATTTCTGACTGAAATAAACTCTGTTTAAAGTCCTTGATAATTTGAACCTATTTAATTACCGTTACGATGTTATTACAAAATAAAATTGTTTACTGCAGTTTCGAACACTGTTTTATCTTTATAACAGTTTTGCCATATGTTAATGTTTAACCTAACAGTAATGTCAATGGTGTGACGGCAAAAAATTGAAATATAAAATCAAAAGGGCTATTTTTAAAAGTCGTGAGTATACTGAGACCAGACACACTTCAAGCATAATAAGCAAGCTTTGTGGTATACTGAGTGAAAATGTGTTTCAATGTGTAACATTGACCGTGTTAAATGGAGAAACAAAAAAAAAATTTTTATGTAACACAGTGTACACTTTACATATACCATTTTAAGAGTTCATAGATCGTTTTAAGTCTCTTAAAACGTAATTATTAATGTTGTAAATAATTTATTTGGCTTAACTACATTTTCGTATATCATTAAACTTCAAAACATTTTTTAATTATATTGAAAACACAGAAAAATCATTTCTTTATTAACCAAAAGAAATACATTTTAGAAATAAGCCAAGATAAAATCTTTATCGGTATACTCATACTAGATTAAAAAAACTGTTTATTTTTCAGTATTCTGAAAAGTTTATAGGTAAATTCAAAAATGCTTTAGGAAGTTTTATATATTATATAAATGAACTTAAGGCAGAATAAATGGTATTCTATTAATAAAAACAAAAAGTTCGAATTTATATATTTATTATATATTTATTATTAATGAAATAAATTGATTGTAATTCTGCACTAAATATAATATTGGGTTAATATATTTTTATAAATCATTTAATATTTAATACAGAGTATGTTTATATCGAAAAAAAGCACACAAGTTAATGATTTCTAAAGCCACTTTCGCAATATTTTCAAAAATTTTGGAAAATTTATATATATAAATATATACATCAGATAACGTTATTAATTAAAATTTTTTAATTTATTTTAATCCTCCTATTTCTAACAATAATTAAATATATTTGAACAAACAATCAATAGTAGAAACGCGATTCATTCAGTATTTCTCTAAAACAAAAGAATATTTAAATTTGTATATGTGATCTCTCCTTTTCCGAAGTTATGATTATCGTTAAACCTTTAGAAAAATATTTTCTTTTTACCAGTAAAAAATATTTTTAAAATAAAAAATCAATACTTGTACCCACTTTCACATGCATAGTTGACATATTATTTAAGTTTTTTTTTTATATTTATTTTACAAAAATACTTGCACATTCAATAAAACGTGAGGTGTATCAGTTGTATGATTATATCCATTCCTGATTAGATGAACTGAATGTGTGTGTTTAGACAACTAACAAGACGATATGCCATAATAAATAGGCTTTAATGAAATTCCAATGGGGGTGTTTTATGGTCACAAAACTTTAAAATCCAGTTGTATGGTATTTTTACAATATTTTACTAATCAAATCGAATATGATTTACGCTGTGAGAAATTGTGCTTAAATCTTAGAGACAATATTTCATCAATTTATAAAATAACTAGCCAAGCGCGACGTGCGTTGCTACGCCCCTTAATGAATAAAAATGCATTCTGAATTTTATTTGAATAGTAAGTGCAAGAAGCTAAAAATTATAACTTTTTTATGGGCGTGGCCCTGCCCACTTTTCTAATCACGAATATATATAGTCATGACAGCTTAATATGTGTGCAAAGTTTCAGAAAAGTCGATCTAGTGCAAGTACCTAAAATGATAACTTATTTTTTATGGGCGTGGCACTGTCCACTTTTCTAAACACAAAATTATTTAATCATGACAGCTCGATATGTGTGCAAAGTTTCAGAAAAATCGGTCAAGTACAAGTAGCTAAAACTGATAACTAATTTTTATGGGCGTGGCCCCGCCCACTTTTTTCCATCCATAAACACTTCCTGGTATGTGTACAACAACTTGCCAAAGTTTGAGTCCGATCGGTTTTACAGTTTCGGAGTCTATAGCTAACACACACACACATAGACAGACAGAGTTTCACTTTTATATATACAGATGTAGATAGATGTTGAAGGAAATTAATGTAAGTATGTTCTTTACGAATAAGTAAACAGAAATTTTTTATACAAGTTTAATATATTGTACTTAAATTAATACATAATTTCTTTCAGTGTGTTAACAACATTACCAGCTTCTTTCTTGTCCACTTGGCCGTTTTAAAGAAGAAATAAATACAAATATAAAGTAAAAGTTGATTGAACATTTTTGGCATAATGAGTGTTGGTAATCATTTGTAAATGAAAACAAAATTATTTGTTAAAAACTTAGTGAAACAACGACCACATCATTGTAAGCAGCAGTAGCTGTGGAATCAGAAAAAAAAAATAATTAAATTAAATGGAAATAGTCAAGAAATAATTTTCCCACATATATTTCAACAACTCCAACATAATGGCACAAAAGTTTTTAAAAACAGCAAATATTATAAGATATGTTTGGTATTTTTATTAAATAATAAAACACTACAACAAAAAATATAATATTTAACACATGTTGGCGACGCACGCACGCACATACTTTATGCGAATATTTGAAAAGCACAACTATGTACAAAGAAAAAAATAAAGTCGAAATACATGTTTAAAAATTTTAAAAAATTACTCAACATGGTTGCAGTTTTCTAACAATTCATTTACAAATATTTTAAAGAAGTACATTCATGCGTACGTATGTATGTATATACTTTGTAAGTTTTTTATAATTCTAAATTTTAAATTAACACCTTCAATTCATATTCCTCTATGTACAGGATACATACAGTGACACAAAAGAGTTTAAGTATACCATATATAATAAACATATTTCTCTTAATTAAATCAGTTCTATCTCTTCATAATTTAATGTCCAATAAAAATACAACAAAAATATTGTTATTTGTTTTAATAATACAGTCCGTATTCTTTAAGTTTATTTATTATTCAAATATGTATTAGGTGTACTCAAAATACTTTGGTTCACTGTATGTACTACATAATGGTTTTTTTCGAAATGTATTTTGGTTTTATTTTAAAATAACGCTTTTTTAATTTTTTCAACACTCTGTGTTGGTGGTGGTAGCTCAAGTGCTGACTGACAAACTATCAACTTCCTTTGAGGGCATTGCAATGACAACCACATTGAATACTATCGATCGCATAACAATTGAAATAAATAATCGTATTATAATGTTTACAAAAACATTGGGCCAATCGGTCTGACCAATATGTCTATCTTACTGCTGTATGACTGCGAAAAGAAAGTTAAAACAGGATCGCTCTTATACATACAGAACAGGCGTTGTTTCCACTAAAAAAACATGCTTTGTATGCAAATAAGATTATATTTCGAAACATTTATTATTTTATTCATAAATTTGATTTTCTGAAGCAAACAAATTTTTCATTGTTTTATGGAAATTGATTATTGCAAAAATGTTCGATGCTTTTGGGTTAAAAAGTATTTATTTACCCACATGTCTATGAGTATATTTTTAGTATAAGTTGGTTAGTTATTCAATAAAATGTATTTATATGATCAACCGAGTGTTAGCAATTCAAAATGACAGATGGCAATGTCGAAATGCCTATACCTTTAATTTTAGTGAAATAAATTTTATATGCAAAAACTGCATCGAAAATAGCTTAAACGCGACAACATTATAAGTTAAAAGCAATTATCTGCATGTTTAATATACAGATAATATTAAAAAAATGATGGCAAAAGCTATTAAACTGATAATACTTACAATTTTAGATTTTTCTCTGATTTTTTAGAGAATAATTAGCATTGATGGGTAAAAAGAATAACAGATGTTATGATTATTTGTATGTTTGTATATGGATATATTTTTATTTATTTTAAATTTTAATTATCTGTAAGCTAGATGAATATCAAAATACTTTTCAATATTGGTTCAGGCTAACATATAACTGAAAATAAAACATATGCAAACGTATTAACTTTTTCAAACAAAGATATAAAATACTTATGTATGTAGAGCTTAAATAAACTCAAAGTTTAATTTTATTTATTTATTTATTTTTTTTTTTTTTTTTTGAGAAAGTATAAAAACTTTACGGTGTGTGACAAATCATTTTCCTTATTGGGTGATTTTGTTTTTGTTTCTGTTCCAATGTATGATTAACATACATTTTAGGCAAAACATCTAATGAATCTCTGTCAATACTGGTCAAGGTATGGCGTCTACTTAATGGTCTGGTTTTGTTTTAAGTATGTGTGATTAAAGCAGCCTACACAGTTATTAGCAAAATAAATACACAGCATTATAAATGTTTTTGTATTTAAAAAGTATATATTTCTGACTGAAATAAACTCTGTTTAAAGTCCTTGATAATTTGAACCTATTTAATTACCGTTACGATGTTATTACAAAATAAAATTGTTTACTGCAGTTTCGAACACTGTTTTATCTTTATAACAGTTTTGCCATATGTTAATGTTTAACCTAACAGTAATGTCAATGGTGTGACGGCAAAAAATTGAAAAATAAAATCAAAAGGGCTACTTTTAAAAGTCCTGAGTATACTGAGACCAGACACACTTCAAGCATAATAAGCAAGCTTTGTGGTATACTGAGTGAAAATGTGTTTCAATGTGTAACATTGACCGCGTTAAATGGAGAAACAAAAAAAATTTTTTTATGTAACACAGTGTACACTTTACATATACTACTTTAAGAGTTCATAGATCGTTTTAAGTCTCTTAAAACGTAATTATTAATGTTGTAAATAATTTATTTGGCTTAACTTCATTTTCGTATATCATTAAACTTCAAAACATTTTTTAATTATATTGAAAACACAGAAAAATTATTTCTTTATTAACCAAAAGAAAATACATTTTAGAAATAAGCCAAGATTTTATCATCAGCACTCTTTATCAGTATACTCATACTAGATTAAAAAAAACTGTTTATTTTTCAGTATTCTGAAAAGTTTATAGGTAAATTCAAAAATGCTTTAGGAAGTTTTATATATTATATAAATGAACTTAAGGCAGAATAAATGGTATTTTATTAATAAAAACAAAAAGTTCGAATTTATATATTTATTATATATTTATTATTAATGAAATAAATTGATTGTAATTCTGCACTAAATATAATATTGGGTTAATATATTTTTATAAATCATTTAATATTTAATACAGAGTATGTTTATATCGAAAAAAAACACACAAGTTAATGATTTCTAAAGCCACTTTCGCAATATTTTCAAAAATTTTGGAAAATTTATATATATAAATATATACATCAGATAACGTTATTAATTAAAATTTTTTAATTTATTTTAATCCTCCTATTTCTAACAATAATTAAATATATTTGAACAAACAATCAATAGTAGAAACGCGATTTTTGAACAAAACCACTCCTGCACACCTCAATTTTTGCGACTCAAAAATTGTTTTGCAAAACGTACTGAGTACGCAGTACGTTTTATAATTTTCACCTCAATACGAGAAAAAAATTTTTGCACCCGTTTCTCAGAGTAGAATTTTTTGTTTGTTTGTATTGTTTTGATTTTGAATTTTTACATAGTTCGCTGTATTCTACTAGTTTACCACTTTGTTTAGAGCGTCATCTTGGATTTAAGCTTTTTCATAGTTTACTGTTTTCTATTGGTAATTTTATTTGATACCCATATTGTGGGAGTTGAATGGGCATAGCTATTTTTGACCTATATTTACGTCATTTTATTTCGGACGCCATCTTGAATTTTAACTTTTTCACTATTAGCGGTATTACCTTCGTTTGATATCAATATTGAAGGGGTTAAAATGGGTACATTTTAATTACTAGATTTGATCTAGATCTTGTAGTTGCGCCCATCTTGTATTTAAAATTTCTTTAGTGTCCAATGTTCTGCTAGTCAAGCCCTAGCTTTTTATACCCTTTAATATCGTTTCTCTCCGTTGTCCAATAGCCGAAAAAAAATCAATTTTTGGTTGTAAAGTTTCGAAAAAACACAAAAGCTTTTGTATTTTACTGCTTATATCCCAGTTAGTTTTAAACTGATTTGTTAGTTATTCTCAACAGTAATTTTCGAGACTACGGTCGGTATTCCGGTAGTTTTAAAATGTCCAAACACTAACTACAAGCATTAATAACTTTACATATATAAAATTATTTTTGTCTATAACTTTGCCGGTTAGTAATAGATTTTCAAATGTTCTTTAAGAATATCTCCAGAGAAAATGGTACCAAATATCGTTATAAATTAACCCATAGACAACACAGACGGGTATAAAAAAATTAAATAACGATTTTTATTATGTGAAAAATAAATATTCGAATTTGAATCAACATTAAAATTTTTATCGATCCCAGTGCTTATTGTGATCAAGAATAGAACTTTTGCTATATTTGAAGAAAATTTTGGTTACCCTATAAACAAATTTGAAAAGAAAATTTTAATAATTGTAAAAAAGTTCATCAGGATATTTATTTTCTATTATATACTATAAAAATTCAAAATATTTTATATACTCATATATATTATAAATATATATAATATATATTTATAAAAATTGCATTTTTAAAAAATTTTTAATATTATTTTTGATAACATGTAATAACAATATATTTAAAATTATTATCCGCAGCATTGACACTACTGTTAGTTACACACTATTAAAATTAGTGTCTTCACGTTTAATATTAACTTGCCAAAGAGTAAAAGAGACAATTCTACAACAGAAATGAAATACAAGACGCAAAGCAAATACATATGATAAAGAAGAAGAAAAAACTGATCATACATGAAAGCGAAACTTTTAGCTCACATCTTTTCAGTTTTATTCTTCAACTCTCTTGGATCGGTTATTACAACGTAGATACAAGTATAAGTAAATAAAATAAAATCAAAACTGATTTAAAGGAATGAATAAAATTTAAAACAAAATAGCTAAATAAAAAGTTTATGAATTATTTTAATACACAAATAACTTAAAAGAGAATTTAATAAAAATTGTATGTATAAAACTGTGAAAATGTGTAATGAATATATATAAAGAAAGAAGAGAAAAGAAAACTAAAGAAGTTTTTTTATGATTAAAATGAAAAGAATACAGCAACAACATTAAAAGTAGTACAACTACAAATGTTAAAATTAGAAAAAACACCCCCAAAACTGATTCAAAAAAGTAAAGTAGCAATTATACTTTTAAGAATTTAAATTTAAAAAAAAATGTTAAGTTAATAAAATATGTACATTATGAAAAAAAACTAAAATAAATAAAAGTGAAATTCTTTTGACAATTTTTTCATATTATCTTTTGTACATTTTTCACTTTTGTAATCCGTTTTAGGTTTTGCGTTTGTTGTTTGTAGTGATACGTACCATATCTTACCGCACGGTCTGTATATGCATACATACGTAAAATGCCAAGAAAATACACCTTGCCTTACCTATATAAATTAAAATATAAAAAGTCCTTTTTACATGCAATGTTTCCTTCAAAAGATCCTTTTGTGACATTAATAATAAAAATAAAGTTTTAATAAATCAAAGTTAGTTTGTGCGTTAATACAATATCTATAAAATTTTAGGAAATAAAAATAGCATCCTTTTTCGGTTTTTCTCATTTCTCTTTTTGTTTTTATTTCATTTTAGCAGCAATAATTTTGTTTTGATTCTTTTTTTAATACACATCATATTTTCTCTTTCTTTTCACTCGCAATCTTTTAATTAGATGTTTGTTCTCTCTTTCTCCTTCGTTGTTCTGTTAACATTTTTGTGATATGTGTACACGAGTGTGTATGTGGATTGTTTCTTATTTTTGGTTTTGGATACTGTGTGTGTATATTATATATTTATAAAGTGGATTAATCATTTGTTTTACAATTTATTTTTTTTTATATTAAATCAATTTTTATTTTTAGATCGTGTTTCTTATAAATTTTCTCTTTCAATATTCTTCTTCTTCTAAATAAAATTAGAAGAAAAATAAAAGTATACAAACCAAATCCCTTAAAAAACAAAAAACAGTTCAATTCCTGTGTTTGTATTATTTCTTTAAGAAATTGATCTTTTAGGAGATGTTTTTAAGAAAACGTAGTGTGTGCAGTGAGTTGGTGGGTGTTTTGCTAAGTTTCTGTATTACTTTCGTTTAGAAAATTTTGAAAAAAGCTCTGAATTTCTTTTCTTTTTAAGTTTTTTATATGACAATCTATAATTTCGATACTTACTAATATGTACATATCTATGTACACTTTATAACTTTTCAGCATACCTATAACAAAAAATTAAACAAGAGATTTTTTTTTAATTAAAACTAAAATCGTATTTAAAAAAACATTAAGAAAAAGTGTTAAACATATTAATTTTTTTTCAATACAAAAAATTGTGCAATAAATACCAATCAAATATTAATTGTTAATTTACCTACCTATATTTCTTTTCTCGAAAAATTGTAACTTAATATAAATAAATTCTTAAAAAAAACACAAGCTTTTAGCAAAAATCTCTATTTTACACTACTCATATCGTTAAACGATATTTAAACCTTTTTCTATACCTTTGAATACAAAAACAAAATCAAAATTTTTGTCACAATGAGTGTGTGTGATAACAACAATTCAGTTGTTCAACAACATCAGCAGCAAATTGTGCCGCCACAGCATCTGCAAGTGGTTCAACAACAACAGCCACAGCAACAGCAGACGCAACAGCAAAGTACACAGAGTATTGCTGATTATTTGGCTCAGCTACTTAAGGATCGTAAACAGTTGGCGGCATTCCCAAATGTTTTCAATCATGTCGAACGTTTACTTGATGAAGGTGAGTTGATATAAAAATATGCATACATAAATAAGTATGTTAAAATAATTATTAAAAAAAAAAAATAAAAATAATGATAAATACCTTAAAAAGTTTTAGAAGGTTTTGTGAATTTTAAGCAAACAAGTAGACCATTTAAATTGTTATCTAAATTAAAAAAAAATATATATACCTACAAATTTAAAGAATTGGAACCGTAAGATAAAACCTTTGACAATCATATTTGTAGTGAAAGGAAAATGCCTATTACGGGCTTACCTTAAGGGTCGGTACTATACCCTACACTATACTCGATATATACATATGTATGTATATACATCTTATATTGATCTAGGTAGATATGCACCATGGTGAAGCTTTTTAGGTTGATAACGCCTTTTAATTGTTGCGGCAAGGTCTAAAATGCGATAATTAGGAGAATGAAAAGTAATCTTAGATTAACTCATAAATACTATGACAAATATAAAATAATAGTCAATGACGATAAAACTCAAGAGATTATATTTTCATTCAACAAACGCATTTCTACTAAAAAGGTATTTACCGTATATCGTTTATCAGGTGATCTCGTTCAATCTCAAATAGCACAGAGGTAGCATATGCTTTGCTTATTCATTTTTATTTTATTTTATTTAGTTTTTCAGAAAAATTTTAAATTGTTTAAAAAATTGATTTTTTTTGGAAAAAGTTTTATTGTGCATAAGTAGTATTTCTTAATTGTAGTTTTTTTTTAATTTTCTTGAATATCTTTTTTATAAATGTATTTTGATATGTTTCTGAATTACACTTTCAGTTTCATAAAATTTTTGAATAAATTCTGTTTAATATTTTTTTAAAGTTTTTTTTTATAAATTTTTTTTTTAGGTTTTATGAGTTTTCAATGAGTTTTTGTTGACAATCTATCTTTTTGCGTATAAAAATTGTATGACTAGAAAAATTATAAAAAGAAGATGCATGATGTAATTATTGAATACAAGTTGTTATTATTTTAACAAAATTAAATTAAACTATTTTTATGTATTTTCAATGAGGTAAAAAATATTTATACTTAGTGTTTTTTTTTTGCATGGTAGTTAAAAGTTATTATTTTTTTTTAAGTTTAAAAATACATTTTAATATTTATATTGTACTAGCTGGGCCCGGTCTGCGTGGCTGGCCCCAGTGAAACAGATCATGGGGTTATCGCCCTAATTTCTATCGAGCAAAACACAAAAAAAAAACTAAATATTGCGCCATCTGTCTGTCGAACTACACAGAAACACTCCTCACGGCCCATAGAGCATGCATATAAAGTTTGGTAAAAATCGGTGCAGTAGTTCTTGAGTTACGGTGCAAAAAAACAAAATATTGCGCCATCTGTCGGTCAAACTACACAGAAACACTCCTCACGGCCCATGCACAGCATGCATATAAAATTTGGTCGAAATCGGTTCAGTAGTTTTTGAGTTTATCGATCACGAACATACACGTAATTTTTATATACATATGTATGTATGTACATATGTAATATGGAGATAGAGATAAAAAACAATTAAAAAAACTAATTTATTATTTTTGCATACAATTTTTTTTTAATTAACATACAAAAACAATATTTAATTTTAAAGGATTTTTTACTTTATAAACATTTTTTAATAAAGAAAAAAATTCTAGTCTGAGGGTAAAGTTTAATAAATCATTTTTTTACATTTCTGTGTTGGCAACCAAAAATTATATATTTTAAGTATTATCGCCGGTTTTATATTGATTTTAATTTTTATATTTAACTAGCCAATCCCGGCGCGCGTTGCTACGCCCCTTTATGAATTTTAATCGCATTCTAAATTTTAATCGAATATCAAGTGCAAGGCTAAAAACTATCTTTATGAGCGTGGCACTGCCCACTTTTCTAATTACGAAACTGTATAGTCATGACAGCTCAATAAGTGTGCAAAGTTTCAGAAAAATCGGTCCAGTGTAAGTACCTCAAAATGATACCTTTTTTTATGGGCGTGGCACTTCCCACTTTTCTAAATACGAAACTGTATAGTCATGACAACTCAATATGTATGCAAAGTTTCAGAAAAATCGGGCCAGTGCAAGTACCTCAAAATGATACTTTTTTTTTAATGGGCGTGGCACTGCCCATTTTTCTAATGACGAAAGTGTAAAGTCATGACAACTCAGTATGTTTGAAAAGTTTCAGAAAATTCGGTCCAGTGCAAGTAGCTAAAACTGATAACTAATTTCTTATGGGCATGGCCCCGCCCACTTTTTCAATCACGAAATTATAAAGCCATGACAGCTCAATATGTGTGCAAAGTTTCAGAAAAATCGGTCCAGTGCAAGTACCTCAAAATTAAATTTTTTTTAGGGGCGTGGCCCCGCCCACTTTTCTTATCACGAAATTATTTAGTCATGACAGCTCGATATGTGTGCAAAGTTTCAGAAAAATCGGTCAAGTGTAAGTAGCTAAAACTGATAACTAATTTTTTATGGGCGTGGCTCCGCCCACTTTTTTTCACCCATAAACACTCCCTGGTATGTGTACAACAACTTACCAAAGTTTGAGTCCGATCGGTTTTACAGTTTCGGAGTCTATAGCTAACACACACACACACACACAGAGTTTCACTTTTATATATATAGATGTCACAATTTTAAAATGCAATGCAATTTTTTAAAATTCCCCACCATTTAAATTTAACTTTAAGTCTGTTTTTCTGTGATAGATATTATATTATTTTTTTATTTTTATTTTTTTTTATTTCAATACCAATTACTAATTAGTATGCAAGACCATTATAAACGACTATATTGTTAGTCAAATTGGTACGTTAATACTAATAAAAATTAAAAAAAAAAAATAAAAAAATATATAAATAATAAGAAGAACATCGTTTACCATGTATGTAGTATAAGTATTTGTACATTATATATGTACATAAGCATGTGAGTACTTACGCACTCATACTCACTCCCCCTCTTATTTACTCATTTAGTTACAATTATTTACATATTTGTTGAATCTATTGCATGCCGTCTCCTGACAAAACAGCCTTACATGTGAGTACAAGATATTTAGGTATGTGTGTGCATATTTACATAAGTATGCCTGTACATAAGTAAGTACTTACATATTGAATATTTATATAAAAGCAGAGACAATTAATATGATTAGGGTTTTTTAGCCCCGACCTCTAGGGAATTCGATTTTTTTTTAGTTATTCTAGGGTACAAAAAAATAAAAAAGGAAAACAATTTCGAGCACTTTATACCACCGTACTTTAATACCATAACACAACAATTAGATAGAAATAGAATATTTTCTTTTTACTGTGATATTTAACTTATTTTTTCTTTAAGTTAAATTTTTTATTAATTTTTTTTCTTATATTTAGTCTCAAAATGAAACATAAGAATTTGTACAAAAGGCGTAAATATCACTCCCACTTCTTTCTACAATAATATTTTTCAAATGGGCATTAAAGTAGGTGTGTCCAAGTAATTTCTGATAATTGATTAAATTCCTAATGTAGAAATACTTAAGGTTTCACTGCAAGACTAAATTTAGGATAATAAATTAATATCAATTTTATGTTACACAAAGAGAGTAATGTAATTTTAATATACAAATATTTTTCCATCGTGTTAATAATAAAATACTTTTTTCGATGTCAGAAATACTTTTATGACCTGCTCTTGTTTTAGAGGATGGACAGACTGACATAACTAGATCGTCAGGATTCAGAAAATATGTGTTACAAACGGAATGACAAAATGATACTCCCACAACATTATTTTGGTGGTGGGTATAAAAAATCTAGTGTATGTATGTAAACTGGATCATATAGTTAAGTATTGATTCATATAGAAATGTATTAAAATACAATTACATTTACATTTATTAAATAAAAGCACAATGTATTCTAGAGATTTTCGAGTTAAATTAAAATAATTGTTTTTCTTTCGACTTTCATTATTGAGATTGCATTAAATGATGTCTTCAAATATGGTGCTTTTTCTTCTTTTAAATTTCTTTTTTTGAAAAATATTTTATTTTGTAACTTTTGCAAGTTCCCGTTAGGTACGACAAGATTTATAAAAAAACGATAAAATTCCCAGAAATTGTGAGAGAAAAACCCTATACTTAAAGTATTTAATACACCAAAAATGCACACTTACGTTTGTAAATTTACTAGATGTGAGGATGTGCTCATGTAATGGTGTGTGTGAAATACCTCTATATTTAAATTAAATATCTTATACGATACAAGACGAAAATGAACAACAGCAACAGCACAAATAACAATAAAATAAAAAGTTTACCTATAAACAGCTAAAAAATTATCTTCTTTTGTTGCTTTTTTTATTTTATTTGTTCTTTCTGTGTTATGCCGATCGTAATAAAAACAAAAATTTTCAGTTCATTCCACCTTCTCCTACCGGGAGTAAGTGAGTGTGCGTGTGTGTAGTAAATGTAAGTTATTATTGTTGTGCGTATGACTTAAGTTTTTTTTTACTTTTTTACATTTTTATTTGTACACACCTTTAAGAGAGTATTTTGTATTAATGTATATTGAGAATTTCCTTAAAAGAGTGAAAAGACTAATTTTCATAAGAAATGTTTAAAAATTCTTTAAGTTTTTGTTTTATTAGTTTAAATAGCAGTCTTTTTTAATTTCTTCTGTTTAATTGGTGCATTTTGCATATATTTTGTAGTTGATCCTTTGTAGTAAAATCTTAGAACGAACAGTTTCGAAAGATGTGAAATAATATGACAACTATTATCTTATTCATTAATCCTTTAAGAAATGGTGCTAATAATTTATTAACTGTCTGAAAACTTGGAAATATATCACTAGTAAAATTTTTAACTCATTATATACATCCGTACACGCCAGTAAGCAAAAAAAAAAAAAATATACCAACAACAATAAAAGTCTTGTACTTACATACACACACACATACATATATGTATACATTATTGTGAATCAACAAAGTCTGCTTTTCTTGTTGTTTCTTATTAATATAGAATTTTTGTTGCAATTAAAAACAGAGCCATACATAGTTTTTTGTTCATATCTTAGCGTTAAATAATTCGAAATTGTTGTTATTTAATACCGAAATTTTTGAAAGAATTTCTGATAAATTGATACCACACACAAGTTCGTGGGATATATTAGGGCTTCAAAAAGTTGATTTCAACGCTCACATGTATGGACAGACGGATAATGCTAAATCGACTTTTTTATTCATAAGAATTTGAAATATATATTTTATGAAAAATTACAAATGGAAGAAAAGTGAAAACGTCAATTGAAAATGAAAAATGTTATTCACATTAAACTAATGCAACAAGTTTTTTGATGGATATGCTTTTCAAACTCTTAATATAATGATACAGTGCAGTTATGCCATTTCGTATTAGAAATAAAATGTCTTTTTTTTTGCGACCGAATTCTGCGACTTTTTCGTTTCCGGTTTCTTGTAATCTATACCTACTCCAGGAGTTTAATAAGAAATAAAAAAAACATATTCTTATAGTTTGTAAAATATTGAAAAGTAACCTACTTTCTATATGAGTTTTATCCTCTTGAATATATGAATTTTAACATAAAGTCGATCTAATCGAAAACTGTAACTAGCATCTACAAAACCATTTTTTTGTACTTTAATGTTCAAATTTCTAACTTGAGTTCTGATTGGTCGTCAAAAAATATTAAGTTGGACTGACAGACAAACAAATACTTCTTATGTTATGTTGACGTGTTAAAACATTATTTTTAATACTTTTTGTTCGAGGTTGTCTTCTTTTGTGCCAAACTCAATAGTGCACATTAAGGATTAATGTAGGTGTTGATGGAACTAAATAAAACTATATTTTTTTATTTATAATTAATAGTTTTGCAGCCATAAAACAAACATATCATATACAAGTTAAATATAGGGTACATTTAACTTGTTAGTCTCATTTAATCAGCTGATCATCAACTACTCCTTTCCTTACTAATGTCAAAATTTCATACATTTTCTCTGTTCTGTCTCAATTCCCAATTGACAAACTTTTTATAAAAAAAATTTTCTTGAAACATTGTCAGCGAAAGGCATCATACTTAAATATAATAAAATTATTGTTTTGATTGCAATTCTGATGTTTACTAAACAAGTATAAGATTTATATTTATTTTTTTAATTTATACTCCCTTTCCAAATATTATTTAAGAGTTCTCTAACTATGGGGTAAAATAAAAAAAATAAAACTCAATTTTTAATGTTTTTTTCCGGCTATTAGAGGTTTTTATTGTTTTAAAATTATTATTGTTATCTTAAAGTTTTTTTGTTTCTGTTTATTTTATGATAAACTTGTCCAAAACGTCTTAAAACAACAATTACTGTGTGTATCCATGTGTGTGTGTGTGTGTGTATAAAGAGCAAAGTGGGGGCCTTTAATTAACTGGAGGAATTTCTTAAGTCTATGTACTCTTGTAATTTCTTGACTGAAATAGAATTATTAAATTAATCTGAACAGTAGCTACAGCTACAGCCGCTGCTGCATCAGAAAAATTATATTGTTTAAGTACTAAGATCAGTGCCTGCGAGTACGCTTTTTCACGTAGACAATCATTAGATTATTAAGTGGATGTTGCCGGATGATATGAAGCTGGCTGGTTGGCTGTCTTTTTTAATGATTGTTTTTGTTTATTGTGTGGACATGCACCATATCTCACTGTTCTTTCTTTTTCATATATTTAAATATTTATATTTTGATAATCTTTTAATGGTATTTCAAGAGCTGCATACATATGTTCATACATATACTTTTTTGTGTTAAAAGTACAAATGACTTTTTTCTTTGTTTCATCTTATAAATATGTTCGATATTAAAAATGTTGGAATTTCTGGTAATTATGGTGTTGTAGAGGAAATCATAATACTAAGTTTGTAGATCAATAAAAATCATTATATTAATTAATATCCAGTTTATGGCAGCGAAATTTATACTACTGCTTCGATTTAAATTTGGTGATTTTGGGTGTGTGATACCTTTTCTACGGATACACAATCGTCTCCAAAGGTATCATATTATAGCGTCTGTAGGAACATTTAAAGAGATTTTGGATCGTTATTACAAATGTTGTCTGATTTTAACCTGCTACATCGAGATAAATAAGTATTTATCTATATAAGTTAGAGGATTGTAAATGATTCATTACCGTCTTGAATTTGTTAATTTCGAGTCCTTTTTTTGTCTTGACTACCCATCAATAATTTTCAACAATTTTTCATGCGCACATAAAGCTGCCAACTGAAAACAAAGCTTGTCGATATTTTGTTCTTACGCAAAAAGCCTTTAAAATAATTTTCAATACAACGTTGTCTTATATAAAAAGGCATCTTTCAAAATGAATGAAAGAGACAACCTGAAGAAAATATCTTTTGCACGTTACTCCCATACAAAAGAACATGACTAAATTAAGGATAAAATAGGTTCGCGTCGGCAAAAACCAGCCAACAAAATATCACCCACCATCAAATCGATAACAATGACTTTCAATTCTAAATTTATTGTTTAATTTACTTTTGCTGTTATTTTTCGTTGAGACAAATTCAAAAACCACATTGATTTGTTTGTCTAAATAAGACCATAAGATAAATTGCGCTCCAAAAATAAAGATTCTTGAAAGCCCAATTTTCATAGGTATTAACGTTACGTCCTAATTCTGTTTGAATGTTCTCTTTGGCGACGTCTTGTGATTTGTGTTAAATAAATATCACAGCTATAATTTTTGAGCCAAATAATATAGTTCTCATTATTGTGGATGAATGTAACTTTAAATTCATTTAAAAATGATTAAACTATGGGGAAAAAGTTTCTTAATTTTTCATTCAAATTCTGAATCGAGTAAAATAAATATAAAATCAAGTGTAATTTTTATATTTACATGAAATTTGTATTTCTCTCGGAAGTGAAAATTGGATTTGTTGTTTCCCTAATTGAACATCTCTGCTCTATATAAAATAAGCTACCAATGCTCATTGAATGTAAATAAGACATATACGAGTAAGCGTAAACATCTTTGCGGAATTTATTCACGATTAATATTTTAGAGAAATGATATCGATATCTTTTAACTTACACAGAAAAAACAAGTAAGAGCACTATATTCGGCTGTGCCGAATCTTTTATACCCACCACCAATTTTGTGTACATTTAAGGCACAATATTTATTATTTTGTTAATCGCTATGGAATAATCTCTTTATAATAAAATATGTATTACTTTGTAGAGGGTGGTTAAATTTTAAGGGCCCATGTTGAAGGTGAACTACACCTAGTCTTTAAATTTGTTTTCTGCATTTCACTTGACATTTCTCAATCTCAAACTTACTCAATTTGATCCGTGGAAAAATACGCAAATGAGCAACGCTTTAAAGTTATTCAGGTTTTTTATGAAAATGGGCGTTCAAATCAAAATGCATTTTGTGCACTTCGTAATTCTTTTGGTCAACATAATCGTTCAAATTCGTCCACAATCGGGAGAATTGTAAAAAATATTTAAATTTCTGCAAAACAGGTCTGTATAAAATGTTAGAAAATCTGTGAATGCCTTCTTAGTTCGTTGAATGGGAACCATTGCTGTTTTTTGCGATAGTGTGGTAAAATAGCAGTCAATCTCGACTCATCATCATGCCCAACAATTGAGCATCAACATTGTCATTAAAAATTTGGACCATCAGATAGAGGAGTGGTGCCAAGGATGGGGGGGGCCATATGGCCGATATTTTGTGAAATACATAATTGAACAATACAAATATTATAATTGCAAAAAGAAATAATAAAAATATCCTTAATAATTTGTGTTTTATTTAAATTCAACATCGGTCCTTATAATTTAACCACCCTTTATAACTTCGATATGCTGCTAAAATGCTTTTGTAAATGTAGTCTTTTAATTAAAGTGGGCGTTAAAGTAGGCATGTCAATAAAGTTTCTGCTAACAAATACAACTTAGATCTTTCAATATAGTCCTTTATTATTCCAAAATCTTTATTAATAGAGAAATTATATGAATTGTAGGTAAAACGTTATATGGGAGGTGGGCGTAAAAGTAGGCGTGGTACCTTAATTTTCTGGCACAGTAATGACATTGCCTAGGGGGATATGCATAGCAAATTTTATCATCACATCTCTAATTTTGGCGGTTTTATGAGCTTTTAAATTTCATTAACGGTAGATAACGAGAAAAGTGGGCGTTATAGTAGGCGTGTCAAAGTTATTTTTGCAAATGAGTACAACTTAGGTGTTTCAGTAGAGCCTTTTATTATTCCAAAATCTTTATTAGTAGAGAAATTATGTGAATTTTAGGTAAAACGTTATATGGGAGGTGGGCGTAAAAGTAGGCGTGGCACCTTAATTTTCTGACACAGCAATGAAATTGCCTAGGGGGATATACGTAGCAAATTTTATCATCATATCTCTAATTTTGGCCGTTTTATGAGCTTTTGAATTTCATTAACGGTAGATAACGTGAAAAGTGGGCGTTATGGTAGGCGTGTCAAAGTTATTTTTGCGAATGAGTACAACTTAAGTGTTTCAATATAGCCCTTTATTATTCCAAAATCTTTATTAATAGAGATATTGTATGAATTTTACTTAAAACGTTATATGAGAGGTGGGCGTAAAAGAGGGCGTGGCACCTTAATTTTCTGGCACAGTAATGATATTGCCTAGGGGGATATACGTAGCAAATTTTGTCATCATACCTCTAATTTTGGCGATTTTATGAGCTTTTAAATTTCATTAACGGTAGATAACGTGAAAAGTGGGCGTTATGGTAGGCGTGTCAGAGTTATTCTTGCGAATGAGCACAACCTAGGTGTTTCAATATAGCCCTTTATTATTCCAAAATCTTTATTAATAGAGAAATTATATGAATTTTAGGTAAAACGTTATATTGGAGGTGGGCGTAAAAGTGGGCGTGGCACATTGATTTTCCGTTACAGAAAAGCCTCTCACCAAAAAACAAAGTGTGCAAAATTTCAGAGCCGTACATCGAATTTTGTTGCTTTTATGACGTTTTTGTTTTTAAATATACCGAAAAATACACTGTGCGGTATAAATTTTCGTACATTTTGATCGATAACTCCTCTCCTAATGCATAGATTTAGACAGTTTTCGGGGAAAAATATAGTCTTTACCCAGGCAATATATATTCGGAGTTTCATGAGTCTACATTAAGGCGTTTGGACACAATTCCATTTTATTCGATGTTCGAAGGACACGGTTTTTTCGACCTACTCTTACTTTTCGAGCTATAACTCTCTTCCTAATATTCCTATTTAGCCCATTTTCAATACCTTGTCTATAAGAAAGATTCTGGCAAAATTTGAGCCCCCTAGCTTTTTCGGTGCGACCTCTATCGTGCTTTCAACAGATGGACAGACGGACGGACATAGCTAGATCGTCATCAAATCAAACCCTGATTCAGAATATATATACTTTATGGGGTCTAAAATGGATATTTCGATGTGTTACAAACGGAATGACAAAATGAATATACCCCCACCATTTTTTTGGTGGCGGGTATAAAAATATGGAGGTTTTAATTATGAAATTAATATTATTTATTACCGATAACTTACCTATAAAAATTAGAATCTTGAGAAATGTATCAAGATATGTATCAAGAATAAAATTTAAAACATTCATTATTTTAAAAACAATACATATGTGCATATTTATTATACAGGGTGGACCAAAAGTCGCGCCTGCGTGTAAAAATTGAATAACTTTTTTGTTTATTATTATTTTTTATTAAATTTTTTTTTTAATTATAATATTATCTTTGTATGACCTAAATTTTAATTATGAAAAATAATGTCAGAGAGATGACCACCATTTTCATCGATGCACAATTGGGCTCTTAAACAGGCGTTTTGCATAACTGCAAGCAAGGTTTCAGGCTCTATTGCCCTGATCTCAGCTTCAATGTTGTTCTTTAGCTGCTCTATAGTTTGAGGCTTGTTTACATACACTCGTTCTTTGAGATAACCCCATAGAAAATAATCAGGGGCAGTTAAATCCGGTGAACGTGCTGGCCAATTAAATTCTGAATTTTTCGAGATAATTCGGTCGTCAAAAATTTCATTTAAAAGCGTCATTGTGGCACGGGCCGTGTGTGCTGTTGCTCCATCCTGCTGAAACCACTTGTTGGCTGCCTCAGGGCGTACAAAATTATTAAGCATAGCGCGATATCTGTCCCCATTCACCGTTACTGTATTACCAACTTCATCCTCGAAGAAGTAGGGCCCTATAACTCTTTCTGATGTCACTCCACACCATACTGTACACTTAAGGGGGTTTAATTGGCGCTGGTGAACAACTCTGGGATTTGTAGTACCCCAAAATCGCATATTTTGTTTATTTACGTATCCATTTAGATGAAAATGTGCTTCATCACTCATTATTAAATTGTTAAGAAACTCTCTATTTTCTGCACACAACGCCACGAAGCGTGTTGCCCAAATTAGTCTTTGATGGTAGTCAACTGGTAAAAGATGTTGGGTCAATTGGACCTTGTATGGATGCATGTTTAAATGATGTAAAATACGTTGAAGTGATGTTCTAGAGATGCCCAGTTGTCCAGAACGTCTTCGCGCTGAAGTTCCTGAATATTCTGCAACACTGACCCGTACACGATCAATGTTCACTTGATTCTGTATTATTCTTGGTCTTCCTGATCGTGACACTGCACCTTGTTGTCGGAACCGTGCAATTAAACGATTAATTGTAATTTGGTTAGGTGCATTTCTGGTGTTGAAATAATTTCGATATGCTCGTTGCGTCAGTAAAATTGAGCGCCCATTGGAAAAGTAAAATTCTACCACTTTCGTTCGTTGCTCAGTCGTTAAATTTTGCATGGTGGTGTAACACGAATCGATGAATAAAATCTGAAAAAAAAAAAATAAAAAATATTAATAAAAAAAAAGTTATTTAATTTTTAAACGCAGGCGTGACTTTTGGTCCACCCTGTATGTATGCACTTACTAGATTTTCAGATTTTGAACTACACACGACATAACGACAATTGGGTAAAATTAAAATTTTGTTTTATAAACCTTTGATTTATTTAAACAAATTCCGTTAGAGTCTAGGTATCTAGTTAAGCAAGTTTTTAATTTTTGCAATAAAACAAAAAATAAAAATTAAAAAAAAACTGTTAAACTAAGAAGTTTAAGAAAAAAAAAGCTTGATGTTTTTTTTTTCTATCAATTTGCTCTAAGAGTTATTAATGACGTCTCTATAACAACAAACTGAAAATAAAAACAGGTATGAGTGCTATATTTGATCATAATGAATCTTTTGTACCCTACACCATTATCAAGGCATACCAATATTAGATCTGCCAATTGTTTTAAAGCTGAAAGAAATTAATTTTTCTTTATTTTGATGCTTATAAATATCTTAAGTCAGCTTCAAACTGATTTTGCAGATTTTTTTAAGAGTAAATTTTTAAAAAACTGCTGTGAGATATTTTTATCATGTACTAGCGGACCCGGCGAACTTCGCCTTGCCCCAATTTTAAGCCTTTAACAATACACAAAACTCGTATTAATTGCAGCAAGAAAAATAGCACATTTACTGTAGAAAACTACAATGACAAAATGACACCTGTCAGATTGCGCAAAGTCTAAGTCAACGCATAACGCTATATATATAGATTTAAAAAAGTAATAAGGACTTCTAAAACTTTCTGCAATAACCATTTGTAAATATTTTAAATAAATGTTATTTATAACAAACAGTTCAGTTAATTGTTTAAGTATTAATTGTTGTGTTTAATATGTGGGAATAAATGCAGACAATTCCAAGTATCAGGTATTACAAAGGGATCAGTCATGGACCCAAGTGTCAAGGTCTTTCGGATCATCAGCCTGTTTAACCTAAGACTTTTGCAAAATTGCAAAAGAAAATATGTATGGAAGTAGCACTGTCTATTTTTCAAATCATTAAATATGTTTATCATTTGTTTAGAACACTATTTCAGTGCAAAATTTCATAAAAATTAATTTCGTAGAAGTATTTAGCTAAAAAGAAATGTTTACTTTTAAGGGCGTGGCACTGACCAGTTTGCCAACCATACAATTGTATTATTAGCTTTGTACAATAGAAGTAATTGAAAAATAATATTTATTTTGTTAGGGCGTGTTACTGCCCCACTTTTAAACCATTTAATTGTATTGCCGTAGAAACTCTATGTGTATGCAAAATTTTATTAAAATCTGTTAATAGTTAATTATATGTCACGGCAACCCTAAATGTGTGCAAAGTTTGATGCAGATTGGTTATTAAGAAGTAGGTTAAAAAGAAAATTTACTTTGTATGGGAGTGTCACTGCCCACTTTTTTTTAGCTAGAAAACATAAAGGCGTTCTCAGAAGACCTTATCAAGGTTTCAGTTCAATCCGTTCAGCGATTTAGAAGCGCAATGAGTACAAGCAAACATTCATTTTTATACACATATCTGTGGCAATAAGGAAAAACTACTTAGGTCTTATTAAAAAAATACATTTAAATATTTGAGTTGATTTTTATAAATTGATTTCCTTTGAATAAAGGCTACGATATGCACTCCGTCCTGTATTAATTGAGGAGCATATCGGTTTTCACTTATTTCGTTAAATTCAAAGTTAAAATAAATTTTTCCTTGTTCGTTGCGAAAAAATATAAGCAATAGGTTTCCTGTTAAGTTATACAAAATAGTTGAAAATTCCTTTGATAGTAGTTTTAAATAGCGATGGCGTGTGTCATTATTTTAATTTTAGTTTATGTCGACTTAAGCAATTATTTCTTTTTGCCAAACATATAAAATATACATTGATATGTCCTAGTCTAGTGTTATTCCCCATCTTAATAAATAAAAAAATTAAATTTTTGTTTGAGGTACCGGTAACGTTCTCTTAAGAACGGTTTGTAAACCAGTTTAACTTATTTGTTTACTTTTGCATGCCTATTGACGAAATATTGAGTGTCTTAGCTGAACAAGTCAACAAATGATGACAGCATAAGTTGGTATTTAAGCTAACTTATGAATATTAAAAAAAAATTCTGTAATTTTTTACACAAACAATCAATCAAACAAATTTAAGACCATATTTTTTCAAATATTTTTTTGATATTTTCTGAAGTGACTGCTTATGAAACTCTCGCCATTCGTGAAGAAAACATATTTATTAAGTTGAATTAATACGAGTACGTTTAAAAAAAAAGTAGATACAAAAGGACGAACATAATTTTCTCATTAATTTAGAGACGTTTGTTTGAAATTAGGTATTCGAGGCATTTTGGAGATATCACCACTTTGTCAAACCTTTAATTACAATTAAGTCATAAATACGTTTTTTTCTCAATTTTTTTATTTATGTATATCGTTGGCTTAATATAAAAAGGCGTATCTGCATTTTTTCTACTTTACAGAAGATGGAAAATCTGAATAAAATTTGAATGAATGAAATGAATTATTTTCAACATAAATTTTTTAGGGGTGATGTATCTGTAATTAAACCAACGGTTTAAACTTAAAATTTTGATTTCATTAAAAATCTAGATACGCCCTTTTTATTTTAAGCCATCGTTATGTATGATCGCAGAATGACGAGTGGTTTAATTGCCGGTTCTTTATATTTTATTTCGTAGACACATTTAATAAATAAATATTTTAATCAATCAGCTTATATGTACGTCCAAGTCAGTTGGTCACTCAGCCATCGGTAAACCTGTTTTAGCTGATTTTATTGTTTTTAGCACAATATTTTATTGTTTTATTTAAGTTAACAATTGATTATTTCCTATAATTTCTTTTCATTTATGTATATATACGATTGTGTGTAAGTATGTATGTATGTACGTATGTACGTATGTATGTTGACTATTTCCCCATTTAGATTTTGTCAAGACTTTGTTCTTCTTATACGGCGGCAATCGGTATTAAATTTAAAGAAACATTGTTTTTTAAAAAAACTTTCTCTTTTCAATTGCTGGTGTTTTTTACGCGCAACAATGCCTGGTGATCGTGATGTTGTTGTTGGTGGGTTTGTTGACAGAAGAAAGGAAAAGAAAAAGAAAAAACGATTTAGTGACGTTTTTCTGAGCTTTTTTTTTTGGCTTTTTAGAAAAATAAAATATTTAATTCAAATATGTTTACTCAAATACTGACCCTGAATTAAATTTAATAGTTTTAGTTTATTTGTGCTATTTTTTTGTACTTAAACAACTCTGTTGTTATATTTAAATTAGTTAATTTGTATTTCAAATACTGACACATTAAACGAGTGCTTCTATTTAAAAAAAAAAATAAAAAAAAAATCATAGATGCGTTGTTATGTTGACGATTTCTACCATCGCTACTACAACCTTCACTACTGATCTACATAATTTATCATTAACCCATTTAGAACTGGCAGAAGGGTGTTAAACTCAGAACTATATTTTAAAGGAATTGTAAAGAAAGCAAGAAGTTTATACAAATAAAAGTATATCGATTTAAAAATATGTCTTCGGCGAAGGTTTAAAAAATGGCGATTCAGCTTTAAGTTTTCTTTAAAAATATAAAATCCTTGTCATAGTAAAAATAAAAAAAATTTCTTTAAAAAAGTTAAGTTTCGGCATCTATTAAATCTTTTCTTTAAAATTCAGTTCAGTTGTTGATTTTCAATCATCATCATGGGATGCCGACTTGATCAGCACGTCCAAACAAGTCTTGTTTAGTTGGAATTTAACGTTTGACTATCAAAATCTTGGCATCCGGTTTAGTAACCAATTAGTCATCAACTGTATATTAAACGAACGACAGATTGGTCGAGGATACAGCCCCTATCCGTGTGTGAATTTTTGCAATTTGATCTCTAGACTTTCTTGTAGGATGCAGGTTTATCTGAATAAGACTTTCGGCCGATGCTAGGTCTTTGCAGGCGATCCAATGGGATACTCATAACGAAATCAAGTGCTGTGTTAGACCTTGCAGCATCCGATACTACTTAGTATGATGACCATATCGTGTCATAGCCCAAATTTCGCATTTCATGTTATACGCCATTTTCTTTATTATTTCCGACACCATCTTTGATTTTAAATTTTTACATAGTATTGCCGGGGTTAAAGCCGTAACTACTATATTTTAATTCATATATATGCCATTTATGCCATCTTAGATCTTAATTTTTCCTAGTGAACTGTATTTTGCTGGTCAAGCCCTTTCATTTGAAAACAATATTGAAGAATTTCCGCCATATAGTAGTAGCACACATCAGGAATTTTATTTTTTTATTGTAATTTATATTACGCTAGTCACTTCTTCATTTGATATCCATATTGGCTCTTTCGGTTGTACAAAAACTGGAAAAAAAATCGACTTTTGCTAGTAAATTTTAGGAAAATCACCGAAACACTTGTATTTTGGTGCCTATGCCTCAGTCAGTTTCAAAACGTTTTGTTAGTTTTTTTTTTACCAAAAATTTTCTCAGCTCACGACTTATAATTTGCTGTCTTTAAAGTGTCCAAAAATTATTTAGGAGCTTCAAAATTTTAAATATATTAAAAAAGTATATATATTTTTCTATATAGTCTTTTGGCTGTATTAAAAAAAAATATTTTAGGCTTATTGAAAGCTTATTTGACAAATTTCTCTACAACATCTGTCAACTAAGCCTTTAATAAATCTATTTTATATTTTATGAATACGGCCCTTTGATTAGTGATCAATTTATTTAAATTTGTTCCGATTTGCTCCCGAATATTTCTTATACCTTACACAGATCTAGATAGGTAATAGACATTACTCAATCAACTTTCCTATTCATAAGCTTTCAGAAAAGATTTACTTTATTTGACTGGAAATGAATTTTGTAGAAATTCACACGGAATGACAAACCTATATTTACCCTTTTACACTGTGTGAAGGGTATAAAAATCAGTTTTTGTAAATTAGAGACAAATTAAAAATCGTGAGGTTAAAGTTGATTTAAGTTTTATATTTTTCCCAAAAGACACAGTAACAAGGCAATAGATAGTAGATCGCTTCTAAAATAGACAATTAAATGTCTTTTCGCAAATTGTATTTTAATGGGTTAATATATGACTCATAAGATCTCTCGTAGACGACAGTGGCGGCAAGTAAAACTTTAACGAAATAAGTGCTTTTTTTCTACAAAACTTTTTTTATTATTTTTTTTTCTTTTCGTGTTAATTTAATCGTTGTTACACTTCTTACCTTTCTTGAATATAAACAAAACAAATAGTTAAACAAACTTAAAAAAAAAGTTAAAAAAAATAAATGTGATAAAAAAATTTATATCAAAATCAAAAACTAAGTATAATGTGGCTCATGATGATGTTTTATTTTTGTTGCTTTTTTCTACTCTACAATTTTGCTCTGTTCACTGATTTGACGAACTGACTGAATGTGACTAAATCTTAAATATGTATCTCAGATTTCACAAGTGTAGGATCTGATTGATGTTGTTACTATTCAAGTTTGTTGTTGTTATTGTTGTTGTCGTTGTGTACAAAATGACCAACTTCTTACGTACTCGTAAACAATTCTCGATACAATACAATGATTTTTTATTGTTTTTTATTTTTATTTTATACTTATTTTTATACTTTTTTTTATTTTAACACAACTATTTTTATTTTTTTTAAACATATACAAACATATGTACATTTGTTTTAATTTTGTTTATTTATTATGAAATTATTATGATGAGATTTAGATAATTATTTCTTATAAAATGTTTATGATTATTGTTTAAGCTGTGTAACACTTTAACGTGGGCTGATTAATAACTTTAGAGTTTTTGTTTTTATAGAAAACATAAAATTTTTATTTCAATATAGTGTTACTTCGGTATCAAATTGCCAAAGAAAAGTGCTTTTATTTTTTAATTTTTGCTCATATAAATACACGGCTGTGAGAAAAATATATACACAGTGAGCCAAAAGTCTCGACTGCGTGTAAAAATTGAATAAAAAAAAAAAATTGAATTTCCATTGGAAAAGTAAAATTCTACCGCTTTGGTAAGACAGTTCGATGAAAAAATCTGAAAAAATATAAAAACAAACAAAAAAAAAACAAGTAAGAGCACTATATTCGGCTGTGCCGAATCTTTTATACCCACCACCAATTTTGTGTACATTTAAAGCACAATATTTATTATTTTGTTAATCATTATGTAATAATCTCTTTATAATAAAATATGTATCACTTTCTTTGTAGAGGGTGGTAAAATTTTAAGGGCCCATGATAAAGGTGAACCACACCTAGACTTTAAATTTATTTTCTGCATTCCATTTGACATTTCTCAATCTCAAACTTACTCAATTTGATCCGTGGAAAGATACGCAAATGAGCAACGCTCTAAAGTTATTCAGGTTTTTTATAAAAATAGGCGTTCAAATCAAAATGTATTTTGTGCACTTCGTAATTCTTTTGATCAACATAATCGTGTAAAAAATATTTAAATTTCTGCAAACAGGTCTGTATAAAATGTTAGAAAATCTGTGAATGCCTTCTTAGTTCGTTAAATTGCTGTTTTTTGCGATAGTGTGGCAAAAGAGCAGTCAACCTCGACTTATCATCGTGCCCAACAGTTGAGCATCAACATTGTCATTGAAAATTTGGACCATCAGTTAGAGGAGTGACGCTAAGGATTGGGTGGGGGGGGGGGGGGTGTCATTTGGCCGATATTTTGTTAAAGATAAAATTGAACTATCCAAATATTATCATTATAAAAAGAAATGATAATAATTTCTTAAAAAATTTGTGTTTTATTTAAAATTTTATTTAAAATGTTTTCGTAAATTATGTCTTTTAGTGAAAGTGGGCGTTAAAGTAGGCGTGTCAATAAAGTTTCTGCTAATAAATACAACTTAGATATTTCAATATAGTCCTTTATTTTCCCAAAAACTTTGTCAATAGAGAAATTACATGAATTTAAGATAAACCGTTATATGGGTGGTAGGCGTTAAAGTGGACGTGGCACCTTAATTTTCTGGCACAGTAATGACCTTACCTAGGGGGATATACGTAGCAAATTGGATCATCATACCAATAATTTTGGGGGTTTTATGAGCTTTTAAATTTCATTAACGGTAGATAACATGAAAACTGGGCGTTATAGTAGGCGTGTCAAAGTTGTTTTTGCTAATGAGTACAACTTAGGTGTTTCAATATAGTCCTTTATTATTCCAAAATCTTTATTAATAGAGAAATTATATGAATTTTAGGTAAAACGTTATATGGGAGGTGGGCGTAAAAGTGGGCGTGGCACATTGATTTTCCGTTACAGAAAAGCATCTCACTAAAAAGCAAAGTGTGCAAAATTTCAGAATCGTACATCTAATTTTGTCCGTTTTATTAGGTTTTAAATTTAAAATATACTGAAAAATACACTGCGCGGTATAAATTTTCGTACATTTTTATCTATAACTCCTTTCCTAATGCATAGATGTAAGCAATTTTTAGGGATAGATATGACTTTGACTAGAGAAATATATATTCGAAGTTTCATGACTTTACGTTAATGCGTTTGAACACAATTGCATTTTATTCGATGTTCGTAGGACACGATTTTTTCGACCTACTCTTGCTTTTCGAGCTATAACTCTCTTCCTAATATTCCGATTTAGCCCAATACCAAACAAACCTTGTTTATAAGAAAGATTCTGGCAAAATTTGAGCCCCCTAGTTTTTTCGGTGCGACCTCTATCGTGCTTTCAACAGACGGACGGACATAGCTAGATCGTCATCAAATCAAACCCTGATTTAGAATATATATACTTTATGGGGTCTAAAATCGATATTTCGATGTGTTACAAACGGAATGACAAAATGAATATACCCCCACCATTTTTTTGGTGGCGGGTATAAAAACAGTCAGGCGCGACTTTTGGCCCACATTTATACGCAGGCTTGACACCCTGTTCTTAGTGAAACGAGTTGCTAGTTTGTTTGTAGCATATGCTTTCGCGTAATCCCATAGAAAATGATCCAAAGGCGTTCAATCGTATGATCTAACTGCCTTGTACATATTAATCTCTTAAAATTTTTTATACAAAGGACTAATTGATTTGATTATTTCGAGGAAAAATGTGTTCGCAAAATATTTTTTTTAAAAGCCGACGAGTGTTTGACGTGTTACATGGCATGTAAAACCTACGTGTTGGAACAACATGTTTTCCCATCCATTTAGGAACCCAAATAATTGAAAGTCATGACTTTATACCTCTCGCCGACGTTGGTAACGTTTTTGCTCCGCCCCTAATGCGCACCAAAAAGCAATATTTTGTGGATAGTGAATTTCTTATACTTTTCACAAAAATTTAGCCTTAAAACTGAACATAATATTTTATACTAGCTGGGCCCAGTCCGCGTGGCTGGCCCCAGCAAAACAGTGCATAGGGTTATCGCGCTAATCTCTATCGGGCAAAACACAAAAAAACTAAATATTGTGCCATCGTTCGGACGAAAGAAACTATAAAAACTATACAGAAACACTCCTCACGGCCCATAGAGCATGCATATAAAATTTTGTCAAAATCGGTCCATTATTTTTTGAGTTTATCGATCACGAACATACACGTAATTTTTATATATATAGAGATATATCGGCCATGGTAACGTTCCCAAACGGAAATACAGTCTTTGAAACAAATTTAAACAATATTCAATAATTGCTCCGAACTAAGCATATTTATCAATAATTTGCAAAAACAA
Organism: Phyto melanocephala; assembly: GCA_941918925.1. Lineage (NCBI taxonomy): Eukaryota > Metazoa > Arthropoda > Insecta > Diptera > Rhinophoridae > Phyto > Phyto melanocephala. The sequence continues at coordinate 178,730,187 of OW799233.1, read as the reverse complement.
TTTGTATAAACACATCCTTCATTTTTAACCCTTATGTGAGTGACAAAAAAAACACCTACTCTAGAGTGACAGGGGTACCTGGGTACCCACATACAAATTGTACGCAAATATGTTATCTACTATGCATTCAAATTTGATTGCTAAGCCTGAAATTATAATGTATTACAAGTAAACTAAAGGAGGCGTTGATAATATGGATAAGCTATTGGGAGAATATACAACTAAACTCAGAACAAACCGATGGCCGTTAGCATTATTCTACAATATTATCGACGTGCCAGCATTGGCAGGATATATTATTAATATGGAACACAATCCACAATTTACCCCAAGAGACCATCGATTCGTAAACAATTTTTGAAAAATTTAAGTCTTAAAATGTGTAAAGAAAATGTAGAAAAACGTAGTCACAATCCAAAGGTATGTGTAAAATTGCTTACCAGATCAGTAATACAAGATGTTCTTGGGCGAGAAATTGGGCGTAATGTAGCAGCAGGAATATCCTACGTACAAAATCGCGACGCTAGTGGTCGTATCGCTGTTGTAGGAAGTTGCTATATTTGTAAACAAAAAGAGAAGAAAGACACGAAAAGCTTGTACAAGTTGTTCGAACGCTGTTTGTAGCGATCACTCAATCAATAATCCCATATGCGACACCTGTTTGACAGATTCCCAATGATTTCTTATTTCAATTTGTTTTTTATTATATGCATCTTTATTTTTTATTTAGTCTCAAATGAATTTCTCATTATTTTATTTTTAATTGCAAGACATGAAGTAACATAAAAATATAAAATATAAATAAAAATAATATACATGTGTGAAGTTTCTAACAGCTTTATAACCTATTAACTATTAGCGCAGAAATTATTATTTTTATATTCTAAAATAAATTTGCTCATTATTCGAAGAAATATGCTTTAGAAAATGTTATTTAAAACAATAATAATAATTCTTCCATGCAATTTTATATATATAATTTTGGGTACCTGGGTACCCCTGTCACTCTATTAAAGGTGTGAAAAAATATCAATATACCTCGCCCATCCAAAGGGATATACTGGACCTATATCAATGAAAACATAAAAACAATTAAAAGTTAAAAGTTCTCAAAAAGTTTGAGCTTTGTAAATCATCTGCCACTATAAAATTGAAAATGAAATGGGTACCAGGGCACCCTGTCACTCACATAAGGGTTAATTTTTTTTTGGTTTTATCACACACATATGGTTTGCGCATGGGCTAATAGCAACTTGGACCAAAAGGAAAATTCCTTCTATGTGGTATATTTTTTAAATTAAAATCGTTTTTTTAATGTGAGCATAAACTGCGTAACCAAAAAATCTTATCTTATATCTTATTATATAAGATATCACAGACAACAGTGATGCCAATACCTCTACCCGAAAACTGTCTTACGTTGTCATGTACAAAAAATTCACATGTTTTTTAAGCGACTGGTTTAACCGACCTCAATAATACACGCAAAGAAAAACCATGGTTACGACATGATCACGATGGTCATATTATATTCGCTTTAACATTATTTGGTTGTCGAAAACAAGTAATAGTTATTTTTATTTTATTTCATCATATATATTTTGTCACGACAATCGAGCATTTGTTTGGATTGTGTCATTTAATGTTAATTTTTCTTTATTTTATTTTATATATTTTAAAATTGTTATCATTTAAAAATAGTATGATTCAAAAAAACTAATCCGACAAAAATAACATTATATATATTCAAAAGTATTAGAAAATAAAAATAATCATTAAATAATAGGTGAGACAACACTATAATTACAAAGCAATCAAGCTATGATTTTCTTTAATAATAATTTGATTTCAACCGTTCTTCTTCTTGCCGAATAAATTTTTATTTATATTTAAATTTTAAATTTAAGGCTATAAGTTCAATGCGATAATGACAGAATATCAAGGAAAAATTTGTCATCCGATACTAGCTGAGTGGAATGTATTTTCGAAACCAGCTACGGTTTCATCATCAGCACTCTTTTGATTAGAACTACAGGTGTTGTGTGTAAATATTAACTATTTAACTCAGTATTGTATTGAAAATTGAAACAGAATTATTTGTCCCAATTGATTTCATGTTATTTCATATACATATCATTGAGTTTTGAGTTCATTTAAGCTTTTTTAATATTTTAATATGTCATACACAAAAATTGTGAAAAAATTTGAGAAACTTGAAAATAAACAAGAAAATTTTTTAATAATTTTTGTATAAAAATTGCAATCGAAAATGCAAGAACAATCAATATGTATATGTTACAGCAAAATACAATAATTTGCCGTAAAAAAGCAAAGATTGTCGATTTTAACTGTATTGTGATATTGTTATTGCATTATGCTTCAATTAAACATAATAATGTTAGTTGGCAACCATTGTATGTTTTAACCACAATCATACAATTCAATCATAGTTTGTTGCTTTTCGATTATGGTCACCACAACCATATTTTTTCTCTGCGTGTATATTTTGATATTTTCTAATTCTTTATAGTGCCTTTTAAATACATAAAAATGCCACAAAAACTTTTACGAAAATATTTGAAAAACCAATAGTCAAGAAGAAAAGCAACACAAACGAACAATGCAGGAAATAACAAATTTTCGTTTAAACTCTTGTTTCCAAAGAAAATATTTAATTTTTAAGTATGTTTGTATGTATGTATAAGTAGGCATGTATGCAATAATTGTTGCTTTTACTCTCTGCTCTAGTTCTGACTCTTTTTAGTAAATACTAAAAATTAATATTTGTAATTTCATGAAAAAATTTGCAAATTCAGATTATTTCAAACATCAAATCAAAGTACATTCACATGAAAAAAAAAAATACTATTCAATATTAAAACCCAACGAAAAAAAAGAACAATTAATGGGAAATTTAAAATATTAAATGAAAAAAAAAAAATAAAAATTTTATTTAATGTTTTCTGACACATTCACAAAAAAAAGCTGTGCAAAAAATCATAGAAGCTACACTATATGAGCAAAATGAAATTAAGAAAAAAAAAACGATTTTTAATTTAAGTGTAGAAATAAATATTAAAAACAAACGAAAAGAAAACAAATTTTTCAACCAAAATCATCATCAAATTGTTTACGAGTGAGCAGCATGAGAAATGTGTTGTATGAACGGAAATTTGTGAACATAAAAATATGTTGGCAAAAGTTATAATGCGAATTAGTTATTCATGTATAATCCAAAATTGCGCCAAATTAAAGTCCCAACCAAATTGGGGGTTCGAAAAAAAGAGGGAGTGCAATTTAGAAAATGTTTCTTAAAACCTTTTTTTTGGTCTATCAAGATCTAACAGATTTAGATCTCAAACATGTTCATCTATAAAAAGTATTTGTCCATTTACTTGAGGTGTTACTGTAATTTTTTTATGTTTTTATCCTATACCACTAGAGGTAGAAAGAGTATTAAGCGTTCGTGCAAATGCTTGCAATGCTCATTTTCTGAGCCGAATTAATATTGTTAGCCTGTCCATATAAATTTAGGTAGACATTTTTGTCTTTATAAAGCACAAGCCTCTTAAACATACTTCTAAAAATAAAATAAATAAATTAAACTTAAGATATACGAGAATAGCAAAATCGAACGTTCCTTAAATCCTTTTGGCTCGGGCCAAAAAAATTCTTTATAATTTCTAAATACATGTTTTGTCCAGAACAATTAATCAAGTGTAGGGACTTAAGCTTAAGAAATTGGCTGATATAGCATTTCTTCTGAGGTATTAGCTAGCTTAATAGGCTCCATGCAGCGAAATGGATAATGGATACGCGAAAAAATATTTAGTTTTTAAAAACTAAATTTATATTTAATTGACTTTGTACTATGTGCTTTACTTTTTTCGCCTACAAATAATGTCCTTTTTACCTTTTTTATTTCATTTTGATGATTTTAAGTGAATAATTCTTGTTGTTTGTGTTTTATTTTTATACCCTTCACTTGTGGTGCGCAAGGGTATATATAGCTTTGTCATTCCATTTGTAATTTCTACAATTTTCATTTCCGACCCCATAAAGTATATATTTTCTGAAAGCTTATGAATAGAGGAGTCGGTTAAGCCCTGACCGTCTGTCCGTGTGTTGGTTGAAATCAACTTTTAGAAACAACTATATGTTCCTCAGATCTGAGTATGTTATCAATCTTTTGGAAATATCCGGGAATGAATCGCTAATGAAATTCAGCACAATCGCCCCATAACTTTCTAAAATATGAGCAAAAAAACGCGACTGCCTCTGTTTTTCCATATTTTTAGCACCAAAATTAAAATTTTTCAGCTACAGAATAATTTATAGGTACATTTGCTGCTGTTTAGATATAGTATGCCTTTAGAGATATTCGTGAAAGATTTTAGATAAATCAGGCTCTAATCTGTAAAGTTATAGGCAAAAAATTTTGTTTTTAAAATATATATTCCAAAAATGTACAAACAAAAATCAATTTTTTCAGCTTCTAGACAACCGAGAGTCAATATTGGTATCATCATGTTGGCCGCCACTACAAAATGGCGGATAATAAATTTAAATATGGGTCAAATCTGGTATTTTTAAATGTAACTTCTTGAACCCCCTCAATATTAGTATCAAATGAAAGGGCTTGACCAGTTAAATACAGTAAATTATTAAAAAAATTTAAAATCCAAGATGGCGTGTAAAACAAAATGGCGAATAAATTTTTTTTTAACCCCATTAATACGGGTATCAAATTAAGGGGCTTGACTAGTAGACGTAAAAATTCAAAATCAAGGATGGCGTCGAAAATAATAAGGAAAATGGCGTATAACATGAAATATAGTTTAAGCTACGATGCGGGATTATACCTACGAACATGATGGTAAAGAATATTATCAGATTCGGCATGGAATAATATAGTACTCTTACTTGTTTATAATAATATTGACAAATAAATGATTATTGAACAAAATTTTATTTGAACTAATTAACGATTTATTAGTATGAAGGATTTGGTGCTTTAGTTTTGTCCGATACTGTATGCATATAAGTATGTGTTTCATATAATAAACCGAAGACTAAAATATATTTTATTTTTATACCCTTCACACAAATGTGAAAAAGGGTATATATAGGTTTGTCATTCCGTGTGAAGTTTCTACAATTTTTATTTCCGACCCCATAAAGTATATATTTTCTGAAAGATTATAAATAGGGGAGTCGATTAAGCTCTGTCAATCTGTCCGTGTGTATGTTGAAATCAACTTTTTGAGGCCCTCCCGACATCGCTTGGACCCGGGTGAGGTATTAAAATATCAGAAATATTCGATAGTAGATCGGTAATGAAAATCAGAAACATCGGTACATAAACAACTGAGATATAAGCAGAAACCCACGACCACCTCGATTTTTTTCACAAAAACAACATTACAACAACAACATACGTACATACAAATGTGTATACTGGCTAGAGTAGACTTGGCATCGAATCCCAGCTGAGCCAAAAAAAATTTTTTATATTTTTGTATATTTTTTTTTATTATTTTTTATTTAATATATTATTTATATTATTATTATTATTATTTTTTTAAATTTTTTTTTATATTTTGTTTAATTTTTTTTGTTTTATATTTATTATTTATAAATTAATTATTATTATATATTATTTATATTTTAATTATTTTTTTAAATATTTTTATAATTTTTTTAAAATTTTTTTACAATTTTTTTTTTATTTTTTTTAACACACATACGTAAATTTATAATTTTACAATGGGATATTTTCATATATGTATGTTTTTTATATTTACGTACGTACTTATTTCATACTAATGAGATGAATGGTGATACAAACAATTGTTATTGCATGACTGCACGTTGTGAAGGGTATATAAGATTCGGCACCGGCCGAATATAGCACTCTTACTTGTTAATTTTTTGTTTTTTATTTTTTATTTTTTAAAATTTATAAAAAAAATTATTCTTTGATTTACCCCTTTTCATACAATATTATTCGCATTTTGATAAAAAATAATACATTTTTATAATAAAACAAATTGTATGTTTTGTAGCGTACAGTATGGCCGGTCATGATCGGTTTTTGATATTTTAACATGTCATTTTTGAACATATTTGTTCTTTTTTCTGTTTTTTTTTTTAATAAAAATATGAATGTATTTACATATGTATGTATGTATACTTGGTTGGTCTACATATTGATATTTTAAGACGAACTGAAAAAAAACACACATCGCATTTCTTCATTTTGGTTGAATTGTTGTTTTTCGTTCGTTTTAGTGATGTTGTTTCAATTTTTTCCTAAAAAATTTCAACAAAAATTTGAAATTACTGTGTGTGGGGGTGTATATTTTCAAAATATTTCATTTTGTTGTTGTTTTGAATTCACAATTTTTATGTTACTACTCTCATGCATGTACATATGTATGTATGTATATATGTATGCATGTATTTATGTTCAAATGTGTATCTGGCTCTCATCATACAATGTTTTAGAAAAGTTTCTTTTATGCTCCTCGGGCAAAAGGTATTATATCATTTTTAGAGATTTTAATTTTTTACTGAATATTAAAAAAGAAAAAATTATACGACGTAAGATTATTTGACATTAGTTTATACTAGTATGGACATGCATACATACATACATACATACATACATACATACATACATACATACATTCATATATACATACATACTTACATACATACATTCATACATACATAAGTATTTGCATTAAGAAGGTCGATAATTCTTTCTTTATTTTTCAATCATCAATCAGATTGATGGTTTTTAGACTTTCTGTAATAAAAATAAATGTTTTTTTTTTTTAATACACCAACAATGAAAATTTTAAAGTTTGTGTAGGTAGAAAAATTATGTCAATTTTCAATAATATTTTATTATTATTTTTTTGTTGGCTTGTCTACAATGTTGTTTTCAAGTTAATTTTGTTGAAATCTTTTTCAAAAAAAACTATCAATACATAAATTTGCATGTGACTGTGTTCTTAAACGTGCTGTGTATTAGACATCAAATAAATTTTCAAATTTAAATTATAATTGACACTTTTATATTTTAATAAGAGAAAAAGATACCAGCAATCAAGGAATAGATTTAAAAATTTAATTTGAAAATGAAAATGTTTTATAAATATGTATAAATGTATATGTAAATAAATATACATACATATTTCGTAAATTTGTTTTTTCTTATATTTTAAGACTATTTGACTTTGATACATACAGCGCAACAAAATATTATAACCATAAAAATCCAATCATGTCATAATAGAGTCTATATTTACATTATTTAGCACCGGTATTAAATAAGGAAGACAAAATGACAGATGGACAACGAAAATTTTCCAAAAATTTTCCATGACACGCAGAGAAAAACCATGGTTGCAAAATGATCACGACGATCTAATTATGGTTTATATAATAATATTTAGTGATCGTAAACAAGTTATAGTTGTTTATGTTTGTTTTTTAACAGTAATTTCATCACAATTAGCATGTGTTTGTTTAAACTTCATAATTAAATGATTACTTCTAATTAAAATTTTCGATATGGCTGTCCTTTAAAATCAATATGAAAAAAATTATTGTGATGCAACAACATTACAAAAATAACAAATTTATAAGCATGTTTAACCAAAAAATTTAGATGCAGCAACAATAAAGTGGCGAAGCAATCAAAATTTGATAGAAATATATAAAAATATTATCGGCCTTATTCATAACAAAAAGTTAGCCACAGTTTTTACACTGCGTACAACGAGCTGCTAACTAGAATGCCGATTAAGTTTGGCAGCTCTTTGGAAAAGAGTTTATTCAAAACAAACTTTTATCCGTTTGCCAACTTTTCATAAATCAACTCCGAAATTGCATGATACTCCTCAAAAATGCAACCACTTTTTGTATATCATTCCTGATTTTGACCTTTTTTTATTTTTCCATCCATACTAACAATTTTTAAAATTTAAAAATAAATTAAAAAAAAGAACAATATATTTTTCGTGCACAACAGTTTTTATTATTTTCTTTACAAATGTTTTTTTTGTCACAGAACAGCTGTTTTTCACAAGTCGGCAAACGCTTGGCAGCTCGTTAACAAGTGTTTAGCAAATCGTTAGCCAGAGTTTGGCATGTGTGTTATGATAAAAACTTTATGCCGACTTTTTGTTATGAATAAGGCCGTATATGATTTCTTCGATCTTTTGTTTTTAAATACGTTGTCTTAATACGCAAGTTTGACATCAGGTTTTGATATAAAAACTATAAATTATTTCTAGGAAATATTTTTTACATTTAAAACAACGTAAACCATATGTGCTCTACGGTATGCAGATCTATCCAAGTTTAAAATTTGATCGAAGTCGTTACGTTATTTAGGTGAGGCATAAATTGTCACTTGGGGTCCTGTAGATTGGCCTACCTAAGAGGGCGTGAAAAAGGCGTGGCGTTGAGGGGTATGAAAAATAGATGTTGACCGATTCTCAGACCTACCTGATATACACACAAAATTCCATGAAAATCGGTCGAGCCATTTCGCATATTAGAACAACGTATTTTGATAGCTTTTAAAAATAATTTGCTTTCAACTATTCTACATACTTCATTTGTGTAAAAAAGGAAAATAAATTTATCTTATGGTTACATGAGATCATTTTATGATAAAATATTTTGTGGTCGTGTGGTATGACATTAAGACTTCATGGAATTACATTATGTTTACCTGGGATTAGATTATAGGTATAAAGTATAATCAAGTGATAATGTGGGGTAATAATATCATAATGGCATTATATTATATTTAAACTTGTAATGATTACACGCAACCATTACATGCTCTAACTACAACCACAGTATGTTGTTCACTTCGAAAATGTTTTTTGTATGTAGAGGCCATATTTTTTTTTAATAATTTTAGTCAAGGCAAATTTATTTATCAGGTAATCGCAGTTCAGTAAGAATTTTTTGTGTATATTGTTTTAATATAAAGTTTGACATTTGAAATAAGAGAGAGAAGCGATGAAATTTTTTTGTTATCTATGGGCTTTGACAACTGAAACTTAAAATAAGTAAAAAATAGTAATCAGCTGACGAGTCAAGACTTCCTGATGAATAAATATGCATTGAATTTTAGTATAGATTCGGTTAGGTTAAAAAGGAAGTATGCCCAATTGACATGTTGTGCACTCTAAAGGGACGAAAATTCTAAAACCATATTTCCAATACAGTTAATATATCGACTGAGTGAAGAACCCAATATTTTCAGTGTAATTCCTTAAGAATTTTCAATTCGAATATTTTAGGTATTTCAAGTTTGGCATAGTGTCCACGTTAAATTTCGTGCGTTTAATACACTCAAACGCAGGATATTCACAGAGTTTAATTCACAAATATCGAAACGAAACAATTGTAGTATTTGAAATGGGCACGTAAGTACAATACGTTCTTGTTTCTTATTTTAATGGTTTTAGGTTTTTTTTTTATGATCAAGTACATTTATTAACGTGTTGAGCAAAAAACAGAAAATGCCGATTTTTTTAGTTTATTATGACATACGGCTTTGCGTAGTACATATTTATAAATTAGAAATGTGCATGTTTTCAAGTTTTCATTACAGTAAAGTCTCGATAACGTTAGCGAATCAACTATAACTACTTCCTGATTTCATGAAAACATTTTTCGTTTTAATAGTGAACTTTACAAAAACAACTTAAATAAAAGTGCTCTATTTGGTCGTGGTATATTTGACAATACCCTTCACACAGTTTGCATCATCATGAAATGACCATAACTGTCAGTTATATGTTGCAACTGTAACTCAAACTTATTTAGGAAATCGATAATTTGAACTTTTTATATAAATTTTTTCCAATTTTTTTCGTCGATATCTTTGCTGCAAGATTTTCAGTAAATATTTCCAAAAGTACATATTTTTTATTTATACATGTAACAAATGTTGCAAGTAGTTCAAAAGTAACTGCAAAATATGACTTTGTTTGTTTAAAAAAAACAGAGACTATTGTGTTTTTTCACTCAAAATTCTCGAAAGCATGACTGATAAAATGATACTATAAAAGAGTCTGAAGTATACGTGGGGACTTCAAAAAATTGCTTTCAACATACACAGGGACAGACGAACAGATAGACTTAGCTAAAACAATTCCTCTGTCTATAAGGATGCAGAATATAAAGGGTCCGCCATTTAACGTTTTTTTGAGATGAAGCTCATTTTGATCTTGGCGAGTATGTAAACAAGCAAAATTGTCGCATTTGGGGCACAGAAAACCCGCACGCATACATTGAAGAGCCGATACACCCAAAACGAGTCACTGTTTGGTGCGGATTTCGGTCCTGAGGCATAATTGGGCCATTTTTCTTCGAAAATGAGCAAGGAGTGGCCGTAGTCAATGGATATCGTTATCGGGCCATGTTGAACGAATTTTTGTTCACAAAAATTTAAGAGAAGGATATTGGCAACATTTGGTTTCAAAAGGACGGCGCTACGTGCCACACAGCCGAAGCTACACCTTTTATAGCATTTTCAAAAAAAAAAAAGTTAATTGACGGACCCTTTATATACTTTATATGTTATAAAATGAATATTGTAGAAATTACAAACGAGATGACAAACCTATATGTACCCTTTTACACATTCGAGTGGAGGGTATAAAAACTTATAAAAGTTCGAACTTCTACAAACTACTCCAAACGCTAATGCATACATTTTGACTAAAAATGATTAACAGAATTTTAATAATTCAGGGATTTCGGATCTGAAAACAAAACTTTTAAAATCACTGTAATGTGATGAAATTTACGAAGTTCAAGTAATGCAGTGTTCACTTTATTTGTTTTAATAATTACCATTCATTGTTATCATTTTAAAGTTTTTGACTCTGTGACAATATGACATTAAGAACACCCTTGCGAATTAGCCAATTATTTAAACAATTTAAGTTTGTGAGATGTTTTAGTTGTTAATTGGGTTGTACATTCGAGTAGTATTTAATTCCTTTAATGAATGCGTAACAAAACAATGACTAATATGTTGTAAATCATTTTATATTTGTTGTATTTGCGCTTTAATGGTCATTAGAATAAGAAATGTGAAATGAAAATGGGGGATCACGTTCTCAAACACTATAAAAAATAAAATAAAAATAGAAAAAAACAAGTAACAGTGCTATATTCGGCCATGCCGAATCTTATATACCCTTCACAACGTGTAGTCATGCAATAACAATTTTTTGTATCACCATTCATCTCATATCAAATACGTACATATGTATATACTGGTTAGAATAAATGTGGCATCGAATCCCAGCTGGGCCAAATAATTTTATTTTATTTAATATATTATTTATATTTTGTTATTATTTTTTTTTTAATTTTTTTAAATAATTTTTTTAAAAAAATTTTTAAAAAATTAAAAAAAATTTTTTTTAATTATATAAAATTTTTTTTTTGTAATTTTTTTTATTATTTTTTTTTTTATTTTTAATATTTTTTCTTTTTGTAATTTCTTCTTTTTTTATGGTTTTTACATATATTTATGTATGTATGTTGTTGTTGTAATTGTGTAAAAAAAACGAGGTGGTCGTGGTTTTTTGCTCATATCTCAGAAAGTTATTGGGCGATTGTGCTGAATTTCAATAGCGATTCATTCCTGAATATTTCCAAGAGATTGATACCATATAGAGATCTGAGGAACATATAGTTGCTTTTAAAAGTTGATTTCAGCCAACACACGGACAGACGGACAGACGGGTAGACGGACAGACGGTCAGTGCTTAATCGACTCCTCTATTCATAAGCTTTCAGAAAATATATACTTTATGGGGTCGGAAATGAAAATTGAAGAAATTACAAACGGAATGACAAAGCTATATATACCCTTGCGCACCACAAGTGAAGGGTATAAAAATCATTCTTTTCTTTGTATTTTGCAAATGAAATAAAACAGAAAAAAATAATTGACTTTTTTTCGTTTATTTGAAGCTAAGTTTTACATAAACAAACATACATACATTGCAGAAAGAAACAAAAAGTTGGTTTGTTTTTTGTTTTAATAATAATAGAAAAAAAATAAAACAATAATTTTTTTTTCCAAAAGCTAAAACTAACTTTCATTTATAAACAATTTTCATACTTGAACGCTTGATTGAAACTGATTTTCATGGAGGGTTGGTTCATCTTATTTTCATTTTTTTTTTTGTTAACCATCCGAAATAGGAAATTTGTACGCTTTTTCCCTTTTACAGAATTTAAATTTTTTTTGAACAACAAAATCTACACATTAAGTGGGTGTAGATCGATACCAAATAAATAAAATTCAAACTAAAATAAAATAAATTCAAAAAACCGAATCAAGCTTATGACGCGTTTCATAAATTTAGTTTTTTCCCCTTCAATGTTGTTTGTTACGATTTTGTTTTGTTTATAGTTTAATGTTGTCATTGTGTATGCCTCAAGACCACATCAATTGAATTTTAAAATTAATTTCAAATTTAATACAACTGCGGCTTGGGCACACACACACTACACATTTTGTAAACATTAACCACTAAATTTATGTTGAAATATTTTCGCTTTTGTTCTATAAATAAATCTTTAATGGATTTAGAGCATATTATTCACAAAAAGAGAGAGAGAAAAAAAAAAAGCAGGAAGGAGTGCTCTAGGAAATCCATCAAAAACTCATCGCTCGATTAATCGATCAATGATCGTTGCAAAATTTGTATTGTTTTTGAAAATAAAAAAAAAATAAATAAATAAATAAAAAAATGTATTCAAATTAAGATTTAAAATACAGGCTGTTTTATGGACAAGTTTTTTTTTTTGTTTAAACATTCTATGTAGAATAAAATAAAAACACCTGCTTTCATCTTCAATTTTGGATAGAGGACTTGTAATTTATTTTTTTTTTGTTACTATTTCCACTTTATTTGTATTTATATGTGTTAATCTAGATGGCACCTTAACATTTTTCAAGCTACTTTTCCAAATACTGAAATGACATATCTATTTTAGAACACCCTTTCTATTTCTCACTTGTTGCTGCTATACATTGTATAGAGTTTTGCGCACAAAGCGGTGGGTTTTTTGGTCGTGGTCTTAAACCATCTCTCAACAATTCCTACTATGCAATCACTCAGGCATGTAATTGCGTCATGTCAAGTTTGTGTTAACATTTTATTGTTATACGACCACTGTAGACACTATGCGCTCATAAGACCAACAAACAATATTAGTGATATTATATACTTTGTAGAAACTATAAACAAAATTATAGGAAAACTAAAATTTTTGGCAATAATTTTTTTGTCTGTGTATAAAGAGAACTACTCGTTTTAATAAAGTATGCATAACATGCAGAATATGTTAACCTAATGAGCTTTTTGTGCATAATTTACTTGGACGTTCGATATTAATTCGAATTCTATTTCATTAAAGAAAATAATGTTTTGCTTAAACTTGTTTCAAACTTATAAAAACAATTTTAAACTTTTTCTTCTTTTAAATAAATTAATTCGCACTCTCTAATCTAACGCTTTCTCGGCAATTTGTTTTCATATTTCAATGCGTGATTTTCAAATGTCAAGAAAATTAAAAATGTTGTCTTGTAGTGATTTTTGACAATTTGAAATTTATCAATATAAACATTAAAAATTAAAAATATAGAAAACTTTACAATAATTCATAACGACTTTTTAATGGCACAACTTTTTGTAAAAGAAAAATTATAGCAAACAAAAAGATGCGGTTGCCTATAAAGGGTTATCTGTTTAATGGTTACAAAACCGCCGGTCTGGCAAGGAATTATCTGAAGTGTCATTTAAGGTGAATTCACCCATTTGTTCTGAACAAAATTTTTTCTGGAGAACAACATTTTTTACTGAGCATTTTCTGCAGAACGATTCGCCCATTTCCGAAAATTTGTCCGAAAAAACAAAGCTGCCATATAATATAAAAATGCAAACAGTTGTACAAAGTGGCAGCACCGCTAGCAAACTATGTAAATAAATACAAACGTAGAAAATTTCGGATAGAAGAAAACTAAAATTATCATTTTTAATTGAAGTGCATAAAGTCAATTTCTTGCAAAAGAAATTTATAAAAAAAATCGAAAATAAAATGAGTCGCAGTGAGAAAAACTCTGTTTTATATAATTATTTTTATATGCACTATTGCTCATGTCATACAAACATTCTCTTCCTGGTTTTTTTAATTCTTCTATTAATTTTTGAGCAATATTTTCATTAAATTCCATTTTAATTGTTAATTTTCGGCAAAAACAATTTTTGTATAATAAATGTACTGACACTGTGTGATGTGGCAACCAAATTCAAAATTTCATGTAAATATTGAAAAAAAGTGGAATCCCAATTCAGTTTCTTCTGAACAAGAATTAAAATTAAACCAATTCAAGAAAAAACTTTCTGAACAAAATAATCTCTCTCTCTCTCTCAAAAGTAAAACATCAAACTCAATATAAAAAAAATTTGTTCTGAACTAAAATTTTATGGGTGAATACAGCTTTATTCAGTGAAAGGTTTGTCATTTACCAATATGAATCATATAGCGACCGAAAAACGTTTAAATTAAAAAAATTTACTAAAAAAATAGTGGTTCAAAGGTGGCTTCCAGCGTCAAAAAACGGCCAATGACACCTTTAGACCAGAATTCACACCAAGCAGTTACTTTATCCGGATCCAATGGCCTAAACAGGATAATTATGCATTTTTTGTTGGCAGTTTTGAAACCACTCAATGGTTAACCCTTTATAATCATTATTTGATAACTGTTGTCATCTGTAATTTTTTTTTTTTTTGGCAATTGATAACGTCACTAGGGATCAGTTTGTAATCTAAAAATATATTTTGAGAATAAAGCTTAGGCTGTATTTTGTTGCTAGATATTAAATACAATACAATACAAGGCGAATTCATACAGGTAAAATTATCAGCCCAGCTGATTAGAAAGCAAAATGTCAAAATTTGTTGAATTTGCCTTGATTTCATTTAATAATGCAGGGATGGAAACTGAGATTTTCATTTAATATTAAACAAAACTTAAGTGTATATATGTTGCTGTTAAACCTTTAATAATGTGTTTTAAAAATGTATACATAAATATATATTTTTTATACAATTTTATTATATTTCAAAAGTTTGTGTTTTGTATCAATTCGCCGTTACATATCATGTATGAATATGCATTGATTCAATAAATGTATTCTTGTTTTAAATAACAACAACTACAGTGGGGCCTCGATTATCTGTGATTCGATTAACCGAAAACGTCGATTATCCGGGAAAGACAATACGTGATAATTTCTATAATTTTCTTTTTTGCATTGATTATCTGGGATTCTATGGATTTTATTGCTGTCGAACAATTAAAACTCGATGTTTATGTATCGATTTGTTTTTTTCCAAAATTTTAATTTTTTTCTTATATTAATTAAAGATTTTTAAAGCCGAGTATATTTTCTACGAATAAATTAATAACAAATAAATGAAAAATGTTTAAAAGTATCAATTAACCGGAAAAATTGATTATCCAGAATGCTTTCCGTCCCGACCATTACTGATAATCGAGGTCTTATTGTATGTATAAAATAATATCGCACAGACTTTTACGTTTACACTATCTCTAACCCAGTGCGTAAATACTAGACCTCAAACAACAGCTGTATATATTTTGCGTTTTACTCGTCGGTGTTCTAAGAACCTATAAGAAGTCTACAGTACAAGGCTTTCAATATAGAGTACTTTTTGGTTCAAAAACTGTGTTTGGGTCAACGAAAACACATTGACGCCATTTTACATTTTTGTAAAAGCGTTGACGTTAATATTTTGCACTTACTTTTTTGTACTTCTTCTGAACCAATAACTAAATGTAAGATTTGCACAAGCCAGTTTTCTTTAACGTAAAAAAATTTTATATTTCTGTTTGCTGGGTTATTATCATCTACATTTTGAAAATATGTATGTTTGTTTATTAGTTTGTCTGAATGTATGTTACACCCATAATAATTTAATATACAATTTGCATAAGTTTGCTTTTTTTATTGTTTCTTGTTGTTGTTGTTGTTGTTGTTTTATTTTTATTTTTATGATGATTCCATTCTTTGCATTCTTTTTATTATAATCGTTGTTGTTGTTGTGCTGTTGCCACTGCAGCAAAATGTATCAATTGCAAACGTAATCCAAATGAAATGATACTATTGAAATACTTGTTTTCTTTTTTTTTAGTTTAAAGTGTAGTAAATGTTGTATGTGTTTTAATATTTGATTGCACAATTAAAAAGTAAACAATGTGCTACTGTTGCAGCTAAATATATACATACACCCATACCATATTGTATTGCTATGTTATACATACAGCGTTATGTTTTGTTTTTATTTACAATAGAGACAATTCTCAAACATTCAAACATTGTCATAGATGATTGTGTGTGTGTATGTTTGTTATAAGTGTAACCTGCAAGAAAAATATCTATAGTGAAGCAGTACTTATTCGCTATTTACTCTGTCAACAGTACTACTGACAAATTATACTCCAGACTATGTACTTTGTTTTAGACATTTAACACGTATTTTTCATTGCAAATCCACTAGTGACGTTAAAACAATTGACCAGGCAGTTTTTATGAAACCATATGCTAAATTGGAACCAGGTATTCACTTGGTTATTTTAGTAATTCTAGTTTATGATTTTGGTACTTTTTACCTCATTAAATTGTAATATATTTAATATATTTAGTTATATAGTCGGCAAAAGTGTTGACTTGGAAGCACTTGAACCCAGGCCTCCTGCAGGGTACCATGTGGTCATGCCTTGATAATAGTTTATGTAAGTATGGGTAATATTTTAAGTTATGCGCTTTTATATACTATGTACCACTTACTCCTTGTCAGTTGTATTCTGTGATGAAAATAAATAAAACTTGAGGCCCAAATTTACTAATGGCAAATATAGACATTTATTAATATAGTTTCTTAAATATCCCTTTAAAGGTAAATGGAAAAATATCTGAAATTATAGTTGCCTAATGTTGGCGTCTATCTGATATACATAAATACATTTGTAACTTTAGTGTAGACAATACGTAACATTGTGAGGCGGCGCCCTTTGTTTAACGGCGTAAAATCTTGACCGTCTTTGCACTTTTTGCTCTTGCTGAACACTTGCTTTCTTTTTTTTTTACCAAGTGATAGACGCCAACATTTATAAATTAAATTGTAAAAACCTTAAAATTTATTAACTAAAATAAATAAAATTGAAATAAATAGAAAATAAATAAATATTAAATAAAATTTAAAATTAAAGTGTTTATTTAATAAAGAAGAGTCACGGAGCAACAGTTTGTATTAAACCAATATATAGAGACACTCAACCACCACCTTTTGGACATCAACTTGAACGTTCACACCCCTTTTGTAGGTCCTGCAACTGGACACTAGCGATCGAGGTAAACACCTAATATCATTTAAAATATATTTTTGTGTTGGTGATTTCATGCCCTAATTTCTAATCAAATCTTGTGGTGTTAAAAATAGCAAATACAACAAAAAAAGAATTTGCGAAATCAGTAGAACCGTCTTTAATTGAAGCTCTTACAAATATGCAGCAATTGTATTATTTTCTTTGTAACGTTGTCCTGCTAATAACGAATTCAACTAAAAAAAATCTGCTTAATCAGTCAAGTCATTCTCAAGTTAAGCTTCTATATACATACGGAAACTGTAAAGTAATTTCATTCTCTTTGTTTTAGAGATGCCATGCCCACTTTTAAACAATTTTTTTCATACATACAAAAATACCTAGCACTGCAGTTGGATCGAATAACTAGCTCATAGACCTGCTTAGTTTTGTTTATTCTCAGTGCATCGGTCAATTGTGACTTATTGTGATTGACCTATGAATTTAAAAAAACCTACAGATCAGGATTAGATTACACGGTTTTGGTGGCCAGTGTAAGTCAATTTGACAAGATAATAGCTCTACTCTTAAATCTTTCATCTAAATATTTCGTGCAGTTTTCGTTTTTGTGATCTGTAGCGCTTACTGTTTGATGGCCTTACCAACATTGTTTTCGAATGGTACGAAACAAATCTGTATAAATTAGTTAATTTGTGTTGGTGAATTACACAGCCCGACAAAATTAAAAAAGATTTTCGCTTCTTTGAATTTAAGTTGGTTAATTTGGGTGCGATGAATTCAAATCTGTAATCAGTTTGTCTATATCAGCTCTAGTTTTTATGATATAGCTTTTTTAAAAAAAACAAAGAAGTAAGACTGTTTCATACAGATTTATTAAAATAAAAAAAATTCTCACAAAGCATTAAAAACATAATATAAATATAATTCGAGTAACAGAATGTAAAGCTTCTTTTAAGAGACAATCTGGAATGAACAGCCGGATTAATCTCTTTGCAAATTCCAACAGTAGTCTGCCATCATATGTGTATCCCACCTTCCCTGGTACCGATTCTTCATAATTTTGATATCTTTGTGAAACCTTTCTCCTTTTTCTTCGCTTAAATTACCAAAATTTTCGGAAATCGGTCCAAGTGACTGTGCAAATAATGGATTTTAATACTCATGTTGCAGCCAAGGTCTCTGAACTTATCCAGCATATTCTCCACTAATTGAACATAATTTTGACCTTTATTATTTCTCAAGAAATTTTTTATAACTTCAAAGAAGCAAATTGAGTGTTGGGCTGTGTTATTGCTAAAGTAAAACTTGTGTGGCAACTTTAGTAGAGCCACTCATCAAAAAATGTGCATCGTACTTAAAACTGACTCGCTAAAGCCGAAATTTGGTTCATAAATTTTGAGGTTATTATGTGTGTATGGTTGTGTCCCAACTGCCAGAGCAAAATAGCCAAAATAAAGCCCGTAAAAGTTTGGGTTTGCGTGACTAGTCTGCCATGTCTTCTCGTTCATACTTTCACGAACAGCTGAGATGTTCTCGGCCAATTTGGTGTATCTTCGAATTATGGATTGGTTGATTTTGCTTCGAACTGATCACTAGAAAAGCATATAAAACGGCAATTAAAAATATAAAATTACAATAAAAACGAGGTCACAAAAAATGTATTAAAATAAAATATCATACACATGTTTTTCGTTAAGGTGAAAACTAATAAAATAAAAAAAAAAACAAAGACAAAATTACCTCAATTTCGAAATAGAATATTTAAGAAATATGTCTGTACATTTAAATGCATGTTGAAATATTTTTGTGATAAATAGATAAATCATTTGCTTATTTCTTTTTTAAATTCTTTAATAAAAGTCTTATAAACAATTTGTAATTTATTTTAGAATTCTAAATGCATGTATTTTTGTTTACTTCTCTTGCAGTATGACACATTAAAAAAACGACCAAGTTGTGTGCGTGTGTGTGTGAAAAGGTTTATTAAACAAATACACAATTACTTTTATAAGAAAAAAAAAAATACTGCCCGCATTTCTCAGCACTACAAATGAAAACCGCTATAGAAAATTACAACACTGTTTAATTATAAAATTTGTTTAAAATTACTACTTAGAAGCACATAACCATCCCTTCTCTTGCCTAGTCAGGCACAATACAATCACCCTCTACAAATATGGCTTATCCAGTTGTTCGTTTAAACTTTCGTCATTAATTGATTGCTGATTAATTTTAATGATTAACAAAATTTTCAAATAAACAAATAAAACAAAAACTACTTCACTTGCATACATACAACTGGTATATCAGTCATATTTCTGCCTGATTATATTTAATTGCAGTTTATGTATTTGGCAATGATGGTGGTGTTGTTGCACATTTTACGCGTGCCTTGTGCCATATTAAAATATGCTGCTGGCAGCAATCAACAATACAGAGTTTTTGTTGTTTGTGAATAATAAAAAAAAATTAGTAGTTTAAAATTGACCACACTGTAAAATGCGAGACAAGACAAATAGACTTCTATATCGCCTTTATCGAAACGTCTGCCACTGTTTGTTTCTTTTTTTTTTTTTTGGTGAAAAGTACAAAATGATTCAATATAAAAACAATAAAAAAAGTAAATTGAAGATGATGCCATAACACAAATTCCACAAACGATATTGTTCGTGAAGAGCAAAATAGAAAATGAACAAAACATATGGCTGGAGAAGTTTTTGGTTGAGCAGAACTCATTTTTACTAACATCATCTATTCCTACAACATCAATTGAATTTTGTTTTTATATTTTTTTTTGTTTCACTACAAACATTAGATTCTGTTTTAATTAAAGTTAAACAAAAATAAACACAAACATTGAAAATAAGAACAGAAAAATAGTTAAAATAACTTTTGAGTAAACATTTAACAAAAATAAAATTTAAAAAATGATGTATGTATGTATGTATGTATGTATGTATGTATGTATGTATGTATGTATGTATGTATGTATGTATTTATGTACATATGCAAATACATCTATGCATTTTAAAGCGTTTCGAAATAAAAAAAAATACTCCTAAAATATCGACAATCCAAACTTACTTCACAGCATGAAGTGTTTGCTTTGTTCACTTTGCAAAACGAATGAATGAGTCTGAACATCTTACCATCCAAAGAAGACAAATAATATGTAGTGGGTTACTAAGTGAGGTGAAGCATAAGGAGATACAATAGATAAATGTCACACGGGTGTAAACTATCGTTATGTGAAATGAAAAGTTTTCGAATACGATATGATGCGTAAAAACTTTCATTTTACAGTTTTACAGACAATTCACATCCTGATTTTAAAGTAATCGAAAGAACACGTTTGTTTCTTAAGGGTGGTCCAACCATAATGCACAACGTTTATTGTGAGTCACTCCTTAACGTCAACTTTTTTGACCCAACTTAATTTGACATTTCTGTGTTTAAGTGTTTGACAAATTCAAACATAGAGAGGCAGACAATTGAACAGCTCGTTGAGTTTGTTAAAGCCTTTAACGAAATTGGGTGTTCAAATAAAATGCATTTAGTGTACTTCGTGATTTTTTTTGGTCAGCATAATCTATCAAATGTGTCCACAGTCGGGAGAATTGTGGAAAATGAGCATAAGACTTGTGCATGCTCCCCCAGGTTCGTTTTAGTTCAATTGATTTAATAGCTGAAGCCTACTGACCATTTCAAGTGCCGTCGAATGGTTGGTTGAACAGACAGAAGTGAATGGTGACTTTCACCTACAGCGACCAGGCTCACTTTTACCTTTGTGGATTCGTTAACAAACAAAATTTCCTCATTTGGGCAAATGGTAATCAATGAGTGATTTTTAAAAAGTGTCAATGCATCCACAAAGACCGACTATTTGGTGCGGTTTTTTGGCTGGCGGCGTCACCGAGCCGTACTTCTTTGAAAATGAAGTCGGTCGAGCAGTTATTGTGAATGGTGTTCGTTATCGCGAGATAATAACGAATTTATTGTCGCCAGTTGGTGAGGATATGAACCTGACAGATATTTGGGTGCAAGAGAATGGTGTCACCTGCCATACAGACAAACAACGAAACAAAAGCTCTTTCACGTCTTGTCGATGTTAGTTGAAATAAAGTGTACGTCAATAAGCCAAGAAAAATTCAAGAGCTAAAGGATGAGACAATTCGGCGCATTAACGACATTGAACCTCAATTTTATTTGTCTAATGTATAATTCACGATAGTTTTGACTTTTAATTTTTTGAAAAACAATTTTTTTTTAATTTTCTTTAATTACTTCCTTACTTAATCTTTTGTTAGTTTTTTGTTTGAGAAACTGTTTGTTTGTTCGTTAAACATGACTAATAATTTCCTTTTTTTCTCTGTCTCTATTTCAGGTAAGAGTCTCGAATTTCATGGTTGAATTGGGTAAAGTACAAATTTGTTTACGTTTTTATTTAGACTTTTATAAAAATAAAAATCACATATACATGTTAAATCTCTTAAAAAAATGTGTGAAAACATAATTAAGCCTTTAACTCGATATACAAAACAACTAAATATTTTTTTGCAAAGATCTAATTTTATATAGCAGCTCTGTTTTCTGTCACAGCTGATTTAAGGTTTCTCAGTTAGTTTTAGGATTTTCGGTTTTCGATTGACTCACGCTAGAGCAAGTCAATTACATCTAGAAAAACTGACTGATTATCAAACGGTGATCGGTATATGTATATCAGCTTACTAACTCTTTCGTGCCTTTATTAGGAGGTATTAGTATTGCAGAATGTGGTTTAAACCTGTTGTAGTACACTAAATGTAAAAAGCCACATGCACATGTGAGTCTGACGTCACTAAAATTATCAGCACTTTAGTTAAATTTTTTAAAATAGTTGTAGTGGCTGCATGCGGTAAGATTTTGTTATAACACGGAATGTATTTTAGTCCAAAAATCCAAATGAAACTCATGTGAGCGAGGAGGATGCATTTGTGCTTATACCACATGCCAGATATCGCGCGTTAAGCATGTAGTACACGACTGCCTCTGTTTTTTCCAATATTTTTACCACAAAAAAATAAAATTTTTCAACCCTAGAATAATTTATAGACACGTTTGTTACTATTTCCTCTAGGGATATTTACAAAAAAATTTGGACAAATCAAACACTAATCAGCAAAGTTATAGACACAAATATTTTGTTTTAATATATAAAATTTTTCAAGCTTCTGAATAATTTTTGCACACGTTAAAGTCACCAAATTATAGGCCGTGATCTCAAAAGATATTTCTGAGAAAAATTAACAAATCGGCTTGCAACTAACTGAGATACGAGCACCAAAAATTTACAAACGAAAATCGGTTTCGTTCCGTTTCTATACAACCGAAAGATCCAATTTGGGGATGAAATAAAAGCGCTAAGGTAATGAAATATACTATGCCATATTGGCATCAAATAAAAGGGCTTGACCAGTGGAGTACAGTAAATCATATAAAAAAAGCCTTAACTCCAAGATGGCGTCTGAAACAAATTTTCGGACATTTTGTTTAACACGATTAATATGGGTATTAAATATAAGGGCTTGACTAGAAGAAAACAGTTAACTATGTTAAAATTCAAATAATAAAAAAAAGGAAATAATAAAGAAAATGGCGTATAACATATGAAATCTGATATGTAGGCTAAGCTACGATGTGATCATTTTACCTCTGTACATGATGGCATGTCCAAATATAACACTCTCGCTTGTTTTTTTTCAGTTTTCGATTTGGTGTTCACGGTTTATTGAATTAACTTTAGGAAAAAAAGTCGAAATAAAAAAAGATCAAAAAAACAAGTAACAGTGCTATATTCGGCCGTGCCGAATCTTATATACCCTTCACAACGTGTAGTCATGCAATAACAATTGTTTGTATCACCATTCATCCCATATAAAATACGTGCATACGTACACGTTAGAATAAATGTGGCATCGAATCCCAGCTGAGCCAAAAAAATTTTATTTTATTTTATTTAATATATAATTTATATTTTATTATTTTTTTTTATATTTTTTTTAAATTTTTTTAAAAAATTTTTTTAGAAAAATTTTTAAAAAATTTTTTTAAATTTTTTTAAAAATTTTTTTTGTAGTTTTTTTTATTATTTTTTTCTTATTTTTAATATTTTTTTTTTTTTTAATTTTTTTTGTTTGGTATGTTTTTTGTTTGGTATGTTTTTTACATGTATGTATGTATGTATGTATGTATGTATGTTGTTGTTGTTTTTGCTCATATCTCAGAAAGTTATGGGGCGATTGTGCTGAATTTCAATAGCGATTCATTCCTGGATATTTCCAAGAGACTGATACCATATACAGATCTGAGGAACATATAGTTGCTTCTAAAAGTTGATTTCAACCAACACACGGACAGACGGGCAGACGGTCAGGGCTTAATCGACTCCTCTATTCATAAGCTTTCAGAAAATATATACTTTATGGGGTCGGAAATGAAAATTGTAGAAATTACAAACGGAATGACAAAACTATATATACCCTTGTGCACCACAGGTGAAGGGTATAAAAATATTTTAAAACAATGAATTATAATTTCTTTATACCTATGTTTTAAGGAATAAATTATCAATAATTTAAAAGAAAAACTTTTCGTCTAAGTTTTTTTAAGAGCACTAATTTCCAATTATTTTGAAGTGTAATATGAGTTGCTTTAGTTTTGGCCACCAGTGTATGTAGATTACGATCGAATGGGTCAACTGCAGAACATTGTAGTTAACATTATTATGCGAAGCTAATTTCAAAATTGTGTTATCAAAATTGCTTATAGCTCCCATATGTGGATGTTTATTAACGAAAGTCGCCAAGCCAAGTTTAAAAATAATTTTCATGAACATAAATTCTAAGTGAAGTTAAGTGACCGATCGGTCCATTATTGGTCTTATCTTCAAAATAACTCTTTTTAAGGCTTTTGTTTGTAATTCGTCTGGTATGTGTGTGTAGCAAGTGCGTTTGTGTAAATTTTAATTTTTTTTTGGGGAGGGAGGATTTTGTATTTATTTCGCAAAATCATTTTAAAAGTGGGCTTTTAAAGATAGATCTATGTTGTTAATTTTTATTTTTGTTTCTAGCTTCTCAGCTTTGCTGCTGCTACTGTTGCTGTTATTGTGGTTGTTGTTTTTAAATACATTGTATCTATGACACACCAACAAACAAAACACATAAATGTATTTAATTAAGTCCCGTTTTACAGTGTGTGTTGGTTTTTTTTTTATACATTAATTCTTACATACAAACAAACATACATAAAACATCAACAAATGCTACTGAACGAAATCTTAAAGAATAAATAAATAAGTACGTGTAGTGGCAGTTTCAGTGTTGGAAGTAATGGTGAAGAGTTGGTGGTATGGAGAGCGTATTTGCCCGACCACCCGTTTTCGTTTAGATAAATATTCCCTAAATTTCGTTGACCATTTGATTTGTCTTGCTGATTAATGAAGAATTTATTATAAAATATTTCAAAATGTTGCGATCTCTAAAGAGATTTTCAAATGAAAACCACTCAAATACACAAACATAAATACAGATGGTACCTATAATTTTTCTTTTTGTTGTTTTTTGTTTTGAGTTTTAGTTTTTTTTTTCGTTTGATTCATGTGTGGGGAGTATATTTAAACAACACAAATACACTCATACACTTTTTATTGTTGTATTTTATGTTGTGTTTCTGCTGTGTGTATTGGCTTGTGTGTGAGAGAAAAAAATGTCTTATGCGATTTTTTAAAGCTTAAAAATATATTTTTAACTTTTTTACCCAAACAATTTTTAAAGAACACTTGTTGTAGGTATTTTTTAGTTGAAAACAAATACTTCAATTTTATTTAATTTTCTTTTTTTTTTGAAACGCTCGTTTAAAAGGGAATTATTATGTTGCACAAACATGGATATTTTTATTTTTTTTTTCAGTTGACTAACGATGAATTTGTATTTTTAGAATATGGGTCGAATTGTGTATTAGAGAAAATAAATAACTAATGTGTATTAGATGCTTTCAGTAATTGATAGCAAGATCAAATATACTAAGGAGGGTTATTTTCCTGCCCATTGCCATGGTTAAAAATTTTGTTAATATGATATGCGGCGGCCTTTTTCCTTATAGGATTTTTAGCAGATAATATTTATTATTATAAACTTTGCTTACAACATTGTTTTATTGATTAATATAGAGATTTTGTTACACATAAGTAACTTTAATCCAATTGGCATTTTTTTTTCTTTTGCATACAGAATAATAGATAATGCCCTTTAAAAATTTCAAAAAGGTCTTGTTTTGTAAAAAATTGAGAAACAAATTGGCCAAAAGTATTTGTCAATGAAAAATAATGAGTGTTTTTTTGCAGGCATAGATTTTTTTTTAAATAAAACACAACAAATTTAATAGAATGACTAAAATTTTGACTTTATAAACTGAAAATTTCAATGACATTTAATATTTAAAAATAATTTCTGGCATATGGCCTCCGCGACTGCGCTTTATGAACGTCAAACTGAGGGATTACTCTGTAATTCGATTCGAAAGAAAACGTTTTCGAAATACAATGTATTAAGCCTGGTGTAATTACATAAGGTGATAGCGTAAAGGAGAGCAATTTGTGTGTCTCTTTTTTTATGTATGGAGTTTGACAATTTGCGGAGTTGAAATAATTTTTTTAAATATGTAGTTTGACATACTCTAGAACACAAAAAAATAGTCAGCTGGGCTAGCACCGCCACCTTGTATACGTGTACCCTGGTATTAAGCATACAAAATTGAATAAATTGGCTTTCAAATAGAATTACGGAGTAACACCTGTGGCCGTATAATTTTGCACCACTTTATCGAGCATACCTGGTCTTATTTCGCCAATAATAAGTCAAATGTTGACTTCTTAATGATGAAAAGTTGCTGGTTTATTTTCATAGACCAGAGATTTGGCATGTTGCACCTTATTTGTTGGAATCATTTCTGTTCCAAATGATTTGTAATGACATGAGAATTAAAAAAACATCACAAGTCACAAAATCGAGTTGCCGAGATAGGCGCCGGAGCGATAAATTTAAGGCCTCTGTAACCCTTTCGGCGATGGATTTTTTTGTGCTTACGGTACGGGTTCGACTTAGATGAATATTTTTCAAAAAATAAGTGATTTAATTCATAGTACTTCGTATTACTTGCTCAGATGGATGACTATGCCTATCGCTAACTTGACGAAGTGCCTTATAGTTTTGGCGAACAGACCGCGAATTTTGTAAATAAATTTCCACGATTTGTAAATATGTTCTGGTGTAAGTTCTTGCATTATGATTTCCCAAAGTATAATGAAAAGTTTTACAGCTGTCCATAGCGGAAGTTCTGTTGATTAAAAAAAAACACCCTATACTGAAATGATATACAAAAACAAGTCAAATTAATAAAAAAATTATAAACCTCTTAAAAAGTATTTTTATACTGTAATGTCAAAAATATTTACTTTATTATAAAACAGTTTGTATGTATGGATGTATGTATGTACGTAAGGATTTGTGAATATAAATATTAATGCAAACAGAATCTCTGTTATTTCCGTTAAACCGATTTAAATTTTAACAAAACCTTTAAGACAATTTATTGAAATTATCCCAAATTCTAGCTAGACTTACATATTTAATTAAGAATTATGCCAACAAATATAATTTATGAGTAAACAAATTTTTATATACATATGGCCGGGCTGTCTTCGATCTTGAACTAACCTTCTGATTATGTCGCCCCATATATGGATTCTGATTTGGCGTTTAAAATTCTGCGACATCAGGATTTATGCAGGAAAAAGTTGTCAAGGCTTGTTCAACTGACTGACGTTGGTATTGACAGGTTATTGAATATAAGGAAAGCATGAAAGTCGACTAAGACATCCCTTGAATGGTCATTGTCGCAACTTTAAAGAAAGATGACTTTCGGCTTTTTTCGCGAATGCCAGCCCTGACCGCCAAGAGACACAGAATCCTGCGCAAACTTATACTGGAAGACCACTGTGAGATATCTGAGGCCACAATTAACGTTCTGCTAAAATACCTCACAGCTACGGCTCTTGATACAGTCTTTGTTTACCTACGCACATATATGAGTTTGTCCCTGTGGATTTCAGTCAAACGCCGTTATAGTGATTTCTTTTTGTTGAAGTTTTAGAACGGATTTCTAGAGGAACAGACATCCAATTCGGCCAATAAACTCTAACAATCTGTCTAAGATATCGACTGACAAAAGTCTGTAATATATTTTGGGTGAAGGAAACTTCATTTTCGGATCCTGTGTGTCTCATTTTTCTTGCATTTTATAAGTTTTATTGTGATTCCAATATTTTTATGTTAAATTTAAAATAATAAGGAGTTTGAATAAGTGATTACTTTGAAGTAAAATTTAAAAAATATTTTCAATTGATTCTTCAAGCTCGAGGTCTTTATAAATATTTGTTGATTTATTTATTATTCAATATTTCGCTACTCCTTTGTGTAGCATCTTCAGGAAAGAAATTGTGTGTTTTTACAAAATTAGAAAATTATATAAAATTTATATTTTTACAGAGATTTTGCTATATTGGTTTATTTTATAAAAATTCGCTACTAAAATCATTTTACGGTGTTTATATTTTGACGATTTAAAAAGTGAACGAAACTTTTTTTCTACGTCAAAAATATTTAAGCACAATTTTAAAGTTGTTGTTAATGTTATAAGCTACTGTTTAGTGTACCATAGTTTATAGTTTGGCAATGTAAAAGAAAACTTAACGAAACATTTTTCCAAACCGAATACGTTTTAAAGAAAACTTAAGCTATATTAGTTTATTATAATTTATCTACAATTCAAATGTGTAATAATGTATTTGGTGTGAACGATTTATAAAAAATAACCAAAATTAATTTTCTAAATCAATTAAAAATTTTTTTTACAAATTCTTTTAAAATTTATTTTAATTTACAAATTTTGAAAACCTATTTACCAGCCGTGTTTTTTTTTTCAAATTTGACTGCGCTTTAATTTTGTTTTTTATTCTTATCATTGCATTTGTTTAACGTAAAGATGCATTGTTCACAGTATTCGAAATTATAACATAATGTAAACAGCAGAATAAGTTTTTCGTTAAAATATTGGTCTCATGACAACTGCAACAATAACAATGTTTGCTTATACCACTTAATAATATGTCTATAACTTTTGCTCTCGCAACCTCTTAAATTTATACCCCACACCCTCTTCTGTCAACACGATCTCATACAGTTTTAAATGTGTGTTTGAGATAATGTTATTTATTGCGTCGGTAGTGGAGAAGGCGACCATTAAAAAGGAAATGTTTGTTTGTTCCTAAAATTTAGATATAGAGTATAACTTTAAAATCATTGATGTGTGTGAAATGTTTATGTTTTGCTTTTTTGTTGTATTTATTTTTATTTGCCCAAGTGTTGCCATATTGACAACTGATACGATTTTTGTTTAATATCTTTTTATATCTCAACGTTTGTTTATTAAGTTTTTATGAATTAATAAACAATTTGTTTTCCTGTTGCGGGATAAGAGAATTTTGCACTGTTGTCTTGTTTTTCATCTCCCAGCTTATTGTTTTTGGTAGGAATTTTAATATTTTCAAAATTAGGTCAAAAAAACACAAGACTATTTTTTTAAATGCTGTATGCTGAATGAGAGTTTCAGTTAAGCAATTGCATATGCCTGCTGGACATTTCCAAATAATAATGAAGCCGTGGAATTGTTTATACCTACTAAATTTTGATAATGTTAGTAGTTTTTTTGTTGTTAAAATGTACTTAAACATTTTTAAAAAAACTGCATGTCTTTATATGACATTTAAAAAGAAATGTGCTAGTGAAATTGTGCACAGCTGAGTACTGTAACTCCAACGACATACAGCATATTTTTACTGCATTTCAATTGAAATAAAAGGCTATTGCAAAAGTCTTGAAGGGTTAAAGAATATACAAAGTCCTTATTAGTAAGGAACTGATCTAATTTGTTTTTCTTGCATTGGGTTTTCTAAAACTTGAAAATTTTGTAACGAAAATAAACTTTTTTAATATTTTTTAAACATAGAGAGTGAACGTTTGTAATGAAAACACAACTAGCAAATCACTTTTTAGTTAATAAATTAAAACGGATGTAACGGGATTTTTCCTTTGTTTAATTTTAAGCTTAAATATGTTCACCAAACATTTGTTGTTTATAAAATAAAAATTTTGGTTTTTGGTGAAGCCGAAACTTTTACGTGACTACATTTCTACAACAAGTACTTGTGAATACAAAAACCCTACATAATTTGAATTATCTTTGTCATAAGTTGTTCGAAAGCAAACGTTAAAAAAAAAAATTATAATGAAAAATTGCCGACATAAACATGAACGTGTCCGTAATGGTTTATGGCAAATTATGAACAAATTTGATTACACAATTAAAAATTGACAAAAAAAGAAGATATTTAAAAAGTATGTACATATGCGTCATAAGGAAAGAAATCTAAAGTTAAAACATGAAATTATTTGTTGTATTAAAAATTATGATAAAAATCGTCTAGCTGCTATATTAGGTTATTGTTTTTTTTTCTTAAGCATATAACGCTGATTAACATTGAATGGTGTCTCAAAAATTATTTTTTTTTAATTTTAGTCTTTAATTTGAAACATTATTTTTACAAATAAAAATTAAATTAAATTGTTGGCCATTGCTAGCGATGGATGCTTTTGCCAGCTTTCTGGCAACATATGGATTACGCGCCAAAAGAACTGGTCATCTTTTAAAGTCAAGAACAAATCAAGCCAATTTCAGATACCCTGCTCTTAAGTAAAGCATATCTCAGAGAGAGAGAGAGAGAGCGTTTTGCATCGAACGAAACGAACGGCGATTTTTCGGCCAATGTTCGCTTCAAACGAATCAGTCGATATTTAGGCCCCTTTTGGTCTCAGTAAACACAAACCTTACGCCATGGCTTTGATATCGATTCAACTGATTGGCCTAGCTTTACATACTTTATTTTGCTCTTCGGGTTGTCGTAATCAATCGATCCATTTTTAATTGCTAGTAATGATTTGGCGCACAAATAATTTTCTTTTATATCGTTCAAGCAGCATTTCTGGCAGGCATGCAAAATCATCTTTTAAAGTTTCTCCTCGGCTTCAATTTGTATGGAACCCAATTTTCTAATTTTGGATTAATCGCTCTAGAGTCATATCAAACGTGTCTATATACATATTATCCTAGAGCTGACAAATGTAGATTTTGACGGTAAAGATATGAGGAAAAAAATATAGGCAGTCGTGTTTATATCTCAGAAAGTTATGGGGCGATTGTGCTGGATTTCAATGGCAATTCATTATCAAATATTTTCAAAATATTGATGCCACAGATCTGTGCAAGATGTGGGGGCTTCTTAAAGATGATTTGAACTAACACACGGATAGATGGACAGACAAATGTTGCTCAATCGACTCTACTAGAAATAAGCTTTCGCAAAATAAATACTTTATGGTTTCGGAAATAAATATCACGTATCCTTCAAAATCACTTATAAAAGATATTCCAACTGTTCTAAATGCCGCATTAAGTAATACCAACTTCAGTTTGTAACTTTGAATACGGGCCGGGCCATATCCGTGTGATATCTTAGATGTAACAAAATTAAAATCGAACCCCTTCCTTAAATATACCAATTGACTTAAAACCACTTCCTTAGTCGAATAAGCCATATCCGTTCGTATGACTGTCTGTTTTCCTTGTAATTACCTCAAATGGTGTATTTTTAAAAACTTATTTTATAAAAATAAATTTATAATTCGGCTTGTTTTTTTACATCTGACTTGTGACATGTAAAGACAGTCAACCAGCGAACAGCTAATGTCAGGTGGTTTGTCAGAACCAAATAAAGCAAGTTCTAATTGAAATTTTGTCGAATGACTTAGCACATGAGTTTTACAGAAGCAGTGTTTTAGCGATCACACACGACATTTTCGTATTTAGCGGGGTGAACAAGTCAAGTCAGATGTTAAAAACCTGCCGTGTTTAAGCTGTTTTAGGGGTTTGGAAATGCGAATATTTTTCCACAGACAGACAGACAGTCAGACTTACAGCCAAACCTTAACAAGAGCGGCAAGCGTTTTTTGGCTGTCAAAACTCCTCATGTTCATGCAATTTGTATGAAACAAACCGAAATACCACGGCGGCAACGCTTTTCAAATTGAAAAATCCAATTTTGACAAGGCGTTAGGTATGGAAATTGAGTGCAGTACAACTGTTATTGTGTTTTTGTTGTAATGTAATTTTTTTTTTGGGTTATTCTCGCGTTTTCTTTTTCTATTTAGTGAGTTTTTTTTAAACATTACTATTCATTACACAACGTTGACGCTCTTGTCTAGGCAACGCCTGCCGCTCTTTAGGTTGGTCTGTTATTCGGCTCAAAGTGAATAACTCATTCAATTATTTGTCAATGTTTCTCTCCTTTGAAGGTTTAAATTGTTAAAATATTTTAACCGATAATTAATTAAAAATATAATTTTTAGTAGAAAATAATTTAAAAAGCCTTAGCAACAACTCTTTAAGTACTTGTACAACATAAAGAGTTTCTCTTTAATATATTTATAATATTTCAAGATACAAAGCTTAACCCACGGCAAAATATTTGTTTTATTCCTTTTTGTTTTCTTTGCTATTTTGGGTTTTTAATTTTATAGTTATTGTTATTTTTTTTGTCTGTTCTGTTTGTTTAAAGTACTTTCAACTTTAAAAGGCGAATTTGTTTAAAATAAATCAAGTCAATTGGTTGGTTGTTTGGTTGGCTTGTGCAACACCTACCTACTGTTTCTTTTAACTCTCGCCTCATGCTCTTAAAAAAAATAAAAAATTAAAAAATAAATATTTATTTATTACTAGAAATTTCAATAATTTTTGTAACCACGCAAGTTTCTTTTTTTCCCATTTTTTTTTAATACATATTTAGAATTAATACAGGCCGGTTTTAAACTAAAGACCTTAAAAAGAGCTAAAAACAAAATCTTACTCCCAGTTTTATTTTTATTTTAAAGTCACAAATCAACAACATGTTTGTTTGTCTTTCAAGTATTTTTAAAACTAAGAAAAAACTAAATTTTTTTTTATTGGCGCCTACTTAAAATTTATTTATAAAAAAAAAATCATGCATTGTTTTTCCATTCCACTGGTCAATTGCTATTTTTGTGGTTTATTTTAAATTTTTATTATTTTTTTTCTCTTAATTATTGAATTATTGTAATGAAACTATAAACCATTTTCATATTTTTTTTGCTCCGTTTGCAGTGGGCTGCTTTTAATGTAAATTGTTTTCAATGCCATCATCTATGTTGTAATCGTGTTTTAAGAATGTCTTTTTAATGATAACGATGTTATTATTATTATTTAAATAACAATAATAAAAAAAAACATTTAGAAAATCCCACTGAAAACTCATACGATTTTGATTTTCTTTTTCAGCGACCTTAAAACTCTTGTTTTAATTTCTAGCCAACTCATTTTTTTGTTTTTGTTTTCTGTATACATTTATAGGCAAGCACCTTGTCTTTTATCTTGTTTCGAAAGTAAAATTTATTTTATGATTTTTTAAACACCTTTAGTTTAGTTTAATGTCATGTGGCTTGTGGCATGTCACAAGAGTTAACACGTCATTTTCATATGATACATTTAATTGAATTTTATTGTTAAAAACAGAGCTGATAATCAAAAAAAAAATAAAAATTGTTTGTCGCATCATGGTTCTAAAGTACATATTACGATATATTTTGAGCATAAATTCATATTTCTTATATAGAGTGTCTAAATTTGAGGTATCATTTTAATTTTAATAAAAAAGGAGATTTTTTTTAGATATTAAAAATATTTTTATTTTAGTTTGACCGTATTTAGACTATGCAATTAACGCCGCAACTTTTGCGTGCAACATTTTGTTGGTTAGCAAGAGAACACAGAAAAGCATAAACCGAAAACTGTCACAATAAATGCTCAAGAAAAAAATTGTAATTGTGAAAAGATTTTCGAAGCAACTTTAAAAGAGAATAACGAAAAAAAACTCGGCGTTAATTGCATAGTCTAAATGTGGTCTTTATTACAAATTGTTTCAGATTAAAAATTACAAAAAAAAAAAAATGTCGGTCAGATGACTGGCATATTTGGCTCGGCGGCCTTCCAATCTTTTACCAAAATTCTCCATCATGTTTTTCAATAAACTGTTGTCAGTGGTTGACATCTGCTCCTTTTTAAAATTTCTTCATGTTTTTAAAAAAAAACTGTTGTCAGTGGTTGATATCTGTTCGATAATGTTGTCTTTAAGCTCTTCATATGTTGTAGGATTAGCGCTATACCCTTTCGTTTTACGAAAAATCTCACAATAAATAGTCTTATGCTAGGCGCACAATTAGGACGAACGACGAATTTTTCGTCGCGAATATTCGTCATCAACAATAAAACACATCTGTGTATATGAGAATGCATACAATTGTGACTGCAATATATTTATTTATATTTCTTATGTCGGCGAACGACGAAAAAATTGGTACAAGGTGACCATTTTTATTAAATTTGGTTTTACTTTTTAACTTTTTTTGAAAACAAAGTTAGTTTTTACTTCAATAATTATTTCATATTTTATTTTAAAACATTCAAAAATATAAATAAACAAGTTAACTACAAAAATTGTTTTCATTTTGATTTTTGTAAATGTTTGAATTTTTTTAGTGATTTTTGTTTAATATGGTCACACTATTAGCTGTTGTACTAAAACAGAGTTGTTATTATCGTTTACTGTACGTACCCATGACCTTATTTGCAAACGTTTAATTATACGTATCATGGTGTAATTACATAAGGTGATAGCGTAAAGAAGAACAATTTTTGTCTCTCTTTTTTATGTATGGAGTTTGACAACTTCCGGAGTTGAAATCATTTTTTTAAATATGTTTGACATACTCCGGAACACAAAAAAATAGTCAGCTGGGCTGGCACCGCCACCTTGTATAAGTGTACCCTGATACGTATGTAAAAAAGTTTTTATTATGACAGAAATGACATTTATTATTTTGTCGAGCTTCAGAAAAAATTAAATTCAGTAAAAAATTTTATCAACTAAATATAAAAGATGTTACTTTTTCGTCGTTGCTGTGTTTCACACGACAAATTTTCACAACGAATTTTTACCGAAGAGTTCGTTGTGTTGGGCGAATTTTGTCGTTTGTCCCAATTGTGCGCCGAGCATTAAGCGGTCAAAACGCGTGATTTTCAAACTTTTCGTTCAAATGAATCATTATGTTAAGTGGCATCAACCACACAATCTCTACGTCTAAATCATAAATTTTCCGCCACAAAAAGCTTCGGATCATCTCCTTGTAGCGTTTTCTATTGACCATTTATACTTCTAATTTGGACACCCTTTATTTATTTCAGAAAATATTTTTCGTTAACACTAACCCTCATACCTAAACAAGAGCGTTGAGCGTCAAGCGTTGCAATTTTGAATGTATTATGTTATTGTAACAAAAACAAAACACATGTAAAACTCCAACGCTTGACGCTCAACGCTCTTGTTTAGGTATGAGAGTTATAGTTTTAATTTATTCGGGCTCAAGTTCATTTTTATAACATTTTCTTTTTAAAAATAATTAAATTGTGATAATGTAAGAATAATCTGAAGAGTTATGTTTTAGTCGGTACTATCCGAAGGCAATATATTTTCGAAACCAGCTACATACATTTTCATCGTTAGCACTCTTTGAACGGTAATTGATGTTATTTTTCTTTTTAGAAAAAAAAATTTTTTTTTTCCACTTTTTTATAGAATCGATTTTTATGTGCATCATAGGATTATTGTTGCGACAAATTAAAAAAAATAAAGGTTTTTTAATTTTTTTTTTTATGAGCGGATGCGTGGCCAGTGAGAGGGTTGGAAACTGCCTTAGCTATCGCCACGAACAAGCTAGCCGGAAACCTCTCTGGGCCAAAACGGTTCGTTATATAAATATCAAAATTAAAATTTCTCATTTAGTTGAAAAATTTCTTGAACAACAGTCCTAGCATTAGCGTACCACTTAGCAACATTGGAGTATTGGACCTGTTCCGTGGTGAAAACGAACGTTTTTAAAATTCTGTAAATATGTATTTTGTTATTTATAAATATCCTTTTAACAATATACGGCACGGGCGCATGTAGCATTCTTACTTGTTATTATTAGTTTTGTTCTGCTATCTTTGGTTGGTATAGTTTTAAATTCTATTCAATTTGTTGGTAGCGTCCAATTTGATCGGCATAGGCGAATGCAGCACTAAGATTTATTTAATTTTTTTAAACAATCTGTTTAAATGAAACGTGAAAAGAATCTTGGGTTTATGTGAATAAACCAGAAACGATTCCTGAGCTCAAATTTAAGAACTAATGCGTCAATTCTGAACAGCCAGTTCTCTGTGAAAAAGTCATTGAAAAGTCACCTTTCATCAAAGACGTAGGAACCATTTGACGGATATTTTATTTCACACTTAATCGGAATATGTCTCTCAAAATATAGGTGTTTTTATTTAAAAATTAAAAGGTGCATTCTTACTGAGACACTTTTTTTTAATAAAATTTAATTTGATTCCTAAAGTTTATTAAAAAATATTTGAATTGAAGCAAATATTTAAATTGTAGCAAATATTCCAAATTAAGTACTATCTTTTGATATTTAAAGTTAATTACTTTTGTAACTCACTGTATACTCACTTTAAGATAAAACGATCAAAACTATACTGCCTGATCATTTAATAATGAAGATTCATTGGTTTCGTGGGATTTAATTGCAATTGTTGTTGTCACCAACTCCAAGTCAAACAGTGCCACTACAGTCTGTCAAAGAGTGAAAGTCGTTTATACCATTTTTAGAATTGTCAATTCATATGAAAGAAATTACGCATAAAATGTTACAAATTTGAATTATTAGTTTTTTTGTTTCTTTTTTTTTCTTGTGGCTGTCGCTAAATGTCATTATTTTATCATGTGAAATATTTAAAATTGCTAAATGTCTACACGAGAGAAAAAAAACTGAATGAAAAGTCATAAAACTTCATTCCTTTAAGTCTTTACACTTTATTGAAGAAATACAACAAATTATGATATTAAACGAAAAGCGTGTCTGTGTGTGTGTGCCTATGCGTATCCGTATGTGTAAAAGTTTTTATACTCTAGTCACCGTTGGTGGAAAAGGCTTATGATGCAGAATTTAAAACTTAAAGACCAAAAAGGTTCCATACTTACATTAAAAGTAGATCGATCGGATAAGTTCGCCTTTAAGTTATAAATAAGCTAGACAAGTGTGGAAAATATTGCTTAGGAAATTATAATTTTTCCAGTATGTCATATTTTCTTTTTATGACTGATGAAAGATTACCTTCAACTTTTAAACCAGACATTAGCCAAGGAAATTACTTAAGATAATGTTTTTCATTACAGAAAACATCATTGGCCACCTCGTGGTACTTTGCGAAAAATTTGGTTATCGTTCTTATGCACATATATAATGGTATAATATCCGCCATTTTGTTTCGGGCACAATCTTTTTTCATTTAATACCAGTATGGTAGGGTTAAAGGTGGCTAAAATTTCAATTACTAGATTTGAACAATATATAAATTTATTGTACGCCATTTTGTAATAGCAGCCATTATGGACTTTAAATTGTTGTGTAATTGTGTAATGTATTCTGCTAGTCAAGCACTTTTATGTGACACCCATTTGACCCTTTTTGGTAGTCGCTTTTCGTTTGTAAATTTTAGGTAAAAAATGGAAGTAGTTTTATTTTTGTGCTTATATCTCAATTAGTTTCAAACAGATCTGTTTGTTTTTTTCAGGAATAGTTTTCATTCTTATTATGAAAGTAGGTCTGTATGAAATGTGAAAACATCTTGAATGCCTTCTTAGTTCATTGAACGATTGGAGACCGATTTTTACGAACAGCCGAAAGGCACATCATATTTAAAAATAGTGACAAACGTGTCTAAAATGTGTTAATGTGGTATGTGGTAAAAATATGCAAGAAAAAAACACATAAGAGGTGTTTACTTGCTAATATCTCAGAAAGAATTGGGCGATTTTGCTTGATTTCAATATCGATTCATTCCCGGATAATTGCAAATGAATGCGCCACAAATTTCTTTATGGTGTTTTCATTTCTCTTAACACGAGTTATTGTTGATCTATGCACATGAAAACTTTTGTCTGAAGAATTGGTGGAAAATCTAGCACTTAATTTCTTCAAAATCTCAGCTTTGTCTTTAGTTGTCAGCAACGTAAATTTTTTCTTTTCCATTATGACACCGCACCTCTCAATAGTCAGCTTAAAACTAATTCAAATTATGTGCAACATTTCATCAGCAGCATAAAACGACGGGGATTTCCCGAAATGTATTCAGTCTAAGAAAACGTAAACAAAGCAGCACGCAAGAGTAATAGAAGAGTAATGTTGCAAGTATCGAGTTCAAAATTTTCGGATGTCGCAAGTACTGGGTGCATAATGAACAATGTTTCATGTTGCAAGAATCGAGTTACTACTGTATGTTTATTCTTTGCATAGGAGTTGAAACGCAAAATATTCAAAACAAGAAATGTGCTTTAAACTAAAGCAGGAAGGTGTTCCTGTAGTTGATTTTTCTTTCATCCGGCACCACTAAAAGTACAAATTGTGTGCAAGCACATTCAATATAAACGCTAGGTTTAATGAATAATAATGAAATAAATGATGAATAACAAAAAAGAAAAAAGAGAAAACTAACAGTTTATTGTAAAATTTGTTAAGTTATATTGTGTCAATACGACACTTAGTTTCCCTTGTGATCAAATATCTGTTAGAAATTAACAACTTTTCTTATGCTTAGACGCACTTTGGTAATTCTATATTGTCTTCTTAATTTTAATGATTTTTTTTTCATATGAACTCTGCACTTAATTACTTTTTATTCCCTCAATTAAAAATTCGTTTTTATTTTATTTTTCTCTTTGCAGGTAAGAACAATTGATGGGCCAACATACTGCAATTTTGTTTTCTTAAATTAGAAAGCGAAACATTCTTCGATCGGTTAAGTATAAACAGACATCGTAATTGTAATTAAACATTTTATTATAATTTATCATACTGCATATAAACGCATACACTTGCATACACACATATAAAATAAGTATCATCAAAGCATTTATAATCTAATCGAGTCTTTAATTCAACAACTTGAATTTTTATGAGGGTTTTAAGATAAATTCGTCAGTTAAATACGTCCCACATCAATGTTAACTACATTCCACACTCTGTTAAGTAAGTTAAATTTTAAAAATTAAGATTTTTTTGATAAATAAACAAAAAAACTCACTTTTTATAATAATAATTTATTAAAAACAAATTAATTAAGTAAAATTAATAAAAAAAAATTAGAAAATAGTACGTTATGTTTGAATTTATAGAGTATGAATATGCTCATTTTGAGGCGTCCAGGCGGGCCATTTCGGACATACCTGAATGGGGTTGTGACATATCGGGTAAAAGCCCTTGCCGAGTAGAATACAAAACTGAAACGGGTATATTAAGTTCTTTCTCAGGAGCGGCGCTACAGGGGGTGGAAATATACAAAAATGTCCTACTTGTATTACAAATATTCTAAGTGATATGCGGGCCATTTCGGACATACCTGAATAGGGTTGTGACATATCGGATGAAAGCCCCGGCTGAGTAGATTACAAAACTGAATTGGGTATATTAGGTTCTCTCTCAGGAGCGGCGCTACAGGGGGTGCAAATATTTAAAAATATCATACTTGTATTACAAATATTCTAAGTGTTATGCGGGCCATTTTGGACATACCTGAATGGGGTTGTGACATATCTGGTGAAAGCCCTTGACGAGTAGATTACAAAACTGAAACGGGTATATTAAGTTCTTTCTCAGGAGCGGCGCTGCAGGGGATGAAAATATACGAAAAGTCCTACTTGTATTAAAAATATTCTAAGTGATATGCGGGCCATTTTAGACATACCTGAATAGGGTTGTGACACATCTGGCGAAAGCCCCTGACCAGTAGATTACAAAACTGAAACGGGTATATTAAGTTCTTTCTCAGGAGCGGCACAACAGGGGATGGAAATATATATAAAATTTGCTACTTGTATTAAAAATATTATGCGTGCCATTTTGGACATACCTGAATCGTGTTGTGATATATCAGATGAAAGCCCTCGAGGAGTAAATTACGAAAATAGAACGGGTATATTAAGTCTAATCTCAGGAGCGGAGCTACAGGGGGTGGCATAGGTTAAAATGACCCATTACATTAAAAATATTCTAAGTGTTATGCGGGCCATTTCCGACATACCTGAATAGGGTTGTGACATATTGGATGAAAGCTCTTGATGAGTAGATTACAAAACTAAAGCGGGTTTATAAGGTTATCTTTCAGAAGCGACGCTACAGAGAGTGGAAATATATGAAAATATCATACTTGTATTAAAAATATTCTAAGTGTTATGCGGGCCATTTTCGACATACCTGAATGGGGTTGTGAGATATCGGGAGAAAGCTCTTGAGGACTAGATTACAAAACTAAAGCGGGTATATTCAGTTCTTTCTCAGGAGCGGCGCTACAGGGGGTGGAATATGTTAAAATTACCCTTTAGTATTTAAATATTCTAAGTGTTATGCGGGCCATTTCCGACATACCTGAATAAGGTTGTGACATATCGGGAGAAAGCTCTTGAGGACTAGATTACAAAACTAAAGCGGGTATATTAAGTTCTTTCTCAGGAGCGGAGCTACAGGGTGTGGAATATGTTAAAATTACCCTTTAGTATTAAAATATTCTAAGTGATATGCGGGCCATTTCCGACATACCTGAATGGGGTTGTGACATACCGGGTGAAAGCTCTTGATGAGTAGATTACAAAACTAAAGCGGGTAAATTCAGTTCTTTCTCAGGAGCGGAGCTACAGGGTGTGGAATATGTTAAAATCAAGAGCTTTCACCCGGTATGTCACAACCCCATTCAGGTATGTCCGAAATGGCCCGCATATCACTTAGAATATTTGTAATACAAGTAGGACATTTTTGTATATTTCCACCCCCTGTAGCGCCGCCCCTGAGAAAGAACTTAATATACCCGTTTCAGTTTTGTATTCTACTCGGCAAGGGCTTTTACCCGATATGTCACAACCCCATTCAGGTATGTCCGAAATGGCCCGCCTGGACGCCCCAAAATGAGCATATTCATACTCTATAAATTCAAACATAACGTACTATTTTCTAATTTTTTTTTATTAATTTTACTTAATTAATTTGTTTTTTATAAATTATTATTATAAAAAGTGAGTTTTTTTGTTTATTTATCAAAAAAATCTTAATTTTTAAAATTTAACTTACTTAACAGAGTGTGGAATGTAGTTAACATTGATGTGGGACGTATTTAA
This sequence comes from Phyto melanocephala, assembly GCA_941918925.1. Classification (NCBI taxonomy): domain Eukaryota; kingdom Metazoa; phylum Arthropoda; class Insecta; order Diptera; family Rhinophoridae; genus Phyto; species Phyto melanocephala. Next base: position 178,689,221 of record OW799233.1, on the reverse strand, counting down.
CTGACGAATTTATCTTCACACCCTCAATTTTTATTACAAAATTTTACCTCAAATCAACTACTGGTTGCAATTAAAACAAAAACAGTTGAGTAAAAATGTATGCAAACACTTAATTTAACTGTAATTTGTATTGTTTTATTTATTTATAATTTATTTTACACTGTCTACACTTGAACTTCCACTGTTTACATACTGAGTAAATAAACAATTTACATATGTACATGTATACGTTACATACATACATACATACATATGTATATATTTAGATACACATATACATATGTATGTTTGTTTTTGTATGGGTTTGTACATATGTATGTGAGTGTGTGTGCGTGTGTGTGTTAGCATGTATGATTTAACAATAATTATTTGAAGTGATAATAAATAAATACAGGCTGATTTTTATTGGCGCAATAAATGTGCAGTAAATTTTATTTAAACATAGAAAATATTCAAACAAATTGTAAAAGAAAACAACAGCAACAAATTCTAAAACAATTAAGCCCTGTAGTTGTTTATTCCGACATAAGTACACATGCACACGTACTTTATATCTATACTTATTCGTGTACCCTTATAAGGAACATCTAAATAGAAGTTTATTTTGCAATTTTACTTGGAGATATAGAGATTTTTATCATTTAAATTCTTAAATACAATTTTTCCTATATGAACTAATTGTTTTCTACACAGTTCGAGCATGACAACATGTAGTCTAATGTGAATAAAAATAGATAAATTAATTTCATTTTATTAATATAATTAAATGCAATCGAAACGATTCAAGTTTGAAAAAAAAAATAATAATATAAAGGTTTAACGAATAAAAAATAGAGGGTGTGGTTTCCTTAATTTTGTTGGTATTCTATGTTTTTAATACAATATTGAATCATTGCTTCTTTTAACCCTAATCTTACCAACATGTGTATGTGAGACACATTTTTATGTTTAATTCAATGTAGTTGCGAAAATATTCGGTATATCACAACCAAACATCTTAATTTATAATTATTTTATCAATGGAGGCAAAAAGTAAGTAATAATAGTAAAAATATTGTAAATTTATAAGAAATTAATGCAAATAATATCATTGACCAATGCAGCTATCAAACCCTCTAAACACAATTTCGTCTCATCCAATAATTTTGATGTGGACAATAGTCTTCTAGACATAACAACTTTCTTTAAAATTTTGTTTTTTTCTTCCATTTAATTTTTTATATATGAAATTGAACTTTTTTCTTTTCGCTTTGCTTTGATTTTTTTGACAGCTGGATATGATAAACTACCGATAAAAATTAGAGAAGACAGTTATTTTATTATAATTCGGATGGTAATTCTAAATGAATTACCCACAAAAATAATAATTTGCTTTGAAAATTTTGAATGGGAAAATTATGTAATTTGGTTCATAATTAGGCTTTGAATTATAAATACAACATCGAATTACGAATATCGTTGCCGTGGAAACATGCTATTACCAAAACATGCGTTTCGCAGACACAATTTCTTGAAAACTCTCTTTACGAGAAGTTGCTAAAGCATTTATTTCTCCCCAAAAAATTTCTAAGGTCACGAAATAAATTTCAATGGCCAAAAGTTCAGTATATATGGACAGTTTTTCAGAAACAAGCTTCACCAATTGTACCTAATTGTGCAACTAATAAACATTAAAGTTGCTATATGTGTGATTCTAAAAAAAGTCGTATAGTTAAACATTGCCATCAATAAAGTTTGCAATAGAAATGGTATACAAACTTTTGTATGTAAACCATGTGCTTAATAAGAATTTTTCTCTTAATATACTTGGTTTTAATTATTAAACGGTTTTTCTTCAAATTTTCATGTATGTGCCATTTATGTTACGAACCTACTGAGATTTCCGGCTAGCCTATTTGTGGCGATAGCTCAGGCAGGTTCCAAACCTCTCACTAGCCACGCATCTGCTCATAAAATAAACTGAAAACAAAACAAAAACTGCGACAAACTCCACCACACAAGAATTCACGAGAGTCAGGTGTTTACTCCCGTTTTGCTCACCCAACCATGCCCAAGCAGCATCCGCTGTAAAATTTCTCTGCGACCCTTAAAGATACATACTGGTAAGATTTGTAATATTTTATGCCGGTATGATTAGGGTTAAAACAACTACAATTGTTTTTATTTAAATTGACGGTTTGTCATTTGAAGAAATAAATCGGCCACAAATAATGTTTAATATTAGAAGTTGATTTGAATTTTAATGAAAATCTCAACAAAAGTCTAGATTATAAATGGTGTTTCTGAAATATATATTCTAGTTCCTTTATACTTGTAAATTCGCGCATATTTTCAGTCAAACTTAAATAAGACCGATAAGCGTTTTTTTTTGCTGTCAATAATTGTATGTTTTTTATTTCTAGTCTATGAGCTTTTCTTAAACAAAATAAGATTAAATTACAGCTCATGGTATCACTTTGATGTTTTTGTTAAGGTTTCTCACTTCAGCGTTAGAGCTACACAGAATAAAACACAATGCTGGCTGGTCATGTTTAGGTTGGTTTATTTTGATTATGCATCTTTTTTACAATCACCACCAAAAAAATGGTGTAGGGGTATATTCACTTTGTTATTCCGTTTGTAGCACATCGAAATATTAATTTTTGACCTCGTAAAGTATATATCTATTCTGAGTTTTGGAAATAAAAAACTGAAGACTATGAATATTAATAACATCTGGCAACCTTCTGCGCACATATTGTACGTATTGTTATGGCAGACAGTGTTGCCATCTTTGCATTGTTTTTTTAATGGCAGGAGCTTTTTATAATCATTTTTTTATCCTTGATCAGTGGTTGGATAAATATGTAATCACAATAAATTATGCCATCAGTGAGTGTTAATAAACATTATTTGTTTTTTTTACAAAGAAACACAGTAAGCAAAATGCAATATCAAATTATATCAACTTACCGCATTATCTATTTAACTAAGATACACTGGTGTTAGTGTGTTATTTTCCTGCAGATAACGCGACTAGTCAATACACGCATATAAAGTTTACTCCGTAATGGACTAATCCAAAGATCACTCAAATGTATGGAAAAACCGTGGTCGATTTAACATTACGATGTCCTAGGGCTGGACCATAAAACCCATCGTAGTAGTCTTAAAACCACTCGATGGGCCACCTACACACACGACCATTACGACCACGTTTTTACAACAATATATGTATGTAATCGTTAAAACACGAACAATTGTCATTTAACTACAATCTATTGTTTAAAAATGATATGGTCCATTACTGCATTACAAAGGACCATGTTGTAAGTAGTCCATTTACCTAAAATGGACCACGTAGTCCAATATTATCTGTATGGTTAATCTACACATTTAGATGCTTGCTTGAAGTTAAATAAAATAGAATATCTGGATGACTTTACCACAAGATACTTGGTGCATGGCCGGAGCAGCATTCAGTAAAGATTTCACTTGTGGTTACTCCTATGTAAATAACAAGCGTGTGAGGGAGGATGCGTTATTTGTAAATTCATAATATCATTATTTATACAAACAATATATCCAGCCGAAATTAATTGAGTAATCTGACGATGATTAACCAATCTTTATACCGTACTATTTACATATCATTACACATTCTACATGAATAGTCGAACATAAAGTTGCATCATACATCTTGTTGGTCATAAGTATATGCAATATGAAGAGAGCAAATCAGAGCCAATACAAAACCAACAAATCCATATTTATGTATGTATTTGTTACATATGAACTACGTGTATACAACCATAGCTGCCAGATAAAATAGGGACAAAATCGTCTAATTTGGGGAAAAAAATCGTCAAAATCGTCAAATAGTTTACTCAAATCGTCATAAAAACGTCAAAATAAAAAAACGCATTTTTCAAAACAAAACATTTTTTATTTAATGCATAACATAACAAACTTTTTAAATCCAGAGAGATCAATGGTTTTATTAGACCCTTTTAAGTTAAGAACATGACAATAAATATAATACAATTTAGAATTAATTTCGAAAAATAAATATTAATATGTATATAAATACAAAAAATAATAAATAATGAATTGGCTGCATCTAATTCAGACTAATTGACAAATAATTACAATCATTTCTTTCTAAAGTTTCTACCGATTAAGGTTGCTTTAGGCAAGCGTAAGACGAGCACAACGCCAAAATAAACTACATCGTTTCGCTTTTTAGCCCATAAATTTATTTCTGGATCTGCCAACCAGCCTTCCTTAATTTTCTTCTTCTTGTTGGTTACCTGTGAAAAACACCATTAAAATTTCATTTTAGCTACTACAATGATTTGTATAAAAATGGATGAAATTTCTACTTACAGAGGAAGAGCTGCTAGAATTTTCATCATCTTGGTTTTTTATTGAAAATATAAAGTTTGATTTTTAAGGTTTTAATGTATAATTAAAAAGAACTAACCGTTTTTTAAGTATTTAAGCATATTAACTTGTTACTTATTTTTAAATAAATTTACTAAAAAAAATAATTGTTTTAAACGCATTTCCAAATTTATATTTGTTCGTGTAGGTATCAGTTGATAATATGTGGCATATACTATGTTAAAAATGTACAAAGTGGAAAAATTACCCACACAAACACATTAAATAATGATCGATGTATCTCTTTCACTCTGTTCTATTATTAATAACATAAAAACCGTTACAAATTATTTTTATTTAGTTTAAGGTTGATATAAAAGTAATGAAAAATGTTGCAAACTTGAATTCTTGAAAATCGTCAAAAACATAGCATAAATCGTCAAATCGTCAACACTTAATTTTAGCACGTAAAATCGTCAAAATGACGATAAATCGTCAAATCTGGCAGCTATGTATACAACATGCACATAGCAATTCTCGTACATATCAGCCATTTATTTTTTGCTTTTCGAAGTTGTTCAATACATTTTGTTGTTGTTTGTCTTGTTTATTGTAGATCAACCATATGTTGTTTCTATTTTTATTAACGCTGCTTTTAGGGTCATTTGAGTTGTTTTTATGTTTTTTTTTTACTGGTGGTGTTGGTGTTTGAATCTGTTCTCTGCACCATACACACACACATGCATAAAATAGATTTTCTTACATTTTTCTCAATTATTATTTGTGTGGAAAATCGTTGCAAATATGGTTGTAAAAACTAGCGTAAACATTAAAATATGATTTGGTTTCATCTGCGTTTTATTTGTTTCTTAAACTTTTAAGTTCTTTATTATTGTACAAAATAGAGTTGTTTTCTATATAAGGAAACACCATTTAAAACTCTAAATATACAATTGTGTAATAATATATGTATTTCAACTAAAAATACAAAAAAAAAATGAATTAAAATCATTTCAAATATTGCCTCAGTATGTTGTGAAGTATTTAATATTTATGATTATGATTGTGTATTGACGTGTTTTTTTGTCATTAAAAAACTTAAATTGAGATTAAGTGCGTGTATGTACGTACATACGTTAATGTGAATTTGGTAAAAATAATAAAGAAGAAAAAATGGAAAATTAAAACTAAAGTCATAATTAAATTCAGGTAATTTTATTCTCAAGGTTAAACTAATTCTTTTAAATTTTGTTAGAAATCGATTAAATTTATTAAAATAAACAATTTTTTTTTTTAGTTGAAAGCAGATGACGCTTTATTTAAAATTGTTAAATCAATTAAATATTAATTTTGTTAAAATTGCACCGGCGTTTTGTATCGAATATCTTGGGGGCGTAAGAGAAACTAGTTTTTTTTATTCGCTACATCTCAATAGTTTTATTTTAAATCACAATTGGTCGTAAGATACATATTTTACGTTTGTATTAATGTTTGTTGCCAAAAAAACAAAAAAAAAATAAAAAATAAAAAAAATATGGCCGCACCAACTTTTATTTATAGCGATCAACTTATCACTTTCTGAGTCAAATTAGCCATGCCCGCCTGTTTGCTCATGTAAACCTTGTGATCCAAAGATCATGAGTTGGATTAACTTTAAATAAAAATTGGTATTTAGCTATAAATTATAAATTTTGATTTTAATCGGTTCAGGATTTGATCTAGTCTTTGAGGTGGCATAGTCCAAAACATTGGTATTAAAATAAAATTTCATGTCATTTAAGTCTTACTTTTTTTTCTTTTGTAATGATCTGATGTGTATACCATATTCTAGATCCCATTTAGGGTCAACCCTCGAAAATTATTTATTCTAAACTTGGTCGAAAAGGGACCCGGTTATGGAAGAGGCCTTGCTTGGATATTCCCCCTACATGTATAATCTTAACTTGGTTCCGAGTTAACTCAAACTGTTGTGCATCTCTGCTTTATGAACGCCGTCCTGGCGGTCTGATTTAGCACCACTTTTTCGTGCATTCCCGGTCTTATTTCGTCAATAGAGCGTCGAATATTGGCTTTTAGATTTTCGATCCTTGCCGGATTTGGCGAACCCCCATAAAAATTATTCCAAAGGCTTTATATCTCACAAACTAGTTGACCAATACACTGGTGCATTTCTTGAAATAATTCGATCACCGAACGTTTGCCTGAACAAAGTGATGATTTTACGTTCTGTATGGCTTGTTGTGCCGTCTTGTTAAAACCATTTCTCCTGTAAATTATTTGCAAACTACAAATAATTTTTCTGTAGCGTTATGAATGTTGGCATCAGTTTCGGATTCAAAGACAAATTGGCCGATGACGCCTTGGGCATGTAAACAGTACCAAAAAGTTTTTTTCGGAATGAAGTTTCAAGAGTCTAATGAGAATTGTACTGTTTCCAAAAACGACAATTCCGCTTGTTTACATATCTGTTAAGCTATAAGCCTCATCGCTGAAGATGATTTCGACTTCCAGTTTATTATCGACGTGAATTTTGGAAACAAGAGAATTTCCACAATTTGGAAACGTTGTTTTAGTATAAGTCTTTGCATTGTGATTTGCCGTACATATGACTGGCTTTACAGTTATCCCTATCGGAAGTTTTATACGTCTGTATTGTGGTGTAGGGTATAAATAATTGGTCTTAATGGATTATAATGTTCTTGCTTTTTTGTTATTGTAAAAATTAAATTAATTTATTTATTTAGGGCCGTATTCATAAAAAATATTTTTGGCAGAAAAGGTGCAATATTTTGATTTCTTCATTATTTTTTTCGTTGTTTTTGAATCTAGTATGACATTGCGTGACGTCTGTTTAAATCTGAATTTTTTGCTCTGTGCTTTTTAGATTGGGGCGTCGTTTTTTTTTGTCTTTAAGACAATAATTTTAGACATGAAATATGTATGTATATGACATAGACATGCGTACCAGAGACTGGCCTTGTTTAGGTGAACAAAAATTCATACTAAGTCAGTAAAAACACTCACAAACTTTATATTGTAAAAAAATGAAGCTGTTTACTAGCGTACCAATTGTGTTTCAACAAAATGATTTATATATATTTCTTTACTTGACTCTGTTTGCTTCTCCAATGGCTTGTTCAAAAAAAACCTAAAATTCAACGCAATAAAAAAAAAATAATTTGGAAAGTTAGAAAGGGAGAATTAAAGCATCCAAATAAACAACGATACAAAATTTTTATATACATATTAATATACGATGTTAATTCGTTTTGTTTACAGAAATTGATGATATTTTTAGAACAAGATAAATTTTTTCATATTTTAGTAAACCGACTAGAACCGGAGAAAATTAACACAGAAATAAGGGCAGCACACTGTTCATTTTAATTAATAAATGTGTTTTTTTTTCATGTTAAATGTAATGAATATAAACAAGAATTTCTATAAATATGTTTGCCATTCTCTGATGCATACATAAGTATATAAAAGCTTGTGCTGGGATATTGTCCCACGTTATACACGTCATAAACAAAAACTTATAAATAGTCGTTACTGTGACTTTTATTAAAGAAAAACATTTTTGGAGCCTACATGCAGCGTTAATAATACTCCGGGTTTTATGTATTGTTAGAAGTAAAATTCAAATAATTTTAACAAAATCCACACCAAATTTAATACATAATATAAAAAAAAAACAACAAATTGTGGTTGGAATTGAAAAACCAACGCCGCCCACTTCAAAATGTAAAACAAAACAAATAATTTGCTTATACATAGATATGTACATGTGTATATAATTATTTCTTTTACAATATGCTAAATATGATCTTACCTAGTAGTACAGTATAGAGCGATAATATACAACTTTTAAAAATTTGTTAATTACTGCCTTTTTTCTTTGCTCTTTGTGTAGGTGAAAATGCATGAACTTATTAACATTCATAAATAAAAAAAAAAACATAATTTATTGTCATTTGTTTTAGTTTTAAATAAATAAAAAAAAGAAATTCATGAAAGTGGTCTTAGTACTTAATTCACACATTGTAATTTGCAAAAGGAAAAAACGATACCTAATCTGCCAACTCATATACTCTGCCATTTGTATAAACATAAATTTCATGTTTACACTTTTGTCATGTGAAGTAGGGATTTCCCCATTGTTTTTTTTTTCCTTTGTTTTCGGAAGTTTTAAATTCATTAAGTTATAAGAAGTAGTTGTTTTCCTTTTCACCTTCTTTTTCTTTTCATCTTTCTATTTATTAACTACTTACTAGATATGTTTGTATGCACATATGCTTATATAGTAAAAATTAAGCGTACATCTTGTACCTCCTCCCTCTTCTAAACTATGCTTAATCTTTACAACTCATTATGGCTTCACATAATTATTCTCCCAGAGTTTTACTTTTCATTGTCATTCATAATCAGAATTGTTATGGTTTTGTTTTTTTGACGAGTATTTCATCTCCATACCCTTCTCCATGTTTGCGAAGGGTTTACACTTAAAATTATTCCGCCTTATTGTCAGTGGCGTTGTCGTGTCGTTTATGTGTCGAAAACGACAGAAATACGACAAGGTCTCATTCATTTAACATTGTCGTAAATATTACACGGTACCAAAAAATACGATAACGCCATTGACAATAAGGCTGATTATCCCGTTTGTATTTTCTATGTGGGTGGTGGACCTTCTCTGGATGTGAATGTGTAGCTCCAATTGAGCGTAAGACCAGTAGGCATTGTGTCTATTTCATCGAAGCTTTGTTTATCACTCCTAACACGGCAGAAATTTCATTTACGTTTAATTGTTGCTCGTTGTAGGTCCATCCCATCTCGTAACAGTTATCTTTCGGAAATACAGTGTCACCTACACACAACGAGACTTTCAAACAGATCCCCCGGCACTTAGTTATTTATCCTTTTTAGGGTTAAGGGAGGTCCGATAGGATATAATTTTTACGATTACGAAATAGTTCACGCCTTTAGATTCAGAAAGAAGGTAAGATTTTGCAAAATTTTTTGGAATGCTAAATAAAGGCCTTGGAGTGATGCAGTTGACCTCAACGCTTTCATTATGTATTTATTTGTTTGTTTGTTATTGGATCCAAACTAATTCACTAACATCAGGGGCCCTTTAATAGTCCAAAGGTAAGAATCTAAACTGCAGTCTTTCAAGACATACTTTGGTTTGATTAACGTCAGCAACACCGACACCTCGTGTCATAATCTGACGGTGGTCTTACCATTGGGTTGGGCCCGTGACTCCCAGCCAAAGCCGCTGCGATCATGTTGTGCAACTCAATGATGCCAATCTTACCTATAATTATTACTGTTTCATGTAAATAGATGCACCTTGCTCAAGAGCTCTTTCTATCTATGCCCTCATTAGTGTTTTTCGCTACAAGGCTATAAATTGGTCAGCCAAAGAATAATATGTGGCCGAATTACTATTTCTGTTGAAAGGCAACAGCATTCCAAAACATATATGGTTGGCCAAAGTCCACAGTGCCGCCACTACACTGCAAGCATCAGTCGTTAAACCATAATTCTCTATTTCAGTTGAGAAGACAACAGCACTTACTTTCCGAAGAGTCCTCACCAATAATCAGACTAGAGCAAGATAAAAGAACTATGTAACAGTTAGGTTGCTGGTCGGCCTCGAGTATCCATTCTGACCAGAGTTTTTATTCTATTTATGGCTCCATGAAGCAGAAATGTTGGTCCCACCTGTACTGTAAATACACCTGGGTGCAGTTAAGGAATCATGCCTCAGGGGGAAGTGTTTATTATAGTTGTAATGGTGGTCATCATTTGATGACTGTTATATGTATATGTTTTTTTTTTTAAATGTATGTGCGTATAGGCAAAAACCGCTGCTTAATAACGTTTTTAAGCTAATTTTTATTACTAAAACCAATTATTCAACTCTCAAGGCAATGGATCCGAATAATGAATTCCTGTATGTCATTATGACAGTATTAGGGTGATCGATTATTCGACATTTCTAAGAAACCGGTTTTCAAATAGTTTGAAATTTAAAAAAAAAACCGGTCGCTTTTTTAAAAATTTAGAAAAAACCGGTTAACCGGTCGAATACATAAAATATAATTTTTTCTTATACTTATGACAGATACATATTATATAGGTATAAACTAGTTTGTTCTATGGTTTAATTGCATTTTAAGTTGACACACATTCAATGGCATTATTTAAAAATACGGTTATTTAAAATAAAGATGTTAAAGGACAGAAACTTTTTACCTAAAAGTGACCGAAAAGTTAAGCTTATGCTTCAATTACCTTTAACTTTTAAGGATTAATTTTTAAATTTAAGGTATCCAATGTTTCTGTTACATAAAACAAAATATGGCAACTAAATTGCGATTTATATTTTTTTTTTTACTTCGACCTTTTAAGTATTTTTTATAAGTTTTAATTTTCTAATATTAGTGACACAAAACAGTAAATAAATCATCAAAAATCTTATTTTGTTCTGTAAAATTGTTAAAGAACTTAATTAATTTGTTAAAAGTAAAGTCTGGTACTGCCATATAAAAAAAAATTGTACATGGAGGTTGTAATAATGAAAAATATTAAAGTCACTTCACTGCTCACGATAGTCAAAATTTAATAATAAACCTTTGTGTGCCAAACTATTTTAATATACAAGTCATATGCTATCAAAGATATTAGATATAAGTTAGTACAAGTCGCTAGATTTCATAGAAGCAAAATATTATGAAATTCAAAAATGAGATCAAAAAGTATTGCAAAGTACAATAAATTGGTCAAAAAACTTAACTGAACAGCTGATTATAAGCGTCATAACGTATAAAATACCTGCTCTCCATTTATAACAAATAGTATTTAAGCCTAATTATTTTTCTTATTTTACATTTGTTTTTGAAACAACAAATAAATTTCTTACAATATTATTGAATAGTATTTAATAAATTTCCTGATTTTTTGAATTTTTTTTGAGTAATAAATATTGTATGGTCGTTTGGTTACAAACATAAATGAACATAAACCTAAAAATGAAAAAACCGGCTTCTGTGAGTAAAAAAAACCGGTATATTCGACATTCGAAAAACTAACATTTGGAAAAAACCGCCAGCTGAAAAAGTAAAAAACCGGGTTTTCCACCGGTTGTAAAACCGAGTCGATCACCCTAGACAGTATGCTAATCAGACTAATAGTTCAAAATGTGAATTAACCAACTACATATATAATTGGTAGAGTGTATTTAAGATTTATTACAGCCGAATATGACATTGTAACTCATTTTCGTGTAAAAATTTTTGTTTAGTGTGGTGGCTTTTAATGTGTACGTACATTAGAGCGTACCAGAAAAGGTACAACTCCGAATATAACGTATATATGATATTTCGGAGTTTTTATTTTGCCAGCCTCTAACCTCCTTATATTGTTTTAGTATTTACAGTCGAATATTACAACATCGATGTTTTACTTTAAGGGCCTTTTAGCGCAATAAAATATTTAAGGCGACGCCCACGTTGGGCAACAAAAAATAATAAAAATGTGTAAAAAGTTATTGTAATAGTTTCATAGCAAAAGCTTAACAATTTTTTTTGCTAAAACAGAGTACTTGAGGTTATTGCTCTCATCAAAGCAGTTGAATATTCGACTGTAATTACCAAAGATATAGTAAAAATTTACGTTAGAAAAAAACATAATCGCCTGCGAAAATACTTAATATTCAAATGTGTATGGCAAACCTTTTTTACCGGTACGGTCTAATGGACATACATATGTATGTAAATACATAGTTACGTATGGAAGTGAAAGAAGTGCTTTATGTGAAATAAATCTCTAAATTATATGTTGAGTCAAAGAATTAATAAAATAAAAAGATCGTCACGAAAATCGTTCGTTTCTTTGTATGTCTCTTTGTCATCATGTCTTGGTTAACCTTGCGTGACTATTTTTTTCCTCACCTTGTTTCCTTTTGTTTATTTCCATAATAATTTTCTTTGATTTTTGATAGCCACTTTTTTTAATCTTTTTTTGCGGCTCAAAGTCACTTTCTTAATTATTTAACTCAATTTATTATGTGTGCATGTAAAATTTTTTGTTTTATTTTATTTTTAATGTGGGTACCAACTATGAAAACAAAAATGTATGTTTTTTTAATGTAGGTTAATTAATAAAGAAAGAAAAAGTTGTTGTTTTTTTCTTTAAACAAATTCACTTTTTGAATTGTGTTAAAATAGCCTGGTTTTTTAGTTATTTGTTAATTTGTTTTTTTACATATTTTTTTCACATAAAAAAAAAACAATTTTCCAGTTTAAATTCTCATGGTAAAATTAACATACAAACACACGTATCTGTACAATACATACAATAAATTCACATATATAGTACTATTTGCCTTATGTGTTTCACATGCATAAGGCTGCCAGATGATCGTGAGTAATTTTTTTTTTTAATTACAAACAAAAAGTGTAATTAAGAAAATCTTTTAATTGAGAAATTTAATGCGTCCAGAATTTAGTTTCTTTATAATTAGAAAATTGTAGTAAAATATTCAGTAAACTTAAAGAAAGGCGCTCACAAAATCTTTACGCATAAAAATGACAAAATTTTTAACGAAGAATGCGGATTTGTATGAGCACAAAAATTTTTTATAATACAACTGAAAGAATTGTTATGTTTGTTGATGCTTTTCACCAATTTTAGCACAACTTTCCAGCCCAGCTCTGAAGCACACCAGTGCTCTTTGCTTAACTTTAAAAGTGACATTTATCTTGTTTTTTACTCTCTTCAATTTATTTTTAACATCTCATTAGGGGTATGCATTTGTTTTGATATTTCTTTTACTTCATTTTCGTTGCACCGTTTTTTACTAAGCTTATATAATATAATAATGGTATGATGCTAAATCGGTGCAAATTTTTTGTATTCAAACATGCTTAATAAATAGTTTCTAAAAAAATTTAATTTTCCGCAGCAATTGAAATGCTAAACAAATAGGAATATATATCTTAAACGTTTATTTAGATACTAGCAGAACCCGGACAGCTTTGCTGGCCAAAATAAAGTTTTTACATTATATTCATTAGGAGATTTTCTGCCACCATTAGTTAGGTATGCAATAATTGTCATAAATAGTATTTCATTCGTCTAAGCGCATCGCTTCCCCTTTTTCCATTATTACAACTTTTAGTTTTAATTAGGAAATTGTTATCAAAAGTAAATCGTACTAAGCTAAAATCAAATAGAGATTACAGTTTTTCAGTAATGACATCGAATATTTTTTAATGGGGGTTACCATGTCCCCTACTTTGTTCCTTACGATTTTGCACCCGTAAAATTAAATGGATATTGCAGCCAATTATGCAGAATTTAAAGCCTATACAAATTATAAATGGTTCTGCAGATATGCCACTAAATATATTTTTTTGTAAGGGGATGACACAAACCCTGATTTGATCTTATCCAACTATTTGAATTACTTAAATAGTTTTTGTTTCGGGTTGATAAAGACAGCAAATAAAAAGTAAAGCACAGTTTTAAGATTATGGATGTAAAAGTTTTCTACATATATATCTTATTAAATTTATTTATTTGTTTTAAAGGTGCCACGCCTACTCTTGTTTTCAGTATTGTGCAAGTTATTATTATTATAATACCCCACAACAAAGCTAAAGGCTTTAGGTCTGTAATACTCTGGATATTTGGAAAAAACTTTTAATTTTTTATGACAATTGCCACGTCTACTTAAAATTTTTAATACAAATTTTCGTGAGAACCATCCTTGAGCATCACAGATTATTTAAATAAAAATTAGACCTGTTTTTCTTTTTGCTAGTTGCCTATTTTAATCGCTCTGGTGTCTAGTAGCAAGACAACTTAATAATTACTTGCCAACCTCAATTAATTATATAAGCGGAAATCACCCTTCGTTGCAAACATGATGCAAATGTTGCAGATCTTGCAAGTTTTTTTTATATTCTATTGCAAACGTTGCTTTTGAAAATTTCCAACTGTTTTTAGTATTGGAAATAAGTGCTTGTGTGGGAAATGTAATTTTAGTGTATATTGTTTTTGTGTTGTTGCAAACTTAAGAAAGATGTATATACTAGACTTGCAAGATCTGCAACATTTGCATGATCTGTTTACAACGAAGGGTGATTTCCCCTATAGAATTAAGTAATCTTATTATAATTAGTTATTTAACTTCTCTTTTAAATAAGGGTATGAAGGTTATATAAAATTCGTTGCATCTATGGCTAGTTTGGCTCTCTTGCAAAAACTTTGTTTAATTGCAATAGTCTGGCATGTCTGTTACATTTAATTAGTTTTTTTTTATCGTTAGAAACTTGTTTTGGTTTTTGGCATTAGAATAGATTAAAGTAATTTTATACACGTATGTTGATTTTCATAGGCCAAATACTGTTTAATTTACATTAAACTTACAGAATTGGGGCGGCATTTATGAAAAAAGTGCCAAAAATATTAAATGAAGCCATGATTTTTTTTTTATATTATACAAAACAAGCATAAATACTTTTTTGTTTAAAAACTAAATTAAAGCAAGTATTTTAAAAGAATTTAAATGTACAAAAAGGTTTTGAAACATTCTGTTAGTGTTTTTTTTTTCAATTGGGAATGGTGGAAGGACACTGAAAGAATCGTTCTAGTGCGAAATTAAAAAAATATATTTTTATTAGAACATTTTTCATATTGTACTACCATGTTAAATTTTTAATTTTACGCCATTCTCAAGGCCTAACTTTATTATCCATAAACTGGCTTAACCTGCTGTCAAAACTTTAAGTTAAGTTTACATTATGGTTTACCACATTTGATTACAGGCATTCGCACATTTGCTTAAGCCAGTAGTTACGGTTTTATATTTTTTAATTGTGATTCATTTACATCTTCATTTTTTTAAATTTAATAAATAAGGCCCCTTTCGCATTAGGCAACTTTAATTGCCCAAGTCTTGTGTTTGTGGGTGTGAGAGGAAAGGTCGGTGTGAAGGGGAAAGAATTGCCGAGATTTGAGTACAGACTTGCTTGTACTTGGCAATTCTGCTTCTGATGTCATTCTTGTCTTGGAATATTTATTTGTTTTTGACATTGTCTTTTATTTCTTCTTCGTTGTGTTGTGTAATTTTGTGTGTGTGAAAATTTTATTTGTTTATAAGTGAATCAAATGTTTAAAAATAATAAATTCGAGCAACATAAAAGCAAGTTCAAAAGAAAATAAATAAAAATTAAAATTATACTTGCGCAATTAAAGTTGCCTAATGCGAAAGGGGACTAACATTAGATGCAGGAATCTATCTGCCATTTACTGTTTACAAATAATTTTGCGGTAGCGCTCACTACTGATAGCTGTTTTCATTCTGGAATAATATTTTTTGTAAAGGTGGCTTAAAAATCTCTTCGGGTTTGTCATTAGCTCAAAAAGGGCAATTTTGATTACTTACGTAGTTATTCACTCGGCACAAAGTAAAAGATATTGAGCTGCTGCGCAGCCAAAATTTAAAATTAAAGCGTAAATTTAAAGCTTTTAAGCCCAAAGACATATGGCAATGAAATCAATAATATAACGGGTGCCTAACTATTAGTTATAACCTCTTAAATTGCAATTTTTTTTATAATATTAAATATTGATGACAATTTTGTTCATAAAATTAATTGTTTATTATTTACGTTCAACTAAGCAACATCTTTAAGTTAAGTAACTTCATATTTAGGGATTCTTCGTAAATTTATTTATTCAATTCTTAATGCAAATTTATTGCCTCGTTTTGCTAACAAAAAAATTAAATTAATTTAATTTTTTTATTTTCAAAATCTGATAAGATTTTTTTTGCTGTTAGTTATGACAAAACAAATTAAAATAATGATCGTATATTATTAATATGTTTAAAAAATATAAAAAAGAAAAATGATAATAAAATAATAATTTCATTATTAGATTTAGACAAATATATTTAATAATAAGTACACTTTAAGGTATTAATTAAATATAAAACAAATTTTTGTTTAGCGTTATAATATTTATTTAAATATGAATATATTTTTTCCTTTTATTTGATTAAAATTGGTTTTTTTGGTTTATTTTCCTAACTTTTAAATAATTAGGGCCTTCTGCACTCATTTTCCATCTAAACAATAAACATAATACTCAACTATTGCAATATGGCATCATCGCCCCCATACATAAGTGCAATCGAAACAGTGATGCCAAGTTTTTATTTATTGTTCTGTCGCTACTCTATATAAACGATGTATTGATACTTATATATGTATATTTATTTGTGTTTTATTTATGGTTTATTTATAAATATATTAGTATTTTACTTATGATTTTAAAACTTCTTTAAATAATACAAATTAGTAAATCGATAAATCTTTAAATATTAAATTTTTTCTCTTGTATTTGTTTTTATGATTAACACAAATTTAAAACAAAACTTAATATCTTTACATAAACAAATAAATACACAATATTATGACGTAATTTGTAAACTATCAAAATAGTAACAAATTTGTACAAAAGTTACATGATTACATTAATATTTAATTAATGTAAATTTTTAAAATAAGCAAAAAAAAAAATAAAAGTTTCTTGTAAATTTCACAACACAGCTCATATTAAATAATTTTTATGATTAGCAAAATTAACTGATAAATTTTTTTACATTTTAAAAACTTACCTTATTTAGTTATAAAGGGTACAACACACTCGTTTTCGTCTATTTCAGCATCCTGGCAAGTTTTTAATTTAACTAAAAAATACCAACATACGGTTTATATGTATGTATAGACCGAAATGTAGTATTTTTAACATTTTGTTAAAATTTATGACCAAACAAACATAAATTTTTAATCAAAACCAAAAATGAATTTAGATTTCAAAGTTTTTTCTGCGAAAAGTTTTTGGCAAATGTTTTATTGGCATAAATTTGACAATTTATTGACAGCAATATGCTAATTTTAAATATTTTAAGAGCTCAGAGCATTTTTCTTTATTGAATGCTTTAATAAACAAAAAGCAATACTAACAAAAACCAAAACTAATTTCTTTTCGATCACATCGATGATTCAGAGCGTTTATTACACACATGCTGAACGAAAAATTAAACCCTTTTGGCCAACTGCATTTTAAATTAAAAAAAAAATAAAAAAAAAATAAAAATTAAATTATGATGGCTTTAAACACTTGCAAAATTTTACAATTTTATTACATTGTGTGAAAATTTCTACAACGCTTTTCTCATCGAATTTTGATTTTAATTAATATTGAAAATGATTTTTGTGATTTAAAAATAAAAGAAATGGTGTTGTATAAAGTAATTTCTAGTTGTATGATAAATGCGTCATGTGTTGAAATTCATTTGAACATAAACTTCATTTAAGCCTACACAATATTCGAGAAACGCTGAATTAACAAGTAAGAGCGCTATATTCGGCCGTGCCGAATCTTATATACCCTTCACAACATGTAGTCATGAAATAACAGTAGTTTGTGTCACCATTCATCCCATATGAAATACGTACATACATATATAAAAACATCCCATTGTAAAATTATAAATTCACGTATGTATGTTAAAAAAACGAAAAAAAAAAAAATTAAAAAAAATTTAAAAAAAAATAAAAAAAAAAATTTAAAAAAAAATTAAAAAAAAAATTATTATATATAATTATAATTATTATATATAAACAAAAAAAATATAAAAAAAAATTAAAAAAAAAATAATAATAAAAATATAAATAATATATTAAATAAAAAATAAATAAAAAAAAAATTTAAAAAAAATTTTTAAAAAAATTAAAAAAAAAATTTTTTTTGGCTCAGCTGGGATTCGATGCCACGTTTTCTCTAACCAGTATACACGTTTGTATGTATGTATGTTGTTGTTGTAATGTTGTTTTTGTGAAAAAAAAATCGAGGTGGTCGTGGGTTTTTGCTCATATCTCAGTTGTTTATGTACCGATGTTTCTGATTTTCAATACCGATCTACTCCCGAATATTTCTGATATTTTAATACCTTACCCGGGTCCAACCTATGTCGGGGGGCTTCAAAAAGTTGATTTCAACATACACACGGACAGACTGACAGGGCTTAATCGACTGCCCTATTCATAAGCTTTCAGAAAATATATACTTTATGGGGTCGGAAATCAAAATTGTAGAAATTTCACACGGAATGACAAACCTATATATACCCTTTTTCACTGTGTGAAGGGTATAAAAATAAAGGGCCAATTCAAAGTAGACTCTCATATTGTACTATGTCATATAATTCATATTAATATGACTAGTGACTTTGAACACCTTTTGTTAACAAATTATGTATTTAATACAAGAAAGAAGACAAAGAGATGACGCTGTTAAAAATTGTATGTATACAGGAAAGAAGAAAATAGAAAATATTATCTCTGAGAGGTGAGTAGCGAAGAAATTCTCTCTGAGAGACAGTATGGTTAAAAGTATAACATAAACAATTTCTTATACATAGGAAACAAATGTGTAAAGTCTTATTATTTTTTTGTATGGAAATTACTAACAAAAATTTTATGCGTGCATAAAATAATATGAAATAGTACAAATATGACTGATATGCAACCACTTTGAATTGGCCCATAGAGAACCTTATTTGGTTTGTCATTCCAAAATAGGGTTTCAGTGACAATTTGTTTGAATTTAATTATAGTTGGCCAGTTCACAAGGTGTATCAGAACGTGTTGTCATATTTTTCTTAAATTTAAAAATCTTTACAATAACTTTTCTAGTTTACTGTGCAATTTTAAAAAATTAGGACAATATGACAATACGACATGGTAGCACAGCTTGTGAATTGAGTAAGTATCAACGCTATTAAATCATAATAAACTTTAATTTGATAATGATAATGTTAAGAATATAAAAAAGTAAAACATAAATTATATGAATAAATATGCTGTAATGAGTCTTCGGCGACAAACTCGTTTATATTTTCCATTTAATTTTAAACAAAATGTTTTTGAAATAAATTTTGAAAATATTTTATATGATAAAATTTTTAAATTTTATTTAAGCAATTTAAATAATAGAAGATTTTCGCTTAACTACATTGTTGACCCTTGTTATGATACATCGATCTTAGTGGGCTATGGTATTTTCATTGATATTTTTTTTTTTAAATTTTCAAGTAAATCGTATTAAGTTCGTATTAAGCTGATAGCATCATCACATATCACACACATAGCTGCCAGACTTGACGATTTATCGTCATTTTGACGATTTTACGTGCTAAAATTAAGTGTTGACGATTTTACGATTTATGCTATGTTTTTGACGATTTTCAAGAATTCAAGTTTGCAACATTTTTCATTACTTTTATATCAACCTTAAACTAAATAAAAATAATTTGTAACGGTTTTTTATGTTATTAATAATAGAACAGAGTGAAAGAGATATATCGATCATTATTTAATGTGTTTGTGTGGGTAATTTTTCCACTTTGTACATTTTTAACATAGTATATACGACTTATTATCAACTGATACCTACAACACGAACAAATATAAATTTGGAAATGCGTTTTAAACAATTTTAGTTTTTTAAGTAAATTTATTTAAATTATTTAAGTGACAAATTAATATGCTTAAATACTTCAAAAAAATGGTAAGTTCTTTTTAATTATACATTAAAACCTTAAAAATCAAAAATTATATTTTCAATAGAAAACCAAGATGATGAAAATTCTAGCAGCTCTTCCTCTGTAAGTAGAAATTTCATCCATTTTTTATACAAAACTTTGTAGTAGCTAAAATGAAATTTTAATGGTGTTTTTCACAGGTAACCAACAAGAAGAAGAAAATTAAGGAAGACTGGTTTGTAGATCCAGAAATAAATTTATGGGCTAAAAAGCGAAACGATGTAGTTTATTTTGGCGTTGTGCTCGTCTAACGCTTGCCTAAAGCTACCTTAATCGGTAGAAGTTTTAGAAAGAAATGATTATAATTATTTGTCAATTAGTCTGAATTAGATGCAGCCAATTCATTATTTATTATTTTTTGTATTTATATACATATTAATATTTATTTTTCGAAATTAATTCTAAATTGTATTATATTTATTGTCATGTTCTTAACTTAAAAGGGTCTAATAAAACCATTGATCTCTCTGGATTTAAAAAGTTTGTTATGTTATGCATTAAATAAAAAATGTTTTGTTTTGAAAAATGCGTTTTTTTATTTTGACGTTTTTATGACGATTTGAGTAAACTATTTGACGATTTTGACGATTTTTTCCCCCAAATTAGACGATTTTGCCCCTATTTTATCTGGCAGCTATGATCACACATTAGCATCACTGAGAATATTCTCTTTTAATCTCTCAGTATGAATGTATTCATGTGCAGGGCTGCCAGATATAATTTTTTATACATATAGTTTTAACATAAAAATTGTTAACAGCTGAAGTTGAGTTCACACTACAATTTGAATTAAATCAGCTTTTAACACACAGTACGTGTAATAAATTTATTAAAAATAAAATTAATTTCTGGTAAAAAATGTGTATTTCTTGCTGTACATTTTAATATTTTTTGTATAATATATTTTGACACACGGTATATCAGCTGTTTTTGTTTTTTGTTTATATGAAAAACTAAGACATTTTTGCAATGCGCTCCAAAAAAAAATTATTTTATTTTCTTTAAATGAATTGTTAAAAATTATGAAGCGACTTTTTTGGCGTTGTTGCTGCATCCATTGTTTTTGTTTTGTTTGTTTTATTTAACTTTTCTAATTCATTTAACTTGGTAGCGCTTATTTAAGTTCACCTTAAATATGGTTGTATTTTATAAAATCTACTTAAAACTAAAACAAAAAAGGTTTTAAAATGGATGTTTGGTATGGTGAAACCTTAAGCAAAAATACTATCAGAGAATTGTTTTGCTTGTTTATAGCAATTTATTTAGAAATGAATTTTACGTTAAAAAGTGCAATAAACAGATGCTTAATGAAGTCCTTATTTTCATACATCCATTGTTTTGTATTGTGTTAGAGAATTAGTCATAATTAATTCATCGTAATTACTTTGTTTTGGCCGATTTCACTTAGCAACCACACATTCACAATAATTTCTAAAATAATGGTGTAAAAACTAAAAAAAAAAAAATTATATTTAGAAATCAAATTGCAACCATGGAAAACTAAAACTACTCTAAGTAGCTATCTTAAAAAAAAACACTTACTAAAACACCCACTCAATGTTCAGCAAGATCAAAGGAAACTGAATAAATAATATGTTTATCCAGCTAAAAATCCCTAAAAGGTAAAACCTTGGTATTAGAGACGAAGACGAAAAACAGTTTAACAAGAACAATGAATGCAATTTAGAAATGTTGTTTTGCCAGGCACTTAACTAATTAATTACAAAAGCTTATAAACGCGACTTTATTTTAATTAATTACAAACATGTCTTTTGTAGTGAAGGAATATAAAAAAAAACAAAAGATAAAGTATGCAAATATTCTAACAACAATAAAATTAGAAAAACATACCGGCCTATACGTAAACTGTTTTGAAATGATTAAGTATAGGCCGTTAGATCACGTACGATTTAGATTAAATAGATAGAATCACATTTCAACTATAATGAGGGGACTTTTAAAATGTAAAAATTGCCATAATAATAAATTAAAAAATATATACATATTAAGAAGATAAACATAATTATTTTAAGAGTCGCTGTAACCATAAAATACATACATAAATCTAACAAATAATCTATAGTAAACAATTGCCGCCAAGCAAGCGAAAAAGAAACACAGCAGAGTGACAGATTAACTGACCAAATAAATTCAAGCAAATCAAAATCAATCTATAATCTGTTTACATGTTTCAAGATTTAAATATTTTTCATTATTCATTTCAAGGTTTTTTATGACACATTATTGCTGGTGCATACGTCACAATTGTGAGCATAAATTGTTGTTATGTGTTTGACAATTGGCACAAACCTTATAACAATATTTATTCAGTTGAAAATAAGCATTTTGTTTTTTGAAGGAAAAAATAACACATTATCACTTAAACCATCTAATCGAAAAGTAGAACAGAATAAAATAAAAATAAACTAAATAAACTGAATGATGTGTCAAATAAATTGCTTAAATTATGTGAGAAAAGTTAAGCGCCACTGTTTTCCAGGTAACGGAAACTTTAAAAGAGTAAAAAAATTTTATAAAAAAAATTAAAAAATGTTGGAATACTTTTTGAAAATTCAGAGTACAGTTCTTTAGAATATTTTGATCGGTTAACGTTTTTAAAATATTCTTGATTGAGATCTAATTGCATCAGTAATTGAAGCTGCCATTTGAGCAGTATCTTCTTAATGTGTGAACGATTTCTCTTAGAGTTTAAGGTATAAAGAAGGGAAATCGATAATATCAGTATTATACAGCTAGTGGCATCTTAGACCTATTTTTACATACAACATGTTCGGCTTTCAGGAATGACTCGAAGATCTTTTTTCATTATCAAAATGAATTAGTAGTAACTCCGTTCAGTGCTGAAAGATTAGAAATTGCTCATGTTGACAACATAAAATTGATTGTTCTTGATTATTTTAAAAATTCTTATTTTGGGTTTTGTCGAAAACGCCATAATTGAAATAAGAAAATACAACAATTTTGCTAATTGGGTTAAATTAACGAAACAAACAACAACCATATGGACAACTACCATATGTCATTTAACTTTAAACACTAAACATTATTCGCTCCTTAAAAGTCTGCATTTGGCACGAGATTAGTGTCAATGTCAAACAGTTTTGTGTGTTATACTGAATAATAAAAAAAACAAGACTTTAAACAAATAAATGTCAAGACATGATTCAATAGTTTTAGAAAATTAAATAAGATTTTAATGAGAGATTTTTCTTTGAAAACAAAAAAAATAATAACAAACAACCACAATCATGTATAACAGCTTTATTATAAAGTTTTTCAGTAAACTTAACCTCAAATTTTAAAAGTGCTGTCCTTCTACTAGGAAATAATTACAATGATTTCAATCTTTTATATTTAAATACACATTTATCGCATAAAACATGTTTAAGTATAAACGATGGCAACCATTTATGACACCCACATTTGAATATAATATTGTGAATAAATAAATTGTAATAAAATAGAAATATGTTCGTAAAGAAATCTTAAATGAATTGCAATTTTTTAACAACAAAACACACAATGGGGGAATATGGTAGTCGTTAATAAAAACTGAGAACGACATTAAACTTAGGCAGTGATCTAATGACAATTACCTGTAACAAATATTTATATGACACCCTCATAAGGAGTCATACTACGAGTATATCAAAGCATTCGTTTCAGCATGATGACATTCAAATTCTTTTTTTTTTTGTACTCGTACTTATAATGATATTTAGTTTAATGATCAATGCTTCAATTAATTAAGACTCTTGTTTAGCGGGAGAAAAAATTAGTAAAAAAAATATTTAAAAGGTGTGAAATTTGTCACAGAATTGAACAATAAAATAATATTGATTAAATACCAATTACGCTGTAAAAATTAAAATATTTTAATAGTTATTTTTTCATATGTATGCTTATAATGTATTAGTACTAATATTAATTATGTTTTTTTTTTTATCAGCTGTTGAAATTGTATATCAATGGTAATAAGGAAATGAAAATAATCAAACATTTTTCTGATTAGATTATAAACTATTTAAGGTAAAAAATTTTAATCATTTATTTATTTGTTGTATTTTGATCTCCATTGGCAACACTTAAATATGGCAAAAAAAATTGGCAGCACTTTTTAAATGAGAAATATAAAGAGGCAGTAATACCAACTTAGCGCTTTTCGCGGCAGATTTAGATCGTTTCTACAACACAAAAGTCGCATTTCTGTGGGTCAGCGCCGTTTTAAAAAAAAGCTAGATTAGTAAAATAATTTAGTACAAATGTACTTTTTTGTTCAATTCGTACCTTGAAATCTATAGCTTATTTAGGGGAAATTTAAGTATCAACTAAACATAATGCTCAAAAAAAATTTAAAGATCCCCAATTATCTGATAATAAATGTTGTATGAAAGAAAATGAAAACTGGAACGTAACTATAATCATTACAAAAAAAAGCAATTTCTTTAAAATAAATAATTCTAAGAATTATAAAACTTCAAAAGTTTACCTTAAATATTTATAGATTTTAATACAATATTAAACGTTATCCAGTATCAATGGTCAGTGGAAATCGCTACAGGGAGATTATCCACAACTTTTTGTGGCGAAAAATTTATGATTTAGATGTAGAGAATATGTGGTTTCAACATAATGGTGTCACTTGCCACACATAAAGTGAAACAATCGATATTTTGAAAGAAAAATTAAAAAAAAGCTTTATTTCCCGTAGAGGAATTGGCCATCAAGATTGTGTGATTTGACATCTTTAGACTATTTTTTATGGGGTTTTTTGAAATCGAAACTCTACAGCAATAATACCACACATAGTTAAAGAGTACAAAATTAACATTATCGAGCAGCTATCAAAAGATAAGGTAAATGATATGGAGCTTGCGAAGCCAGTAAGGTGGGGGAGGAGGTGCCACTTGACCAAAATAATTTTTCCGTTTTAACCGGAACCTATTTGTAATAAACTAAAATAAAAATATTGTTAATATTTAGAAAAGAACTATTTTTATTAAAATGTAAATGATTACTCACATCTGGACACCATTTATTTGTATTTCGGCTTTGTTAACTACTAAAAAGACATTATTAAAAAAATCACCTTAACCCGTGCTAAATTCACAAAATTATTTCTGAGGTGATATAAAAAATAATAGGTTTTCGATTACGTTTTTAGATGTTTACGAAAATCAAAGCAAAATTAAATTCAGCGCTTCCTAGCGTCTAGCCTAGCGCCTTTTTGGTAATAAATAGTTGACATCCCTGTGATGATGGTATAAAGCAGAGATGCCACTAGTTAGTGTTTCATTAAAAATCAATTAAAAAGTCTTTAAGAATGTAAATCATTCTTGAGTTTATTTTAAATATTTCAATCATTTTGCTGTAATTTAGATAAATATTACGTTTTTATAATAAGAGTACACAGCTAAAGTGTTACACATAGATAATCAAATTTAATATTTAATAAAAATCGCTTTATTTAATAAATATGTACACGTAAATCATAATTTAAAAATAATTTTTAAATGCAGAAATTATTTTATTGCCACAAGTAAATTAGTTTTAGACACGATCTTATTTTGTAATTTTTATGTAAAACAAATTTTGAAAACTACTAGATATTTAATTTCATAATGAATGAATGATTTCGATCTGACACTTTTATATTTAAAATTTCTTATTAACAAACAACAATTTTTAATTCAAAATATTGTCTATGCATATGAGTGTAGTTTGCAAAAACATCATCAGATTTCAAGAACAAAATAAATTAAACCTAAAAGAGCAAAATATGAAATAAATTTTTAATAAAACAATCGATATTATCGCACAATTACGTGTCATGTTGTGTAAGTTGAAATTAATTATTGGGATCTTGGGGTTTGTTTGTTTATTTTACTTTGCTGTAACTCATTTGTCAATTCATGTTAAAGGAAATGGACGCTGGAAACTCAAACTGTAGTAAAGTAATTGAAGTGTAAGGAAAGTGGGTGCTTTTCTGTTCAATTTATTAATTTAACGTTTTGATATAAGATAAACGATACCCTTGTTTGCCTTTAAATAAGAGTATTTATGTGCTCAAGTATTTGCGAGGTCAAATGTGCGGGCGATCATAAATCTAAAACATATTGAAGATTTTTACTTTGTAAGAAAAGTAAGAAAAGAATTTAACTTGAGCGTTTTTTATACCCTTCACCTGTGGTGCACAAGGGTATATATAGCTTTGTCATTCCGTTTGTAATTTCTACAATTTTCATTTCCGACCCCATAAAGTATATATTTTCTGAAAGCTTATGAATAGAGGAGTCGATTAAGCCCTGACCGTCTGTCCGTGTGTTGGTTGAAATCAACTTTTAGAAGCAACTATATGTTACTCAGATCTGTATATGGTATCAATCTCTTGGAAATATCCAGGAATGAATCGCCATTGAAATTCAGCACAATCGCCCCATAACTTTCTGAGATATGAGCAAAAAACCACGACCACCTAGTTTTTTTTCACAATTACAACAACATACATACATACATGTAAAAACATACCAAACAAAAAAAATTACAAAAAAAAAAAATATTAAAAATAAGAAAAAAATAATAAAAAAAAACTACAAAAAAAATTTTAAAAAATTTAAAAAAAAATTAAAAAAAAAATTAAAAAAAATAAAAAAATATAAATAATATATTAAATAAAATAAAATAAAATTTTTTTGGCTCAGCTGGGATTCGATGCCACATTTATTCTAACGTGTACGTATTTTATATGGGATGAATGGTGATACAAACAATTGTAATTGCAGGACTACACGTTGTGAAGGGTATATAAGATTCGGCACGGCCGAATATAGCACTGTTACTTGTTTTAAAGTAAACTTTCTCGTAAATATGTACTTTAAAATAATTTTTTTATATATTTTTTTTGGATTTTGTAAATGGTGGTATTGCATAGATTGAAAATGCTGAAATTGTTCGTATACGAAAGCATAACAAAGTATGACTTCTGTGTTGATTGTTAAACTGCTTCTGGTAGGTACGAAATAAGCACGTTATAATTGAAAAATACAGATCTTCGAAGTGGGACATCGCATATAAAAAGCATACCTTCTACAAGCACTTCTGGAAGAAGGTAAGTACCCTTGACATAACTAGAACATTCTGGGTGGTTTAATGGTCCCCCTAAGAATTGTTTTCGCAAGAATTTGAAAAAATATTTAATTTTAATATACATACATATATGAATATAAAATTAACTCAGTTCAAGATTAATTTTTTTCACCATTTTTAAACTTCTTATTTATTTCAAATGTCAAACTTCAATTATAAAAAAAATAAACAGAAAAATTCTGTTAAAAGTACAGTTACCTGATGAATAAATATGTGTTGGTGAAATATCAAAAAATATCATTCCTTTTTTGGGTATATTTTTGAATCCCTTCACTTCCCAGTGATTTCAGGGCTACCAGTCGGCATCCCTTCATTGATCCCCTCGCCACTGCATGCGTTTTTTCTGAACTAGTAAGCGATTTTACTTTGCCTACTGGTGATTGCCGCACAGTCCTTTTAAATCGCTAGCATCTTCGTCTGATTGATGTGTGCCTACTCGTAATTCTTAGTATTCTTCGATCTGCGTGTCCCTATGATCTGAGTACAGATACTAATGTCACTTTATAAGCCTTCATTGTGCATGGATACATCCGTTATGAGCGTGTACAAAAAGCCGCAATCTGTTTCCTACTAACCTCTTTAGGTATAAGTCTTAGTATTCTCATATGTCCTATCGGTAAAAATTCTGATCCTTTGTACGTGGATTCATGCTACGAGCATGGGATGTAGCCTTTAGATTACTTTAACTCAACTCAAATGTTCCATCGGCATTTGGATGTCCCTAACCTTTTTATGTACGAGGTCCAGTATTATTCTTGCCCCGGCCAAAGGTGTTTGTAAATCCATTATACCCCGAACTAGCAATAACACTAAGGCGTGGATGCTCTGCAAAGGTAACATATTCCGAGAGGTATATTTGATGGTAGCTCATAACAAATTTAAAATTATTAAAAATGTTTAATGTAAAAACCTTTTGTGAATCATGAAAAGCCTCTATAAAAAGCAATATTTTCGCACTACTTTAATTCGTAACAATGGAGAAAGGGAGAACGTGAGCAGTATTTCGAACATTATTGTATTTATTAATGTAAATTAGAATCATTAAAAAATATTGGGTTCGATATCAAATTTATCCCAGAAATCAGAGAGTTTTTTATGTGCTTCTACATATTTCAAGAAACTCACTTAACAATCACAAAAAATTCAACCATAAATTTAATTATAGGCCATAATTTTTCAACATTGCTTTGCAGCAACTAGTGAAGAAATGAAAAATGGTGTCATGTATCAAGTCACTCAAACTTGCCTATTTGATCAAACGGATAGTCTAAGCAACTAAATTTAAAAATGTTTGTACTAAATTTTTTTTTTAATTTTATAACTGATCACTTTTTTTCACTGTTAAGCATTAAAAGTCGTTCTAACTTATCTTTCATCACTTTTTTTATACCCGCCACCAAAAAAATGGTGGGGGTATATTCATTTTGTCATTCCGTTTGTAACACATCGAAATATCCATTTTAGACCCCATAAAGTATATATATTCTGAATCAGGGTTTGATTTTATGACGATCTAGCTATGTCCGTCCGTCTGTCCGTCTGTTGAAAGCACGATAGAGGTCGCACCGAAAAAGCTAGGGGGCTCAAATTTTGCCAGAATCTTTCTTATAGACAAGATTTGTTTGGTATTGAAAATGGGCTAAATCGGAATATTAGGAAGAGAGTTATAGCTCGAAAAGCAAGAGTAGGTCGAAAAAACCGTGTCCTTCAAACATCGAATAAAATGGAATTGTGTCCAAACGCATTAACGTAGACTCATGAAACTTCGAATATATATTTCCTGAGTAAAAGCACTATTTTTCCCCGAAAATTGTCTAAATCTATGCATTAGGAGAGGAGTTATCGATCAAAATGTACGAAAATTTTTACCGCACAGTGTATTTTTCGGTATATTTAAAAACAAAAACGTCATAAAAGCAACAAAATTAGATGTACGACTCTGAAATTTTGCACACTTTGCTTATTGGTGAGACGCTTTTTTGTAACGGAAAATCAATGTGCCACGCCCACTTTTACGCCCACCTCCCATATAACGTTTTACCCAAAATTCATATAATTTCTCAATTTATGTAGATTTTGGAATAATAAAGGGCTATATTGAAACATCTCAGTTGTACTCATTCGAAAATACAACTTTGACACGCCTACTATAACGCCCACTTTTCACGTTATATACCGTTAATGAAATTTAAAAGCTCATAAAACCGCCAAAATTAGAGGTATGATGATCAAATTCGCTACGTATATCCTTTTAGGCAATGTCATTACTGTGCTAGAAAATTGAGTTGCCACGCCCACTTTTACGCCCACCTCCCATATAACGTTTTACTCAAAATTCCTCTAATTTCTCTATTAATAATGATTTTGGATTAATAAAGGGCTATATTGAAACACCTAAGTTGTACTCATTCGCCAAAACAACTTTGACACGCCTAATATAACGCCCACTTATCACGTAATCTACCGTTAATGAAATTTAAAAGCTCATAAAACCGCCAAAATTAGAGGTATGATGATCAAATTTGCTGTGTATATCCTTCTAATCAATGTTATTGTTGTGCCAAAAAGTTTAGGTGACACGGCCACTTTAACGCCTACCTCCCATACAACGGCTTACCTTAAATTCATGTAATTTCTCTATTGACAAAGTTTTTGGGAAAATAAAGGGCTATATTGAAATATTTAAGTTGTATTTATTAGTAGAAACTTTATTGACACAGCTACTTTAACACACTTTCATTGAATTTCATTTCATTTAAGGACCGATGTTGTATTTAAATAAAACACAAATTATTTAGGATATTATTATTTCTTTTTATAATGATAATATTTGTATGGTTCAATTATGTATTTAACAAAATATCGGCGAAATGGCCCCCCCATCCTTGGCGCCACTCCTCTATCTGATGATCCAAATTTTCAATGACAATGTTGATGCTCAATTATTGGGCATGATGATGAGTCGAGGTTGACTGCTCTTTTGCCACACTATCGCAAAAAACAGTAATAGTTCCCATTCAACGAACTAAGAAGGCATTCACAGATTTTCTAACATTTTTTACAGACCTGTTTTGCAGAAATTTAAATATTTTTTACAATTCTCCCGATTGTGGACGAATTTGAACGATTATGTTGATCAAAAGAATTACGAAGTGCACAAAATGCATTTTGATTTGAACGCCCATTTTTATAAAAAACCTGAATAACTTTAAAGCGTTGCTCATTTGCGTATCTTTCCACGGATCAAAATGAGTAAGTTTGAGATTGAGAAATGTCAAGTGAAATGCAGAAAACAAACTTAAAGACTAGGTGTAGTTCACCTTCAACTTGGGCCCTTAAAATTTAACCACCCTCTACAAAGAAAGTGATACATATTTTATTATAAAGAGATTATTCCATTATGATTAACAAAATAATAAATATTGTGCTTTAAATGTACACAAAATTGGTGGTGGGTATAAAAGATTCGGCACAGCCGAATATAGTGCTCTTACTTGTTTTTGCTTGAAATTGACATCTGTAATGAATTTAAGTTGTTAAAAATAAGTTTATAGGATTGTTTTAAATGTTTACATGTGATGAAGTGAGATTCTATGTAACGGGTGGGCCATTTAAAAGCTTAAATATAAAAATACAATAAAACAAAAACGGTTTGAAATTTTGCCAAATTTGTTGTTTTCGAACACTTCCAGTTTATGGGGTTGTATCTCGGTAACGCCATCAAAAATGTTGGCCTTCAAATGTTTAAATGTCTTTGGTTTGTCTGCATAACATTTTTCTTTAACGGCGCCCCACAGGAAATAATTCAACGGTGTCAATTAAGATTCTTAGCGCTCAAGTAACATTTGGTATAATTAAACAGCCATCAAACGTTGTACGCAATAAATCGATTGTGTGGCAAGTTGTACCATCCCGTTGAAAACAAACATCATTTAAATCAATACCATGAAGAGCGGGCACAAAGAAATCGGTTATTATGATGCGATAAGAGTCTGAATTGACCGCAATGGTTGCGCCGTCCTCATTTCAAAGAAATATTGGCCAATAATGTCTTCGCTCCACAAGCCCCACCAAACAGTCACTCGTTAGGGGTGCATTGGTTTGTGTAAGACCGCATTTAGGTTTTCTAAGGCCCAAAAACGCCAATTTTGCTTATTAACGTACCCACCAAAATAAAACTATGCTTCATCCGAAAAGATGATTTTTTTTGTACGACATTTTCGTGTAATTTCAGACTAATTGTTTTTGTTTTGGAAATAAATTTCCAATAAATTTCAACATTGCTTAAGCGTAAATCGATTCATTTCGTTCAGCGGAGAAAATATACTGAATTTTGTGACAGAATAGAATGACATAAGCATTGCCAGATTCTAAACAACTTCTGGATCAAATTTAAACCGATAGATGGCCCACCCTTTATTGGAAGAACTACAATATGTTTTATTACTCTTCTTTTTTTAAACAATTCTGTAAATTTGTTTTAAAAATAATTTTGCACTTTACATCTTCATCTAACGAAAAACATATTGAGCTGTTAAAAATATATAAAATATTTATGATCTTTTGACATGATAATTAATAAACATTAAATGTAAATTGTATATTTATTAAGTTTTTAATTTTTTGCATGAAAGAAAATAAAAAAAAAATAAAAAAAATGCATCAAACCTGTATAGTTAAGCAAGACATTATTGAGTATACAACAAGAGAACTAAAAGACTTTAATGACCATATAAATATCATTTTAATCTTGTTATAAACACCTCCTCTTGAAAAACGAAACCTGCAATTATTTTTATTTTTTTTTTATAAACCAATTAATTATAATAATTAATTCATAAGCCATTAAAAGGTTTAAAATATGACCATAATAATAATGATTGAAACTGTTCAATTACCATCCAAAATAAAAACCTATTAATTCTTAATACACTTTGTTCGAACACTGCTACAAGTTTTCACAAGTGATTCATATGTTTTTTATCTTCTATTTACTCAGAGTTCTATTATTAAATCATGTAAATCATTCAAAGAACAAACGAAAAAAACTAAATACATACAAAACAATATATCTAAAATTAATTACCGACACTTATAGCGTTACAAATGCAAATTTCTTTTTAAATATGGAAATTTAACACAAAGTTTTAGTTTTCAGATTAAGAAATCATTCTGTTCGATTCAGCGCTAAGTGTTTTATGGCCATAAATGGTCAACAATTAGGTCTTTAAAAAACATAAATTGTTAGCATTGTTTTGATTATGGAAGAAGTCTTAAATTAAGTAAAATGGTAATTGACTAATTAATTATGTCCTGTAGGTTCTATAAAAAACAAATCGTTCAAATGTTGGCATTGCTAATAAAAAAAAACATTTTTAAATGTAAATCTTAAAAATTTTAAATTAATGAAATACTTCCCGTATTCTATTAGCATTAAATTGTGAGTGAAATAGTTGATTCAAATAAAATACTGTTTGTTGGGTGTATTAAAACTGCGCAATTTTCTCTCTCTCATTTCCAAAAATTTGTAGAATCATCTTTGTGACCATGAACAAATTAAGACAATTACCTGTATGATTTGAAGCGAGTCCCAGAGAGAACCTTCTTTATCGATCGAAATAAATTTTAGTCGGACGAGGCAAGGAAGGCAAAACTTCCCAACCACTTCTTATTTAAAAAATCTTTAACAGGTATTGCAAAATGTGACCGAGCTTTGTCACAATTAAATATTACGGTTCTTGACCTTTTTTGGCTAATGTTTATTTCAAACGAATTAGTTATGTTCCGTACAGGTTTCATGTAGTTGTCTGACCAAATTTCAGCAGCTGACAGAAAAGATATGACTTATTTGGTCCCATCAAATACTATATTTGGCTTTGTTTTCGATTTAGTTGATTGGCCGGGCTTCACATACAATCTCTTACGCTTCGAATTATCGCAATGGATCAATTTTTCATCGCAGGTTATGATTCGGTTCAAAAAGAATTTTCTTTGATAGCATTAAAGTAGTATTTCGAACATGGAAAATCATCATTCAATGTCTCTCTTAATTCGTACCTACTTTTCCTGCTTTTGGATAAATATTTAGCTTGAGTGGCTTGGCAGGGCAATTTTTGTCTTTCGTGTCAAAATTGCCACTTCTGAACGTTGAAACCGATGGAACATATTCAGCACAAGCTTCGATGAGCAATCAACACTTTTATGAATTAAAGAAGTAAAGCAAAACTTGCCACATATGACGGCTTTGTTGTCACAAAATTCGACATTTTCGCAGCAAAACAAGTAATATTATATTCGGCCATGCCGAATCTGGTAATACTCTTCACCATCATGTACAGATGTATAATAACCATATCGATGCTTAGCCTAGATTCCTGTTTTAAATGTTATACATCATTTTGCTTTATTATATTCGAAGCCATCTTTATTTTTAAATTTTA
Source organism: Phyto melanocephala (assembly GCA_941918925.1). NCBI lineage: Eukaryota > Metazoa > Arthropoda > Insecta > Diptera > Rhinophoridae > Phyto > Phyto melanocephala. The sequence goes on along the minus strand of OW799233.1, from coordinate 178,655,567 downwards.
ACAAAGATATCTGTATTCTACTAGTCGCCCTTTTAGTTGATACTCATAATGATGGGGTTAAGAAAAACTATCCGCCAGATAGCGATAGGATAAACAGATGTTGGTAGATTTCGTACTAACTCAATGTTATATGAAATACATAAATCAATTAGAACAAATAATTCTATATTTCAAATTTCAATAAATACTGAGTTAAATAGTTGATATTTACACACAACATTTGTAGCTCTGATCAAAAGAGTGCTGATGATGAAACCGTAGCTGGTTTCGAAAATGCATTCCACTCAGCTAGTATCGGATGACTAACTTTTCCTAGATATTCTGTCATTATCACATAGAACTTATAGCCTAATATAAAAATATAATACAAATTAAAAAAGTTCAAATGTAATACTTTAAAAATACAACAAACACAGGGCATGGTGTAAAAATAAAAACATTGTTCAACTAATACCATCTTGTTTAGAACACATGTGACATATAATGAAACTGCATAATTGCAAAAAAATTGCTTTAGCGACATCTGTGGATCTGTAGCTAAAGGCAACTATTAATTACCTGTGGTAATGACGTGCAAAAAGAATACAGGAAAAACAGATGTTGGTAGATTTCGTACTAACTCAATGTTATATGAAATACATAAATCAATTAGAACAAATAATTCTATATTTCAAATTTCAATAAATACTGAGTTAAATAGTTGATATTTACACACAACATTTGTAGCTCTGATCAAAAGAGTGCTGATGATGAAACCGTAGCTGGTTTCGAAAATGCATTCCACTCAGCTAGTATCGGATGACTAACTTTTCCTAGATATTCTGTCATTATCACATAGAACTTATAGCCTAATATAAAAATATAATACAAATTAAAAAAGTTCAAATGTAATACTTTAAAAATATCCGCCATTTTGTTTGCTTTGTTGGATTTTAATTTGTTCATAATAAAATTTTATTTGATACCAATATTGAGGAGTTTAAAGTGAGTACATTTTAATCGCTAAATTTGACTCATATATAAATTTATTGTACGCCATTTTGTAGTGGTGGCCATCATGGATTTTTAATTTGTAATGTATTATATTTTACTAGTCTAGCTCTTATACCATGTTGCTCCACTCTGTTGCGTTAATTTGCTTATATCTCAGAAAGTTATGCGGCGATTGCGCTAGATTTCATTTGCGATTTATTCCCGGATATACCACAAACAGATTGTGCACTATAAGGGGGCTTCTAAAAGTTGTTTTCCACCAAAACACCGATGATGGACAAACATTGCTACATCGAGTAGCATTTTAATTAGCTTTCAGAAAATACATATCGTTGGTCACAGGTAGAAAGGTCCTAACTCAAACAATTGTAAATTTACAGGAGAAGGTAAAAACGTAACAGAAACTGTATTATCATAATTAAGCTTCTTTTGTAAAATTTATTGTTAAAATGTTATTTTTGATACCTTTGCGTTTATCTTTTGTGTCGAGGTACATATATTTGTTTGAAATGTATTGGAAACACTGAAGAACTCAATTTCGTAGTTAGAGCATTCTTACCTGTGATAATCGCTATTTTGCTTGCATTTTTAAGTTATACATCTAAAACATTTGAAGATTTTGTAAATAAATATTATTTTATTTATTTTATTACAATACAATTGCAATTATATTTTAAATTATTTAACCGAGCTGAGTAACAGAAACCATTTGCCCGTTGTAGTGAAACAGACCAGAGACTCTGGCGGGAATCGAACCTGCAATCACCAGACTAGCAGACTAGTACACCACTTACTAGTTCACCGGGGCATCCTTTATTATACCCTTCACACAGTGAAAAAGGGTGTATATAGGTTTGTCATTCCGTGTGAAATTTCTGCAATTTTCATTTCCGACCCCATAAAGTACATATTTTCTGAAAGCTTATGAATAGGGGAGTCGATTAAGCTCTGTCAGTCTGTCCGTCTGTCCGTGTGTATGTTGAAATCAACTTTTTTAAGCCCCCCGACATCGCTTGGACCCAGGTGAGGTATTAAAATATCAGAAATATTCGGGAGTAGATCGGTATTGAAAATCAGAAACATCGGTACATAAACAACTGAGATATGAGCTAAAACCCACGACCACCTCGATTTTTTTTCACAAAAACAACATTATAACAACAACATACATACATACAAACGTGTATACTGGTTAGAGAAAACGTGGCATCGAATCCCAGCTGAGCCAAAAAAATTTTTTTTTTAATTTTTTATTTTTTTTTATTTTTTATTTAATAATTATTTATATTTTTATTATTATTATTTTTTTTTGTTTGTTTTATATTTATTATATATATTTTAATAATTATTTTTTAAATTATTTTTTTTAATTTTTTTTTTAAATTTTTTTTTTGTTTTTTTAACATACATACATACGTGAATTTATAATTTTACAATGGGATGTTTTTATATATGTATGTTTTTTATATGTATGTACGTATTTCATATGGGATGAATGGTGATACAAACTACTGTTATTGCATGACTACACGTTGTGAAGGGTATATAAGATTCGGCACGGCCGAATATAGCGCTCTTACTTGTTTTTATTTTCTTATGTTGATTTTTACAAACTGGAGATGACTTTGAAGTTTATAATTTTTATTATTAATACTTATAAATAACATTGTTTACACTGTGTCAAGGAGGGCAGGGGAAGTCCCCAAAAACAGCCCCCAAAGCAGCCATAAGGCAATCAATTCATAATTTTAATAAAAACTTTCGCCCCCAAACGCGAAATCTGTATCTGCACTTGATCTATGAAAATTATAAAATACTTTAAAAAAATAACTGTAAACTACGTAAGAAATTCTTTATACATGTTTTTATTTTTATTTTTAGAAATTGCCCGTGTTCGTGCCTCACTATTTCAAATTAATGGTGTCAAAAAAGAACCTTTAATGTTGCCAGAACCAGAAGGAGCACCGGTTACATTAAATGAAAAAGTCTATGTACCTGTCAGAGAACACCCCGATGTAAGTAGTTATTTGAATTATATTACTTAATAAGATAATTTAAATTTAGAAAATTAAAAAAAAAACAACAACAGATGTCATCTTTGTGAGTGACTTACAAACAGCTGCTTTCAGACAATCATACTCGCATCTTTATCCATATGACACAGTTCAATAGTTTTCTATAACATTTTCTTGACTAGAATTTCTATAAACTTTTTTTTTCGTTGGAAATTCTTTTTTAAAAAATTCTTTACAATTTGTTTACATGTCTATACATAAATTGTACAACAAAGGCTTTTTACTTGTGCTTTTTTGTTGTTGTTGTTACTTATTGTATGTAGTAGTTACATTAGTTGTCATTGTTTTTATTGTACTCAATAATCACATTTTCGATTAATTTCCGTTAATTTAAATTGACACAACTTGTGTGACGGTCTGTCTCTTGGTAGTACGATGTTGTAAAATAAGAGAGCAAGGAGATTGTGTGGTTGTGTGTTTGAAATGTTTTATTTGTAAGTAGGTACCTGTACCTGTACCTGAATTTGTATATTAATTTCAAATTGAGTAGCTGTGAATAATGATTGACTTAAAGTTTTGTCTCCAGTATTTTTACTACATTATTGTTTCTTTTTTTTTAATAATAATTTACTTTTAATGTATTTTTATTTCTATTATTTTGTCTATATATTTTTAATGTATGGTATTGTTTTTACTTGTACTTTTTTTTGTTGCTGTTGTATTAAGCTCAGTGAGTATCTAGTACACCGGAAATTACTTTAAGGTGTGTCTTCGTCGTTAACTTTTTTTTTTTGAAATTTTATTTCTTCTTATTGTTTAGTGTTTTACACGAACACACGAGCACATAGACAAATAAAGACCCAACAAATATAAGTAATTCTCCTCTATGCAACTATTTTTTTTTTTCGTCTGCAATTTAAATACAAATTTATGCATCCACTTTGACAGCACTTTGAAATTGTTTGCATTTGTCTTTTAAAGATACAAAATCTATTTTGCTTTAAAAAAAAAACAAATGTAAAGGTATTGTTAGTGCAGTGCGAAAAAAAGTTTTTTATTGTTTGTGGAAAAATATCATCAATCTTTATATTTAAAGTGCAATAAGAAGCTAAACGCAAAGTGCTAGTTTGGTCAGTGTTATGGATTAATTAATAATATGTTTGTCTCTTTATTTGTTATACAGTTTATATAATTTTTTTTTGTATTTTGTTGATAAGCATTAAACAATTCGAAGTTTAATAATTTGGTAAACTTTACCTAAAACTATACCTAAAAATCCAATATTTTTGTTTACATGGGTTTTAAATTGTTAAGCTTTATGTAAAGAATTGCAATATTAATAAAAAATTAATGTAAAAATAAGTTTTTGCGAATGATAACACATTTTAGTTATTATCTACATAATTTATCGAGTGGACATAAGAAAAATATAAATAAATTTTATTCATTAAAATCTATTTAAAAACTTTTGTATTGTTTGCATGACGTAAAAATGCTAAAAATTTTTTCGCTTCTTAAACCTAAGAAAATTATAAGCTTTCTGCGAAAAACATCAAAGTCGTAAGTAGACTAAACTATTGCCTAGACTTTAAGAATTCAATCGCTATTGGGAGATTAAAAAATTTAATTTAGCGACGTAATGTCAAAGATTGCAAATCTATTTTTACTAGTATGTTCTGCGATCGACTCATTCGACCGTAATCTAGTCATTGGCGTAGCTATAATTTTTTCTGGGTGTAACAAAAACTTGATTTTTTTTTCAAAATCTTAAATTGAGTTAATTTTACATGTGTATTAATTGTAAATACTGGGTGGCCCAAATAAGACCTAGTGATGTTAAGCACGTATAACTCTTGTAATTTATGTTACGAACCGTTTTGGCCCAGTGAGGTTTCCGGCTAGCTTGTTCGTGGCGATAGCTCAGGCAGGTTCCAACCCTCTCACTGGCCACGCATCCGCTCATAAAACAAAACTGAAAAATAAAAAAAAAAAACACTACAGATAATACTACTAAAAATGTGAAATATGACATCAGACAAATGACCACCATTTTGCTCGTTACAGTCATTGGTTCTTTTTAGCGCATTTTGCATTACACGGCGTAATGCTTCTGGTTGCAGGCGCCGTATTTCGTCTCGAATATTCTGCTTGAGTTGTCCAAGTGTCTGTGGTTTGTTAACATACAATTTGTCTTTTAAATAACCCCATAAAAAAAATTGGGCGCAGTTAAATCTGGTGAACGAGGAGGCCAAGGGAAATCTGAATTTTTTGAAATTATGCGTTCACCAAAAATAGCGTGTTGTAGTGGTTGTTGGGGGTCTTGCGGTAGAATCTGTTGCACAATTTTAACTTTGTATGGATACATCTTAAGATCCAACTTTAAAATTCTCTGTAATGTTGTTCTGGGTATACGCAATTTGCCGGAACGGCGACTAGTTGAGGTAGATCATTTACAACACTCTGCTGCACAGTTTCCACGTTGTCTTCAGTACGAATATTTCGATGTGCACTTCGTCCTGGACGGTAGGCAAATGAACCCAGTTCCTTAAAACGGCGAACTAAACTTGTAATCATGAAAGATGTGGGCGCTGATCTAACGTTAAAAAACGGCGATAATTTCGCTGCGTCAGAACAATTGATCGTTGAGAAGAATAATAAAAATAGATAATTTTAATGCGTTGTTGTTGACTGTAGGTATTTATATTAAATTTCCAAGAGTTCAGTTATAATCTGCAAAAAGAAAAAATAAATTATGTTAAAAAATAAAAAAGTTATTTGTGTTTCACATCAGCTGGTATTATTTGGGCCACCCGCACGCAAAGAAAAAATATGGTTGTGGTAACCATAATCGAAGAGCAACATACTATGATTGAATTGTATGATTATGTTTAAAAAATTAATGGTTACCAGTTATCATTATTATGTTTAATTAAAATATCATTCAATAATCATATATATGACTACAATTGAAATCGATAATCTTTGCTTTTTTACGGCAAATTATTGTCTTTTGCTGTAACATACACATGTTGATTGTACTTACCAATTTAATTGCAATTTTTTACCAATATTTATTTACATTTTCTCGTTTATTTTTAAATTTTCTTTAATTTTTCAAAATTTTTGTTCCTTTTTTTGACATCTCAAACTTTTAAAATAATAAAAATTTATTCAGCAAGAAGAAGAACAATTAAAATCAAATTATTATTAAAAAAAAAATCATAGCTTGATTATTTTGTAATCATACTGTTGTCTAACTTATTATTTAATGATTATTTTTAATTTTTAATGATTTTGAATATAATGTTATTTATTTTTGTCAAATTAATTTTTTTAAATCATACTATTTTTATATGATAACCATTTTGAAATTTTTACGAAAGGTAAACAATAAATGATACAATTCAAACAAATGCTTGATTATCGTGACAAAATATATGATGAAATGAAACAAAAATAACTATTACTTGTTTTCGACAACCAAATATTGTTATAGAAAAAATAATATGACCGTCGTGATCATTCGTAACCATGGTTTTTCTTTGCGTGCGGTAGTTAATTTTTTTCAAATTTTTTTTTATCAGTAATAATATTAGGGCGAATTGCACGCCCATTAATCTAATTGTATATGATTTTTTTTAAATAAATCCAATTAACTGTAAAGACCAAATCTAAAATAAAAAAAAAAAAAATTAAACAACCAAACATCTTCTAAACGGGAGTTTAAATTGTAGCACTACAATAGTAGTAGTAGTATTAGTGGTTACACTCTCCTTCCTTTGTTTTTTATACCAAACACGTAAAGATCTCTTTTTGCAAATACAATTTTTATCAACACATATTACTTTGTTTATTTTTTTTGTTTGGTTTTGTTACACACATATGGTTTGCGCATGTGTTATAAGCAACTTTAATCGCTGATCTCCTAAAATGCTGAACAAATTTTAACAAAATTTGCAGGAAAATTCTTTTTAAATCTCAGCAAAAACTTTACAAAATAATAAGTTGAATGTACTAAAAAACAGATCTTCACTACTTGCAATTTGCATCTAAACCCATTATTTTAACACGGCGATGTCATTGGAGGCAAGTATATACCACTCTCGGTTACGAATAGGAACTAAAATTAGTACCTAGTACAAGTAGGGACTCGTATAAGTACTTATTACAGTCGCTTACAGTGTTGTCAGATATGGCGACTTGTCGCCAAACATGGCGATGAAAACTTATTTTTGGCGACGAAAATTTTGAAATGGCGACTGGCGATTTTCTTGGCGATATTGATATTCCTTGGCGATATTTTTTATGATTTCTACTATGATAGCATTGTGTTAAGAATATATTTACCTGTTTTTCCGTTTATAAATTTTGGCAGCTCTATTATGCTTTTGATAAAAATGACTTTCTGGCAGCTTTATTACATGTATTAAGAGCTGATTAAAAAGTTATCTACAAATCGGCTAATGCATGAAGATTGACGTTAACTACTATATTTTTACATAACTTCAAACAATCTCAAATAGTAATGGCGCCATAAGGAAAAAAGAGGGTAAATTAAAAATAAAGAGTAATTGGAAATAATATTTCAAAAGTGGGGGAATAATTAAATAAAAACAAATTATAAGGTAAAAATGGCATCTTTAGCAAAACAGGCAAAAAGTGATCGTTGCCATAAGACAGACTGGGAACAAGAACTCTGGGCAAAAGGTAAACTAAATCAATATTTCTTACGAATTTTTAAAATATGTTTGTTTTAGGTTGGCTTAAATCCATTATAAAAGCCCCAGTATGTTATCAGTTAACGAATAGTGCAGCATATGGATCGTGGTGTTTCGCATGTAATCTTTCTTTGAGATCCCATAAAATTTATCTGAATAAACATGTTGAAACAAAAAAGCATATTTAGCAATAGCCCTCTTCGAAGTGTTTTATATAAACGAGCTTTCGACTTGATTAACTTAGGAGTTGATAGCAACAATTTTAGAAAACTTGTTAAAATTTCTGGAACTCGTTGGTTGAGTTATGGTGAGGCTGTGGAACGCGTTTTAGAGCAATGGGTAGAGTTGAAGTATCATTTCTCCCTAAAAGCAACAGCTAAAAAAGATAAAACTGCGAAAAATATTTACGATGAATTGTGTGATGAAAAAATAAAATGGTTCTAATATTTATAAACCCAATTATAAACGAAATGAATAACTTAAATTTGCAGTGTCAATCTGAATATATGGATGCAAGAAGTATGTATCAAAAACTTTTACCTATACTTCTTACGTTTGGAAACAAATTTGTATGCCAAATATTTTGTATAGTGCAGAACATTGCGATGGATTAATAAAAAATTTAAAAGAGGCAATTCATTTAGACAACTCCTTTTTAAATTTGGAAAACATTGATTTTGGTGCAGAATTTCGAACTGAATTAAAAAAATCTGTTTTAAATGCAACTGAACATTGATTTTGAAACAAAGTTGTTTTTTTATATTTTTTCTGTAATGAACAGTGTTAAAACTTAATTGAGAAACAAAATGCAATACGAACTTCTTAATTCTTTACTTATAATTATATCATATATGAATGTAATAGTATAATAAAAATACTTTTTATAACTAAAAATAAAAAAATTTTGTTTTGGCGACATTTTCGATAATTTGGCGATATTTGACAGTCCATTTGGCGAGAAAGCCAAAATAAATCTGACAACACTGGTCGCTTATAAATAGGGACTAAAATAAGTACCTTCTTTTATAGCAATAAATACGTACTTGATTTCATTAACCTAAATAACCCCTTAATATTGTGAACACAGAAGTCGGTCGGTTAAGGATGGAAATTCGGTTTGATTATTTTGCGATACGTTAATTCGAAATTTAAAAATCAGTGAAAATCTATAAATCGTGACTTTGCTAATGAGCTGCTTTGCCAAAATCATAATAACTTATACCCTAAGCGGGTTAAACTACATGAGAATTATAAAAAGTTATGTATTTGAATGCCTTCCAAAAATTTTCGCAATAAGAAATTCTATAGTGTGTGTATAAGCAAATGTCTGAAAATAAGTACTTACGTATAAATCAAGTCATTACTAAAACACTTCTTAAGCAGCTAATACACGGCATGTTTTTTACATCTGACTTGACAAATTCCACACTGATAAATACGAACATGTCGTGTGTTACCTTTAAAACATTACTTCTGTAAAAAACATGTGTTGAGACCTCTAATAAAATTACAATTAGAGCGCGCTTTATATTCTTCTGTCAAAATATGTGACATTAGCCGTTGGCAGAAATCTCTGCTGCTGCAAAGCAGTCAGCGACGGTTGACTGTAAAAGTACAATTTTTACAGACATGTAAATTTACATATGTAAAAGACATGGTGTGTATTAAAGCCTTAAAGGCTATACACTTCTTAGTAAGACCCGATATGTAATAGTCATTGAAAAGTAAGTTGTTTAGTAATGGCATGTCATTACCTAGTTTTGCTGGGATGGACAATTTTTTAATTAAAATCGGTTGTGTTATGTGAGCGTAAAAGAGAAATCGACTTGTCTTTTCATATAAAAGATATTATTTTTTATAATAAATTTTTTAGTTTTTAATAAAAATTTCATTTTTCAAATACTGTACTTTAAAAAGTATAAAGTTATACTGTTTTTCTCAATTATTTTTTCATTTGATTATTTGCCTTCTTCAAAGTTCAGTTGATTTTTTTTTTATAACTGTGTCTGGAGCAAGTACCAACATCGATTGTATCCATTAAAGTGGAGAGATAAATCTTTATTTAACAACTCTTGTAAATCGTTATTTTGTTTACCTAGTTTTTTTTTTACTCATTACATTTGATTTAATACTTGAAGACAATTAATCACTATGGTAATGAAAAAAAAGTTGGAAAAAATTTAAATAATTACTTAAAGGCAAACAAATAGCCAACCAATCATCTCTCATGCAGAAGCAGCAGCCATGTAAATCAAATGCTAATTAACATATTTATTATTAAGTCTTTAAATACACATGCATACATACACTCAACACCTTTTTTTCAATTTGTAACATTTTAACGGTTTGTTATGTGGAAATAAATAAATGTTGAAAATATTTATTATTCACACCAATAAAATCAAAATTGTATGTACAGTCAGAGTAAAAAGTATGTTGCAGCTTAGAAAACAAAATGAAAAAAAGTTTTATCTTTAAGTAAGTCTAATTTTAACGATCACTGTAAATGCTTACTTTTTATTTTTCGTAAACACCACACATGTTTATTTGATGATTATGTGTTAAAACTTTTATTGAAAATTCTATATTTAAATAAAATTGTTATTAATATATGTTTGGAAGACTGTGTGTATACTGTGCCACATGTTCCTTTCGTAGTCAAATAATTATAAAGCAAAAAAATTTTTTACGTTTCATTTAGATTCAATTTCTAAAAATGTATGGGTTTTTGTTTTGCAAATGTGTTCACACACATTTATACAATTGCAAGAAGCTGCTAAAGATTTTAAATTCCATTCTACACTGTCAATATGGTTTTCATTTAACAATAGTGTTCCAGTTTATCTTTTGTTGTTGTTGCAAAAATAAAATAAAAATCTATTTTTTTTTTATAAAATTTTTAATACTTAACACAATTATAAAGAATTTTTATACTTTTGCCTTTCGTAGATGTGTATGTGAATTTTCCAATTCGCTTATGGTTTATTTTATAGACTTGTTTATAATTAATTATTTTATTATTTATTTATTTATTATAATTTTTTTTTTTTGATTTTGGCCAGCTGCTGTAGGTCAAAATAAAATATTATTAAGATTTAAAATAAACTTGTTTTTTAATATGAAAATATTTTTAACTTTATATCCATATAGTAAAATGTGTATGTGTATGTGAATGCGTATAAAACAAAGCTGAGAGAAAAGGAGTGTGTTTTTTTAAAAAGTGTTACATAAAATTAGTCGGCTGACTGTAGCAGGTTCAAATTACAGATTAAACGTGTTGCAGTTGTTTGTGTTTTTTTTATTATATACGGAAAATCTTGGTCTAGTAGGTCAATTACCAGTATTTTTGAAAAAAAGTCAGTCAATAGTTTAGATTATAGATTTTCTAAATAAGTTTCGACCACAGTAGCATCATATAATTGTCGGTTGTGGTCTCGAACCTGTTAGTGGTGATAATAAATAAAATTTCCATATAAATAACTGAAATATAAGCAAAAAACCACCAGTACTTCTGTTTTTTTACCCTTAACACAATAATGTTTATCATTCCGCTTATATCTATGGACTTATGTATGACGGTAAAAACTGTGTAAAGGGTATATAAGATTCAGCACAGCTGAATTAAGCGCTCGTTTCTTCTTTTGTTTGCTGGACTTCTTTGCTTTTTTATACCCTTTTCACAGTGAACAAGTAAGAGCGCTATATTCGGCCGTGCCGAATCTTATATACCCTTTACAACGTGTAGTCATGCAATAACAGTGGTTTGTGTCACCATTCATCCCATATGAAATACGTACATACATATAAAAACATACATATATAAAAACGTCACATTGTAAAATTATAAATTCACGTATGTATGTATGTTAAAAAAACAAAAAAAAAAAAAAAAAATTTAAAAAAAAAAAAAAAAAAATTATTATTTATATAAAATATAAAAAAAAAAAATATAAATAATAAATTAAATAAAAAATAAAAAAAATAAAAAATAAAAAAAAAAAAAAATAAAATAAAAAAAAAATAAAAAAAAAATTAAAAATAAAAAAAATTAAAAAAAAAATTTTTTTGGCTCAGCTGGGATTCGATGCCACGTTTTCTCTAACCAGTATACACATTTGTATGTATGTATGTTGTTGTTGTAATGTTGTTTTTGTGAAAAAAATGTCGAGGTGGTCGTGGGTTTTTGCTCATATCTCAGTTGTTTATGTACCGATGTTTCTGATTTTCAATACCGATCTACTCCCGAATATTTCTGATATTTTAATACCTTACCCTGGTCCAACCTATGTCGGGGGGCTTCAAAAAGTTGATTTCAACATACACACGGACAGACGGACAGACTGACAGAGCTTAATCGACTCCCCTATTCATAAGCTTTCAGAAAATATATACTTTATGGGGTCGGAAATGAAAATTGTAGTAATTTCACACGGAATGACAAACCTATATATACCCTTTTTCACTGTGTGAAGGGTATAAAAAGGGTATATATACAGTCGTGGCCACGAATTTAAGACACAACATTTCACTTATATATTTTTGATAATTTTTACATCTCAGCGAAAAAATTTAAGATCCATGTTATTTTTCAAAGATCCTAGTATTGTTATGAAAAAAAAAAAATTAACAATAATTTGTTACCTATATTTTGTTAGACATTTTTATTTACATATTATACAGATTAATACAAGTTTTAGCCAGGTCATGAATTTAGGACATAAGTAAAATAAAAGTTAATTCACTAAAGTAAAGCTCAGCTGCATAGAACAGGAAATCCTTCATTTTGGATCACAGCAGCGCACCTCCTGGGTAAACTTTCAACTAAGGCCATAAAAAGTTCGTTTGTAATGGCTACCAAGCTTTTTGGATTTCTTCCCATAAATTGCTCAAATTTTTTGGCTTTACTGCTCGTAAATGTTCCTCAACATCATTCCACAAGTTCTCAATTGGATTGAGATCCGGGGATTGAGCTGGCCACTTTAGAACTGTAATATTGCTTTCCTCTAAGCAACTCTTTACTAGGCGTGAAGTGTGCTTAGGGTCATTATCATGCATAAATTTCCATATTAGAGGCATGTTGTCTTCAGGGAATGGTATCATAATGCTTGTCAGTATGTTTTTGTAAATATGCTGGTCAATTTAATGGTCTGGATTTAATATTTTTTTTTTGACACAAGTGGTTTACGTTGTGCAATACTCCCACGTACGTTTTTCTCATTCAAACGTCTTCTTATTGTCCTGAAGGATATATTTTGGTATTAAAATCAGATGAAATCTCATTTTTAATTTTACTTGAGCTTTTAAAAGGATCTTTAACAGCTGCTTTATAAATGAAGCTATCCTCCCTGGGTGTAGTTTTTCGGGCTCTAGGGTGCTGTTTTACATTTTTGGTGGTACCATGTTGCTTGATGTATTCCAGTGCATTGTAAATCTTGAATCTGGAACATTAAATAATTTTGGAAATGTCCATTACTGTTTTTCCTTCAGTTTTCAATTGCAGGATCAGTTTTCGCTCGGCATCCGAACTCCAAGTACCTCTGGCCATTTCTAACTAAATATTTTGATGTATCCCAACATAAAATGGAATAAAGCATTCATTATTTACCCATTAACTTCAAGCAACACCAAAAAATCACTTAATAACCAAATATTTTTAATATGTTTTAAATTTTTGGCCAGCTTCAAATACACGTTTTTACAATAATATAATAAAAATAGCAACAAAATGTAAAAAACAAACAAAACTAAATAACGGTAATTTTTCTTAACATTACAGGTACATTAAAAAATTAACTAGATCCAATTTGATATTGCAGGGTTGAAAAAATTATCATAACTAAGCCCGTTACATGTCGTGTCTTAAATTCTATATCACTATAGGTTTGTCATTCCGTGTGAAATTTCTCCAATTTTCATTTTCGTATATATTTTCTGATAACTTATAAATAGGGAAGTCGATTAAGTTCTGTCAGTCTGCCCGTCTGTCCGTGTGTATGTTAAAATCAACTTTTCGAAGCCCCCGCGACATCGCCTGGACCCGGGTGAGATATTAAAATATCAGAAATATTCGCGAGTATATCGGTATTAAAAATCACAAACATCGGTACATAAACAACTGAGATATGAGCAAAAAACCACTACTACCTCGTTTTTTCCACAACAACAACATACATACATACATACGTGGTATACTGGTTAGAGTAAATGTGGCATCGAATCCCAGCTGAGCCAAAAAAAATTTTTTTATATATTTTTTTTTTAATTTCTTTTTATATTTTTTTAATTTTTTATTTTTTTTTAATAAATTATTTTTTTTTATAATTTTTTTTTATAATTTTTTTTTATAATTTTTTTTTATAATTTTTTTTTATAATTTTTTTTTATTTTTTTTAAATTTTTTTTTTATTTATTTTTTTTTAAACATACATACGTAAACTCAATTTATAATTTTACAATGGGATGTTTTTAAATATGTATGTTTTTATATGTATGTACGTATTTCATATGAGATAAATGGTAATACAAACTACTGTTTTTGCATGACTACACGTTGTGAAGGGTATATAAGATTCGGCACGGCCGAATATAGTACTCTTACTTGTTTTTAATTTAATTAGTGCCTTTAGTTCAAAAACTCAGTGACTAATAATAATTTATAAAATTTACTAAACAGCTGTCATATGATTTACAATCCAATTAAAAATAAATTGACATTTTAGTTTGTAACAAGGTAAACTGTCACAATCAGCGAAACGAAGAGAAATGGAAATTAAAAATTTATCCAAACTTCAAAGAATATGTCAAGATATTTGTAATTAAAAAAAAATTTAGAACTTTTTAACCAGAAAATAAAAAAAAATTGTATTTTAAGAATATAGAAAAAATACCTCAAAGAAAATATAATTAAGACACTTGTTGTAATTTACACCAACAAATTCAATTTTACAGAAAAAAAAAAAAACAAAAATAATACTGACATAATTTCAACTAATCTGTCATCATTATCATCAACAGTAAATTTCCCCCACCAAGTGTCGACAAATTTATAAAGTAAATTTGTATCCATCGTTTTTTAAATGACTTTTTTTTAAGCAAAAACTCATTGTTTCAAATATTTTGAAAATAAAATTCAAACAAAAAAATAAAATAAACCACAACATTCCATATTGTCTTATTTGTAATTTCTAAAAAAAAACATTTTTTTTAAACATTTTTTAGCGATTTAAAAATATTTGTTTTCTGATAATTTTTTGTGCATTTGCAAATAATTTGCATTTATTTTAAAGGATGATTTAATACATTTCTGACAATGTTTTAAAGGTTTGACTAAATTGCTAGTTAACAAATATCAAACAACAATTAAGTTAAAGTATAAAATTAGCAGGTATTTATTTAATTCCTAGAATGACTAATACAATTTATATAAAAAACTACCGAAAGAAAATTAATTTGTGTTCGCTTTTGTTCTGAGTATAATTGAGGCTAAAATTGTAGCAGTCATTACGAAAATAATATCTCATTTTTGTATTTTTTTCTTGTTGCTTTACTTTTCATCACAACTGTTTGGCGAATTAGTGAGTTTTCTTTTTATTATTTAATTATTTTTTAATACCACCACCTACTTGCCAGCATACGACAGATACTTGCAGTCATTTGGCAAGATAAATCATTAAGTGATGGCAAACCACTGTGTGTTAGTGAAGAACCACTCACAAAAAGAAAAACAAAATTAAATTATGACAGTTTTTGCGTTCATTTTTTAGTTTCGTTTAAATAAATATTTTCTTGTGATTTTTTTTATGTTTTCACTTGGCATAAGTTTACTTAAATTTAAATTGAATTTTTTTTGGAATCTTATTTAAAAGTTTTTTTAAAATTTTTCTCTATATTTTTTAGTTTTTGTTTTTTGGAAAAAAAAATATAAAACCAAAAATGGCTTTTGTACAAAAAGAAGTTACATACATTTGTGGGGGGCGTATCAAAGCAGACCAATATTATCTCGAGGTCCCTTTTCGACACCTTTCGTTCCTCATTGATTTCGCGTCTACCGATCGGAATCCCCTCATTAACTAAGTCCCGAGCCACAATCGGCGTTTGCTGTAGACTAGAAAACGATTTCACACTGCCGACTAATAATTATTCACCAGTCATTTATGATCGCCAGCATCTTCTTCATAGTGAGATCCCCCATAGCATCCACACTTAATGCGGATTTTCCGCTTTGCAGTGTTTAACATTCGCATACTACAAGCGCTGCCACAAAAACAATTATCGTCGATCCGTAGTCTCCTCTGATTATATTTGAAGTTATCATGTAATTATATATAAGTATCTTTACCTGACAAGAGGCTCGTAGAGCACCCAACGAGCATGTCTATAGTAGTTTCTACTATCCACCTTTCAAAATTTTTGGACTTTTCTCATTGAAAGACCTCCGCCAGTACTGACCCATCTTTTAGAGAAATTTTGGATTCTGGAGAATGTAGCAGCAGATCGTCTTTTCGCGAGTTCGTCAGCAGCTTCATTCCTAGCTAAAACCACATGTATCTTAATCCACATCATTGTCACCTCTTTTGTAGAGGCTCTAGCACATACTCTAGCAAAAAAGAGGAATCCACATTCATCCGCCACACGCGTTTTATGACCGAGTGGTTATCAAGTGCATTGCAAGTTTTCTTCTCTTGCATTAAACATTCCAACACGTGATCCAATGCGTGCAGCAACCCAAGCATTTATACCTGTTAAACGGACATGTACTTCCCCAGACTCCAGCAGCAGGACAGGATCAACTTAAGTTAGTATAAACTACTATATGACCTCTCGTCCATAAAGAACCCAACAGTAAAGATACTGATATCATTCTCTATGCACTCGTTGTACATGAATCCATTCGATACGACTTTCGACCACTTTCACTCTACTCATGCACTTCATCGGCATCTGAGTTTCCCTAACCTCTTCAATGTGTTGCAAAAGAGATTTTTATTTTTTTCAATTATCAAAAGTTATTTTATAGATTTCATGAATAAACTACAGTGTAGACCAAAAGTCACTATGGGAATTATTTTTTCTATTTAATTTTTTGTTAAACAGAATAAATTTTATAAAATATAACAAACAAATATTAAAGGTGGCCTACCCTGTAGCAATTGTAAATATATTTTCGGTTTTATTTTTTCTTATTTCAAATGTTTTTATAAAATAATTATTTTTTTAAAGAAAAATGAAAGAGTTGACACAATTAGTGTATTCACAAGAAATCGTAAGTGTCATCATCATTTCATAATACCCCAAAAATTTTACACTTTTTTAAAATTTTTTAAAATTTATGACAAAACGACACTTAGGACATCTTGTGAATTCAGCAATTGTTTTAAGAATTTGTCACCAATCCAATCAAGTAATGAACAACTAGAAAACATTTTACGTTGACATACTGCTTGCTGTCCAATTTGTCATGTTTGAAAAAAAAAAAAATGGACGGCTAGCCACAAGTCTCTCGTAGTGTAAATAAAAGATTAAAACAGAATCTATTAATTCATTAATTACGCACGAATTATGAAAACAATAGAAACATTTTTTAATAGTACATACAGCCATGCATACATATTAATATGATTATTTATACTTTTATCGTATTCGTTGGATGCAAATGCTGACATGTGTGCATGTGTGTGTAAAATTAGAAAAACAAATCTCTTTTGATGTTTGTAATCGTAGTAGTTGGTATCATCATTGGTTGCCTTTTTTATTCTATTTTAATTTTTTTTTTACATTTTTGTTGTATTGCATTTAATTGTCAACGTGTCTAGAGTATTTAACGGCTCAATTAAATTGAAAAATTCTATAACATAAATATCCATATGTCTGTCTGTCTGTTCGTCCGTTTCATCTAGCAGCTAACCGTTGCATCTGTTTCTATTAAACACTGAAAATATGTGTGTACAAAAATATAAACATACTCGTATCTATAGTATACAATAAGTATCTATACATCTTAGAGATATTTTTTAAAAATATCTAGTCTAAAACTTGTGTATCTGTATGCTTGTTTATACTAATTTATTCGTATGATTCATAATTTCAAAGTGATTTTACTCTTATTGTTTGTTGTTGTTTGTTGTTGTTGTTGCTGATGTTATTAATATGAATTTCTCTAAATCAAATCTGTTTAAAATTCCGCCAAAATAATACTGTGTTGAAATTTATCTATCACCCAGATACAGATTTGATATGATGTTTACACATACACACATTTGCAAAGTTGGTACGATGACAAACATTCGGTTTAACTTTTAGCCTCGAAAAGAGATGAATACTCTTGGATATTTTAGACTAAAAACTTAATTTTTCTAAAATGAAATGAAGTACTTTTAATAAGGATGTCTTGGAACCCAACATAATACAACTGGGAAATATTTTTATCCATTAAACTCAGTATTAAATTTGTTTATCTTTGTGACGAAAAGGAACTCACACAAAATCATTTACTAATGGGATCTGACACTTTAACATGCTTTATGTTGGAGCTCAAAGTTAATGATCATAGAGAAGCCTTGGAAGCTTTTTTAGTTGAAAAATCATCTTCATCTTTGATAAATTATATATTAGGAAGCAATATTGGTGTTCATAGAAAGACGTTAATTTGCACGAGATTTATTAGATTGCAATGCAGCCACAGAATGTTACTGCTTAAGGAGCTAATACACGGCATGTTTTTTACGTCTGACTTGTCAAATTCTCCACTGCTAATACAAACATGTCGTGTGTTACCTTTAAAACATTCCTTCTGTAAAAAAACATGTGTTGAGACATCTGACAAAATTTTAATTAGAGTGCGCTCTATTTTCTTCTGTAAAAACATGTGACATCAGTCGTTGGCAGAAATCTCTGCTGCTGCAAAGCAGTCAGCGTAAAAGTAGAATTTTGACAGACATGTAGATTTACATATGGGCAATTCCATGTCATCGTACCTGACATTTGTACTCTTATAAAGTGGAATAATTTTTGCAAAAGTAAGAGTAACTGAAAAAAAAAATTAGATTTTTATGTTCCATTCAGAGGGTACTTTATTTAAAAAAAAATAATTATATATGATTATTTGTTGTCTAAAATATAGAGCAAAATTATAGTATATCGTACGTGACAGAAAACAGAAATAATTTTGAGGTATATATGGAAATATAAAAAAATCTGCGAATCTTGGGAGGTATTTTTTCTTTTTTTAATTTCTTACACTTAACCACTTTTTTTCATTTAAAATCCATCATACTTAATTGAAAACAATCTTTAAATGATTTTATAATAAATATAATTTAATATCGTACGTGACATATCGTATGTGACAGATTTTCTCTTATAATATTCTTAGGTATATATGTTAAAAAAAGGCAAATTCTAAATTAGGTGCTAAGTTTTAAAGAATAGAATAAATGAACTTTAGCCAGAATAAAATGATTTACAATAAATTTAAAATATAAAGTAATAAAGAATAAATATTAATTTTAAATCATATTTTATATGAATATTTTTTGGCCAGCAAAGTTGGATTTTTGACCAATGTGCGATGTCATATGGCTCAATTTGATTCCTCAATACCTAATACTTTACAAACATCTTGGCTTTTATTAGAACACCCTGGGCTGCCTCGAACTGAAAACTTTTTGTCGAACATTAATTTCCTTTAGTGTTAATTAGTTTGACAAAATAAAACAATATATTTAAATGATTTGTACAAAAGCATAAAGGAAAACTTTTCCTTTTTATTATGTGAATTTTAATTTGATGATGATGCTTACTAGTTAAACTAAATATTTAAAACAAATGAAACGAATTTAGAAAATAAAAACAAACTACCTGCTAACAATGTTGTTAAAACTTGGCAAACTCTTTTGTGGCAAAAACAGTGCAAAAATAATCAAATAAAAAACCACATAGAAAATTAAAAAAATAGAATATCTATATATATAAAAGTGAAACTCTGTGTGTGTGTGTGTGTGTGTTAGCTATAGACTCCGAAACTGTAAAACCGATCGGGCTCAAACTTTGGCAAGTTGTTGTACACATACCAGGGAGTGTTTATGGGTGGGAAAAAGTGGGCGGTGCCACGCCCATAAAAATTAGTTATCAGTTTAAGCTACTTGCACTTGACAGATTTTTCTGAAACTTTGCACACATATCGAGCTGTCATGACTAAATAATTTTTTGATAAGAAAAGTGGGCGGGGCCACGCCCATAAAAAAAGGTTATAATTTTGAGGTACTTGCACTGGACCGATTTTTCTGAAACTTTGCGCACATACTAAGCTATCATAACCATATAATTTCGTGATTAGAAAAGTGGGCAGGGCCACGCCCATAAAAAAAGGTTATAATTTTGAGGTGCTTGCACTTGACCGATTTTTCTGAAACTTTGTACACAAGTTGAGCTGTCATGACTAAATAATTTCGTGGTGAGAAAAGTGGGCAATGCCACGCCCATAAAAAATAGGTATCATTTTGAGGTACTTGCACTGGACCGATTATTCTGAAATTTTGCACACATATTGAGCTGTTATGACTTTACAATTTCGTGATTAGAAAAGTGGGCAGGGCCACGCCCATAAAAACAATTATAATTTTGAGGTACTTGCACTGGTCCGATTCTTTTGAAACTTTGCACACATATTGAGCTGTTATGACTTTACAATTTCGTGATTAGAAAAGTGGGCAATGCCACGCCCATAATAAAGATTATAATTTTTAGGTTTTTCCACTTGATATTCAATTAAAATTCAGAATGCATTTCGATTCATTAAGGGGCGTAGCAACGCGCGCCGGGTTTGGCTAGTCATTTATAAATATGCATGCATGCATGCATCATAATAAAATAACATACTCGTATGTGCATACATACATAGATACTTGCTGCATCATTTGTTAGCATGTTTTCGGAGTGTTGTTTGATAAACTCACGTTTTATTTGAATTCAATTTGTTGCTGGTTTTAATTCGGTTGCAGCATCAGCAACAACAAATCATTATTTAAAAAAAAACAATGTAATCTTTTTAAAATAATAAAAATAAAATATTAAGTTGACGTTGTCACAGCATCAACGCTAAATCTTTTTTGCTTTATATTGGTGGTTGTTGTCAGCGATATGACTGTGTCAATCTAATGAATGAATAAGAACAATTAAAATGACCGATGCAAAGTTTTGTTTTGTTTTTATTTTTATTTATTATTTTCCATAGTAAATCAAAACCTAATATTTTATTTTTATTTTATGAGAATTCCAACAGGTGGGGGCAGGTTTACATAACCAGTCTAAAGCTTAACAGGTGCTGGTAATGAATGTTTAACGTCAAGTGGTGGTGTCATGTTAATATTTTAAGTAATTCATTATTATACATTTTAGTGGCGGCCTTAATACTTTTATCTTTGTTACTATTATTGTTTTTGAATTTTAAAAGGAAAATTACATATTTAAATACTTAATTACATATTTAAATTATCTCATTCAAATTATTTGCTCTCGCAGTTTTAATATCAGGACTTCTCATTAGGCCTTTTTACAAAGTGTATGGTAAAAACTCAACAATATGTTAGGGGCCTGGCCGGCCGTATCTACTAAAAGGTGTTTCAAAATTGTTTATTTTTAAATTATAAGGTACACAGAATAGGGTTATGTATGAAATAGTACAACGGGAAATTCTCCCGATTTGAATTTCGTTGGTGTGTAGTTGTGAGCATGTGTGCATAGAGTTTTGAATACAAATGACTTTATAAAAATGAATGCCACTTTTCGTTGTAATTTTATAACTCAAGAACGGGCTCACCTATCCGAACCCAATGTAAAGGCTTTTTTCGGACTATTTAGTAGATGGTTTATGTGAAGTTTGCACAAAATCCGTTGAGCGGTTTAAGGGTAAAATCGGCAACTCAGAATCTCCGGGCTTAATAAAAATATCACAAAAATTCAGAAGTAACCGAAGAGCCTGTTAAAAATAATTGGATAGGTGTCTGATACTTTTTGGAAATTTTAAGTTTTAAGGGGATAAAACGGGTAAAAACTGAATTTTTGTACTTTTTTGAATAGAATTAATCTCTATATAAAAACGGGTAAAATCAGTAATATTTTATCTTGGAACCTAATGCATGTAGCACAAAAGTTCATTAAGATCCTAGAAGGCTAATGGCACTTTTTTGAAATTTGGTGTTCCAAGGTGACAAATAATTTTGGTACTTTTTTTTCAATTTCATTTATCTGTAAAATGGATGTGCGGAACAAAATTATTTAAACGAAAAAAAGATATTGTTTATCCAAATGTTTTAGATTAAGTTTGAAAATAGCTAGCAATTAATAAAATATTTTTTTGCTTAATAACTGAATTTGATGTTCCAATTAAATCTTTTTGTTATATCACTTTATACGTAGCGAAGCACGTAATGGGCGGCTAGTCTAATATATAAAATTCTCGTGTCGTGATGTTTGTGATTAAACTCCTCCGAAATGGATCGATCGATTTTCATGGAATTTTGTGTGCATATCGGGTAGGTCTGAGAATCGGTCAAAATCCATTATTCAAATCCCTCAACGCCACGCCTTTTTTCACATAAAATTTCATAAAATTTAATATTTATTAATGGCAGGTTTAAAACAGATCTATTGTTAATTAGTTCATAGAATCTGCGTTTTTAATTCCAGTACAAATTTGTTAGCTACGAAAGTTGCTTCAAGACCCAGGAGAGTTAATCTGAAACACGATTTAAAATTCAAATTATTGGAATATTTTATTTTAATTGCAACAAGTTTTTCTTTTTCGTTTCTTACAGCAAAAGAGCCTTCAGATGATATGTTTTTTAATATGACTTGTCATATTTAATAAACGCGCAGTTAATACATGTCGTGTGAACGCTTAATTAAAACTTGGTTTCTATTTCTGGATACAAAAATCGTCCAACTTTAAAATTTATCATAACTTAAGAGAGGAAAAATTGTCTCTAACATATTGTTTTTTTATACCCTTCACACAGTTAAAAAGGGTATATATAGGTTTGTCATTCCGTGTGAAATTTTTACAATTTTCATTTCCGACCCCATAAAGTATATATTTTCTGAAAGCTTATGAATAGGGGAGTCGATTAAGCTCTTTCAGTCTGTCCGTGTGTATGTTGAAATTAACTTTTTGAAGCCCCCCCGACATCGCTTGGACCCGGGTAGGGTATTAAAATATCAGAAATATTCGGGAGTAGTAGAAAAACATCGGTACATAAACAACTGAGATATGAGCAAAAACCCACGACCACCTCGATTTTTTTTTCACAAAAACAACATTACAACAACAACAACATACATACATACAAACGTGTATACTGGTTAGAGTAAACGTGGCATCGAACCCTAGCTGTCCAAAAATTTTTTTTTTTAATTTTTTTTTATTTTTTTTTTAAATTTTTTTTTTGTTTTATATTTATTATTTATATTTTAATTATTTTTTTTTATTTATTTTTTAACATACATACTTAAATTTCAAATTTAGCAAGTTTGGATACAGTGATGTCAAATAAATTAACAAAAAGTTGTCATAATAATATTTTTTCAGATTTAATTATAGTCTATAAAAAAACATAAAATTGGTTTAAATCTATTTTTATCAATTGTTTAGGATAATACTAATAATAAAATTTGCTGAATCCATTTTTTTTGTTTACTATGAAAGAAATTAAAAACAGTAAATATCTTAATTAACTTAATAGATGTTACTTTTTCGTCGTTATTGTGCTTCATACGACGAATTTACACAGCGAATTCTTACCAACGAATTCATCGTTCGTCCCAGTTGTGCGCCTAGCATAAGCCAGAACAAAAATGATTTACAATAAATGTTCAAATAATAAATTTTTTTAAATTTGATCTCTTTTTCATATATTT
This sequence comes from Phyto melanocephala, assembly GCA_941918925.1. NCBI lineage: Eukaryota > Metazoa > Arthropoda > Insecta > Diptera > Rhinophoridae > Phyto > Phyto melanocephala. Next base: position 178,631,929 of record OW799233.1, on the reverse strand, counting down.
ATTGTTTTTGTTTTGGCAACTTTTACATTAAAAATGTAGTGTTTAGTAGTGTTTACCATTTTTTATGTTAATGCAACTCTGTGTACGATTCGAACGACTTAGAATCGAATTGTATAATAACCCTCCTGGTCTGTTACACTATAACGATCAAATGGTTTTTGTATACTGCGTTCGGTTAATAAAATTAGAATATAATTTGTAATTTTATTGTAATAAAATAAATAAATAAATTAGGTAAATAAAATACATTTCCGCAACATCATTTGAGTGTTTACACAAGACAACAAAACATATTGGAGATTCAGCCTAATAAGCTCTTAGCACTACAACAAATACTTTATTTAATTGTTTGTTTAATTTATTTCTTTTAAATTTAATATTTTAACTAAAGGTCTTTCGGTTCCTTTTTTTTTATTTATAAACATATAAAAAATGTTATTTGAAGGTGTTAATTATTTATTAATTTTGTAAATACCTCTTTAAGTTTTTATATTTATTTAATTTTTTTTATCTGGTAGTAGATTTTTTCGTTAAATTTTAGCTTTTTTTGATGCTTCAAAACTCGAAAATATTTATGATTTACTTTTGCAACCAAATTGATTAGTTGTGTAAATTTGATTTCTCATTCAAAAGATACAACTACAACATTTTAGTTGTATTTGACATTTGTTTGTGTCTTCTAATGTTTTTGATCTAAACCGCGTTTTTCTGTTTTAGTAACTTTTTTTTTCGGATTTTAGTTTTTTGAATGCATTTAACACAATCTCTGGGTTATTTTAGTTTTAGTATTGTGTATTGACATTTTAGTTCTATTTTTATCTTTACGATAATAACAAAAGAGACGTACGTATAACTCTTAACAGTTATTTGCATGAACATTTTCTTTTCTAAATAGACAATACCAGACGTGATATTAAAAATTTTGTGTTGAGTAAATATTAAATGGAAACAACTTACACATGTAAATATTTTTATCCTTTTTCTAAATTTTGTGACACTACTTAATATTGCTTAAGGTCAAATTCGTAAACGTGTGCTTGATATCATGAAATACAAATATGTATACAATTTTTGGATTTTTCATCGACCGCCTTCGGTCAAAAATACAAATACTACCAATATGTTTGATAAGTACTTTTTTAAACCCTTCACCTGTGGTGCACAAGGGTATATATAGCTTTGTCATTCCGTTTGTAATTTCTACAATTTTCATATCCGACCCCATAAAGTATATATTTTCTGAAAGCTTATGAATAGAGGAGTCGATTAAGCCGTGACCGTCTGCCCGTCTGTCCGTGTGTTGGTTGAAATCAACTTTTAGAATCAACTATATGTTCCTCAGATCTCTATATGGTATCAATCTCTTGGAAATATCCAGGAATAAATCGCTATTGAAATTCAGAACAATCGCCCCATAACTTTCTGAGATATGAGCAAAAAACCACTGCCACCTCGTTTTTTTCACAATTACAACAACAACCTACATACATACTGGTTAAAGTAAACGTGGCATCGAATTCCAGCTGAGCCAAAAAAATTTTATTTTATTTAATATATTATTTATATTTTATTATTTTTTATATTTTTTTTTAATTTTTTTAAAAAAATTTAAAAAAATTTTTTTTCGTAATTTTTTTTTTTTTTTTTTGGTATGTTTTTTACATGTATGTGTATGTACGCATTTTATATGAAATGAATGATGATACAAACAGTTGTTATTGCATGACTACACGTTGTGAAGGGTATATAAGATTCGGCACGGCCGAATATAGCACTGTTACTTGTTAAAATCAAAATTGACTCTTAAATCATTTATGTTATGCTCAGATTCCACTATTGTGGCAAATAACACAATATGTACCGATTTTTATCGTACTTAATCGGCACACATTAAAAAAAGTGGAAGACTTATTTTTGAGCGGTCCCATTATCGTAGCATATTGTTATTACCTTTTCGGCTCATATCGGTCAAAATACAAATTGCGGCAATAATTAATAAAATACGGTCACACTATTGTGCCTTATTGGCAAAATGAAATATGAATACTCAAAAAAAAAAACGAAATATATGGATAAAAAAGTGATTAGAAAAGAGAAATGAATATGGTGCATACAAGTGGCCGGCAAAAATCGGCGCATATTTATCAATTTGTTTGTTGACGTTGTGCACAATAATTGTTCACTTCACAACCTCGTATTGTATTCTGAACACTTGATTAAATTTCAAATAATATTCAACGTCAGGTAAATAAAAATCAGGAATGGGGAATTTGATCAAATCTTACTTCTGCAGAAGTATAAAAAATATTTTAAAACAATTTTTAGTGAACATTTTTAGCAAAGATAAAAAATCAACAAAACATTTAAGAGTACAATTTATTATATCTTTATCTTGTTAGAGGCAAAACAGACTACAAAAGTTATTTTTTGATTCTGCAAAAAGTTCTCATTTTCCATCCCTGTATGAATCCATTACCCAAGTTTATAAACATATGAAATTTAATTTGTTTTGTTACCAACAACAAGCATACAAAAATTGAATTGTTTACATTATCGGCACATCTCAGTTGATTTTGATTGTCGATAGCTAAAAAGATTTCGGCGCAGATTATCGCATTTTCGAAAAAATTTTGCGTTCACATTATCGGCACAAGAAATGCGACCAAAATCGGTACATTGTGGGATCTTAGCTTTAGTATTTAAATTACGGTAATGAAGTTTAGAATAAGAATCTAAAAACACATGGAAAATATTCGTATAAGTTTTTAAGTCGGGACACAAACCACTTGGTATATTTATAAATAATTTTGAACAATTATTACTTTGATCATAAACATTTTTTTCAAGGTTAATTTCGTGTTGTTTTAAATTACTTTTTAAAATCAGGTAAACTGTTCTGCTTGACCTCCTAACATAATTACAAGAAAACAAAGGCAAAAGTAAACTAGAAACTTAACAAAAAGAAAAAAAAAATAACAAAATTAACAATTAACAAGTCTCTTTGGCGTTTTCGTTTTTTCTTTAATGGCCTGGGCACATAGCCAGCCATATTTGTTTAATAATTTAGCCAAATTGCCAGATTTTTATGCATTTACGCTGTTGTTGTTGCCTTAAGCAATACGATGCCACCAGTATTTAGCCGCGTGTATAGTGTTTAAGGCGTGTGCTTGTTTTTAAGGCTGGATAAAGTACTCTATAACAACACTTATTCAACCATGATTTACAACCATGACTTCATAACAGTTTCATTAGCCAAAAAAAAAAAATTAACATAAAAAAAAACGATTAAAAAAGCGATATAACAAATTATGTGTAAATTAACAACAACAGTAGCAACAGCAACAAACAATGTAAAGAAGAAGATTCCTAAATCAATTAGCTAAGTTTACAAGTTTTTCTTTTCTTGCAGCCAAAATTTAATAATGTTTATTTAACACTTAGACTTAATAACAACAGTAGAGGGTAAAATTATAGGAGGGCAAGAAATAAAATAGTATGCATGTACATACTAAAAAGATGCTTAAAATGTTCCAAATGTTATGTATTCCATTTCATACAACCTCCTGACACTATATTTGAGTGAAAATAAAAAAAAACACAAAACAAACATAACAAAACAAAACATTACTCTCATTAAAACAACGCACTTGAAAAATGTTTGAAAAATATCAACATAAATAACGACAATAAAATAAAGAAACGGTTATCATAGCAAAAACATCGAGTACAAAAGAATACATACAAAAAATGTAAAAAATTGTAAACAGCAGCGTTACTAAATAATTACATTTAGGGCAATTTAAAGAGAAAACAATTTCTTACAAGCGATTTTTTCAGTACATTTAAACATGTCTTGAAAGTTCTTTTTCAGTTTTAATGTTTTATTGCATCTTTGTTCTGATTCAGCTTTATATTATTTTAACATTGTTTTGTTTCAGTTTTGTTCTATTTTTCAATGTTTTGATCGTAAAGATAAACACATATTTTTGGAAGTACATATGTATTTTAAAATGGGAGAGTACTATACACACACTTTTTAAAATTTAATAAGATTGCTTGTAAGCCATTTTTCGTATGCTTGTGCCGTTCTTTACCTTGTATCACACAAAAGTCATTATTAAATTATCTGTTTATAAAAAAATCTCTGAATTCCTTTTATAGCAACTTTTTATAAAAACTTTTAGATCAATTTCTTTATAGAAAATTATTTGTTAATTTTTTATTTTAACATTTTTTTTTAATAAAAAAATTTCGCTTTTTATAAAAGAAATTAATTAAATTTTCTATTTATAATTTTTATTTTCTTTTGCTCTTAAGGAATAGGATTAGATGCCTTTCTTATTCATAATCAATTATTAATATTATTAAATTTATAAACCCTCGTCTAAAACTTATTATGAGTATGGGGATACATATTGTATCCCAACTTGATGCTTTGCTTTAATTTATTTTTTTATTAAAAAAAAAATTTACAACTGATTTGTATACCTATACAGACAAACATCACATAAAAGTGTGCATGTATGTATATAAAACCGCAATTTGTAACAAACACCGCAATTGTTCAACTAATCATAATTATCAATGATGATCATCATGGGTACTAACATTTAAAACAACAAACACTTTGATTGAAATACGTTAGAATGTGTGGCTTAAATGTGTGTTTAAATTGATTTGATCTTTGGCGCTTAAACTCGTACAACGAATGTTTAAAAAATGCTTAAAAATATTACGGAGCAGCAGCATCTTTTGATCTCTCTCACAAACACAGGCAATCTCAAAATTAAAAAAAAACAAAAAAAAAACAAAATTATCGCGGTATTTATTGTTTTGAATAACAACAGGTTTATTTGTTGTAAAATATAGTTTTTATTTATATGAATGAATGAATAAATGTGTGATTATAAAAAAAAATCAGTTTAAAAAATGTTTGGCCTGGTGGGTGGTTTGTACTTGGCTTTAAAAACATGTTTGTATTTTATATATGTATGTAAATCTTAAAAATTTAATTTGTATAAATTTAAATACTTTTTGAATATCAAATTCATATATTTTTTATAAAGCGTTTCTCAATAAGGACGGCTAAATATTAAAAGCTATGTGTGAGGTTTTTTATTTCTGTAATTTTTAATAGTCATGTCTAATTATGTTTAGAGCCGTATATCGTTCAATTGAACGGCAACATTCGTTAAAAGTCTAATATTTTATGACTGTCGTATTGGTTGCTGTGTAAATTTGAGCGATGGTTTAGATTAACTACAGATTATGGCTTAGATCTACGACTTCTTAAAATCCAACAAGATCTTGGCAACTTAACCTCACGTGACCACGTTGACAATTTACAATAACGGCCTACACAAACTTTCAACTTCTACCCTCCCGTATTGAAGAACCCTTTACATTTACATTTAAATTTTGTTTTAATTCAATTAGAAAAAAAACATACATAATTGTATGTGTCTGTTTAAGCATATGCATGTATGTATGTGTGCATTAAAATAAAATGTGTTCATTTACATTTTATTATAATACAGTAGTTTTGTTGTTTTTATTTTTATTTCAATTTATTAAGGTTTTTTTTTTACCTAAACACCCCACACCCACATTCATTAATCACAAAGACTTAATTGTTGTTCTAAATACCAATTATTTTCTTGCATAACAGTTAAGACATAATTAATACAAATTATATTATTTTTATATTATAATCGCTTTTAAATCGGTCATATTCTGTGGAAACAAAATGCCGCCGTGTCAAGTGTGGACTACTTTATACAAATACTCTGTTTTAATATACAATTAACTGATTGATTGTATAAAAAAAACAAGATGCAAAGCAAATCATAATAATTGTTAAATTGACTGCAGACTCTTCTTTATTTATTCACTTCATAAATTTGCGTTGTGCCTTCGAAGCTTGTATCGACACTCGGCGGCAGTGATGTTTGGATGCATGCATTAAACTTAAAGTGTTCAAAAAACAATAAAACCGACTGACATGCAACGTCTTTGTGAGGAAAATAATGAATGGCTCGTTGTTAATAATATCTAACAGAATGTTAAAGGAGTAGATTCAATCAAATTTTAAAAGAAAATTTACGTAAAACGTTGAAAAGAAACGGAAACGCATATTAATTTATACATTTACACATCTTGTCATATACACCTTTGGAACTAGGTATTCGATTTTGTTAAGCAATCCGTCAAAAAATTAAACGTTTAATTACGCCAGCTTTAAATCTTTTAAATATAATTTTCTGATTAAGCCATCGGTTTTGGAGTTATTGAAGAACAAGTCGAAACATATATTGTTACAGATTTATTTTTAAATGGCTTAATTTACATTATAATTTATTTTAGTTGTAGTAGTTTAAGTTACTGTAGTTTTATTTGTATTAGTTTATTTCGCTGGTTGTTCGAACATGATGTGAGTTATTATGTGCAGCATACTTTTAGGCACTTTTATTATTACTGCATATTACTTAACATTAACATTACGTCTTAATTTAAATGTAACGGTTTTTGAATGTACTAGTGTGTACACACGAGAACTTTGTCGAATGTTTCCGAACACCACTATGTTACTATAAATAGCCGAACAACACAGCTAACATGATCAGTATAACAATAGAGCTTGTAAAGCGCGTATCAAAGTGAGTTTGATAAGTAAAATAAGTAAAGTGCCATAAAACAATATCTGAGTGTGTTTAAGTAAATAAAGTGATCTTAATTTTATAACGAATTTCAAATGTTTTTGATTGCAATAAAAGAACTCAAAGTATGCTTAAGGGAAATAAGCCAACGTTTATAAAATGTATAAACGTAGCAATATTTTTGGGTTAATAATAAAATTTTTGAATTAAAAATAATTTATAAAAAATTGAAAGCACCAGTTTTCGTACTTGATCTTAAAGCTGAATGTGATCGAAATAAAATAAATATTATTGCATGAAAGTCCATAGATACATATCTAGTTTCTAGTTTTATTTCCGATAAAGTAAAAGTACAAAAAATTAAAAAATTAAAGATGCATGTACTAGAAATAATATAAATCTTATTGCATGAAAATCCATCGATAAATTCATTAAAATAAAACCTAGTTTTGATATATTTTATCGCAAATTTGTGAACCTTTTATTGCGTGTTAGATTTAATATTGCTTTATTTAACTTTATCGGAAATAAAACTCGAATGAAATAAGGTTGAAATAAATAACATTTTTTCCCATGAAGGTTAGGTTAGGTCCTTTTTTTTAAATTTTAACCGAAAACTAATTCCCCAATAAATGTTTATGCGAAAAGAATTCCCCTTATAGCAAATAATATTACTCCCTCAAATTTGTTTACTTTTTCCTTTACTTACATACTTTATTTTTGCTTTAGAACTGAGAATGGGCACTTAATTCAAATTTGTTACTAAATAAGTTTAAGTAATAAAGTTCGGCATAAGGGTGTAAACATGCATTGGCCGCTTACTTTATATTGTTACGTTTCTACCTTTTATAAACGTTGGTTAATTTCCTTTTAAAAAACTAAAACTTTAATAAGCAACAAACCTTAATAATTTTTAACACAATAAAATATGCAATACTTTTTTATCATTTCACTAATTGTTGTAGACCTTCATTATCAAACTGATATTGATATACACGCAACGAACCCTGATGTTATGTTGTCGCTATTATAATGACAGTGCCATCTAATAGTGTTTAACTGTAACGTTAGACCGTCACATTTAAATGAAGTGGTGAGATGTTAATGTTAAGTAATATGTAGGAAAAATAACTACTCCCTAAAGTATGCAGCACATGATATAAAATTTCAGCTTTGTATTACTTAACATGCTACTGACAACCAATTAACCAAAGAAAATTTTAAATACATTCAAATGTAAATCAAACTAAATCTGTAACAATGCTAAATATGTAGTTGTAATAAGAGCAAAAATTCCACGGGATATTCATGATAGTTCACTTCGATACAAATAAAAATTTCATTGAAATATTACATTAACTTCTTATTCACTGTAGGGAGTCAACAGTTTCTTTTTATACTTCCTTTTTATTAAACAAAGAGAACGTTTTAGTCGGTAAAGTCCATTTTCAGGAGGCCACTTAAGAATGTCATTGATGATATAATTAATTTTCTTAAACGTTTTGCTTTGGCTAACAGTTCAAAGAATCAATTCTTTGCAATGTCTGGTTGAATGACTAAATATTGTTTATTTATAATTTGCATTTATTTAGTGATGTAAATCTTTCTTTTGCTTCATTTTTACATTTGAGTGTAACATACACATCTAATTAAATGCGTGTTTCGTATCAGCAAAGGTTAAATTCAAACATACATACATACATACTAACAATTTATTAATATTAATTCATTTATTGATTTAGATATTCTTTTATGTATTTGCATACGAAATGACTTCACCCGAACAGCATTTGAAATGCATATGTTCGTATATATGCATTGTAGTATTACAAGTGAATAATTAATGTGAGCGAAACGATTACCATTTGATTTGTAGTCATCGAAATTTTGTTTAGTTTTACAGTCTTTGTAATTGAATGTCGTTATGCTATGTGGGCGGTTGGACTTAAAACTGTTTTAAAACACAATGTTTTTTCATGTCGTGTCAGTTTTTAAAGCACTTTGCCTCAGGTCAGTTGGTATTATATTTTAGTCACTCTTTTGCAAATGATTGTTGAAAAAGGCGATTTGTAATACAAAGAGAAATAAGTGGATAATTATTCCAACCTCATGTAAGTTTAGTGTTGGTAAACAATTTTGAAATTTATCACAGGTCTATAAAATATTTTTTTATACGAAATTTGTTTTATTTTCTGAAAAAATTTTGCTGAGTGCAGATTATGCTTTATTGCCGCTGTGTACAGTTCAAGCCAATTAATAATTTTGACTTTGAAATATGCTTGTTGTGTATAGATTTCTCAGGTTCTCTATTTTTTTTCTTCATCTGACAGGTTAATTTGACAATCTTTGCGATTTTAAATATTTAAAATTTTCTACACAAGAGTTGTGGGGGGAAAACCTTGAATTTGTTCATGGAATGTTGGTCTGCAACTATGTACATAATTGAATTGTGTTGCTTTAAGACAATTTTTAGATAATCTTTTTTTTTTTTTTTAATTTTTAATGCCGACTTATAAATCATTTGGTTAAAAAGCTCATGACATTTAAATTGTGGCAACAAATCTATGAATACATAAGTTTTAACTACAAGCTAAATATGATTGTTTTTTTCTAATGCATTATTAATTTATTATTGTGTTTATTTTTTATTTTTTTTTCTAGTTCAACTTTGTGGGTAGAATTTTAGGCCCTCGTGGCATGACCGCCAAACAGTTGGAACAAGAAACCGGCTGTAAAATTATGGTCAGAGGCAAAGGATCGATGAGAGATAAAAAGAAGGTAAGTTGTTGCTTAATTATTTTCGTTTACTCTTAGCAGTATGATTTTATTAAACAAAATTTAAATTTCATTGAAAAGAAAATAACTTTGAAGAAAATGGCACGAAAATATTTCATCATGTAAAAGCAGTCTAAATATGTGCCGCAATGAAGGCAAATAAATGAATGTGCTAAAGCATTGCTTATAAGATATATGTGCTATTATTTTATAGAATTCCTTAAACTTAATTTTCATCTTAATTTATTTACTAAATAAAAATTCCTTTTACAGTTAACAAATTTTGCTAAAGAAATAAAAAAATTTTTTTTTTTTTAATTTTTCTATTGTGTTTTGTTAGCAAGGGATTGTTTTGAAATTTAATAATATAAGACTAAATAGGAATTTAGTGTTTTTTTTTGACAAATCTATACCTGACATCAATATTTAAAAATTATTTCGGACATATGACCACCCTGGCTGTTCTTGGTGAAGCTTATTATGGGCGCTCAATTTTAAGTCACTTCTTCGATTATTGCTGGTCTTATGTTACGAGTAATAGAACAATATTGGCCACCAAGGCCTGAATCGTGGCTTGTTTTAACAGCATAAACCAATGCCATGACATGGCCCCAAGAAAATTATCAAAAGGGGGAAAAACGCACAACCTTGCTTTATTTAAATTTCAATCAACCGAAGGTTGCCGTTACCGTATGTCACGTAGCGCCATCTTGTTGAAATCATGTTTCGCACGGATTAGTGTCATCAAAATTTTGAAACAAAAAAATCATTGATCATGGTGCAGTAACGATCTTAATTTTTTAAAGAAATAAGATCTGAAAATGCCACCACCGTGTAAACCGCATCAAACGGTTAATTTTTCCAAACTTATTGGAGTATTGACGGTCTGTTATGGATTGGCCACCGGCCAAATTTAGCAAATTTGTATATAAATAAATCAATTCGGCGTCTTTACTAAACACAATGATGGTTTTCAAAATTAACTTGCCTACTTGGGTAACGATGTTCAAACTTCAATTTATCGAAAACTGACTGCAGTATGACAATTCGGTTGACAGTAAACCTTCTTGTAAGATGTTGGACTTACGACGCACCCTAAAAAATTAAGATTGAACATTAATTTAAAGAGTACCTGCTGTTTCTGTTTTATTTTAACCACACAAATTAAAATTTTTAAGCCCTAGATGATATTGGTGAAAAAATTTGGACAAATCGGTCACTAACCTTCAAAAATTCTTCAAAATTATATTAAATATTTTAAGCTTCTAAATACTTTTTGGTCACGCTAAGGACACCAAATAATAAGCCGTGGTCTAAAATATTGTTACAGATTTATTTTTAAATAGCTTAATTTACATTAAATTTATTTTAGTTGTAGTAGTTTAAGTTACTGTAGTTTTATTTGTATTAGTTTATTTCGCTGGTTGTTCGAACATGATGTTTGTTATAGGTTAGGTTGAAAAGGAGGGGTATAAAAGCCCAAACCCATGACAGGTATGCACTTATGCCCAGTTGGCATGTTGTGTTTGTTATTATGTGTAGCATACTTTTAGGCACTATTATTCGTGCATATTACTTAACGTCTCAATTTAAATTTAACGGTTTTCGAATGTACTAGAATGTACACACGAGAACTTTGTCGAATGTTACCGAACACCACTATGTTACTACAAATAGCCGAACAACACAGCTAACATATTCAGTATTACAATAGAGCTTGTAAAGTGTGTATCAAAGTGAGTTTGATAATAAAAGTGTATAACCATAAGTGCAATAAGTAAAGGGATATAAAAACAATATCTGAGTGTATTTAAATAAATAAAGTGCTGTTAATTTTATAACTAATTTCAAGTGCTTTTTGATTGCAATAAAAGAACTCAAAGAGTATTTAAAGGAAATAATCCAATGTTTATAAAAGGTATAAACGTAACAATATTATTTTGGAGAAAATCTAATAAATCGGCTTGAAACCCCAAAATACAACTGCATCGATGCTTTTCTTAAAAATCACAAACGAAAATCAATTTTTTTACAGTTTCTATACCACCTGGATAGCCAATAAGGATTTCAAATAAAAATGTTTGACAAGTACAATACAGTTCACTATGAAAAATTAAAAATACAAGGTGGCGTTCTAGATTCAATGGCGAATATATGTGTCAAATATGGTAGTAACGGCTTTGAGCCTTAAGCCCTTACAATATTGGTATCCGATTAAAGGGCTTGACCAGTAGCAGACAGTAAACTATAAAAAAGTGTAAAATCCAAGATGGCGTCTGAAAGAAAATGGCGGATTTTTTTAACTCAATCGATATGGCAACAAATGAAAGGCCTCAAAAATCAGAAATGGCGTCGGAAATAGTAAAGAAAATGGCATATAACATGAAATCTTAAATTTAGGCTAAGCTACGTTGTAGTCATTATACCTATGAACATGATGGTAAAGGATATTATCAGATTCTTGCGTTAATGCGGGTACACTAATAGCATTTTTATAAAACTTTTGATAAATATTTTGTTGTTCGATCAAAATTAGAATTTAACCTCCTTTTAAATTTAAACTAATAAAAGTAAAGCAGGAAATGCATCACTTTTCTTCTTTTTGTATTTTTACAATATTTTCTTATAATCGAAAAATCTTAATTTCCTTCTTTATGAAAATATTTTCTTAAACGACCATTATCCCAATTCATGATAAAGAAAAGTAGGTTTATCATCATAATTTCTCTGAAATAATCGCTGACACTCAGTCAGCATGAACGATCCCGTACCAAATTGAAAAAGACATCGTTAAGTTTAACCGAAATATCATTAAAGTATTTAAACATCAAAATATTCTTAATTCGTGACTATTTATGAATCATTCAATGTATTTTCCCCCTCCCTACATCGCATTCGCCATATAAATTTTACTTTTTAATAGCATTCAAGAGCGAAAAAAAAAACAAAACAGAAAAAAGAGATTCTATTTTGACCAGCAATGAAAAATTTTTAACGAAAAATGTTTGCCAAATTTTCCAAGTAACACACTATGCAGAATGGCTGAATGCATTTAAAGACTTTGAGTTATTAAATTGGAAATGTATTTCGTAAAAATTATTATTATTTTATTTTTAACTTGCACATACCGCGCAATATTAAATTTTTTAAGAGACATTTATTTATATTTTGTTTCTTATGTTTTCCTGTTCTTCTTCTGCGTCCGCCCACTCCAATACATTGAACGAAAATCGTATGTTCAATTTTTAATACTTTTTATGTGTGTTCATGAATAGCGTTAATCTTCTTCTTTTTTCCAATTGTTTTACGAATTTTCGCATGTTTGTAGGACATACTAAAGAAATGTAAATTTATTTATTTAAAATCTATCTTTATTAGAAAATAGAAAATAAAAAATAAAATTTATTTCAACAAACTCATTGACAGAAGACATACATAGATTGCTAATATAATATTTGTGTATACTTTAGGGGTTATAAATGAATTGTGTATAAATTAAAGACGAAATGACAAATGTGTATCTACATACATACATACATACATATGTTATATAAGGACTGAGTCGGAAAAAACTTATACTCGTACTAAGTTTAAAAAAACTTTAGCCGTTTAATATAAAAATTTTCAAAAATACGTTGATTTATTGAAATATTGCACAGATTCATTAAACATTAAAATATTGGCATATTACTGGGTGTTTATAAATTGATCTACTTTTTCCGGAAATCCTCCTATTAAAGAGGTTATAGTTGCTTAGTTTAACCTTTTCGACGTGGTGGTCTACTTACACTTAATATCGGTCATATTCTCTGTTTTTTAATTATTTTTTTCACAAGAGTACAATACTTTTTTTCAGTCGAAGTTGTGGACAGTTGGGAAGACTTGCCTCCCGTGGTACAAAATTGACATTATTGTTTGAATTAAAAATTTACATTATTGTTTGAATATCACTTAGGACCTTTTTTCAATAGTGGCATGATGATAAATCGAGATTGAAATAAGAATACACTCTGTGCTGTTAAAAGAGTGGTAAGAGTGGATTGTTACAACATCAACTTTTCCATCAGCTTGGAAACATGCGAAGATTATTCCTGTACCTAAAGCTGACAGGACATATAGACCAATAGCTGTATTACCTTTTTTATCTAAAGTATTTGAACGTTTAATTCACGCACAGATAAAACATTTTCTTTTTGATAATTCTCTGCTTACCAGCAGGCAATCCGGTTTTAGACCAAACCATAGTTGTACTTCCGCCCTAATTGAAGTCTCAGAGGAGCTGAGGGCTAATCTTGACAATAGTATGGTATCATTTCTAATTCTACTTGATCATTCTAAAGCATTTGATACGGTTGACTTTTCAATTCTTTGCCAAAAACTGAAAAATATGTTTCATTTTTCAGTAACTGCCGTAAAGCTTATTTATTCGTATCTAAGTAATAGAAGCCAATCAGTGCACCATGGGTGCAATAGGTCTGATAGTTGTCCAACTACAAGAGGTGTGCCGCAGGGCTCCATACTCGGCCCATTATTGTTTATTTTGTATTCAAATGATTTACCCACCCGACTCAGGTTTTGTGGAGTGCATATGTATGCAGATGATGTACAACTTTTTATAAGCTGCAAACCATTTGATATCAATAGTTGCATTACTAAAATTAACCATGATCTTGACAGTATTAAAGAATGGGCATCAGCCAATGGGCTCTCATTAAATGCAAAGAAGTCGAAGGCTATGATAATTGGTAAAACTGATTCCCTAATAAATATTTTGCCACCAATTCTGATTGGGGATTCCATAATTAGAATAGATGAAACTGCTAAGAATCTCGGTATAGTTTTCAACAAGAAATTAGACTGGTCTAATCACATAAATTCTGTATGTGGGAGAACCTTTGCCATGTTAAGAAATCTATGGATGTCGCAATATTACACACCTTTTGATATTCGTATGTTACTTGCTAAGACCTATCTTTTGCCAACCCTTTTGTATGGAGTTGAACTTTTCGCTAGCTGTGACGCTTTTAGTATGAGAAGGCTAAATGTAGCGTACAATAATATTGCCAGATGTGTGTTTGGTCGAAGTAGGCGGAGCAGAATCTCGCAATACTCAAGACAGATATGTAGTATGCCTTTTGATAGCCTGTTAAAATTTCGAACATTGCTATTTTTTCATAAAGTTATTTACATAAAACAGCCTGAGTACTTATATAACAGATTAATTTTTTCAAGGTCTGACAGAGGCTACAGAATTAATACCTTTCGCTTTAAAAAGGATATAACGAAAAAGCACTTTTTCCACAATGCTATTAACCTTTGGCGCCAACTTCCCAATAATATTCAAACGATTAGCAATGCATTTCAAAACTGCACTATTTGCCCACTTGAGTTAATAATGATTTTATGTTGTTAATGCAAACTCATTCTTAGTTTCTCTCTTAATATCATATATCATTAAACAATGCATTTGATAACAACTTACCTTTCGTTAACTTAATTTTTAAAGTATGTATTAAATGTTCTAGTTTTAAGTTTTGTCATACTTCTACTTGTTAATTTTTATTTTTCAAACTGATTTAATTTTATTTATTGTAACTTAAGTTTTATCGTGCCACTATCTACCCAGTACTATTAGATAAGACTTGTTCTTGTTGTGCTGTATTAATTAAATAAATAAATAAATAAATAAATAAATAAATAAAACTCGTTTTTGGAGACTCCTGCCTGATGTCACAAATAATTGGCTTCTTTTGCCTCAACTGCAAATGGCTTGCCATTTTTGGCTCTGAGTACAATAGAATCAGATTATTTAACATTTCTGACTGATTTTCTTTTCTGCCTTACCAATATCTGTCACTCCTTTTTTCCTTCCTGATACAGGTTTCCTTTTAATTCTTCTTTATACGATTTATTTGGGTTTAAAACAGTGTGACAATGGGCCTTCAGATCTTTTGCTATTTTTCTGAAATGCCGCATTTTAGATTTTTTGTGAAAAGTTTTAATTATTTTTTCATCCACCTTTTTTTGTTGTCCATTTTGACCGAAATAACGGTTAAAAATGAATAATTTAGATAAGATAATATCCGACATATTTTTAAAAGCTAATGTCATAAAAAAAATTAAAATTTGTTGGACGAAGGATAAGTTTTAGCTGGAATATTGTGTACAAGTTTCTTCTGACTCACTCCTTACACTCATAGTGCAGGGTATACAAATAAGTTTTGTTGGCATTAAAATGTTTTTAATAGATATCAAAATGTGTGTTGTTTTTGGTATATTTTTTATTATTATTTTTTCTTGCTTTTCATTTTCTTTATTGCACTTTAAATTGCACAGAAGTCGTAATATTAATATACACTATTAAATAGTTTTATTATTAAAAAAAAAATTACAACAATTTATTATAAATTTGTAAAGAAATTAAAATTTTTTACAATCTCATTAGTAAAATTAAATAAGTCTTAAATACACACTATACGAAAAAGAAATAATAATGAAAATAATTAGAATATTAAGAAAAATTTGCTAGACACTTAAGATTTTTGTTTTAATAATAAAAAGTATAATAAAATATTTTAACATTTTAAATGCGATAATAGTTTGCAGAAAGTTATTTTGAATACAATTTTGTTACATAAAGAAATTATCGCTTAAAATTTAAATTGTAGCAAAATGTTTCTAAAAGTTGATAATCGCTACAGTAATGCTTCAACAGTTTTTTTTTTCATATAAATATTTCAGCCCATAAATTTTTCCTGTAATTTGTTTTTGTAATTTGGTTTTGTTACCCTTTTAAAATAGTAGTGACATTTTTGTAATTCTGCCAATAACTTTTACTCAAATTTCTCTTTTTTTTTATAAGATTATTATTATACTTTGTTTGCAAGTTACCAAGTGGAAAAAAAGAAGTAACAATGTTTACTTAAAACAGTAGTCCAATTCAAAGCGATTGCATATGCTAATTCATATATTATTTTATGCAAGCTTAATTGTTGTTGGTAATTTTATTACAAAATGAAAATGACTATGTTCGCGTTGGATATGTTTTTGAAAATGTTAATTTCATATTCTCAGCCGTTCTCCCTCTCAAGGAGAAGCTCTTCGGCATTCTTGTATTGCAAACCAAAATTCAAAAAAAAAAATTTTAGTTAAAAACATCAAATTTATAAAAGTAGCCCTAACATTATTTCAGTTTTTTTTCTAAACTCCAAATTTATATTAATTTTAAGTTTTTTAACATGTTTTTTAAATGAAAAACATTTTGGGCAATTGTGCAAAAAACTTTCCCCAAGAAAAGGAGTTTTCGGTTGGAATGGAAAAAATATATATATTTTGTGCCGAACTTTATAAAGATAAGTGCTATTTTTTGTAAAAATTATGATATTTAAAAATATCTTAAAAACATTAAAAAATTGTATAAAAGCCACCATCCACGTACCAGCAAAAATATAACAAGTAAGAGCGCTATATTCGACCGTGCCGAATCTTATATACCCTTCACAACGTGTAGTCATAACAATAACAGTAGTTTGTATCACCATTCATCTCATATGAAATACGTACATACATATAAAAAACATACATATATAAAAACATCCCATTGTAAAATTATAAATTTACGTATGTATGTATGTTAGGTTAGGTTAGGTTAGGTTAGGTAGAACAGGCAGCTGTTGTGCAGCTCACTTGGGTCCATTATATTGATCCCTTTGTGATACCTGAATAGAAAGGTAAGAATAGAATAGAAAGGAAGCAGACAAGTCCAGAGTCTCCGGCCGGAATCGAACCCGCAACCCCCAAACTAGCAGAACAGCACACTGCTGACTAGTCCATCGGGGCACCTGTATGTATGTTAAAAAAAAAAAAAAAAAAAAAAAATTTAAAAAAAAATTAAAAAAAAAATTAAAAAAAAATAATAATTAAAATATATGTAATAAATATAAAACAAACAAAAAATAAAATTAAAAAAAAAATTAAATTGAAAAAATAAAAAATAACAAAAATATTAGTTTTATTGGTTGTTGTGTTTAAGCTGGTCTATATGCATTTCACTGGTGCTTATGCCAGATCATCAGAAGACCTTAATAAAAATATAAATAATATATTAAATAAAAAATGCCCCTTTTTTTTGTGAAAAAAAAATCAAGGTGGTCGTGGGTTTTTGCTCGTATCTCAGTTGTTTATGTACCGATGTTTCTGATTTTCAATACCGATCTACTCTCGAATATTTCTGATATTTTAATACCTCACCCGGGTCCAAGTTGATTTCAACATACACACGGACAGACGGTCAGACAGACAGAGCTTAATCGACTCCCCTATTTACAAGCTTTCAGAAAATATATGTATACTTTATGAGGTCGGAAATCAAAATTGAAGACATTTCACACGGAATGACAAACCTATATATCAACTTTTTCACTGTGTGAAGGTTATAAAAACGGAAATTCTGATCGAATGTGTTTGTTAAAAGTTTCACAAGAGCTGTGCAAATTCCATCATTTTAGAATATGAAATATACGACAAAGCATAGTATGAGACTCTACTTTAAAGTATTTTAAAAGAATGCATTCCTTAAAAAAAAATACTGTAACATTTATATCTTTTATAATTGTTTTTTATTTACTTTAAATAAACTGGGATTCTTTATATCGTAAATAGTCACACTTTAAATTTTACGTTATAAAAGTTTTTTGCAGCACTTTATTTATTATTTCACTTACTGTTATAAATCTTCGATATCAAAGTCCATTTAATATACACGCAACGTAGTTATACTGTTTCTATTATCTGTGCTGTTCGACTTTATGTTGGCAGTGTCATCTGTCATTATCTGCAGCTTTCTACAGACTTCCCTTACAAATAAAGTATATTCTGGTAATTATCAAAGAATGTTACATTTAAATGAAAAAGTAAGATGTTATGTAATACGTAGGGAAAATACTACTTCCTAAAGTATCCCACACGTTTCGGCTAAGTATTACTTAACATGTTACTGTTAACCAACCATTAAGGAATATGTTAAATTCATACCAATGTAAATCACACTGAATCTGTAACAGTATAATTTAATTGTTTATAAATAAATTTTTTTAAAACAAAAATATTTTAAGCAGTCAAAAGTATTACAATTTCTGACAAATTTGTTGATTTAGCTTTTATTTTGAAAAATTTTCAGAATCGTCTAAATTTCTTGACCTTTTTTAATTGATAATATTCGATTGTTATTAAGGCTTAAGTTAAAAAAATTTTTTTTTTTTAAATAAAAAAATTATTTATTAGTAACCAATATTTATTTAGTTTAATTAATATTGTTTAATGCTCACAATCATTTCATTTACCGTTTTTTATACCCGCCACCAAAAAAATGGTGGGGGTATATTCATTTTGTCATTCCGTTTGTAACACATCGAAATATCCATTTTAGACCCCATAAAGTATATATATTCTGAATCGGGGTTTGATTTGATGACGATCTAGCTATGTCCGTCCGTCTGTCCGTCTGTTGAAAGCACGATAGAGGTCGCACCGAAAAAGCTAAAGGGCTCAAATTTTGCCAGAATCTTTCTAATAGACAAGGTTTGTTTGGTATTGAAAATGGGCTAAATCGGAATATTAGAAAGAGAGTTATAGCTCGTAAAGCAAGAATAGGTCGAAAAAACCGTGTCCTTCAAACATCGAAAAAAAAGAAATTGTGTCCAAACGCATAAACGTAGAGTCATGAAACTTCGAATATATATTTCTCGAGTCAAAAGAATATTTCTCCCCAAAAATTGCTTAAATCTATGCATTAGAAAAGGAGTTATAGGTCAAAATGTACGAAAATTTATACCGCTCAGTGTATATTTGAAGTTTAAAACGTAATAAAACTGACAAAACTATATGTACGGTTCTGAAATTTTGCAAACATGGTTTTTTGGTCAAAGTCTTCGTTATAACGGAAAATAAATGTGCCACGCCCACTTTTTTTTTAAATTTTTATAAAAATATATTAGTCATATTCATTAGCATTTATTCATTGCAGATGGCGACATCTGTTGAAGGCGCCACTACATTTTGCAAACACTGAGGATGATGGCTTTGCTAAACATCACGTAGAACACTAGATGACTCTAGTAACATTTTTTTGCACAAACTACAAAGGAATTTTATAGGGGTTTGTGAAAACGAAAATGACCGAAGTTTGTTGACAAAAATTAACTAGAGTAATGATTTGTGCCCAACTTTACATATAGTTGTACACACAGTCTTATGAGGTTTAAGATTTAAAAATATTAAAAAAAATGTGCATCAGTAGACTTAAAATAAGTATTTGAATATTTAAAATACATATTTTAAAAAATTTTTTTTTTATCTATCTATTTTTTTGTAAAGGGTGGTTAAATTTTAAGGGCCACAGGGTGACTCAAAATAGACATGCTCAGCATTTTGCTAAAACAGGAAATTTATTAGTAAGATTTTGATTTTTAAAGTTCTATAACATTTTACTTTTAGAAGATTTACAAACGAAATAAGTTTTGTATAATTTTAAAATTTGTTAGCCATTAGTACATGAAAATAAATTGTTTATGATGTTTAGAAATAATTTTTTTTTTATCTTTAGGTCTAAATTTTCCTAAATTCCTTTTTTAATACACCATAACTTCTAGAAAACATAAGATAACAAAAAGAAATTAGCACCATTTAGTAGATAAAACTCTCCTCTATACCCCTATACCCCATTTTATACCCGTTACGATCTGACCGTGATCAGCAGACCAATTTTTGTGACACAAGGTCAAATATTTTTTGCAAAATTTTAGTAAAAGAGCTAAACAAATTTTTTTGTAAAGTGTTTTTTTGAAGTATTTGAGTTTTTATATCCGCCACCAAAAAAATGGTATGTATATTCTTAATCGGAGTTTTATTTGACGACGATCTAGCTATGTCCGTCCGTATGTCCGTCTGTTAAAAGCACGATAGAGGTCCCATCGAAAAAGCTAGTGGGCTCAAATTTTGCCAGAATATGTCTTATACACAAGGTTTGTTTGGAATAGAAAATTGGCTAAATCGGAGTATAAGGAAGAAAGAAAAATTGCCTAAATGCATGTATTAGGAAGGGAGTTAGAGATCAAAATTTACGAAAATTTATACCGCGCAGTGTATTTTCCAATCTGTTAAAAATTTTAAACCTAATAAGAGTGACAAATTTAGATCTACGATTCTGAAATTTTGCAGGAATTGCTTTTTGGTCAAAGGATTTCTTCTGATAAATGTGACACGCCAACCTCCCATACAACGTTTTCTCTCAAATTCTTATAATTTCTCTATAAATCGAATAATAAAGGACTTTATTGAAATATCTAAGTTGTATTTATTAGCATAAATAACTTCGACACACCTACTATAACGCCCACTTTTCACGTTATCTACTGTTAATGAAATTTAAATTTATAAAACCGACAAAATTAGAGGTATGATGATAAAATTTGCTACGGAAATCCTTCTTGTCAATGTTATTGTTATGCCAGAAAATTTAGGTGACACGCCCACTCTTACGCCCACATCCTATATAATGCTTTATTTCAAATTCATATAATTTCTCAATGAATAAATATTTTGGAAGAATTACGGACTATATTGAAATATCTAAGTTGTATTTATTAGCAGAAATTTTATTGACACGCTTACTTTAACGCCCATTTTCACTGAAACACTTAATTTACGAAAACATTTTACCAGCATATCCAAGTTATAAAGGGTGGTTAAATTTTAAGGGCCGATGTTGATTTTGAATAAAACACAAATTATTTAGGAAATTATTATCATTTCTTTTTTAATGATAATATTTGTATGATTCAATTATGTATGGAACAAAATATCGGCCAAATGGCCCCGCGACCTCAACGGCACACCTCGATCCGATAGTCCAAATTTTAAATAACATTGCTGATGCTCAATTGTTTGGCACGATGATGAGTCGAAGTTGACTGTTTTTTTGCCACACTATCGCGATAAACAGCAATGCTTCTCATTTAACGAATTTAGAAGGCATTCATAGATGTTCTAACATTTTATACAGACCTGGGGCCGAATTACGGCATTCGATATCGATCGAAATTTTACTCGAACGATCGAGTATGCTTTAGGTATACAGATTCTAATAAGAGTTTTCAAATTTCGATCACGTTCGAGTGCCGTAATTCGGCCTCTGTTTTAAATTTAAAATTTAACCACCCTCTACAAAGAAAGAGATGTATATTTTATTATAAAGAGATTATTCCAAGCGATTAACAAAATAATAATTATTGTGCTTAAATGTACACAAAATTGGTGGTGGGTATAAAAGATTCGGCACAGCCGAATATAGTGTTCTTACTTGTTTTTATTTAATTGGAAACATTTAATTATTATTAATTTTTTTTAATATTCACTTTTTTTCTTTCTTAATTATGGTTAAATATATTTTATCAACCATAATGTTCTAAAACATTTTTAAATTAAATCTTAATCATTTGAGAATATTCAAAAATTATTCCGATAAAACTAAGCGGAATGAATGCATTTTCGAAACCTGATATGATTTTATCATCAGCACTCTTTATCGGTATACACATATGTTTTTTGAAACTATTATTTATGTTACAATTTAATGAAATTAGAAAATGGGAAGCAGATCATTCATATCTTAATTTGTATTTTTTTCGACTTAAATAAAATTTTATACAAGTTCCAATTTTTACTACATTTTAAGTTAACTTAAAAAGCCAAAATAGAAATAGTTTACAATAAATTTAAAATGAAAAGTTCATGTAAGTGTTAATTTATAATTGAAACCTAATTTTCAATTTTAATAATAAATTATTGTTTTGAAATTTCAATACATATATCAGTATACCATTGTGTAGCATGTTCAGGGCAATGTTATTATTAACAAATTAAATCACTATTTTTAAACAATAGACAGATATATGCACATTTTTCTAAATAAATTAAATTTAAATATAAACAAAAAGTTGTCATAAATAAAATAAAAAACAAAATTTAAAATAACTTAAATGCACTAATAGCGACAATAAAACACTGACAGCAGGTTGTATGTGCTTTTGAGTTTTAAATTGAGAGAAAGAGACAGAGAAATAAATATTTTAAATCATTAAAGGTGTTTTGTTTTTATTTTTTATTAAATTAATTTATATTTAAGTCTTAAAAACACCTACTCATGTGCTTAATTTATATGAGTGTAAATGTGTGTTGGTGTGTGTGTATTAAAATTTCTTCTCAAACAATAACTGCAAACTACAACAACACTTTGGTTTTCTTTTTAACACTATCATTGGTTGCAGGGATGGCTTTAGAAAATTAAAAATTGTACCGAATAGCTTGACAAATTGTACTTTTTTGACCTTAATTGTACTAAAACACATTTTTATACCCTTCACCTGTGGTGCACAAGGGTATATATAGCTTTGTCATTCCGTTTGTAATTTCTACAATTTTCATTTCCGACCCCATAAAGTATACATTTTCTGAAAGCTTATGAATAGAGGAGTCGATTAAGCCCTGACCGTCTGTCCGTCTATCCGTCTGTCCGTGTGTTGGTTAAAATCAACTTTTAGAAGCAACTATATGTTCCTCAGATCTGTATATAGTATCAGTCTCTTGGAAATATCCAGGAATGAATCGCTATTGAAATTCAGCACAATCGCCCCATAACTTTCTGAGATATGAGCAAAAAACCACGACCACCTCGTTTTTTTCACAATTACAACAACAACATACATACATAAATATATGTAAAAAACATACCAAACAAAAAAAATTACAAAAAAAAAAATATTAAAAATAAGAAAAAAATAATAAAAAAAACTACAAAAAAAAAAAATTAAAAAAAAAATTGTAAAAAAAATTTAAAAAAATTTTTTAAAAATTTTTCTAAAAAAATTTTTTAAAAATTTTTCTAAAAAAATTTAAAAAAAATATAAAAAAAAATAATAAAATATAAATAATATATTAAATAAAATAAAATAAAATTTTTTTGGCTCAGCTCAATATTTATTGCATGACTACACGTTGTGAAGGGTATATAAGATTCGGCACGGCCGAATATATCACTGTTACTTGTTTTAATTTACATTACTTTTAGTTAGATTTGTTAAGAATATAAAGAAGGTACATTAAATTTCAATTTTACTATAATAAAAAAAAAAAAAAACAATTCAGTATTGAATATGTTTAAACTATTTACATATAAAGCAACTTAAGATCACAATTACAATTTCGATATTTTTTTAGAAACAGTTGCTTAGAAATCGCTAAGTTTCGAATCTCTGTAATATTTTAAAATTTAAACATCTGCAACAATGATGAGTTAGTTGCCATATAAAATTAATAAAACTGGGGAGATTTCTTATTTGTACAAAATAAGCCATTGTTTATCATTGTACTTTTAATGTTTAAGCAGTACCAAAAAAGTACATACCTGATTGGTTGTATGATTCTATTTATTTTTTTCATTAAAAAAACGTGTTGTCGTGTAAAAATTAGTGTAGAAAATTGTTGCAGTTTTTTTTTTTTTTTTTTGCTTTTCGGTTGTTTTAAGAGGAAATTTCCTAAATTTGCTGTTTTCGAAAATATGAAAATGTCATGTAAATTTTTTTTTCTCGTTATTTTTTAAAAGTGTTGCCAAAAAATATTATTTTTGCTGCCTCTGAAACACATGCACACATACACACAAATACACACACTTAGGCACACACTGTTAACAGCACAGATGTATAAATATAATTAATATTTTCTTTATACATACCCATCATATACTTTTTTCGCTTCTTGATGCTGTTGAATGCCTTCCCTGTAGATACAGTGTCATAAAACATATTTTTTTTTATTTAAGTTTTATTGTTGTCTTGTGTCACCATGAAACGGGTGGGAGGTGCTTTACAAAATAAAAGTTTTAAATAATTTAGTTTTTATTTTACCACAAAATTTTTATTTATTTTGTTTTGTACAAGACACCGTTTTCTTATGAAGATTTGGTTTTAAATTACATGCCTACGTTGGAATTTTAAAAGTCGAGTGGTGACCATTGGGAAGACAAATTGTTAGTTAAATTAGATTTTAAAATAAAAATTGAATGCATTTTCCAAAAAAGTTGTCTTATTAAAAATTATTTATTTAAGCCTACGTTATTTAGCTTGAAAAGAGCGGCACTAAAACCTCAAACGTACGACAGGTGTACACGTTTGCTTAATTGGCATGTTGTGTTGTCTATATAAAACCGAAAAATTTCCCTAATAAAACCATAATCATATTTTCTCATTAATGTTGACTAGGTCAACAATCCAGTCCCCTCAATGTAATTCCTTATGGATCTTCAGTTCGAGTTCCTTAGGTATTCCAAGTTCAGCATAGTCTAATACAACCAGACGCAGTACAATGACAAACGTTTCCTCCAATAATCCCATACGAGGTACGAGTTACTAGTTAATCTCCTAAGTGCTGGTCTGCTCAGTTTCAGAATCTCCTTTAGTTTCTCAAGATTTAGGTCAGCCCATATTATATTCGCCACTTTGCGGATATAAGTATTTTGCCATTTTCTGAAGTGTTCCTTAATCGCTCAAAGTGTGAGATCATTTTGTAATCGCTGAGAGGGTTTAGCATTTTCTAAAGCTATAGTACTAAGAAAATTTTCCATTTTGGATAATTTATCGGCTTTCTCGTGTCCGATTATGCCGTGATGGCTTGGTATCCAAATTATTTATCATTTCAGAACGTTTCGAAATTCAACTATTTCGTTTATTAGTGTTCTGATTATTAATTGGCTGGATGTTCGCAAAGATACAAATCGGGGTCTCGTTATCAGTTTACTTTATCCATTTAATGCCTTCGGAAATTGGCATAACTTCAGCCTACAAAACAGTATTGTGATCTGGTGGACGGAAGTTGCAGCGATGCTAGTACAATGCACACATGTACCGAAGTGCATTGTACTAGCATCGCTACAAAGTATTTACTTCTGTTTCGGCTCATGTTATATAAAGCCATTCCAGTTCGGTCACTAATCTTTGATCCGTCCATATAAAGATGAATACCTGGGGCCGAATTACGGCATTCGATATCGATCAAAGTGTTACTCGAACGATCGAGTACACTGTGCTTTAGGTATAGAGATTCTAATAAGAATTTTCAAATTTCGATCACGTTCGAATGTCGTAATTCGGCCTCTGAGTTGCCTTTTACTCTAGTTACTTCATCCCATTCTTCCTCTTCCGGTATTATGGAGATGCAGTTAATGCTTTTATATCTCATTAGTTGCATGTTAATTCTGTGATATTTCCCATCTGAAAGATATCGGTTATTTTCTGTTCTAGTTTTAAGTTCAGCTACTCCGCAAACAAATTGCGAAAGTCGTGAGTTTTTATGCATAGCGACAAAATGACTGTCTTTTGTTATTCCAAAGGAATTGCTGGACATCTGCGATATTTTTGTGGAAAAATGCATTTCCTTGACTTTACCGAACCGCTGTCTCCAATTTGTAATACAACTTGGAATGTTGACTGTAATGAACACAACTTTTGTACTAACGAACACTCATTTTGATATAAAACCGAACATCACCATCACACTCTTATACTGGAAATGTCTTCAGAAATGTTTATTAATTTTTTTTTTTTGATAAATCATTTAAATTTTTTTTTATTTTTTTACGACATTTCTTATATATTTTGTTTTATTTTAATATGAAATTTTTTTTCTATAGAGAGGACAAATAATGTTTTCTTCATTTGTTGGTGCATAGAAAGTTTTTTAAAAATGTCTAACAAAAACAAATTAGAAAAATATAAAAAATATTTTGTTTAAGGAAAACTATCCATAAATTATCTTTATAACTTTTCAGATTTTATTTTTTTATCGTAAAGAAGAGAGCAAAATTTAAATAAAAGAACAAAATTTGAAAATTTACTACTACCGCGTGGGCCAAAAGTCACTTTGGGATTTAAAACTTAAAAACTTTTTAATTTATATTTTTACAAAATGTAAACTTTTTTACACCGAATATGTTATTTAAATGACCTCCGTTTTCAACTTTTTTCCATATCTTTTAAGCCTTAGTAATTATTATTTCATTATTATTGCAGTCTAATGTCATTATTAACTATAAAGCTAGTACTGATTAAAGAGAATATTTTTCATAAATAAATTTCCATAGCATCGAATTTCTGCAACAATGCTTTCCTTGAGTTCAAGGGTTGTCTTGGGATTGTTCATATATATTTGCTCCTTCCGAATTTCTGGAAACATTTGGCTCGAAAGTGAAATTGTCTGTTCCAAGAGCAGGACATAAAGAATGTTTTATCATAAACCGATACCGCTCTCCATTTACAGTTACAACACTTTCATCTTAATTGGCGAAGAAGTAAGGCCCAATAACTAAATACTAAATGTCTCTTTGATTTTCAGAACTAAAGAACCCACAGTTAACAAAGATTTTTATTAAAGTTGATTTTTGGCCAACTATTGAAGTTTAACTGCAAAACTTAGGCGTTGCCGATGATCTGCTGGTGTTAAATTATTGCACCAATTGCTAACAATGTGCCATAGGAACGTACGAGGCATTTATAGCTAAACATCTGGTAGATGTTTCGCTAACACTCTGCTCTACACGTTCAATATTTTCCGCTGTGCAAATTAACCCTGGTCTACCGGTTCGCTTCAAATATTTTACGGTGTCATGTTGGAAGCAACGAAATGCTGAAGTTAAAATGTCAGCGATTTGCTCTTTGTGTTAAGATAATTGATCACTGATTTCAATAAAATAAAATTCCATTATTCTGGTTCTTTGTTTAGTTGTGAATCTCTGCATTATTTTTGTGGCAAAAAGAAATAATTGTTTAAGTCGACATAAGGTAAAATTGAGATAGTGACATCATTGCTATGCCGCAATTTGAAACTATCCTTACGTGAATTTTAAATTACTTTGGACAACTTTATAGGAAGTTATAGCGTAAAAACTTTTTGTCTATATCTTTTTAACGAACAATATGATCTGGAATAAAAACTTAACTAAATATTAAAGGCCTGCAACTTTTGCACTATACAACATAGCAACATGTGTTACATAATGCAACTGCTAATTCATGCAATGCCGAAAATGCATGTTTGACAAAGACATATAAAGACAGTGTATAATTAGTTTAATTAAATCTGTACATAGTTCTAACAGTGATATTGCATACATGAGCATAGAAAATGAGAAAGTCAACACATGTGACACGTGTGACATATGCAGCACATGTTTTTTATAGTGCATTTTAATCATTGCAATAGAACATTATATGCAATAAAAATCAGAAATATATTTAATATAATTGTAGTTACATACTTTAAGGAAATTTCTTTTAATGATTTATTTAGAAAATATTTAAATAAAGTCAATTTGTTTTGTGTCGGGTTTGGCTGTTTTTTTTTTGGGTTTTGGGTTTGCCTTTATTTTCCGCAAAATATAACGCTCGTCCTGCTCATTAAATATTTTATTCGGTGCCTTCCTGCCTTTCTTATGAACCCGATTTTCATGTATGAAACGCTCAATGATTTTTTGGACCGTAGAAGAATGTGTAGGTATAAATGATTAAATGGATACTCTAATAGGTACATACATATCTCAAACTGAATAAAAATGATTTTCAAAGTTGTAAAATCTTGTTTATTTCTATTATTTGAATTCAAAGAAAGACATGGTATTAAACACAACAGCGTACAACAGCTTGCCTAAGTTGCAATGACATGCTAAGACAGTATGTTTGAGTTGGCATAACAGGTTATAACACCTTGTTTAAATTCGCATGGCATAGCAAAGCATGAAATCTTTGAAAATGACATTTTTACAGAAAATGTTGAATTGTGCAGGAGTCTACTAAATATACAAAAAGCGATATGCTCTTTAAGTGATACAAAGCGGAATTTCTATAATAGTCTTTATTTTAAAGGCAATCAACAAATTTCAATTTCAAAAAAATTTTATTTTTTTTGATGAAAAAATATAAAAACGGACATAAGCAGTTTTTCCTTGTTGTCATAGATTTATTTTCGGGGTGTTATTTATATATTCTGAAAAAAAAAAATAAAAACCAAAAAAACTATATATAGAAACAAAAAATTTACTAAGTTTTTAAATTTCATAGTGACTTTTGGCCCATCCTGTATATTTAATGTATGTTATAGTGTTACTAACTAAATTTGTTTACTTATTACAATGGATTTGTTTTAATTATAGGAGGACGCTAACAGAGGCAAACCCAATTGGGAACATTTATCAGATGAATTACACGTCCTGATTACCGTTGAAGATACAGAAAATCGTGCCAAAATCAAATTAAGTCAAGCCGTTGCCGAAGTACAAAAGCTACTCATACCGGTAAGTTTATCAAGTCAATTTTTGATTAATTTTTTAATAATTTTGAATTAACTAAAATAAAATTAATTAATTACAATTTAACCAAAAGTAATACAACATCAATCTACCTTCTTTTGTGATTTTTGTTCTTCTTTTCTACTTTTATTGTTAATTAATTAAAAATATATTTATTAATTCTTAATGCTAATAACTGCGGATAACTTTTTTGTTGCAAGAAGGAACAGGAAAACAATTTAAGTAAAAATTCAATATTAAAGATTTTGACAATCCTCAAAGCGCTTTACAATACTAAAAAGACTTTTTGAAAAAAATTTCTAAAAATTTCTCTTTAGTGTTGTTGAGTAACTGGTGAGTTAAATGGTTAAAATTGTGTGATTTCAAATGTTCGACTGTCAGGCAAAATCATTTTTAAGTGACTAGAAGAGTTAGATTATTGTTCTGGATTATTCTTTTTTTTGTTATATTTTATTTTTGTTTAAAAAGGGTGGCTCAGTAAGAACGAATATTTTTTTATTTAAAAATAAAAACGCGGATTTTTTAAAATAGTGTTGTAACTTTTTTTTTTTGGATTGTCAAGAAGACATGTTCCGGTTGAGAATGGAATACAATATCCGTCAAAAGGATCCCACGGCTCTAATGACAGGTTATTACTTTTTTCATGAAATTTTCCATGGCCTTTTCACAGAAATATGACTGTATCTCACCGATGTCATGTTGGATGTCAGATTTAAGCTCAGAAATTGTTTTTGTTAAATTCGCATAAACCCAAGATTTTACAAAACCTCAAAGAAAAATTCGTGTGACGTTAAATCGCATTATCTTGGTGGCCAGTTGACATTAGAATTTCTTGATATAATTTGTTCTGGAAATCGTTGCTGTAATAAATTGATTTTTTCATGTGCGGTGTGGTAGGTGGCGCTGTCTTGCTAAAACCACTTGTCGTCCAGATCCATGCTGTCCAGTTGAGACCTCAACAACTCCGTAATCATGTTCCTGTAACGAGTGATGTTCACAGTCACTGCATTTACGGCCTCATCTTAACAACAGTAAGGCCCAATCACTCCGCCTCACCAAAATCCGCACCATACAGTTGCTCGTTGGGGGTAAATTTTCTTCTCATTGATGGCATGAGAATTTTCTGAGCCCTTAATTCGACAATTTTGTGTATTCACAAAGCCATTCTTCAGATGAAAATGCGATTCATCGGAGATGGCTTTTTTAAAATTTTTCTTTTATTTTAATTAAATTCCCTTTGAATTGAACGAATTATCGGCGCTCTCTTTTGTCTGAAGGTTTGAGCTTCTGAGTAAGCTGAGTTTTGTACGCATGAAGGTGGAGACCTTTTTTTAAAATTAGCTGGATTGTGCTTTAGGAATTTTAAAGCTGCAAACGATGCCGAATCGATGGTTTCGGGCTCTCGGCAACACTCTCCTTTATAACAACAATGTTTTCAAGAGACCGACCTGGAGTTTGTAAGAAATTTCAGCATAACTCAATAATTTTTGTAATAAAATATGTGACAGCTGTTAAACTACAGCGTTGCCAATTGCACAAAGAATGATACTAAATAGAAAAGTGCATACTTAAGGCCATGACTGACTATCCTACAAAGTCGTGCGATTATGTCAAATAAAAATCTGATAGTTTTCTGTCCTACATAAAAAAATCGCAACAAAATGTGTTATTGGATGCCACACTGTCATACTTGCTTAGAAAAAGCAACTCTGATCGCACAGAAACTATTATTTTATGAAAATTTTCAAAAGATTATCAAATAGGACACAGTTGTCAAAAAATCTGTCACATATGTGCACTTTGTGTCCACACTTTCTTAACACACATACAATTTTTGACATATCGAACGACTAAATCTGGTAGTCAGTCATGGCCTTTACTAAGACGTCATTCAGTTGCGATGAAACAAAAAAAAGTACAACATTTTTTTTCGTTTAATATACTTAACATTATTTAAATTTGCCTACAAAGTATGTAAATAGTTACGAATGTAAACCACTAGGGGCGCTATAACAAGTTTTGTTTTATGTGCAATTTTCTGTAAGGGCTACTCTTTTAATGACTACTGGCTAATTCATGAGGTGTCCCAAATGTCGTATTGACATAATTTTAAAAAGTTCTAAAAATTTTACAATTTGAAATAAAAAACTTTGAAGTCATTTTAAAATTTTTGTGAAAATATGATTTAATCACAATATGACACGTGGAACACTCTTGTGAATTAGCAAAATTTATCTATTTTGTTATCACGCAATTATAACAAATTTTTCGTTCACTAGATGTCGCTATTACACCATATTTAAAATTATGTTCCTTTTTTTTTAAATGCTAATTACATATTAAAACAAACTCTTTAATTCAAATAATCAATCTCCTTTTATTAATTGACAAATTCTATTTTCATTTTATTTTTCTGACCAACAAACAAAATTAATGTTTTTTTTTTTTGTAACATAAAAACCAAAATTCTAAAAATCAAAAACCCAAAACTGATACTGATACTAACAGCAAGCGGAAGGCGAAGATGAGCTAAAGAAACGTCAACTGATGGAATTAGCAATAATTAATGGCACTTATAGGGATACAACCGCCGTGAAAAATGCAGCTCAAGGTATGTTGTGTATGTATTGAAACCGTGGGGTTAAACTCCCCCTTGCCTCGCACCTTACAAAACGACAACAAATTAATGCTAAATAATTAAAAACAAAAATTAATAAATTTATTAAAAAGAAAAATAAATAAAATAAATTAAAAGAAACTTATCATTTCTTTTAATTTATCAAACAAAACAAAAAATGTTAATAAAACCAACAACAACAACAACAACAACAACAACCACCATATTAATCGATTGATTAACTTTTTAATTAATGTTATTAAAATTGTTTGCTTTGATTTTTTGTTAAAATCGATAAAAAAAAAATTAATAATTTTATGAATTTTCTTTTCTATTTGCTATCTCTTAGTGTGCGATGAGGATTGGCGTCGTGTTGTAGCCGCTGCCTCGGCTGATAATCGTCTCTTGACTCCTGCCAGTCTACCTGGTTTGGCTCAACAAATGCGCGCCCCAACAGCTGCCCCTCTGGGCGCTCCTTTAATTTTATCACAGCGCATGACTGTGCCCACAACAGCGGCGAGTATATTATCGGGTACTGCGACACCCGCTAATGCATTTGAAAATCCTGCCCATGGCATGATTTTTGCTCCATACGCCGATTATAATCTCTACAATACCGCCCTCACCGGAAATCCTTTGCTGACGGAATACGCAGATCATAGCGGTGGGTTGTTTGCTAGATAAATTTTCTTTTAACTATTTTATTTATTACATTCATACATATCTACATACATATATACTTACATATATATTTTCTCACATTTTTTGTTTATGTATTTGTTGTCATATTTATTTAGACATTTACATACATATTTCCTTTATTTTTTATTTTTTTTACATAATTTATTTAGTTTATTACATACATACTCGTATAACTAAAGCCATAAAAAAATACAACTTTTTTTTATGGCGTTTCTAAAAATAACCCCAAGAATAATTAATTAATATTTAAATGGACGAATACATAAAAATACTACAAGAAAAAAAAATTAAATGAATGGAACAGAAAAAGATACACTTACGATTTTAATAGTATGCGAGCAATAATTTTGATATACGGCCTTAAAAATATTATTTTGCATACAAAACAACACATCACTAATATTAACGGAAAATCGTAAAATTTCCGAAGGTGAAAATTACATTGAAATTTTCACAAAAGAAAATACAGTGAAATTTCGAATTAAATTTTTTTAAAAATAAAAATAGAGGTTGATATGCAATAATAATTTCATTTTTTTTGTAAATTAAAATTTTTTCTTAAAACTCTTTCTTGATTTGAAATGTTTTAAGAATGTTTTCACTGTGTTTTGTTTAAAATTATATTTATTATTAATCATTGAAATATTTATTTTAGGCTTTGGGTTTAGGTTTTAAATCACGCAATACACATTTTAATTTTATTACTTATTATTGTTTTTTTCTGTTATTTATTATTATAATTTTATTATTTTGTTGATTTTGTATAACCTCCACCAATAATTCAAAGATTTTTTTTTTTATTTTAAAAATATCTACATTTTGCGACTAGAAATACTGTTACGTAACAGCTGATACGCAAAAGTAGACTCTATGTATTGTTCCGTTACTAACTGACCTGGGAACAAATTATGATATACGAACACGATCGTAGTTTTAAAAATTCTTATTAAAATCGCTATACCAAAAGCACGGTAAATGCAAACGTTCGAGTTAAATTAACTACCATTGCGTTCGTAGCGAACATGCTCTTTTAGTAGTTAAAACATAATTTTCCAATTAAATGATCGATTATGGTCAACTCTGTTGGCTGGTTTCTTTCTTTTC
This sequence comes from Phyto melanocephala, assembly GCA_941918925.1. NCBI lineage: Eukaryota > Metazoa > Arthropoda > Insecta > Diptera > Rhinophoridae > Phyto > Phyto melanocephala. The sequence goes on along the minus strand of OW799233.1, from coordinate 178,598,664 downwards.
ACTCTAGTCATTTCTTGTGAGACATACAGATGAGATTTAAAGAAAATTTGCTGGGATTCCGATTACGGATCTATAGTGTTCACCGTTGATGACAATAGCTATGCGAAAGTACGAATACATTTTGCCGCCGGTTAAAAATTCGCATTGCGAGCGATAACTATACACTCAAGTCATTCATGCAAAATTGTTCATTGTTGTGTGGGTTTTTTATGTGGTACTTAGCGCTGTTAAGCTAGAAATACGTATCCTTCACGTCCATGTGCTTTGATTTGTTCCGAAAATGTGTAGTGTTATTCTATAGCTGTTTCGAAAATACACCGGCAAATCCACACCTTTTGTAAATGCATTGGTGTAAGTTCAGCCAAATTTGAAATTCGGAAAAACAATACCAGATGTACTATTGCAATAATGGTTAAAGTTTTGCTAACACCGTTAACTTCACGATCGTACTTATGTGCTAAATAAATCGACATGAAGGCGTTAAATTACATAATTTGAGAACAAATTTACTCTAATGCAAAAGAATACACTCAGGTCTGTTTTTATGCGGTAGATGCGTTCCGCATAAAAAAAAATCGCATAAAAAAAGATTCTAGCTCCGTACAAAAACTAGGGATGCGTTCCGGAATTTAAAAAAATCGCATAAATTGAAATTAAAGTATTAAAAATGTACCAAATTCGCATAAAAAAAGGAAATTTCATTTTTTTATGGCTCTGATTGATGATGGTCTGGCAGAGCCTTATTTTTAGCTCCATTTGCTATGCGGTCCAAAATTTTGATTTTGGTCTCTAAAGAAATCGTTTGTCGTTTTTTCTTATTTTTCTCCATATCAATTTCTTAAAATCGAATCCAAAAATTTTTTTAATTTTTTTACTAAACTGCAAACGTACGTTAGAACATTTGTTCGTCGCCTGCTTACAAAATTTTTAGGGGAAATCCCAAATTTCAAATAATCCCTGCTGGTCTTCGCATGAAACGCATCAATTAACAGAAAGTACAAACCTTAACAGAAATCTACAAGCTTTACAGAAAGCACAAACCTTAACAGAAATATCAAAGCCCAGTGTTATCAATTATCTAAATATTATTTTTATATAAAAAAAATTTGAATATTTAAAAACCGCATAAATTCAAATTCGCATAAAAAATACCGCATAAAAAAGACCTGAGTGTATATTGTTTGTCTTCGTTCTTGTCGATCACTCGAAAATATATAGCCGCAGTAAGGAAAAGTGTGTCCAAGAATCCAGAAACTTCCATTCCGCATTAAATATTTTCATTTAATTTTCTCTATGCAATAAAAATTTGTACGTATTTTCACGCGTACAGGGTTTAATTGATGCAAGAAATCAAGCCAGGGGACCATTGAGTGCTGGACCATTATCTAAATAAAATATATTTTCAGATGGGGTTTTTTTTTACTTAAATCTTTACAATAATAAAACGTTGTCCGTTTGATTACTTCTCAATAATCTTAAATCGCTTGGTCTGTAGTGGCAAATACAAATAAAAATTCGGCGCTCTTGTTAGGACACCCTTTGCTTTAAAAAGTAGTTATTGTTATACAGTGAAGTGTTTTAGAAAATTATTACTAATTTTCTTCACCTTATTTCTAAGCTATTTTTTTTTTTTTTGATGTTTTGAGTAAATTTTTGGCAAAAATGAAATTCTTTGTTGCGCTTATTGTAGAATTACCACCGTCTTATTGTCAATTCGTCTTGGTCTGACAAGTTTTGTTCAAGAAGAATAATTTTCACTAAATCTCACTCATACACGCAATCGTGGATAACGGCAACATATTGGAGTGAAATCGAAATCAGGCGGGATTCCAAGTAAAACAAAAATGTACAAAAAAACAGTACAAAAAGTAAAAAACAGTACAAAGAGTAAAAATTAGTACATTTGCGTACTATTTTGGGTGTTGTGCATAAAACAATGCATTTAAAGAAAAATAGTACATGTATTGCTTCAAACAGTACACCTGGCAGCCCTAACTGTTGAATACGTATTTCTCATCGCTAAACAATAATTTGCAGGATTCCTTTTGAACATTCTCACAAAGCCTATTCAGCATACAAATGCTATTGTCTATGGTTATTAACTTTGAGTTTCTATGTCAGAGCGAAACTTTTGAAGTTACCGTACAAAGTCGGCTATCTCGGACCGGTCACTTAAGTTTGTCCACAAAACTTTAAGTAGGAAAAAAACCCAAAACCAATGACAGGTATATACGTATGTATACCCAATTGGCATTTGTGTGTCCACCAAACGCTAAAGAGTTGTCTTTGAATTGCGTCTGCCGTAAAATATGCTCACGTACACTCATTTGTATAAAATATATTAAATTATTTTGATGTCCTACCTAAATATGAGCAACACAGACTACATATACAAATACTGACCTGCCCCTATTTAAAACTCTTTGCCACATTATTCGTTCTAAAAAAAAAAAACAAAATCTTATTTTGAAGTGTATTTTAAATATTTATATTTTTTTTAACAAGATATTAATATGTTTTCTTTTGGTGGAGGTTCTAGTTAGTATATTCGGCCAAGACGAATTTTTTAAAGAGTTTTTATTTAGTTTTTAAAACTTACAATATATTGTTATTTATTTTCAAATTTAAACCTGTGACTAGTGCCATTGCAATTTAATTAATTTATTTTTTTTTTTAATTTTGCACTTCACTCATACTTTTTGTTTTGCAATTTACTTTAATTACCAAAATAACTTTAACCAAAAGCTTAAAGATGTATTATTTTTTGTCTAAAAAATACATTTAAAAAAAAAAACGCCAACATTTTAAAACTGCGCTTTAAAAATCACTTAAACGAGCAATAAAATCACATTTAACCCCTGCCTTCAAAAAATTAATAAAACATAAATTTTAGTTTAAAAATTTTCATTTTACTTTCTTTCCCCTCCTTATAAATAAATAAAAAAAATTGATTTGCTGATTTTATTTCTTTTATTATTTTATCAAAAACATTTTTACAGTTGGTCGATATTTGCATGCTGGCTCCGTCTTTTAAAAAAAAGTTTTGTTTTTATTTATAATTTTTTGTTTGTTTTTAAAACAAAACCACAAAGAAAAAGAAAACACAAAACAGTAGTTTATAATTTCATAAAAAAATAAATTTATTTTACAAAACAGTAAAACACAAATATATCTATAAAAAAATTGAACAGATATCCAGCAAAGCTAAATAATAAATTTAATTTAATTCTAAAATAATAAAGAGTTATTGCTCGAAAAACAATTAAAATTTAGTTTATAAAATAAAAATATTTTTAAGGTTAGAATTCTGTTTTTTTTTACACTTTTCAAATTTTCAAATAATAGTATTTCTGAACAAGTTAAAAAATATTTTTAATAAAACGTATGAAATTATTTTATTGGAAAAAGCAAAAGTGATTTTTATTTTAAGATTTTATTAACTATTTGTTATTTTTTTTTCTTCAATTAATTTCAAAACATTTTTGTTTTTGTTTCTATTTTAATTTTGTTTTAATTTATTTGCTTATTTATTTATGTATATGTTTATTTTATAAAATTTTTAAACAATTTTTAATTAAAAAAAAATGAGTATAATCTAGTTGAGAACTTTTGAATTTCTATAATTATTTTTTTTTATATTTTTATATTTAATATTTTTATATTTAATATTTTGTATATGAAATTCGCTTAAAAATTCTGTGTAGGGAATTTGTGAAACTTTGTTTTAAGATCAATAGATAACACAAAAGTATTTGAAAAGCTTTCATAGATTTATGTTTTAAACAATGCAGTGTACACTTAAGTTAGAATTTAGGGTTTCAGGGTAAATTATAAGTAATTTTTTCTTCTTTCAATTAAAGTTAATTTAAGGACATAGCCATGTTTTATTAAATACCCTGAGAGTAGAAGGAAAATAAAAATTAAAGTATTTATTTATTTAACTTTTCTCTCAGTGTTTATAAACATCAAACGAAATGCCCTACCGATTGAAAAACACAAAAGCAACACACATCGTTTAGAAACTAAATACTAACAGTTTGATCCAAGAAAGACAGAGGAAAAGGGAAAATACAATAAAAAATAGAGAAGTAGTTTTGAATCCTCAAAGCTGGAAGTGTACACCACGCGATATACGCTTCTTCGAATCTTAGGCCTTTCTTAAAAAAAGTTAAATGAGTGGTGGTGCCAGTCCAGCTGACTATTTTCTTGTTTCCCAATGTATGTCAACTCCATACAAAAGGAGATTTTAGTCCAAAGAATTGTTTAAACCCATATAAAAAAAGTGAGACGAAAAATTCTGTCCGTCTACGCTATCACCCTATGTGTTTACATCATGGTTGTATATTGCAAGTTACAGAGAACAAAGTGTAGGCTGCCTTGAAGTGTAGAATGCAGAGTTGCTTTACTTGCTACGTGAGAATAAGTCAGCTGATTATAAATGCCAGGGATGACAATTTGTTTTTTGATTTTCGAAGTTATCGATACTTAGCTTGTATCGTGCATTAGTTTGCTTATATTGTTATAGTAAAAAATAATTATAAATAGGTTTAAAAACTGAACTTTCAGCTTAAATGATGACAGAACGGTTCTTACTTCATTACAATTTTTCAAGGAAACAAATCTAAACCTTCAAATAGTTGCCAAAACAATTTAACTAACGAGTTAGACCGCATTTAGACTATGCAATTAACGCCGAGTTTTTTTTGTTATTCTCTTTTAAAGTTGCTTCGAAAATCTTTTCACAATTACAATTTTTTTCTCGAGCATTTATTGTGACAGTTTGCGGTTTATGCTTTTCTGTGTTCTCTTGCTAACAAACAAAATGTTGCACGCAAAAGTTGCGGCGTTAATTGCATAGTCTAAATACGGTCTTATTTTTATATGTTTATAAATGCCCTAGTGGCGCTGAGACCCCAAATAGAAATTGTATTATTGCATTACAAATATGGATTTTCAATACAAATTATAATAATAAAAAAAATGTAAACAGTTCATTTTTCAAATTCCTTGGCAAAAAACATGCAATGCCCCCCAGGATGGTCTTGTTACACCCATGACTGGTATTCTTCTATGATTCTGATATCCAAATGGATTGAAAAAACTTCATTTGTACTCTCAATGATATTCTAACTTGTTTGGTATGAAAATGTGTGGCAGTTTTTCCATAGTCCTGTATCTTGTCCACATCACGAGTATAAATTGTTTTTACAGTAGTTGGAGGTAAATGCAGAATTCTGTCAGCAGATCTTTCTCCAAGTTTAAAATGCTTTAAAAATTTTTTACTTCTGTTCCAAGGAAATTTGTTTTCACTTTGGACACCACACAAATGTAAACTGATACCTTTTAACTAAAAACTTAATACATACATGTAATCCCCTCTAAAGAAAACTCACATACAAGAAATACAATTACAATTCCCTCTGTACGCGTGTATAAGAAAACGATGCTAATCGGAACACCACCGACGCAGTTCGGGGTTTTAGTGTACTCTTATCTTTCCTTCTGTCGTAAAGCCTCCAAATTCAATTACATTAGTTTACTTTATAAAACAAACTTAAAAGTGCCATTCTGTTTGCTAGTGTTATTAACTTAAACTAAAAACTAACAAATTTCTTTTCGCTTTCCGTGTGTTTGCTTTTGTACAGTGTACTCAGAAATATATTATTTTAACTCTTAGTTTTGTAGCGGTTTTGTTTTTTTCACTTCATTAGTTTATTTTAGTAAGAAGTCGTTTGAATTTTCCATTATGTGCCATTAAAAACAAAAACACATTTTTTTTACACAATAGTCAAGCCAGCAGGGGTAATCAGCAATATAAGAATTTTATTTAATTTTTGTTTATAAATTATTTTATTATTTTTTAAGTTTATAAGTTTAGCTTACAATTTAGCTGTTGTTTCCTTAGTTCTTGTAATAAAAATGTTGAATCACAAAAGGTGCTAAATTATGTTTTAAGTTTAATTTATTTTATTTTTTGTTTAACTTTGGGCTCGTTCGTTTACTAAAAGTTTTTACTGATTTTTACTGGACTTTACTGGAATATTTACATTTCATAGGAAAATTTGTGTAAACGAACACCATCCAGTAAAGTTCAGTAAAAAATAGTGAAGACTTTTGAGAAAACGAACAAACATTTTATTTTAAAGAAAAGTGTTCAAGAATAGTTTTTACAATAAAGTATTAATTGATTTTTAAATCTTTTCTAAAGTACGTTCTAATGCGAAAGTTTTTGAAATATTAAAAGTTTTAGATGGATTTAATTTTTTAATACCAATTTATTTTTGCATTAAAATGCTTTAAATTTCGTATTGTTATTGTCAAGCAGAGATCGAAAATTGTTTGTATGTTAATGAAATGGGCACACAATTTCTTTTCTTACCGTTTAGCGTAAAGCTTGGTTTTCACTATGTCATTTTTGTTGTCAAATTGTCCAAATTGTTGGCAATTGCATGAAAACGGGTTGTCATATGGCGTCATCTATGTTTGCCGTCAGTTATGCACACAAACTGCCATCTAAACTGACAAATAAGTGAAAACCCCAAATTTCAGTTTGTCAGCAGATATGGCAGCATTTTTTTTTCAAAGAAAATTTGACAAGTTGTCAATTATTTTTGTTTGTCGTTTGTCGGTTTTTTGTCAGTTTTTAAAATGCAGTACAAAACGCATTTGACGCAAACTGACGAGAATTAATTTGAGGCAGTTTTTGTTGGCATTTCATATGACATAGTGAAAACCAAGCTTAAGGGTTAATGGTAAATGCATGCATACATACAAGTTTGTTATACCTTCTTTTATTTCTATAATAACTATTCATTTGGTCGTACATAGAATATATATTTTGTCAGTTTGCCAACTAGTTGATTTTAATGACCGGTCATGCAGTTAAGAGTTTAATTGTTCATTTTAGTTTTAATTTGTGGGTGTATCTATTATATTGGTCAGGTGTGTATATGTATTTGTAAGAGTTGTGGCACTAAGAACCATCAAGGTCGATTAAGATGTAAGCAGCAAAATGTTGACTTTTCTTTTTATTGTGATTTTATTAAAACAGGCACGTATCCAGGTTAAGGGTGATTTAGGGAAGTTTTATTTAAAATATATAAATTGTTTGTTTAAAGGTTGCCAAAACTAAATTTTGTTTTGGAATATCCTTTTTTTCCTTTCCCCTCGATGGCGCGCTTGTATAAAAGCATATTAAATATTTAATGCATGACCTTTTTTGCACTCTGCTTTAAAATTAAATGAATTTTTTTATTAAGGCTTAAAAAATCAAGGTGTGCTTTCAAGTGGTATTGTCATAAATTTTTTTTTATTTTTAAAATTGCTTAAAACTTTTGTCAATAAACGATGCTAAATTTGTATTCCATTTTAAAATTATGAGTATATGACGGTACAACATAATAGCACACCTTGTGAATTCACCAATTATTTTGTTATTGTTTTATATTTAAGGAAAAAAAAATTTTTTTAATATTTTTCATTTTTATTTTTAATTATATACTCGTAAGTAATTTTTGATAAATAAATAGAAATAAAAGCTCGATACAGTTTCCGTCCATATCATAAAGCAATAAACTAATTCTGTACGCATCAATTAAATAAACTAGTCAGGAAGTTTAAACTTAAACAAAAACAAAACACCACATTGAAAGCATATATACATGTTATTTTTGTTAATTTTTTTATATTTATTTTAAAAATTCTATTAAATAGGTTAAGTTTTTAAATACATAAATACGTTGTTATTAAACAGGTTTTTAGTAATTTTATGGAAAAATAAAACTTAAGACGCCTAAATGTATGCTATAAACTTAAAACTCGTTTCGACATCACAACAATTTGAGTTTGCATTACAGTAAAGTCTAGCTTGCTGTTACAGAAGCAAGCATACTTTTAAAAAATTTCTATAATTTAACTTGTTTTAGTAATAGTTAAAAGAAATTACCTAAATAAAAATCACTTTTGCTTAAAAAAAAAAATGTTATAAAAACACACTGTTGTACGTTTCATTCCAAAGAAATTTATGAAACATTTTAAAAATCTTGCTAGAAGAATTTAAAAATACAGAAATTTGAAAATTGTTTAACTTTAAAGCAAATTTATTTAATTAAGTATTCTTTGCAATAATTTCTACATTATTTAATTTTTCTGTTTAAATATATTCTTTGTATTATAATGTAGTGGGTATTTGTAGTAGCTGAAAATTATTTTTATATTTTTTTTAATGATATTTTCTTTTTTATATTTATATAGAAATTTATAAAAAGTTAACCAGCTAAAAATGAATTTTATTAATTATGTACCCATGTATTTTAGTAGGAGCCATTAAACAACGACGTTTGGCGGCTAATCGTGAACATCCATATCAGAGAGCTGCTGTGGGGGTCCCAACTAAGCCAGGCTTTATAGAGATCCAATAAAAGTATACAAGTAATTTCTCTGCGTTAAAATCAAATAAAAGTGAATTTCTTTATTTTTTCTTGTTTTTCAAAAAAAAAAAAAAAAAAAAATACTTCAAACATAATTATTGTTTTTATTTTCTTTTATAAATTTTCTAATTGAGTAATTAAAAGTAATTCAGTAATTTTTTTTTTATATTCATTAAGTTCAATTATTGTGTTATTTTGTAACGATTTTCGCAAACGATCAAATTTTTTATACTACCTTGTATCTAAAGTTTTTATATTTTATTTTAATTTTCTGAAAAAAAGCCTGTGTTTTGGAAGGGGACCCCTCCCTGCATATTGATTGTTGTTTGAATCCAAATATTTAAAAAAAATCTCTGATGTGTTACGACTTTGTATGCATTATTAGGAACTATTTAACAAATTTCTTAAGAAAACAAATTTCAATTTTTACAGCTTAAAACAGGTTAGTTGTGTTTAATTATTATTATTATTTTTATATTTACTTTTTTATACATATAATTATCTATTTAAAATTTCATATAATAAAAGAGGCAATATTAGGGGAAAATAATTTCGAAATTTTTAAATGAAAATACCAAAGCAAATTTATTCATCAGAAAGTTTTGATTAATCACCAAATACATTTTTTTTCTTCAATTATTTTGAACTTCAGCTGTCAAACTTTATATAAAACATATAAAGATAATTGTTTTCTTTTTAAACTTCGTTTAAAATTTAGGTAAACAAGAAAATTCTCAACGACCTGTGAATACCTGATAAAAAATATTATTTTTTAGAAATAAAAAAAAAAAAGAATTGTCAAAAGCATGGCACAATAATATACTCTCGAAGCGATATGATGATATGATCTGTCAAATGTTGTTTATGTTTTATCTACACACACCGTATAAGATACCCAGTTATTATCACGTTTCACATTTCTTTGCACTCAGCTGCTGTTTGAGATTTCTCGTCACATCGCAACAATAACAAGCAATGAGGTTTTTTGTTGTATTCTACTGATACCTTGTATTATTGTATCATGGTACAAAGAATACAAATTGAAAAGTTTATCATATTGTGTATTTGTATTGTGTATTTGGCCCACAGTAAGGGTTGCCAATTAAAAATGTTCTAATTAAAATACAACAAGTCAAATAAATTTAACGCAAAATCTTTGCAAAGAATACATAACTCTTTTTTTTTCTATTATTTATTTAAAATTTAAAAATACCAAAGTGATTTATATGTATGTGAAAGAAATGAAATTTGTGCAAAATAATGTTTACACTTGGTGAAGAAAACATAAATAATTCTAGGTATTTGGTTTGTAATTAAAATAAAATTCGCACTTTAAAATAATTATCCAACAACAGGTTTTATGAAGCTGCCAATTTCTTTTATATGTGAAATTTAAAATTTTTTGCGAAAATTGTATTTAATATCTAAGAGCTTGCAATCCGGTCATTAAAATTACCGGCAGCGCGAAATTATTAGATAATAAAAACACAGTTTGACGACATATGGCAAAAATTTCAGTTTTGTGTGCGGAAAGTCGTTATCTTTATTACATCATTATTGGCAAAACTATTTAAATTTTTTTATGAATTTAACTGGTAATGACTTTGGTAACTACTACTTATTTATATAATTACTCTAGACAATAAAATAATTACTTGTGTTGCGTTATATTTTTTATAAAATACATTTGTATTTAAGCAAGTAGTTTCGTCTATTACTTTTTAACAAACAATGGTTTGTTGTATCTATGAAATTTTGTCATTAATTTTGAACACACTTTTCAAATAATGCCGAACCATTTAGGGAGAAATAGATGTGCTTACGTTTCACTATTTTTTTTTTAATATACATTTTTTTATTTTCACTTGCATTGTCTCTTTTATTATATGCCCTTTGTTTTATATATATTTTTTATGGCAATTAAGCAAAAAATAAAAAAAAAATTTTTTGTCAACAACACTTATATTTCTTCTTTAAGAACAAATACAAAATCAGTTATGAATTTTAAAGAAATCAAAAACTTTAGCATATTTTCTTTTTAATGAGAAATAATTGTTTCTAAGTTGACTTGTGCCTTTGCAGAACTTGCAAAAAAATAAAGAGTTTTAAACAGAGAATAATTTAAAAAGAAATTGAGATAAACCTTGTTTACATATAAATATAATTTAGTTTTAAAATTTAGTTTTAGACAAGTATTTTTTATATACGTATATTTTAAATATAATTAAATTTTGTAAATGTCTTGTTTAGTGAAAAAAAAAACTATAAAATTTTATTAAAAAAAAAACAAAAAAATTTTTATATGCAATGTACACTTATAGTTATTTTTTTTTTTAAAGAAAACAAACAAATAAAGGTCAATTATTTAAAACTACAAACGAAAAACTAGAGAAACAAACATACAGTTTTATTTAAAATAGAAAAAGTTCTTTAATAAAATGAGCTAAAAAAAAATTTTCAAAATTATCAAAGTTTTGCAAAAATCTTTAAGGATATCAAAATCTACGCTGGTCCTTATATAACTTTTTCCTGTTGTCCCTTTTTGAGCAAAAAAGAAAAAAAAAACAATATTGACTAAAGTTTTCAAAGTTATCTACCTTTTGAGCCAAACGTACACTAAAAAGCTCTTAAAAACGACGACTTCTTAACGATATTAATTAACCCTTAAATAAAAAATAAATTCAATTAATTTACATCATTTTTTCATAACTTATTAACTTTTCAAATTTTACCAAAAATAAAATTTAACAATTAAAGCTAAAAACAAACAAATAAAATAATAAATTAAACTGAAAATTAATCATATTTATTAAAATTATTAATATTTTGGTTGTGGTTTATTTTTCTAATTTAAGTTATTAAAAATTCTCTTAGTTTCTAAGTTGTATATGTAAAAATAATAAAATAATAAAACAACATAAAATAAAACCTGCATTTGCATTGCTTAAATGTTTAGCACTTCTCATACATACAATACACTCCAACAACCCACAAATAAGCATTTTCATTCCCCTTTAACACTTTACCGATAAAAATTTTTTGCACTCAGTTTAACTTCTCATTAAAATCTCATTTAATTTAAATGCAAAAGAAAAATTTCAATATTTTATTTTAAACAAATAACATGATACCTATCGACCAAACTAATCACTTTTTATGATTTAGGTTCTGACAAACGTGTGATTGACATTTGCGGCAAAATTTTGCCACTAATCGTTTGTTGTTTGTGTCATAACAATAACGATCAATACAATGTGAGACAATATCACTTTTGTAATGTAGATATGATATTCTGACAATGACAGTAGTCACATCAGTAATTGCATGTGACAATAAAAATATTTTTGTTTAGCCGTGTCAAAAACCAATGGCAATGCCAGGTTAAAAAAATATTTACAAACAATTAATCCCTTCACAATTATTTTTTAAGGTTTTACACATCTTTCAGTTGTAGTTGGTAGTTGAAAACCAATGCTAGGAGACTACAAATGTGTTGAGTTCCAGGTTTAGTCTGTTAAATTCTGTACAAAAGTAACAGTTTTTATATTCTCTTTAACCTAAAATCCCTTACAAAACCCAGTTAACAAGCAAAATTTTCCCCTGACCCATTAAATATTGATTTTTTATTGTGTATTTCCATTTCTCTCACACACAATTTCTTTTCTCTCTCACACATTTTGCCTACAAAATACATAAATGCAAATGTTCTTATTTTTTAAATAATATCATTAATACTTTTCAAAATAAACATTTAAACATCAACAATCTAATGTTATTAATATTTAACTGTTTAATATTCTCTCAAAACGTTTTACTTTCTTAATTTGAATAAATTTTTTTGTATGTTATTTTGTTCTCTCTCATAGCAAACAGTATTTAATTTATTCTTTTTTTTATCTCCTAATTTTAATAATTATTAATAAATACATTTAATAAAAAATAAACAACTATTTTTACATATAAATAATAATAATTTGTTTATAATTTAACTTAATTTTTGCTAAATGAAATAAAAACTAACCAAAGGCCAAGTTAACTAAAAAAAAACAATTTATATTAAATAATAATTTGATTAAACAAATATTTATTAAAATCTATTAATTTAAAAGTAAAATCTTATTTTTTAATTCATGTTTTTGTAAATTACTTAAAAAAATAGCAAAAACCCAAACTTTGTCATTAAACTGAAAAATAAAAAAAAGTAAAATTATTAATTAATTCTTTACATTCTGCACAATTTTCAGAAAAAAATTCAAAAATATTTTAATAATTAATCTAATCGAAGAAATATGAATGTTTTTATTAATTAATAATTATGTGTATGTATGTGTGTTTATTTTATTTTATTTTTTCTAATTAAAGGACTTTTATGTGTGTGTGTATATACTTATTATATAACTTTGTATTTTAACCAAAAAAAAAAAAAAAATAATAACACATGTTCGCAAAATCTAATTTTAACTTAAACTTTACATTGCATTTGATGTGTGTATTCATTTTAAATCGATTTTTAAATCTCGCAAAATATAATTAAAGCTTAGAAGGTATTAGAAATGTAGATTTTAAATTAAGTAGTGTAGCATTTTCCATAAAGAATGGGCGTTAAGCATAAGATAAACTTTATATAAAAATAACTGTAGATTTAAATATTTATTAGTATTGTGTTCATTTCATCAAACAATTGTCTGTAAGCCCCACCTCTTTTATTTTTATGCTCTTTAATTTAGTTCTCATCGACGACTAAATTAACTGTAATATTATACATTTTTTACAACGAAAACAATTTTTTGTGACTAAAAACTCTCATCAATACGGCTACAAAATATTTTTGGACATCTATGGTGTAGAAACCTTTTTATACACCTTTTTAAACCAATTGTGGGAACAAGGGAAAGTCAGACTAGATAAAAAGTACAAATAAAAATGGGGCGCAGCAGCATTAGCATTATTATTATCGTAGATTTACGCATTCTTTGAAAATATATATAATATTAATAGCACATATTACTTTTTATCTAAAACAGCACCAAATAACAAGCCGTCAACTTTTTTCAGTTGAAAAATCCAATTTTTAAATCGTGTTATGTAGTGAAGTTGACTGCAAAACAACTGTTATTGTTCCTTTTGCTTTGGTTATTGATGAAAAATAATGACATTTTGGCTATTTTCATGTTAATCAAGCGATTTTTTTTTCACATATGTATATAAAAAAAAAAATAATTTTACATAATTTTTTATAACGAAACGTTAACGCTTTGATTTAAATATTTTATTTCAGCGTAAAAGTAGACCCTGGATAACGCTGCACTTGCCAAGCTGGTTTAGAGTGGTCTGATATTTATCATAGCTTTTTTGTCCCATAGCAAATAGATTTTTATCGGGGAAAATATATGTTTTATAAAATATGTCTGTTTTTTAATGACAAAAATTAAATTCTTAAAGTTTTTTTTATTTAATAATACTTGGATCTTTATTAAAGAATTTCAAAATTTTTAAATAATTTTCTTTGCAAGAATTTTGTTAACCAGTCCTATTCAATATAAAAAAAAGCAATATCATTAGTATTTGGCTTAAGGTTTAATGCATAAAACTGGTAAAACAAAACATGAAAATTTTTTACAGATTTTTTAATAAATGCTTATTTTTTAATAACAATTTTTTTGTCTAACCATGTTTTTTTACAAAAGATCTTAAATTAAATTTTAATATTTAATAAACAATAACTTTGTCCAATCTTGTCATTAAAACTTTAGGTGCAACACACAAATCTGGCCACTACTCTCACTCTAATAAATTTTTAATAAATGCTGATTATTCTTAAAGTTTAAAATAAAAAATATTGGCAACTGTGTTGCAATAAAATGAGAAAAAGTACCATATTCTCTCTAAAATAAATTCAGAACAGGACATTTCCATTGAAATTCGATTAAAATTTTGTTCAATAAAAATGTCTTAATATGTAGCCAAAAAAAAAAAAAACTTTAAATGTTTATGGATATTAGTTCTTTATGTAGAAATTGTAAAGCAAAAAATCCATGCCCAATTTCAAATATAACCGTTGTTTACTTTGGGTCCATTTTTCTTTAAAAATATTTTTGATTTACCCTATTGTGGAGTACGAAAACAATTTCTATTTACAATGTACAGTACGAGATGAAGAGATGAGAAAAATCTATGTATTTCATACTATTTCCAATCACTATATTTTTTGGTGTAAATATAAAAAACAAAACAAATATAACAAAACATGTCTCTCACTTTAGACACATACTATTTAAAATTTAATGAGATCGATTGTAAGCCATTTTCTTATGCTTGTGCCGCTCTTTAGTACTAGAACACAATTATTATTTTATGTGAAAATTTTGTCAATATATGGCAACATCTTAATGAAAAAAACTCTTGATCTTTGTTTATTTTTCATTGTTTTTGTTTTGTTAAAACAAAGTCCAATAGTTTCTATAAGAATTTCAGAAGCCTATTACGGAATCCGATTGTAAAGATCAAAATAAGAATTTGATAAATTTACAAAGACAGCGGTTGTCATTGTTGTGTCATAATGTGCACACCTTGTGAATCTAGTTTAAACAGACGTAACAAAATTTTTTTATTTGTTAGAAATTAACAATTTTTTAAGTACAAAAAAGAAATTGTAATTTTATATACCTACACACATATATAAAAACAATGCTTATTAAAACTGTAAAGCTGCATTTACGGCGGGGAACACTTATTTATAAAAATTTTAAATTTATCAAAGGTTTTTTTTTTTTTGTTAAATATAATAAGTCGTTTTTTAGGTTAGTTTTATAATTTAATAAAAAATGGAAAGTAGAAAAAAACACACACCTGCATACACACATTTTGCTAACATTATAAACATATTTTTTTTAAATTAATAATTGCAACAACTTATCAAATAATTTCATTGAATAACAAATTAATATTTACTAACAATTAACCATTTTTATCTTCTTTTGCTCCTCTCTACGACATGCTCTAACCATTAAATCACAAAAAATAACGTTCAATTGAAAATCAACTCAAAAAAAAAAAACAAAAATAAATAAACAACAACTGGGGCGTTTAAAAGGTAGATGACTAAAAGTAACAGTACAATAATAATAAAAACCCCTGTTTAAGCTGCCAACTCTCTGAACTTATCAAATAATAAAAAAGTAAAAAAAAAACAACAAATGACAACGGGATTTTAAAAACATTAACAAAGCAACTAGAACAAGAAACTCAACAAAAATACAAAGAAAAGAAGAGTCTCATCAAAACTAAAACAAAACAAAAATCATCAAAAAGTGGCCACACTAAAACGAAATGAATCTCAATGTATTTATAGGAAATACAACTTTTGCAGTTACAACTCTAAAATCTCTTCTAAGAATTTGCTTAAAACAAATAACGAACAAAATTCATTCAATTTAATATCTTCTTCTTTTTTTCTATATCTAGACATAAAATTAAGTTTAAATTGCAAACAAACAAAAGTAATCAATATAATTGTTTTTTATATTTTTTAATTTTTTTTCATCTTGTGTGTAATATTTACTTAATAATTTAATATCAATTTATTTAATAAGTTATAAAAAATAAATAGTAACAAAAAAAGTCCTAAAGAAGAGTTTATATATTTTAAGTAAATTTTATGTGTATAGACTTCTTCTTTTATATTATTTTGTTAAAATTGTGTACCTAGTTTTTAGGTTATAAAAAAAAAATCAAATTAATAATTTCATTTATTTTTTTTCTAAAATAATTATTAAAATTTCTTTAGTTAATAATAATTGAAGCATATCTAAACTTTTACACAAAAAAACATATTAAAGAAATAATTAAAAACAAAAAAAAAAAAAAATAATAAATAAATTTTGTTTAACAAAACGCCATATTTAGTTGTTAATATTGAGAAAAATAATTTAAACAAACAAACTCATTTAATAAATTAAACAATTAAATAATATTTTTTACTCTAAATTACATATAAATATATATTTTGTATAATAAAACATTTAATTTAAGTTGAAACAAAAACTAAATAAAATTTGCACTCATTTTTCATTAAGCACCAATTTTTATTAAAAAAATAAAAAGAATTTCTGCTATTGATTACGGGGAAAAAAGCGAAGTTAACAAAACACATTTTTAAATTCATTTTGCATTTATAAATAGAGGTACAAAAATTAAAAGAAAAAAAAAATATTAATCAATTTAGACGAATGAAATTTTAATTTAATTGAATTTAAATGTGTGTTTTTTTTATCCAAAACGAAATCATTATTTTCACATTTTTAGGAGAAGTTAATTACAAACTTGGTTCGAATATAAAATTAATTTTAGTTTTTATGTTTAATATTCTTATTTAAAAATTATCTGCTTTGAATCGATTTGGAACTTTATGTCTCGGAATTCGGCCAAGATTTTAAAATCTAAATTCTCAAATCATTATTATAAAATTAAAATAAAAATTATTATAAAATTTAGAGGTTTTCACGCTTAGATTAACGACTTCATAAAACTCAACCAGAAGAAGTCTAGCATTTTCAAATCGCCGGCTTGTTGACCAATTAACGTTTCGAACATTTATTTAATACGTTCCCCACCCAAATTGCATGACCACCACAAACTGTATACACCTGCCCGTCCTTATTAAAAGATAAAATTTAAAAAATTACATGAAAACAAAATAACATAAATTTTTTAGTATAAAAGGTGGGATTCTTAATTTTTGAGTACTTAAAAGTCAATAGAGGTATTTACGTTACCAATTTTATTCTGGCAAAAATTTTTAAATTTAACATTGATTTTTATTAAAAAAAAACTAGCTTGTGCCCGCGACTTCGTCTGCGTAGTTATCGGGCTAAAAGGTAGACTTAGTATTAACAACAAAAAAGATAAAAATATTTACAACACAAACAACCCGTTTATGATGTGTGATGATGAGTTTACCAACGACTTTGTGTTATTATCGCGATAAAAAGTAGCCTGTGTTAATCTAGGTTGTTATCTATCTATGTGCCAAATTTCATTTAGTTCCGTTCAGCCGTTTTTGCGTGATTGAGTAACAAATATCCAAACATTCACATTTATTATATTAGTAGGATGTATTTAACACTTTGAGAACGAAGATGGGCTGTTGGGAAAAAAGTTGCTAATCGTTGCTTAAAACTTGTGCACTAGATGTAGAGTAGCGCAAAAAGGAAATTTTTTTGTGTTTATATTTGTATTTGAAAAAAAATAAAAAAATGTGCACCTTGGCAAGACTGAAACCAGTGACTTTAATACCCTTATTAAATGAAAAACTATTTTGCACAATCGCAATATTCAAAATAGTGGCGTAAAAAAATTAAAACTTTCCAATTTTGCACGTTAAGGCCTTAATCAAATACAACAACAACTACATATATGTAAAATAATGACTCTAACTTTTACTTTTGCGCTATTCTATTTTAGTGCGTAAATATTACTACACAAATTGTTTATTTTTTTTAAAGTTTTTTTTAATTAAAGAAGTTTTAAATTGCGGCTGTTTGCATTTCGATTCTGTTCTCAGAACATTAAACATTTTTAAGTTAAAAATGTTTTTCCCGTAAACAAGAGTATTTTATGCAGTTTCTCATTTTCGCAAGATTAAAACCGGTGGCGTGAATACTTCTAGTATCTTTACTTTTAACCAAATTTTTGATTGTTGAGTTTCGTTTAATTAGCGTCATTTTGTTCAAAAAATTCTCGTCTAGCTCATTGTTTGAAATTTTTATTTCGGAAGCCATCTTACGATTTTAATAAGAATAAGAAGTGAAATATTTGTTTGCATTAAATTTTCATTCCCCTTAAATTAAAAATTGGTATTGTGAATTTGATGTAGAATTTTTGTTACCTTCATTGAACAGCTGCTGCCATTAAAGTAAACTTTTAATGAACATTATATGTAAATAAGAAAAGGAAGCGAAATCATCTTTTGGGGAATTTATTCACGTTTGATATTTAAGGGAAAATATTTCGAGGGGAAAAATGTTCGCGATAGGGGTGACTTTTTTTCAGTTAAGTTTCAGTTGATTATCTAGATATAAAGAAATTTTGAGTATAGCCGCCCAAAATTTAAATTTATTTCGTATTTTTTTATATATATTTTTTTCTTTTATTAAGGATTTATAAAAAAATTTTTTATTTATAGAAATACAAAATATATATGTATGTATATAATTAGACTTCTCTGATATACAAATCGAAAATTCCGATCGATTGTATTAAAGCTTGTTTTTGGATTAAACTCAATTTTTGCTAATATTAACTGAATCTAAACTAAAGCTGAAAATGATTAAAATAACAACAGGGATATTAAACGTTTTCTATTTCGAGTGAATAAAATCATTCGGAATTAACATTGTAATGATATTGTTTAGAACAACATTTCTATGGCCATTCCGAACGATTTAATTTTACTCGGAATGCAGAATATCCTTTTAAAAGAAAAGTGTGACAGGTTTGTATTTGACATTTTTATTGAAATGTAATTAAAAGTTTAAAGACTTCTTTTAAAATAATAAAAGATTGACTAACATTCTTTAAAATTCGTGAAAACCTCTACAATTATGTTTTGTGTAAAATTATTTTTTTTATTATAATTTTTGGTTTTGTATGGAATTCTTTTTTTTTTTTTTTTTGTTTGTTTATTATTTAAATAATTTTATTAATACATTTTAAGAAAACCTACTGTGCCTTTCATTGGATTAAATTTTATAAAAAAAATGTTTAAGCAATAAGTAAATATAATTAAAATACATGTAGTTTATAAATCTTTTTTGATTTGTTTTTTACCACACAATAAGTAAATTTTACAAAAGTATGGTAACATCATTTTGAGATGTTGTGTCCAAAATTGTCATAAGAAAGCCGCTACACATGACAAGATTTTTTTTTTCAAAACTCTTAGTTGAAAGCAGGCGTGAGATGACGGAAATGTTATCAAAATCGTTTTCGAAAACAGTTTGATTTGAAATCGATCAAAATATATGATGCATTTACTAATTTAATTTTCATTTGTAGATAAATTTTATGAAAGTTTTTTTATAATTTTTTTTTACCTAAATTCTCTAAACTTGTTGTAATTGTAATCTATTGATTGAAAAAATTTAATTTTTTTTTAATAAAAATTTAAGCCAGAAATCGACTGAAATTTATTACACACAACCATATAAATCAAATGATTTTAAAACGAAGAATATCCATCTGATATTATATTTCTGTTCATGTTTTGTATTTCGATCAATCGTTAAGCCAGAGGGTTGGAGTAAATTATATTCCCTAAAACCACTTATTGAGGATAAGTATTAAGCCATTTAATAGACAATTCAAATATTTAAATAAAAACTTACCAATCATCCCCTCCCCAACCGCGTAAGCTGGATCTAGGTTTAATACCAAGTAAAATTAAATCATGCGGAACAATTCCGAACGATAAGAGGCTTCACTAGTCTTTACTTTCTGTTTTCGTCCTGTGATGTGCCATTTGGTTGTTTAATTTTTGAAATTGCTTCTTCTGCAAAAACTTATTCACCTTAGTTTACAACGAAACCTTACAGAAACATTTTATTATATTTTTTTTGTCAAAGTCTTTACATAAAAAATGAAATTTGTAGTCTCAGACTTTATTAGAGGCAAAGAGAGTCCCTCTGTTGCAGCCACTTTTAAAATAAAGGAACTTCAATAACAGCTGTTTCTCTCTCAATGGCCGTCACTTAAGGTTAAATTATATTTTCTATAGATTTGTCCGCAACAGAACAGAAACGAAACGGAACAACAGACCACACACACACACACAGTTTTTCAATTAAACAAAAACAAAATAGCTGATTCATAACAGCACAGAACGTACAAACTAATTCTGACTTAATTTGAACTCGAAATACGTTACTTAAGAGTTTATTTAAAAAGCGTTTATTCTTATGCTACCATTTTAAGACACTCTTTATCTCAAATTAAAACTCTCAACAATGTTGCCATGTTTTTATAAAATGTCTTAGATTTTGTAAACAACAACAAAATGAGAAAACTTGACTAAATTATTAGCACTTTTACTTACAGCTGCGGACGTATTTGTTTTTTTTTATCTTTAATAGTGTGTTTCCATTGGGAGAAAATTAAGTTATTTCGTTTTAGTGCTTTGTTATTTCATAGTTATTTTGAATTTGTCAATCGCCATCAAAAAGTAACCCAGAGTTGTATTTATAATCCCCAAAGTAATGCAGTGTTGCTCAAATGAATTTTGGAATTTTAAAGTAAATCAAGATATATATTGAAAACGTTTTGCTTGTGTCAAATGTGAATGCCAAAAAAGTCAAGTATTTGTCTCATAAACCCTAAATGGAAACGCACTGTTCTTTTGCTTCAATACAATCAGTCATTGTATTTACGATAAATGTTGTTAAAGTTCGTTATTGCGTTGAATTGTTTATAAAAGCTTACGACAACAATATTCGTAATAAAACTCATTTTATTATCACAAGTACTTATTGTAAATAAATTAAAGATATACTGTCGTATTCATAAAAATATTTTAGGTTTATTGTTGAAGGCTTATTTAGCAAATTTCTGTCTTAAATTATCTGTTAAATTAGCGTTTAATAAATCCAGAATATTTTTTCCGAATACGGCAGTTAAAAAAAAAAAAATTGTCACATGTTAATAGTTCTCTGTAAAAAAGTTTATTGTAAAAAACGGCACTTTTTCCAAACTTATTAAAAAAGTATATTGAAAAATTTTAAAAAATCTCATGACGTATTTAACTTTTATGAAAGTCTCATTTCTTATTTTTTTCTTTTGCTTTAAACAAAAACATTGTATCAATTTTAGTACATACTCTGAGAAAGGTCCTAAGTTAATACAAATGTACTTTTTTTATTTATAGATTTTGACTAATTTTTATAATTTTTTTCTTAACAACATAATTATTAACTTACTCATACTCATTATGTGCAATTATCTTATTATATACTTACAAACATTTTCTTACAATAAAAGAAAATTTATATTTTTCATAATTTTCATTTAGTTTAAAATAATTTCAAAACGTTTTTCTTTAATTTAAGGCAAATTGTAACAAATTAAAATAATATTTCATTTATAATTAATTACCTAGACCGGTAGGTTATAAAAATTCATGAGATGACAGCATGAAATTATAACTTAAATCAATTCAAAAAATATATATTTTTTCTTATTAATAAAATAAAAAAAATAATAATTAAATAATGTTTAGAAAAAAGAAAACTTATAAATAAATAAAATAATAACGATGATTTTAAATATTACAGAACAATAATAAATGCAACTTTAAGAGAATTATTAAATTAAAAAAATTTAATATTTATGTAAAAAAAATATTTAAAACAAAAAAAAAAAGAGTTTCTTAAATAAATGTTTGTAAAAAATTAAATGTCTGTGTTTTATTAAAAAAAAAAAAAAAATACAATGGTAAATAGTTAAAATTCAAATTTCTTTATTTAATTTTTACCCGCTATTTTTGGTACCTGGGTAATAGTACATTCGTAAATAGAATGTTAAATTAATTATTGATATGTTCAATTCAGAACTTACTTGTAATGGACCATTGGCAAATATTATGTATTAGTTAACAGTTTTGTATGATTGTAGCTTGTAGCAAAAAAATTTCTCTATGATACCCCTTCTAGTGTTATCCCTATTGTCGTTTCTTCCATGCTTAAAAACTTCATAGCAAGCCGCTCGGTCCTAGACAGATGCCGGTATGAAGAGATGCTGCGCTAATTTGAATCATTTTAACTAGTTTGAAATATCTTTGTATTACAAAATTTAAGATTTTTTTCTCTTAAATTAAGGTTTTTATTTTGACAATATGTATAAGATTTTTCTACAAAAACTTCCGGCTTGTTTTAATATCAATTTAACAAACATATCTGTGATATTTTAGCTTATTTGAATTTCAAATTATTTCGAATTTTCAATATTTCAAGAAAGCAAAGAAACAAACAACAAATACAAAAAATTTAATTAAATTTATTATGTTTTATGTGATTGCTCTTACCTAATAACTCGACACAAGAAGCTGGTTAATTAAACGGATCGAAATTGAGCTAAATTTTTTAAGTAAAAAAACTAAATTTAAATTTTAAAAAGTAAAAAGGAAGAAAAAAAAAATAAATTTAATTTTTGTTACTTACCTCTTCTACGTAATATCTCTTAAATAACACGTTGGTAGTGTAATAAAAATTTAATTAAAAAAAAAAACAACAAATTTTATTATTGTTGATTTAGGATGCTTTTTTTTTTGTCCAAAGTCCACAGAAATAAAAACATTTTTTTTGATCCTCTCGCTCGCTCCAAAAAAATTTGCATCAAATTCAACTAAATTTTCATTAAGTACCAGGCGCCCATGTTGTTTGATATAATAGAAAGGCACTTTAGTAAATTTATTTAAGACATACTTTTAGGCTGTAAAAAATATTTGAGTCAGCCTGTTGATATAGTAATTTAATTATATATTGCCTTAAGGTATGTGAAGGTTTTTGTATATATTATTTATAATTCAGGCAGTGCTTATTAGCAAAAAATGATTGTATCATTAAAAAAATTATAAAATAATAAAAATAAATGAAAAAAGGTAAAGGTAATAAAAGCACATAATAAATATTAATTTTAATATCAATTTATAATTATTACACACTTCTTCTATATAAAAAATTAACAACAAAAGGGTATATACTATTAACCTCAAAGTATTTGATGTTCTTAAGGCAGAGCAACTACAAATTTTTAATCAATTTCAAAATAAATGTTAAAAAGTATTTTATTGTTTGTATGCTAGACAAGTAAACAAAACTCAACTTCAAATAAAATATTTAAACAGTATCCGTTTCACAAAATGGAAAGTTTTTATTGTTAGAATTTTAAATGAGATAAAAGGGAAATATGTTCTTTTAGATTTAATACAAGATGAGCCAAAAGTCACTACGTGGTTTAAAAATTTAATAAGTTTGAAAATTTTTTTACACTAAGTATGCAAAGTAATGTCACTAAAATTACTCCCGTTTTCAGCTACGCAATGATGGGCTCATTTCAATTTTCAAAATACACAACATTAAATTTGTGGATGTAGTGCTCGAATTTCTGCAATGTTAACCAATAGTTTAAGGATTTTCTAGGATTTGTTCACGTATACTCGCTGCTTGAAAAAAACCCAAAGATAATAGTCCGATGCTGACAAATCTGGCAAGTGTGCCAACCAATTAATACCCGAATTTTAAGAAATTATTCGCTTTCCAAAAATTTGACTAATAAGGGCCACTGTGTCTTGGGCAGTGTGGGCAGTAACTCTGTAATTGCTGAAACCACAACTCAGGCTTGCTTTTAAGTTCTATCATAAATCGATAACACCTTTACAGCACTTTCGTTTTCATGTTCGAAAAGTAAGACCCATTGATATTTTCAGATGTAATGCCAGACCATGGTTCACGTAAGGGGGTGCATTTAGCATTGTTGAATGGTCCCAGAATCTATAGTTCTGCATATTTACAAAAACATCATAATGAAAATGAGCTTTATTACTAATAATCAAATATTCAACAACTTTAATAAAATTTAAAATTTTTACATTTTTGACACCAAATTTACCTTATATGGGAATAACAGTAAATATTTTTTTTAATGCACCGTAATGACGTGATTTATAGCTTATTTTATTCGCTATAATCTTACCTTTCTAAAAATTGATACAAAATTTTTAATCTCATAATTTTTAATGACGGTTTGAAAACCAAATATGGTACTCATTTTGCATAGAAAAAAATTTTATAGCCACTTATTTCTGAATAACTCCTTAAGACTTAAAAATATTAAAAAAAACCTTTTTAGCTTACTTAAAGAAAATTTTATTGTTAACCATTTGCTGGCATTTTCATCCAAATCGGACGAATTATTCTCTAGTTTAGAAGAAATTTATCAACATAGCCATCTTGTTTGGGCGAAGTATTAGACATGGCTATAAAAAAACTGAGGCCGATAGAAAAAAAAACTTAAAACGGATTTTATTTCTTACAGTACCATTTCAAGTTAATCTGAGGTATTTTTAATTGAGCCAATATAACATTTTGGATTTCACCCTTTTTTATCCCGTTAAAGTTTGAATATCCAAAAATCCTTTTTCAGTGCAGCTATACAAAAGAGGAACCCATTGTCCCAATATCATGTCTATGGCTTTTTGCGTTTGGGCTGTGCGATGAAGTATCAGTCAGTCAGTAACGTTACTCTTTTATATATACGCAGCAAAAAAAAAAAAAAAAAATTGAAAGTAGTGCTAGGCTAATTACATTTTCATGACTTGTAAATCAATAGTTTGAAAGCATACATCCTAAATGACTTCCTATATGCGAGATAATTTGTATAAAATAATGTGCTTAAAAATGAATGCAACATCATGCAATTTTTTTTTAAATATTTCATTAAAAAAACAACAAAATCCACTCATGAAACATCGGATACTTTTCACCAAATATGCATGAGTTCTTTGCTCTTATTATAATGGGTGCAGTTCAACCCTTGCAAAATCACTTTTTTGTCATATTTTTTTTTGTGGCTGGTTTTATACATATAAAAAAATAACGTAAATAGGGTAATCGATTTTTTGAGAAAAACCGGTTGCTTTATTGAAATTGAGAAAAAACCGGTTAACCGGTTCGATACATAACATTTTTTCCTGAAAAAAAAAATTAAAAAACATTGTAAAAAAAATTATAATAAAAATAATATCTAAATACGAACTTTGAACAGTTGATATACGTTTGGCTGACCAAATTCGAAACGCATTACCTGCAGCCTTATTCTATAACTAGCTTAAGCTAAATCTCTATTACTTAAACTCTAAAATATATATATTCGAAAAAATATATGTTAGCCAAAAATCTGTAAATTTATTTTTTAATGTTTTAGTGATAGAGATTTATGTAGCTTTAGCGAGTTACAGAATAATGCTGCTGATATGAAAACAGTTGACTCATTTGGTTTTTAATTAATGAATTTAATTTTATTGCAAGTAAAATAAATAAATTAGACTTTTTAAAAGCCTTTTATAAATTTTTTAATAATGCTTAGAATGATTTCTTTAATTTTAAGTTTAACTATTAGAAAGATAATCTTCTCAATTTTTATAAAATTTTTTTTACAATTTTTTTCATTATACCCCTGACAGACATCTCTAGTCATTAACTAGTTTGTGCAATGGCTTGATTGCATTTTAAGTTGATATACATTTAATGCTCATATTATAACATGCCGCTAATTAAAATTAGGATGTTAAAGGGCAGAAAATGGGTATCACTTTTTAGCTAAAAAAAAGCTAAGTTTATGCTTCCATTACCTTTAACTTTTACCGTTAGGTGTATAAATTTAAACAAAATATGACAGCTCAATTTGAATTTTTTTCTTTTCTATTGCGACATTTTCAATTTTCAAATTCTTAAGTTTAAATTTTAATTTACTAATATTTTAGACACAAAAAAGTAGAGAAATTAAAAAAAAACGGCTTTTGTGGGTAAAAAAACCGGTGAAATTGACATACGAAAAATCATTATTTGAAAAAAAAACACCAGCTGAAAGAGTAAAAAACCGGGTTTTCACCGGTTGTAAAACCGAGTCGATCACCCTAAACATGACTGATGAACAACAATAAAAGAGCAGCTAAGAAGGCGTATACGCATTATCTAAATGTTTATTTAAAATATTACGTACACGTAGTGTGGGTTATCAACAACATTAATTAAAATGAACATAATAAATAATTAATTTCCAAAATGTCTGTTCTTTTTTGTCTTTGTATGTGTAAGTATGTATGTTTGTTAACACTCTTCTAAGAGTATATGTATATTGTATGTACATACACTGCTATTTAATTTAACTGTGTAGTTGTAAGCTGTACACATATTTATTCTTTAAATTTTTCATTTTCTATTTCTGTCTGTATTTTCCTTTTTAATAAAAACACGAAATTAAAAGTGATTGCAGGCAAGTGTCTTTTATTTATTTTACTGATTACGAAACAATTAAAGATTAATTTGCTATAATTTGTTTTATTTAATCTCTTTTTACACAGTGAAAAAAGGTGTACATATATAGGTTTGTCATTCCGTGTGAAATTTGTACAATTTTCATTTCCGACCCCATAAAGTATATATTTTCTGAAAGCTGATGAATAGGGGAGTCGATTAAGCTTTGTCAGTCTGTTTGTTTTGTCTGACCGTCTGTCCGTGTGTATGTTGAAATCAACTTTTTGAAGCCCGCCGACATCACTTGGACCCGGGTGAGGTATTAAAATATCAGAAATATTCGACCACGACCACCTCGATTTTATTTTCACAAAAATAACATAACAACAACAACATACATACACAACAACAACAACGTATATACTGGTTAGAGTAAACGTGGCATCGAATCCTAGCTGAGCCAAAAAAATTCTTAATTTTTTTATTTTTTAATTTTTTATTTAATATATTATTTATATTTTTATTATTATTTTTATTTTTGTTTGTTTTATATTTATTATTTATATGGGCTAATCCGAAAATTTTTAAACCAAAGGCAAAAATTTAAAGTTGCCCAAATTCCAAATGTTTGTTAATGGAATAATAGGATACATATTCAAGCTTCAAAATATATAAGTAATAAGGTTTTACGGTGGTTAGTTTGTAATTGGCAGAGGCTAACGTAAACGTACCTCTTGCTTTCATTTATTTTTGTAAAAAAGGGTATTTTTCATGGTCAAAAAAGTTGACAAGACAGTCGTTTCAGTATTTAGCGTTTAGCAAAACTTTAATTTGTTTAATTTTCTTTTATTTGCGATAAAAATCATATTTGTAAATTATCTAGAATATATATACAATTTGAACTAAAAATGGGTACACTGTGTGTAACGTCCGTAACGGAAAATAGGGTTTTTTAAGTTTAACAGAATGAATTTTAATAATTTTGTTTTCCAAACTAGCTTTACAAACAGAGTTTTTTATGCACTTTAATCTGATGAAAAGAAGAAATACCTTTATTACACTTTTTTTTTGAAATATAAATGACAAAGTGTGTAACGTCCGTAACGCCATGAAAATACCCAAAATTTTATTTTAATATTATGAGGTTGAAGTAAGTGTTTATAATGGATTTTCATCTTCTGAATCTGAATCTGGGCTTAAAATTGCCCTAGGCTGCCGAGAATCCGAAAAACTTCACCTCAAAGTAACAAAAAGTGTGTTTAAATAACATGCGATCCTCCAATCTGCAACTTAAATTGAGATGAATTTCAAATTTAAAATAATTCTTAAAAATCAATAATAAGTAATTAATAACCATGTAGTAAACCGCAACCCCGATGTCCCCCTTCAAATATTTGGCGGTACGCCCATGCATGCAATGTTTACGTACTGAATTTTCCATTAGAAATTAGGATTTTTTTTTCTACTTCACATGGAAAAGGAGTGGTGGACGGTGTTGGCGCTGTTGTTAAGCAAAAAGTTTGGCAACTAGTAAAAGCCGAAAATCTCATCTTAAAAAACGATCTAGATTTTCACAAATTATCAACAAAAAAATATATGTGGCGTTTTCCTAATTTACGTTAGTAAAAATTATATCAAAACTATATCTGACGAAATATCAAAAATATGGATAAATGTAAAAAATATCCAGCTCTTAAACCATATCATTGTTTTTCGGGCTTATCCAATGACAATATGTACAATAAAAGTAGCTCGAACAGCTGGGTCTGGTAAGCATAAGATACAATGTTAAACAGTCAAATAAACAAATAAATAAATTAATGTAAGCTAATATAAGAGTAATGAAATATTCTTTAATTTTTTTGAAACTAATAAATTAATAATTACAAGGTTAAAAAGATTTTTAAATCCATGATTGTTTTTTATATACACAATTTGGTTTAATGGAAAAAGTGTAACGTCCGTAACGTAACGTCCGTAACAGACAAAAATTAAGATTTTTGCTTAACGGGACTACTTAGACTTCTTTTCTAAGCAGGATTGATATTGTCATATATTCCAATTAATTTTTTGTGTATGAAATTTTTTTGTTTATTATGCAAAATTCGCTAAAAAAAATGTGTAAATGCACATAAGCCTCAAAATCGACTTCCATTTTTTGTAACGTCCGTAACGGAACTTGAAGCTAGCATAACTTTTTTTCAAAAACAGTTAACCTTTAAGTTTAAAACAAGTTTTGAAGAACTCCCAAAGAACTGCATTGTGCAAAAAATTTCATGAAAATATTCCAATGTGAACGCCAGCTGTGTCAATCTTAACAAGCAAATTTGCGTGCGAATGTAACGTCCGTAACGCAGGATTAGCCCATATATTAATTATAAATAATTATTTATTTTATTCGACCTCTTTTTTTTAAGTTTTTATATTTAATTATCCAAGCCTAAGGTCATACAAAAGTTTTTATTTTCATTTACAAATTTGTTAATTAATTTTCCTGAAGATGCTACACGAAGGAGTAGCGAAATGTTGAGAAATAAAATATTTTTTAATTTGTGTTGCTTTTTATAAAAAAATAAAAATAAAATAAAAACTGTTGTTGACCTTAGGCTTGGATAAATATATATTATTATTTTTTTTTTCTAATTTTTTTCTTAATTTTTTTTTTATTTTTTTTTATTTTTTTTTAACATACATATCGTCGTTCACAAGTTATTGTGTTCTATGTGACACAGAAAACATATACATACCTATAGAACACAATAATTTGAGAACGACGATATGTAAATTTTTAATTTTACAATGAGATGTTTTTATGTATGTATGTTTTTTATATACGCATGTACGTATGTCATATGAGATGAATGGTGATACAAACTACTGTTTTTGCATCACTACACGTTGTGAAGGGTATATAAGATTCGGCACGGCCGAATATAGTACTGTTACTTGTTTTTATTTCACTTTAGCAACAATTAATTATCAATTATTTATTGTTTCAGTTTTATTCACTTATTTCTATTCTGTGGAAGTCAATAAAAATAAATTTGTTCAGTTGTTACAAGTTGCCGAAGTTACAACGAACTATTCGTTCTGAATGTAAAAAGACTGTGAATCAATAAATAAATGTAATAAATTGAAGATAATGAGAGAAGTTTTTATTAAAGTGTAATTGATTTCTTATTTTGCAGTTATTGTGATTGTACTCGTGCACAAGATTATTCGTTGAGATGAATGAATGAAATGAAAAAAGTTCGCAAAAAAAAAATCTAGTTGTTAAGTTAACTTTCTGTTTTTTTTTTCTTTTTAAATGATATTCTTTAGTTTTAATTTATTTTAACTACTTTTTGCAGTAATAAAATATTATGGCTCCCTGGGGTGTAATACTAAGTTTCTACTTAACACTTTTGCATGTTTAGCTTTTTAACAATTTTGGATTTTTTAATTAAAAATGTACACACTTATAATTGAGTTTATAATATTAAAGTTATTTGCTCCATGCTTAAGCTAAAAATATCAAATGGCGCCAATTTTGGTTTATTATTCATTATAAAATATTAGACCAACCTTGAAATGAAGTATTACCTGAAAAAAAAATCAAAAATTACTCTAGGAATGCAACGAAATATGCCCAAATTATTACTTGTCTCAAATTCACAATGAATTTTTACGTCAAACAATTAAGTAAAAATTTAAATATATAAAAATTCTTATTTAGCGTAGCAAAATTATATAATTTCGGCAGGTTAGAGAGAATTAAAGCTTCAAATACTGACTACACTTTACTTTACATTGAATTTAAATTTTGTGCATAAAATTACCTGCTGCGTTCTATGAACGGCATACAAATTTAGTTTTTTGTGAATATGTTACTTTAAGTTGTGCCCATGAATTTTTTAAAACTGGTAGACATAAGAGGAGACTCTTAAAATAAAGAAACTGACATTTCAAGTTTCAGAGCCAGATCGAAGACTATATCAAAGCCGGCAGAGCATTAACAAACAGCTTTCATTGTACATATATAAAATATAATATAAAATAAATAATTTATCAGGCATAAAACAGGAATTTTACTTTTTATTTTTACGTATTGAATTTTTATAAACAAATCAAAATTTTTAATAAATTTTATTTTTTTTATTTCAAAGAAAAAATTCCAATTCTGTGGAGCTTATTTTCATTGCCCAACTTTGGGGTCATCATAAAAATATTTAAAAAAAACCCTTAATCAAGTGCAAAATTGCCAAATTTATTATGTCGTTGCTTTTTGTGCAGTTTGAGGCCATTAAATATTTCTAACTTTAGGGCCATTTTACGCAGGGCCGCTTTTTTTGCAAAATAAAAATTTTATAGTGAAATGATTTTTTGAAGACAGCTACGGATTCGTCAACAGCACGCTTTGATCGGAATGTCTTAGAATTGCATGTTTTGGGTGATTAATCGATTAATCGTGAGTTTTGATTTTCAATAGTGTTTTTTTTTTAACAAATCACGCATGACTTATATCAAACTTCTTTGTCATATTTGGTCAGTATCATTTGGCAAGTCATCATGGAGAGACTCACACCACAACAGCATCTCCAAATTGTTCAGCTGTACAACGGAAAAAAAAACGTTGTGTGAAAAATTTGTATTATTCAGTAATGAAGCATATTTACGGCTCAATGGATAAGTTAATTAAAAAATTGTAGTATATGGTTGGGCTGATGATCAACCCAAAGATTACCAAAGCTACCATTATATACATTAAAATAACGGTATGGTATGGTTAATGGGTTGGTGGAGTCAATAGTTCTTAAAAAAATAGGCAAATCAGAAGGTTACTGTCAATGGTAATCGTAATCGGACCATTTTAGCGTATTGTATGCTTCATGAAATTCAAGGGCATGGTGTTGGTAAATCTGGTTTCAATAAGACGGCGCTATAAGTCATACAGAGCGTGATACAACGGATTTGTTGGTAAATCATTTTAGTGAGCACTTTTCACATTTAGCTCCGGTAAATTGGCCACCTAGATCATGCAATAACACACTATTCGACTATTTTCTTTGGGAAAATGTAAAGTCTGAGATATTCACGAATAAGTCATGTTTTTTGCGAAATACTATTCACTATGCTCGAACGAGTGTGGTTGCGCGTGTCAATAATATGACGTTCGTACATGTTAACGCTAAATAAGAAGTTTTATTGAGAATTTTATTTTCGTTTATTTTCTTTCAAATCAAAATATTTTTTTCTAATAAAATCGAGTTTATCACGTTAAAATTTCTTTTAGACAGAATTTATTTTGTCCGCCTTAACGCTCAAACAGGTATTGAGTAAGACATTTGATATTAAATGCTAAAATTACTTCATATTAAATGTTTGACCTTGTATTTGCACAGAGTTGCTGACGGCATAAGTATTAAAGCTAAAAAACTAAAAAAATTTAAGTTTTTAGGAAATCTTTTTCGAATCACTTTACTGCTGTTGCTACAAAACTTTAATGCTTTTAAAAAATATTGTACGTTTTTATTTAAGTTAGAAACACTATCAAACAAGATACATACATACAAACATAAGTATGTATGAATGGATATATGTACGTATGTGTGATAGTATGTTCTCTACATTTTTGTACTTGAAAATGTGTGTGCATTTAATGGAAGTTAATGCGGTAATAAAAAAGAATTTAATAAAATTGGTTTTATGTAGCACTAAAATAGAAACATAAACGAGAAACTTTTATTTTCCTTTTTTTTATACCCTTCACACAGTGAAAAAGGGTATATATAGGTTTGTCATTCCGTGTGAAATTTCTACAATTTTCATTTCCGACCCCATAAAGTATATATTTTCTGAAAGCTTATGAATAGAGGAGTCGATTAAGCCCTGACCGTCTGTCCGTCTGTCCGTCTGTCCGTCTGACCGTCTGTCCGTGTGTATGTTGAAATCAACTTTTTGAAGCCCCCCGACATAGGTTGGACCCGGGTAAGGTATTAAAATATCAGAAATATTCGGGAGTAGATCGGTATTGAAAATCAGAAACATCGGTAAATAAACAACTGAGATATGAGCAAAAACCCACGACCACCTCGATTTTCTTTTCATAAAAACAACATTACAACAACAACATACATACATACAAACGTGTATACTGGTTAGAGAAAACGTGGCATCGAATCCCAGCTGAGGCAAAAAAATTTTTTTTTAAATTTTTTTAAAATTTTTTTTTTTAATTTTTTTTTTATTTTTTTTTTATTTTTTATTTAATATATTATATATATTTTTATTATTATTTTTTTTTATTTTTTTTTTTAATTTTTTTTTTATTTTTTTTTGTTTTATATATATTATATATGTATATAATAATTTTTTTTTTAATTTTTTTTTTAAATTTTTTTTTTTTAATTTTTTTTTTATTTTTTATTTTTTTTTTGTTTTTTTTAACATACATACGTGAATTTACTGTTATTGCATGACTACACGTTGTGAAGGGTATATAAGATTCGGCACGGCCGAATATAGCGCTTTTACTTGTTAAGTGTAAATATGTATGTATGATACATAAGTATACATTATACCGTCTCGTCTTACAGGAAAAAAAAGTTCGCCATCCACCGAATATACAGGCGTGTCACACATTCCGATCGGAATGGTTTTGATTCCGTATGTGCGATTCCGATAGACTTTGTTTTAGGTTCTTCAGATTCCGAACGATTTTGATAATTCTCAAAAATGTTAAAATCTCTGTTAAACTTAAAAGTAACGTAAAAAGATTTTTTAAATTTTGGTTTTCTCATCCTTTGCGTTGCCACCAATTTAATATGGTCTACTTTATACATTTTTGATCGAAAAAAAAAACAATACCTCGTTTAAAAGATACATAGTTTGTTTTGTTTTCTTTTAACGAGTTTATAAAATTTAAATGTTTATGTATAAATATTAACTATATACCTAACAAATCATTGTAATAATCAAACATGACTTTTCATATTTAATTTTTATTTAGTTTTATTAATATATATTTTTTCAAATCATTAAATATAGCAATTCCACTTTGAAGATTCGAAGTGGTTTCATTGCGAAGAAATTTTTCGTTTTCTAAAGAACCGACTTTCGGAATTAAAAACTTTTTCGATCGAAATTGCGTTCTGTGACATGGCTGATAATGTATTTTTGCAAGGCAGTTGCCGAACGTAGGAGTTGCCAAAATACATTTCCGTTGTATCTTCGGCATTTATAGTCGGATCTTAAAGTGTGGTATATCGATATGTTTGCTTAGAGGAGACGAATGTTTTGCTCCAATAGTCATTGTCCTCAAATAGCTTATTCCAGTATTTACCCACCAAATCTCAGTTCCTACCACCCATGATGTACAGCGCATTTTATTTTTGCTATACACCCTAGTATTTATATGTAGTATCAATTTAATTCTTTCACCTAAACTCATTTTCATTCTCTGACTGTTTGCAAATTTAAACTCATTATGTTTAAAATATAATGATTTATTAAATAAAAAAAATAAAAATAATGGTTACAGCGAATTCATATTATCGAAATTAAGGTGACTACGAACGTGAGCGTAGGTTCTCGTCAACGACACAATTACTTCTCTTTAGTTATTTTACCCACTACAACTAATAAATGATTTTACTTTCTACCTCTTGTACGTCAACTGTCGTCTAAACAACAGAGTTGTATCTAGGGTTTAACCTTCAATCCTACACATGCGTATATGAAATATACCAAGCTTAGCTTGGAATATTTCTTTTTATCAGTTAGTTTATCAAACTGTATAAACAATCTTTGTTGTTGATTTTGTCTTAAAATCCCCTGTTGAAACAAAGCATTTTATTTTGTGTATCAAGCAGATAAAAATTCTGTTTCCCTTCTCAATATTAGGATCTCGCGGAGAAGCATTTTATTCGTGCCGATAAATTTAATTATCAAACAAACAGCTGTTTCTGATAAAACAATAAATAAAAAATGAAAAAGTGGATTGAGGAAATGAACTGGAAAATAACAATGGGCGTGGCACCTTCGATGATGAGAAAATACATTTTATGGGAAAGTTAGAAAACTATTACATCTACAATCTCAGAACTTTATCTCATTTATCTTATGCAATCTAAAAAACGATACGATTGGAATAGGGAAAGTGATAGACTCCATACAAATAACTCAATGTATGACATTATAAATGTTAGAGTTCTTAATCATGGTATTAGATATTTTAATAAAAATGTGCTATTCATTTAAATAACTGGATAGGATTAAACGGAGGGCGTGGTGCCTCCCATTCAAAGAATTTGTATTTAATGACATATCTGCAGAACTATATACAAATGTTAAAGCGTGAATTGGGCAAATAATTTTTAAATTAAATAAAAATTTAAATTTATTGTACAAATATCAAGGCATATTTATTCATCAGGTACTCTTGATTCGCCAGCTGATTATTTTTTTCAACACTTATTTTAAATTTCAGCTATCAAAATGCATAAATAAAAAACAATTTTCTCTCTTTTCTCATTTATTTCAAATGCCAAACTTCATACATAAAAAATATAAACAAAAAATTCTCTCCGAACTGCAATTACCTGATGAATAAATATGCCTTGTACGAATATGTGTGTTTGACATTAAATATAATTTAAAAAAATTCATAAGGAAATCAAAAAATTAACATTTTGTTACAATACAATAGTTGCTGTCTTTCCTTAAGGAAATCACATTTTTTTCATAATCATGATCTTTAAAAAAATATAAAAAGCAAGCAAAAATTTGTTAATGTGGTTCAGATTTCAAGTGCATCTATAATTAACACTTTTTCCTTGACTTTTAACCAAGAAACCATAGGGAAAACTAGAATAAAAATTTTACATTGAAACTGCATTCCTTCAATAGAAAGTTTTAATAAATAAATGTGGGGTGGGATGGGTGTTGTATTTCGTTTTTAATTAACTTCATTTACCAGGCATTAGATAATAATCCCTTCATTTGTTAAATTTAGTGCTTCCTCTGCTACATAGATTTATTTTTATTTTTAGTTTAATTGGTAATTGCTGAACACATGTAAATATGTAAGTAAGTTTACGTAATCATTTAATTATAACTTTAATGGAAATATTAGATTTAAGTTGAATAAGAGCAATAGAGAAAATTTTCAATTGTTAAAGTAACTCAAATTATTGAATATAAATTATTTTTAGAGCAAAAATATAATCGATATTAAGTAATTATAATACAGAAACCAGGTATGTGTTCTACATTGTAAATGCTTAAGAGCTGCGTAAAATGTTTTAAAAGTAGTGTGTTCTATTTCACACTACTTCCAAACAAGAATGATAAAATCAAGATTGAGCAATGCGCACGTTTGTTTTAAATTAAAAAAAGCCCTCTCTCATGTGTGACGTCATATTAGCAAACAAGTTATTGATATTAAAAGTAAAAATTGTGAACAATATTTAAAGCTAATAATAAAAGAAAATGAAAAATAATTAATAACAAATAAATGAATAAAAAACAAAAGTGATTGATTTTTTTTTTGTAAAATTAACTTAAACTGCGAATATAAGCCGTAATATGTTTAATAAAATACTTTAATTCTAAAACTATAATGCTTTTATTCTACTTTAATTTATATATGTAAACTTCCATGTTTATGTTTTGCTTTTCTACTAGGCTGATGTGACGTCATTATAGGAGATGCTTAACCTTTTCGTATGTGTTCCTTGAGGATAGTGCCTAGTGACTTCTATGAGGTTCCTTAGATGGATTTTAGATTTTTATGGTTTCTGTTTCTCTGGCAAACAGGTAATGTTCGTGCGATAATAAGTCTATATTCAATTGAATCAGTATTGCTATCGACTTTTCTTATTGCACCAGCCCTATTACCACTATCGATTCCTGAAACCCATATAAGGGTAACTCGGTATTGTGAACTTTCTTTAGGGACATAACAGCCGCCTTGCTTTCAGAAGATATGTGGGTATCCTTGTTCGATATCCCATGATATTAAATTCGTTCTGCGGCTGCTTTTGTAGCTATAAAGTCGGACTGTATTTTGTTGAAATGATCCGGTTGCCTTAGGAATATTTCCATATTCAACTGCCTAAAAAATTTACGAACGTATGTGTATTAACCACTAAAATGTACTAATTTCTTTCCTAAAACTATATGTCTATTCAACTAAAAAGTTTCTTAATTTAAAAAAAATTTAATATACTATAATTATATTTTGTTTTAGATAATTCACATACAAAAAAAAAAAAAAATATAAAAAAAAGATTTAACGTTTATTTATGCAAATATTTGCCGAATGTGAACATAGCTAAAATATTTTTACATATTTTTACACTCATTTTAATTCTTTTTATTACGCTTTATAATGGTGTAGATATTGCTTAACCCTCTACTGCATGAGCATCGAATTTTTAATGAAAAAAATTTTTATTTAGGATGTATTTATATATTTTAGAAAGAAAAATTTTTATAATTGGATATTTTACGAGAAAAAAAAAATAAGCCATATATGGCTTTGTATGCATTCAATGGTATTTTCTAATTGCCATATATGGCTTTCTATGCATCAGTGTGAAAACTTGTAAAACAGTTTCTCTTACATTGTAGCACAAAAATACTTCACATTTCTCACAATAAGTATAGGAACGGAAGAAGCAAATTTTTTTACAAAGTTGTCTCGTTTTCATCCATTTGGAAAAATGACCAATACCGTCAGCTCTAACGGAATTCAATGGAAAGTCTTGCATCTTCCTTTTTTGCTGCTGCTGGGATTACAGTATTTGCTTGTCGTTGGTGTTGAAGGGTTAACTGGTGTGGTCGTTGGCCGTCCACGTTTTTTGGCCTTCCCAGCCTTGCAAAAATACTCAGCAACGGCAAGCTTGAAATCAAATAGCGGCATGTATTCTCCTGACTTTTTACGCCACAAAATCCATGAATTTACAACGCACATATCAACCATATGGAAAAAAAATTTTTTATACCATTTCTTCGTACGTAGTTGAATCCTAAAAAGACCAAGTAACGAATCGAGTAAATCGACTCCACCCATGTAGTTATTATAAAAGCCAATAGCCTTTGGCGATTTAATTTGAATATACTTTTTCTCCTTCTTACTAAAACGAGTCATTGTCGAAACAGGTTGACTTCCAACATAAGTTGAAAGTTAATTAACCACTTTATTTTCAAACCAAGAGCCAAGGCTAAGACTGACTCCTTAAATTTCAGTCACTTTTTCGACACTACTAAAAAATTACCATAAAATGATTGTACATTCATTTTTGGGATAACTGCATGGAAGGCCATATATGGCTTCGTCAATTTTAGTAAAAAAAGTATTTATAATGCTTACCTTTTATCAATATTATTGTTTTATTTATAAATGTAATGAATTTTTTACATAAAAAAAAAATTTCTTCGAAAGAAATACCTTTCTTTTATATTAAAAATTGATGGCAAACTTCTATAAAACTCACTTCTATTAGGACAACTGAGACGCTCGCACAAAAATTGCAAAAACAAGAAGCAAATATTGTTTTTAAATAACTACACTTTGAATTTCCGAAGAAAGCAACATAGAAAGAATGTTAGATAAGACAAACATTTGCAAAAGTAATATTTGGCGTTGTATGCGGTATAGGGTTAATGACGAACATCTTGTTAAAAGAATTATAAAAGTCAGTTCTGAGCACTTTTCGTAAAAATCCAGAATATGTTTAGCCTAAGAATTCATATTCTTAATTATTAAGGCATTGATACCTACTTAAGACTCACCAAAATTAAATAACGTCTTTAAACATGTCCGCCTTACACTCTATTGATAAAAAGTATGAAAAACTATTTTTGGAATCTACGATACAATATTCTTGAACTACGCTTCAGCTTTGTTTATATGTAAAGTTCAATATTTGTTTTTATAAACAAACTTGTGCACAAGTCAAAACACATTACCATTTCTAACATACATAGGTCAGCTCGAGTGCAATATAAGTCTCACATTTCAAAAATTTTATTAATAATTTCTCACATAATTTTACACATGTGGCAGGCGCAATAATATTTGTGTTTAACACACACGTAACAAACGTGAGTACATGTATATATAAAAACATACTTATATGTATGTATCAGGGATGTTAAATGGGGTTTTCAATTTTGTACCAACCATCAAAAAAAATGTACTTTTTGGACCTTCACGGTACCATTTTTTTTTTTAATTTTATTTAGTAAAATAACAAAAAAAAAATAACATAAAAATTCAATTGTATAAAAAAAAAACCTTAACATTAACATACATTATATGTATGAATGAAACAAGGTACATAAAAGTCTTATATATATATGAGATCAAAATCAGGCACTTATTTGTGTAGTTAACAAACTATTTGAAATTTTTACATCATAGCAGCATGAATTTGTGGATCTTAACCAATCCTTTGTCTGTATATGACATGACATGATATAGGCTATATCTTTCCAAAGAAGCTAAATTTGAAATGTGGCAAATACACCCATTTAAAAATAATTCAGGCACTATATTTTTAAAATGTATTTGGACTCCATTTTGAGATCCGATCATGACCGCACAATTGTCTGTTGTAATGCCAACCATTTTTTCAATGGGAATATTTTTTTCATGTAGTGCTTTAATGGTGCTTTCAAATATGCCATTTGCAGTAGAGTCCTTTAACTGCACCATCCCTAAAAATCTATCTCGGCATTGACCATCAAATGTTCGAATAACTATCGCTAAGTTTTTAGATATGCTAGAATCGGTACTTTCATCTATGACTAACGAATAGTAGTTATTTTTGCAAAATTTTGAAATTGAAATGGTAAAACAAAAATTAGTTATTTATACTAGAAACTTTATTTCAACACAAAAATATTTTCACTTCTTTAGAATTTTTGTAAGCACAGAAAACAATTCAAAATAGAAGTGAAGTTGGCTGCAACAAACAAGTGTAAGCGCTCCATACACCACAATACTAGTTGCGTATACTTAAGCCCCCATTACATAAAAAAAATTTGTTGTGCATCATGAACGCAATGAAAAGTACACAATAATCTGTTACTATACTAAAAATTCAAAAAGGGGAAAAAACTAAAATTTTTAAATTGTACCAAATGAGTCGCGGTAGTACCACGGTACTTTTGATGGTCAAAATGTACCAAAAAAAGTACAATTGTACCAACTTTAACATCCCTGGTATGTATCTCCTTAATATGCCTACAACAGAGTCTTAAAAAAAATTAAAGAACTGAACTAAAGCAAAATATGAGAAGAAATTTTTAGAAATTTCCAAAAATTATTAATAGACACATGTCTGTACGTCAATTTAGTAGAAGGGCTATTTCTACCACATCCCTCACTAAGCTAATGTAATCGTTTTCTGGTAAATCCCAGCTTACAAACGTTTTACTTACTTAGCAAGACATTCTATAAATGAAAATTCATACAGTTTCACTCATCTGCAAGTGTGAGAATATGTGGGTATGGATGTGCTTACATGATTTTAATTTATTATGATACCAGTGTTACCAGATCTTGAAACAAGTTAACAGCTTAATTCTTTTAAAAATAAACTTAAAGAATAATTACAAATTAAAATTTATTTAAGCTTTTGTACTTTAATTTATTGTAAACCTATTATTCTGGCTTAAGTTCATTTTTCAAAATTATTAAACTTCCTAAAGGATTAAATTGTAAACATTTAAGAGAACTGAAGAATTATTCCGAATTGCACTAAGCATATGAGAGAATATAAACTTGAAGACACTGTC
This sequence comes from Phyto melanocephala, assembly GCA_941918925.1. NCBI lineage: Eukaryota > Metazoa > Arthropoda > Insecta > Diptera > Rhinophoridae > Phyto > Phyto melanocephala. Next base: position 178,558,427 of record OW799233.1, on the reverse strand, counting down.
ATTTGATATGAATGAAAAGTTTGGAAATATAAATGTTATGCTTCCCATTGTCTAGTTTCATTAAATTGTAACATAAAATTACATACGAACTTAATAGTTTTAGAGAATTTCTAAAATTTCTATCATTCTTGCATGCACATATACGTACTGATGTATATGTATGTAGGGTACCTGTAAAAAAACTGTAATTTAATTTTTAAAACGAATTTTACCATTTAATATCATCACGATATTCCAGGCTGAGATTAAGGATAAAGGAAACGAATAGCGAAGCACCGATTCGTATCTTAACGGATAGCCAATCAGTGATTAAGGCAATGAGAAAGGGGAAAGTTGAATCTCAGAACGTTCTGTAATGTAAGAGCGAGATAAACTCAAATGTAAATTGTGAACATCTGGAGATAATATGGATACGAAGCCATCACGGGCTGATCGGAAACGAGAAAGCCGACAAATTATCCAAAATGGGAGCTCTTCTGAGTACTATAACTTTGGATAACGCCAAACCCCTTAAACGATTTAAAGATGAACTTAAACGTTGGGCGATGGAGGAACATGTCAGAAAATGGCAAAGCACTGATGTCGGTAAAGTGACAAACATACTATGGGGTGACCCAAATCTTGGGAAATCAAAGCAGATTCTAAGACTAAGTAGACCAACACTTAGGATACTGACCAGTGTAATTACAGGTCATACGGAGTTGAGAACCCATCTTGCTCGCATGAAATTGAAGAGGATGAGACTTAGGTACACTACCTAAGTGTCCCCGCACTTTACACTACTATTTTAAGTAAAAAAAAAACAACAACAAAAAAGTAAAAAATTTGAGAGTGATCAGCGAAGAATATGTAACAAAAAACGTAATTCTCAAATTTGTATGTTTGTTTTTTTGTTTATTCAGAATGGTGTTTTGTTTCTCCCACGGACTCCTTCCATACAAAAGCATGTCTCCCCCGTTAGAATTTTTAGTAAACAAAATTAAATAAAATCCAAAAAAAAAGTAAATATGCAACATTTAATAACAGTTTTTGAATTATTGAGTTTCTTTCTTATGTTTTCATTTGTTATAGTCGTCAAAACTGAATTAGTGCAAATTTTGTGTTGCAAAGAAAGGTTGTCCCCACAATTTGTATTGAGCGTCACTTTTTTTATAATTCAAGTAATATTACTAGTTTTCAATTTGCATTTAAATAAAGTAAATAACGTAAGGAAAGTACAAACCTTAATTATTACAAAAGTGAAAAAAAATCTTTGTAAAAAAGTGTGCATTTGCGTAGTTTTTGTGAACACCATGGTAAGGGCACGATAAAATTTCATGAGCGTCACGCTAATTTTTTAAAAGTGAATATATGAAATGTAAAGAATTGAAGTTGACAATCATTGTTTACATGGTTTCAACTCATTTTTTTTATAATTTGTGAGTTTGAGAAATAAATTACCTACGAAAAAAAAACCAGAATAGGCTAATATTTCATGAGCATCACTTTTGATATATATTGTTTCATAGCTTAAAATGCTTAATTATGATTTTATTTTTTAATTTTTAAGAGTAAAACAACAAATTTAATGGCGGCATAAAGATATCGAGAGAAAATAAAGCGCGATAAAGCGCGTAATGATGAATATAAAAGAAAGAAGATAGAAAGGTATAATCGTGGTATATTTTAGTTTAATCGTGCTTTTGCAACTTAAACCTCTGGGGGACCGGAAATTTATGCAACTGCCACAAGCTAAATTCGAAAGTGGTAAAAATTAATGAGAATAAAAAAAAAACAAAGACGCTTGTCATTTCATGAAGTTTATACAGATTCAGAATAAGAATTCGAATGAAAATTTATAAATTAAATTAAGTTAAGTTATTGTTCTGCGTCAAATGTTTACATATGTGTCTAAGTTTCTTCAAGAATTACTTCCTTTTTTCCATTTTTGTTAAAGACATCAAAGAATATGTATATGTTTAGTTTTGTATAAAAATTTTTGTTTTTTGAAAATTTTTTGTTTTTTTTTACTTACTTTTTGTAAAAGAATAAATTTTTTTTCGTTAAACTTTAAATTTGGCATTATTTCTTGTTTATGTGCAACGAAATCTCTTGATCGTCACAAAATATCTTGAGCGTCACACTTAGTTTTTTTTCCTTAAAACGCTTATAATTAAATTTTTTTTAATAAATTGTTACAAGCCTATTACTTTGCAAGTAACCTCTAAGTTCAAGTCTTTTTTTACCAAAAATTTATATATTTTCATCTGAAAATTTTAAGATAACTAGCCACTTTAAAAAAAAATATTAAAATTCAAGGTGAATCGTGATTTTGTGTTTATAATCGAAAAGGTGATTTTCGCAAAAGTCAATCTTGAGAAACAAAAGAACATCGCAGTAAGCTTGAATTTCAAATATTTTTGCATTTTTAGCGATTGGTGTGTGACGCTCAAGATAGAAATCATAGAAAACCTAAAAAATTCAAAAAATATTGATCTTTTTGAGAGCCTAAAAGTACCACCGGAATCTTCATCAATTTCTACATAAATTGGCCACTCTTACCGGCGAATTGAAAAAACTTTAAAAATAAGCAAAAAAACTCGATGTGTACGTTTTTTTTTGAAATTGACCCACATATGTAAATATCGTTGACTTTATATAAATAGGGTAAATCTCGATTTTTTTCGAAATCACTTTTTCAACGTTTCCTGGCAATTCACTTAAAAACACATCACCCTTCAAAAATTTATTGAGACTTTGGTGAAAATAACGGACTTAAATTTCATTCAGTTTTTGTTTTCTCGCAAAGAACTTTAATGAACTGTTTAAGAAGCAAGACAAGGCTATCTACACCAATGCAAATTTGTTACATTTTATAACACTAGATCGTGAAAATTTTTTAAGCACACATGTGGACTACTGTCGTCGATCTCGATGTTTTTCTGCAATCAGTTTTGTCAGAAAATTTGTTTTACCAACGATGTGTGATATCAAAATGCATTTTTACTAATGAAAAAAAGAGACGTCACAAAAACAGCAAAATAATACCTTTTACACGAATACAAAGAATACATTTGACCAAAGTTATTTTAAGTTCTCTGCCGACATTTTGTTCTAGTGCCAGAAAATCTTATTATAATAAAAAATCGAAAACAATAATCAAATTTTTTTTTGCGTCAGAAAATATTTTAGATATGGTAACACTTGATCGTTTATGTTTATTATTTAAGGTTTTTTTTTATTTTGTTCTTTTGTACTTGAACTCTTAATTTTATTCTATATTTTTACTACAAAAATTTAACAATATCAGCTGTCGGATATTTTAAATACACGTTTCTTACCACTTATACATTTTATATGCAACTGAGGCTATTTGTAAAAAATATTGGGCATATTATTCGGAAAAACTTATTTGCAAAAAATTTTTGAAATATATTAAGATTTTAAAGATACTGATATGGCAACAAAGTGCAAGCTGAAGTTAAAAAAAAAGAAATCGGTTAGATACTAACAAGTACCAAAATACAATTGCTTTGATATTTTTCATAAAATTTACAAACAAAAATCGTAAATTTTTTTCAGCTTCTAGAGGATCAATATGGGTATCAAATAAAAGGGTTAGACTAGAAGAATATAAAATACGGTAATAAGTTTAAAAATCATATTAAATCTGAAATCTGGGCTACGCTAGTCTCGTTTAGCATTTCTTAAATTTATATGTGACAAGTTCTTTACTATACACAATGTATACAGCTACGGTCAAAATAATAGCACCAATTTAAAATTTTTAGTAAATCTATTTACAATTTGAAAAATGTTTTTATATTACACAATAAACAATCCTCTGATGTATGTAGTTCATTGAACTAACAAATATTTTTTTATTTCAAAAGCTTGAAAACTTCAATTCAATGAAAAATTTTTAAAATTATTCGGTCAAAACTAAAGCTCTCATCTAATATTTTGAAAAAAAAAGTAATTGGTTGTTCTTAAGAAAATAAGCCACTTTTATGTTTCCTCAACAATATAAAATTAAATTTGTAATACTTTGTTGCACGGCTTTTACTTGCAATTACGGCCGCACAACATTTTTCCACGTAATTTATTTTTGACATCTTTCTGAAGTAAAAAAATCTCATGATTGATATACAACTTCCCAAGTTGTATAGTGCTTGTTGGTTTCATCACAGATACGGCTTTCTTTACGTTTGCCTTTAGATTATCAATGGGATGAAAATCCGTGTCGTTGATTAAATCATCAATGAACTTAATTGCCGTTTTGCTTGTGTGATTGGAATAGTTGTCCTGTTGAAAGACCCACGTCGTTGGCATTTTATTGAAGCTTTATGGTAACTTTTACAAATGGTTGTTTTAAGATGGTACCCACAACTTGATATTAAAAAAACCCAAAATACAAACAATATGTTTTATACTTATTGCTGTAAAAAGCGGATTGAATTTGTTTTTTGTTGGTCTTTAGAAAAAAGATCTAAAATCTTTTCCATTAAAAAAGACAATTTTCAATTCACATATCCATGGAACGTTCCTTCATTTTACAATTTGCCAAATTACATATGCTTTTGCAAATGACAACGCTTTGGCCACAAGCTGAGAGCAAATTTCTACACTTGCCGGTATATTTAATACTTTTTGGAGTTCCTTAGCTGGCATTAAAGAATCATTGTTGTATTTTTGAACGTGACTTTAATAATTTTTGTCCACAATATTCCACTTTAGTCTCATATCTTAATGCATTATGGTAATTTTATTGAAACAGTTAAATACTTTTTTTTATCCAGAATACGACTTACCTTTAAATAACAGTTTAGTTTAGATTTAATTAGAGCGCATTTTTTTATCGTGCAGTATTTTTCTTATGCCATTCCTATATACTTTAAACGAAAACTTCGGTTAATATTACAAAGAAAAATTGAAAATTTAATTCCTTTTCACATTTGCTTTTTTTTCGCAATATATAAACAAAATAAATTAAATATAAGCTAACTGGTGCTATTGTATTGACCGCACAAAATATTATATATTGACAATAATCGATCATAACTAACAGACAGTCAAGAAATTTAACAAAAACTAATCACGCTCTAAGAGAAAATAAATTTTATTAACAAATATACATATTTCTAACTGATTCTATTATATTGACCGGTATTGTTTGTATATACTTATGTATGGTATACATATGTTTGTAAGAACAATAGCATTTTCATTTAATAAGAATATAAATATGTATAACGTATGCGTCACGTGTTTCCTTGCAACATTTAGTTGCAATTTCTTTAATTTCATTTTCTTAAAATTTAACACAACTGTGTTTTACTTTTAACTTTTTTTCTTCTTATATTTCCTTGCTTGCAGAGCATAATGAACATTGATGGCACCATTTTGTAATAAAGTTGTTTACCAATTTAATAGTTTTTATTAAAAGTGAATGTGTATAAAAATTTTCTATTACGTGGCAAATAAAGCATTAAAAAATCGATAAATTGCTCTTTGTATCATGCAAGTATTAACCAGTCGATTGTGTATTTACATAAAAAATCCAATAATTTATTTAAATAACTTTTTTACTTGGCAAGTGCTCCTGTTGCATATTTTTAATTTTTGTTGTTGTCTGTCTTTACAGTTGTTTTGCACTCAGTTCGGTTTAAAAGCACTTAAAGATTTTCTAAAAGTGTGTTGCGAACCAAAATTGCATATTTTTAGGATTAAAAAAAGAAAAAAAAGCAATAAGTTAGTGAATGTATTGAACAGGCTTAACATATTTCCTAGAATTTAAAAATATTGAACTTAAATAATTGAACTGAATATTTGTTGTTGTTTTTAGTACAATCACAAACATGTTTGCACAATTACGTTACACAAGGCACGTTTAGTTCTTGTCAATTATTTCATTTGGGTTCAGATTGTTATTCTACATAAAAGACTGGAACAACAACAATGTGCACACATACACATGCCAAAACAGTATAGATATACGTAAACCTCAAACCATAACAAATAGTGCTTTCGAAATCAACAGGCAGTTTGTATTTGATTTTCGTTTTTATTGTTGATAATGTTTTTGGTGTTGTAAAAAAAACAAGAGACATTGAAAATCTTGCTTAAGGCAAAAAAAAAAAAAAACAAGTAAGAGCACTATATTCGGCTGTGCCGAATCTTTTATACCCACCACCAATTTTGTGTACATTTAAAGCACAATATTTATTATTTTGTTAATCATTATGGAATAATCTCTTTATAATAAAATATGTATCACTTTCTTTGTAGAGGGTGGTTAAATTTTAAGGGCCCATGTTGAAGGTTAACTACACCTAGTCTTTAAATTTGTTTCTGCATTTCACTTGACATTTCTCAATCTCAAGCTTACTCTATTTGATCCGTGGAAAGATACGCAAATGAGCAACGCTTTAAAGGTATTCAGGTTTTTTATAAAAATGGGCGTTCAAATCAAAATGCATTTTGTGCACTTCGTAATTCTTTTGATCAACATAATCGTTCAAATTCGTCCACATTCGGGAGAATTGTAAAAAAATATTTAAATTTCTGCAAAACAGGTCTGTATATAATGTTAGAAAATCTGTGAATGCCTCATTAGTTCGTTGAATGGGAACCATTGCTGTTTCTTGCGATAGTGTGGCAAAAAAGAGTCATCATCATGCCCAACAATTGAGCATCAACATTGTCATTGAAAATTTGGACCATCAGATAGAGGAGTGGCGCCAAGGATGGGGGCGCCATTTGGCCGATATTTTGTTGAACACATAATTGAACCATATAAATATTATCATTATAAAGATAAATGATAATAATTTCTTAAATAATTTGTGTTTTTTTTTAAATTCAACATCGGTCCTTAAAATTTAACCACCCTTTATAACTTCGATATGCTACTAAAATGCTTTTGTAAATGTAGTCTTTCAATGAAAGAGGGCGCTAAAGTAGGCGTGTCAATAAAGTTTCTGATAATAAATACAACTTAGATATTTCAATATAGTCCTTTATTTTCCCAAAAACTTTGTCAATAGAGAAATTACATGAATTTAAGATAAACCGTTATATGGGAGGTGGGCGTGTCACCTTCACCAACTTTTTGGCACAACAATTACATTGATTAGAAGGATAAATGTAGCAAATTTCATCATCATACCTCTAAGTTTGCCGGTTTTATGAGTTTTTAAATTTCATTAACGGTAGATAACGTGAAAAGTGGGCGTTATAGTAGGCGTGTCAAAGTTGTTTTTGCGAATGAGTACAATTTAGGTGTTTCAGTGTAGCCCTTTATTATTCCAAACTTTTTGTTAATAGAGATATTATATGAATTTTAGGTAAAACGTTATATGGGAGGTGGGCGTAACAGTGGGCTGGCACCTTAATTTTCTGGCACAGTAATGACATTGCCTAGGGAGATATACGTAGCAAATTTTATCATCATACCTCTAAATTTGGCGGTTTTATGAGCTTTTAAATTTCATTAACGGTAGATAACGTGAAAAGTGGGCGTTATAGTAGGCGTGTCAAAGTTGTTTTTGCGAATGAGTACAACTTAGATGTTTCAATATAGCCCTTTATTATTCCAAAATCTTTGTTAATAGAGATATTATATGAATTTTAGGTAAAACGTTATATGGGAGGTGGGCGTAAAAGTAGGCGTGGCACATTGATTTTCCGTTACAAAAAAGCGTCTCAGCAAAAAGCAAAGTGTGCAAAATTTCAGAGTCGTACATCCAATTTTGTTGCTTTTATGACGTTTTTGTTTTTAAATATACTGAAAAATACACTGTGCGGTATAAATTTTTGATCGATAACTTCTCTCCTAATGTATAGATTTAGATAATTTTCGGGAAGAAATATTGTTTTTACTCAGGAAATATATATTTGAAGTTTCATGAGTCTACATTAATGCGTTTGGACACAATTCCATTTTATTCGATGTTCGAAGGACACGGTTTTTTCGACCTACACTTGCTTTTCGAGCTATAACTCTCTTCCTAATATTCCGATTTAGCCCATTTTCAATACCAAACAACCTTGTCTATAAGAAAGATTCTGGCAAAATTTGAGGCCCCTAGCTTTTTCGGTGCGACCTCTATCGTGCTTTCAACAGACGGACAGACGGACGGACATAGCTAGATCGTCATCAAATCAAACCCTGATTCAGAATAAATATACTTTATGGGGTCTAATATGGATATTTCGATGTGTTACAAACGGAATGACAAAATGAATATACCCCCACCATTTTTTTTGGTGGCGGGTATAAAAAAGGAGATAAAAATTAACATTTTCAAAGTTTGTTGAGAGCATCGTTACAGGAAGTTGACTAAATGTTCTCATTCAGTGTTGAACAAACATTTAAGAAGAGCAATGAATATGTGGCATTTGCCAAAGGCAAAATGAGTTATTACTTCGAAGTAAACTAAACATATAGGGGTTTATAGTAGAATAGAATACTTTTTGAAACTTTTAATAATGAAAATTTGTTTTTTTTTATGAAATTGCGCTTTAGGGCATTTTTTTTTTATATTGAACCAAGCAAAATTAAAGACTATTACAATGTTATTAAGAGTTTTAAGGATAAAATCCAGATAAAACACTAAAAAGTTCCACATTTTCAGTTTAAACAGATAAACAATGATGTAATAAAATGGTGTCATATAATTAAAAATGGTTTCGAAAAGTGAAAAAGTTACTTACCAAAATATCTCGCCATTAACTTGAAATATAAACTATCGCCTACACGTCATACTCAGTTTGTATTTAAAGCTCAAATATTTAAGTATATTTTAAAATTTGAAATTATTTCTCACGTCATTTACTTAATAAATGCTTTTCAATACATTTAGTATTTTTAGCAATTGCTAAAATGTGTTTTTTTTTTCGAAAATACGGCGTTTGTAAAAAAACTGAATTTGTACGAAAATTTTCAAAATTTTTTTTTATTTTTTTTATTGATTTTTTATAAAGAAATTTAATTGTGATAATGAAATATTAATGTTAAAAGGTGGAGTGGAATACAGTTTCCAAACCAGCTACGGTTTCATTGTCAACACTCTTTAAACAATTAATTAAAATATTTTATGAAACGAAAAGTTTGACAATAAAAATTTAAATACAAAAATCACAGGTGAAACAAGGCGAACTAATACACAAGGTGATTATGAATTTACCTTACATTTGGTACCAAGGCGAATTCAATAAGGTGAACTTATTAGCTCAGCTGATCATCAGCTGTTGACTACTTCTAGGGACCACTTGTCAAATTTTTGTGTATTTTTGACATATCGTTTTGTTTTACACTAACAAAATACACGTTTGTATTTTTTCACTTTGTAGTTGTTTTAGCGACGAGTTCACCTTATTGAATTCGCTTTGTTTGGTACAAAATGGTTGTCAAAGGTTGTCGAATTCACATCAGGTGACAACATCCCTACAACAAACACAAAAAGGCACGAAGAATGTCAAAACACAAAAAACGAATTGTTTGTCAAGGTATATTAATAAGGTAGACGTATACAATCAGCTGATTGTTTTTTTTAAAGCATTCACAAGAAGTGCGAAGTTTTTTTTAATAACTTGTCTGCATACACCAAAAATTTTTTATTTTATTTTTTGTCGACGAAAAATAATTTGCAATTTCAGTTGGTTTAAAATATTTTAAAAATTTACAAAGATATAATATAAAGTTATTACATTAAAGTTTTAAAAAAAAAAAAAAATTAGAGAAAAAAAAAAGTTGTGTGACATCTAGGGACAGGCAAAAACAAAATGAATATATGTATTTATACTTTATGAATATGCCTTGTTGCTTGTTTACTCTTAATTCAAATTATATTTTTATTAATTTACACGTAAATTTTTAAAATAAATAAGTATTTGTAATTTATTACATAAATTTTTGCTAAAGGGTCCGCCATCTTACGTTTTTTTTTCTCAACTAGTGCTTATTTCGTGAATGGTAACACTTAGCTCATGTCTGATTTGACAGATAATTAGTTTTATCCTTCCGCTGAACGAATATGGTTGTATATACGCTTCGCTAAGTGGGCCTGCGATCGACTTACAGAAGATGCCGATTTTGCCAAAAAAAATCATCTTTTCAGATGAAGCTCATTTTGATATTGGCGGGTATGTAAACAAGCAAAATTGTCGCATTTGAGGCACAGAAAACCCGCACGCATACATTGAAGAGCCGATACACCCAAAACGAGTCACTGTTTGGTTGGGATTTTAATCTAGAGGTATAATTGGGCCATTTTTCTTCGAAAATGATCAATAAATGGCCGTAGTCAATGACGATCGTTATCGGGCCACGTTGAACGAATTTTTGTTCACAAAAATTGAAAAGGAGGATATTGGCAACATTTGGTTTCAACAGGACGGCGCTACGTGCCACACAGCCGAGGCTACACTCGATGTTTTGCGCACTGTTTAAAAGGAAGTTATTTGGCGGACCCTTTAGTTTATACTACACATTTGTGCTTTTTAAAACAATTTTTACAAGTTAAAACCACTAATACAAACACAATGGGCATTTTTTGAATAAAAAACATATAAAATTTTGTTTATTATAATTATACTCATTTGACCAATATTATATTGATTTCACAGATATTTATATTTTTATAATTATTTTTTTTACAGTTTTTACCACTTTTATAAAAATTTTCAACCCACACACATAAAAATTTATTTAATTGTAAACAAACTTTGACATTGTGCCGTATAAATTAAATCTCACTTCGTAACACACCTGTTGTTAATTTTTTTATATTTTTTGTATTTAATAACAATTAAAAAAAAATTAAAAATTTAGAAAAATTAAGCAAAAAGTTCACAATTAAACTAATACGTTAAAGGGTGCAAATGTGTGGGCTAGTACAAAAAAGAAGCTTAAAAGATATTGAAAGCAGCCAGCCTAAATTTAGGTTTCTTCAATAGGATGTCGCAATGTTGAAGATCGCCCAAATTTGGATATGAAATAGCAACGCAATTTTATTTTTATTGCACTGAAATGGCTTAACAATATTTTCATATTGACAATGTAATAAATTTTAACATTTTTCTGCTCACCGCCTAAAATAATTAACCAGGTGAATGAACTGAATACCGTAAGCGGCGAACATATGTAGGCCCTACACTGTTAGAATACATATTTTGGTTCCATTTTCAAAAAATAAATATAAGGCTTATCGCTACCTAACTGGTGGCTAGAGCAGGACAATAATAGTGATAAAAATGAAAGATAATAACAAACAAAAGTAAAAGGGTTGCTGTTGGGCAAAAATTTCAATCTAACTCATTGTGGTAAAAATATATGAAAAAGGAAAACTAAAGTAGTTACCGAATTCAATTAACTTAAGTCCCGTGAGTTAAATAGATTATATTTACAACCAACATGCAACCACCGATCAAAGAGTGCTGATGATGAAATCGTAGCTGGTTTCGAAAATGCATTCCACTCGGCTAGTTGTCGGTAAAAATATAATTTTTCAGATTATTCTTTCATTTATCACAAATAAAAAAAAAAATTCTTTGTAACAATAAGAATGTTAATATGAACTCGAGCCTGATTAAAATTTGAATATTAGTTTAAACAGAAAAGTTCGATAAAAAAAATAAAAAAATAAATTAAATTTATATAAGGCAAATGTTATTTTTACTTATGTATATCAATGTGCAAAATATTTTTAATTTTGATTTTTGCTTTGCGACAAATTTGCCATATAGTCACCGCTATTAAAACGCCTTGTGTGCAACCAAGGCATATTCATACACGTAACCTAAGCGCAACAGCTGACCGGGAAGCATAACATTAAAACTTATTAAATTTGCCTAGATTTTATTCATTTATGCAGGGATGGAAAATGGAAATTTGGTTTAATCAATTAACCACTTTGATAATAAATGTACCAAATTTATGTATATTTGTTGATCTTGCAATATTTATAACGTAATTTAATAATAAATGTGGCCTAACTAAATCAGACTACAACGTAGACTTGGATACAAATATTGTAAATCACTTTTACTAAAAGTTTTGTGCAATATGTTTAATTAGAACTTTCCATTCGATTTCCATTTAACATTTAACTTTTTTTATTGAAGTAAAATAACCCAGCAAAAAGAGACATGCATAAGTAGGAGATAATTTTTTTTTTGATGGAAGAAAGTAAAAATGCACTTCTGCATACTCGAACGGTCGTCACAATTTCTGTTAGTGGGGTTTGCCTAAAAAAACTTCCGACTAAAAAAACCCTCCTTTTGTTCCCTTTCGGATATGATTCCATATCAGATCCGCTGTGATGCATTACTTCGGAACGGTTTCCTTTTTGACTGTTGTATATTTTGGCATGCGCCCAGGTCCTCGCCGATCCGTTCTCAACACCTAGACTGCATCATCTATGTAGATCAGGTTTAATACTTTCAAGAATGTACTCGCAGTTGTTTAATATGAATAGCCAATTTATCTTGTGCTGGATCATGCAAACTATAATGCTTAAGCATTTATATCGCCCCCAGAGTTTTCCAATTCCCGTCTCTCCTCATTCCGCTTACAGGTGTCTATGTCTCGCTCTTCATATAAGCACAATGGTATACTGCACTTGACTATGTTATAGAGGCATTTCCTGAAATATCCGTGACCAGTCATCATCCAGGTCAGGTATACGTTTATCTCCACGCTTCCCCTTTTTGACTAGATGTTTATGTCTGGGAGAAATTTCCTCGTCCAACTGGCTGTCGTTTTCTGGTTTTATTTTTCCTGCCAGCTTTGAATGGTCTCTTATCCTATGATCTCTCAATCCCCTTGCTCAAAACTGTTTGTCTATTTCTTCTGCCAAATCTTCCTCTTTTCCTCTATTATAAAATCTATCGGAATCGTTTCCGTTAAAACAAGGCTGGCTGCAGTGGATACTGTACGAGCATCAGAAGCTATCCGTAATGCATATGTATGTATGTAGTAGATAGTGAATGTAGGTAATTAACTAATTATGAAGTATTTCGATTTAGGTAAAACATAAATGATTTTAACACTGCACATCGTTGAAGATCACATGTTTATGTTAATTTATTAATAAACTGTAATTCACTCTAGTTCATAGTTCAAAGAATGCATGCGTAATAATTGAAAAGAAAGCTATATTTCATTATACCTACGTAAACTGTGAAAGATGTTTTGCATTAATTTGCAAATACTTTAAAGCACATTATTGATGACAAATTATATCGCAATTAGAAAGACATGTAGAATACATTATATTTCACGATTCTGGCGTTATTAAAATGATTTTAAAATTAATACAATTTATTTTACTTTGGCTTGTGTTTTATTTCTCTTACCACTAAGTTTTTGAATCTTTCGCAAACATTTTAAATATACTTAAATTTTTATAAAACAACTCGTTTCTACAAATAATAATCTCAACACATCACTTTAATAGACACAATACAACTGTTTTGTTAAAAATCCAATTATAAACAAACAAAACAGCACGTGTTTAGCATTTAATTGCGCATGCTCTGATTTTCAAGAACCGTTACTACTTATTCGCTCTTCATGTTAAATCAGCAATAATTCTGTTAATCTAACATGATTCAATGTTTACATTCCTATCGAATGGCCTCGTATAAAAAAGTAACAAATTTTTATGTCAATGTTAGTTGCTGGCACGTTTTCGATCCGTTTACATTTGTTAACGGTAACAAAGTTCAAACAAAAAACCTATTGAGAAAAGTTGATAAAGTTGACAAAGTTGAAAAGTTATTGGCAAACATTAGAAGACAAGTTTTTTTTTCTTTAATAAAATGAAAAGTTGAAGAAAAATAAAAGTGTTTTTAATGTCATACTACAAAAAGTTACGAGTATCACACAATGCTTACATATAGAAAAAACAAAACTTATCGTCAAATTGTAATAGTGAAATACATACGAATATATGTGGATGTATTTTCTTATTAATTAGTTGAATTTCAAGCAGTTAGAGAAAGTGTTCCTAAATCATTTAGTACTTTCAAAACGTGTTAATTAAAGTTGTCGAAAATGTTGATCTTTAATTGGAAACGTTACAATGAGAATGAGAAACAAAGTTTGTTTTATTTAATATTAATTTATCAAATTTATACAACAACTGTATTAACGTGTGTCCATTGCGGAAATCAAATTGATTCAAATACAACGTATGTGGATGCATCAAAAGCAGATGCTGATATCGAAGCTGAAAAAAACTCTAATCAATTAACCATTAATAATAACAACAACATATCGAATATTAGCAACAATGTTATGTGCGGCAATACGCAAAAAATGGCGGACAATTGTTTTAGAGATTTGCCCCCACATTTGATGGAATTCTTACAAACATCAAAAATTGCCATTAATGAACAGGATATTGTTTCGAAATGCAAGTAAGTTTAGAATCACAAACAATATCTACTCATTTGTTTGCTAATTTAGTTATAGCCACAGTATAAGGACAGTAACCACAGTAGGCCAATTTTGTAAAGTTTATTATTTTTATATATTTATTTTCTTTTTAATTCTTATTCTGTTCAGACTTACATTTCAATTGAGACATTTTAAATTTAAATAAAATTTTTGGCTTTAGTGTTTACTCATACATATGTATTTAATAGAGCTCGCTCAGTTAGCAATTTGGCTACTAAATTTATTTAATTTAATCTTGTGTTTATACTTGTTAAAGAAATTAGTTTTTAAAACGTATTTCTGATCATGCTTTAATTAAGTACTTATTACATTATTAATTAATTAATTTATTTAATGTTAAAAAAATTGAATTAAAATCATAATTGCTTCATTAAGGTGTATGTCTCAACATACAATAGTGTAATTCTTTAGTTTGTTTCTTTAATAAATATAGTATGTATATTGTCGTTTAACTATTTTTGATCTCTCTACATGCCTAAATTACATCTATCACGTGCTCTACATATAAAACTATTATTTAATTGTATAAGAGTTGTTGCAGAGCAGTGTAAAATTTAGTTGCGATTTATGTATAACTTTTTCGTTTATTTACAGAATATCCTATTGGATTTTTAATGTGTAGTAAACACTAGTTTATTATAGTTCTTGTATTGGAAACTGTGGTCGTTTACAAAAGATAAATTCTTCACTTCATTGCCTGACAATTGCGTTGCCACAACTAGAAGCTTTTCTCTGTGTGCAGATAAATTTAGAAAGCAACGTTTTTTTTTAATTTTTTAATAAAAAATATTTAACTTTATGATATTTTGTATTACTGTGCAATCTGCCGATTGTGATCAACAAGCATTTTTTTATTTATTAATAATGTGGTCTTTTCAAAAAAGCGTAAGAGATTAATGGACATGACATAAAATAAATCATGTGTAAAATTAGCAAACCATGTTTTGCTTTGATATGTGGCTCCTACTGTTAGTGTAATACACAAAAAGGGCAATAATTTTTTTTTTTTAATTTAAGAACTCAGCCTCGCCTAGGACAAAATAAACTAAAACCTTTTAAGAGGCAATTCTTTTGTAGCAACGCAAGATATATAATTTTGTAGTTTTTCAAAAACTTGTTTACGTTTAACAAGACTTCTTCCCTTTAAGCATAAATATGTATCTCATATTTTACACGTGTCTAATGTAAAAACAAGTAAGAGCCAAATCTGATAGTACCCTTCACCACCATGTACATAGGTATAATGACCACATCGTAGTTTAGCCTTGATTTTAGGTTTTAGCTAATACGCCATTTTCCTTATTATTTCCGACGCCATCTTCGATTTTGAATTTTTACATAGTTACCTGCATTCTACTAGTCAAACCCTTTCATTTGATAACCCATTTTGTTGGGGTTAAAAAAATTGTTTCGCCATTTTGTTTTAGACGTCATCTTGTATTTTACACTTTTTTACAACACTGTGGTCAAGCCCTTTTTTTGACATAAATATTGTGGGGTTTAAAGGGGACAAAGCCGTAACTACTATATTTGACTTTTATATTCGACATTTAATCAGGGACGCCATCTTGGATTTTTTTTTCATATCTTAATATATTTTAATACTCAAGCCCTATTATTTGATCCCCATATTGGCTCTCCCGGTTATATAAAAACTGAAAAATATGGATTTCCGTTTGTAAGTTTTAGAAAAAACACCGAAGAAGTTGTAATCTGGTGCTTACATCTCATTTAGTTCCTACCCGATTCGTTAGTTTTTCTTAAAAATAATTTTGAAATATACCGCTTATAATTCGGTTCCTTAAGCGGTCCGATTAGTGACCAATTTGTCAAAAATTTTCATGAATATCTTTAGAGGCATACCAAACCTATAAATACTAACAACCGCGTCCATTAATTATCTTAGAGCTGGAAAATTTTAATGATAAAGTCCTGTTTATTTGCTCATATCTCAGAAAGTTATTGGCAGATTACGCTGATTTCCAATATCGATCTGCTCCCAAATATTTCTGATATTTTGATACCATACACGGGTCTTGTCGATATCGGGGGGCTTTATTTCAACATACACACGGACATACGAATAGTGCTTAATTGACTCCCCTATTCATAAGCTTTCAGAAAATATAGACTTTATGGGGTCGGAAATGAATATTGTAGAAATTTCTTACGGAATGACAACCCTATATATACCCTTACTTACACTCACTGTGAAGGGTATAATAAATAAATTCTGATTAAATTCAATGCGTTGCCATATGAAGTTTTTCCCAATTATAATTATTATTATTATACATATGTACATACATATGTAGTTACGGGACTTTAACACCTTATTATTCTTTTTACATCAATAAAATTTGTTTGTAAATTTAATGTCTTCCTTTAGGCTTTCATTCGTCTCTGATATTCTTTGAGAGGTGTTACAAGTTTTTCTTATGTCATAGAATTATAAATTTGTTTTGTTTAACTTTATCTTATATTTACATATTTTTTATATTTCTAATAATATATTTTTTTATATGTATATTGATAAGCGTGCATTCGATTTAAAAAATATGTATGTACATTTATACCAATAGAAAGGAATTTTTTTGCAAATATGCACAATCTAGATCACATAATTATAACACATAAGCAGTGGCAGCAGAATTTTCTAAGAAGAAGATTTGTTGAAATAAAAATCTTAATTTTAGAAGAGAAATTATATTATTTTTAAAATGTAAAAAGTACGTGTAAAAGAAAAAGAATTCATGTTTATTTCTTATCTTATAAAGGAATATTAACAATATTTGCAACTTTAAAATTAAAGCACGGACATTGTCATCGTTAAACGTCTGCAGATAAACTAGGTAAGCACAAATTATTCCCCTTACGTTGCCACAAGCAAGTATTTACTTGCAAGTAGTGTATACGTATTACTAACGAAAATCAGGAGAAATGCCAAAAAAACACAAAAATGTTTTTAATGGCTACACAGCACAGTGCAAGTTAATTTTTAAAATGTCTCAACAAATAATCATAAGTTTTTAAAGAAATATCGCTACTTCAATTGTTTACTAAGTGTTGCCAATAGTCACTATTAAACCTTACCTGTAGACATATAATTTTTTAATATAATTTTTTTTATCATAAATTTGTATTTATGGGAAAACTTACATTCTAAATGAATATTTTTGCTTTTTCTCAATATTCTTCATAAACATATCGATGCCTTACTTTCTCAACCTCGTATCTTAAAAAATACGGTTTTGTCTTTTTCATATCAAACGATTGTTTTATGCTTTAACTAAAAAAGATTAGTATATTATTACTACATAAATATAATCAATTCCTTAATAATTGCATTTAAACTTTTAACCAAACACCGAAGTATAAAAAGATGAACCGTTTTTTTTCTCTCCTGAATATTTCTATTTTTTAAGATACGAGGTTGAGGAAGTAAGGCATCGATATATACATTTTTATGCAAACAAGTAAGAGCACTATATTCGGCTGTCCCGAATCTTTTATACCCAACACCAATTTTGTGAAATTTTATAGCACAAAATTATTATTTTGTTATTAACAGTAATCGCTAAGGAAAAATCTGTTTATACTTAAATACTTATGTTCCACATTCTCTACATAACTTCGATATCCTATTAAAATATTTTCGTAAATTTAGTCTTTTAATGAAAGTGGGCGTTAAAGTAGGCGTGTCAATATAGTTTCTGCTAATAAATAAAACTGAGATTGAAAAATTATATGATTTTAAGATAAACCGTCATATGGGAGGTAGGCGTTAAAGTGGGTGTATCACCTAAATGTTCTGGCGTAACAATGACATTGACTAGAAGGATATATTTAGCAAATTTCATCATCATACCTCTAATTTTGTCGGTTTTATGAGCTTTTAAATTTCATTAACGTGATAAGTGGGCGTTATAGTAGGCGTGGCGAAGTTGTTTCAGATAATGAATACAACTTAGATATTTTAATATAGTCCTCTATTCTTCCAAAATCTTTATTCATAGAGATATTATACGAATTTGAGATAAAGCGTTATATGGGAGGTGGGCGTAAAAGTGGGCGTGTCACATTTATTTTCTGTTAATACTTTTTGAAAGATTTTTATTGAAGCGTGATTTTTTCTACTGTAGAAAAAATAACTCCTTGTGACAATACTTTTTAATCGTAGTATGCAGAACTTTATATAAAGTTTCACACTACATTTCAGAAATTTAAGTTTAAAGCGAATTCCACAAAACTTCATTTCAATAATATTGCGAACTTTGCAATTAAAATTTAAAAGAACTAAACAAACACGTTTTAATGGCAAATCACACTGATAAAAAGAGATTAATGTTACAATTGTAAACAAACTCATTAATTTGGTGGTGGTTGCGTGGTTGCGCTATACTATAGTTTCATAATAATTTCATTTTTACAAGGAGCAACAAATCAAAAATGTATTTTTTTACATTTTAATGTCAAGCACTCTTTCTTCACTTACTTATCATAAAATCTATTATTTTGCTGTCGCTGGAGAACAGACTCTTCACACCAAAATATTTATCGAATAACAAAAAGAACAAAAGAAAGAAAAAAGAGAGGGTAGCAGGAGTAAAATGAAATATTAAAAGTTGGTTCATACAAAAACACGCAATCACAATGTTTATTCAAATGAATTAAATATTTGTACAGTTTTAAGACAAACAGTCAGTAGCATTTACTTTTAATTATGAGTGTAATTACACTGTGCTACACTTTGAAATTAATTATTCAATATCCTAAAGAATTTTATACACACGTCTCGGTAAAGGTATTTAAAAAAACACAGTTTCGCAGATATGGAGAAAAGAGTATTCTTGTGCGTGTCATATTTAATTATTTCAAACTGTGTAATTTTGTTTTGCCACTTTTGAATTGAAAAAGGTACCTTAACAAATAAATATTGTTTTTAGTTAAACAAAAAGCACTGTTTTAATAAATATTGTTGTTTTTTTTAAATTGAAATATAAAAAAAAACTATTAATGGTATTTAATACATGAAAAAGTCCTATATTCAGCCATGACAAACGTGATATTACTCCTCACCATTATATACATAGACACAACAGCCTATAAAATATATTTAATGTTATACGCCATTTTGTTTTGTTAAATCTTATTACATTTTTAATTTTAAGCTTTTACAAAATTAGCTGTATTCTACTAGTCTCATCTGACACCTATAATGGTGAATTTCGCCATTTTCTTTCACATGCCATCTTAGATTTTATACTTTTTCATAATTACAATATTCTATTGGTTGAGACTTTTCATTTGATACCAACCAATATTGATGGCGTTGAAGGGTACATTTTTAAATACTAGATTTGACTCATAAGTATATAAATTTGTTGTACGGCATTTCAATTAGCAGTCATCATGCTTTTTTATATTTTTTAGTATCTTATTTTCATTTTGCTAGTTAAGGCCTTTCATTTAATAACCATATTGACTCTTCTCGTTGTCTAGAAGCTCGAAGTCGATTTTAGTTTTTAAATAAAAGAAGAAATACCGAAGCAGTGGTTCTTTGGTGCTTATATCTCAGTTCGTTTTTAACGGAATTGTTAGTTTTTTCAGGACTAATTTTTAAACTACGACTTGTGATTAAGTGTGAAAAAAAGGTTGTCAAAAAAATATTCACAAGCTTGAGATATTTGCCAAAAATACCTAAAGGCATATCATATCTATAAACAATAAAATATTTCTATAAATTATAGTGTAGCCGAATTATGATTTTTACGAGCAAAAAATGAAGGCAGTCGTGTTAATTTGCTCATATCTCAAAAAGTTAAAAAACCATATCAGTACTCATTACTGAATATTTCTAAAAGACTGATGCCACATACAGACCTGGGCAAGATGTGGGGGCTTCTTAAAATTAATTTCAATCAACACATGGAGAGACGGACAGACAAACATTGCTAAATAAACTGCACTAGTCATAAACTTTCAAAAAAAAAAAAATACTTTATCAGTTCGAAAATAAATATTGTATAAACTACAAACGGAATGACAAACCTTTATATACCATTGTCGCCACAGGTGAAGGGTATAAAACGGTAACTTTTTTTTAATATAAATATATAATATTAATAATAGAAATATAAATATAGTTAAAGTGTATAGAGATGGTTTAATATAAAAAGGGCGTATATCGAGTTTTTACGAAATCGCATTTTTAACGTTGTCTTGTAGTCCATTAAAAATCATATTACCCCCGAAAACTTTACTAAGTCGTGGTAAAAAATAAGTGATTTATAGCCACATAAAAAAGGACAGAATAAATTTCACTTTTAAGTTTTATTCAGTTCTTTTTACCTCTTCTTGTAAAGTAAAAGCAAATCAATATACTTTTTTTTTGTATTAATCGATCGATATGTGTATTAAGAAATAAAGGGTTATTAAATTTTAAGGCCGATGTTGAATGTGAACCACCCCTAAGCGTCAAGTTTTTTCTCTGTATTTCATTTAACACTTCTAAATTTCAGACTAACTCAGTTCAACCATGGAAAGATACACAATCGAGCAACACGTTAAAGTTATTCAGGCTTATTATGAAAATTAGCGTTCAAATCAAAATGCATTTCGTGCACTTCGTGATTCTTTTGGTCAACATAATCGTTCAAATTCATCCACGATCGGGAGAATTGTGAAAAATATTTAAATTTCAGCAAAACAGGTCTGTGTGAAATGTGAAAACATCTATGCATGCCTCTTTGTTCGTTAAACGGAAAACATTGCTCTTTTTTGCGATAGTTTGGCAAAAGAGCAGTCAACCTCGACACATCATCATGCCCAACAATTGAACATCAACATTGTCATTGTAGGCGTGCCGTCGAATGGAGGTCGCGGCAGCCATTTTACCGATATTTTGTTCCATACATAATTGAACCATACCAATATTATCATAATAAAAAGAAATGACAATAGTTTCGTAAACAATTTGTGTTTTATTCAAAATCAACATCGGCCCTTAAAATTTAAATACCCTTTAAAAGAAGTGTTTATTTACAACCCATTTCAAAATTCAAAATCAATAGAAGAATAATAGAGTTGCAAATATTTAAATGTACTGGTCACAAAGAATACTTTTTCATTCATATCTGAAAAATTTGCAGTACATATACTTACATACACATTAAAACTTTTTAATATGATTTTAAAATACATTTAGCCAAACCTTAAGTTAAGACTAAGTCACTTGACTAAAAAAAAATAATAATAATTTGTGGCACCGTGTGATTGAATTTTTAAAATAAAAACAAACATAACAGCTGAAGAAGAATAATTAAATAGAAAAATAAAAAATTTGTCGTGGATATTAACCTTAACAGAATTTGTACAGATGATATTAGTGGAGTTTTGAATAATTTCTTAAAGCAAGTCGTTTTAATAATCATTTTAATTCTATTTAATACCAGCCTATGACCGCAACTTTGTCTGCGTAGTTATCGGCACGAAAGGTAGCCTCTTAATGTAACTATTCAGGTGTAGTAAATTTAATTTCAATCTGTGTAGTAATTTTTCGCATGATAAAGTAAAAATATTAAAACATTAATTAATTAAATTAATGGAATAGAAATTAATAGCAAATTTTAAGAAAAAAATACTTTTATACACGATACTTTTATAGATGATTTGGATGATTACATTTTTATCGCTATTACGTGTAAATTTTTGACACTCGAAACCTCTGAATAACCGACTAACTAAATAGCAAAAAATTACCTGATTATTGTGATAAAATTTTGGCTCTGTGTTAATCTAAGTTGTGTATCTGTGTGCCAAATTTCATTTAAATAGTTCCGTTCAAACGCTTTTGTGTGATGAAAGTAACAAACATCCAAACATACAAACATTCACATACATCTGTATATATAAAAGTGAAACTCTGTGTGTGTGTGTGTGTTAGCTATAGACTCCGAAACTGTAAAACCGATCGGACTCAAACTTTGGCAAGTTATTGTACATATACCAGGGAGTGTTTATGGGTGGAAAAAAGTGGGCGGGGTCACGCCCATAAAAATTAGTTATCAGTTTTAGCTACTTGCACTTGACCGATTTTTCTGAAACTTTGCACACATATCGAGCTGTAATGACTTTACAATTTCGTGACTAGAAAAGTGGGCAATGCCACGCCCATAAAAAAAATTATAATTTTTAGGTTTTTGCACTTGATATTTAATTAAAATTCAGAATGCATTTCGATTCATCAAAGGGCGTAGCAACGCGCGCCGGGTTTGGCTAGTTTATTATATTAGTGGGATAAAAAGTAAACATTAAATGTGACGATTTTTTTATTAAGAACTAGCTAATACCCGGTGT
Organism: Phyto melanocephala; assembly: GCA_941918925.1. NCBI lineage: Eukaryota > Metazoa > Arthropoda > Insecta > Diptera > Rhinophoridae > Phyto > Phyto melanocephala. The sequence goes on along the minus strand of OW799233.1, from coordinate 178,535,626 downwards.
GCTTCGCTGCCCCAAATCTTAGTATTGAATTCATATGGCAGGTGCCACGCCTAATATTGTTAATGCACCTATTTCTTGGCTAAATGTTCATTTGGGTGTCAAAGTTGCTCTTGCAAAATTTTACTACTCTAATCGATATCGTTTTCCAAATATACGAATTTTAGTATTTAATTCATATGTTGGTGCCACGCCCACTATTGGTAATGTACCCATTTTTTCCATAAATGTTTATTTGAATATCAAAGTTGCTTTTGCAAAATTTTAGTACCCTAATCGATATCGTTTTCCAGATATGCGAATTTTAGTATTTAATTCATATGGGAGGTGCCACGCCCACTATTGATAATGCACCCATTTCTTGCCTAAATGTTCATTTGGGTGTCAAAGTTGCTCTTGCAAAATTTTACTACTCTAATCGATATCGTTTTCCAAATATAAGAATTTAAGTATTTAATTTATGTGGCCACGCCTACTATTGCAAGTCCGCCCATTTTTTACCCAAATGTTTGCGTGGATGTCAAAGTTTACCGTACTTAATTTGAAGACTTTAGCTGCATTAACTTTCGTTTCGTGGCACCCCGTCCACTTACAATTTCAAACCAAAGTATAGCCTATAGTTCCTTCCAGACATACAGAAAGATTCTGTGAAAATTTCAAGGAAATCGGTCCAGCCGTTTAAGCGTCTATAAAGCACAAACAAACATACAAACACACATTGATTTTTATATATATAGATAAATATTATTAGCATATGTATGTACATATTTTATTTTTTGTGGCATGTCTGCAATATAATCGTTAAGAATTATAAATTTTAAGCGCCATTAATAATATTAAGGAAATATTTTTAATCCAATTGAAACAAACTGGAAATGGGGTAAAAAGATTTCGAAACGACTTTGTAAGTGTAAAATTAAAAATTTATATTGAAGTGATTGACCACAATGTTATGACAAAACATTTATGGAATTTTATGAAAATAAGAAATTAATATTTAATAATTTATGCTTTTGTCAAAATTAAAAAAATTAAAAAAGGTTACTTTGAAATACATATTCAAAAACCTTTTAGATACACCGGTTACCACAGGCATTTATTTAAATGAATAATAATGTACATAAATATTTCAAACAGAGCTAACAAAAACATTTTTCCGAAATTCCCCGTAGATGTCAAAGAAATTGTTACCTTTTTTTATTCCTGCCTTTATGAAAAGCAAATAATGCTGTCAATTTCAATTTATTTTTGACATTTTGAAATAATTTTTTCTTTTAAATTATGTACCAGACGTTTGAGACACAGAAGGGAAATTTTCTTTTTTATATTTATTTTTCTATAATTTTAAGATTTATATTTATAATGTAGTGAAGGGATGAGAAGGTGTGTGTTATCCCACTCTCTTAAGTTGTACTAAATTAAGAATTATGGGGTGCGTATTTTGTAAATATACAGTTATAATACATGTACATTAATGTACATAAATAAATAAATTTTTTTATTTCAATGTCTGTATGTTGGATTGATGGATTAGATTTTGACGCTAAATAATATTCAAGAAAATATACCAAAAACTTGAACAAAAAATTGTATATTAAGGGGAATTTCATATCACAAATATGAATAAAATAAAGTGCGAATTGAATTGTTTCATAGAAACTTATGTATTTTTATTTTACTTTTGAATGATTAAGACATTTATTTCATTTTCCTTATTTATATTAAGCTATAAGTTCAGTGTGATAAGGACAAAATATCTGGGGAAAGTAAGTTAACCGATACAAGCTGAGTAAAATGCACTACGATTTCATCATCACTACTATTTGATCAGAGCTACATACTTATGTTGTTTGTAAATATCAACTAATTAACTCAATATTTTAATGATTATTTATTTAAATATCAATTGTCAAAAATTAATAATAATTACAAATAAAGTCATGTCCGTATTGAGCAGAGATCGATGTACATATTTTTTTTTAAGTTATAAGTCCACAAATACATAAATCGAACGATTATATTGTTTATAAAGTAGTTAGAAGTTGTTTTTCTTCCTTTTAATTTGTCATTTAGTAGCTTTAGTATATGAAATACTAGTACTCCCTACAGATTAGATTAGGTTAGGTTGAAAAGGAGGGACATTAAACGCCCAAACCCATGACAGGTATGCACTTATGCCCAGTTGGCATGTTGTGCGCTCCATGTGGAAAAACGGAATTCCCAAACAAAAATCATAAACATAATTTCCCATAAGTAACGAACTAGTCCAAGAACCCAGTCCCCTCAATGTAACTCCTTATGGATCTCCAGTTCGAGTTCCCCAGGTATTCCAACTTCGGCATAGTATCCACAGATTAACTTTATAACTAAATTTTTTACGAACGCTTAAGTGAAGAAAAACAAAAACCATTTGGTGTCGTTTCAAACTGGAGCATTAAATAATTTAAAGAATTTTTTATAAAATATCAATTAAATGTGTTTTCGAATATAGAATTTAGCATACATGGACTATTATGATCTAAATGAACTTAGATGATAGAACTTATCGCAGCACAGAATATTAAGTTCAAAATGTCAAGGAGACATTGACATATCAGAATTGTTTAGATGAAAAGATCTTTGATGTATACAAAAATCTGAAAACTCAGTTTTTCGGTTAAAAAATTAAAAATTAGAAAATATTTTATAACTAAGTACAAATGTCACGATTTTCCGCACAAAGAAAAACATATTTTTTCTTATTTATGAAAAGTAATTAATGAGTTATCACATAATTTATAATGTTATAATATGTGTTTGATTTTATATAAAGGGTCCGCCAAATAATTTTTTTTTGAAAATGCTATAAAAAGTGTAGCTTCGGCTGTGTGGCACGTACGCTGTCCTGTTAAAACTAAATGTTGCCAATATCCTCCTTTTCAATTTTGTGAACAAAAATTCATTCAACATGGCCCGATAACGATCGCCATTGACTACGGCCTTGCTCATTTTCGAAAAAAAAATGGCGCAATTATGCCTCTGGACCAAAATCCGCACCAAACAGTGACTCGTTTTGGGTGTATCGGCTTTTCAATGTATGCGTGCGGTTTTTCTGTGCCCTAAATGACACAAATTTTGCTTGTTTACATACCCGCCAAGATCAAAATGAATTTTTTTTTTTAAATGATTTTTTTTTGGAAAAATCGGCCAAAGTAATGTCGCAATATTTCCCAGCGTTATTCAAGCGTATACACAACCATATTCGTTCAGCGGAAGGATAAAACTAATTATCTGTCAAATCAGAGATGAGCTAAGTGTTACCATTCACGAAATAAGCACTAGTTGAAAAAAACGTTAGATGGCGGACCCTTTACTTAAATTAATTTTTATGGGTGGTAAAAAACTTCCATTGTAGAGTAATATTTCAAGTTCAAAATTAAATTATAACATAAATAGTTAATAGATAACTGGACTTTAATTTATAAAAAAGAAAAGAAAACTGTATAATTTTAAAATCAAGTTAAAATTTTATGCAGCAAAACCAGTGTTTTCCGCGGTCATTTAAGATAAATTTTTATTAAAAATGGTTTGATTTTTAAATAATTAAAAAATTTTTATAACTTAACAACATTAACTTAGAATAATTAAAAACAATCATTTAAAACCATTTAAATGATTCATTTAAAATTAAATACAATGAATACATTTCATATGAAACACCCCCTAAAAACACTGCGAATCTTGTTTAACATTTTTATTATGTTTTTGTTTTTGTGCCGAGTGCGTGAGAGTAAGAGTAACCATAGAGAAAAAATGGACAAATATTAGATAACGGGCTCAAAATATGAAACTAAATATTTATATTTTCTTTAAACCAACTGAAAAAAAAATAAGCAAAAGAAAGTTGCTCACGGAATCAAAAACAAAAAGGAAACTTTGACGTCGGCATGGACGTCAACAACATTGTTAAATGTAAAAAAAAAAAACAATAATTAATTAGAAAAAGTAACATAAAGCCAACAGACAGGTTGTTGTATTATAATATTTTATTCATTTCATAAAACAACATTCACTGCAACTGAAGCAGCTCAAATTTAATTTAAGGCAAATTGTTTGTTAAATATTTTTCTTTAATTATCAACAAAACATACAAAAGTTTTAAGAAAATCCTGTGTACATTTTATAAGGAAATATATATTCTTTTTATTTACAGTGTATTTCGACGTGGCATGAAGTGTTTCGATGACTACACTTCACGTTGTATACCCCCGAATAACATTAATATCTTAAACAACAATGTTGAAGGAGCTAAAAAATTCTTTACGAAATTTTGTGAGGATAAAACCTTTCAACAAGGTAAATCATACGCTATTCAAATCAATATTAAATAAAAAACATTATAAAATAAGCCACAGTTTTTTTTATGAATGAATGAACTGACAAATGATTTGGTGGTTTCTTAAAGTTTCGTTACAAGTATAAGCGGATTATATAAACTTTGTTTTAAAAAGAATAGGGGAGAAAATAGAGCAAACGCCATGTGTAATTTTATTTTTCTTTGAAAATACTTTTACCAAGTTTTCGTTTGAACAATGTATGTCATCAAAAATATTAAAGCTTTTTCAAATTAATTTCATAGTTAATTAAATGACCACAAAATAATGTTGGGCATCAAAACAGCAGGTGACTGGCACGTGAAGAATTTCTTAATTGTGGAATGAATAGAAAAAAATCTTTTTCTTTTCAAAAGCTCTATACAAAGAAAGTTTTAGCAAAAATATGTAGAAATTAATAAAAAATTTAATTAAAAGAAACCAGTAGCGATATTTTTGCTTCAAGTACTTAGAAATGTCTTATTAAAAATTAAAAAAAAACAACTTTATTAAATGTTATAAGTTTTTCTTTAGATACTAAGTAACAAGTATGTATTAGTTCGTCTACAATGATAATAATACTAGAAATCTGTCAAATCAAGTTGAGATCAGTAAGGCAAATACTAAAAATAGAAGGATTTTTTTGTTAAAAAAGATTTTTTAAACGAGCTGCCTTTTCGTTGGTTTGACTACAGCAACAGGTCGGTCTAAAGTTGAAAAAAACAAATAGTGGCCATTAATAGTTGCCATAAAATTTGAAGTTTTTGTTTTTATTTTTACTTAAATACTTGTTGAAGCGCTTGTTTTAACATTTCCTGTTATTTCTAAACACAGATTACATTTTTTTTTTACACTATTCCACTAATGAATACTTCTTTACTTTTATTATTTTTATTATTTTAATTTAATTTACATGGCAAGGTTTTAAAACCATAGAGCCAGGGTATCCCACGATGGTTCAGTATTCGTAAGTCGACCTACATATACCTTCGTAAAGGAAGTCGGAGCTGAACGCCAAAAATATTGTTTTTAAAAGTTTTGCAGAGGTTAATTCATGGTACAATCATCAGGTAGCTTCAGTTATGCAACAACAAAATGCATTTTGTTGTTGGAAAACAATAACTGAAATGTCAAAAAGCAAATGTGTGTGTTTTTTTGGCGGTAGAATATATAAGTATATACACAATATATACACAGTTAAAATTTGACATTTTAGTTAAAGCTTAAGGTAGAGAAAAAAATCAGCTATTTTAGTGAGGCTACCTGATGATTGTACCATGGGTAAATTGAGACTCCGGGTAACTGTACCCCGGTGCCGCTAACCGACGCCACGCAATTAACCAATGCGAGAGTGAGACTCTCGAAGTCAGATGAAAAGGTACGGCCTGTTTGTTTTTATTCGACAACGATATCGACAATGACGCGCGAGCTCATGACCCGACCAGAGCTGAAATGCGACTGAATACTTCTTTTTTTTTTATTCTAAAATTGATTGGCAGAGGTACGTAACCAAATATCCACCGTTTGCACGTTGGTTCTGGCTCCGTAAATCGACCTTTACCTCTGTATAGGAAGTCGGAGACACTTGAACAATAATTAAAGCTGAGTTTTAAGGTTCTCCTCCAGTTAGAAAAACGTTGGTTAGTCATCGCAAGTCGACCTATACCATTGTATAGGAAGTTGAAGACTTCTGAACAAATAATTATGAGTTTTATGGAACTCCTCCACTTAAAATTTATTAAGTTTAGTTGGTACTCCTCCAGTTAATCCAATTAAAATATATGCACGTGGTTAATTGTAGAAAAGTCTGAAAACTGTATCCAAAGCACAGTTACGCGACGCCACACAATTATGACGGCCTGATTGTCTTTATTCGACAACGATAACGACAATGACGTGCGCGAGCTCTTGACCTGACCAGAGCTGAATTACGACTAAATACTTCTTTTTATTTGCTAAACAGCTGTTTTCTGGAAAACTGGAAGTAATGCATAGTGCTGCCATATTTTTAATACAATTAAAAAAGATCGCATTATGTATGCCAAAAAAAGAGAAACTGTGTTTAAATGCAACTAAAATTTATATTAAATTTAATAACTTAAGCTTGTATTTATATAACAACTCAAGAAATAGCCACAAGCCAAGACAGCTATGGCTCATAATTTTTTGTATGTTTGTATCCTATATTTGTTTGCTTATACCCAGCAAAGAATTGTACATTACATTAAGAACAAAGTAAAAAAATAAGGCAGTATATTTTTGATATCAAATTTACCCTTATGCACTACCAATTGCATAATTATAAACATTAAAAAATAACCAGTTATATTATTTGTTCTCAAAATCAACTAAAATATATAATTAAAGTCGCATTCCTTGTAAATTTAATCGAGTGGGTTGTGCAGCTGGAAATGTGTTTTTTAATACTTAATTCTCTGCTTAATTTCATTTTTGTATTTTTTTTGCTGGGTTTTTTTGAAGTAAAAAAAGTTTTAAAAAGAAAAAAAAGCTTCTGTAAGAAGGTTTGGACATTTTTGTAAAGATAAAATTTATTGGCTTTTCATTTTTGTTACCAATAGTATTTACGTATAGAGTATTATCTCTACTGATATATAAAAAGCATTGCTATATATTAAGCGAGGTATTATGGTACCTTTGTACCAAATTTTATCAAATTCCATCAAGTAGTTTTTGATATAATTGAGTTAGGAAAGACAGACATATACCACCTGTTCTTACAAAATAAAAAATGTCTTTCGTTCGTAGTTTCACAATAAAAACAATAACAAATTTTAAAAATGTGTTGTTGTTTTGCAAATGAATTTACAAACGTAACTTATCATATTTTTACTAAAAACTGGATGTGAGGCAGATAGTCAAAATTTCTAAAAAAAGTGGTGTTTTGTATTCAATTGTTCACTTCGTAAAATATCCGAAAGCTCATGCATTTTATTTCTTACTCTTTCCAATGATCATAATTTAGTTTAAACGAAAATAATAAAACATTACTCTCACTAAAACAAATCAATCATTACTCGAACAGTTTTTCTCTACAGCTTTATTAGTGTTTGTGTTTTCAAATAAAGTAGAATCCCATAACAAAAGGCAACAATTAAATAATGAAATTATATATCATACCAAAACCATAAAGTAACCTAAAAAAGTGTACAATTTAAAGACAAGTTATTTTCGTATAAGCGATTTTTTTAATACATCTAAACTCATCCCAATACAGAATATTTAACAGGAATATGCTTTGAATGTTCTGTTTCAGTCTAAATGTTTTATTCTATCAATGTTATGATTAAATTTCATACTATTTCAACGTTGTTCTATTTCAGTTTTAAATCTTCAATATTTTAATCATAAAGCAAAGCACACAATGTTAAAAGTAATTGTGTAGCAGCCGTGTGAAAACAGGTCGAGACTCCAAATGTGTGTACAATGTACACATGTGTATATAAATCTGTAATTTAATAAGCAAATAAGAAATATATAAATAAATAAAAACAATTTAAAAACATTAAAGAGAATAGAAGCCAAAATTAACAAAAAAAAAAAAAAAACAGCAGACAGTTGTCCGAGACCTTCGGCCACGGACTGTCCCTGCAGGTTGTGTCAGAGACACGGCCATTAAGTTTAACGTAGAATACGCCATGCGATAAGACAGAAAACATATATAACAATAAATGATAAATAATATTAGCAAATGAATTTATTTATTTGATAATTACTTTTGATAGTGTACATAAGCTTATGGTAGTAAAAATAGGATAAATATGTTTTTAAATTAAAAGAGTAAGGATAAATGATAAATAACAGATGCAAATCAATTTGATTATTTGAAAGTTACTTTTAATAATATGGGCTTATGGTAGGAAAAATAGGATAAATATTTTTTTAAATTAATATTTAAAATTTCTCGCAAAAACTAAGTCAATGGTTGTGTTATCAATAGTTGTGAAAGCATCGTTTCGAATATAATCCAAATTAAATGTATCGCTCATATATTTCGTTTTCGATATTTCATCAATCAAAACAACAGCCGAAGGTTTGTGTACACACTGAAACAGCAGCATAGTTTGTGTTCACGCTACAAACTCAAACACTCAACCAAACACCACACATATGTTTGAGTGTATGTGTTTAAACAATTTTCATTTGAGATATTTAAATATTAGGAAGATATCAACCAATATGAAATGTATATCAAACGAAAGATAACAACTTCATTTAACTACAAAAAAAAATTTAAAAAAAGTTATCTCGCCGTTTCCTCATAATCAATGAAATAAAGATTACAACAATAACAATCTGACATGACTCCCTATACCGTAAGGTAAGACGTATTCTACGCCAAAAAAGGAATCTACGAAAAAAAAAATTCCAAAAAATTAGATAGAGTAAATATTAGTAACACATGCTCGTACTTAGTAAAGCCGCCATTCATGTTTTTATTTTGATCATTAAATGATAACAACAAAAAAATCTTTTTTTGTTTAAGAAAAAAACTGAACATAATTTATATTTTTAGATACTGGTATTTGTTTACTTTAAGAACAACAAAACATGCTGGGAAATAAAAGACTGGATATAACTTTAGCACACAATAACTATAGATACATACATGAGCTTATAACAAATAAAAATGGCTAAAGAATAACACAAGTTTTATATACAAACTGAATTTTGTCTCTAATCCACAAATGGCATGGAATTGTCCGGACAGATATCACGTATCACTGTTTTGTTTTTCTTTACAAATGTATCACATAAAACTCTTAGAGTCAGATAAATGTGTGCACAATACGCATACCGCTATATCTCTGTATGTGTGAGTGTTTTTATGACTATGTTTATAAACTGGTTAACCAGCAAATCTAATAACATTTACAAATGAGTTTTCTTTTTTCAAAATGTGAAGGACACCTCCACAGAAATCTAAATTTGAGGGTTGTGATTCATTAGGTCTCATTCATAACATTTTAACACAAAGTGTGCCTGGAAAATATAACCGAACATTAAATGGCATATTTTTAAAAAACTTACTGCACACTTTTGCTTTACTCACGAACAAATTAGTGTTATTTAAATAGAGTCCCTTACACGAGATACGTTGGAGTACATCGGCAATCAACAAAATCCTCAAATAAAATTATAAGCATGATAACGTGTCAACTTGACATAAAGTCTGGATAACGTTTATAGTTAGATTTTTGGAGCAATGAAGCAAAAAATAAACAAGATACCAGGTATCATCTAAAACAGGTATAAACTGTGCTTCAACAAGATTAATGAAAAGCTATGAAAATAAGATATTTAGAGTTTTTTTCTAATAATTTTTATTTTTAGTACTTCAGACGTATGTATGTAGGCAAAAGCAACGTTTTATTCATCTTCAAATTATACATTGTTAGAATGCTCATTTGTATGTTAAAAGATGCAGTAACTTAATCATGCTTGTATATATTTACTACACGCTGATGTATTTATTTTCTTATTTTTTTTTTTTTAGTAAAAGTATAGCGCTTGGCTATGACGAATCTTACATACCCTTCACAAAAGTGTAGATATGTAGCTATAAGCATATATAAGTTGGCCCCAAAACAGATTTTCCTAAATGTTTTCCTTATTTACACTTAATAAATATATCTGTGGTTTTCATGGGCAACCGCGTATGTTCATTTTATAAGATTTTGAGTTAATAATGCCATATTGCTTGGTTTTAAACGGCCTTTACTTGGTTTTAAAAATTTCTCAAATAAAATGGACCCATTCCGATTATTTTACTGGCATAACAACATAACTTCTATATATATTCAAAAATCGTTCAGCACTAACACGGTTTTGTAGCTCTCCTAAAAAATTTGATTTTAAGGCATACGTGGTTGCGCATGAAAACCACAGATATAATGTTGACATACATACAAACTTTTTGTGTGTAATTATGTTCGTGCAACGTACAGATAATGAACGAAAAAATACTTAATTTTAGCAATTCGGCTGACGAAGTCTGCATTTCAACAAAAACACACACAGTTTTTATATGGTAAAACGTTAGTGAACTAATATCTGTATCAGATACTTAAATATTTTTTCTACGCGTTTATAGCCGACAATAGTTTTAAGCTAAACTGTGCGACAAAAAAATGATACTGTTTTTCTCAGTGGTACTGACGAGGACAATACCAATCTGTTTTTCAAATTTTCGAAATAACATTATTATGAGTTTCGGACATTAATTCGGTTTTTCGTACCCGTATGCAGTTATCAGCCCATAACTTGAATTGACTTTAAACCGATTTAAAATTTTTATTTTTAAATTTTTCTTAACAATTTGCATAAATATGGATGAATTTTGTTGATGCAGCGTTTGATCTCCATTAATATTTATTAATAAATATAAATGTAAAACCATAAGAGGATATCTAATGATGTTATATTTGCGGGGCCAATTCTGAATACTGAAACAAAAGTACACAACTTAGAAATGTATCATGCAGTATATGAATTACTTCAGGAGATGCATCACGTGTGGTACAGTTTTGATGAAACCACATCTTGGCCATTATCTATATTATTTAGTTCGTCTGAAAGTTCTTTTAACAGAGTTTTTGTTGCGCCATAGCAAACACCAGTAACAGCCATTGGTTAACTAGTCTCTTATTTTTAAAAAGGATAGTTCAAATATGCCTCCAGCATAAAATCCACCTCAAATAGTATTGTGCTGTGGATGCATTTGTTTTTCGACCATTACATATGAGTTTTAATAATCCGAAAAAGGGCAATTTTGGCAACTAACAAAGCCATCATGGAGAATATGAACTTCATCGCCTAGGACGATTGTGCTCGAAAAATCAGCATTAATTTGTTAATGTTCAATAATCCATTCAACAAACCGTCTTCGCTGTGCATGGTCATTAGGTTTAGGTTGCTGTATAAATTAAATTAATTAAGTCTGGTGATACAGATCTTTAGTTCTTTAGATTTTTCGATCTTTACGCTGTATAAAGTTTTTTGAAATTTGCAATTCTTGTCCACTACACCGAACTCAGGTTCAGTGAATGTCACCGACACTTTTAAGAACTGCTGCGATATTGAAATTTAAACGCCTGGCTTGTGAGTGACCAGTGTGTTTGGCGGCTCCATTTAATCTAGTCACTCTAAATTTTTTAATTAATATCTTCATTGTTTGCACTATTGAGACCATATTTGGTATGAAATATTCGAACTGCGAACGCCAAGCTTTTATTATTTTTAAAATATTGTTAAGTAATGAAGATACGTTGTTCTGTGGCGTATCGCTCCATTTTTACTAACCCTAAGCTGTCAGCTGTCAAATTGTTTTTAAGAGTTGCTAACACTTTATTTCACAAATGGCGACAAATTTCCCATTTATATAACCTTGCTACGTATGGCAACTTGTTTTTTAATAAACTGGGTATTTCGCAAATTTTGTGGTGTTAATTTCCTATTCCCGAAAATTACTTTAATGCTAATAAAGCTGTTCATAATTTTTTATCGCAGCGAAACGATTATGTTAAAGTTAAAAAAAATAAAAAAAGTAAAATTAAATCTTCAAGATTTTTAATGATTGGTCTACAATTGGTCCTTAAAATTTTTATACGACTATTTGCAGCAAACTACCTTGACTCACTTGAAAGTGTTGGAAATGCCAATTGTCGAAATCCGAAAGAACATTTAACGCCTGTAATTTTTCATTTTGCTTATTTTAGTTCAGGGTATAATAGTTATAGTTCATTTTGCAGTACGTTACTTAAAAAACTAGCAACATACTCAATTTTAAAAAATTATGGTCAAAAATTAAAAATAAATTCAATTTACAATATTTAAGGATAGAATTTCCACAATTTCTTTTATATATTTTTTTCCAATTTATTCGTGTGTTTTTGTAAGCCTTCATTAAACTTATTTGTGATTTAATACAAATACTCACAAAAACTCACATATGCATTTAATTTACAACATAAATCAATCAATTTAAATTTATAATAAAATTATTTTACGCATTGATTGAAAAGTTATATTCTATACCAAAAGCAATTGAAAAATCAAATTTAAATATTTATTTAAAGAAATATCTCTGTGTGTATATCACCGTGTGTTTATTGTTTCCAAAGTGTTTCTTCAGTAAAATGTAGGAAGAAGATAAATATTTAAATTTTCTTTTTTTTTATAAATAAAATTAAATCTGAGTGTTGCTTAATGACTCGCATTTGTTACACAAATATTTACTTAGCAATTTAAAGTGTTTTTTGTTGATTTCAATTACCTTGCAATTACTTTTTAATGTTTTCAATTTATACTTTCTACAAGGGGGAGTAATACAAAATTTATCATTGTTGATAACATTTAACCTTTTTGAAAATGTTGGTGCGTGTATGTGTTTTTCTCTTCGAAATATGTTTTAAACAAAGTAATAATGAGTAGATTTTAAAAATGGTGGATATTTCCTAAGAAATACACTTATAATTTTTAGCAATTAACACAATTTTAAACAATAGGATGATTAAATGTAAAAACGTTTCTCCAATACACTACTGAAGTAATTGTACACACCTACATGGCGTATACTTTATAAGAGCAACAATCACAACTCATATTAAGTATACGACACGTACTTTTTGGAAATTAGGCAAAAATCTAATAAAAAACTTTTGTAAGAATTATGCTTTATCCTAAAATGCTCGATAAGCTACAACAGCGACACTAAATTGACTTGTCTACACAATGAATGTCTTTGGTTTGAGATTGCTTCTTTTGTACATTAAGAACATTTGACACAAACGACACACATAAAAATCAACTTAATCTGTTAAATTTAACATTTACCTAATTTCTCAATTTCCATTTAGCGAAAGATTAAGTGAGGTATACAATAGCATGCAATTTAATAGCAGTAAACCATCAACTATTACTTTTACTTTAATCTTTAAGTAATGCAATTGTCATTATATTTAACCGAAATGTATCATGTGCAAATGATATACAAGTTTTACCTATATTGAAGTTATTTTTAATGTTTTAGTGTCTAAAAAATACAAAAATAAAACACGCATAAGCTTAAATATATTTTACCCCACACCATATCAATAGTTTTGGTGTATTTGTTGGCAATGCCTGGCGCATATTCCTAATGTAGATGGTTTAGCTGTCAAAAAAGAAAATCTAAAGTTTTAAATACTATAGGTGGGGTTTTAGTCGAACTATTATATGCGTAGAAGCCTCCAATTTTCGTTATAAAAAGTTATAAATCCGATTTTTATATCTTTTAAAATATTGATTTGGCTTTAAGATTATCATAAAGTGTTTGTAGGTGGCGGTTTAGTCAAATAATAAAAAAAATCAATTTATATTGAGACCAGCAATGCGGTCTGGTTACAGCTATTAAGTATGCATATAAAATACAAAACTTTTGTGTGCCAAATTGTTACTATGATTCCGATAATGCAAAACTAAGTAGTTAAGATACTTGACCCAATTATAATAATATCCACTCTCATAATATCAACTTAGTTCACACCTCTTCGGACAATAGCAGCAATACAGACAGAGCAAATGAAAACACGTATGAATACAATTCAAGACTGTCAGATAATGTCACATTGAACAACAACTACATCTACAACAGCAACAGCAGTAAAATAAAAAACACTTTCCCAAAAACAACTTCAATAAGGGTGCTGTTAATAACAACAATAAAAACACACCAGCAACAACAATAACTTATACACAAATAACATTAATATGAGCAACACAATTCCTTTGACACCAACGATAACATCAATACAAATATCAGTAACAACTAAATACGACAACTATATAATACTAGAAAAGCCCGGCGCGCGTTGCTACGCCCCTTCATGAATTTTAATCGCATTCTAAATTTTAATCGAATATCAAGTGCAAGGCTAAAAACTATAACTTTATGAGCGTGGCACTGCCCACTTTTCTAATTACGAAACTGTATAGTCATGACAGCTCAATAAGTGTGCAAAGTTTCAAAAAAGTCGGTCCAGTGAAAGTACCTTAAAATTATAACTTTCTTAATGGGCCTAGCCCTGCCCACTTTTCTAATCACGAAATTATATAGTCATGACAGCTCAATATGTGTGCAAAGTTTCAGAAAAATCGGTCCAGTGCAAGTACCTCAAAATGACACCTTTTTTTATGGGCGTGGCACTGCCCACTTTTTTAAATACGAAACTGTAAAGTCATGACAGCTCAGTATGTCTGCAAAGTTTCAGAAAAATCGGTCCAGTGCAAGTACCTCAAAATGATACCTTTTTTTATAGGCGTGGCACTGCCTACTTTTCTAATCACGAAATTGTATAGTCATGACAGTTTAGTATGTGTGCAAAGTTTCAGAAAAATCGGTCCAGTGCAAGTACCTTAAAATTAAAACTTTTTTAGGGGCGTGGCCCAGCCCACTTTTCTTATCACGAAATTATTTAGTCATAACAACTCAATATGTGTGCAAAGTTTCAAAAAAATCGGCCCAGTGCAAGTACCTCAAAATGATACGTTTTTTTTAATGGGCGTGGCACTGCCCACTTTTCTAATGTCGAAAGTGTAAAGTCATGACAGCTCAGTATGTTTGCAAAGTTTCAGAAAATTCGGTCCAGTGCAAGTAGCTAAAACTGATAACTAATTTTTTATGGGCGTGTCCCCGCCCACTTTTTCAATCACGAAATTATAAAGTCATGATAGCTCATTATGTGTGCAAAGTTTCAGAAAAATCGGTCCAGTGCAAGTACCTTAAAATTAAAACTTTTTTAGGGGCGTGGCCCCGCCCACTTTTCTTATCACGAAATTATTTAGTCATGACAGCTCGATATGTGTGCAAAGTTTCAGAAAAATCGGTCAAGTGCAAGTAGCTAAAACTGATAACTAATTTTTTATGGGCGTGGCTCCGCCCACTTTTTTTTCACCCATAAACACTCCCTGGTATGTGTACAACAACTTACCAAAGTTTGAGCCCGATCGGTTGTACAGTTTCGGAGTCTATAGCTAACACACACACACACACACACACACACACAGAGTTTCACTTTTATATATATAGATTATCATATAACAGTAACAACACTAACAGAACCCTAAAATATATTAATTTGCAATTTCGGCAAAGATACGCGCTTTATTACCAGAATTGACCATAAGTATCAAACACGGCAAAATTCTGAAGGAGGATTCGAAATTCCTCAATATAAAAACAATTATGGAAAAAACACTTTAGCTGACTACCAACAATATTAAAAATGATGCCACTGTAAATGATGAACATTCCAACAAACTGTCACAAAAGAAAGAAACTTTTTAAGCAATTTTTAATCAACACACAATAAAGACTATTTAAATGTATTTCAAATTTATTTTGGATCAGTATGTCGTTTTTAAAATTCATATTTTTAAATTTAAGTTTTAATTTACTGAATAACGCAATAAATCGAATTGAATTTAATCTATAACCAGCAAAGAATTTTATGATAAAAAAGAGAATTTGCAGGGGTTCAACTGGTGACGAAGTGATTAAATTTAGCTGAAAATGCTAATAATTTTAACATTAGCGTGTCATTGGAGATCACGTGTTTACATGAATATTTTAATGAACTACATTCGATTCTAATAAGTGCATAGAACTCATACATATACGGTGAAAAGCAGCCGCTGTTACATGAGTTAATTTTGTTTGTTTACATAAATTGTATAAGATATTTTGCATGATATTGCACTCATTTTTAAGCATTTTTAGGGAGTCATTTAAAATTATTGC
This sequence comes from Phyto melanocephala, assembly GCA_941918925.1. Classification (NCBI taxonomy): domain Eukaryota; kingdom Metazoa; phylum Arthropoda; class Insecta; order Diptera; family Rhinophoridae; genus Phyto; species Phyto melanocephala. Next base: position 178,519,480 of record OW799233.1, on the reverse strand, counting down.
TTTTACACAAATAATTTAGAAGTCTTTTAAATGTAATTCGCTTTGCACAACTTCCAATTCTTTTTGCTGGGTAATTTACCTGCAGATAAGCCTAAACGGTTTCGCGAGGTTATAATGTATAAAGGTTTCAAAACTATACTTCTAAATAAGGATACGAAAATTAATTATATTAATTAAAGTCTATATTCAACCATTTTGAAAGGATCTTAGTATTTTCTGAAAAAAAAGCTTTAAATAGGAAATTTTTTATTTACGTAAAATATATCTGAGGTAAATTTTATCTCATTTTCGACAGTCCTAATAGTTTCAGAACTGTTTCGTAATTTTTCGGAAGTTTATTGGTCGTACTTTTTCTGTTACATCTGTGAACTCGTAATTTTGGTCGTAATTTTTCTACTACAACGTTAAACTCTATAATAGAGCAAAATTTACGCTACATTATTAATCTATATATATAAAAGTGAAACTCTGTGTGTGTGTGTGTGTGTGTGTATGTGTGTGTGTGTGTGTGTGTGTGTGTGTTAGCTATAGACTCTGAAACTGCCAAACCGATCGGGCTCAAACTTTGGTGAGTTATTGTACACATACCGGGGAGTGTTTATGGATGAAAAAAAGTGGGCGGGGCCACGCCCATAAAAAATTAGTTATCAGTTTTAGCTACTTGCACTTAACCGATTTTTCTGAAACTTTGCACACATATCGAGCTGTCATGACTAAATAATTTCGTGATAAGAAAAGTGGGCGGGGCCACGCCCCTAAAAAAAGTTTAATTTTGAGGTACTTGCACTAGACCGATTTTTCTGAAACTTTGCACACATATTAAGCTGTCGTGACTTTATAATTTTGTGATTAAAAAAGTGGGCGGGGCCACGCCCATAAAAAAAGGCTACAATTTTGAGGTACTTGCACCAGACCGATTTTTCTGAAACTTTGCACACATATTGAGCTGTTATGACTTTACAATTTCGTAATTAGAAAAGTGGGCAGGGCCACGCCCATAAAAACAATTTTAATTTTGAGGTTCTTGCACTGGTCCGATTCTTCTGAATCTTTGCACACATATTGAGCTGTTATGACTTTACAATTTCATGATTAGAAAAGTGGGCAATGCCACGCCCATAAAAAAAATTATAATTTTTAGGTTTTTGCACTTGATATTTAATTAAAATTCAGAATGCATTTCGATTCATTAAGGGGCGTAGCGACGCGCGCCGGGTTTGGCTAGTATTAAATACAATGTAATTTTGTTGTAGTCATACATTAATTACACTATGCTAGTTGAAAAAACAGACAAGCCAGGCACCAGGCGTTTTAACATAATTCGGGTACGCTGAATCCAGTGGTGCCCGCGGTTTTTTAAGATTGGCTCTGGTTTTCGAGATATACCGTTATTTCGAAAATGGAGGAGGTTGCACAACATACATATGTTAGTGTAACTCAAAAACGCTTTAGCTTATTGAAAAAACTTAAAAAACCGAAATTCCACAATAAAATTTTCTTTAGGAAAAGTAAAACTTCTTTCTAATATCCGCAGTCGTTTTAGAAACATATTTTTTTTTTTTTTTAATTAATTTTTTTATCAAAATTTCGAAATTTTTGTTTTTTAAAAATTCATAAAAAATTAAAAAATTCAGGTAGGCTTCTTATATTTTGCAGACATATAAAAAACAAAGCTGATAACAAAACAAGCCATAAATGTTTAAAATCTGTTGGCGACTTTTGATTTTATTCACAAAAATCGACAAATTTTAATTAATTTAAGAATGTCATAAAACGCAAACCCCCTAATTGAAAGTATAATTTGAGAAAATGTTAAGAACAAAAAACATTGGAGGTCGGTCATACATTTTATCCCCCTAGTAGTGAATCCTAGGCCTTAGAAACAAATGATGGAAATGAAAAATAAAGTTGCGCTGGTCATACATTTGGCCCGTCTAGGGGTATCTCAGGCACTGCAGGTGCAAAATTTAAGGCTAGGGTACTACGCGTATAAAAAACAAAGTTCCAAACAAAAGAAGCTATTAGTGATTAAAGTCTGTCTACAACTTTTGATTTTTTCACAACAGATGAAATTTTTGAATTTTTTATAATAACCAAACTAAAAAATTTTTGTTGTTAAGTAATTAAAGTTAAAGTTTTTATTTAGAAATTTATTCTTCTTCCTCCTGCAGATTCCAACAAGTATCTCCTAATAGCGAATCAAGTTGTTTGCCGCTATACCAGTGTTCGAGCCTGGCTGTTACTTGGTGTAATCTCTCGCCATGTTCATCAGATTCGGTTGGTGATTGTTCATAAAATTTTTTGGCATGGTAATGCAAAAAATGTATTTTCAATGGCATTCTAACGTTTAAGTTTTTAAATGCGGTTAGCATATTTTTGATTAAAATTCGCCAGTTTTCAGTCCGGTGATTTCCTAATACATTTTCTATTACTGATTTCATACAATTCCAGGCCAATAGCTCGATATTATTCAATGCAACCTCAAATTCATTATCCTTCATAAGACGAATGTCCGGTCCATTAAGAGTTCCTATAACATAAAAACATTATGATATGAAATATAAATCTAATTTAATAAAGTAGTTAGAGTTCATACCTTCTTTTACTTTCATGCCGCTTAATCGTGGAAAAATTCGGTGCAATTCGGTAAAAGCAACACCAGCTGGGCTCAATGCTTTTATAAAATTTTTTACAATACCCAGTTTGATGTGGAGTGGAGGAAGCAAAATCTTTTCCATCGGCACAAGTGGTAATTCAGCAACATTGTTTCTATGCAATCTGCTTTCCTCACGTAAAGCCCAATCCCGTGTATCGTACTGGTCGCCATCGAAACGCGTATTCCATAAGCACATGAAGCAAATATTTTCAGTATAGCCCAATTGCATGCCTCTTTTAAATCTGCGCATATTTTTCACTTGTGGTCTTTATATTTAATTAACTGCATTATTTTTTTCATTGATGCGTATGTCTCTTTAATATTTGTACTTAGTGCTATCGGAATAGGAATTTTTAAATTAGTGACATGTAGCAAAACTGCTTTTAAGCTACTTTTGGAAGAATCAATGAATAAGCGCCAATCTCCAGGATTATATTCATTTTGCATTGTTAAAACCAAGCCGCGGATGTCAGTAAAATACGCGATATAATTATTCTCAATAGATTTAAAAAAAGTCGTAAATCGTTTATGGCGATTGATAGCCCCGTATATTTGTACACCTGCTGCTAAAATATTAGCTCGTTTTAACTCTTTTGTCAAGAGAATGCTCTGAATTTGAGATAATAAGTAGAAAAATAGCTAGAAAATAGCTAAAAATTAAAAATTATCAAAATTTTAGCGATAAATCGCTAATTATTTATTTTTTTTTTCAAATTCTGGCATAAATTTAACAAAAAATAGCCAAGTTTACGTCCATTTTTTTTATTGCGCGAAAAATTTAGCGTTTTATCGCTAAGTTTTTCTTAAATAATGACAGAAGGAAAAAAATAAAAGTTCGTTTTTATTTTTTACGAAGGCAGCTTTTATTAATTACATATGTATGTATAGGTATGTAAAAAAATTAAAGAAATATATGTACGTACACATGTGTACGTTATATTAAAATTCAAAATAATAATGTTTATCAAGTATTACTAATTACGTTATACATATTTATAATATAATATGCACACTAAAAACATTTTGGGATTTATTCACTAAAAGTCTAAAGTCTATATTCTCGCTTTCACATGTAAAATTGTAATCTAGTTTCTTTAATGTTGATTTAAATATATCGTAATTGAAGCTGTTGCATCGGCCGTTTCAGCCAAGCTTAGAAATGTTAACACAATTTGTTGTTTTTCGGTACTAAAAAAAAATACTAAAATACCTATATCAAAAAGAATATTTATTTTAAATTGATTTATAGATTTATTTCCTAATACACTTTATCTAGAACCTGATACATCGTTTCTAACTTCCATTAAGAGATGGGTCACTAAAACATTTTTATTTATCACTAAGCATTTGGTTCTATTAATACGGGTTTCATTCGTTCCATTTTTACATAAATCACTAAGGAGATCAATTGAATTGACTGACGTATGTTGAGATATAAATGAAGCCTTCTTTTAATTTAAATATAACCCTCTCATGCAGATGACTTGTATTTGTACAATTTTGCAGACAGGAAGCACATGCATCAATATCCTTTCGTATCGTCTTTTTAATCTTGCATTACCCAGGACCTAAACTTTTAATGGCTTAACCATTAGTTAGTTTTTTTCAATATTTCTAATTTCTTTGAAGCTATTTTTAAATAGTTTTTTTTTTGTATAATTCACAAACTTAGAACTCAAATTATTCGAGCTATATACTTTGCAAGATAAAATTGGTTTTTGAATTTTAATGTACGTGGTTTTTGGCTTTCAGATGCCATAATCTGTATTAAAAAGTGTATTGAAAATATCATTCGCCTTACAAATGAATTGGTAGCTACTCTTTAAGAATGTATACAACAAATGTATTTAAAACACGTTAAAAACTTACATCGCAAAAATCGCTAGATTTCCCGCTAATAGCTAAATCATATTTTTTCCAGCAAAAAATTTTTAAAAATCGCTAGATTTGACGAGAAAATAGCTGAAATGACAACAGTGATAAATGTGTATAAATACCCTCTGGTTTTATTGTTATTTTTTTTTTAGTAGAACTTTGTTGTTGCACCCTAAATTAAAGGCATTCATGGTTTTGTGTGTTTTGGTTTATCTCAGGTGCCAATTATTCAATCAATATAATAATTTTAGAAATCATTTCTGACAAATCGATAGGTACCACATATAAATTTGTTGGATGTATGCTTTAAAAATTTGATTTCATACAAAATTAAATCGACTGCTGTAACTATAGCGATTCAGAATATGTACAATGTATATAACTTATGGCGTCTGTTTAAAAATTGTGTAATTTATTAAGAATACAATTTTAAAGTATATATTTCAAAAATGTTTATAATTGTATAAAATTACAAAAATTGTAATTTTATGGAAGGGGTTGTATGAGTAACAAATGAAAACATACCAAATTGTTTGAAAAAAATAAAAATTTATGATTTAAGGGAAATAGTTTGTAGGGATTACAAACATACAATTAACAAATTGACTGAAGAGTACAATTTGTTAGAGGGAAAGGGTGTTGGTAATGAGACAAAAGGAAAGGGTACCTAATTTTTTGATAATTAAATGGGGACAACAAAGAACTTGTATCAAACCGCTTATTAAAACTTATGTAGAACGTTGAAAAGTTTATTATTATAACGAATACATTTCATAATTTTGGTGCTTTTGACTAAAAGACTCGTTATTTATATCTCGTTGCAATAAAGGAATTCACCATTGTCCGTGCAGAGACGGGAATACTGACTACATTTTATACAAATTCAAATACTTAAATAGTATACAAAAATACATAATAAATAAATAAATAAATAAATAAAGGAGAGAATACATACAAATTAGATTCAAATTCAAAAGTACAAAAAGTATTTACACTGCTTTCAATTGCGTCTCAAATGAATATTGTAGAAATAACAAACTGTATGAAAAAAACTTACACCGTTACCTTTTACGCTCTCAAGTAAAAGGTATAAAAATTAAGAGAATTTATGGACAGATATTTTTGAGGCAGGTTTTAATACAAAATTGTAGAATTTTTCTGAATCTACGCTTCGATGTAATCCAATAAAATGATGCTACAAAGTAATTAATTCCTACTCTAGTAATAATAAATAAGGAGATTTCAGTGCATGTTAACTAATACTTCACATTTTTAAGCATTACTTTTTTCTTAAACTATTTTGAAAAACCTGTTGTTAGTAGCTTTTTTGCAAAGAGTGAACGTTTTTAAATTTTAGATCAATAACCTTTCGTCATCATGATGTGCGCTATACATACATGTATTGAAAAAACGTTTTTTGAATTCCCTCATCGGTCTTTTCAAAATCAAAATCATAAAAATGTAAATCCCTAAATTTCTTAGCTATTATTTTGCACCGAACTGTATACTCCAGTCGGCACCACCAATTTCGAAATTTAATACTTTAATGCTATTTAATATATAAGCGAAATCAAAATTGATATATTTTTAAATAGTACAGCTGTTGAGACAATGCTAAATTTGCTTTTGTTCTTCTCTTTATCTCTTTTTTCACTTTATCTAGATTATTTAAGTCACAAGGAATGTTTTTCCTACATACAGGAGGATTGGATGCGTTGTACGAGAAGTTTTCAAAATATTTTAGCTGAAGGATTACAGTCGGAGAAAAATATAACGGAAAAGTTTTTGGAATTTTGTTGGTATGTTAAACAAACAAAAAAACAATAACAACAATAACATTTACTTGTGTAGTAATTACATTAGAAAGTAAATAATTCTTAGAATGTGTCATTATCATTAACACATAAGGGCATAAATACTGAGAATATACAAAAAAAAATTTAATGAGAGTAACATTAAGTATTAAACTAGAATTTATGGTTAAAAGTTTTTATGAAAATAAAAAAAAATACAAAAAAGATAAGTATTCAATAAAATTTTCTGTTAGAAATTTATAAAAACTTGTTGCACTTGTATTTAACACAGAATCTTTACTATGAACGATCTATAAACGAAATGAAAAAAAAAATATTTTATAAATAAATATTTTCTTAAAATTATTTCAATGTTTAAAAAAACTAGCATTTATCAAGAAACTAAAAAATTTTCGTCTATTAATTGGGAAATGTTCACGAAACATATATGTACGTTGGTGTCCATAGTAATAAATGAAATTTGGCACATGGATAGACAACAACCTAGATTAACATATTGGCTACCTTTTATCACAATAATCAAGCAAATTCGGGGAAATATGAAATATATATTTTTGTATTATGTTTGTCGGTCCTTTAAGGGTATCAAGTGTCCAGAACTTACACGTACAAAAAAATTAAATCATCCAACGTCATACATATAAGTATTTTGCCTTATATACATATTTGCATTTTAAATCCAATCCCACTAATATAATTAATATGAATGTTTGTATGTTTAGATGTTTTAATGGGTTAATAGATAGATATAGATAAATATTTTCAAAACCTTTTAAAGACTGCTTCTTAAATTTTCTTTATAATAACAAATTTATTTAAAATCAACTTATAAAATTATTTATATGAAAAAATTTAAAGAATGTATGAAATATAAATAAAATATTTAACGATAAAAGATTTTTTTTTTAAATTTATATCAATAAAAAAAGAGAATTAAAAAAAGTTTATAATACTCAAGTGAAAAACATTAATAAAATGATGATATTAGCGAAACTGTCTTAATTCGGGTGTCAGTCCTTACCTTACTTTTTTAATTAAAATAAAAAGGTTATGCTTCCCATTTTCTAATTTCACTAAAATTTAACATAGAAAGTACCTTTCAATCTGATATATCGATTAAAAGTGCTGCTGCCAAAATCGTAGCTGAGTTCGTAAATGTATTCCACTCCGCTAATATTATCGGAATAATTTTTTCGGTTTTCTTAAATATTTACAATTTTCGAGGGAAAAAAAAACATGCAAAAGAAAAAGTAAATGCCTAAGTTAAACCCATGATAAACTGGTTCAATTTAGGTAAAACACACATGATTTTAACACTACGGTGTCATTGGAGAGCATGTGTTTATATGAATATAGTAAAAAAATCACTTTATTCCAATAAGAGCATAGAACGCAGATGAAAAGAAACCCATGTTTTATGAGTTAATAATGTTTATTTACATAAATTGTGTGCAATTTTTTGCATGCATTTGCATGTATTTTAAAGCACATCATTAAAGCCTAAATATTTTGGATTTGGAAAAGGCATTCCTTATACCTCCTCTTGCACTTATGAATTAGAAGTCATGAAAAAATTATTTACATTGAACTAGTGCAACATTTTTTGTTGCAGGGTTAATTTGAAAATGTTTAATAATTTGCAGAAATAAAATTAAGCTAGAATACATGATTTACAATAAATTTAAAATGAAATGCTTGAATAAATATTTATTTAAAATTAATTATTATACCAAATTTATATAAATTCGAATTAAAAACAAGTAAGAGCGCTATATTCGGCCGTGCCGAATCTCATATACCCTTCACAACGTGTAGTCATGCAATAACAGTAGTTTGTGACACCATTCATCCCATATGAAATACGTACATACATATAAAAACATACATAAATAAAAACATCCCATTGTAAAATTATAAATTCACGTATGTATGTTAAAAAAACAAAAAAAAAAATAATAAAAAAAAATTTTAACAAAAATTAAAAAAAAAAATATATAAAAAATATAAAATATATATATATGTAATATATATAAAACAAAAATAAAAAAAAAATTAAAAAAAAAATAAAAAAAAATAATAATAAAAATATAAATAATATATTAAATAACAAATAAAAAAAAAATAAAAAAAAAAAAATTAAAAAAAAATTTTTTTTGGCTCAGCTGGGATTCGATGCCACGTTTTCTCTAACCAGTATACACGTTTGTATGAATGTATGTTGTTGTTGTAATGTTGTTTTTGTGAATAAAAAATCGAGGTGGTCGTGGGTTTTTGCTCATATCTCAGTTGTTTATGTACCGATGTTTCTGATTTTCAATACCGTTCTACTCCCGAATATTTCTGATATTTAATTACCTCACCCGGGTCCAAGCGATATCGGGGGGCTTCAAAAAGTTGATTTCAACATACACACGGACAGACGGTCAGACGGACAGACTGACAGATCTTAATCGACTCCCCTATTCATAAGCTTTCAGAAAATATATACTTTATGGGGTCGGAAATTAAAATTGTAGAAATTTCACACAGAATGACAAACCTATATATACCCTTTTTCACTGTGTGAAGGGTATAAAAAATATTAGGGTGCCCAGTGGCAGGTTGTCAGAGTAGGATGCTGCGTTTCCATCAAAACTTTGTTTACAATTTCGATTAACGAAAATCCACATACAGTACTAATGCACTTTTTAAATTTATACATTTTTTTTTGCAATTGCTAATTCTGATATGTTTATTTTGATGATTAAAAATGAAGTGATTTACGAAAGAACAACATATTAGCGGAACTCACTGTTTGATGCAAACTACCCTTGCAAGTCGTGCAGACCGTGCAAGTCTAGCAAACAATTTAACTTGTGCACGACTACAAAAACAAATTCTATTGAATTGCAATTTGCATCACATGAGCAAATATGCACAACTAAAAATCAGTGCAAAGTAATGTCACACAAATTTGCACAACAGATACACAATTTTTTTACTCCCAGGATTTAAAATCTCCACAAATTCAATTTCATACATGGCATTGTTTAGCAAAAAAATTGTGATATTATATTTTTCCGTTGACTTACGCATTGTAATTTATTTAAAATTAATTAATTTTTTTTCGGAAAATATTAAAAAACAGAATCTTACTTATTAATTTAAAAAAAGATTTGTTGTTTCTTAAATACCTAAAAAATCAGCTCGTTGCCATAAGTTTGCAGCACACATGAAAAATGCACTCACGCTTGGTAGCAAAAAATTAGTGCATATTTCCACTAATTGAAAAAATGCTACCAAGAGTGAATTCCGCTATTATATTTGTGACAACTTTTTACAAAATTTTGGAAAGTTTGCTGCAAACTTCGAAAAATTTTTAGTCGAGAAAGTCAATCTAATTCGAAGTGTGGTAAAAAAATTTTATGGGACAGCAAAGGCGATTGTGCTAGTTTTCATTCCAAAAAATAAGTTTAAAAGGTTGATATCTGTGAAATATATGGGAGCTACTAAAACTCCCAACAACACTAAATAGACTCTCGCATTTATAAGCTTTCAGAAACAATATACTTTATGGAGTCACAAATGATGTACCCTAGGCACCACAGGTGAAGGGTATAGAAATAGAAATCCTTAGCCCAACCACCTGGTTAATGTTATTTCTTTGCATTTGAATTTGTATTTGTATTTATCCATATACCTTTTTATTTACAATTAATTTTTCTTTAAACGTATTTTTATTTTCTTTATCTTTATTACTTGCAGTGCACGTTACGCTTATGAGACCTGCATCTATAATAGTGCCCGATATAAATGCTATAAAAATTCGGCAGCATTTGCACGTGCCACAGCTCAAATGTTGTCCGATGAGAAACACTTTAGCAATTGTCGTCAATTCGAAGTATCAACGTGTGGCAGTTCACCTGTCCTTGTTCAAATGCAACAACATTGCCATTGCAAATTATGGCTGGTCATAACGTTACTCTTCATGTTCATAAAAACGCATCAAGAGATGTTGTCATAAAGAAAATTGCTAGAGGTTATACGCTAATGAATGATATTTGAGTGACTGAAGGATGCGTACGTATGTATGTATGAATGAATGCAGAAATGACAGTTTGATTCAATCTAACGGAGCATTTAATGTGGTCTTACAAGAACAATAGCTGCAACGTCAGCAATAACAAGCATGTTTAGTTTATAATGGAATTTTAATCAAGAACAAAAAATCAATATCGTTTCATTAAAAAAAGAAAAACTAGAAAATATGTATATGCAGACATTACATGAGTTTGTATGTGTATTTCTTTATGTTTATAAAAACTTAGTAGAAGACTCATCATAGCAATGAAGTCATTAACTACACCATTTTCCAAAAGAAAAAAAATTTTAAAAAATTTTAAATTTTAATTGTAACAAAGAAAAACTTATTGAGTTCACAAGGTGTCGTATTGCCAAAATGTCTCAAAATTTATTAAGGTTTAAACTAATTTTCAATAAATAATGCAATATTTTACATTAATTTAAATTTTTTTTGGAAAATTATGATATTATGACAATACGACATTTAGTACATCTTGTGAATACTCCAATTATTAAACTTAAATTAAAACATGTTGTGTATTTTTATTGTTGGTAAAAAGAACTAATAATAAAAATCTTTTAAAAACAAATTAATAAAAAAAAAACATTAAATTTGTCTCATCAATAAAGCAAGAGTAAACTTTTTTGTCTATACAAATATGGTCTTTAAGAAATATATCAATTCACCAGAGTAATAAAATGGCCATGTCTAAGACATTTTTCGGATCTTGAAGTTAAAAAGGGTGATTTTTTGCTTTTTGTTTTTTCAGTTCACTATCTTTAAATTGACATATAGCAAGGCCAAAAATACTCATTAAGGTTTGCCCTTTCCCCCATCATAAGACAAAAAAAACGTACAACCCTTGCGGACAAAATTTTTTTACTATATTCTTTTATCGAAAAATTGTTTACAACAACAAACATCATTTCTGGTTCAATGGATACGTCAATCAACAGAATTGTGGAATTTAGATGTGAGAGGATCCAGAAGCAGTTCAAAAGCTTCTTATGCACTTTGAAAGATGTTCTGTTTTATGTAATTTGTAGACCGGAAAAATCATTCGTCCGTTTTTTTTTAAATTACTTTACAGCTAACAGGGCAAGGTAATGTACGAAAATCATCAAAATTTTTTATTTAAAATTAAAAAATTGGGCTTAATTGACATGTGGCCACATGCCAAAAGGCACGCGATACTATGAATCTTGAGATGCGAGTTTAGTGAGCAATTAATCTTACCTTTTTATGGTAATCGATTGGCCGCCAACATTATGCGATATGACCTGATTAGACTATTTATTGTGGGAATAAATGAAGTCGCATATGCACAGGGACAAGCCAGCCATAATTTTGGAAGTCCTAGAAGACAACATTCAGCTGTCATTAGTGGTATACTAGTCGAAACGCTGGAAAAAGTACGTCGAAATTAGAGCTTACAGATGGATCTTCTACGCCCAAGGACAACATTAGCATGAAATAATAATTAAAAAGTAAATGATAAGCATTCACTTATCTCCCCATACACTTTTGCAAAAAAAAAAATGTTTATTTTTAATTTTTAAACCCTAAACGGTTTGAACTTTGTTTTACTCGTAGTGAATTTTTTATTTTTATTTTCGTGAAATGAAAACGTTTAATGATTTAGAAAGCATAATTTAGAAAATTTCCCTGCAGTATATTAAAGCATTTAAGCTGGATGGAGTTTTGATATTTAAAGAAGTGCTAAAACAAATCCAAGATGATGGTGCTGAATAACTTTTACCACATACTATTCTTGCACTCAGATAATGCACAATTTTCCATCTACTCAGTTATCATTTATCGGGCAATTTTACTTGCGAAAATATTGGTGGTTATTAGTATATTAGCAAAGAGTCGAATGTAAGTTTCCATTATAAATTTTGAAAAGGGCATCTGAATAAATATTTGGTATAATAATCTAAGGACTTCATCTACAGCCTACCGAAAAAAACCCTAAAAATTAATAATTCCATATTTTTAAATTAGTGGAACAAAATACTGTATTAAAATCTAAATATATGTTTTACCAGCAAAATATTAATAAACACATTTGTATATGGTGTAAATTGCATATGGAAGAATAATGTAAAGCTTCCCAATACCCCCACACATGGATGCAACATGATTTTTCCTCCATCGACCTGTCTGTGTTTTAAAATGAAAATATTTTATTAGTTTACATTAAATATAAATTATTAATGCAATATGTTACTGATAATTAAGTTGATGTATATAATAGTTACAACAACAATACAGTATGTAAGTAAAAAAGAAACATCAGCTATAAAAACAAAATATAATTAACAGAAAACCCACAAAAGAAAAATAAATTAATTGAAATTGTACATGAAACAATATTACGAAATACACAGCCACACCTGTGTAAATATCTACGACTATGAATATGCATATGTATGTACGTGAAAAACAATAATAAATATTTGTTTTTCTTTATTTTAACTTTATTTAAAAATTAACTTATGTATGTACATACGGATGTACAGATGCCTGTGTATACTGTACTATAGTAATACTATGCGTCTGTGAAATATTTATATAAATGTATGTATGAACACTGCGGTGCACAAGTAAATGAATGCAAGTGTAAGTAAATGTGGGAGTGTGTAAACAAAGAAAAAAAGGCTTGTGTGGACATAGTATTACAGTTTCTGTATAGTATCCCTGCGGATAACGCGACTAGTCTATACAAGCAAGCAAAGTATACTCCTTAATGGAATAAGACTAGTGGAAAGGTCACCCATGTCCTAGGGCTGGACCATACATATAACCCATCGGAGTTGTATCGAAACTACCCTTGTCACTGCTCGATTGAACACCTATGCGACTATTATACATCTTTTAACAACTCAAATACTATGGTTAAACACGAATACTTGTCGTTTAACTATAATATCTTGAAAATTATATGGTTTATGACTGCACTACATAGTACCATGTTGTAGCTAGTCCATCTCAGATACAATGGAGCACGTAATCCAGAATTATATGCTGGGATGTATTCTCAGGAATTTTTGTTTGTAAGAGTTACAAAAAGTTTTAAAAATACGACATACTTACACACAGGTAAATTTAAACTGTTAAAGAAAGGTATTTTGCATGTACACACATACATATCGTTGGTCACAAGTTGAAAGGCCCAAAATCGTATTTTTTTATGAAATTTAAGTTTGCAATGATTTCAATACAAATCACACAAATACAATTTGACACAAAAATTAAATGTTTACATAATAGTTTTACAAGCAATTTTACAAAGAAAGTTACATTTTGATAATTAAGATTCTATTAGGCTTTTACCTTCTCCTTTACCTTTCTACCTGTGAACATCGATATGTATTGCTATTGAATTTTTAATTGAGCATATTTTTTTAATAAACTGGTATGTGTGTGTGTGTGTGTGTGCGTGCGTACAAAAAGCAGAATATAAATGAAAAATATATAGACAGTAAAATATAACAAAAACAATTTTATTTATTTATTTAAATTTTGGCAACCAAGCCTCTAGGCCATAATTGGCTACAAACTCCTACTAAAAAAAAAATGTACAATGCTTTTTAAAACTATAAAAATATAATATAAACTATAAAAATATAATGTAATAATTTAAATATAAATATAAAGGAATTAAAAATATAATGACAAGAAAATTGCACAGAAAATATAAGCCAAACTAACCAAACTTGGGACCAAGATTGAAATATGTAAATGGATAGAGAATGGTCATTCAATTAAGTACTATTCTCAGACAATTCGGAATCAATATTATCATCAAACGTCCTTAAACTATCCGATAACCTATTATAAGTTCGTGCCACTCTCACTCAAAAAGATCGTTCCAAAATTGAGGTCAATCTTGGTATGATCAACTGTCTTTTTCTATAAGATCTACAAAACCTAAAAAACTTAACTAAATATTTAGGTATCTGCAACTTATATTAACTTATAAAAGTGTAAAATATTTCTAAAATTTATAAATTCCATAAAAGATTATCCTAAAAACTTCAAAACAAAAACAACAATTATATTTTTTTTTAAATTTTACCAAAGTCGAAATTCAAAGAAAGACACAGCTCATCATTTATACAATTTAAAGAGATATCCTTTATGTTAACAGAATTTTACTAGTAAATTCATGATCTTGTTTTCAAAAAATGTATTTTTTTTTGCCAAGGGAAAAAATTTTACAAATTGAGAATATATGTATCATATGGTGTTTTTTTTCTTGCAAACAATGTTGCCCTTTTATTGTGAAACACTTTTTAAAGGTCACCTGCACCCTAACAAAATGTTACCTTCATAATCAACTGAATAGAACAGACATTTTCAGCTTTTTTACTTGATAGGCTATATTTTTATGTAAAACTGCATTGCTTTTATCTTTAAGTTTTATTTTAATGCACACTTAAATAAAACTTAAATGAAATACTTAAATGAAACTTAAAAGAGGCTTAAATATATTATCAATAATGTCATAAGACGGTGAGGCTAACAAATTATTAAACTGAATTTACTAATATTATTTGTGTTAATAAATAAATTAAATTAAATGAAAAACAAGAAAAAATATACAAAAAATTTACAAAGTTTTCTTTACACTTTTTTACTTACGATTTAACCAAGGCGAATTCAATATCAGGTGATGTTATGAGCCCAGCTGATTATTTTTTGCTCGTTTTATTTATACGGCACAATGTCAAAGTTTGTTTACATTTAAATTAATTTTTATGTGCGTTGGTTAAAAGTTTTTATAAAAGTGGTTAAATTTGTGGAAAAAAATTTTAAAAATACTAATATTTGTGCAATAACTTATTGGAAAATAAGTGAAATACATTTTATAATTTGAATAAACAACATTTTTAATGTTTTTAATTCAGAAAATGCAAAATTTCCGTTGTGTTCGTCCTAGTGATTAAAAGTTGCGAAAATTGTGAATAATGTTTAAAAAAACACAAATATGTGATATAAACTAGCACACATTTATGTAATAAATTAAAAATACTTATTTATTTTAAAACTTTTTGCGTAAATTTATAAAAATAAAATTTTAATTAAAAGTAAACAATAAATTTGTTTTTTTGTGTTTTGACATTCTCTTGGCCTTTTTGTGTTTGTTGCAGGGATGTTATCACCTGATATTAAATTCGCCTTGGATTTAACTTTTAAAATGCTTCTTAAAAAAAACTAGAAAAACTTATAAAGCTGCCGAATTTTTTGTCTCAGTAAAAAAAAATAAATATTATTTAACTGAAACTGTATTTAAATAATTTTAGGTCATTAAATTCGATAAATATTACTTTGCAAAAAATACTCAGCAAAAAATTTTTCGAATTTTTTAAACTGTGCAAACATTATTCCTTTACCGTACTGCATCTTTTGAAATGCTTAAATTGTTTGATTGTTTTAGCACAAGACAAAAAAAAACAAATTTATTTCATTTCATATTTCTCAATTACGGGCAGCTACCTTTTTGCAGCAGTGCGTAAAGAAAGGTCATGACAGAATATTAATTTTTAAATTTTGTTGTTACACTTTTTCACTCATGATTTTAGGCTGACTTCTTAAATGCAGTTTGCAATACACACATACAATGCATTGTGTTCATAAAAACATTAAAATTTGTTTTGAGTGCGTCATGTTCATTGGGTGATAAATACTTCGAATGTATTTTTTTTTTTCATCCGTAAATGAGAAAAAACACTTCATCCTGCTTATCTGTGATAGTTTCACAAAAATTGGAATTTTTAGGGATTTTTCTTCTGGGAGCTTGTCTTTGCAAAAATGCAACACGGCGACGATTCCTTTTATGAAAAATATTTTCGGTCAACGTAATGTTTTTATTCTTTTTGCCATCCAATTCGAAAGCGGTCTTTAAAGGAACAGCACAGAATTTCCGGAAATCCATTTTAATACACTTGATATTAAAAACTTTTATTCGAGGAACAAAACGTTTGTGTCTGTGTTATGCGTTCATAAATGTACAAAAATGTTACCGCATTACTTTACAAAGCAGTGTTGCCCTACAATATTACTTTGCCTTGTAAACAATTTTCTTTACAATGTTGCAATGCAAACTGCATTTAAGAAGTCAGCCTTAAATTGCCAAATATTTCTTTGTTTTTGCTAAACAGCTGTTTTCTCGAAAACTGAAAAAATCATAATGCTGCCATATTATCACAATTAAACAAAACACATTTTTAAAAACTAAAAAAATTAAACCGTATATATATCCAATTTTAATTTAAATAAATGTTTTTTTTTTTAATACCAACTCAATAAATTACCATAACTGTAAGTGTTAACTCTTTAACTCTCAGATTCGTAGTTTATTGAATTTCGTAACTATTAAGAGAAATTCTATAAGAAGAGAATTTCTCAATCTATTCAATAACTTATCATTTTGATTATAATAAAATCAAATAATTTTATTGTATTTAAGTTATATTCGACAAGTTTTTTATACAAAAATATTTTCTATTGAAATAACTGCCTGTTCAACGATGTCGAAAGAAAACCCAAGCGAAATTTCATTCGTACAAATATAATAAAAACAAAAACAAAAACTAAAAATTTGTTTTTGTTTTCAACGTATTTGTACGAATGAAATTTCGCTTGGATTTCCTTTCGACATCGTTGAACAGGTAGTAAGTATTGCTGGCTTTTTTGGTTTTTAATTTATAGCAGAACTTTTTTTTTGGCTTTAGGTCACATAATTCTCCAAATAAAATTCAATTTAAAATTCATAAATTTACATTCATACATACGTACAGATGTATGTATGTATGTTACTAGAAGAATATTAAATGTTAAGTTAAATTTCATTTGAAAAATTTTATCTCAAGCAAAAATGTTTACTTATATATATATAAGTGAAACTCTGTGTGTGTGTGTTAGCTAGAGACTCCGAAACTGTAAAACCGATCGGACTCAAACTTTGGCAAGTTGTTGTACACATACCAGGGAGTGTTTATGGGTGAAAAAAAGTGGGTGGGGCTACGCCCATAAAAAATTAGTTATCATTAGAAGCTACTTGCACATGACCGATTTTTCTGAAAGTTTGCACACATATCGAGCTCTCATGACTGAATAATTTCGTGATTAGAAAAGTGGGCGGGGCCACGCCCATAAAAAAGTTTTAATTTTGAGGTACTTGCACTGGACTGATTTTTTTGAAACCTTTCACACATGTTGAGCTGTCATGACTTTATAATTTCATGATTAGAAAAGTGGGCAGGGCCACGCTCATAAAAAAAGTTTTAATTTTGGGGTGCTTGAACTCCACCGATTTTTCTGAAACCTTGCACACACATATTGAGCTGTCATGACTATATAATTTCGTGATTCGAAAAGTGGGCAGTGCCACGCCCATAAAAAAAAGTTATAATTTTTAGCTACTTGCACTCGACCGATTTTTCTGAAACTTTGCACACATATTGAGCTGTCATGACTATACATATCGTGATTAGAAAAGTGGGCAGTGCCACGCCCAATAAAAATAATTTGTCAGTTTTAGATACTTGCACTAGATTGATTTTTCTGAAACTTTGCACACATATTGAGCTGTCATGACTATATAATTTCGTGATTAGAAAAGTGGGCAGTGCCACGCCCATAAAAAATAAGTTATATTTTTAAGATAATTGCATTAGATCGATTTATTTGAAACTTTGCACACATTTTGAGCTGTCATGACTATACAGTTTCGTGATTAGAAAAGTGGGCAGTGCCATGCCCATAAAAAAAATGTTATAATTTTTAGATTTTTGCACTTGATATTTAATTTGAATTCAGAATGCATTTTCATTTATTAATTAAAACAAATCTATTTGTATTATTAGTTTGTTTAATATTTTATATGTTTAAACTATATTTTTTCGGATTTTCCGCCATTGTTAAAAAATTTTATTAAAATACCTAGTTATTGTCTTGCTTAATGTTTTATTTATATTTTTTTTTTTTTCAAATTTGGTATCGATATACTCGATAATAATAAAACATTTATTTATGTATATAAAAAACTGATGTCAAGCTCTCAATCCCCTTTTGTATTCTGTATCGTCTGTTAAAATACAATTTTAGTTTATTTACTTGCGAACACAATTTCCGTTCTAAAGGTTCTATTGTTGAACGTCAATTGATATACAATATTAGGAATGGGAAGAAAGTTGATCTTTGCAGAGTTGCAAAATATATTTTAAAATAATTTTAAACAAAAACATTTAGAAGAGAAAAACAAAACACATAACATTTGAGTTGAAAAATATAATATTGCTATACATTTACTGCTTTATTCATAAAAATTATTAAAGGTGTATAATAGTAGCGGTACAACCAATATAAGACTCTATCACCACGCTGTAGCCGATGTTTTTGGAATTCTTGATTCATCTTTTACCCAATGTGTTGGAAAGCATTTCTGAGCATAAGTAAAGCCCGATAATGATTTGTTTAAGGCTTCGAAGTCATTTTTATTGTAACAATGGTCTGAAAACCAAATTTTGTACCAAGGGCCACATATAAACTCGCATATTGCATATAATTTTTGCTTAATTACATTTGACGCGGAACATTTTTTAAAGATATCGAAAATCTAAAGATGCAGTTCTTATTGTTTTTTTTTTGTGCACTATATGGTATGGATAGGGTCATTTTGATATTTTCAAAAATTGTAAAAAAGTTGTATCCTTTGTGTATAAAGCATTAATAAAACTGATCTTATAAGGAAATCTGGTTTATAAACCTTAGCGATTTTATCACCATTTTGGTGGGTTAACATAACATAACATAACACAGTACAACATTTTTCAGTTAATTGATTGCCAACTCAATTCTGTGAACTGTATGTGAAATTAGACCCAAAAAGAAGAATTTCTGCATCATTCGTTTTGTCTTCTTACCTGCGATTTGAAGTTAGTATCGATTTGAAGTTAGTACTATCGTATAGGGGAATTTATCACGTTTTAGGCCCTGTTGTTTGACATAGCTCGACAACCACTAGCCCAATTTAGTTGAAATAAATTTTAAAAAATTAAGAATTACAATTCCCTTAATCTGTTCATATATTGTTTTCCTATACAAGTAACACTTTCGAAGTTAAAAATGAATGTATGAAGGGAAAAAATTATTTTTTGCCTAAAAATTTAAATTTTTTTTTTTTTTAAATACATAAAACATCCAAAATGGAAAAAAGTTTCAAGTCTAGTTATTTTTTCGCAAAGTCACATAACCTATGAGCAAAATGAGACAAAGATCATAAAAATCGATGCACGCGTTTTGCTTTTATTCGCAATTGAGTAAATGTATGAATTTCAAAAATTTGCTCGAGATATGCACAACATTATTTGGAGAAAACATTGACACCTTTTTAATGATTCTGAGAATTAAAAAAAAAGGAATAAACAAAAGGTTATTTGATTTTTATGATTGCGGTAATAAATGTACGTGGACAATTAAACGGAAAGTGGACCTTTTTATTATTTTGGTTTTTCCGGTGGCTACCTATATGATTTATTTACAGAAATTGCACCCACATTTAAGGGTGGTCATTATTTTGAAAGTTTTGCACAGTTTGAAACGTACAAGTGCTGAATCAGGTATATAGCCAGCCGCCTTTAAAATATGCGCCCATTTATAAGTACCTGGCAGTAAAATATTCAAAAATACGTAGTATTTATAGGTGTGCATTGATCGATTTTTGGCATTCAGCCAGTGCCGACGAACGCGAACAGTAAAAGTGATTTTTCTCCAGTTTTTTAAAAGTGAATAACAACAAAACATAAAATATATCAATATGGAAAACAACAAGTGCCCATATTTGGATGAATATTGTTACGTTTGTGGTCATATCGTCCGAAAAATACAGAAAAAAGATCGAAAAAATTTGTTTACTGAGCAATTCAAAACCGCGTGTTGTAATTATTTCGATGAAGCAGATTTAAGTGGTGCAAATTTTACGCCGAACACAGTGTGCAACAGTTGTTATACTACCCTTCTAAAATGGATATTCGGACCTGATATTCGGAAATTGATCAAAAGTGATTCTTTCACACATTTGCTTTCAGAGCATCACGACCACCAACATGCATGGAACGCATTGAAAGAAGTAATAGAAGGCGTTCTAGGAAAGAACCGTGTCCAGCGAGAAGAGATACAGCAACGAGTGGACAGGTTGCTGTTTTATTTCGAAAAAATCGGTGCATCCATGACGCTGAAATTGCATTTCTTGCACCACCACCTCGATACTTTTTTGGCACAATCACCTCAGGAATCAGACGAACAAGGAGAGAGGTTCCACCAGGTGACCATGCCATTTGAAAAGCGGTTCAAAAGCAAAAAATTGGATGCATTGCTTGCGGAGGTTTGTTGGTGGAGTTCCACAATTATGCAGTTTGAAGAAAGCACCGAAGATGAAGACATTGAAATTGGTGGACACAGTGAAAGAAACACGCCCTTGAATAGTATGTGTATCTCGGATGACGATACAGACTCAGACCATGAATATGAACAACCTACGAAGAAAACAAGATCATCAGAACCACAAGCGTCAACTTCTACAAGGATGGATATTGCCAATAATTGAAAAAATGTTCTAAATTTTGTTTTTATGCATATTATAATTGCGTATTATTTGCATATTATTTTATTTTCATTAAGTTTTTATAAATAAAGTTTTTTTTTTCATGATAATTTTTTAATTTATATTTTTATTTTAAGGGTGGTGGCTATAACTGATTTTTGAAATTCATACATTTACTCAATTGCGAATAAAAGCGAAACGCGTGCATCGATTTTTATGATCTTTGTCTCATTTTGCTCATAGGTTATGTGACTTTGCGAAAAAATAACTAGACTTGAAACTTTTTCCTATTTTGGATTTTTTATGTATTTTAAAAAAAAAAAAATTTAAATTTTTAGGCAAAAAATAATTTTTTCCCTTCATACATTCATTTTTAACTTCGAAAGTGTTACTTGTATAGGAAAACAATATATGAACAGATTAAGGGAATTGTAATTCTTAATTTTTTTAAATTTATTTCAACTAAATTGGGCTAGTGGTTGTCGAGCTATGTCAAACAACAGGGCCTAAAACGTGATAAATTCCCCTATACGATAGTACTAACTTCAAATCGATACTAACTTCAAATCGCAGGTAAGAAGACAAAACGAATGATGCAGAAATTCTTCTTTTTGGGTCTAATTTCACATACAGTTCACAGAATTGAGTTGGCAAATCATGTGTTGTACTGTGTAAGTGAAAATTATTGCTCATTACACAACGTTGACGTTTTGTCACTTTTGCGCTCTTGCTTAGGTTCCCTGTAATCCTTTTTCGACTCTTTTTAAGCCCCTCTTTTTTCAAAAAGTATTTTATGTATTGGACAATTCTAAAACAGTTTCTAATTAATTTTCTTATTGTAGTATTTTAGGTCAAACCATAATATTAGATTAAACTAATATTATAAAGTATTTGTTATAAAAATTATTGAAAAGAATACAAATAGAAAATTGTATACACATTTATAAGTTAAGATATTTGAACAAATGTTCTTTTCTGTGTTTTGTTTTCTGACTATTAAAAATGTGTATTAGATTTCTTTCAAACAAAGTATTAATGTTAGCAGTCCCGCCATTTGCCATCGACTAGTAAAACGTAGAACTTGTTGGCAACTGTCTAAAAATGATTAAATTAATAAAGTTTTTAAAAGTATTAACAATTGGCTACTTAGTTATTTTACAAGTTTCTCTAGGTATTTCTGAAATACATTCTCGCATTGTGGGTGGCACACTTAGCATGATTAAAGAAGCACCATTCTTAGTGCGACTGATGTACCATGACATGCTTCGCTGCGGCGGCACTTTAATAGCACCACGTTTTGTTGTAACTGCAGCCCATTGTGTTGATGGTACGAGTGTTGACAGTTTAACCGTAATAGCTGGGGTTACCTATACCTTTCAGACGGGTGTAAAATCGGATGTTATAACAGTCGTGTTATCCGAATATTACAACAGTTACCAGAAGGGTTGGGATGTGGCGGTATTGAAACTAAGATCTCCAATGCGTGGTCCAAATATACAACCAACTGGTTTGTGTAATACACACTGGGGTCCATTCGCTGATGTACAAATCTATGGTTGGGGTAGATTGAATGAAACTGCTACAGACGTTAGCCACCAACTGCGAAAAGCCACAGTGCAAATAGTTGAAACATCTATATGTGAGTACATGTATCGTGATCATATACCCTTGACAAATACAATGTTTTGTGCTTCCACACCGGGTCGCAAAGATGCCTGTGTGGGCGATTCAGGAGGTCCCGCTATTATAAATGGACAATTCTGTGGTGTGATATCGTTTAATGTTATCTGCGGTAATCATAAATATCCATCTGTCTATACAAACGTGTTGAGGGTGCGTAAATTTATAATAAATTCAATGAACACATTATGTCCGAAGTGTGCAGCTATAGCCAAATTTAAGAGGAATTTTTTATAGATAATTGTATATATTGCCAATAAATTGATGTAACTATTTTTATTTAATAAATATTACAAATTGTTTTTAAATTCTCCATAAAAATTTCAAAAGAAAATATGTTTGTTTGTATAATTAATAAAACGTAAAGGATGTCTTTGTACGACTGCACATTTTTAAATTTAGTGTAAGTGGCAACTCTGAAATTTGTCAACTATCATATATTTGTTTGCCGATTGTACAAAATTAAGCGCTTTTCAAAAGAACAAGGCGTTATTATTGTGAAAACTTATTACAAGTGTCAACCATTCAAAGAGTGGTAAAATATTTTTTGACAATGGGTCGCTGGTGGACGAATAAGACATTGCTGTTGAAAATGATTTGGCATTGTTCTCAACAACTTAAAATTTCACAAAGATCAACTCAGCGAATTTTGACAAAAAACCTCCACATTCATGCGTACAAAATTCACCTTTCCCAGAATCTAAAACTAGCAGATCATGAAAAGCGAAAGCAATTCGTTCAATGGTAATGGAGCGAGGTAAACTGGCATTGTTTTTTAAAAAAGTTATCTTCTCTAATGATGCGCCTTTCCATCTAAATGGCTTTAAGAATACACTTACTTGTCGAATTTAGGGGTTTAAATATCCTTATGCAATCAATAAGAAACAAATGCACCCATAACGAGCAAGTGTTTGGTGTGTATCGCTGCTCTCTGTTGTCTAAATGCTGAAAAAATCGAAATTTTAGGGAAAACTTTAGAAGCTAAATAACTTGACATATTTAAAAAATATATACATATATTTTTCAAAATTATTTTTGCGTATAACTTTGCCGGTAAGTAATCGACTTATCCATAATTTCTTAAAAATATCTCTAGAGAAACGTCTCTTTAACTTAATCTAGGGCTAAAAAATTTAAATTTTTGTGGTAAAAAAGAATTGAAAAAAAAACAGAGGCAGTCGTGTTTATTTGCTTATATCTCAGAAAGTTACGAGGCGAACGTGCCATTTTGCTTGTAGAAATTACAAGCAAAATGGCAAAGCCGCATATACCCTCGGACACTAAAACTGAGGGTTAAGCACGGATTATATGCTTCCTGAGATTCAAGCACATGGTTTTTGTGGGCTTTGGTTTTAAAAAGATGGCGCTACGAGCCATACAGCACGTGAAACAATGGACTTGATGAGAAATCATTTTTATTAGCACTTAATTTCAGGTTGTGCTGTCGTAAATTGGCTTAGTAGATCGTGCGATATTACACCTTTGGACTATTTTCTCTGTAGAAATATAAAGTCTAAGGAATAAGCCAGCTACTATTGACGCTCAACATTACTTGCTTTAGAAGCCAACATTTCTCGCGAGATACCATTCGCCATGCTCGAACGAGGCGCCCATAATTGGATCTTCCAAATGGACCAACTCAGACGTGTTCGTGGCCAACATTTACATGATATAACTTTCAAACAGTAAATGCCATAAATTGTTCTTTTAAACGATAATAAAAATTTTAAGGTCACGTTCAGATTTATGTGCTATATTTTACATATTAAGCCTCACGGTAAATTACCTTAAAGTCAGGCAAATGAGAAATTTTTTTAACCAAATTTAAGAATGTTCTTTTATCAAAATTCTAATAATATTTGAAAAGCCCATAACAATTTATTTCATTTGAAAGTGTTTCATTTCACTTAGTTTAATTTTTGTAGGATTATGCACAGGCTATACATCTAAACCCTGTAGAAAATGTCACTAGTGTATCAGTACTGACCCACTGACACTGTCACGAGTACTAGTGACTTATTATACCCCCGACAATGCTTTTTGCTATAGACATTTAACATATGCGTGTCATTGGACACTGACACTGGTACTACTGAGGAGACACTTGCCCCCAGGTTTCCTTTAGGGAATTTATGGTTACAGAGTTGTATTTTAGCTGTTAAATTTCTTCTTTATTTAATTTAGGAAATACATTTCTTGAAGTATCGTTTAACCACATTTATTTAGTACTCCAAAAATTTTTAGTTACTCGATATCCAATAACTTAATAATTTGCTATCGCTAGCGAGCACTTCATTTCTTGCTAAAAAAAAAAACACCGCAAATATTTAAATCCATTTAAAATTTCTATGTCAGGTAGACATCGTTTCTTTTCTCATTCTAGGTAAACTTTGTAACTTTAAAACGATCACTTAAGAGAAATAAAAAATTAAAAAAATATATTTAAACCACAAGGTTCGCAAATCAGAATCTGTTGATATTAAAAAAAATTAAAAAATCTTAAAATAATTCCGTCATCATTTTTAAATGTTAAGTGTACTACCGGTATATAGCTATCCTATCTTTCGGAATAAGAAAATTAAGATTGATAAGAAGGTCAAATACCTAGGAATAAATAGTACTTGATTGGAGAGTATCCTGGAAGGACCACATTGACTATAAGGTGGAAAAGGCTCAGAGAATATGGGCCCTCTGCAGAAGGGCGATAGGCTCAAAGTGGGGCATAAGCCCTAGGATGACACATTGGCTATATACGAGTGTACTGCGGCCGATCATGACGTATGCTTCGTTAGTGTGGTGGACATCCTTAGAGAAGAAGGTGAATATAAAACCTCTTCAAAAGATTTAGAGTGCTGCATTAGTATTTGCGGTGCCATGAGGACCACATCAACAATGGCTATTAAAAATATAGTACCCATTTGGCCAATAGAGATACAGGTAAAATATGAAGCGGCCTTGACTGCCACAAGATTAATGGCAGTAGATGAATGGCTTATAAGAGAACATAAGACCAGATACTAAAGAATAACTGATATCTTACCGATGGAAAATATTACGAAAGTAACATGTGATAGAATCCCGATGAGATATGAGAATACTAACTGCATCACCATAATACCGGAAGAGGGAGAATGGGATGAAATAACCAGGATGAGAAACACCCATGGAATCGATCTTTATACAGATGGTTCAAAGATTGGTTTATATGACATAAGCCGAAATAGAAGCAAATACTTTCGTCTATCAGATCACAATACCATATTTCAGGCTGAGATCATGGCGATTACGGAAGGAATTAAATGGATAAAGAAAACGAATAGCGAAGCACCGATTTGTATCTTTACGGATAACCAATCAGTGATTAAGACATTGAGAAAGGATAAAGTTGAATCCCGGAACGTCCTGCAATGCAAGAGAGATAAACTCATATGCTAATTATGAACATATGGATACCAAGCCATCACGGGCTTGTGAGAAAGCCGACAAATTATCCAAAATGGGAGCTCTTCTGAGTATTATAACTTTGGAGAATGCTAAACCCTTTAAACGTTTTAAGGATTAACTTAAATATTGGACGATGGAGGAACATGTCAGAAAATGGCAAAGCAATGATCAGTGAGGTGACAAGAACACTATGGGGTGACCCAAATTTTGGGAAATCAAAGGAGATTCTGAGACTAAGTATACCAACACTTAGGAAACTAACCAGTGTAATTACAGGTCATACGGAGTTGAGAACCCATCTAGCTCGCATGAAGTTATCTGAAGAAACAACATGTAGAGCATGCGAGGAAGAGGATGAGGCACTACCTCTGTCATTGTCCTGCGTTTAAGCATATTAGGCGCGAGAATTTTACAGTGGATAATATGCCGAACTTGGAATACCTGGGGAACTTTAACTGGAGATCCATAAGGAGTTACATTGAGGGGACTGGATTCTTGGACTAGTCCGTTATTTATAGGGAATTATGTTCATGGTTTTTGTTTGGGAATTCCGTTTTCCATATGGATCACACAACATGCCAACTGGGCATAAATGTATACCTGTCATGGGTTTGGGCTTTTAGTGCCCCTCCTTTTTAACTTAACCTAACCTAAGTGTACTAAAGTACTCAACAATATTTTAAAATAATAACTTTAATTGACCAATTTTCATATTTTTTTCAAATGTCTGTATTATATTTCTTATTGTTGTAGGATACTTTTCATATCCAAACCCTGCAGATAACGTGACTTTCCATACACGCATGTAAAGTATACTACGAATTGAAGGTCACACAAATGTATGGAAAAAACATGGTCGATTTAAAATTATAGAGGTGGACCATACAACTTATCGGAGTAGTCTTTAAACTACTCTTTATCACTATTTGATGGAGCACCTACACAACAATTATACACCTCTTGACAACACTTTATGAAATTGTTAAAATATGAAAACTTCTTTGACTATGAACACTAGTATGAAATGACTGCATTACATGGAACCACATTGTAACCAATACATTTCAGCTACAACGTACTACGTACACCAGTTACATCTACATGCATAGCTAGCGTTAACAACAAATTAATGCATATATGTGACCTTATCCGAGAAAAGGGACCTAGTGTGTCAAAAAACGAGTTTGGACTTAAAAGTGAATTCTGGTACCTAAAAGGGTGTAGAAAAAGATGAAATGAATTATATTTCTATTAAAAATTTATTTACCCCATAAAAACGTACAAAACGGTCACTGGTTGCGGCTTAAGAATCAAGTATCGCGATCATAACAAACAGAGCAGCAATAATAGCAAAGGTATTGACACACTAAAAGCGAAAAAAAATACGTCGCCACATAGGCATGACGTCATTAATGTCGGCACCCAATCATAACTAACCATACCAAATCGCATCTTCCAACTGAAGGTGTGTTCACAGTGATAATGCGTTATGAAACTTTAAATGCGTTTTTCTCAAAACTTTATTTTCGCACACTAGGTCCCTTTTCTCGGGGAAGGTCATATATACGTAGCAATAGCATAAAAAACAATAAGACTTTCTTTGCAACAAATTTTAGGATTAAGGGTTTTTTAGTCCTGTAAATAGCGAGATTTTTTTTTGGTTTAGTATCCCTGGAACATAAATAATTATTATATACACACATTTGTATACATACATATAAACGTATTTACTCATGAATTGGCAGAGAATACTTTAGTTTTCTATAAAGTCGTAACCAAGATTAAGCAATATACATATACACACACACATATATATATAAATTTTAAAAGTTTCAAAAGGTTTTTTTGCAGCTCGTGTTTGTTGTCTACCTTATTCAAAGCTTAATGGTAAATAGACTGTTTTAAACACTTCATTATTTGTAGTTCATGTATCTTAAATAGTATGGCTATTGTTTGCTGAAACACACAATTATGTATATCCAAAGAACAATGCGGAATTCATTTATATATTTTTTTTAAATTGAAAATTGTTTGGATAAAGATATTAAAAAAATGTTAAACAAAAAAGAACTGTAGATTCGGCAGTGCCGTATCTGCAACACCCTTCACCATCGTAACTTAGCCCAGATTTCAGATTAATTGTTATACGGCATTTTGCTTTATAAGTTCCGACGCCATTTTGTATTTTTATATTTTATATAAATGACTGTATTTTACTAGTCAAGCCCTTTAATTTGATACCCATATTAACGGGGTTGAGAAAAAAAAAATTAACCTCCATTATGTTTAGATTGCCATTATGTATCAATAATTAAAAAGGAAAACAAATTAACCTCTGCTGGGATTTGAAACCAGGTTCGCTCTAACCAGGATACCAAATTTGTATAGATGTGTTGTAAAAAAACGAGGTTGTCTGGGTTTTTTCCTCATATTGGAGTTGTTTATTACCCGGTTTATCTGATTTTCAACACCGATCTGCTTCTAAATATTTTTTATATTTGGATACCACACATGGGTCTAAGCATGGATTTCAACATACACATGGACAGCCGAACATAACTCAGTCGACTTTACTAGTTATAAGCTCTCAGAAAATATATACTTTATAGGGTCGGAAAGAAATATTGTAGAAATTTCAGATGGAATGACAAACTGTAACGATTCTCCTATGGATGTATTTGCTTGACGTCGGCTGTGCTCGTCGAATGGGTGGGGTATAAAAATGTTCCCAAAATTGTAAAAAAAATTAGAATCACTTAAAGTTGACTTTACATTAGGTAGCTAATTATAAAAAAAGAAATGAATAATATAATACATACTTTTAAGGAAAACCCAAGGCATATCCATAAGGTATATCCATCGCGGCAACAAACACAACAATTCAAAAACACATGTATTTTGTGCCGGCATATGTCACAGAATTTTTTATTTTCTGCTTTTATTTGAATAATTTTTAAAAAACTTTAAAGCGAAAACTTTTTATTCACGGTTTGGTATTTTTTAAAACGTTTTAAACCAACTGAAACTTCGATTTATTTATTTTATAATAAAATTAAAAAAATTAAGTTTGACAAATGCAGGCAGACTTTTAAACAAAGTTGGTAACGCTCAATGCGAATTCATACAGGTGAAATTATCAGCACATGATGATGGGGAAACGCAATGTCTTCTTGATTCCGTTTCTTAATGCAGAAATGTAAAATTAGACTATGGAATTCGAATTAAACATTTAACTTAATTGTGCTTTTTTGATAATAAACTTACCAAATTAATGTATATTTGTTGTTCTTGCACCATCTATAATGTGCTTCACAAACACATATTCTCTTTGAAATAAAATTTTATTGAATTAAACATATAAAAACAACTTTTCCATCCCTGTTATAAGAATTGGACTTGACAGAAAAAATCCCCTAAAAAGTTGCTTTGTTGTATCAATTCGCCGTTGCATATACATACCTGTATGAATATGCCTTAGTAACGCTTATAAAATGTATAAAAAAAACATTTAGCTGATTGGATACCAGTACCTTACGTACGGTCCACACCAGCCATCGATTTGTTCAAACAATGAACAATTTTTTGTGCGCACATGAATTTGCCTGGTGTGGACCGCTGTTGTCGATATTTTGTTCTTGTTCAAACAGCGTTGTCAGAACATTTGTTCTATTTGCGCTTAGAATCGTCGACTTCACTTTTATAAAACGCGCATATCTCTGGGAAGGAACACTTTTGGGGCATGAGATCTCATTCGATGCTCAGATGTTGTCCACATTAAAAAAAAAAGTTAAAATTGTTTTTTTTTTACCCTTAGGTCCCTTTCTCTATGCGCTGTCACATATTTGTATGTAAGTTAATTATTAATTTTAAATCTCCCAGAAGTTTAATAAAATAATATAAAACTTAACTATTATATATTTACGTAAAATTAATATATATGAAAAGAGAAAAAAACTCTTTATTTATATTTAGTATGAATTTACAATTCCTTCTAAAGTTCCCAAATGAGTATCGACAACAACCGTATTGCATTCAGATCAGAATACATTATTACAGATCTAAACGCTGCCTTTAGACAGAATCGTAATTTCTGCAGTATCCTATATAATTTTATAGGTACATATATATGCACATATGGTAATCTATGTTGTATAATTTATTTAAATATACGACAACATAAAATTAACCAAATGTTTTAATAAAAAAAAGTATATACATATGTACTTGTAAATTAGAAGTAATGAAAAATGTTATTCTATAAATAACATTTTTCATTACTTCTAATTTACAAGTGCAAGTAGAGGCATGAGAAATGCCTTCCCCAAAAAAAAAATCTTAAACAATTCATGTAAACAAATATTATTAACTCATAAAACATGGCTATCTTTTAATCTACTATGTATGCGTTCTATGCACTTATTGAAATGAAGTGAATTTTATTTATATACTAGAAAAGTCCGGCGCGCGTTGCTACGCCCCTTAATGAATAAAAATGCATTCTGAATTTAAATTAAATACCAAGTGCAAAAAGCTAAAAATTATAACAGTTTTTAATGGGCGTGGCACTGTCCACTTTTCTAATCACAAAATTGTAAAGTCATGACAACTCAATATATGTGCAAAGTTTCACAAAAATCGGTCCAGAGCAAGTACCGCAATATTATATATTTTTTTATGGCCGTGGCACTGCCCACTTTTCTAATCACGAAATTATAAGGTCATGACAGCTTAATATGTGTGCCAAGTTTCAGAAAAATCGGTCTAGTGCAAGTACCTCAAAATTATAAAATTTTTATGGGCGTAGCCCCGCCCACTTTTCTAATCACGAAATTATATAGTCATGACCGCTCAATATGTGTGCAAAGTTTCAGAAAAATCGGTCGAGTGCAAGTAGCTAAAAATTATAACTAATTTTTTATGGGCGTGGCACAGCCCACTTTTCGCTACCCATAAATACTCCCTAGAATGTGTAAAACAACTTGCCAAAGTTTGAGTCCGATCGGTTTTACAGTTTCGGAGTCTATAGCTAACACACACACAGAGTTTCACTGTTATATATATAAATTCATATAAACTCATGCTTTCCAATGGCACGCTTAAGTTAAAATTATGCATGTTTTACCTAAATTGAACCACTTTATCATTACTTGAACTCATGCATTCTCTATATCTTTTACGTCTTTTGTTGCTGAGTATATATTTATTTTACGTATTATAAACTATTATTATATATTATTTTTATACTTAAGTGTTATTATAACATACAATTAAAAAAATAAATAAAAAATTTGAAACATACTTGCATTGTATTTACACCATCTTGTTTATGATAATGAGAGTTCAAATGTATTAGTGTTTATGTGGACTATATTAAAAAAATTGTTTCTTTCCTTTTAATTTATAATCAACACGATAAAATGAGTGATATTTCGTAATAAATGTGCTAATGTGTATAATTAATTTTGTTTCTATTAAAAATAACGAAATAAGGTGACCATTTAATGATTTAGTTTAACATATGAAAATATAAACAAAGAAAAATTTTACAATTAAAAAAAAACTTCAATTTATTAAACTTTATTAATTAATTTACAAAATTTATAAAAAAAAAAAACTAATTAATTTTTCCTATTTTGCGTAAACAAACAAAAAAATCTTTATATGATCAAAGTAAAATAAATGGAAACAGGTCACCCAAATCTAATTAAGACCTTAAAAAAAAATATTGTTTCCTTTTAATAATTTTGGTCTTTCCTGTTTCTTAACTTTTCAAATAATAACTCCCACTCTGGCTTTTGCAATACAAGTCAAAATATTTGATGGTGATTCCCAGAAACCAGCTTTTGTTTCAAAAATATCTAATTAAATTTCGTTCTAAAATGTATTAATTAACAAAACGCAGCAATTGTATACACATACACATATATGTAACTAAAAGAATATTTGATTTTAAAAATCCTTACCAGTTAAATAAACCAGTTTAATCTTATTTATTTATGCAGGAATGAAAAATGAGATTTATGTTTCGGTGTTAAACAAATAACTTAAGTGTTTTTTTTTTTTGGTAACATAAGTACTAAATTTATTTATATTTCTTGTTTTTATACCCCTCATCAAGGGGTTTCACATATAAAAATTATTTTTCAATCAAATTGTATTGCAATAAACTGATCATAACCATTTTTCTATCCCTGATATATGCATTTGCCTTCACAGAAACATTTACATTAAAGTTGCTTTATTGCAGAAATTCACCGTTGGATAAGTCTTTGTAAATATGCCTAGATTCGGAATGATGGACTTATATTTAAAAATTAAATAGTTATTATAGCAAAAGTTAAACGATTATATTGCGAACTTTAATTTTTTCAATAGGGTAAAAGATTGGGGACGATGTAAAAACATTGGTCTCCTTGAATGAAAAACATCGATATTTCACACATTATTATCCGTCTGTAAATATCAAAAACAAAAGTCAAAAAAAAAATAACTCTACGTTTGTCGTCGAGCTTTAACATTTTGATATTACTTAGATCTTCTTCATATAAAAAGATTTTAAAATAGTAAATTTTAGCCCCGCTATTATGAATATTTAAAGCATTAAATTGAGTTTCGGTAAAAAGGCTCTTAAAGAATAAAAAACGATTTATGTACCGACCTCCACAGCATACGGCAATTTTTCAAATTTTATTTTAATACAAATTTTTTTTTAAGAGCCAATTCAACCAAACTTTTATTATATATATAATTTCAACTTGTCCTTCGTTAAAATGGATAGACAGACGGACGGTAATTGTTTATTGAACTTGGAAATTATTGAAAACCTTAATGGTGATACATGCGTAGCACCAGTATGGTCGAGTTTTTTGATTGCTGATGCCATAAGAAAAATTTCATCAGTGTTCTCGCTTAGCGCCTTGAGCGTATGCTGTGCTAATAGAACGACATGAAATAAAGCCACATGTACGATTGTTACAAGTATATCCATTAATATCCTGGCGGATGAGACGAGGAGGATGCACGAGAAATATATGATTACCGGAAGCAACAGGAAGAGTAAACATGAATGAATGAGTAACTTGAATGAGGCAGTGATAAAATATAGTGAATATGGACGTGCATGTTAATTTCGAATGTAGAAGTCAGTAGAAATGCATTAATACTTAACCCACTTCTTAACAGGCCCTGTAGGACTTAGAAAAAAAATGTATTCACCAGTGTATGCATTTCAGACTCCCAAGGTTTAAACAACACCGAAACAGCACAGTTTACAATTTGGGATAGGATGTTACCCTACATAATGGAAGTTTAAAAATGGAATATACTTCATAACTAAATAATAATAAGAACTAATACTGTTAGGAATAGTGGGGTACAGTGACGTATAACGGAATGTAATTCAGTAAGAATCGTGCATGCTTGACAGTATGGACTAAAAGTATTTTATATTAAAAAACATACATACAATGTACAACAATAAGAAAAAACATTAGCTAAGACAATCACCATTCACTTTAGGTCTTTAAAGCTTTTTTTATTTCAAAACAAAAGCTTTTTTAAATAATAATTTATGTATAGACATACACATACATACATATAAAATAACCGTAAATAAACTCAAAACAAATTTATTACCTGCATTAAGTATATCCCATATGGTCTAGTGGCTAGGATATCTGGCTTTCACCCAGAAGGCCCGGGTTCGATTCCCGGTATGGGAATTTCTTATTTTCTTCCTTTTTTAGGTTTAACAAAATAATTTTAATATCATTTGAAATGATTTTATTTATTTTACACAGCCAATTTCTTACCAATAATTGTATTGAATTAAAAAATAAAAATTTCAAAAAGAAAATAAAAACTTTTAGAACTTAAATAAATTTAGGCGCAGATTTTTGTACATTCCAAACTTTATGACACCAATCCAAGGCATATTCATAGCCCACAAAGGTAGCGGCATTAAAGGGTATAGCACGAACCACCAGCATCCAACTGCCGCGGAATAAGCGACGCCAACCATGACGCTACAAAGGAAAAAAGAAGAATCATTTTTGAAATTAAAGGTCTTAAAATATTCATTTGTCTATACCAAGGCATATTCAAACAGGTACATACATATATGCAACGGCGAATTGATATAACAATTTATTATATATTTGCAACTTGTTGCAAAGGCAACAAACAAACATAAATTTTTACATTTATTATCACCGAAGTACACTAAAGTTAATTGTTTAATACCGAAATCAAAATCTTATTTTTCATGCCCGCGTAAATAAATGAAATCAAAGCGAATTCAACATCTTTTGACAATATGTTTCCCCATCATCTAGGCTGATTGATTATATGGCGAAACCGCTTTGAGCATTGGTAGAGTCGCCGACGTTTTCTTTACATACACTGAGGCCTTGAGGGAGATAAAAGCTGCTCTGAGATATAAATGGCAGGATCACTTTATTGAAAAATCTGGACAGACTGGCGCTTTCTTTTTGTCTCTATTTCCTACTGTACCAAATATTCCTTGGTATCACGGATCTGGTTTAGGTACAAGAGACGTGAAGATTTTAAATCGTCTTCTTGCCGGTCAGACATATGATGGTGTATATCTTAATATGGTTTGCAAAAGAGACTCTAATATGTGCTCTTTTTGTAGCTTGATGGATAGTGCTGAGCACGTAATTTTTCATTGTACCAGATACGACACTATAAGACGAACACACGATTTTTTTGAAAATTTCTCAAATCTTTGCGAATTGTTAAACTCTCATAGTATGGATACTTTTTCCAAGTTGACATCATTCATTAAGGATGCCAATATTGCAGATTTATTTTAACTAACAATTGTAGATTTCATTGCACATAGTCTGAAAGTAGGCATTTTTAAATGCCCATCGTTTTCTGGAAGATAAGACTAACCGTAAATTTTATACTTCGTCTACATCCCTTGTCAAGCTCCACTGTGAAGGCTGTGGTTAATTAGGGATGAGAAGTGCAGTAGTCCACAAGTGCAAGCAGCATGTTCTAGTATCAAGAATTCCATTTCCTGCACACATTGGCTTTTCCTCTGTGAAGGCAGAGGTTAAGTTTTTGATTTTGGAGTGCAGCTACCTGGTTTGAACTGATAATTGTGGGATACCCTGGCACTGTGGTTACGAACCGCATATTGCCAATTCATGTCTGTATACTGACTGGAGTATACAAAAATCAAAAAAAAAAATAAAAACCTGGGCTGATAATTTCACCTGTATAAATTCGCCTTGGTCTATACATTCTTTATCACAACAGTTAATCGGGAAGCATTATGACAAAATTTGTTGAATTCACCTTGACCTTATTTATGCAAAGATGGAAAATGAGATTTTCGTTTTGAAATTTAACAATTAATTTAACCATACCCTTTATCGCGTGTTTTACATATATGTCCTTTTTTTGAATCAAATTTTATTTAATTTAACTGATCATAAGTAACAACTTTCCATTCTGATATATGAATTCACCTTGAATCTCCTAAAAAATTGCTTCGAGGTTGCATAAACCAACCTGTATGCCTTGAGTTTGAAACACTTTTGAAAAAAATGAAGTGTATACCTTAAAATTCTGTGACACACAATGCCAAATATTGCGATATTGTTTACTTTCTTCCGCCTGCATAATTGTTTTAACGACATCAAAAGGTATGACACAAACCCAGGATAAAATGCCAGCCCATGCACCAGCCAATGTTGTCACTATAAAATCCACTTTAGCTTCGTCTTCTTTGTACGTACGGCGACGATTTTGTACAAATTCAGTTTGATCTATATACATGGTGGTATGACGATAAACCAACATATAAATACCATAAGGGAAGACATCACTGAAAATATAAAACAAGGAGAAGATAAACAAACATAAAACGCAAAACTAAAATATTTTAAAATATTTTTTTTTTTTTTGTCGAAAATCTACGGACACATCATTGGAAGTAAACCACGATAAAGACCAGATATGCCATCATTATGTAGAATTTGTTTAAAGGTGCCATAGGTTGTGCGGCGTTTGCCATAAACATAATCGCTGTAAACTGAAAAAAATGTTTTATTTTATTTTTCGAAACATAAGCCGATTACAATTTACAAAAATTTTTATAAAATTTTTAATGTGTTAGAATTTACAAAAAAAAACCTTTGACTTAATTAATAGTAATTTGTCTAAAGCACTTACAATTCTTTATTTCAATAAAGATTTTTAACACAAGTCTACTATTTAAAGAATTTTTGTATTAAATTCTATTTTAATAATTTTTTTTTTTAATCCAAATACTTTTCATCAATTCTATTTTAATGTTCTAAAATCTGTGTATGTATGAATGAATGTTTGTAAGAAAATTACTTACAATGTTGCGTTTGCAGGCGTACTTTTATCAGTTCGATGGGACAAGCTATAAACGATTGAACGAAACCTGCTACGGAACCGGCAAAAAATATATTTTTGTCCTCCAACTGTTCTCTTTGATAGTCACTGTGACACACCAGTCTCAGTTGCCGCAGGTGGTTGCCATAGACTCCGAATAAAATTTAATTAATCGCTCCCGTTGTGACAAATGGAAAGAACATGCCCCTATAAAAGCCATTGATCTGAGACAGCGAATAACAATTTAAAACTAATATTAAAATAAATATATTTAAGATCAGTATAAAGATCTACTCACCCCTTTGTTACGTTTGT
The DNA here is from genome assembly GCA_941918925.1 of Phyto melanocephala. Lineage (NCBI taxonomy): Eukaryota > Metazoa > Arthropoda > Insecta > Diptera > Rhinophoridae > Phyto > Phyto melanocephala. The sequence goes on along the minus strand of OW799233.1, from coordinate 178,482,629 downwards.
AAATCTGGTGAATGGCTGTCGGTACGGACGTATTTGAGGCCTGTTGCCATGTTTTAATTGTGTCCAAAGGATGTGCTATTAGTACTCCACAAGCTCCTAAGAGGATTTATTAAAATGATTTCAATTAAACTTATTCAACTTTTTCTTATAAATTTAAGATTTCACAATAAAAATTGCCATGAAATGTTTATCACTGTGTGAACGCTAAATTTGTTTTGTGTAGTCTGTTCATTAAAAGATGTAAGTATGTAAGTATGTACATGTGTATACACGTCCATGTGCAGTGTTTTATCGAACCTATAACAAATTCTTTAAATTGGGCATCTATTCATAGAATTGCAATATTAAGATATCAATAGTCTTATTGCCAAATTTCGTATATCGTAGAGTGGCCAAATATTCTATTTAATTTGTATCACGGCATAAATATTTATTCATCAGACTGTTTTAATTGATGACCTGATTATTATACTCTTTATGCGAGGGTGTAGAAGGGTAAGTATTAGGGTGATCGACTCGATTTTACAACCGGTGGAAAACCCGGTTTTTTCCTCTTTTTGCTGGCGGTTTTTTCTAAATGTTGATTTTTCGAATATCGAATACACCGGTTTTTTTTTATCCGAAAAAGCCGGTTTTTTTATATTTTTAAGTTTATTTTCATATATCTTTGTAACCAATCGTACCATAGTATATTGACTACGCGAAAATTTTCCAAAAATCAGAAAAGAAAAACTATTAAATATTCTTCCATAATATTGTAAGAAATCTATTTCTTGTTAAAAAAAAAACAAATGCAAAATAACAAAAATAATTAAGCTTAAATATAATTTTTTTATAGGATGTCAACCTAACGTTAAAAGTTAAAGGTAATTAATTGAAGCATAAACTAAGCTGATCGATCACTTTTAGGTGAAAAATGTATTTACAATAAAGAAAAACCAATAATCTCTTTTTCCAGATCCTAATTTTAATTAATGACATTGAGTGTCTGTCAACTTAAATTTCAATTAAACCATCGAACAAACTAGCTTTTGCCTATATTTCTATGTCTGTCTGGGGTATAAGAAAGAATTTTTAAAATTAAACTTAAAACATTTTCTCCCTAGCCTCTAAAATGTATTTTAAATTACAGAAATAATTTTAAACAGAATACGCTAGTGCATATTAGTTTAAAAGATCTATTTTACATTCAAAAAATTTACAGAAGGAGTTACAAAATTTTATAACAGCCTTATAAAATGTCTTATTTATTTATGTATTAATTTATTGTATTTATTTATTTAGCCTTGTACCTTTTGTCCTTAAATTAAACTTATTAAAACCAAATTAGTCAACTGCATTCATGTCAGTTTTTGCGTTATTGTGCAGCCAAACGTATATAAACTGTAAAAATTTCATATTTAAATATAATTTTTATTATAATCTTTTTGAACAATATTTTTTAATTTTTTCTTTAAATATTATATTTTATATATTCGAACCGGTTAACCGGTTTTTTCTTAATTTTCAAAATAGCAACCGGTTTTTTTTTAAATTCTAAATTTCAAACTATTTGAAAACCGGTTTCTTAAAAAAGTCGAATAATCGATCACCCTAGTAAGTATATATAAGTTTGATGTTCCGTATGTTATTTCTACAATATTCGTTTGAGACCCGCTAACGTATACATATTCTGAATCCTTATAGATGGAGGAATTGATTAAAGTCCGTCTGACCATGTGTATGTATATGTATAAAATATGGTATCAATTTATCAGATATGCTTTCGAAATTTTTCTATTGCATATTAGTTTTGTTGTCTCTTTACGAACTGAGATTCGAGCGAAAGAACACGATTGCCCTTGTTTTTACCTAATGAAAGAAACACTTTTCAGCTCCTTTGGAAATTCTAGAAACGTTTGTTACGTATACATACATATATAAAATATGTACATTTACAAAAAATTTTGGTTTAAGGATCAATCAGCGACAAACTTTTTTTGAACAAAATTTTAATTAAAACTTCAAGTTATGGATTCTCTAAATTAGTTTTTGTCACAGTTACAACAAATGATTGTCAGTTATTGTCATTAAATGATAGCATAAACTATGTGAAGGGTATACAAGATTCGACACAGCCGTATATAGCGCTTTTCTATTATTTTCATTCATATTAAACTTAAGCTGATCCATGGGTAAAAATAAATTGTCTCTCTTCTCTTATCAATTTTAATATAAAATATTATATATGAAAAATGTAAAGTAAAACGTGCTCTCCAAACTGCGATCGCCTAATGAGTGAATATGCATGCTTGTACATATTATTTAAAAATGTAGATCTTAGTCTTCTGTCTACTAGGACTTGATGTCACTGGATACGCGAACAAGAAATTCAAGACTAACAGTAGATAACAAAGTCAGCACCGAATGATATGGTGTTGGAAAATTTGTAATTTGTTCGAAACTATTTTTATATATATATTTTAACTGAAACCGATTTGCACCTGTGCTCCCTTAATCCAGGTCCGCATTACTGGACTCAATAATATTTTTATTTTGTATTCTATTTTAAATAAATATAGATACGGTTGTTAGTGCAAATTAATTAAGTTAATTTATTTTAGTGCAATTTATAACATATTCATTTTTCCTTCGTGATCGTACAGGCATTTAATTCTTACCAAACTCTAGTACCATTTGCTATTTTTTTTAGATATGAGATATTATTTATTTATTTTATTTATTTATTCAATTCACAGTTTTCTCGCTTTAAAATGCACCCTATACCATCGAGGAACCGTCATATCAAATTTCATTAAAATTCATTCAGTAGTTTTTGAGCCAATTGAGTTTATGAAGACAGACAGGCAGACAAAAATTGTAAAAAAAAATAAAATTTGTTTTGTATTCAGGGATAAATTTCGTATAATTTTTTAAAAGTATAGATTCACAGATTTTTATAAAGCGATCGGAATATAACCTCAAGTAGTAAATCTCACTCGTGGCAGTCTTATTCAATTGTTTGCAGCGGTCGTAATTAGACTATTCTAAGGGGGGTAAAATGCCCCCCACAATTCTCTTTGGCAAACAAACAATTTGAAAAAATTAACTATTTACATTTCATATGCATATAAAATTAACTGAATTTAAAATTATGCACCTCCAGAAAAAACGTTTATGCTTTTGCCATCCCCAGACAATGCCCGAACACCCAAATAATCAAAAATTTCTAAAATAATTTAAAAGTCCTACCAATTTTTTAATTTTATTTTTCTCTTTTAATACACTCTAGGTTTGATGTGCTTTGTTAAAAAGAAAATCGTCAATTTCTTGGTGTAGTTTTCCAAGTTTTACAGAATAAGGCCACGGCTTAAAGATTCTATTAACTTTACAACACAGATAATTTTCATTGAGCTACATTTTCAATCAAAAAGTGCTTTTAATTTAGAAGCCTATTTGAAACTAAATATTCAGCTGCAAAAATAAAATCATTTACCACCATCCAATATATTAATATTTTGTATTTTTAACAAATAATTGCAAAAAATATTTAAATTTAAAAAAAAAATTAAAATTGTCTTTAACAAACATACACACATGTACCCAGTTAAGGAACCACTGTAAAAATTTTGCTAGTTTTTTTTCCTAATTAATAACAAATAGTTTTTGTAAATTAAAAACATATAAAAACAAAATTATTAGAAAAAATGTCTGCCGTAGTTTTGATAAAAAAAAATAACATCATGGTGTAATTTTTATGCAGCAGCCACTTGTTATTTCGTTCTACAAAAAATTTGGCAAAAAAATAGGAAAAATTAAAAAAAAAAAAAAACAATACGACGTACACTACAACCAATTACGTAGGAAATAATATTACGATGAGAACAATTTAGTGCTGACAAATATTCAATTAATGGTTTATACTGGTGGATAGTGAAATATGAAAATTCAAAAAACGTTTTTTGATTTCAAATTCAACAAGTAAGAAATAGAAATAAATCTAACTTCGACTGACGCCACAATTGTATGCATTCTCATATACACAAATGTGTTTTATTTTTGATGACGAATATTCGCGACGAAAAATTCGTCGTTCGTCCCAATTGTTCGCCTAGCATAACTGTATTTGTTACAGCAACGACGATATGTATTTGAATTTTACATACAAACATATGTATTTTATAATGAGAGAATAATATACACACACCATTTTAAATTTAATGAGGTTGCTTGTGCCGCTCTTTCACATATAACGGTCGCCAAAATCGTTTGAAAATTGCGTTATAATATTGTTTATGCCTGTCCACACACATACTTATGTATATGCGTCACTTTATTAATGATGTCACTGTAAAACGTCATGATATTTAAGTTATTAATCGAATAACTGTAAACAAACAATTTTTAAAACTGAAGAAAACTAGAAAATCAATGCAACAGATACAATTAATGAAAACACATGCATTTAAAAGTTTGTGTACAAGTGTATGTTTCTATGTAAATTTATTTCTAAGAGAGAAATCTATATATATAAAAGTGAAACTCTGTGTGTGTGTGTGTGTGTGTGTTAGCTATAGACTCCGAAACTGTAAAACCGATCGGACTCAAACTTTGGCAAGTTGTTGTACACATACCAGGGAGTGTTTATGGGTGGAAAAAAGTAGGCGCGGCCACGCCCATAAAAATTAGTTATCAGTTTTAGCTACTTGCACTTGACCGATTTTTCTGAAACTTTGCACACATATCGAGCTGTCATGACTAAATAATTTTGTGATAAGAAAAGTGGGCGGGGCCACGCCCCTAAAAAAGTTTTAATTTTGAGGTACTTGCACTGGACCGATTTTTCTGAAACTTTGCACACATACTAAGCTGTTATAACCATACAATTTCGTGATTGGAAAAGTGGGCAGGGCCACGCCCATAAAAAAGGGTATAATTTTGAGGTACTTGCACCAGACCGATTTTTCTGAAACTTTGCACACATATCAAACTGTCATGACTTAATAATTTCGTGATTAGAAAAGTGGGCAGTGCCACGCCCATCAAAAATAGGTATCATTTTGAGGTACTTGCACTAGACCGATTATTCTGAAACTTTTCACACAGGTTGAGCTGTTATGACTTTACAATTTCGTGATTAGAAAAGTGGGCAGGGCCACGCCCATAAAAACAATTATAATTTTGAGGTACTTGCACTGGTCCGATTCTTCTGAAACTTTGCACATATTGAGCTGTTATGACTTTACAATTTCGTGATAAAAAAAGTGGGCAGTGCCACGCCCATAAAAAAATTATAATTTTTAAGTTTTTGCACTTGATATTCAATTAAAATTCAGAATGCATTTTGATTCATTAAGGGGCGTAGCAACGCGCGCCGGGTTTGGCTAGTTTATTAATAAAAACAAACAAGAAAATAGATCACGGGCGCCAAACATGTACTTGACCAACTGTTTCGTTTTGCACTATCGAAAGGTTAAGAAATTTTTGAAAATTTCCATAAACAATGGTATAAACAAAGATATTTTATTTTTTATATTGTTCAACATGTGAACCGAACACAATAAACAGCCACTAAAGCTAAGCAAGATTAGTAGGTAAATCTATTATGAATTTAATTTTCTTTTCGTTTATTACATCACCATGTACAAGAAATTTGTTATAATGGATTCTTTTTATTTTTCTTAATTAATTAATACTTATTCATATAAAACATCACTTGCCACCAAAACAGCCAGCCATAAAATCACAATAAAGTTCTTTCATTTTCATTTATTTTAATTAATATTTATTTTTTAATTAATTTATTTGTTAATTCATGTAAATACTTTTAAATAGTATTCTAAGATTTTTATTTTATATGCCACACATATTTTATCTTCTTTGTTTATGCCTAATATCGTAATCAAACTTTTTGTGACGAAACTGCATGCGAGAATTTATCTTTAAATTATTTTGCAATTTTCTAATGCACTTCTACTAAGTTGTTAATTAAAGAACCCCATAGATGGGTCTTCTCTACCGAACCTGCACTAATTAACAACTAAGAATATTTGCTTTACTTCAAGTTGTTATAGCGTTAGAATGAAAAGCTTTTGTTTAATCAAAAAGCTATAATTTTTTTTACTTTTGTATGAAAATGAAATTGAAAGTATCCTTTTTTAAGAGACACATAAACAATTTTAAGAGTCAGCTCATATAAATAAGAGACAATCAAATAAGATACAATATGAGAAATTAAAAAAAAATAAGAAACTACCAAACTGAACTTTATGAAATTTTTTAAGATTTTATGTCTCTTAATATTAGTTTTAGTGCCAAGGTATCAAACGTTAACACAAATGGTTAACAACTCGTCGAAACATATAAATAAACACACTTGCAAATATGTATTTATCTACTTTTTGAATTGTTCTCTGAACTTCTCGCTAACGAAACTTCTATTACGAACATTCTGGCGACAAATTACTTAGCTGATGATGTATCACATTGCGCTGACGACAAATTCAGTGACAATAATTGTGTAATGTCATCTAAGAAAGTGTTTTGACGACAAGTAGTGTCTTATAGGGTACACTTATGCCATGTTCATACGATAATGAAAACCACAAGGTTCGCTCTCTGAATCACGAGTACGAACCTTGGTGATAAGACGATTGCTCATTTGTTTCATTTCTTCTAAACTATAAAATATGTTTTAATATTTCTTCATTTTTTCTATTTTTATTTAAATATTTGAAATATATGAGAGAAAATTGTTTTTCATCTATAGATTATGACAGCTCAAATTTAAAATAAATTAATAAAAGTAATCATCAGCTGTTTTGTCAGCCTATCTGATAAATAAATATGCCTTAACATAATATCTGTGTCAAATAGGAAAAACTTCTAAAGTCTACATAAGCTAACATTGAGATATTCACACCAATTTTCATATTATATCTACAAATAGTAGCAAAGGTTCCTATAAATTATTCTCAGACCGAACAATTTTAATTTTGGTGGTAAAAATATAGGAAAAAACAGAGGCAGTCGTGTTTATTTGCTCATATCTCAGAAAGTTATAAAGCGATTGTGCTGAATTTCAATAGCGATTCATTCCCGGATATTTCCAAAAGATTGATACCATACCCAAATCTGAGAAACATATGGTTGCTTCTTAAAGTTGATTTCAGCCAACACAAGGACAGACGGACAGACTATCAGGGCTTAATCGACTCCTCTATTCATAAGCTTTTAGAAAACATATACTTTATGAGGTCGGAAATGAAAATTGTAGAAATTACAAACGGAATGTACTTATACCCTTGTGCACCACAGGTGGAGGGTATAAAAATAATTTTTAATTTTATTATTTAGGATGCAAGGGTCGGATATATGTAAACCAATCGGATTTTTGTTTACTCTAAACTTTTGATAAACAACTTTGAAATAAATTTTCAAGTTTTTCACAGAAGCAACAAAATTTATTAAATTATTACTTTTATTTTGCGTAATTCCATAATTTTACTTTTATGATTATGAAACTTAGTTTTTATCTCGACTTAAGATATTTTGTAAAAAATAACAGATACACAGAAAAAAATAAGTGTGCACTTTAATTACGAAATTAATATTATTAATTAAAAATTTATTTGATTTAGCACCAATCATCAAAATGATACTATTAATCAAATGAAAGTTAATAGTTTTATTTGAAAAAAAAAATTGCAAAAATTAAAACAGTATGAAAAAATTAATTAAAAATTCTATAATTTCTAAAAATTATTTAATTTAATTTAATCAGGCATATAATTCAAAAAAAAAATTATTTTACCACTAGAAGAACCTGAAAAAAAAAAGAAAATTAATTCAAATAATTACTTGCCTATTAAGATGAGAATCCAACTAAATGTTTCGGGGAGCAAGAAATATTAAACGGCTTGAAAACTGTGGGGTGAGCCGTCTTATAATTGGCCTGGAGTCTTTTAGTAATATTAAGGTTGTACTATTCGCCCTCCTCAATGCTGAGTTTGCTTCTCAGGATAAACGTTAAGCCAAGAGGTTCGTGTTTCTTTCAAGAGCCAAATTTAAGAGACTTCTCTCCCTAGACAAGAAGGTCCTGAGGGTGATACCATTGTAATATCAGATACCATGTAAGTGAAACTGGAAGGTCAAATGTAGTGACGTGCCGGTTTTGCGATATGAATGACGAGATTGCGGTGCACGTCCTCTGCAATTGCTCGCAACTCTGCACAAGGGGACTTCGTTTTTAAGAGTGTAGTGTCAATCGACTTCACCGAATATAAAACTATATATAAACGAAAAAATCTTTTTACCCATTCTCAACTGACGGCAATACCGAAGAAAAGACATAGAAGACCTCTTAAGATGCTTTATTTTTCAAAAGTGTATCGTGAGAAAGGACAATTGTGCTCTCAACAAGTGTTGTTGTATACAAATAAATACATGAAAGGGTTAAGACATAAACATGAATTCAGTACACGTTTTGATGCAATTTATATTTTTTTTAAAGAAAAAACTTTGTAGATAATTTTTTTTTTTCATTATTTTTTTATTATTTATTTAAGTTTTTCTTTATTAATATTTCATTTCATTTGTTTTGTTTTTTATTATTTTTTTTTTGTCTCATAATAATTTTGCTTGCAGCAAAATTTCCGTATTTTTTATATTCAAATTTGTATCATTTTGTTTTTTTTTGTTTTTTTGTTTTTGTTTTTGTTTGATTTCTACATTTATTTATGGTTTAATGGTTAATTTGAATGGATCTTTCTGGTTTGTTTTTAATTGTTTGTATTAAACTTGTTTTTGTTTATTTCAAGTGATGAACATGTAATAATGTTTTTGTTGTTGTTGCTTTTTATCAATTAATTATTAATATTAGTATGCAAATATTTTTTTTTGTTTTTTGTTTGTTTTTGTTATCATGATGGCATAATATTTATTAATGTGTGAAGAAGAATATCATAATGATTTTGTCCTTGTAATAAATTTTTATTTATTTTTTTTTTTTTGTTTTAATTTAATAATTTTTTTTATTGATTTTTTGTTTTCTTCTAAATACTATAATTTTTTAGTTTTTTTTTAATTTTTTTTTTTAATTTTTTTTATTAATTTTATTTTGTTTTTATTATTTTATTATGAATTACTTAAAGTTGTTTCTTTGACGTTTTAAATAATTATTATTTTATTTTTTTTTTTTTTTTGTTAATACATAAAACACCTTTTTACATTTAAAATAATTATAATACAGTTAAATTTTAAATTAAAATTTGAAAAAGCTTCATTATTTTATTTATTTTCTTTAAGTGTATGAATGAGTGGTGAGTGTAATGGTTTAGTATTATTTTCTTTTTTGAAATGAAGTATATTGATTGTTATTGCCTAAAAAAGGAGTTTTTAACACAACACAGTTATAGAGTAAGAGAGTTTAAGGAAAAAAACTTAGGTTATGTTTCAGTTATAACTATTTTCTTTTTTATATATTTTCAAAATTAATTACATGTAAGACAGAATCCCGGCCTGCCGTAGGACTACTGAAGGAAAACGTTTTAGCCTTTGGTTAGTAATTTTAAAAGGCTTTAAAACAAAACAACAACAAATTATAAATTTATAGAGCGCAAGGCGAATTCAATAAGGTGAACTTATTAGATCAGCTGATCATCAGCTGTTGACTACTTCTAGGGACCACTTGTCAAATTTTTGTGTATTTTTGACATATCTTTTTGTTTTACACTAACAAAATACACGTTTATATTTTTTCACTTTGTAGTTGTTTTAGGGACGAGTTCACCTTATTCAATTCGCCTTGATAGAGAGAAAATGAAAGAAATAGAATAAAACAACTTAAATAAAACAATTTTCAACACAATTAAAAAAAAAAACTTTTTTTAATTAAAATAGTTTTAATCTACGAGTACATATACAAAATGTGTGAGTATTGGTGATTTTTAGTTAATAAAATGAAAAAATAATTATTTCAATGATTGTGTGTACGGAATTATTGCATTTTTTTGTTTTGTTTTTTATTATTATAAACTTTTTTCTGTATTAAAACTTTTACTTTTTATTAATTATAAACAATTTACAATATATAAAATATGTATTCCAAAACAAAAATGCCTCTTTATCAAACGCAATATTTTTAGGTTATGTATGTATGTATGTATGTTCGTATATATTTTCTTTAAAAAACAATAAATGGGTCGATTATGGATAGCAACCAAACCTCAGTTACGTTGCCAGTTGCCAAAAAAGGCATTACAGATCGCAATTGGCAACTAACAGCTGTCAATTTCATATGAAAATTTTGGAAACCGAAAAATTGTAGTTGCTAGCTGGCAACGCAACTAAAGTTCGGTTGCTATCCATAATCCACCCAAAAAACTTTTTGAAAAAATTTTTTTTTAATTTATACATGTGAGGATTTTAGAAAGAAAATCATGTTAAATTATAATTTAAACCAGTAAATTTAATGTTTTTTTTTTAATCTTTTCATCTTATCCTTTTATCTTAATACGTTAAATGTCAAATGTGTGTTTTTCCAAAAATTATTTGTTATTGAAAACTATTCTTTATGGTAAATTTATTTAAATATTTTGTATCATAAGTCAGCAATTGTTCAATTTGTTTGTTTTTTTTCATATTAAAAAACTCTTTTTTTTATTATTTTATACTCGTAGTGTATAATTTTTATTTTATTTTTTAAATTATATTTAACCTGCTTCTAAAATGTATTAACAATTATTTGCATTACTTCATGGTTCATTTCTTTTTATATTAAAAATAAGTGATTTTTTTTTAATAGTTTTTTTATGTTTTAGTTCAGAGCAATTTTCATTTATTTTATACCTAAAATTGTATTTTTTTTTTTGTTTATTTTTAATGATAGTAGTTGTAGTAGGTTTTATTATTTGTTTGTTAAAGATTATTTTTTTATACAACATAAATTTTTAAATAATTTGGTTTAAAAAAAAAACAAAAATAAAAAAAAAAGATCGAGTCACTTTTTTATTTAATTTTATAAATTTAAAAAAAAGAGCAGACAATTTTCTATACCAATCGATCAAATTAATAAAATTAAAAAAGAAAACAGTTTTCAACTACGACCATACTTTAGAAGTCAAATAAAAAAAAATGTCATGTGTTTTTTCACACTACTAAAAGCTTAGCCAAACTTAACTTAAACAGAATTAACGCAATTGTTCGGAACGCAATTTTAGACCAGAAAAAAATTTTTTACTGCAGCACGATTCATTTCTTTTAGAAAATTTGTTTTGAAAATCAAAGCCACCTTATAAAATACACTTGGGAGGTATTTGAATTTTTAAAAATTTCACAACATCTCACTCAAGGCGAATTCAATCAGGTGATCTCTTCCCTACAAAAACACTAAACTGCATGTATTTTGTTTTTGTATATTTGAACCTAATTGTCAAAAATTTCTGACTAAACACATACAAATACACGTTTATTAACATTTTTATTTCAAAGCAAATTATGCAAGTCACACTAAAATTAAAGAATTTTAATGTTTTTTTTTTTTTTAAACTATATATATTTATATATTTTGTTCATCATTAAGTAGTATAAGAAATAAAAAAATTTTTTTTCTACACTTCGCGCAGGAAGGCATTTTTTCACGAAAACTTTTACAATTTGTTTGTCTTTTAACTAAAACACAATTTTTTTATGTTTTTTAAAATTTTGAACAATAAACACAAATGTACATATGTATATTTATTTTGAGTTCAATCAAGTTTTATCCATAGAAATTAATTTTTTTCACTTTTTAAACATTTATTAAAAATGTTCGGCAAACGAATGTAAACGAATGTAAAAACACAAATTTTGACATTTTGTTTTTAAACTTCGTTCACAGCTGATGAACAGCTGGGCTAAAAAGTTCACCTGATACGAATTCGCCTTGATTTCACTATGCAAATATAACATGATACGACAACTCATTTTAACTTTGTACAGACAAAAATAAAAATTAAACCAATTCAACATGAGAGTTGGCCCGGCAAAATCAAACAGGGAAGCGTCAAACTATAAGGTGGCGCAAAAGAAATCCTCCTATCAGAAAATGCTAAAAATTTTGCAATTGGCCCCTAATGTCAGTTTTGTTTTGACATTTGTGTAGTAAACACATGCAAAATACACGTTAATAAACAATGTTACGCTACACTGCTCCAGAACGCGGAATATTGGTGACTATTTATTTGACCAATAATCGGTCGGTGACTTTGGCACAACGTGAATTTCGTCGCAGATTTCCTAGCCGTCCAACGCCTACTGGTGAAACACTGCGACGTTTAGCCGCTCGCCTCGAAGAGACTGGCACAACACGAGATGCTGCCAGGAGTGGCAGACCCCGGAGTAGCCGTTCTGCAGAGAATATTGCTGCTGTAGCCGAGGATGTCATGGAAGCGCCGTCGACATCGACCAGACGACGTGCCACGCAAATGGCTATCAGTTGACGGTCTTTACAGCGAATTTTGGTACAAGATTTGAAGATGTTTCCGTACAAAGTCCAGACGGTGCATCAGCTGTTAGCTGCTGACCGCCAATCGCGTCTAACATACGCTCAAGCCATCCTGAATCACCACCAAGAGGAAGATGATTTTTCATCAAAAATAATCATGAGTGATGAGCCAGCAAGATCGCCTGATTTGACCGCTCCAGACTTCTTTTTGTGGGGCTTTTTGAAGTCGCGGGTTTATGTCAACAAGCCTCAGACTCTTGTAGCTCTTAAAGACAATATCCGTCAAGAATGTGAGGACCTATCGCCGGAAGTTTTGGCCAAAGTGATGGAAAATGCCATAAAAAGGGCTCAAATGACAATCAACTGTGGCGGCGGCCATTTACATGACATCATATTCTCGACTTGATGTAAAAAAAATTAAAAGACCAAATAAAAATACTCCACAAGAAGAATCAAAGTTTTTCATTTTTTTTTTAAATTACAGCCAAAAAACATCAGAAGGTTATTTTTGCGCCACCTTGTAGATATAAAAAAAATATTAATTCGCCTTGAAATCCGGTTAACTTTAAGTAAGTGTCATACTCATTTACCTTAAGAGGAAATAACATTTTTTGTTGTTTGTTTCACATGAAAATTAATCACTCCTCGTGAATAAGAAGTGAAATTTTTTGTTGCCATGAAATTTGCACTCCCCTCGTATTACAAATTGTTATTATGAATTTCGTGTAGAATTGTTGTTGTTTTCTTTATTGAAAAGAAACAAAAATACCTTTGGGGAATTTATTCACGATTGTTATCTCTGGGAACATATTTCGAGGCAAAAAATATTCACGACAGGGGAGAATAAAAAACTATAAGAAAAATAATTTTTTTAAAAACACTTCAAAGCAAATCTAAAATTTTTTTTACGAAATTTATTATTTGTTATTTCTATAATCCAAACGATTGTTTTAACTGAACATTTTGCGTGTAATTTGTTTTTGTTACAATAACAAAATACAAGTAAAATTTTCACTCAAAGCAATTCTTTGGAGTCTAAAAACATCACATTAGTTAAATATTTTTTATCATGTTAGTAATAAAATATTTCAATTTATAAATCTTACTTTTCAGGAGTTGTTCAGTAAGTCGACATCAAAGTCATCTTATTATCAATGAAATCATGGTGTAATTACATAAGGTGATAGCGTAAAGGAAAGCAATTTTTGTCTTTCTTTTTTTATATGGAGTTTGACAAATCTTGGCACTTAAATCTCTTTTTTTTTATAGAGTTTGACAAACATTGGCTCACAAAAAAATAATCAGCTGGGCTGGCACCGCCACCTGTATAAGTGTACCCTGAATGGAATGGAAATCAACAAATACTTTGCTATTGGATTTGTAAAGCTAAGGCAAACTGATTAAAACACAAAATTCGAACTCAGAGCACACACTTCAGCAGATTAATTTTTATGTGAAAATGACTCAAACCATTGCTAAATTATTCACAAAATACCTAGAAGAAATAATGAACTACAAATTTCTTTTGGAATTTATTGATGCCTTGATGCTCACCTCCTATACAACGTTAATATTTATTATCGCATAAGTTGGAAATTTGTAAGTCTGCATAACTTGGCATAAAATTGAAGAGATACAAATTGTGGGCGTGGTGTTGATGTTAATTTTTGCATATTTGAAAAATGATGATACCGATGTAGTCAACTATTAAACAAATTCTATCAGTCATATCACTGAAATAAATTTCGTTCTTAAGTGGAAGAAAATCCACATTCATCTTTTTTAGAAAAAAAAACAAAAATTTAACCACTTTTAAATTCTATTAAGTGTAATTGATCTACATTATTTACAATAAATAGCATTAAATGTGCCTACTTAAAATATCTATCTTACAAGATTTAAAATAATTTTAAGATGATACTTGAGATATGAAAGTAGTTGTAGCGAAATTTAAAAAATAATAATAATAAATGAATCGATAAATTCTCTACTTTAAGGTAAGAAAATAGTCAATAACATTTTAATATAAAAAAATATATATTTTGTTGCTATAGCTGCTGCTGGCGTATTGTTTTTTGCACTATTACCAACCGTGAATTAATGAAGGTCACGTCACATTGTATTAATTTTCTTAAATTTAAAAATGATTAAAACATATTGTATCGTTCAATGTGCGCCATTTGAACATTTCGAAATATTACGACAATGTGAATTCACCAGGGGGCAAATTACGGCATTTGAACGTGATCGAAATTAGAAAATTCTTATTAGAATCTCTATACCTAAAGCACAGCGAACTCGATCGTTCGAGTAAAATTTCGATCGTGATCGAATGGCGTAATTTGGCCTCAGATATGTTGCGGTATTATACGATTATTGTGAACTTTGTCCAAGGTGAAAGGTAAAGAACAATAAGTCAACTAATTTGTAAACAAAAAAGCCAGAGGATATTCAACATACCCCTGATGGAACGATAAAATGAGATCGATAAGAAATCGCTTGAGAAAATAGTAAGTTTGGATGGACAAATATTGCCGCTTGCAGAATATCTAAAAATATTTATTTAAATTTGATTGCAAATAGAATAAAACTCACTGCGTGATAGAACGAATATCGTCAAGTTAAAGTTAAAAAACTATGGCCGAATTACGGCATTCCATATCGATCGAAAATGATAGCATTCTTATTAGAATCCAATATAAAATGTAAGGAAACTTTCACGTTGGATTACAATTTCGATTGATATCGAATGCCGTAATTTGGTCCTGGTTTTACAGAAACGCAGATATTAGTATCTGGGTCAGCGTTTTAATTTAATCGGAAGTATGAGCTGGTTCCATGAACATTGCGATATTATTTATTGTATTTCATCAGAAACCTAGACTGTGTACGTAGAATCTTTACGATTGATACAAGGACCATTGCATTATTTCTCTTTAACATTCAAAATGTCTCCATCATTTAATATTGAAGCAACGTCAAGGTTATTAAATTTGCATTTACAAATTTCTAAAGGATCAAAAAGTTACAATAGAAAGGTCTTATAATCCACATTGTTATTTCCTGTCGCTTTAATTTTTTAATTAATAATTTATGTTTAAATAAGATTTTTTTAAATTAATTTGTTTTTAAAATAGAAATGAATATTTGTTTTATCTTCTTGCTGTTGTTCTCTTTTACTATTTTATTGCATTATTTTTTCGATAAAGATTAAATAAACTGTTTTTAATAATAAATCTTTAATTGCAAAGAAATTTATTTTGTAACTAAAACTTTAATTAAAAAAAAGACGAAAGGAAAACATTTAAACGAAAAATAATATTTATTTTTATGTGTATGCATGTATGTACGTGTGTTATATAAGGTGGAAAACAATTTATAATTAGGACAAACAACAAACAAGGAAAACTTTTTTAAAGGAAAACACAGTAAGTTGTTTATTATTTTTACAAATAAACCATATTTATTAATAATAATCGTTTATTTTTTGCTTTTTTTTATAATTTTCCAATTCAATATTATTTTTTATTGTTTACTCTTACATTCAATATTTGTTTTGTTTTGTTTTATTATTATCTTTAATTATAAATTAAATCTTATGTAACAACTGTTGTTTTAGTGGAAATTTTATATCTTTTTATTTTTATTTTTTTTATAATTATTTTTGTTTTATTTCTTCGACTTTTAGTTTAGTGACAACGACATTTTTCATATATTTTGAAATACTTTTTCTTTACATAATTTATAAATTTAGAGGGGCTACGGGGCGGGGATTGGTGTATGTGCTATTACATATTTTGTTATTTTTTTGTTTTTATCAACAAACCATGTCTACGAAAAGAAAAAAATACAGAAATTAAAATGAAAAAGAAAAACGTTTCACTGTGATTTGATTTTCCTTTATTTTCTTTTTATTTTTTTTTTTGTTTTGGTTACATTTAATTTTTTATTTATTATTATATGTGTACTTGCACTTATACAACAATTTAGAATTTAGAATTGTTTGTTTGTGTTTTTTTTTTCAAAAATTATTTAAAAATATTATGATTTTTTTTTTTGGATTTATTTTTTATTTTTAATATTCTTATTTTATAAAATATTTTCTTTATGTAGCAAAAAAGAAAGCCTAAATTATAATTTTTTTTCAAGTCTGCTGTTAGACTCTGCAATCTGTATTTTGTGGTTGTTGTTCCTGTTTTTTTTTTTAATAAGTTTGCTGATTTTGTTGTTGATGTTTTAACTTTATTTCTTTATTCTACATTAATTTTAAATATTTTTTCGACTTCTTCCTATTTGTTTTATCATCTGATTCATTTGTAATATATTAATAATATTTTTTTTATTTTTTTAATTTTTTGTTTTCTAAAAATTACTCATTTTTTTAAATATAAATGAGTTTATTTGTAGATTTTATTTTATTTATATAGATATTTTTTTCTTTAATTAATAATTAAATAGGCATAATTTAAATCATACATATTAGAGTTGCTCATAACGCATTATTTTATAATTCCACCATATCCATTTCTGAAGTTCTGTTTTATGGTTCCTCTGGGGCTTTCTCGACTTAAAACTTTCTATTGAAATGTCCTTCTGGGGTTTAGCTCGTTTCTGTTTTGTTTGAATTTTATATGTATATATAAAGATGTATGTTTTTGTTTTTATATTATATATCATCTCAGTATCAGGCGCTCTACGCTCTAGATGTTGATTTTTAGGTTTATGTTCCTCTACCAATTTTTTGCTTAAACGTTTTTTGTTTTTAATTATTTATAATTTTAATACGAATAGTTGTATTTCTATTTCCTGATCTTTTTTATCTGCCTTATGATTTCTTATCGCGTTAATTGATGTTATTCTGGTTATTAATGTGACTGCTGCTGATGCTACTGCTCCTTTTGGTGGTGATTGCGGTTGCGTTGGCTGTAATATTGTCGAAAATTAATTTTCCACCTTTTCAGCTTTGATTTTGGCAAAGGGATTAGCGGCACCGACATTCGCTGTAGCTACTGTTGGCGCATTAACCGTCTTATTGTCACCACTAGCACCAGCCGCGAATTTATGATCTGTTGCAGTACTATTCGATAGTTGCGAATTTGTGTTTTGTTGTTGACTATTATTGGCATTCGAATTGCCACCGCCGCCTGACGTTGAGGCACAAATAGCGTTTGTTGAATTATTAGAGTTGCCTCCCTGAATGCTCTTTGTTCGATTAAGCTCTAATTCGTGTAATTTCTTCCAGAGTTCTTCGCGGTCCCGCTCGCGTTTCTTTTCTCTGTACAAAAACAAAAGAGAAAATTTTAAATATTTGAATTACTAAATATTACTAAAACTATTAGCGAATCTAGATTGTTAAAAAAAATAAATACTAAAGAAATCAAACGTCTGTTTGCAGATTTTCTACTTAAAAGTATGAAATATTTACAGAGAAAATTGCCAGAAGAAAGAAATTTAATTATTTCACACACATTACTCAATGTTTTTAAGCACAATTATCAATTTTCCATCACTACTGTTTAAAGAACATAAATGACCATCTTTACAACACATACAAAGATTAAAAAAAATGTATTATTAAAAACCACACAAACTGAAAGCAAATGCGCAAGGCTGTCTCCGATGGCATAAAGAAGGTCTAAATATATAATTCAAAAAGATCTTAATTGAATACCCTTTTGTGATGTCAAAGGGTGGCAACTTTCATTGCGTACGCATTGCAGTGTAGCACAATTAAGAGCCGCTATCTTTAGTATATCGATATCGGGACTCTAAGCACATGCTCAAATATCCAAGCCCTTATAACCCTGTGCATTTTGCTTCTTCTCTGTCTATCTTTGAGGAAAGAACTTTCTTCAATAATGGAAATGTTGCAATTATTTACAATACATAAACCAATTGCAATGAGTATGTGTTTTTATAACAAAATTTATATATAAAAAGGAAATCATACACATGTTACACATTCAACAATACAGAAAAAGGCTTTTTATAGATATAAAAAAAAATTATCACCAAATCCACAAACCCACCATAATATTATTTTAATATGTTTATCTAAAACTTACTTTTGCCTTTCCGCTTTATAGCTCGAGGTAAGTTCATCGAATAATTTGGAATTCATTTCCATAAAAGTCTTCAAAACATTGTACACTAAAGCCACAATCGTTTGGTTCCAATGTTCTTTGCTAATGCGATACAATGCCGGAAACATAATGGGCATTATAACAGCATTATTTTCTTCAATTAAGGACATAGCATATTCATTGTTCCACAGATACAGAGCACGCTCGGCAACCTTTAAAAAGACATTGCACATAAAAATATATTTTAAAATTTTATTTATATTTGTATTTCGTACCTGAAAATGTGGACTCGATACACATTTGGCGATTTGACGAAATAGAGGTTCTTGGATTTTAACAAACTGTGGAGGATCAATTACATCAAGTATCTCCTCAATTTCACCCAAGAACATGACTTCTTTTTGCGAACAAGTTTTTGGCCAGAATTTCAAAAGGCCCCGTACGACTGGTTCCGTTAAAAATGGATCCTTTTCGAGAAATTGAACAATACAATAGGCCAGCTGAGCGTGATACAGCGACAGACATTTTACTTTGTGCAAAGGAAGCAACACCTTAACTAAAAACTGTTTGTGTTCGGCCTTTAATGGTAATGCGAAACCATTAATAATGCTGAAAAAAAAAAAAAATATTTATAAAAAAGTGTTTGCGCAATACCATCTGTTACGTATATATTTGAAGCATTTTCGCTTTCCTACCTTCCAAGAATTTCCAATAATTCGCCTACTCCGTTAAAATGCTCCGTTTCGTAAATAAAACGCAAAAATATATTATTAATTTGCTTTCTTATAAATGCTCTCAAACCTAAAAATTTTCCATAAATACGATGCAAAACAGTTTTCAAAAAATCACGTTCACGTGGATCTTCAGAATCGAATAGTTCCAAAAGCTAAATTTATTTCATCAAAATAAATACACGTTTTATTAGCAAAAGCAAGTATTAAACATTTAACTTTCATTTAATTATACCTGTAAAACAAACTTTTGATCAATAACACGTTTTCCTATGGTCGCTTGAAAATCTTGCGATTCTAAAAATCGTAAAAACACCTCATACACTAACTGCAGGTGTGGCCAAGAGGCCTCCAAAGTGGGATCATCCTCTTCGGGATCAAAATCTGGATTCTCACTTGGCGGCAATGTACGAAACAAATTTAATGAAATCTATAATAGAAATTTAAAATACACATTCATATTTCATTTTTCATATGTTGTAATGATGGGTCTGACGACTCGACTTACCATACGTATAATTTCAGGATACACAGCTTCTGTAAGTACGCCTCGTCCATGTGTTATGTAGGTGGATAAGTCATTAAGGGCGGCGCGTTTGATTTCTTTGCCCTTCAAATCAGTCACAGGATCCATAAAATCAAATGATACGCAACACTGACGCAATTTGCGAATAAATAATTCTTCTTGTTCTAAACTCGAACAATCGGCTAAGAGAAGAGACAAACAAAAATTATTTTCAACGAATTAATTTGAACATTCAATTAAAATGAAGATCCTGCAATTATATGTTTACATTAAAGAAGTATATTTTTAATACCAAATTTGTTCTTAAAGCTGCCTTTAAGCCATCTGATTCCTTATCTACATTGAACTATAAATAATCAGCTTCAAGCTCTCCTAAAGTCCAAAAATTATTAACTATAGTAGATTTGATTTCTACACACATGTGATATGCATTTTTAAATAAGAAAAATATGATTTACAAATCGGTTATTGAACTCAGACGAAAATGGAGGCATATTAAACAAAAAATTATAATTTTAAACTTTAAATATTTCTAAAAATCTTTAAAACGCAGTTTAATCAATAGGACAGAAGACAATAACTCTTTGGTCCATGACTAATCCCTTTGTGATACCTGATACATGGGATGTCGTGAATCATTGATTTTTAATTAATAAAATATCGTTTGTTTTATTAAAAATATTACAATAGCCTTCAGTATGACCGAAAATATTGTACTGACAAATACAAATTTAAACACAAATGTTGTGGCTTCGATAAATTTTAGAGCAAATGTCTCAATGGCGACATATTAAAACAAAAAAGTGTATTAAAATTTGTATACATTTTACCTTTCAGTGGTGGCAACTGCTGCAATTCCACATCCTGTGAATTTCTGTAACGTGAGGAACCTTGACTCTTTTTACTTTTCTTTTTCAATGAACGTTTGGCGAATGGATCAATTCGATCAACAAATGTTCCCGATGACATTTTTTCTGTTGTTCTGTTCTGTTTTAGTTGTTTGTGCTGATCGACGATTTATTTTTGTTTTTCTTTTTCGTTTCACTCCTACTTTTCTTCGTTTTTTGTAGTTTCGCTTGTAGTAAAAAACCTACAGTTGCTGTTGTTGCTGTTATTGCTGGTTGTTGCTGTTAGTTTACAATATGTTAATTATATTTATTTCGTATAAATTATTATTTCTTGTTGTTTTTATAAACTATTTGACGATATCTGAAATGGAAAAAACACAAAGAATTAAGATTTAATTAAATAGTGGAGCGGTGAAGAATTTTAGAAGGTAAAGAAATACAGCAATCACTTTAGTTACGTTACTATTGCTTTCGCAAAATGACGAAGTAAATTGAGATAACTTTAATTAAGTTTTAAAATATTCATAAACCCGTCACCTAAAATTAAAAACTTTTTTTTTTAATAAAAACTATTGCGATTTGTGTTGAATAAACGGCAAGTTAAAAGGAGTAATAAATTATTAAAACAACGCAAATCGAGGCATTACTGTATGTTAAAGGTTTTATTTAATGAAATGCCCATTTCGACCTCACACAGTATATATAATTTTTTAGTACTACATTGCCTTTCGAAATAGCGAACTACTTAAAGAAAATTATATGTGTTGATATATTGAGACATAAACAATGCGACAAGAAATGATTGAAACTAGTTTGATGCTTAAGAAAAATCTTTTTTTTATACCCTTCACCTGTGGTGCACAAGGGTATATATAGCTTTGTCATTCCGTTTGTAATTTCTACAATTTTAATTTCCGACCCCATAAAGTATATATTTTCTGAAAGCTTATGAATAGAGGAGTCGATTAAGCCCTGACCGTCTGTCCGTCTTTTAGAAGCAACTATATGTTCCTCAGATCTGTATATGGTATCAATCTCTTGGAAATATTCAGGAATGAATCGCTATTGAAATTCAGCACAATCGCCCAATAACTTTCTGAGATATGAGCAAAAAACCACGACCACCTCGTTTTTTTACACAATTACAACAACAACATACATACATAAATATTGTAAAAACCATACAAAAAAAAGAAAAAATTACAAAAAGAAAAAATATCAAAAATAAAAAAAAAATAATAAAAAAAATTACAAAAAAAAAATTTTAAAATAATTTTAAAAAAAATTTTAAAAAATTTTTTAAAAATTTTTTCAAAAAATTTTTTAAAAAAATTAAAAAAAAATATATAAAAAAAAAATAATAACAAAATATAAATAATATATTATATAAAATAAAATTTTTTTGGCTCAGCTGGGATTCGATGCCACATTTATTCTAACCAGTGCTATATTCGGCCGTGCCGAATTTTATAATACCCTTCACCATCATGTACGACATAGGTATAATCCTACATCGTAGCTTAACTTATATTTCATGTTATACGCCATTTTTCCTTATTATTTCCTACGCAATTTGAATTTTAACGTAGTTAACTGTATTCTACTAGTCAAGCTCTTTAATTTGATACCCATATTGATGGGGTAAAAAAACTAGATCCGCCATTTTGTTTTGGACACCATCTTGGATTTTTAATTTTTTTAATAAATTACTGTATTATACTGGTCAAGCTCTTTCATTTGATACTAATATTTGGGGGGTTCAAGAAGTTTCATTTCAAAATACCAGATGTGACCCATTTACAAATTTATTGTCCGCCATTTTGTAGTGGCGGCATATATGAATTTTATTTTTTTATAGTGCTTATATTGCGCTAGTCAAGTCGTTTTAGATGATACCAATATTGACTCTCTCGGTTGTCTAGAAGCTGAAAAAACTTGATTTTTGTTTGTTAATTTTTGGAATATATTTTTTTAAAACAATTTTTTGCCTATAACTTTACCGATTAGAGCCCGCTTTATTCAAAATTTTTTACGAATATCTCTAGAGGCATATTATATCTACAAATAGTAGCAAAGGTACCTATAAATTATTCTATGGCTAAAAAAAAATTTTAATTTTGGTGGCAAAAATAGGGGAAAAAACAGAGGCAGTTGTGTTTATTTGCTCATATCTCAGAAAGTTATGGGGCGATTGTGCTGAATTTTATTCCCGGATATTTCCAAAAGATTGATACCATACACATATCTGTGGCTTGGAGCTAAAAGGGCCAATGTCACTTTTTTGCTCTTTTGATATAATCATTGCATTAGATTTGTTTTCTTGCTCTATTGCATTATGGTAAAACAGCTAAAGTCATACTTAACCCAGAACAGCTTCATAAATAAAATGCTGGCCAAGGTCACTATGAAAGCATATATAAAAGTTAAAGTTCAATTCCAATTTTCTCAAAAGTAAATATTTTGACATTGGCCCTTTTAGCTCCAAGCCACAGATATATGTATATATAGATATGAGGAACAAATAGTTGCTTCTAAAAGTTGATGTCAACCAACACACGGACAGATGGGCAGTCAGGGATTAATCGACTTCTCTATGTATTAGCTTTCAGAAAATATATACTTTATGGGGTTGGAAATGAAAATTGTAGAAATTACAAACGGAATGACAAAGCTTCTGCACCACAGGTGAAGGGTATAAAAAGCATCGTAAACAGTAAATAGTAAAATGTATTAATAAATCTATCTACCTTGTATTTTTATTATTAATATAAAATCGAATAATGATGAATAGTTGTTGTTGTAGTAGTTGAGTTCTTGTTGCTGTTGTTGTAGTAGTAGTGCATTTAATGGAGGGATTTTAATTTTAGTTTTACATATGTATGTTGAAAATTATTAAAATATTTTTCTTTTTTTTATTCTTTTCTACTATCGGATTATTTGTTTAATTTTTATTTTATCGTTTAATACTCTTGCTAAGCTTCCATGATTTATTAGTTGATGTTGTTATTGTTGATTGTTTTTATTGCTCCTGCTGCTGCTGCTGCTGCTGTTGGTGTTGATGAAAAAATGATAATGATGGGACTGCTGCTAATGGTGATAATGATGGCACGTTTTTTTTTTGTTCACTCTATTGTAATACGTTGTTTTATGTTCTGGTAATTTTTCTCTCAAATTTTAGCACATTAGCACCAAAATTTTCTACAATTCATGCATTCAGATTTTGATTCTTAACGCATCGATTGTATTACAATTGCTTGGAAAATATAACCAGGTATCACATATATATTTTCTAAAATTAATATACTACTAACTGAGCCAAATTCTGTAATTATAAAGAGAAAAGTAAAATTATTTATAAATATGTAAATAGGCAAGTGTATTTAAATAGATATGTATGTATGTATACACACACATATGTTTGTATTTAATTTTACTTATAACCAACACAAAACATAAAACAAAAAGCTGAATGAATGATTTTACATTCTAAAAGAAAAAAAAAAATTAAAAAAAAGTGTGAATAAAATATAAAACATGTTTTTTTGCTTTAAAACCTACACAAAATTAAATCCCAACAACAAATGACAGACAACGCATATGAAAATGATATAAATATCAATAAATTATGGAGAGAAAAAAAAATCACTAAACCAGCGTGGACACTGATTTCATTCAATCAATAATGTATTTATTATTGCAACTTTTTCTTTATTAAACCGTGTTTGATGGATTGTTAAGAAACTTTTGAAAAGAATAACAGCAGTTTTTAGCAGCTGTAGAGCAGGGAGACTTTAATTTTTACGAAATATCAGCACAAAGAAGTTTGAAATCTGCTAAGGTGGCCAGATAAAACAGCATTTTAATTTAAACATGAATTTAATATTTTAAATTCAAATTTCAATATTTTTTTTATATACAACACGTTACAGTGCTATGTTGGGCTGTGCCGAATCTAATAATACCCTTTACCATCATGTAAATATATATGATATCATACACTATTTTACTTTATTCCCGACGCCATTTTTGATTGCGAGTTTTCGCATAGATGACTGTATTCTATGAGTCATTTTATTTGAAATTCATATAGACTAATATAAGGGAAAAAAATATCCGCCATTTTATTCAGGATTCCAAATTGGATTTTAATTTTTTTATAGTTTAATGTCACTCTCATTTTAGGGGGTTAACGAGGGTACATTTTAATTACATTATGGATCTCAAAGTCTGTGTTACTGATGCTTGGGAGAGAATCACTAAAGGCTGGGGCACAATGAATCCGTCGTCCGTCAAACTTCAACTTTTTCAACTGACAACTAAGTTAAAATACATGTTTTCTTATGAGTGTTGTCACATTCAGTACGTCTCCGTCAACGCAAAGTACAAAAGTTGACCAACTTTTAACTTTTGACGTACGTCGAGTACTTTGACAACTACCATATGGTTGTGCGCATAAAGCGAAGTCAACCGGCTATATAGCAGCCGCCGTACTTTTTTGTGATGCATGAGCCGCCACAGAAGCATACAGTTGTTTTCGGTTAAAAACTCTTATTTTATATATAGATTGTATGAATTTGAAGCAAAATTGACATTTTCTTAAAAAAATATTATTTTGTTTTATTAATTTTTTGTTATTGTGAAGATAAGTAAAAAAAAAATTATATAAATATTATCGGCCTTCAGCCGCCGCTGTTTGTTTTTGATTTGTCGCAGCAGTCAACAATTTAACTTGACTTATGATGAGTCAACACAAAGTACTGATTGTGCCAACCCCTCTCCGTCAATACGTTGATGTCAGTTGAAAAAGTTGAAGTTTGACGGAGGACGGATTCATTGTGCCCCAGCCTTAAGGAAATATGTTAAAAACTTATAAAAAGTCAAATCGAATCTTTGAGTTCATTTCCAACAATGGAGACCCAATTCACTACTGATTTATAAATAATTTCCAGTTTTAAAAAGCTCTTAAGATTGTGGCTTTAAAAGCGCATCACTCTGAAATCAAATGAATTGTTATAACAATGAAAAACAAGTGAATAAATATAGATTTCTTTTGCTTTAGAAAATTATTTTTTAAGCTCTTTCAGTGTTAAACAGTGTATGTTTATTGAAAAATGGTTCTTTTTGGTTCGGTTGGTGGTGCACAGCAGTTGTCTGTCGTATTTGTTTAAAAGAAATAAGCAAACGTCATAACCGTTAATTCTTAAAAATTTCTCGGTCGTATTTCCCGGTTGATCTGGCGATGTCAATTGAGCGCCACAATCTTACGATTTAATATTGAAATTTTTAAGACCAAACAAATACACCACAAACAACTGATGTGATGAAAATTATACGCTGCTGCCGAGATACGCGAAACGTTGTTGCAGAATATGCTCAAAATTAAAAAAAAAGAAAAATTAAAATAAAAAAAGGAGCAACGATGTCGACCTGCCGGTCATTATGTCTGTGTCAATAAGGAAAAACGGCTTATATCTTTTTTTAATTTTTTTTTAGAAGAGCAATTTTAAATGTTTGATTTATTTTTTAAAATTTGATTCCCTTTAAAAAAAAATACTATTTTATAAATTCAGCGTTATATAAATTATACAGCATATTGATATTCGTACAATATAGATTAGTTAGATTATAAGTTATCACCCGAAGTGATGTTTTTTTTTTTTAATACAGGCAATTATATTACAGATATTCGTACAATAGAGATTAGTTAGATTATAAGTTATCACTTCAAATGATATTTTTTTTTAAGTATATATGTATATGATATAACTGGATGTAAAGTTGTCCAAAATAGTTAAAAATTTTCAAGAAGGTATTTTTGAACTTCGGAATTGCAACAATGTGAATATCTCAATTTTAGCTTATGTTGACTTAAGCGGTTTTGCTTTTTTGGCACAGATATTTATTTAAAAATTCCGATATTTCTTCATTACATCAGTTTTATTGTTAAATTTTTTTTTGCAAAAAGTATAAATGCACTAGTTTGTTTATCCATCAATTTAATGAAAAAATTTTAATAATATTTTTGTAGTATAAACTTAAAAATATTATTTGCTTACTAAGCGAAATTTCGTTACTTCTCCCGCCTTGTGTAAACTTATTTGTTTTAAATGTTTTAATGTGTAAAAAGGTGTGTTTGTATTTATTACGTGATCAGCATAGAAAATATACTTTTTGAATAAAATATTTTACAATTATTATTGATACCGTTACTCGCATAAACACAAAAAAATATACAATTGTTTAAAAAGTAATAATTTCATTAAATATATAATTTATTTCACAAAACATTGCAGTTATCGCATTAAGTATTAAAAATAAAAAAATAAGGTGTAATTATAAAATGATAACAAATAGATAAATATAGATTATTATAGCAACAATATATTTAACATTACAAAACAAATCAAATTAAAAAACATTTTGCAATAATTAACTTAATTTATACAAAAAAAAAAAAGAACTTTACGACCGTATAAAGTGTGAGCCAGAAAAAACTAACAATTGTCGTCAGCTAAATTTAAACCTAAACCGTTTCAATTGAAAAATTCTCAAAAATATGTAAATTTATTTAAATATTTTTCAAATTTATAAAACACTAGAAAAGCCCGGCGCGCGTTGCTACGCCCCTTCATGAATTTTAATCGCATTCTAAATTTTAATCGAATATCAAGTGCAAAAACCTAAAAATTATAATTTTTTTTATGGGTGTGGCACTGCCCACTTTTCTAATCATAAAATTGTAAAGTCATAACAGCTCAATATGTGTGCAAAGTTTCAAAAAAATCGGTCCAGTACAAGTACCTCAAAATTATAATTTTTTTTATGGGCGTGGCCCCGCCCATTTTTTTAATCACGAAATTATAAGGTCATGACAGCTCAATATGTGTGCAAAGTTTCAGAAAAATCGGTCCAGTGCAAATACTTCAATATTAAAACTTTTTTAGGGGCGTGGCCCCGCCCACTTTTCTTACCACGAATTTATTTAGTCATGACAGCTCGATATGTGTGCAAAGTTTCAGAAAAATCGGTCAAGTGCAAGTAGCTAAAAATGATAACTAATTTTTTATGGGCGTGGCCCCGCCCACTTTTTTCCACCCATAAACACTCCCTGGTATGTGTACAACAACTTACCAAAGTTTCAGCCCGATCGGTTTTACAGTTTCGGAGTCTATAGCTAACACACACACACACAGTGTTTCACTTTTATATATATAGACTAGCCAAACCCGGCGCGCGTTGCTACGCCCCTTAATGAATCGAAATGCATTCTGAATTTTAATTGAATATCAAATGCAAAAACCTAAATATTATAATTTTTTTTATGGGCGTGACATTGCCCACTTTTCTAATCACGAAATTATTTAGTCATGACAGCTCAATATGTGTGCAAAGTTTCAGAAAAATTGGTCTGGTGCAAGTATCTCAAAATTATAACCTTTTTTTATGGGCGTGGCCCTGCCCACTTTTCTAATCACGAAATTGTATGGTTATGACAGCTCAATATGTGTGCAAAGTTTCAGAAAAATCAGTCCAGTGCAAGTACCTCAAAATTAAAACTTTTTTATGAGCGTGGCCCTGCCCACTTTTCTAATCTCGAAATTATTCAGTCATGACAGCTCGATATGTGTGCAAAGTTTCAGAAAAATCGGTCAAGTGCAAGTAGCTAAAACTGATACTAATTTTTATGGGCGTGGCCCCGCCCACTTTTTTCCACCCATAAACACTCCCTGGTATGTGCACAACAACTTGCCAAAGTTTGAGTCCGATCGGTTTTACAGTTTCGGAGTCTATAGCTAACACACACACACACACACACAGAGTTTCACTTTTATATATATAGAAGATTAATATATTGGCATGTTATTTGGTATTTGTAAATCTTAACATTAAAGATTTTATAGCTGCTTCCGTTACTTTTTTGAACGCAGCGGTCTACTTACACTTAAAGTGGGACATGTCCTTAATCTATTTGAGCAAGAGTTCAATAACTTACTACAGGCCGAATTTTAAATGAAAGAAATATTAAAGAAATAGACACTATGTGCTGTTTTGTAAAAGTGAAAAGCTGTTTTTGTAGACACTCTGTGCCACAGAAGAATTTTATGGAATTTTGTAAAAAAAAAACTTTGTTTTTTTTTTGCCCGGCATTGTTCTTTAACATTTTCTCGTCCATCAGCCACATAAAAATATTTACTCGGAAGTTGTGACAAGTCTGCCAGTACTTAAGTTTTATTATCTATCACACAACAGGTGTATTTTTTTAATAAAATTTGACATAAATGCATTCTCTCGTTCTGTTGCTTTTCGTTCGTTACCGCAATGCAATCTAGATTTTTCTGAACTGACATAAGCACCAGTGAAATGCATATGTATGTATACACCAGCTAAAACTCAAAATTTAATAACTTAAATTATTAACAAATTTGTGGGATAATTTTACGAATTTTAAATAAATCTTTTATGTTGAAAAATAATAATTTGTTTGAGCCAAGGATAAGTTTTGGCTGGAATAGCGGGTATACGTTTTTTTTGACTCACTCTTTATACTAGTACATGTACATACATACTATGTATGTATGTATGTATGCATGTTCATATATAGAAAATGAAGCAATTAAAAATTGCCTCAATAGAATTATTGGCTGCAAAGATAAGAATTAAATTAAGTCACAAAATTTACGTTTCTTCTTCAATTGGTCGCAACAAACCAAAAAATTAACAAAATAATACATGAAAATATTGTAATTCCTGAATGTAATTATTCTTCGTTTTGTTTTAAATGACACAATTTGGAATGACAAAGAAACAGAAATCATATGATTTCTTGCTGCTACAAACATAATAATCAGACGTGACATTGAATAACAATTTTAAAAAATTTTGTATTTTAATTTAAAAACTAAAAATTAAAAAATAATGGTAATAAAAATACTAGTTCAAAAGGAAACAAAAGTATGCAAATGCAAATTATCTGCAAACAATTAAACCAAAACAGAGAATATTTAATGATTTTTAAAAAAGATTAGGATTGGAGAACTGTTATTAACAAATGACCATCAACGTTTTCTGGCTCTACTAAAAATTTTCAGCAAATGCAAAAGCTTAACACTGAGTATATTTTTAATTCCAACAAAAAAATACACAAAACAAATAAAAAAATATAAAATATTCAAAGTTTAAAACAGTTCCAGGCATATTTATTCATCAGGTAATTGCAGTTCGGAGAGAATTTTTTGTTTATATTTTCTATATATGAAGTTTGACATTTGAAAAATATTAGGAAAGAGAGAAAATTGTTTTTTATTAATGCATTTTGACAGCTGAAAAATAAAATAAGTGTTGAAAAAAATAATCAGCTGGCGAATCAAGAGTACCTGATGAATAAATATGCCTTGAAGAGTTCAATTCAATTGCATGTTATTTGAAAATTACCTAAAAATTTTACAAATTTACATTTTTATTTGCAATTTTATTATGCAAACACTATATGATACGGCAACCGAGTTGTGGTTTGTCCGGACAAAAATAAAATTAATCTAATTCAAGCTGAGAGTTTTCCAAACAATTTCATTTCTCTAGCTCATGAAGAAGATAGAGAGAGAGAGAGAGAGAGAGACCTTTAACTTCATATAAAATTGTTTTCCCCACAAACATCTTGTTTATGGGTTCATCCATGGTACAATCATCAGGTAGCCTCAGTTCTGCAACAACAAAATCCTAAATGTATTTTGTTGCTGGAAAACGACGACTTAAATGTCAAAAAGCACATGTGTGTGCGTGTTTTTTTGGCGGTAGAATATATACGTACACAATATATACACATACATACACAAAATTTGACATCTAAGTTAAATTTTAAGGTAAAGAAAAAATAATCAGCTGTTTTAGTGAGGCTACCTGATAATTGTACCATGGGTTCACCCATGGTGTAATTAGACCCCTTTCAGATTAGGTAAGTCTCTTGGTATTTTGGTCTCTTGCGCAAGAGACTTGTGTTTCTGGATAAAAGGGGCAAGGTCGGGTTAAAGGAAAGAAAATTGCTCATATTTAAGTACTCGGCAAGTGTATTTTTTTCATATAAGAAATGTAAAAAAAAATTTAAAAAAAAACAAGACAAAGAAAACGAAACTTGGGCAAGTTAATTGCTGTGTCTGAACGTGAAAGCAAGTTCAAATAAGAAACTAACTTGCGCCAGTGACTTTTGCCTAATCAGAAAGGGGACTTACATAAGGTGATAGCGGAAAGAGAGAGTATTTTTGTCTATCTTTTTTTATATATAGAGTTTGACAATTCTTCGTTTGACATACATTGGAATGCAAAAAAAAAAAAATCAGCTGGGCTGGCACCGCCACCTGTATAAGTGTAGCCTGGGTTCACCCAACCCATACACATTAAGAAATTAAAAATAATAATATTTACAAAATCGTACATAGTGTACTACGATATTCAAATATATTTTTTTTTAACAAAACGTATTTTAAAATAAACAAAAATTAGCATTTCCATATTTTAAATAAGTTTCGAAAATTCGAACTTGAATTTGAAAAGTTCAAGATTCTAGTGATTAAACATAAGCAAATAAGTATCTTTTGTGTTTTGTTATTTTTACGAAAGAAATTTTACATCACTGTTGAATTGTTGGAAAAAATAATTTTGTATATTATTTTCTATTTTTTATTCTTTTATATTATTTATTTAATTTATTATTCAATAAAATTATTTGTATTTATATTTTTTTTTTTGTTTAATTATTACAACAAATTAAACACATGTTCAAATTCTCATCATCGTTATTATTTACAAAAACAATAACATATATACATACATCGTAAACAAAATGATTACTGTTGTTGTAAAGGGTGTTTTTTTATAGAGGTATAACACTTTGAAATCGAATAAAACAAAGAAGAAATTTTTAAATTGACTTAAAATGTACTTTATTCGAAAGATAATCTTCTGGCATGATTATTTAAAGATGACTTCTGGCATACGGCCGCCACGGCTGACTCTAATTTTCGATTGCAATTTCTAATATTTGTGGCCGTATATGGGTAATAACGAGGCGAATGTTTCCCCCTAAGTAGTCAATCGTTTCGGACTTATAGTCGTAGACTAGCGACTTCACATATCCCCATAGAAAATAGTCTAACAGCGTTAAATCGCATAATCTTGAAGGTCAATTCACATGCCTGAAAAGTGTCACAATCTGTGCTCCTGCACATTATGGTTGTTCAATTGATGAACGAAAAAGTCAGTAATTATTGCACACCAGTCAGTTTTTTTTAAAGTAACGGTGTCTTAACATACACTAGAGGATTTTCATCACTCCAAATACGACAGAGCTTTATTGCCAAGCAAAATTCCCGTTTGCAAATTAGGATCAACGTCATTCACCGAACGTAGATTCAGCGAATTTACGCCTTGCCAAACTAAACATAAACCACTTACAGCTACCAGTTAAGTGTTGCAAACATTAAGAATTAAAATATCCCTACAAAAAAAAACACACTGTACTTTTACACAATATTGCTGCGAAACTATTAACATTGGATTGTTTAATTTATCATAGATTTGTCATAAAAAAAATTTAAAATAATAGACAAAACTAAGTAAATAAAATAAATTTTGCACTGCAGCGATAAAAGTTTAAAGGCAACAACAAGAACAACAGCAGCAGCAAAACGTTTAAACAAATACAAAATTAACAACAAATCACAACATACTTGAAAAAATAAAAAAAAATACAAATGTATGTATGTATGTACATACACATACATGTATGTTATTTGCAAGTTATACTTTATATGCATACGTAGGCATGCATGAATGTACATGTGTATCTATTACACAGGATTTTGTTTTAGATCAGAACTTCCTTATTTCTTTTAAACCAACTTAAAAAACGGAGTTAGGTTTTCTATGCTCCAGAGAATCGGATTTCAAATTAGCGCATTTTAGGCCATTTGTAGATGAGTGTTGGAGGAACGTTTTTTCCGTCATCAAATATTGTT
The DNA here is from genome assembly GCA_941918925.1 of Phyto melanocephala. Taxonomy (NCBI): domain Eukaryota; kingdom Metazoa; phylum Arthropoda; class Insecta; order Diptera; family Rhinophoridae; genus Phyto; species Phyto melanocephala. The sequence goes on along the minus strand of OW799233.1, from coordinate 178,449,967 downwards.
TTAATTCAAATGATAACACAATATATAAAAGTTTAATATATTATTTTATTTCTATAGCGAGATGTTAAATTTTTAACGCAACCGAAATGCCATAGGTTTTCAAGAGTACTAATGCATAGTTTAATTCTTATATTAGTCTCGATAAGTCAAGTTTAAGCATGATTTGGCAGCTTTCTGTTATTATGTGTTTGGTCCAAAGAAAGATCTTTACTTTTAAGGGGAATTATTACAAAGGTTAAATCGAGAACAACATACTTTCGAACATTCAAAGGTTTTACGGACTGCTATAGTACTATTTAACATCAAATGTGCAGATAGTGTGAAATTTTCCATTCCTATGCAATGTGTGTTACACTGGGGGCAAATTATGGCATTCAAACGTGATCAAAATTTGAAAATTCTTATTAGAATCTCTCTGCCTAAAGCATAGCGAACTCGATCGTTCGAGTAAAATTTCGATCGTAATCGAATGCCGTAATTCGGCCACTGCTCTGCAGCAAAAATCGTCTTTGAATAAAAATATGTGGACAATAGAGAATTTAACGCGCTAAATGCAAATCCGTTTAAATTTTTATCTATCGGGCTCATATTTTTTTATGAGCATGCCTAATATTGCACCCAAAACAAGACGGTTATGCTGATGCATTTCATCATAACTTGAGAATGATTAGTCCGATTTTGATGAAAATACCAGCAACAAGAAATGTTTGGACGATGCAGGAACACGTCTGAAAATGGCAAAGTACAGATGTCAGTAAGGTGACGAAAATACTACATACATATTGGGTTACGCAAATCTTTTGAAATCGAAGGAGATTCTGAAAATAAGTAGCCCGACAGTAAGGAAATTTACTATTATAACAGATCACACGGTACTGTAAAGAAGAGGGTGGGACTTCGGAGCACTGCCTTTGTTAATGTCAACCGTTTAGGTATATATAACACGAGAACCTGAATGTGAACACTATGCCGAACTTTGAATACCTAAGAGTTCAAATTTGAAATCCCTAAGGATTTACATCGAAATTACTGGATTCTTTACTTAGTCGAAATTTTAGCTAAGTTCGGGATAATGGTTATGCAGAGGAATTTTTTGTTCCTTTAGTGCGCACAACATGCCAACTGGACATACGTGTATATCTATCATGGGTTTGGGCTTTTAATGTCCTTCTGTTTCAACCTAACCATTTAATGGAATTTTTTTAATGATTAAATTTTTTTTTTAAATTTTATTCACCCTTATAGTCCATATACATATATTTGAATTAGGGTAAATTAGAGATATCAGCACATGCCACATTCATATTTTAAAATATGTCGCTGTAGTGATGAAAAGTATACATGTGCATTATATGAAATACTAGACGCCCGGTACGTGCTTTGCTACATATCAACAATTCATTATAGTTTGTTTTAAGGAGAGTAAAACTACGTTTATACTTTTTTCCTATGGCTATCCCTCTCAAAGATAAATGCTGTTCAAAAAAGTACCAAAATTCAGTTTTTACCCGTTTTATACCCTTAAAACTCAAAATTTCTAAAATGTACCAGGCACCTATCCAATTACTTTTAACAGGCTCTTTGGTCCTTTCTGAATTTTTGTGATATCTGAGTTACCGATTTTACCCTTTTTTGCCCGTAAACCGCTTGACGGATTTTGTGCAAACTTCACATAAACCATCTACTAAATAGTCCGAACGAAGCCCAAACATTTGGTTCGGATAGGTGAGCCCGTTCTTGAGTTATAAAATTACAACGAAAAGTGGCATTGAAAATTGTGAAAAAATGTTTTTTTATTTTCAAACGTCATCTTTGTATGTGTATTGTATGTGTTGCCTCAAGGGTCATCGACCTCAAGAAAAATTTAAAAATACCACCACTATGTTCGGCAACACAAAAGCTAAACAGATTTATATAATTATTATTATTATTATTAAATGTTTTTAATTACCAATACGGCAACCAAAATCAAAAAGCTTTAAAAACATGAAAATAAACTGTTAACACTTAAAAAGATTCGATTTATTTTTTCATTTTCCATTTTATTCACCAAAAGCCACCAAATGATTGTTTAGTAAGTTAAAATTTGATGCGCTAGATTTTCAAGCAAAATTTTTTGCCTATTTTATAAATCTACAAATGTTAAAACGGGCATATTTGAAATTGAGTATCTGCTCTGAAGAATATTTATACGACCGATATGACAATTCCGCTTGCCACCCAAGGTATCACCAATATCATTTAGCACGGAAGACAATTCATTTTTTAAACTAATTTAAATTTTGTATTTTTGTATATTTTCTAGAATATAGTCAATTTTTCTTGCACTGTCCATAAATGTATTTACTGGGGTAATGAATGAGAGGTATTTTTTTTTACAATTTTGTGACTGCTACACAGTTCACTTTCATTCACTAAATGCATAAGAATTAACCGTCATTAGCCACGTGCCCTATTGAGTTGTCGTCACTGGTTGTGGAGACTTTCACTATTACCGGCTTAGCCATGCATGATGAAATTTTTGATTATATTTAGGTTTTTTGCTATATTTCGAATTTTTTACAACAAATAATAATTAATAATAATTTTTTTGTTTAATTTCCTTACTCACTCTTTAAAAAAAAAGAATTCATCATTTATTTAACATCTACTTTTTTCAATTAAAATATAAACTTTGCAAGATAAAATTTGTTTTTTTTAATTTTTATTCATATGCTTTTTGGCTTTTAAATGTTAAAATCGGTATAAAAGTGTATCTAAGTATGAATATGTACTAACTCTTTTAAAATGTTTACGACAAATGCATAAAAAACACGTTAAAAACCACCAATGCAATCGCAAAAATCGCTAGATTGCCTGCTAAGAGCTTAATCATATTTTTTCTCGCAAAATATGTAAAGGGTGGTTAAATTTTAAGGGCCGATGCCGAATGTGAACCACACCTAAACGCCAAGTTTTTTTTTCTGCATTTCATTTGACATTTCTCAATTTCAGACTAACTCAATTTGAACCATGGAAAGATACACAATCGAGCAACGCGTTAAAGTTATTCAGGCTTATTATGAAAATGGCCGTTCATATCAAAAAGCATTTCGTGATTCTTTTGGTCAACATAATCGTTTGAATTCGTCCACAATCGGGAAAATTGTGAAAAATATTTAAATTTCAGCAAAACAGGTCTGTATTAAATGTGAAAACATCTGTGAATGCCTTCTTAGTTCGTTGAACGGAAAACATTGCTGTTTTTCGTGATAGTGTGCCAAAAAAGCAGTCAACGTCGACTCATCATCGTGCCCAACAATTGAGCATCAACATTGTCATTGAAAATTTGGACCATCGGCGGCCATTTGACCGCTATTTTGTTCCATACATAATTGAACCATACAAATATTGTCATAATAAAACGAAATGACAATAATTTCCTAAACAATTTGTGTTTTATTCAAAATCAACTTTGGCCCTTAAAATTTAACCACCCTTTATGTATATTTTCAAAAAACTTTGTATTTTAGGTACTTTTAGGCCTTTTTAAAATTGTCTACGCATGCATTTGTAAGATAAGAGATACCAGAGAATTAAAAAAAAAAATTAAAAGTAAACAAGTAAGAACACTATACGGCTGTGCCGAATTTTTAATACCCTCCAGCAATTTTATGTAATTTTATAACACAAAATTTATTATTTTGTTATTAACAGTAATCGCTATATAATAAACTCTTTATACTTAATTATGTATTACTTTCTTTGTGTAACTTCGATTTGTTATTAATTTATTTTCTTAAATTTAGTCTTGCAATGAAACCTTCTCTTCTACATTAGGAGTGATACGTTGTTGTATTCCAGTGGAAGTTAAAAAATAATATTAGCTTTGTGTGGGAATGGCACTTTTTACTTTTCTTATACAATATAAAAATTGTTTGAATTTCACTTAGATAATCCTTTCTAGATTTCTTTTTTTACCATAATTTTTGTTCACATAGAAACATGTCATTATATAATACATATAATTCTATGCAATAAGCGGGCTTTGAAGTAGGTGTGTCGAAGAAATTGCTGCTAGTGAACTTAACTAAGGAATTTTTTTTTATTATTCTACCATCTTTGAACCTAGAGAAATTACATGCATTTACGGCAACACGTCATATGGGAGGTGGGCGTTAGAGAAGGTGTGTTTACTTCATTTTCTAAGATTATCATTTTATTAATTTAAAAACTATATGTGCAAAATTTCATCATCATACCTCTAATTCTGTAGGTTTTATGAGCTTTTCAATTTCATTGATAGTAGAATATGTAAGAAGTGGGCGTTTAATTAGGCGTGTCAAAGAAGTTTCTTCTAATGAATTCAACTAAGATATTCCAATTAAGAGTCCTTTATTCTTCTAAAAACTTTGTCCATAGATAAATTATATGAATTTAAAAAAGTGTTCTATGAAAGGTGGACGTAAGAGTAACCTTGTCATCTTAATTTTTCGTTATTACTAAAATATATTACCAAAAAGCAATGTCTGCAAAATTTCAGAATTGTACATCTAATTTTGTCATTTTTATTACGTTTAAAATAAAAAAACCGAAAGAGACACTCACTCTGCGGTATTAATTTTCGTACATTTTGATCTATAACTTCTTTTGTATTGTATAGATTCGAGCAGTTGTCAAGGAGTTTTTTTTTACTCAGGAAATATACTTTTAAAATTTCATTGTTCTACGCCGATGCGTTTAGATAAAATCACATTTTATTCGATGTAGGAAGGACATTGTTTTTTGATCTACTCTTGCAGTACGACCTATAACTCTTTTTCTAATATACCGATTTAGCCCATTGTCAATACCAAACAAACCTTACGTATAAGAAATATTTGATCTCCCTTACTTTTTCGGTTGGATCTATATCGTGCTTTCAACAGACAAACAAACGGACGGGCGTAGCTAAATCGTCCTTAAAAGAAACCAGGACTCAGAAAATATATACATTATGGGGTCTAAAATGGATATTTGGATGTGTTACAAGCATAATGATAAAATGAATATACCTCCACACCATTTTTTTTTTTTGGTGGTGGATATAAAAATTAAGAACAAAGAGAGAAAAATAACAAATTCACTTTTCTGCTGTTGCTGCGTTATTAGCTACAGCAGTCTCTGTTTACTACAATTTTGTTGTTGCTGATGTTTTCTTTTCGGTTTTTTTTAGCACACAATTGTATTTTTATATTCCGCACTTGTCACTGGTGCTCTAGTGTTTGAGGCAACCCAAAAAAACTAAATTCGTAAAACAAACATAAACGGGAATAAAATAAAACCCAGATGAAAGAAAAATTAAGAGAAATCTGTATTATCACTTAAAAAGTCTAAGAAAAAATATAACTTCGAATAAAAAAAACTCAAAATATAATAAGATGCGAAAAATAAAGGGTGTTTGTGTTTGAAATAAAAATTATATTTTTTGTTTTTACTCTTATAAAAAAGAATAGCCGATAAGCAGGCTCTACGAAGCAAAATATATATTTATAAGGAATTCTAAACGGGACTGGTTTTGTAAATTCTAAGATTTTAGATGTTTTAAACCCAATATTTATCTTACTGTAACACGTGAAAGATTTAAACTTCTTGTGGGATACTATAAATCTAATGTGCACATCTTAAATGTAATAAAATTGAATAAGTTGCTCCATGGAACAGCCTGTACAAAAAGAGATAATTTAAAAAAGAAAACTAATCATACAATTTTAAATTTTTACTGTTTTTGTAGTTGGGCGATTATAAAGTATAAATATTATAACATTTTCTGGTTTTAAAAAGCAGGGCGTGGCAAAATCTTTAACTGAATTGATTTGAAAACTGAACTGAAACCATTATTGTTAATATTATTCAAATTTGAGTTCCAGTTAACATTAGTGTATGATCAGCCAGTTAGACCACATATTACGTAGTGAAGAAAATATAGCAGCTGTAGCTGATAGTGTAAGCCAAGACAGTGGCGAGTCGATCATCGTGGTTCTCAGCAACTTGGCTTATCGTATCCGAAAATTTTGAGCATTTTACGGACTATTTGATTCTTGAAATTCAAGCTCTGATCTGTGTGAGTTTTGGTTTCAACAAGACGGCGCTACGAGCCATACAGCGCGTAAACAATGGACTTGTTGCGAAAAAATTTTGATGAGCGCTTAATTTCAGGTTGTGCTCTCGTAAATTGGCTAAGTAGATCATGTGATATTACATCTTTGATGTATGAAGTCTTTATGAATAAGCTAGCTACTGTTGATGCTAGTCGAATTAGTCGACCAAAATTGAAACTTATTAATGGACCACCTCAGACGTACATTTACATTATATAAATTTTGAAATAGTAAACGCCATAAATTGTAATTTTTTAACCATGGAGAGATACACAATCGAGTAACGCGTTAAAGCTATTCAGGTTAATTATGAAAACGGGCGTTCAAATCAAAATGCATTTCGTGCACTTTGTGATTTTTTTGGTCTGTAAGAAAATGTGAAAACATCTGTGAATGCCTTCTTAGTTCGTTGAACGGAAAACATTGCTGTTTTTCGCGATAGTGTGGCAAAAGAGCAGTAAACCTCGAATCATCATCGAGCCTAACAATTGACAACAACATTGTCATTGAAAATTTGGACCATCGAATGGAAGTGTGCCGCCAAAGTCGCGGCGGCCATTTGGCCGATATTTTGTTCCATAAATAATTGAACCATACAAATATTATCATAATAAAAAGAAATGACAATAATTTCTTTATTAATTTGTGTTTTATTCAAAATCAACATCGACCCTTAAAATTTAACCACCCTTTAACCTCCAACAAAAAATTAAAAGCCAGAGGCTTTTAGGCAAAAAAAAAATTATTAGAATAGATTACAACCTGTATAAATCCTTCTAGAGAAAATCATATAAAAACTCCCTAAAAATGTTTTGATTTTATTTCCGTATTTGATTTTAGCTGCTATTAAAAACCTTTGGAAAAAAACGCTTATAAAACTGTTTGAATATCAAAGGTATAAGAAGTTACAACTAGAACCGTTCTCTATACCTTATGATCTATTCATTTAAACGGGTTTAACAAGAAGTAAACAAATTTTTTCATTTTCTATCTTCAAATTAAATATGTATAAAAACATTAGGAATAACGATTACGAAACAAATTTAACTCTGAAGACCAATTTTTAATGCTAAAAAACACTAAATCAATAAAATTTAATTCTAATTAGTTGCTATATTTAAATCTATACTATATTTAAATGATTAAAATAAATAATACAAATCTGGCATCAATGTTTGTATGTATTTGGAAACATAATAAAAAACTAAGTAAAAAAATTAGTCTACTAATAAAACAAAAATTTGAAAGCCGCTTAATTTTTTATACGAAAAAACCGGGTGATGGCAAGAGAAATGATTGACTCGCCGACAGAACACACGACCAACTAGACAAGCGAACAATTTGATGACAACAAAAGAGGTTCTACAAACTTAAGAAATAGTAAAAATATGACAGAATAGACAAACAGTCATAAAAATACACAAGGAATACTAATACAAAAAGAAATGACAAAACAAAACAAATGCAAAAATGTTTAAGAATGACAAACAAAAGAATGAAATAAATATTTAATTTTTAAACATAATAAATATTAACAAGACAATACGAAAATACGTAGTATTGCTTTTGTGTCTACCCAGCCTGCAAAATAGTAGACAAGTCTGTTAAATATATAACTTTTTTTTTACGTATCTTTAGTACAGATTTCTGTCAGACATGTCTGGACAATTTGATGTACGATATGTCTGATAGATTTCTAAAAGGTTTCGTACGGATTTGCCCAACTTTGCATACCCTTCATCAGCAGTGCCAAAGTTATACACAGATTTGTCATTTCATTGGTAATTTCTACAATATTCATATCTAACCCCATAAATTATATATTTATATCTTAGAAGCCCCCACATGTTACTCAGATCTGTATGTGGTATCAATCTTTTACCATTTTCTGGCAAAGAATCGCGATTGAAATCCAGCACGATCGCCACATAAATTTCTGAGATATGAGCAAATAAACACTACTGCCTCTGTTTTCCCCCATTTTTTTACCACAAAAATTAAAATTTTTCAGCACTAGGTTAATTTATACAGACGTTTGTTACTATTTATAGCTATAATATGCTATTAGGGATATTTAAAAAAAAAAATTAAATAAATCGGTTACTAACCGACCAAGGTATAGACAATTATTTTTTTTTAATATATCAAGTTATTAAAGATCCTAATTATTTTTTTGACTTTCTAAGAACACCAGAATACAAGCCGTAGTCTCAAAAATTATTGCCGAAAAAACTGACACATTTGTTTGAAACTAACTGAGATATAAGCTCAAAAACACAAACGCTTCAGTGTTTATCCTTAAATTAACAAAAGAAAATCCACCTTTTTCAGCTTCTTGATAGCAGAAAGGAACATTATGGTTATTAAAAGAAAGGCCTTGAATAGCAGAACATAAGACATCAAAAAAAAATTTAAATCCAAGATGGCCTCAACTACAAAATTACGTACAATTAATTTATATATGGTTCAAAATTTTAAATCTTCTATCTAGTAATTAAAAACGTACCTACTTTAACCACTCGAATACTGGTATTAAACAAGAGGACTTGGCCAGGAGAATAAAGTAAAAAAAAAAAATGAAAAAGTAAAAAGCCAACATGGCGTCCTAAACAAAATGGCGGATATTTTTTTATTTTCAATCCATTAATTTTGGTATTTAATGAAAGGGCTTGACTACTAGAAACAACTAATTATGTAAAAACTAAAAATCAAAAATGTAGTCGGCAATAATAAAGCAAAATGGCATATAACATTCAATCTTAGCTAAGCTACGATGTGGTCACTACACCTATACACATAATGGGGAAGGGTATTATCAGATTCGCACGGCTGAATATATGTAGCATTATTACTTGCTTCAATTGTCTTTTGTTTTTGTTGTTCGTAAAATTGCATTTTACTTTTGACATGTAATTTTTAGTATTAATTATTTGTTTACAAACAAAATTTAAATTAAAATTTAATAAATAAATAAATAATAAAGTTGCCAAATTCTCTAAAATAAAACAAATTGTTTTGTAAGTGATTCAGAAATAAATTTTAGTAATTAAAAAGCAAATAGTTTAAATTAAATAAATAACAGACAAATTAACAAATAAGTTAATAGTTAAAAGAAATCTTTTGATTATTAAAACAACAATATAATATACATACGTATACTAATCATTAATTGTATGTATAATTAAATGAAAATTGCATGACTAAATTAAAAATTACATAAAATAGAGTTTCATTTGATTTCTGAATTCTATTGTATTAAAAAACTGATGAATGTCGCTTAATATTTTAGAATTTTCCCTGCTTTTTCTATCAGAATTTCCCTTCTGTCATATCGGACAATTTTACAGGCTGGGTAGTAGGCATTTATGTGTGTATGTTTGAACTACTTACACAGAACAAAATGTGAACAACTATTTTATTTATTTTTTTTTCTTTTAATTAAAAAAAAACAAGCGCAACAGAAAATAAAACCATAACCAAAACCTATTGGGTAAATATTTAAATAAAAAATAAATAAATTGCAAGAATGTTTTAAAAAACAACACGACCACAGGCAACCAGGTGACGATAACGACATCGACATTCTCGTTACACACAAATTACAAAGTTAAATTAATAAAAACTTAACTGTAAAATTTAATAAAGGATTTGGTTAAATTGCTTGATAGATGTTTGCGCAAACACGAAGTAACAAAGTAAATAAAAAAAAAAACAAAATATAAAAATAAAAACTGAAAAATTGTCTTTTAAAAAGTAATTTAATAATAATTATAGGCAGTTACAAGTTACATATATGCTTCATTAACTGTCTAACTTAATCGACTTGGATTAAAAAAAAATTGTGTGGATAATTCTAGCCTTAAGCAGGATTTTTAACAAATGCTAGTAATTTTACTACAAAAGTCAATAACTAATAAATTATTAGTGATTAGGTAATAGGTATTAAATTTTTGTTATTCATTTTTTTTTTCTAAAATATGTAATACAAAATTCACACACTGCTACACACAAAACATCGTCGCTATTTACTATCTTCTATCTGCTCTGCTACTTCTAGTGGTATTTGTTTTTATTGTAAATTTTTTGTTCTTCTTATTCATATTCCTCCACTCATCATTTTACGAACATTTTTAGAAAGAAGTGTTGTCAATTTATAATTATTTTTTTGGTTCAAGTACACTTTTGTTTTGAAATTTATCAATAATTTGTACATATTTGTTGTAAAAAGTTTATAAAGGGTAATTTTTAAAAGGTCAGAAATTTAAATTTAAATAAAAGAGAACAAAAATTAACTAAGCTTAAGGTATTTTAATAATAAAAATAATGTTATTTAGTTTTTATTATCGAGATAAATTTTAACAATTTAATAACATTATTGATATTACAAAAAAACCTTAAGCTTAATTAATTTGTTTTAAAATTAAAAAAAGGAGAAACAAACGAAATTTTTTAAAGAAAGACTACTTTCTTATAATCAAAAAATTGACTTTATTCGACAAATTTTTTTTTTTTTTTGTTAGAAAAATAGTTTGTGGTAAATACACTATCCAAATAGCGCCAAAATTTCTAAGTTTGACATTATACCGCAAGTGATTTACGAGCTTCAGGCTAATTGTGAGTCTAGTTCGTCGTGTTGATTTGTTTTGAAAACAAAAGAAATATGCTTGATAAATCTGGAAAAAACGAATTCAAAAACCACTGCAACAATACTCACGATAAAGTGACATGATAATTGATTAATAATCTACTAATGACCAAATTTTGTTCAAATATTCATAAATAATTTTAAATCTAAAAGAAGTTAACTGAATTGTTTTGTATAAAAGTTTGGCTTTGAACTTTAAACATCTCAAACACCACGATGTTAATTGCAAAAAAAAACAAAAAGTTCTCAGAAAATTTTTTGAATATGACTGAAGGATCTATATGAGAATTATATGTGAAACAAAATATTGGGTTCAATGGCGTTATTGTATCGAACTATCTCATTCTTTAGCTCTGGAATTGTTCTTGGCTTATTGGCGTTCACTTTTTCTTTTAAATACACCCAAAGAAAGAATTGCAATGGTTTCAAAACACATAATGGCAGTGGTCAACTAACATCGCCATGACGTGAGATAACACGGCCATTAAATTTCTCCTGTAAAAGAGCTACTGTTTCGTTGGCTGTGTGGTAAGTGGCACCATCATGTTAGAACCACATATCGTCCAGGTCCAAATCCCACACATCACAAGAAGACCGTTATTATCTCGCGATAGCAAACATTATTCACGGCAACTGCTTAGCCAACCTCATTTTCTAAGAAGTACGGTCCAGTGACGCCGCTAGCCTATAAACCGCACCAAACAGTCTCTCTCTGTGGATGCAACGGCTTTTCAACAATCACTTCAAATGCGACAATTATGCTTTTTAGTAAATTCACTGAGGAAAAAGTGTGCCTCGTCGGTTAAGATGATTTTTTTTTTGTAGTCACCATTTACTTCTGTCTGTCGCCGTATTGACAACGGTTGAAATGGTCGGTAGCTTTAGCTTCTTAGTCAATTGAACTTTCTCAGCGTGAAATGTTTAATTGTTTTGCACTATTAAAAAACCAGGTGAACAACTCTTCAGTTACCCTATTGCGAACAGTAATGTTTTCGTCAAAACGAACTGAGCAGCATGCACAGGTATTTTTACAATTCCTACATAACCGGTTTGCTGAAATTCGCGCCCAATCCACCCGATTGTGTACATTTGGTCGATAATATTGACCAAAAACATTACGAATAAAATGTACTTTGATTTCACCGCTCATTATTGCGAAAGACTTTAATAATCTTATCGCGCTTCTCAATTGTGTACCTAAATATCCATGGTCGAATTTGTCAAACACTGAAACAAAAAAATTTCAAATTAAGTGTGGCAAAGAACTTGTCGTTATGGAGGACCACCCTTTCTTTATAAGTTGAAATTTTTTTTTTAATTTCAAAATTATAAATTTAATTTTACGCTGGTATAAATATTGTTAATAATTCTAAAATTTTTTAATAATTTGTTTCTCTTTCTTTTTTCTTATTTTTATACCCTTCACACAGTGAAAAAGGGTATATATAGGTTTGTCATTCCGTGTGAAATTTCTACAATTTTCATTTCCGACCACATAAAGTATATATTTTCTGAAAGCTTATGAATAGGGGAGTCGATTAAACTATGTCAGTCTGTCCGCGTGTATGTTGAAATCAACTTTTTGAAGCCCCCCGATATCGCCTGGACCCGGGTGAGGTATTAAAATATCAGAAATATTCGGGAGTAGAGTTTTTCAAAAACAACATTCATACATACAAACGTGTATACTGGTATACTGGAGTAAACGTGGCATCGAATCCCAGCTGAGCCAAAAAAAAATTTTTTTTTTATTTTTTTAAAATTTTTTTTTTATTTTTTATTTTATATATTATTTATATTTTTTTATTTTTTTTTTTTATTTTATATATTATTTATATTTTTTTATTTTTTTTAAACTTTTTTTTTATTTTTTTGTTTTATATTTATTATTTATATTGTAATTATTTTTTTTTAATTTTTTTTAGTTTTTTTTTAATTTTTTTTAAATTTTTTTTTAATTTTTTTTTAAATTTTTTTTTTATTTTTTTTTAACATACGTAAATTTATAGTTTTACAATGGAATGTTTTTATATGTTTTTTAAGTATGTACGTATTTCATATGAGATGAATGGTGATACAAACTACTGTTATTGCATGACTACACGTTGTGAAAGTTATATAAGATTCGCACGGCCGAATATAGCGCTCTTACTTGTTGAAATAATCATTTCCCTACACAACACTGTACTATAAAACTGATTGTGAATATACTTTTTTTTAAAAATGGCCTAAATGATGAATAAATGATTGATCTTTTTTATTGATTATATATTGATTTTTTTATAAAAAAAAACCAAAAAAGTTTATCTCAAGCTTGAATAAATCATATATAATATATTTAATATTAAAAAATGTAAATCTGTTTTGTAAACCCCATTTTTCAAAAAATATTGCTAAAAACTATTTGTTTTTTATTCATTATTCTGTTATATCTTTAAATTTATTTTATTGAACTCGTTTTTTAATTTACTTAAAAAAGTAGCGATTTCCGTTCTTCAATTCTTTTGACAATACTGAAATATATTATTTTACACACACTCACATATATATATAATTTGAAAAATATATAGACACACATATGCACATGCATACATATGTATACGATTTTATTGTTTAAATAGTAATTTACGTAAAAAAGTAAGTAATTTACGTGATTTTTATTTATTTCATATTTATGTATGTAGATATGTATTTCTTTATTAACAATAATAAAATTATCGCTTTCATACTTTTATCTCATTTTGTTTTTTGTTGTCTTTTTTTTTTTTGCTGTGGCCGCTAATAAATGGATTGAATGTGTAATGAAGATGGTGTATATCTTTTTGTTGGTTATGTGGTCTGTGGTCGTGGTTTTGTTCTTCAGTGGTGGTAGCGGTGACTATGTTTGCTGGACGACCCTTAATTTTTTATATCACATTCATACGTAGTGTTGTACAGCACTGAGAAGTAACTTTTCTTCAACATTCTTTTCGGTCATAATTTTTACATTTTTTTGTAATTTCTTTATACAAAATTTGTTAATATCTACATATAAACGTTAAACTTAACGTTATATTTATTTTTACTTTATTAATTAAGCTGCAACAAACAGCAGTTTGATAGCACCATACAATTATTAAGCACACACACGATGCCGTATAAAATCGATAATTCTAAAAATAATGATTTTAAACGCACACATAATAATTTACTATGAATTTACCGAGATGACGGCCGTTTTTAACTTTTTTGTTTCACAAATAAAATATATTTTTAATTTTTTACTTTTTTGCCATTTTGTCATTACATGATTTAATTTTTTATAGATTTTTTCTGTGCAATTTAAATAGCAAACCGTTCACTTTTTTATTTTTAATTTGTAATATACCTATTTGTTAAACGATATAAAGATAGTTTTTTTATTTTAAAGTTAAAAAAGTTTTTTTTTGTTTTTTATGCCTCTATATCAGCACAAGACAAAAGAATTTATATTTTTTGATGTTTTACTTCTCTGACACACACGAGACGACGACGTACTGCGTCTGAGCAACTAAAATTTAGTTATTCGCTCACAAAGGCTGCAGAATAAATAGTTGTTTCTTTACTTTGTTCCAATGTGGACAATATAGTGTTTTTTTTTTGTTTGTTCATAAATAAATTTTTTTATTACAATTTCGCTATAATTTATTTCATGGAACTTACAATTTTTTATTACTTTAAATTAAAAAAATCTTAAAATTTGCTTTATTAGGAACAGGCAAATGAAAAACCTAAATCGATATACACCGTTTAGATAAATTTAAAAATATTGCTATAGTGATATATTGTTGAAATATTTATATGTTTCAAATATTTTTGGCAATATTTTGCTCTTTGTTTGTGTCAAATAATCTACAAGCAATCAAATATGTTTTTAAAATAAAGTTTTTCTGGTTGACTTGTCAAAAAGTCAGTCACATTCATATATATCATTTTTGCAGATACTGTCGTACTTTTGAGTACTAGCGATTTTTTTGGCAAGTCTAACGCCTAACTCTGAAACACTTAAGTGAAACACAGATCTCAACTTTGTTATTAACTCCAAATATCATTGACGACATCAATTCGCAGAGTAAAATTAAACACCTTAGAACGGGGAACAATACTAATGCTTTGGCTAAAAAAGATTTTGTGTTTCAACGACCCAGTTATTATAGGACTCTTTTTGAAAAAAGTATATTTTGCGTTTTTTTCCTCAACTCGTGGAAATTCGGTACCGGAATCTTCAAACTAAGTCACTTAATTAGCATCATTTGTCTCTGCTTTGCTTTCGTTGAATAGGGCAAAAAAGATATAAAAAAAATTGGCGAGTTAAATTTTGTATGATCGAATTCGATATACTTAAAAAACATTAATATATCGAAATTATAAAAATATTGGTATTGGTTATATAAAAGTATTGGACATAAAAAACATCGTCGATATATGTATATCTATTATTTAAAATAAAAATAAATATTGAATTTCGGTATACATATCTATATTTTTAGCCCAACCCTTATTGTTTAAAGATGAGATATAATGAGACAATATATATTTTTCGTACACAAAACAATTACATAATTGCAAGATTTTAGGAAATGATGCTTTATTTCAAGAATTTTCCATGGCATTTTTTTAAATAAAGTTAACATCACTTTTACATTAATTAAGTTACTCTCTTTTTATTTCTTTTTCATCTCTTATTTTAGCTCCAACAAATGGGGAGCTTCGTATGTTAGTTTTTCAGTTTGTAGCCACAGCGGCATAGCAGCACCAAAAACACCAGCTGGTTGAACGAACATTCGTCTGGAAATCGGTTTTTTTGTTGTTTTGTTTTTGTTTAATTTCTACACACATATCTTCTTCTTTACTAGATATTTTTTTGGCAAAAGAAATATACCAATAAAAGCCGAATAAACCGTCAGTTATTCGTACTTTATTTGGCAGAGAATACAAAAGCAAAAATAAATTGAGCACAGACCAAGATACGGTACCATTGTTACCCTTTACACAAAAAGTTGTGACTATTTGAGATTTAAACACATAATTTGCATTTTGTTAGAACTTAAGGAAAAGGCTCCTTAAAAGGACATCATGTAAAAATTTTAATGAAATTTATTTGGAACGAGATAATTTTTTATTTTTGATGTAAAAAAGGCCAATAGCTAGTTTCTTACCGATATCTAGGTTAACTGTTAGCTGATTAATGTCTGATGTAGCAACATATTATAGAAGATGAACTTGCAAAACAAGAGACAACGAAGGATATAATACCATAAATCTTTATATGCCTTAAATAATCGCGAATTTATAAAAATTTGTTTTTTAGGAAAGCCAAATACGTTCTATTGTAAATATATTTTCGCTGCATAAACATAAAAAGGTTAGATTAAAATCACTGTTGTAGCGAGCTTACAAGGTTTCAAATATTTAAATTAAGAATTGTGGCATACAATAAGATTACTTCCTATAAAGTTAGGCAAAATGTGTCATGTAATAGATGAGGAAATGAAAATTTGCATATTATGATGGATAATTTTGCATTAGTTATATAAAACTAGAAATATACGTTTGGTACAAAAATTGTGTAAAAAACTGTAATGCCTCAAGAAATATTAATTGTGTTAAACCCGAATTTGAGTCCACCTTTTGAAAACATTATTGATTATATTATTGATTGACATTAATGATTATAGTCTTTAAACCATATAGTTGTCATTTCTATGGTTTTTATGGACAACCGCGCGTGACTATTTCTGTCGATTTGAAGGTGTTAATGATAAATTGTTTAATTTTAAAAGTTATTTACATGGATGAAAAAGTTCCAGGAATAAGATGATATAATGCCGATTTTTTCAACACAATATTATTGTTAGTTATACATTTTCAAAATACGTTCAGCACTAACGAAGAATTTTGACATACGTTTGCTTGCAGACAAATTCTTCTTTTGTTTTTTGTAAACACAATTTAAAATTATTCTTTTTCTTTTTTGGTAATTTTTCAGTTTAGAAGAACCCTATTTTAAAAGGGTATTTGCCTGAATTTGTTTTAACTCTATTTTCAAACGGTTGACAAAAAATAAAGTTTAAAAAGTACCTAACCCATAGTTTTTTTGTATAGTTTTAACGATGTTTTGCTAAAAAAATTGGAATTTTTGAAATATACAGTTGCACATAAAAATTACGGATTTTTATTATAGAAAAAAAGGAAAATGCCTGTGTCTTAAAATATTACAAATGCAGTGTGTTAGATTTTAAAAAGTGGAATAAACCATGCTGTGTCTAAGATATTAATAAAATTATTTCTTTATTTAAAAGACCCATGTAAGAGTTACTTATGGAGTGCGATACCACGTACAATGGCACAATGTCATAGATTCAATAAATTTAATTGTAAATAGCATAGATTGCCCGACGTGAATGGTGGCTTAAGGGCTATCGCTCAACTATAGCCTCATCACACCAGTTAACGTAAAAAATTCACGATAACATTCAAACACTCACTTTTAAAATAAACTTCAATTAATTCTTACGTGCTGCTCAATCATATAACTTGTAATGGTGATGTGCCATCAGTGATTGAACAATTAACAAGCAATTTAAAAGAAGTCACTGAAATAACGTGGACTTCACTAACTGTAACCATATAGTGTCCGAATTATACAAAAAATATTTCTGATCTACTATTGTAATTGGATTAGTTGTTACATCTTACTAAGAAGCTTACTGGGAAGCGAGAACAACTGAAATAATTTTTGTATTAATTTAGAGAAAAAAATGTTTACTTTAATTCTTTACAGGGAAGCAAATGGTATTGTAGTTTTGATTTTTACAGGCATTTTTAAAAGACGCATGTATTTTTTATAAACTTACTGCTTCTAAATTGGAATTTACCATATAAAAATGAAAAAAAATTTGGGGTGCGATCTCCCCTTACAAACCATATTCAATTTTGTGGGAAAGTTTTAAAAATTAATCAGCTACTGAATCAAAACTAGCTGATGAATAATGGCCTAATTCATAAAAATTAAAAGAGCTTTGAAAGAGATTTATAAGTCAAATTTTCATAGAAAATCAGTTTAATAAACCCTTTATTAACCTTTAATACCTTTTATAAATAAGGAAGTAAATATGTTCCGCGTTGAATAGTTATGCAGGTTTTGTATTCGAAATTACAATTTAGTATTTTCTAAAAAATTAAAATGTTCGAAAAACATGCAAATTAAATGGGAAAATTAACTTGGGGGAAAAAACAAAATATCTCTGTGAGATTTGTAATCAGTTAAATTCTCTTCGGCGTTCTCAATCGTGTGTAATTAAAAGAGAGCAAAATAACAAAAAAATAAATAAAACAAAATTAGGTACGAATGGATAAACGGACAAAATAAATTAGAAACAATTGTACGAAGTATAATAAAATGAAAGAGAGCATGATAGAAAGTAACTTTGGATAATGTCTTTCCTATGTATAGAATTTAAGTATCAAAAACGTTAATAACAAAAAGGTTAATAAAATAAATTTACCTGAAATATTATACTAGCAATGCTTTATGTATTGTTACTCTTATTTGATTCTCTTTGAGTTTTTTCTTTTATTTTTATTTTTTTCTTTAGCACACACCATACAGCAATAATAGTGTGCTTTTACATATGAATTTGTTATTAGTGCTTTATTTTTATAACCAACACTGAAGTCAACAGATTGGAACAACAACAGCAGTAAAAGCAGCAACAGCTGTAGGTAAGTATTAATAAATTATTGCATTGGTTAGATGTAATTTGCTTGCGCCTACAATTAGTTTAAAATGCAATCTATGTAAATAAATAGATATGTGTGTACGTACCTATATTGCAACAACAAACACAGCAGTAACAACATATCGGTAACATAAAACTTGATTTCATATTGGTTGGTCAGGTTGGTGTAGCATGGTTTGATATCGTACGTATAGTACGGTACGATATGTTTATTTATTAGGAGAGCAATACATTTGATCAGGTTAACGGATGCATATGTATGTATATGGTAAATTCATTATACATATTGTATGTAGATGAAAGTATGGAAATACTTTAATTTTTTTTAATCCAAAGGTATTTGTTTATTATTTATAGTACTTGAAGAGTAAAATGAGGAAATTTTATAGAAATAGTTACGTATGTATGTTTGCTCACAAATGTGTTTACATATTTGTATGGATGTTAGTGTCAGTTTACCATATTGAAATCAATTTTTTTCGTATTGTTGTGACAATAGGGATTAATTATCACGCCTACACTAATAAGTTAATTTTAAAAGAAGCACAAATTATTTAATAAACATTAATACATACATACATTTATAAATATGTATGTATGTCTGTTGAGTAGACCGTAAAGGAAAAACAAAGTTGGACGTACACCTTCGAATATAAAATATTTTTGCAAAACGATTTCAAAAAATAAACATTTTATGCGAAAGTACGATCACCTTTTTAAATTTTTCGCTATATTCTCTGCATGTACAGTTAAATATTAAAGATTGATAGATTAATGTATCTATGCCGAGATGAATAATGTTTTGCTTTACAAGCAATTAATCCCAAGAATATTTAAAAAAAATACCTCTGTGTTCGATAATAAAAAAAAAAACAAGAGTGATTTATTCGGCCGTGCCGAATCTGATAATACCCTTCACCATCATGTACATAGGTATAATCCCACATCGTATCTTAAATTCCCAATTCATTTCCGACCCCATAAAGTATATATTTTTTGAAAGCTTATGTATAGATGAGTCGATTAAGCCATGTCTGTCCGTGTGTTGGTTGAAATCAACTTTTAGAAGCAACCATATGTTTCTAAGATCTGTGAATGGCATCATTTTTTTTGGAAATATCCGGGAATTAATCGCTATTGAAATTTACACAATTTCCCATATTTTTACCACCAAAATTAAAATTTTTCAGCCATAGAATAATTTATAGGTACCTTAGCTGCTATTTGTAGATATAATATGCCTCTAGAGGTATTCGTGAAAAATTTTAGATAAAGTGAGCTCTAATCGGTTAAGTTATAGGCAAAAAATTGTTTAAAAAAAATATATTCCAAAAATTTACAAATGAAAATCAAGTTTTTTCAGCTTCTAGACAACCGAGAGAGTCAATATTGATATCATCTAAAACGACTTGACTAGCGCAATATAATTCATGTTGCCGCCACTACAAAATGGCCGACAATAAATTTTTATATGGGTCAAATCTGGTAGTTTAAAATGTAACTTCTAGAACCCCCTCAATATTGGTATCAAATGAAAGAGCTTGACCACTAGAATACAGTAAATTATTAAAAAAAATTAAAATCCAAGATGGCATCTAAAACAAAATGGCGGATCAAAATTTTTTAACCCCATCAAAATGAGTATCAAATTAAAGTATTTGACTAGTAAATTACAGTTTACTACGTAAAAAATCAAAAAAATCAAGGATTGCGTAGGAAATAATATGGAAAAATGACGTATAACATGAAATATAGGTTAAGCTACGATGTGGGATAATACCTACATATGTACATGATGGTGAAGAGTATTATCAGATTCGGCACGGATGAATATAGCTCTCTTACATGTTTATTATTAAGATGATAAGAACTGAATTTTATTATTTGATACTAAAAGACATTACAAAAACGTTAGTAATATTTAGTCATTATTTGAAGCATTTAATTTGCAATTTCTACAATATTTATTTCTGACCCAATGTGTCCGTGTGCATATTGAAACAAACATGTGGAACAGATCTGTATGTTGTATAAATCTTTTGGAAATTCTCGAAAATGAAACAATGTTATAACTACTGATATATTAGTAAATTAATACCAATAAACTAAATAATTACTTGCAAAAAAAGTGGGTTCATGCAGCTAAACCAAAACCTAACCAAAAAGGGTATATTTATTATTATAATGGACTGCTAAAATTTGTCAATGCCATATAGGAAATTATATATTTATTCGAACTTTTTGTTTAAAATTTATTGTAAATTATTTATTCTGGAATAAGTTAAATTACTTAAACTATTCCACTTCCCAGATCATTTAAACTCAGAATGGAGAACATTTTAATTAAGCATATTCTTGGATTGTCCGACCGAGATAGAGCTGAAATAGAAGTACTGAAGTCCTAACAAGCAATTATGCGCCCAAACCAAACATGTTTCAAAAAGCATGATCATAACTTCAAATAGTTATCTGTGTAAAATTTGTTATTGCGAGGAATAATGGAAACAATTCCTCGAAATACAAGTTAAGGGTATTAACTCTATTAATTTTTCACTTTTTGCGAAAAATCAACTAACAAAATTTAAAATTTAAAATTTAAAAATTTTGTTATATACAATTTGTTATATTTTGAAATTATACTCTATTCTTGATAAAATGTGCATACATATATTAAAATAAATCGAAAGGTTTCAGAAAAATTGTAGTATTTAAAAATAATTTTTTTACAATAATTGCAAAAATATTAAAGACAGGTTTATTATATTTTTTAATAAATTTTATTTGGATTTTTAAATTCCCTTTAAATAAAACGAAAAATGATTTTTGGCCTCTAATGAAAATTTTAGAATTTCGATTTTATATCCTTCTATAAATCAAGTGCAATATGTATATGTGACAGCGCATAGAGAAAGTGATCTAAGGGTAAAAACAGGTTTTGTTCAGGAGAGCCATTTTAAAGATAAAATGATTTTTGTATTTTTTTAAATTGTTCATAAGGAAAAAATAATTTTTTGTAGTTTCGTAAAATCAAGTTATTTTGTTAATTTAGTAGGGGGAAAAAATTAAAATAAATAAATTTTACCGTTAGGTCCCTTTCTATTTGCGCTCAAAATCGTCGACTTCACTTTAATAAAACGCGCATATCTCTGGGAGGGAACACTTTTGGGGCATGGGATCGGTCTCATTCGATGCTGAGATGTTGTCCACATTAAAAAAAAACAAAAAAGTGAAAATTGTTTTTTTTACCCTTAGGTGCCTTTCTCTATGCGCTGTCACATATGTATAATAAATTTATGATATGGCAACCGATATATAGTTGTGTAATAATAATTCTGCATTTGTGACATTATCTTCTAAGATAAATGAGTTTTAAACAAAGTAAGAGCGACGTATTTAATACTACAAGTACTCAATTAAATATTTTAATTCAAACCGATTTTTATTGAATATTTATTTAAAAAAATGCACTTTACCAAGAATATATAAACCATACATACGAACTTTATTTGTTATTTGTGCACTAAGTACATTTTCTTACTGATGTCATTTTCATTTTTCTTTTCGTTTATTTTATTTTTCCTCATATTTTAATTCATATTTTTGTTTTAAAAATATTCAAGGTCTTTTAATTAAAAAAAAGTCAAAACCATAAACAAATATTTATACAGTCCGTTTTTAAGACGGACAAGCAGACAGGTCTCATGATTAATGATTAATAATAGTACATTAATATATTTTCTGCTTATACATATGTAGGTATGTACATGTATGGCTATATAGATCCAACCATCCAAACACTATTATTCCAAGCATCTTACTAACAACACTGTTTAGATCATGATGCTAAATAAACTAAAAAACATGTAACAGTGCTATATTCGGCCGTGCCGAATCTTATATACCCTTCACAACGTGTAGTCGTGCAATAACAATTGTTTGTATCACCATTCATCTCATATAAAATACGTGCATACGTACACGTTAGAATAAATGTGGCATCGAATCCCAGCTGAGCCAAAAAAATTTTATTTTATTTAATATATTATTTATATTTTATTATTTTTTTTTAAATTTTTTTTAAATTTTTTTTAAATTTTTTTAAACAATTTTTTTTAAAAAATTTTTTTAAATTTTTTTTTAATTTTTTTTTTAAATTTTTTTTTTTTAGTTTTTTTTATTATTTTTTTCTTATTTTTAATATTTTTTTTTTTTTAATTTTTTTTGTTTGGTATGTTTTTTACATGTATGTATGTATGTATGTTGTTGTTGTAATTGTGAAAAAAAAACGAGGTGGTCGTGGTTTTTTGCTCATATCTCAGAAAGTTATGGGGCGATTGTGCTGAATTTCAATAGCGATTCATTCCTGGATATTTCCAAGAGATTGATACCATACACAGATCTGAGGAACATATAGTTGCTTCTAAAAGTTGATTCCAACCAACACACGGACAGACGGGCAGACGGATAGACGGACAGACGGTCAGGGCTTAATCGACTCCTCTATTCATAAGCTTTCAGAAAATATATACTTTATGGGGTCGGAAATGAAAATTGTAGAAATTACAAACGGAATGACAAAGCTATATATACCCTTGTGCACCACAGGTGAAGGGTATAATAAAAACATTCGTACATTCTATACATACTATGTGTAGTGCAAATTAGCAAAAATACTCATTCTCATTTTATTTTCAACTTGCACTTTTATTAATTTTTTTTTATTTACATGCATCCACGTACATTATTGCATTTATTTTTCTATTATATTTTACCATTTTCGTTTTTACTCTTTTATTATTTTTATACCCTTCACCTGTGGTGCACAAGGGTATAATAGCTTTGTCATTCCGTTTGTAATTTCTACAATTTTCATTTCCGACCCCATAAAGTATATATTTTCTGAAAGCTTATGAATAGAGGAGTCGATTAAGCCCTGACCGTCTGTCCGTCTGTCCGTGTGTTGGTTGAAATCAACTTTTAGAAGCAACTATATGTTCCTCAGATCTGTATATGGAATCAATCTCTTGGAAATATCCAGGAATGAATCGCTATTGAAATTCAGCACAATCGCCCAATAACTTTCTGAGATATGAGCAAAAAACCACGACCACCTCGTTTTTTTTCACAATTACAACAACAACATACATACATACATACATGTAAAAAACATACCAAACAAAAAAAATTACAAAAAAAAAAAAATATTAAAAATAAGAAAAAAATAATAAAAAAAACTAAAAAAAAAAAAATTTTAAAAAATGTAAAAAAAAATTTAAAAAAATTTTTTAAAAATTTTTCTAAAAAAATTTTTTAAAAAAATATAAGAAAAAATAATAAAATATAAATAATATATTAAATAAAATAAAATTTTTTTGGCTCAGCTGGGATTCGATGCCACATTTATTCTAACGTGTACGTATGCACGTATTTTGTATGGGATGAATGGTGATACAAACAATTGTTATTGCATGACTACACGTTGTGAAGGGTATATAAGATTCGGCACAGCCGAATATAGCACTGTTACTTGTTTTCGTTCATTGTGTTAATCGGTCAATGTTCTTAAAATGGTTTCCGTTTTTTCCACTTTTTTTACAAATTTTTTATGATTTGTAAATAATTAATGTTGATTCTTTCAGGGGAAAAACTTTTCGGTGAACTCTCTGTAAATAGTTAGTACTTAACAATGACTGGAGTTTACATTTTTTTAATCGTTTTTTAGGATGAGGATTAGGATGAGATATTTAGACCACCTCTTCCGAAACTAAATTCTGTTTTTTGATAATTAATAGGTTTGCTCATAAAACAAAACAAATTATTCAAATATTTTAATAAAAACTTTAGCCAACCCCACACTACATACAATTTTATTTAATTAACATATCCTGATAGGTTTGTTCGACGTAAATCCGGGTAAAGTCCGGTAAAATGAGAGTAAACAAAAAATTCTCTCAGAAAATGATAAATTTACCAAAATTTGCTGGAACGCAAAAAAACACATTTCAAGCCCGAAAAAAACGTCAAAGTTGTACAGCTGTTGTTTAGAGGTCCAGGTTGATATGCCCCCAGCCGGCTTACCGCCGTCGCCGAATTATTTTGTTCGGATGAACCGCATCAGGCTATCTTGACTGATGGCGTTAAATGCTTTTTACAAACTAGAAATGAGAGGTATATATTTTTCTCATTGTCTTTTAAAACTTCCTAAAATTTTTACAATTAAGAAATTTATTTTTCTAATTTTTTTCGCTGCCGTATGGTGTTTAGATCGTATAACGAACTACTAAAGAGATAATGAGATAAAAAAATAATATGAAATATGAAAAAATATATAAAAAAGTTAAAGAGATATAAATGTGTACTATGCACTCCCACCCGTTGCTGCCGAATTTCGACTGTCTGCTTTTCAGTTTCTCTATTGTAAAAGGGGACTTAGCACTAAGTTTTAATGAAAAAGACTTAAAATTACTCTGTAATGTCCGCAATCAAACAATAGAGTACATATATTAGAGCTGCACTTAAAATTATAAGAAAAACATATTAACATAAATCGTTGTTATACCCTTCACCTGTGGTGCACAAGGGTATATATAGCTTTTTTTTAACTCACTTTCATTCGTGCATATATGGTAATACGAAATCAATTTAATTTTCTATTATAAAAAAACAAAAGTTTCTGTATGATAACGTTGAAATAGTTTAATCATTTTTAGGTTTGATATAAAAAATTATATTGAGTTTTTACTAAAATATATCCTGAATCAATACTCCTGTTATATAAAATAGTGAAATTCTAAGTTTTTTTAATCGTAAAGATATGACTGCACATATGATTAACGCAAACCCTTAACGTTAAAACACTTATTTTCCGTTTTTTTTTTTAATTTAATAATTTCTTAAACCAGCTCCAATCTACCGCCGGTAATTTTTGCGCTTAGCCGCCACCACGCCGATTTTCTTCCAACAGCTTGGACCTCTGGTTTTGCTAAAAAAAAATGTTCAACAAATTTTTAGTTTTTAAGTTTAATGTTTGTTAAAGATGGTCCAAACAAACACTAGAGTGAAATGCATATGTTTTATTAGTTATAAAAATTATTCAAATTACAAAAACTCTATTTATATTCTCAGACAAAGTATATTCCATTGTTTACAAAAATAAAAGTCTTTTCAACCTTTTATATTTTTACAAATTAAAAACAGCTGAGTTAGTCATCTGACACGCAAAAAGTACGGGTAAAGTCTGGTAAAAAAAGAAACACAAATTTATCTCTCATGAACGTTCTCATTTAACCAATTTACCCAATTTTCAACACAAGAAACGCTTTTTAGTAAAATTGGGAGCCCGCGGGTTCCCGTGGGAATGTACGTCGAACAAACCTATCGTCGCTGTTCCGACTTGATCGGTTGTGACAATTTTTATTGCTCTATTTTGAACCTTTATTGGTCGGTTATTCATTGAGAAATCTTGATTGGTTCTCAAATAAACAATAGTCGGCATGCGAAAGTTTAATGCTGCAAAGTAACAAAATCAAATGCTATTTTGATATCCTAAAAACTTAAAAATAAGTAAGTAAAAGCAATATATTCGGCCGAGCCGAATTTTGTATACCCATCACAAATTGTATGTATTTTAATAGCACAAAATGTATTATTTTGTTATTAACTGTAATCGCTATGGAATATTATATTTATGCTAAAATATGTATCACTTTCTTTGTATAACTTCGATATGCAAGTAAAACACTTTCGTAAATTTAGTCATTCAATGAAAGTGGGAGTTAAAGTAGCAGTGTCAATATACATAGCTTCTGATAACTAATACAACATCGATATTTCAATATAGTCCTATATTCTTCTAAAAACTTTGTTGTGAGGTAGGCGTTAAAATGGGCGTGGCAGCGTCACTTATTGGCATAACAATGACTTTGACTAGAGAGCGTACGAAATTTCGTAATCATACCTGTAATTTTGTCGGTTTTATGAGCTTTTAAATATCATTAACAATAAGATTACGTGATAATTGGGCGTTATAGTGGCGTGCCGAAGTACTTTATGCTAATAAATTCAACTCCTATGTTTTAATATAGAGTACTTTATTCTTTAAATATCTTTATTCATAGAGAAATTATATAAATTTGAGATAAAGCGTTATATGGGATGTGGGCGTAAAAGTAGGTGTGTGACATTTTTTTTTTTCGTTAGTAAAAAGCCTTTGACCAAAGCAAAATTTCGGAATCATACTTCTTATTTTGTCAGTTTTATTACGTTTGAAGTTTTGAATATAACAAAAAAATACACTGCTCGGTATAAATTTTTGTACATTTTGATCTATAACTTCTTTCCTAATGCATAAGTTTAAGCAATTTTCAGGGAAAAATATTTTTTTTACTCAGAAAATATATATTCGAAGTGTATTGGAGCTATAACTTTCTTCCTAACATTCCGATTTAGCCCTTTTTTCTATACCAAACAATCCTTGTGTATAAGAAATATTGTGGCAAAATATAAGCCCCCCTAGCCCTTTTCGATCCGAACTATACGTGCTTTCAATAGACAGACAAACGGACGAGCATATCTAGATCGACATAAAATTACACTCCGATCCAGAAATTATATACTTTATGGTTTCTTAAAATAATATTTCGATGTGTTACAAACGGAATGACAAAATGAATATACCCCCACCATTTTTTTTGAGGCGGGTATAAAAACTCATGACTTTAATATAAATATAAATGTATCAAATATAGAATATTTGAAAAGTATTTTTAATACCTACTAACAAATAACTTTATTTCCCGAAAAAAGATTTTCTTTATAATTGCGAATATACCAAAAAATATTCAGCGTAATCGGTTAAGCCGTATTCAAATTTTTTTAATCATAAGTTTTTTTATTGAACTAATTGTAAAATACAGTTACCTACCTAGATAGATATTTGTGACAGCGCATAGATAAAGGGACCTAATGCTCTAAACACATAGACAACAGCAGACAGCAAGCAGCAATATGTCAAAAATAAAATCCATGTGTTTAAATAAAAACGATTATTTTGACGGCAGCACAGTAGCACGACTGCACAACAGCTTTTGCTGCTGCTTGCAACCTAGGCTATTTTCTATTTTGACGGGCAGTAATGAACAAATATAGTGTTGCCATTACCCTAATCCTTTTATGTAATTTTATATATATTAAATTGGAAAAAAAAAGAACAAAAACTTATTTTTAATATTAAACATAAAAGAACATTACAAAAATACCTACAATAAAGAAATAAATTTATGTGTTTTTATAGTTTTTCGTGATATTGTTACATTTTTTATCAATAACTTTAATTTTATTCATTATAAAATATATATGCGACATCCCTGAAATTTGTATTGCTAAAATACACATCTGCTGATTATTATGTTGTTGCTGTCTTCAAAATAACTATGAAGCTGACTTCAGAGCAGCATTTGAAGCCGTGAAGTTGTGAAGTCTGCTGTCGTCTATGTGTTTAGAGCCTAAGGGTAAAAACAACATTTTTCACTTTTTTTATATGGACAACATCTGAGCATCGAATGAGACCGATCCCTCCCAGAGATATGCGCGCTTTATAAAAGTGAAGTCGACGATTCTAAGCGCAAATAGAAAGGGACCTAACGGTAAAATTTATTTATTTTCATTTTTCCCCCTTATGAACAATTTAAAAAAATAGAAAAATCATTTAATCTTTAAAATGGCTCTCCTGAACAAATTTGTTTTTACCCTTAGGTCCCTTTCTCTATGCGCTGTCACATATGTTGTTTTTAATATAGAAGCATTCACTTTGAGTGGACAAATTGGGGTATTTTGCTTTTGAAGCAACAACAAATCACATGTACATTTTCACTTATAGCGATCGTTTGGATTCTGAAAACAGTAATTTTTTTTATTAAAAAATTGAGAAAAGATAGATAATAATTCCACTCATATTAAAATGATTTTTTTTTTTTTAAGACAAAATAAACTAAATAGATTAATATGAATAAAATACAAAATGTTTTTTTTTAGCGGCTGAAATATATAGATATACAAGCTAAACAGAATTGTGTTTTTAAAGTGACATAAAAAAGAATCGAAGCAGTTCGAAAATCCGTTTATAATTTTTGAGAAGAGACGATAGCTAGAAAAACAAATTACCTATGTACCTATGACTTAATATACACCTAACTTTTAACTTCAAACTGTTTCTAACACACGTATAACCAGTTGAAAGCTAGTTATTATTTAAATACCTCATGACTTTATAAAATTTACCTACATAAATTATACCTAATAAAAGTTGAAACTGTATTACCGAAAAGTGTGAAAGATTTGCGGCAAGACATAGGTATTTGTTCATAATTTTTGTTTTAATTTTGTATAGTATGTTCTACGGCGACCGATTCTAATTTTAAACGATTTTTGAATCTATCGTAGGTATTCATAAAATATATTTTAGGTTTTTTAAAGGCTTATTTGACAAATATGCAATGACCCCCAGAAGCGTTTTTGACAATCATTTCACAAATTAGATAAAATACATATAAAATTAACTTAGTTTAAAACTTTGCATAAATATGTTCATATAGGTGTACCTTTATATTTAAGCCGTATGTATGGGATAGTAAAGTTAATTTATAAAAAATAAATATAATCGATAGTAAAATCTGAAAAGTATAGCTGTTGCTACTAAAAATATTAATTTTTCCAGATCATTAATTAAAACTTACCAATTATGATTTGAGTTTTAGCCAGTGGGTCAAATCCCTTGACAGTATTTTTCAACAATACAAGACAACAAATATATTCTTGTTTTATTTAGATAAAATGTTAATATTTTTTAAATTTTTCTAAATTAGATTTATTCCTTGATCTTTTTAAGTAAGCTGTTTCTTGCTATTAAAAACAATAAGAAATTGTTGTAGTTAAAGTAACATGAAGTGATTCGTTTAAATTAAAATTAATTTATATAATTTAAATATTTTTAGGATGATGTGAATATTCTTTTCAACTATCTTAGATGTTTCTTATTATTACAATTTTGCTAAACATAATTTTTTGCAAACAATAATAAACAAATTTTCTTATTGGAATCAATTTTTATTTAATAAAATTAGATTATTTATGTCAAATTTTATTTAATAAAACTGAGACATAAGGAAAATCGATTTTTTATGTTTTCTTCTTCCATAGTTCACATCTATTCAATTGTAGCGAAGAGAAAAAAAAGAAAAATTATGAATAAGATTTTTCACGAACAGAATTGACACTTAGGTCAGCCGTATAGATAATTGTTTGCCTTCCTTTTTAATTTATATTTTTCTTCACTTTTTAATTACTTTTAAACAAAATTTCACTTTTTATTTTATTTTCAATAAGTTGTCATAGATTTCTTAATTTTAATTCTTTTTTGCAAAATATAGCTTTTTAATGCTAAAATCTTTTCCCATTTTTTCACTACACTCTTTTTTCAAATCGTTTTTTATACTAGGGGAGACCTACACACACACAATTTTTCAGTTGATTTTTACTTAAAAATCCGGCAATTCTTTGCAGAATACCTTTCGGAAAATGTTGCACGCACTTGTCGGAAAACTTCTACATAAATTTAAACAATTTTTATTTAAATTAAATGATTAATATTCTTTATAGATTCTGCGTTTCATAAAATAATGGCGAATTGAAGAGCTTCAGAATAGCCAGAGTTACCTATGCTCCAGAATGATGGGTCACCATTTTTTTCATCCTGCCCAAAAAAGAAAATTACACTGTTGCTATTTAAAAGTATTGATTCACGGTTGTATTTTATAGAACAATAAGATAACTGTGGCAGCACAGTTGACAATTAGGCGATTTTCATATAATAATACAGTTACTTAAAAAAAATTAATGATGTTTTAAAAATATTTTTTTTAATTGTAACAAAATGTTTAAAAAATAATTTAATATTAATTATACTTGAGTAACTAAATATTAAAATGTGAATATACAAAATTTTTATCTCATAAAAGTATTTTCGTTTTTCATATATATACATTTTTATATACTCGGCAATATTCCAATGTACCCTAGATAAAAATTTTAAACGAAAAAAAATGTTGGATGAATAACAAATTTTTCCTTTATTTAATTAGCATGAATGTATGTTCTTTTGAATATGATTTTATATTTGTATTATGTTTACTTATATCAATTTTTATTTTTGTATACTTTTTTTAGTTTATATCTCAGGATTTTTTTTTACCATGTAAAACGTATATTTTGGCCTTATAGGCTTTGTATTACTATTTGGATTAACAAATAAATAAATCTTTTATCTGAGGTTTTGCTACATAGTTGGAATACTATATGTTTTTTTAAGAACATTGATATTATCGGATGTAAGTTATGAAGTTAGTTAGATTTTTTCTTATAGACAAAATATAATATTGGAAAGCTTAAGCGTTTATCTAATGTTAACGGCTTCCAAACACATATTTATATATATCTAAAATAATATTAATTTTTTATACTTTTAAGTTAGTTACAATGAAATATTTCAAAAAACTAATCCCTAATGTCAATTTGTCCAGATTAATATATATTGTTATATATATTCAATACTATAGTGCTATCGAAAAGCTTTTATAATATGACATGTTAAAAAAAATGTTTAAAACTTTGTTTTTTGCCTTCGTTTGATTATGTAAATGTTAATTTGATACTAGTCCATCGATTTTATTTTTTTATATATGTGCGGACATGTATTTCATTAGAGTGCTTCAATTTTATTAATGTTTTGTTCTTGTTAATACAGCGTTGTCAGAACATTTGTTCATATAACGAGATCTGTGCCATCAAAATGCATTTTCAATATAGAATGTTCTTTAAATGTTCTCTCCAAATCAAGGACCAAAAATACATTTTTTTACAGATGCTTTATAGCCTTTTTACACTTGCTCACATCTTTCATCTTTCATCAAATCAACAAGATGTTAACATCTTCCCATATGAATTGTACGTGCTTGTGTGTCAACATATCTCAACATCTTTTAAAGATGTTCCGTAATCATTTTGTTCCACTCAACATCTTTCGATTATTTTAGTGTCTTCACTAGAAAAAACAAATATTGTTGCAAAAATTTACATGGCATCACTAGAAAAAAATTATAAATGCCAAAAACAAAAAAAAAATACATACAACGAGTGGACTTGAAATATGTCGTATAAAATAAAATATCTTAATATCTTCATTCTCTAACAAAATCTGCATATTGTAATAATAATTGCTCTCCAAGGGCAATAATTAATACAAGTAATACAGAATTTTTAAATTCATTTTTTAAATTTTTATTTGCGCAAACATTTACAATAAATATTATGACAGATGAAAGATGAAAGATGTTGCAAATGTAAACAAGTTTTTTTCATTTTCAACATCTTCCACGCATTCCGCTAAGATGTGAGTAAGTGTAAAAAGGCTATTATACGTATTTTGTTCTTGTGCTAACAAATCACATATATATAAAATCTATATTAGATTTATGTGCAATATATATACTAATGAAAATTTATTTATTGTATAAAGCAAGGCCTATTCATGAATAAGCCTTGGTATAAAGCCAATGTAGACAAAATCTAAGGAAAAATACGATTTTTGTTTCAGAAATAATTTTTAAAATTATTTGTGGCAACGCTGATTACAAAGAGTATAAAGCATTGCTGTATTTTCCAATAATACAACAATAAATTACTAAACTCACCCTTAATTAGTGGTGAAAATTTCTTTGCTGTTTGTTTTTCTCTTTCGACTTTTATTTGTGATTCATTTAGTGTACAATTTTTTATAAATCGTTTTAATACTCAAAGTTTGCTGAAAAATACGAGAAAAAATATATACCAAACAATTATTAAGCTGTTAGCTAGACTATAGTGAAAAATTAGAAATTCTAATTTAATCTTGGTTATTACTAGTAGTGAAAAACCAAGTCAGAACTTCTTAATAGCGTAAATCACCTCCCTAAGAGCTTTTCTTTTTGCGTTTATTTGTAGTATCTGCTAACCACATATATTTTTCGAATAATTTATTAGTATTAGTGTGAAACTATAGAACAAAATAAATATAATGTCCTCGTTATCAGCATCAGCTGAAAATGTCTCAGGAACGGGTGGTAGTTCAGCTACTGGAGGTGGTAGCAGTAGTGATGCAAATGCCCATGATGGTGCTGGATCCAGTATGTGCTTGGAATTGGCTCTAGAGGGCGAGCGTTTGTGCAAAGCAGGTGATTGTCGGGCAGGCGTAGCATTTTTTCTTGCAGCTATTAGAGCAACTACGGATGACCTTCGTACCTTGAGTGCAATATATTCACAATTAGGCAACGCCTACTTTTATTTGGGTGACTACGCGAAGGCCATGCAGTATCACAAATTGGATTTGACTTTGGCTCGTTCCATGAACGATAAATTAGGTGAAGCAAAGTCATCGGGTAATCTGGGTAATACTTTTAAGGTAATGGGACGCTTTGATGAAGCTGTCATGTGTTGTGATCGTCATTTGACTTTGGCCCGACAACTGGGTGACAAACTGTCTGAAGGACGTGCCCTTTACAATCTTGGCAACGTGTACCATGCTAAAGGTAAGCATTTGGGTCAGCGTAATCCAGGCGACTTTGGTGAGGATGTCAAGGAAGCCTTAACAAAGGCTGTAGAATATTATCAGGAAAATTTAAAACTGATGCGTGAACTAGGAGATCGTGGAGCACAAGGAAGAGCTTGCGGTAATTTGGGAAATACCTACTACCTATTAGGTAAGAAACAAAGATATATAAAATTGGCAAAATTGTTCGTACCTAAAAACAAAATATTTTATTGCAACAGGTAATTTTCAGGCTGCGATTGAACATCATCAGGAACGTTTGCGTATTGCACGAGAGTTTGGTGATAAAGCTGCCGAACGTAGAGCTAATAGTAATTTGGGTAATTCTCACATATTCCTGGGCCAGTTCGAAGAAGCTGCTGACCATTACAAACGAACATTAGCGCTTGCCATTGAACTGGGTGAACGTGAAGTGGAGGCTCAATCATGTTACAGCTTAGGCAACACATATACACTGTTGCGAGAGTTCGAAACTGCCATTGATTATCACAAACGACATTTCGATATCGCTCAGGAGTTGGGCGATCGCGTGGGTGAGGCTCGTGCTTGCTGGTCTTTAGGTAATGCTTATTCAGCAATTGGCAATCATGAGAAGGCTTTGCTTTATGCCGAAACACATTTACAATTGGCCAAAGAACTGCACGATCCAGTTGGTGAGAGTACGGCCCGGGTAAATATTAGCGATTTACGAAAATTACTAGGACTGCCGGAGGGGGCTCCCTCACCTGTTGAATGTGACGAACGATCAAGTAATACGGATCTATCACAAGCCAGTGATGGCCAGTCCATTGATTCGGAGAACTCTCAAGGAAGAATGGTAAGTTTTTTTATGAAGACTAAAAACTTAGATCAAAAATTTTTTAAAGAAATTATAAAATTTAGGATTTCGCAAATAACTGAATTATAAATTGAATCTAGAAATTTTTTTATTCTCTATATATTAAATTAAAAAAATGGAAGTTTCAATATTTCAAACTCTAAAATCAAGGCATATTCATGAATTCGCCTTGATTAAAATTTTATAAAATTTTACACAAGGCTTATTCATGAATTCGCCTTCTAATTACATATTTCAATTTAATTGCATATATATAGAGAGATACAATATAACTTTGTTTCTTACATAACTAATTACTTTAAGGTTCGCGTTCGTCGCCAAAGCATGGAACAGCTAGATTTGATAAAAATCACTCCCGATGGTAAACGCAGCCAAAAACAAGATGCCAAAGTACGTCCAATCAAAGCACAAGATGATGATTTCTTTGAGCTACTGTCAAGATCGCAATCCAAACGCATGGACGATCAACGATGTTCTATAAATATCAATAAAAATCCTGTAGGTCCAACGAATGCTTCGGCAGCGACCTCAAGTGTTGCTTTAGCCAGTGGAGCTACTCGCAAACCTTTGCAACAACACAACTCGGTACAAATAAATTCAGGTTATCCAATAAATGAAACTTCCCCAACAAATGGTACCAATTGCCTTCCCGGTCTTAAAACCTCGACAGCTGCAACAAATGCCGACACGAGCAAAAGCTCTACAGCGGGAAATGCAGCTCATCCACCACTATCGCGTAGTGCTACAACTACGGAACAAGTTGATGATGCTTTCCTCGACATGTTAATGCGTTGCCAAAGTTCGCGACTCGAAGAACAACGTTCTGAATTGCCCCGGCCCAATGTACTCATTGATGCTGAAGCTCAAAATCGCAATAGGCCAACTAGTAACAGCCGTGGTGGAACCACCGTCCCCGATGAAGATTTCTTCTCGCTCATTATGAAAGTACAAAGCGGCCGCATGGAAGATCAAAGAGCAACTATACCTATGGTACGCCGTGATGCACCTGGCAGCTCCAACAACACAAATAACAACAAGAATAACAAGTAAACATTTAACTAGTTTTATGTACTAAAATCAAAAAATAGTCTTTTTATTTTTATGTACTAAAATCCTAAAACATTCTCTTAATATCTCTATTTCCATTTCGTTCAAGTGATTCCATTTTTATTAAAAACCTCTAATGTATACATTAATTTTTATTATTTTTCTTAATTTTTATTCTTTTTTATACTATACATTATTTTATTTGATTTTATCTTCTACATATTATTTAAAAAAAAAAAACAAATTATATATACAAAGATTTTCTTTTTAAATTAAATATTAACATTTATTTATTATATTTACATAAACAATTTTTATAATTACACATACTAAACTTACATAAACTTAGATATACATACATATATTTAAGAAGTAAATACTTTATACAGTTAATATTAACAATATCTACATATATATCTAATTGCACTTGCTCCCCAATTTCATTGTATGTTTACATACTCATTTCATAATTTGTTCAACCATTTTACATTTAACAAATCTTTATACCTTTTTAGAAATTATATATATATATACATACATATATACATTTATAAAAATTTACAAGAATATTTTTTTCAACTAGAAGAAATAATATGAAAAACTCATTTTAAATATTACACAAATTGTTTATTTTCTAGTTACTAAATTAGCAAAATAATAATAATAATAATAACAACTAAAACATTATTTTTATCAGCTAATAAATAATATTAGAATAAAGTTGAGTAACTGATATTAAGTCATATAAAAGTGGAAAATTTAAATGTTTTTTTTAGTTGTTTTACTGGCAAACAGAGGGGTAGATGTAATTTTAATAGGGTAGAGATATGAAAAATACCTCCCAAGATTCGCAGATTTTTTCATATTTCCATATATACCTCAAAATCACTTCTGTTTTATGTCACGTACGATATATTCTTATTTTTCTGGATGTTTTAGGCAACAATGATTCGAATATAATTATTTTTTTTTAAATAAAGTACCCTTTGAATGGAACATAAAGATCTAATTTTGTTTTAGTTACTCTTACTTTTGCAAAAATTACTCCACTTTATAGGAGTACAAATGTCACGTACGATGACATGGAAATGCCCATATGCGACTTGTAAATTTCCATTTGTTGTTGAGCATTTTCTACGTAAGTTTTCATATGCACATATCGAAGTTGAGTGATTAAAAAGGTTTAAAATAAAGAAGCGCTTCCGCAAATTTGAATTAAAACAAGCCCAAGCCGAAAATTGCGTATGATTTCAATTGGAAAAGCTTTAGCGTTTATATTGCAGTTATTTATGAAGAGATTTTAAAAAAATCAGATATACAGGCATGTGATGGAAATCGAAAACGAAAACGAAGCAATTTTGAAAGTTCGTTTTAATATTCTATGAATAAAATGTTTGTAATTTTTGTTATATACATATGTACATAAATATTTCTATATTAAAAAGAATTTTATAACAAAAATTACAAAAATTTGAGTATTAAAACGAACTTTCAAAATTGCTTCGTTTTCGACTTCCATCACATACCTGATATTCTTGTTACAGTTGCAAAAGAGAACAAATAGCAGAAAGTGAGGTCAGAAAAAAGGCTAAACAGCAATAAAAATGAGACAGAACCATTGAGACAGTTTTAAAAACCACAGGAAATTATTTATGTTGCTAAAAGCAATACCTTCTTGTAAGCGCAACTTAAAAACGTCTTTTCTTTTCAATCAATAATTTTCTAATGCCTTTATTTTTTACATAAACTTAGAAAGTAAAATCAATGCATACTTATTATTGACATACATGAAAAAAGAACAAGTATAATTATTATATACAACTTAAAAATAAAGAAACGTTATAGTAATAATAATTATAGTAATAAATACCAGCAAACACAACTAAAGTAACTGCCGACAACATATACTACTACATTCTCAAGTCGACATAAGCTAAAATTGAGATAACACTATTGTAAGTTCAAACTTCCCCTAAGTGAATTTTTCAATCACATCGTATAATTTCTCAGGCAGATGTAAAAACATATCGCTTATATATTTTCAGCGATAGTATCATTTGGAAAAAAAACTTATATTATAATGAAACTGAATAAATGAAAACCGACTTGTTTTTCAATTTATACGGGGAGATTAATCCGTAATTCGATTATAAAATAAAATTTTTCGAATTTCTATGCTTAATACGTTGTAATTCAAAAATGTTTTCTATCGAATCGAATTACGGAGCTCGGATTGCATATAATTTTCATTTGAAAGAAAATCCATTTATAAAAATTAGCTTGACGACAGTTTCTCCTTATTGCCACGGATATACATACATATATACATATAACACATATTCTTGTCACTCATAGTGAGGGCTAAACAGAAATATTAATTGTTAACTTAAAATTCATTAATCATTCCACTTGATAGCATATCTTATAAGTTATAGTAGAGTTTTTCGCAAACATAACTTTTAAAAATATATATTTTTAAATCCTTCACACAGTGAAAAAGGGTGTACATATATAGCTTTGTCATTCCGTGTGAAATTTCTACAATTTTCATTTCCGACCCCATAAAGTATATATTTTCTGAAAGCTTATGAATAGGGGAGTCGATTAAGCTCTGTCAGTCTGTCCGTCTGACCGTCTGTCCGTGTGTATGTTGAAATCAACTTTTTGAAGCCCCCAGACATCGCTTGGACCCGGGTGAGGTATTAAAATATTAGAAATATTCGGGAGTAGATCGGTATGAAAATCAGGTACATCGGTACATAAACAACTGAGATATGAGCATAAACCCACGACCACCTCGATTTTTTTTCACAAAAACAACATTACAACAACAAAATACATACATATATACAGACATGCTCTACTGGTTAGAGTAAACGTGGCATGGAATCCCAGCTGAGCCAAAAAAAATTTTTTTTATTTTTTATATATTTTTTATTTAATATATTATTTATATTTTTATTATTTTTTTTTTATTTTTGTTTTATATTTATCATATATATTTTAATTATTTTTTTTTAAATTTTTTTTGAATTTTTTTTTATTTTTTTTTTCAACATACATACGTAAATTTATAATTTTACAATAGGATGCTTTTATATATGTATGTTTTTTATATGTATGTACGTATTTCATATGGGATGAATGGTGATACAAACTACTGTTATTGCATGACTACATGCACCGAATATAGCGCTCTTACTTGTTTAAGCATATCAACTAACTTAAGATTCTAATTAATTTTTGGACATGCTTAAGACACCACATTATAAGCCGTAGTCTCGAAAATTGTTTCTCTGAAAGACTGTAAAATCGGTTAGAAAACAACTGATATAGTATAAGCACAAAAATACAACTAATTCGGTGTTTTTCATTACATTTACAAACGAATCGTTTTTTTTTTTTTTCAACTTTTGTACAACAAAGAGAAGCGATATGGGTATTAAAATAAAGGATTGGACTAGCAAAATATAATACATTGTAAAAAGATTTAAAATATATGATGGCCACTACTACAAAATGGCGTAAAATATAAATTTTTATATAGATCAAACCTAGTAATTAAATATGTGCCCACTTCAAACACCTGAATATTGGGTATTAGAGTTTTTTTGTGGTGCAATGTCTTGTTTTGTTCCCAATATAAATGATTTTTGGTGTTGCGTTTCGAACGTGGCGCAAGGGTTGCAACCTTCCTGCGGCTCAATTCTCGTTCTGTGAAACTGTGAAATGAAAAAGTTTTTGCATAGCAAAGGGTATGGTGGCACCATATGATATGACACACAAAAACTTTTCATTTCATAGTTTCATAGAACGAGAATTGATACACTGGGATGTGATTGTTAGCCGGCGAAGTCGTCAGGAAAAAAAGTTCGTAACATTAATTGGGCTTGAGCAGTAGAATACAATAAAAAAGTAAATATCAAACATGGTGTCCAATGACCAATATATGGGTCAAATATAGCCAATTTTCCAATTTTCCTCCTTACAATTTTACAATATTGGTATATCAAATCCAAAATGGCGCCCTAAGCAAAATGGCTGATAATTTTTTTCTCAATCTTATCAATATGGGTATCAAATGAAAGGGCTTGACTACATAGTTAAATATAGCTAACTATGTGCAAATTTTAAATGAAAGATAGTGTTGGAAATAATAAAGAAAAATTGAGTATAACACTAAATAAGAAATTCAGGCTAATCTACGATGTTTTGTCTGTCTACACCTATGTACATGATGGTGAAGGGTATTATCAGGTTTGGCACGGCCGAATATGACATTCTTACTTTAATTAATATTTTTAAATTAAAAATTTGTTATTTACCTGTTTTATAAGTTGTTTTTTTTTTTTGGTTCACGTATGATTAAATATATGTAAGTACAGTGCAACTTTGACAATCCGGACACGTATAGTTTTAGGGTCGGTCGGATTAACGAGTTGTCCGGACTACAGTAGGTAAAAATATTGAAATTATGTAAATGAATTAAATTGTATCTACATATCGTCGTTCACAAGTTATTGTGTTCTATGTTACCCATAAAACGTATACCTATAGAACACAATAATTTGAGAACGACGATATGTACATGCATTGTACTATGATTTATTAAAAAAACATAAATTATATTTAGTAATGTATTATATTAAATTATTAAAATACATACATGTGTATGTATGCAATCTAAGTGAATTAAATACATACACATGTACATACATACTATGATTTATTAAAAAACGAAGTTATTTTGTGTTGACTAACTTTGTTGAGGTGGTTGATTTGTGCCTTTTGCTCTAGTCGCTTTGGGCCTGTTCGTAAACGCATCACTGCGCTGCATAATATGATTACTTTGCGCTGCCACTGCAAATCATATGTTGCTGATGCTTGTTTTTGCTTATTTTATTGCTACATTTACGAACGAGCGAACACTGCGGAAAAATGGAAAAAATTATTATAAATTTAATTTGTAAATTTGATAATACAATATCTGATATATATTTCACATTCGAGGCTAAAAATGTTTAAAAAGTAAAATAATCAAAAATAAATCATAAAAAACCACATTCTTTATATTCACACATCTATTGCATCATCCATTTTTGTGATTAGTTTTTTGTATTTATTTGCGCATAATAGACTTTAATGTTGTATTTACGAACAGATGACAGCTGCAGTGTTGCCAACGTTAGCATTTACGAACATTGTGTGCATAATATGCACAGCTGTGATGCATTTACGAACAGGCCCAAAGGCCCAAATATCCTGCATATCCAAATTATTCTACTCGCCCCCCTGAACGCAAACTGAAAATGATTTATTTGCAGTAGCATTAGAGATATTTGTTTTTCCATCC
The DNA here is from genome assembly GCA_941918925.1 of Phyto melanocephala. Taxonomy (NCBI): domain Eukaryota; kingdom Metazoa; phylum Arthropoda; class Insecta; order Diptera; family Rhinophoridae; genus Phyto; species Phyto melanocephala. Next base: position 178,409,567 of record OW799233.1, on the reverse strand, counting down.
GTTACTACAAAATCTTTTTTAGAGTCTGTAAGCAGCACTGACGATTTATTTCGTTTAGCGTGTTGTATTATTTCTTCATCGGAAAAATCCAATGAAAATTCATTTGCACCTGTTGCCCAACCATTGATATCTTCTTTAGTAACGTCATTACTGAAATTCATAGCTCCAAACGGGAAACCCCCGAATTTAAATATGTATTTATTCTTGCATAAAAAAATTTGTCCGGATTGTAGGGGTAAAAACTTTAAATTGTCCGAAATATAGAAACGTTCGGATTATTGGAGTCACCGGACTGGAGCATGTCCGGATTGTCGAAGTTGCACTGTATATGTTTCGATACTATAAAAATATGTATATCGAAACGATATACATTTGTATGTATATCAATATATTTTTTATTTGTCCATGCCTAATACAAACGTCCCTCATTATCATATTCAGTATAAAAAAAAGAAGTTCATTTTGTTTATTTTCATTATTGTAAAATTTATTATTTAATAAACATAAAAATAAAAAATATGTGTATATCAAGAAAAAATACAATATACACTTATAAACTTAACTATATAAAGCAATGAATATAATTTATTTATAAATAACTCAAAACTATAAAAATAATAAAAATAAATACAGAGATATAAACAATAAGTTTTAGCACTTTTCGATATACATACATACATACATACATACATATTTAAAAATAACTTAAATTCTCGTATGTTTGTGAATTAATATACTATTTAGATAATATAAATACATAGTGGGCCAATTCAAAGTAGACTCTCATATTGTACTATGTCATATAATTCATATTAATATGACTAGTGACTTTTAACACCTTTTGTTAACAAACTATGTATTTAATACAAGAAAGAAGACAAAGAGATGCCGCTGTTAAAAATTGTATGTATACAGGAAAAAAGAAGAAAATAGAAAATATTCTCTCTGAGAGGTGAGAAGCGAAGAAATTCTCTCTGAGAGACAGTATGGTTAAAAGTATAACGTTAACAATTTCTTATACATAGGAAACAATTGTGTAAAGTCATATTATTTTTTTTGTATGGAAATTACTAACAAAAATTTTAGGCATGCATAAAATAATATGAAATAGTACAAATATGACTGATATGCAACCACTTTGAATTGGCCCATTATGTATGTATGCACATATCTGCGTATGTATGTATGTATGTATGTATGTATGCATGTATTTTGTGAGAAATTAACTCTGAAAATTCTTATTTTATTGACAGACAACATATTGAATAGATTTGATTTGAATAGAATTTTAAACATTAAAACTATGTGTGTGGCTTCGTCATGATTTTCTTCATCTTTTTCTGGTTAAATTTAAAATGCATTCCTTTCGTGTTGTTTGTGTGAAATATTAATGAATGCAATGGATGTTATTTATTTTTTACAATAAACATTTATATTAATTAATTAAATTAGTTTTAAATATAATATCGTTATACATTAATAATTAGGAATGTCATGGAAATCAATTGTTGTCGAGCTGGATTTTAAGTCAACAAAAAAACTACTTCATAATTTCGGATATTTTGATTTTTTATTATATTGGCATAGTAATTTGGGTTCGAACATAAATAGGAAATGTTTAAATTAAAACACAGGATTGATTTGTTGTTGTTGTTGTTTTCAAAACAAATTCCTACAACAATTGAATTACCTGACACCCCTGAATAAGAAAATCGTTTAACAAAATAACACAGGTCAACACATTTTTGAGCGGCCCAAGGTTTGTTAACCCGCTATGATACATTTATGTATGTCTAAAGTATGTTTCTAGTTGTCGAGAAATGGCATTTTACAGAAAATGAAGGTCAGCATAACTTTAAAAACAGTTTAGATTTAATTAGGAAAAAATTCTAAATTTTGCAGTTAAATCATATTTTATACAAAACGCATTATCTCCAAAATCTAAACAAATTTACACTAACCGATTAACAGATAGATTAACTCACAAATACCGTAACACAAGGCATATTTATTAATCAGGTTGTTTTGTTTCGTCAGCTGATTATTTTTTTCTTCTTTATTTTAAATTTCAGCTGTCAAAGTCTATAGATAAAAAACGGTTTTCTCTTCTCTCATTTATTTCAAATGTCAAACTTCATAGATAAAAAATATAAACATGAACATTTTCTCCGAACTACAATTACCTGATGAATTAATATGCCTTGACCGTAACACAGCAACAACAAAAAAAAAATAATAAATTTTTATCGACCTGTTGAATATAAAAAATTTAATGTTAATAGTTGAAGCACAAATTTAACCTGACCTTGAACACGCAAAATGATATTCCAAATATTCAAAATTTTAATGTTGCTCTAAATATCATCGAATATAAGAAACACTTTATAGCGATGTATTAATCTAACATTTTTCTAGGTTTTTGTTGTCATAGGGCGGTCGAATACTTTCTAGGTCATGTTCTGGACTTAGTACGAATATGGGCGAAGCAAAGTCATTGTCGTTTGTTAAACTATTTTTACGCGTTTGATATGGTGGCGGTGAGGAGGATAAATATGGGTTAGTCATACCCTTTTCCTTGCCACGCTTCATCATAAAATAAACCACAAATATGCAAATCAATAGGGCCGTACTGCTGGCTGTTATAAAAAGCACCATTTGTATGGTGCCCTCATGTGTTGTTATGACTTTGGCATAAGTGGGCAATTCCTCGCGACGATGAATGAACTGGACGCGTGTTATATCGGTAGAATAGTGACCATTAGCAAGCCTAAAGTCACCGCTCATTATCGAAGTTTCGATGGCAAAGGCCATGTCAATTTTATCATCGCTATGCAATTCGAAATGTATAAGAGCTGTGCCGTCTACATTCTCTTGGACGCGCAAATTTTCCACAGTACGTCCTAAAAGTTGATTAAGTTCGGAGCGTATAATGTCGTAAATATTATTTATCGAGGTAACAGAATTGTTTTGCATGTGCATTTCCACTACGACCGATGAAATGGCTGTCGGTGTGCAGTTGTATTGAGCTTTTTCAAACATAGGTGACGTTTCCAATTGATTACCTGCCGAATCCACACACCAACAATATTTTTTATTACATTGCATGGGATTGAAGGCCCCATGTTTATCACACGATATCGGAAAGGGTGCAGTTTGAGCCAGAGATCGGCAACGGGTGGTTTTCACGTGTATAGGCTTAACCGATTCCACCAGCAATTTTGAGTCCCACAATGAATTGGCCAGCTCTAAAACACGTTCTGTAACCGAGGAGTGCAAAGCAGTCATTGTTGTCGTACTAACCGGTATTGCTTCCAAAATATCCTCAGATTTTAAATTTCTCGCATGTACCTCATTAGAGTCCTCCACTTCGTCTAACAAAAAATTATCAAAATCGGTTAAGACCGTCATTTGTCTAATTAACTCTTCCATAACCAGTAAATCGCTGGTATCCTGGGCTTTATATTTTCGTCCTTGTCTACTATTACAGACCGGCTCATTATCTCTTGTTAGAGTACCCTTTAAGGGAGCTCCTTTTTTATCGGCACACCAGCATACGCCATAAGGTGAGGGAGTCAGATCTAAAGACCCAGTCACCGAGTTTAAATCGGGTTGTTTACCTAAACACTGCACCGGACTCCAGTAGCCAGTTATGGGATCACATCTAGGCTTAAACCATACTGAGGAGTGACCGGTTCTTTGGGCAGCCAAAGTATTTTTCAGTTTCAGTCTTTCACATTGAGTTAGAGCAGGGCAAACCGAATTGCAAGACAATTCATTGTGGAAGAGATTTTTGGTCTGACAATTATTCTCGTTCAAGTCAATAACCATGGCCACACAACGATTGGCTTTTGGATTGAATCTATAGCGTGTCACATTTGTCGCTGATAAAGAAGTTGCCAAGCAGCTATTGTCCATGGATTCGAAGCAAACATCTCCTACAAATATAAGACATTCGTACATACATAATTAATAAAATGATTTTGAAAACTTACTTGTTTTTGTGCAGCACACTCCGCGATGTGTTACCGGATTTAACTGACAGGTATGTGATGAAGGACAAGTTTCATTTTCATTGTGGGGACCACAACTTACTATCAAATCTCCCTGCTTAAGAGGGCTGCCCTCTGCACACAATGACTCACGTTTTGGCACACAAATTGGCATTTTTGGGCATGGCGAATCTACACAGTCTATATTGATCAATTGACATTCTTCGGCCGCTCCACAATTTATTTCTGTACAAAAATCTCTACACTGACAAGTCTGACATCCATTTGCATCCACTTGATAGCCGGCTTCACAATTAGACGTACAGTTTTGATATTCACATTTGAAAGCTGAATTTTCTACACACACTGGATCTGTGCCTTTTAAGCGAGTACCACTCATCTCCTGGCCCAGCTCATCAACACACCAACATTCACCAATGGGTGAACATTGCACTTTGTTCCATTCTCCAGTGACAGCATCACATTGGGCTATATTCATTTTCATCATCGGTATGCCCAGCTCGGAAGACTGATGCATTTGTATCGCCTGTAAATGCTGGCAAGCTGTTTTCATTTGCGGCAAAACACACTGGGTACCACAGCCATTCGAACAACAACGTTTAGCGCCATCACAATGCGAATCCGTACGACATTCGTAAGCACATGCGTTAGCATCTAAATTGTCGGGACCTGGAGGCACTAAATAGGGACATTGACCGGGCTTGCGGGCCAAGCAAGCGGGCACGGGTGGACAGTATTCATCATCACAAGAGACTTCTACAATACGACATTCCTCATTCTCTCCGCAAACCAGATCTTGACAAGGATCTCGGCATTGACAAGCTGGACAACGGGTAATTGGGTCTAAAATAAAGCCATATTCACAACCCATACGACAAGTCAGATCTAGACAATCAATTTCTTCGCGCAGCTTAACACAAAATTCGTCAGTAACATTGAATCCGCGAGAGTGAGGTATTTCCGTGCCAAAGCTATCTACACACCAGCACTCTTCCACATCTAATTCAACAATTTCTTCATCATTGTGAGGTTTTTTGGGTGCGGGTACCACCTTTTTGAAATCCGTTTCAAACAATTCTCCCAAACTTTGTTGTTTACTGGCACCCATATCAATTACCTTGGCACTACGACCCATTACGGGAGAAGCTACTTCAACTTTAAGCATACTATCATCAACTCGATAGAGTTTAAGTCGTTCAGCATTGCGTTTCGAACGCTTAGCACTACTATTGGCCAATAACATGCGCATACGTCTGATGGTGTTTTCTTCTAAAATCTTACGATGTTCAGCTCTAGTCACTTTAATTTTGCGAAAACTGCACTGACGTTCCTTGTAGTTACCCTCTTTAGTGCAACGAGGCTCGGGTAATGCCAATTTCATGCCTACCTCCGTCCCCTCCATACGTTCCGAAAAGTCCCGTATATATTCGCACACTATAGCGAGAGAGAGAGAAAGTAAAATAAACTATACGACTCTCTTTACAAAAAAAAAACAAAAAAATTATTTTTAAACTTACTCGTTTGATGATGAGGCTCGACTGGGTTGCTTTCTTGGGTACTTTTAACGGGACAACAAACCCTTTCCGACTCCTTGTACAATTTTGTACATTTGTAATCTTTTGGACAATAAATGCGATTTGACATGGAACGTGATGTTTTATATTCCGGTTCAGCGTCGAAGAATGATTTTATTTCTCGGCCATAGCTTTGGCGTTCTGTAAAAAAATCACGTTGAGAAGGAAATATTTTGAAAACTATTTTATGCAACCATGGTATACGGTAGTGTCAACAACTTACCATTGTAACAGTACATTACTTCGCTGGTGACATTGTCGGTTAATGGAGTGCCCACTTCGCAGGGATTCGAATATGCCAACGAAGGCTTACAAACCGGCCAAGAAGCGCACAAGGAAGAACCAGACTTGCACAACGGATCTGAAGCAACTTCACATTGCGATCCTATGGGACACAGAAAGCCCTCACAAGGCTCAGAACATTCACATGTGGGACAATTATTGTGGTCGTTCTGCAGAAACATACTTAGATACGTTACTTTAGGAAATTAAATTATTACAAACTTATATGTTACTCACCTTAAAACCATATTCACATACAGCCGCACAAATATTGGTATCGCATTTCTCCTGATTGAAACTACGACCCATTAACGATCTACTAATCATATTTTCCCAGCCCTCACAATTGACCATGCTGGCAGCTCCCATGCTTTTAGGAATTTTATGTCCTGTTTTTGGATCTACACACCAACATACCAAGCCGTTACGAGAACATTGTTTGGGTGAAAACTTGCCACTAGGCCCACTGCAATCTGGCACATAACCTCTTCCCTCACGTTCATTAATAGCTAGGATTTCGGATAAAGCTCTGGCCTGCTGACAGTTGGTAACATTGTGCGGTTGCTGGCAATTATATTTACAACCTTTGGTAAAACAACATTTCTCCATATTACGACATTCCAAATCATGGGTACAAGGTGTGCCGCACATATAACCTGTACTCGGTGTAAAATTTTCTAGCTCTGGTGCTGGACAAATGCCAGGCTTATTGAATTTCAAAGCACTTGGACAGCAAACACCATAATCATTTCCTCCCTCTACCATACACTTATACAAAGGGGGACATTGAGGTTTACCAGGCTCTAAGCCACACAAGAAAGGTCGCATATTGCTGCCACCTTCAATTGCTAAAGGCATGCCGGCAGGGCAAAAATTCGCCAATGATCTGGCTTTCTTGCAGGTGGGCACCGGCGGACAAGGTTCAGCCTTGCACTTGACCTCCGTCAATTGACACGACTGACCATTGGGACAACGAATGCCATCGCAGGGATCCCGACATCGGCATTGGCTACAACCGGTGTTCGAATCACGTGCAAAACCCGAAGGGCAAAACATGCGACACGTCGAAACTGGACAATTTTCGGGTTCCTTACATTGTACAGTAGTTTTTGTAGCATTTCTTGTGCCAGGTATTTCAACACCATACTCATCAACACACCAACAGTCTTCGCCGCGTCGTGCATTCGTACATTGTATAGTTTCAAACTGGCCACGTTTATTACACCTGGGCGCACGTACTCTGGTATTCAGGGCTTTAGAACGTCTAGCTTCAGCACGACGTAAATGCTGACATGCAGTTAGATTTTCTGAAATTAAAACAAAAAGAATCAGTAAAGCTGTCTTTTAAGGTAAATATGTGTTTGTACGTATGCATGTATGCAAGAACATATTTATTTGTACTTAAAGATTCTTTGCGCTTCTAAATCGATTAAACAAATTTTTGTTTCCATTTGTTTAGGATCGAAATCCTTTTAATTAGGTTTAATAGTGCAAAAATTTCACTTTCATTGGGTGTCACATTTCGCTTTATTTGTAACTGTTTCAATACTGAACTGAGTCCCGGAACTATGAAGAGTTCAGGTTAACTCAAGTTAAAATATAAGTAACAGTTTTGCCGCTTTGAAAACATAAATTTAAAAATTTTTTTTTAATAAAACTACTCCAAAATCAAATCAAATGCCTGAACTGGTTCCATGCCTTGTTTAATGGTAAAGGGTGTTATTTTTATGGTTATGAAATTAAAAAAAAATGGAAAAACATATTTTTTCTTCTACGCGCACTTATAACGACAAAAGTTAAAATTAATGAAATCAATTCATGTTTTTTCCCACAATTTTCTCATTTTATCACAATAAAAACAAAAACAATTTTATTTATTTGTTTTAAAAATATACAAAATCGTTTTTTATGTAAATTTTGAAAAACAATTCATTTCGAGCGAATAAATTTTATTATTTTTTTTATGATCCCAACTTATCAGCGCTAGTAAAAATGTTCATTTATATATATTTTTTAATTTTTCGAAGACACAATAGTTGTATTCATTTAATCTTTCAGTAAAACCCAGTAACTGGGTAATTTTAAAAAATTACTCTTACGTACGCGAACGCAAACGGAAAAATTTACAAACAAAATTGAGATATCAGACCCAATTGTACGGATTCTTTCTTGCTTATTTCTACTTTAACAATTTCATTTTTTTGTTTCATATTTTCTTTTATTTTTAATTTAAAAAATATGGGGTTTTTCAAGCCTCAATTCATTGTAACTAAATTTAGAAATAAGTAACTTGTAATAAAAAATTTTTAAAAATAAATACTGAGAAATGTTAACTGTGTTTCTTTATTGGTGACCTCGACGCTTTTTTCGTGCTGCTTTTAATATGTTTTTAACAGAAGTAGAGTTAGTCATGGTAAAAATTTCACCATTTTGGAAGACTAAGCCAAAACTTTGGTTAAGTCAAACAGAAAATCAATTTACAAATCAATTTTAGTCAAAAAGAACGTCAAAAATCTGGTATTACTCAAGATGCTTCTGAATTCATGCATTAGTTGTAGCAGTGAAAAGTGATGTCCTTAATGCTGTAAGTCATATTATTAAGAACCTTTTAACGCATAATATGTACGAAACTATGAAGTCTGCTTTGTTTGTGTTGAGTTCTCTCAAAGAAAGAAAAAATACTTCAGAAATTATTAGAAAATATTATAGACTTTGTTCCATCTTTACTGTTACTAGAAAGGAGCCAATTGTCGCCTAGTAAAATGTCTGATGAGATATTAACGAGATACTTATGGTTTCAACGATTATCATCAACTATAAAAAAAATTATATACATTTAAGTTCTGACACTTTTCATCATGGCTGATAAAATAAACGCTTAACTAGAAACTCCTCTGTTATGTTCATTAAGAGCAACTAACCAAACATCTAGTTTTGAACAGTTAAAAAATCTAATGAGTAAAATTTTACAGCGCATTAAGAGAATAACTACTTCTTATAGATTTATAAGCAGAAGCCGTTATAGGGCAGGAGCAAGAGTTGAAATCGATAATTATCAAGAAATTTGTGTGGGTATTATTCTACTTTTCGATCAATCCACTTAGTATCGTCCACCATGCTTGTATCAATCGACAAACTTAAAACTTCTTCGCCTAAGGTGACGGATAAAGGAGATTCAACGATAAGTGGTTTCCTTTTACGAGACAATGGTTCAAATTATAAATATCGCTGAAGTATAAGTTGTTACAGTTACAATTCAGCAAATAAGTAATAAGCCACTACAGCTTTAAGCTGTAAACAACAACGTTGTCAATACCTTTGGTGAAAAAGAAATAGATTAAACCTTAGCTTAAGAAGAGATTTTGTTTGAAACTTCATTATTGCCGATGCTTCACAAGCAATTGTTGGTCTTGATTTCCTTGAACATTAGGATTTGTGGTTAACGTAGAAGAGTGTGTCTTAGAGATAAAAAATAAAAATTTGTATTCAAATGGCTAAATTGTGGAAAAAACGCACACTAACTCAATTCAAATACGAAAACTTTCCTTTTTATTCTCTTATAATTATTTAAAACTATAATTAATAATTATTTATTATTATTCCTTCAAACAAATTCGAATTGTTATTGCTGTAGTTGGTATATTTTATATGCTAAATGCGAACTTTTTTCTTTGTTAAGCAAACAAGTGTAAATATGTTTCACAAACAACTTATGCGTATATGCTTATAGTTGCGATTTGGCACAGCCGAATATTTTAAGTGATTTGTGAAAATAATTTGGTGTTGTTAGTTTTTCTCATCTTTTTTAAACCCTTCACCTGTGGTGCACAAGGGTATATATAGCTTTGTCATTCCGTTTGTAATTTCTACAATTTTCATTTCCGACCCCATAAAGTATATATTTTCTGAAAGCTTATGAATAGAGGAGTCTGCCCGTCTGTCCGTGTGTTGGTTGAAATCAACTTTTAGAAGCAACTATATCAGATCTGTATATGGTATCAATCTCTTGGAAATATCCAGGAATGAATCGCTATTGAAATTCAGCACAATCGCCCCATAACTTTCTGAGATATGAGCAAAAAACCACGACCACCTCGTTTTTTTACACAATTACAACAACAACCTACATACATACTGGTTAAAGTAAACGTGGCATCGAATTCCAGCTGAGCCAAAAAAATTTTATTTTATTTAATATATTATTTATATTTTATATTTTTTTTTTTCATTTTTTTAACAAAATTTTTTAAAAAAAAATTTAAAAAAATTTTTTTAAATTTTTTTTAAATTTTTTTTTTGTAATTTTTTTTATTATTTTTCGTATTATTTTTTTTTTATATTTTTTTACAAGTATGTATGTACGTATTTTATATGAGATGAATGGTGATACAAACAGTTGTTATTGCATGACTACACGTTGTGAAGGGTATATAAGATTCGGCACGGCCGAATATAGCACTGTTACTTGTTTTAATTTGAAATCATATGCTTTTATCACAGTTAAATTTACTTGTATTAAAATGTGTAGTATAAACCTTAAAATAATTAGTGAAAAAAAACTGTCATTTTATTCTCACAAATTATGTTCTCGTTTACTGTATTTTTGTGTAAACAAACCCAATCCCGTAAATCTAGTAGAAACTTCAAAAAAATTCTCACAGTCTTTGAGTAAACGAACGAACCTAATATTAAAGTTATACACAAATTAATAATGTAAATATTATGAGTTTTTTTTTAAGATACAAATTTCACTTATGATGTGAATTTTTTTCCGGGAATTTAAAAAAATTCAAAAAAAAGTGTTTTATTTATTGTAGCAAATTTAAGGTGTAAAATAACAACGAAATTAACAAAAGTGAAAACGAAAGTTAAGCTATAGAGGACAGGTGAATTATGAATAGAGTAACAAATAAGATTTTTATAAAAGATGATCAACAGCTACAAAAAAAAAATGTTTTATTCATGGTAAAGCATAAATGATGACTAAATATTTAAGTAAAATCCGCTTTTATTTTAAAAATATTAAACCGTTAATGATTTCAAAATTATTATGTAAAAAAACAAGAAATATTTCAAACATCTTGATAACAACATAATAATATTCTATAGAAAAAAAAGTGATACAAGAAATTAAGTAAATAATAAATTGGTTTTCTACAGATATTGTTTGAGAGACAGTTTCTCGTAGAACATCAATCATACATTATAGAAAAAGAAAGTTTAAGAGTAGATAAACAGATATATAAAATGTATTTAATTGAATATCACGGCATGATAAATGATAATTTAAAAAATACTGGAATCTCAGGCTGTAGACTTTATGACGAAAATGGCACAGTAGTAACAAATGGATAATACCATATATTAATGTCATTCTATATATGACGCATTGTTCTTGTGTGAGGGCAATTTTTCTAAGAAAAAAATATTGACAGGGTTAGAAAATTAAATACTATTTTTTAAGTCAAAATTTGAGTACCAAAAATGTTATTCTTTGCCTAAAAATTTTTTTATCATTTATTGTATTATAAAATACAAGAAGTCAGCTTGTCTAATAATATATAAGATTATTAATCTAATATTTACTGAGTTGAAAAATATAAAAACAAGTTTGGATATTTAAAAAAGCATTTATACATGATATTTTACTTTGAGTTTTATGCAATTTTATTTTGTTATTAAATAATCTGCAATAAGCATTAACCAAACAAATAATCTTGCCTTTGTTTTATATTTTAATTAATACAAATTGTTAATACAATTTATAATAAAGAGTTAGGCAAAGAATCGTCAGAATCTCGAAACTAACGATTCTAAATTACAAATAGAAAACGATACTCCAGAAGACACTTGGTAAATCTGTAAATATTTATTGTTACGTTTATACCTTTTATAAACGTTGGATTATTTCCTTTAAATAATTTCAAGTGCTTCTAATTGCAATAAAAGAACTCAAGGTTTATTGTGATACATTTTGAAAAGATGGCAAAAATTATAAAATAATTAAAGGGATTAATAAGCAAGTAGTGACGAAAAGGGATGGAATGGTGTTGACCTATATACGATATCAAATGTTTTGTTGAATAAAGTAAACAAATTTTTTTTATTTTATTTTTATTTTAGAGATTTAAGTAAAAGTAATAACTTGGGCGGGAATAATCGTACATCTTAACATTAAATATTATCAATTTTAGGTTCATGATCACTAATTCTCATTAAAATCTTTTCATTTTTAATTTTTTAAAAATTTTTTTAATATTTGTTAACCCAACTTAACATTACTAAATAACGAATTTTGTTGAATAATGAATTATGTATTATTAATAACTTTTAGTTGGTTTTACTGTATTTTATATTGTACTAGAATTGTATTTGAACTTGTAGGGAAAGATATTATCCGTATTTGCCATTCTTATGAAAAACTGTATCAAATTTCGAAATTTAAATTTCTGCTTACTTGTAATAATACCCTTGATTTGAAAATTAAAGAAAAAAATAGTTAGAAATTAAGGAACAAATTCATAATTTTTATTAGAAATCATTACTTAAAACAGTTTACAGCCAGAAAAAACCCTGGAAATAAAAACTTCCAGATTTTCAAATGCATATTTATGATTGCCCGAAGATATCCAGAATATCTTTTAAAGAATCCATATTTTTTTAAATTATTTAAAATCAGGAAATTTATCAAAATTTCCAGCAAAAACAATATTTATAAAAGACATACAAAATTAATGGAATGGAATACAGCAGACTCGCGGTAACAAAAAAACTGCCTTACGTGAACACCGGATAAGATGAACATAATTTTTTTTACACTGACTACTCTGTAGCGTGCACACGGTCTTATAACGTGAACAAATTTGGCGGTTATCCAAATCGTTTTCATAAAAAGGGGTATCCCCGTAAATGATTGCACAAGTTTAGTTTAGTGCGAGCTGCTGATTTAGCATGATATAATCTAAAGTCTTTCGTGAAAAATGTCACAAAAACTACCAAAGTTAAACTTCTTGTGATTGGAAAGGCAAAAAATCCTCGCTCTTTTAGAAATTTTAATCTTCTGTGGACTACAATTGCTCCAAATCGTAATGGATGACAGCTGCTATTTTTGACAATTGGCTTAACTGTCAATGAACGCTATTGGCTATTTAAGTTCAACTTGACAACGCATTGAAAAGAAAACGATAGCAAAATGTTGGCTAAAAACTTTTAGATCTTTAAGAGATGAAGAAGACTGTGAAAAGGATATCCTGTTAGCATTTTTGAGAGAAAAAATTTGTTCAGCAATTAAAAAATTAAAATTTTAAATTTTAAAGATAATCCAGAAAAAAGGTAACACATTTTTTAATTTAACGTCGTTTTTTTTAACAAATCATATGTATGAACATAACAATCCGAAATACAAAAAAAAAATATATGAATTTGAGTTAAATGACATGTCTAATTTATTTGGAAATTTTAAAGAGTTACACCTTCGTCAACATGAACAACTTGCAAACGTGAACACGCTCGGTTTTGAATAGTTCACGTTACCGCGAGTCTACTGTATTTTCTTACTTCTGAAGAGAACTGTTATTTTGAAATTTGATGAAAAAACAATTCGTAAAAAAAACATTCTTAATAATCATTATTTTTTTTTTTTGATACCGTAACCACTGTGCTTCTTACCAAATGTTTTGTTCTTTAATCGTGTTTGTCTCTTAAGTCTTTTAAAGTCAGTAGTACATGTGTGCGTATGAGTGTTTGTTGTTCATTGAATGAAAATGAAACTTGTTGTATTTCTTTTTGCACCCATAGTTATATGTATGTAAATAGTCATTTCTTATTGTTGTTGTAACAAAATAGTAAACGTGAGTAGTAAATAAATTCTACTGACACAGTTTCATGCATTTAAAGAGTTTTTTCTGTTGTTGTTGTTGTTGTTGTTTTAGTTTTATATTTTTCTTATTTTGAGATCTGCATGATCATACCATATCGTGCTCACAACATACAACAAGTTGTATACAACAACTAAACTTGTTAAAGCAGAAAAATGTTAATGATCATTAGCAACAACAAGCATAACAAATAAAGTCATTTTGTGGTGTTTATTTCTGTAGTTTTTTTGTTTCTTAAAAATAAGCTTAAATTGCAAAATATTTTCTTCTTTTGAAAGCCAAACAAAATACAAAAAAAACAAGTAACAGTGCTATATTCGGCCGTGCCGAATCTTATATACCCTTCACAACGTGTAGTCATGCAATAACAATTGTTTGTATCACCATTCATCCCATATAAAATACGTGCATACGTACACGTTAGAATAAATGTGGCATCGAATCCTAGCTGAGCCAAAAAATTTTATTTTATATATTATTTATATTTTATTATTTTTTTTAATATTTTTTTTAAATTTTTTAAAAAAATTTTTTTAGAAAAATTTTTAAAAAATTTTTTTAAATTTTTTTTTAAATTTTTTTTAAATTTTTTTTTGTAGTTTTTTTTATTATTTTTTTCTTATTTTTAATATTTTTTTTTTTTGTAATTTTTTTTGTTTGGTATGTTTTTTACATGTATCTATGTATGTATGTTGTTGTTGTAATTGTGAAAAAAAACGAGGTGGTCGTGGTTTTTTGCTCATATCTCAGAAAGTTATGGGGCGATTGTGCTGAATTTCAATAGCGATTCATTCCTGGATATTTCCAAGAGATTGATACCATATACAGATCTGAGGAACATATAGTTGCTTCTAAAAGTTGATTTCAACCAACACACGGACAGACGGGCAGACGGACAGACGGACAGACGGTCAGGGCTTAATCGACTCCTCTATTCATAAGCTTTCAGAAAATATATACTTTATGGGGTCGGAAATGAAAATTGTAGAAATTACAAACGGAATGACAAAGCTATATATACCCTTGTGCACCACAGGTGAAGGGTATAAAAAACTATAAAAGAAAACAAAAATTTTAACAAGAAAATAGTACAAGTTTCGGTGTTTTTTTTTAAATTATTTAAATATACTGTTATTTAAACAATATAAAGACTATGGTTTTGTTAAAATTGCCCCAGTTTGAAAACTGAAAAAATTATAATCGTAAAAAAGCAAAAAGCCATACAACGTACATAATTACACCTTTACAATTTTGTTTGTACTTATGTTCACACTTTGTGTGTATTATAAAAAATCATGTAGCATGCTAAATGGAAAAAAGTGACCATAAAAGAGTTTTTTTTTACGAGTATTTACATATATATGTATGTATTGTACGCTGGCGAAATCACATCAAATTGAAATTGAATTGACAAACTGTATTGTATGTAAGCAGTATGTGTGTACTTTTTTGTATTTTTGTGTTGCGTTTATGTAATGAACCTTTGAAGTCGTTGGCATTTTTTACAGTTTCGCTTTATGCTTTTTTTTTTGGTAGATATTATTATAACCAAGATGTACTGTGGGCATCATGAATAAAAAATTTAATTTTAATATCATTAAATTAAATTAAAATATAAATTTTTTTGAATAAAGAATTATTCGAAAATATTGCAAAAATTGGTATAAAAACAGGGTAAGCCAAAGTCACCATGGTTTTTAAAAATGCAATAACTTTTTCCTTTATATGTATTTTTTTAAGATTATATATGTAGATAATAACTGGAAAATAAATAATAGAGAGATTCACAACTGAACAAAGAAATTAGCGATAAATAAATTTAACGCAAACAACATAATATTTTAATTTCAGAATTTCACCTTCTGAAGCAATAATTCATTGCTTAGTTCATCGCCATCACCAACAATGCATCGTAAAATATTTACCTCGAACCGGTAGACCACGCTTAATTTGTACTGCAAAATATATAAAAAATATATAACTTGCCAGGCGAAATATTAACAAAACACCAGATGCATCTACCAGAAGGTTTTCTGCTTAGCTAGGAATGACTCAAATGTCACTGCGGCGCAGTGTTGCCGCCGACCAACTTTTTTTCGCAGTGAAATCGACAAAAAAAACGCAGTGATGCGCAGTGACGAGAAATAAAAAATGTCGTTTTCGTTTGGACAAAAAAAAGGATTTTTTTTTAATTTTTTTAACACTTTTTTCCCCTTTTTTAAACGCCAACTTACCCATTCATTTCGAAACAATATAAGAATTAATTAAATGGACTGAAACGCAAATATTTTTTTCACGAAATAGTTTGTTTATGTTTTTCTAACGGGATTTTTTACATTTTAATTCAAGACCTAATCAGCCAACTGCAACGTAACGTAACAGCAGAAAATGTTGCCATCTAGCTGCTATATTTTTAATAGGGTGACAATTTTATCTCGTTGTGTTATAGCCTATACAGACTTACGTGTTAAACACGTTTGAGGTTAATCATGTTAAGGCGTTGTTGATCAAAAAAAGAGGAAAACTACCAAAAACTGAAAAACGCAGTGATATTAAAAAAAACGCAGTTACGCAGTGACGACGGGCAAATCGCAGTAAAGGCAGGCTCTAGGATTTTGAAAATCCAAGGGCCATTCAGTAACGCCAATTACACATGAAAATATATTACTGGTACTTAGTTCTTCGAAAGCAAAGATGAAAGTACTGAAACGGTAAAATGAGAGTTGTTTCGGTTTATAATGGAATATTTTTAACGTCCTGATCTTGAAAACAGAACTGAGATGTAATTTCAGTATGATTGCCCGAAACAATGACACTTTTAAGTCAAATTTTTGAAGATCGAATAAATTTCATAAATTAGGAATTTAATTGGCCACATTTGTCAGCACCCGACTATTTTTGTTTTGTTTTTTTTTTGTTATTTGAAGGAGCTGTATAAGTAGAAAATTTCGAGACAATTCTTGAACTCAGGGCCAAAATTGTTGTAGAAATCTTGCTCTACAGCCACAAATTTTGAGAGGTGTTATGGAAAATGCACAAAATGAGGCCATAATTGTGAAAACAAAGAAGTGACATTATTTTCTATATTTAGTGTAAAAAATTTTTATTTTTTATATTCAATAATCTGAAAAAAAATTATTAAATATTTAAGCTCCATGGTGACTTTTGTCCCATAGATGTATGTATGTCCAATGTATATGTATGTACACATAAGGGCATTTCCATGTCATCGTACGTGACATTTGTACTCCTATAAAGTGGAGTTATTTTTGCACAATTAAGAGTAACTGAAACAAAATTATATCTTTATGTTTCATTCAAAGGGTACTTAAAAAAAAATAAATTATATTCGAATCATTACTGTCTAAAATATCCAGAAAAATAAGAATATATCGTACGTGACATAAAACAGAAGTGATTTTGAGGTATATATGGAAATATGAAAAAATCTGCGAATCTTGGGAGGTATTTTTTCTTTTTTTTAATTTCTTACACTAAACGAAATATTTTTCTTTTAAAATCCATCATACTTAATTGAAAACAATCTTTAAATTATTTTACAATAAATTCAATTTAATATCGTTCGTGACATATCGGACGTGACAGATTTTTCTCTAATAGTTTTCTTAGGTAATAAAATTTATATTATATTAAGAAAAAAAGATAATTAAAATCTAAATTAGTTGCTCTTGCGACTGTTAAAATACGAATGACGGAGACAAATAATGTTTTTGCACTACGTACGTGCAATTAAAATAAAATCCAAGGGAAATCAAAAAAAAAATACCGCTAATTGGACTCTATATTTTTTTTTTCTTATGGATCTTGTTAATTGTTGTTGTTAACTAATTTTTAAGGAATATTTACAATTACAATTTATTTTAACAATTAAGTCGCTATAAAAAAATAGTTGATTGTAATTCTTTAAAATAGGCCAAAGAAATAATCAGATTAAACTCTTATTATTGCTCTTAAAATAATTTAATAAGCTCTTAATACCTGCGCATAGTAAAATTTAAGTGTTTTTTTATCAATAAACTTATATTGAAAAACTTTCAAGAGTTTTTATTTGTACAGTCGTGGTTGAAATATTCATGGAAATGCCCATATATATATATATATGTAAAATGTTAATTAATAAATTAAAAAAATTATTACGTTTCCAGTGGTCTACTGTTTATAATACACAAGATTTTATTATTACTTATTTTGGATATTAAATTGTATGTGTAAATATGTTGTATATAAGTACTACCAACAGTGCAACAGATACTTACCATGTGAACGTCCTGCTTCAGATGCAGCAAGTAAACATGCAAAAAACAGTGCAGCAAAAGAAAACAACTTCAGCCATCGTTTATCATCATATCGAGCCATATTTTAACGCATATAATGTTAAAACAAACAGCATCAACAACAACAAAACCAAATATTTAAGGTTATTGTGATCTTATACTTTTTTAGTTTTTTTTTATTATTTTTTCCGGCACTTGTTTTTATTTTGTTTTTTTTTATAATGATGTTGTTTCTTCCTTTTCCTTTTTATGTACTATGTATATTTATAAAGCAACTTTTTTTTCTTTTACGTTTTGGTTTTCCTTAATGCTACATGTGTATGTGAGTGTGTAAGTAACTTTTTTTTACAGTTTTAAAATCTGAACTCGCTTGTTGCTCTTCTTATGGGTTCAAGCATAACAAACATGTAAAGAAAACAAAAAGATGTTAAATAAAAAATAACTGTATTTAAATATTTGCACATGCACTTAAAAAACAATGCTTTTGATGAATATTTTAGTGTTTTAGTTTTAAATAATTGCGTAAAATAAACGTAAATCGTTTTCTCACTAAATATTACGAAAACAATGATGCTTTTGAATTGTGAGTAATCTTCGGTAATTTTATTTGTGGTTTTCGTACAATATTTAACATTTCGTTATACATATATCTACATATGTATGTATGTATGTTTGTTTGTATTTTGTTTATTGCTTTTTAATTTATAAATTTTAACTAGTCGACCTTCAACAACTATTTCGGAGCCGTTAAATGAAGTCTTTGAGTCTTTTTATTGAATTTAAATATTAAAATTTTATTTTTTTTTTAAGAATAAGTCATGTGTAAGTTAAGCGTAATGTCCATATTATACTGTACTAAAATATATACATTAGCATATACATACATATGTATGTATGTATGTATGTAAATATATTTATTTATGGTAATACAAGGTATTTTAGCGAAATGAGGGAGGTCTTCGTTTACACACAAGTTAAAACAAAATTATTAACTGAGAGATTTACACATTAAATATGTACGAGTATGCGAATATTAAGTTATTTATTAGATACATAAATAAAAAATATACTAATTTAACGAATATTTAATAAAATCTTTATATTTATTAGAGTATTAATTTGCTAAATTAGATTAAGAGCTGAAACTAGTTAATTATATACAAGTAACAATGATATTTTCGAACATGTCGAATCCGATACTGCCCCTTACCATAGGTATAATGTATCGTAGCATAGATTAAAGTTCGGATTTAATGTAATACGCCATTTTGCCATGTTGCCTAATGTAATACGACAGCCCTAATTTTTGATTTTAACATAGCTAACTGTATTCTACTTGTCAAGCCCTTGATACTCTAAATGGCGTTAAGAAGAAAAATTATTCGATATTTTGTTTTGGATGCCATCTTGGATTTTACACTTTTTGATCACTTAGTGCATAATACTAGATTTAATCCACACATAAGTTTATTGCACGCCATAGTTTCCTATATTCTACTGGTCAAAAACCTCTTTCATTTAATAGCAATATTGTAAGGGTTAAAGGAAATAAAGTCTTAATTACCATATTTAACCCATATATCGGCTGTTTTATTTAAGACACCATTATTGGTTTTACGTTTTTCATAGTTTACTGTATTTTACTGGTCGAGCCCTTTTATTTGATACCAATATTGAGAAGGTTATATGGTTGTGTATACGCTTGAACAACGCTGGGAAAGTGGGCCTGCGAACGACTTACAGAAGATGCCGATTTTGCCAAAAAAAGTCATCATTTCAGATGAAGCTCATTTTGATCTTGGCGGGTATGTAAACAAGCAAAATTGTTGCATTTGGGGCACAGAAAACCCGCACGCATACATTAAAAAGCTGATACACCCAAAACGAGTCACTATTTGGTGCGGGCTTTGGTCCAGAGGCATAATTGGGCCATTAGCAAGGAGTGGCCGTTACAGTCAAGGGCGATCGTTATCGGGCCATGTTGAACGAATTTTTGTTCACAAAAATTGAAGAGGAGGATATTGGCAACATTTGGTTTCAACAGGACGGCGCTACATGCCACACAGAAAATATTCAGTAGTTTTTTTTATTGCATTTTCAAAAAGAAAGTTATTTGGCGGACCCTTTAGAAGGTACATTTTCAAATACAAGATTTGACCCATATATAAGTTTATTGAAGTGGCGGCCATAAAAGATATTAATTTTTTTTACAGTTTATTATATTCTGCTTTCATTTGATTTACATATTGATTAGTTATAGTAGTAGTTCACTACACGGGAACTGTCAAGTGGAGTCTGTATAGCATCATTTTGATAAGACCACTTCACTCGCCAGATTAAGTGTCTCTAAAAATCAGTATAAAAGGAGAGGTTTGTACTAGATCCACCATGTAGCCATAAGGTATCTCAGCAGATCGTTCAGTATGACCCCAGATATTTCGACACTAAGTTGCGCTGTTCGCCCGATATCAAAAGCCGATCACGTAAGCCTGGCTATTTTACATGTTGTAGTTTACGCCTCCTGTTCACGGTTTTTCCAAGACAGTTTCCAGAGCCATTAATTTTGATAGACTCCAATGGGTGTGCAACTGTTTTTGCAGAAGGTCCCCTTCTTGCTAGCTCATCCGCCCACTCGTTACCGTAGTGGCCCCTATGCACTAACCAAGCTTTGACAACTATTTCCCTTATTGACTGACTAATTTAGACATGGTGGTGTATGATCTGACTGACAAGAGTGCCGCCTGACTAACGAAAATAAAAAAAATATTCCCTATATGCCTCCCAGATGGCGAAAATCTCAATCTGAATAAAAGCAATAAAGACCTGGTTTACCAGAGAAAATATCGGATCCAACCCCACAGCCTATCCTAAAACTGTCCGTAAAGATCCTAGTGTTAAAGTTCCCTATAAGGTCATCCCTACCTCACTCATTCCCAGATGGAATAAGAATTGTAAACGCTAAAATTAATAACGCTCATATCTCGTTTTTCCACCCAGCAACTTTGGAAGTCTTTGTTTGAAATTGAATTTCAGTAATCTAAAGCAACCAGGCTTGAAATTTCAACATAAGGGACGACGCCAACACATGCAAGTTGCACCAGGAGGTGAAAAAATAGTGAAAGTCTTTTTAAAAAAATATTCCACTATAGAAACTATTTAAAATAAAATTGATTTTTTTCTCAATACAAAGAAACTATAAACAATTAATTAATTTGAATATTATGGATATCAACACCTTGTATTTAGTCACTTTTAACTAAAGGTTAACACTTTATTATTAAGGTATTCCAATATTACTTTCCCACTTTTCTATATGATAAATATTTTACAACCTAAAACGTATTTTTATGATGATTAACCATGTCTGACAAATGACTGTATATTTGATAGACTACTTAAATATCATGTCTGGCTTTCATTGCGTGGAAAGTGTGCTATTAAGCGGTAACAATATTAGATAAGCTTTTCATTACAAATATTTCATTTATTTTTGTGTTTAAATTAATCAAATTATTATTATTATTATTTTATCTTTGTTATGTGAACTTTAAATACGTATTTAAATACATGTGTGTGTAAGTATGTGCTTTTGTTATAAATTGAAAAAAAAAAAGACCAAGCAAATACTAAAATTTATCAAACAATTGTTGTAGCAAGTTTTGGCTTAAGGTCAACTTTCGTTTATATTTAGTAGAAAATTATGAGATCAGAAAACCCATTGAAATAATAATATTTACTTTTATCTAATTCACAAGGTGTAGTAAAATGTCTCAATACAAAAGTTAAGTTGATTTTTATTTGCAAATAAATTTCTCTCAAAAACGACTAGCAAATCTCTTGGCTAATAAAGAGTGTAAAATTGCCACATCATTTAAAGTTTTTAACACTTGTGTCTAACTGGCATATTCATTTTGATATTTCGTTTGTAAAGCATTAAAATATTATTTTTACACGCCATTAGGTTAATATTGTTATAGTTATTGTATTATTTACAGACAATCTAGCGATATCCGTTCTTTTGTTTGGCTGTTACTTTGAAATCATGACAGAACTCGAACAAAAAACTATAATGAGGAAGCTTGTCTAAAATATTTCCGTGTATTTTAAATTTAAAACCTCACTAACGGATTAATGATACTGATATCATAAAAGTGTATCTTTTACTTAATAATCTCAATGAAAAAAGTGATACTCCCATTTTACGTCTAATTCTCATATCTTCTATATTAATAAATAAGTCAATTTTTCATTACACAGTTTACCCTCACAAAATACAACCGAATAAAAAATAAATATCATTTGAAAGGAATTTTTCTGTAGAATTTTAATCTTATTAAAATTGGTTTGATATTTAAGGAGTTATAAGCGTTTAAAATTGCTTCTATTAAATGTGCAAACATTTTTTGTGTAACAAAACAAAAAATAAAAACAAAGTAATGCATGTTGAATCAACATTGTTGATAGAAATTGTTTTTGCAAAAACAGTGCTTATGTGTGTAAGTATGTATGTTTATGGAATAAAGAAGCAAAACAAACATTTATAACTAGATTATGGTCGAATGGGTAGACCGAAGTACATGCCAGTTATATTTCTGTGGCTTGGAGCTAAAAGGGCCAATGTCACTTATTTGCTCTTTTGAGTTAATCATTGCATTAGATTTGTTTTCTTGCTCTTTTTCATTATGGTAAAACAGCTAAAGTCATACTTAACGCAGAACAGATTCATAAATAAAATGCTGGCCAATGTCACTATGAAAGCATCTATAAAAGTTAAAGTTCAATTTCAATTTTCTCAAAAGTAAATATTTTGACATTGGCCCTTTTAGCCCATTTGTTATGCAGATGATGTTGTTTTCTATGCAGGCGTGTAACGAAAGCTATGAATATATTTACAATTGAACAAAAGAGCGGGGGTTCAATGTAAACCCTGACGAGAATGAAATTTGTTCAATTACAAGAAGAAGGAAAATACCGGTGCCGGCTGTTCCATCTTTCGAGATAAAACAATTCAGATTTTTAGAAAGGTCAAAAACCTAGAAGGTGGATTTCGACTGGATTTGGACT
Organism: Phyto melanocephala; assembly: GCA_941918925.1. Lineage (NCBI taxonomy): Eukaryota > Metazoa > Arthropoda > Insecta > Diptera > Rhinophoridae > Phyto > Phyto melanocephala. The sequence continues at coordinate 178,386,465 of OW799233.1, read as the reverse complement.
TGGTTCTTGACCTAGTCAATATTTTTAACGAAATTAGGTACTTGTGTATATCTGTCATGGGTTTAGTGCCCCTATTTTTCAGCCTAACCTAACCTAACATAATACTTATTTGTATACCCTTCACACAGTGAAAAAAGGGTATATATAGGTTTGTCATTCCGTATTCATTCATTTCCGACCCCATAAAGTATATGTTTTCTGATAGCTTATGAATAGGGGAGTCGATTAAGCTCTGTCAGTCTGTCCGTCTGACCGTCTGTCCGTGTGTATGTTGAAATCAACTTTTTGAAGCCCCCCGAAATCGCTTAGACCCGGGTGAGGTATTAAAATATCAGAAATATTCGGGAGTAGATCGGTATTGAAAATCAGAAACATCGGTACATAAACAACTGAGATATGAGCAAAAACCCACGACCACCTCGATTTTTTTTTCACAAAAAAACAGTACAACAACAACATACATACATACATACAAACGTGTATACTGGTTAGAGAAAATGTGATATCGAATCCCAGCTGAGCAAAAAAAAATTTTTTTTAATTTTTTTAAAATTTTTTTTTTAATTTTTTTTTATTTTTTATTCAATATATTATTTATATTTTTTTTAATTTTTTTTCGTTTTATATTTATTATTTATATTTTAATAATTTTTTTTATTTTTTTTTAACATACATACGTAAATTTATAATTTTACAATGGGATGTTTTTATATATGTATGTATGTTTTTTATATGTATGTACGTATTTCATATGGGATCAATGGTGATACACACTACTGTTATTGCATGACTACACGTTGTGAAGGGTATATAAGATTCGGCACGGCCGAATATAGCGCTCTTACTTGTTTAATTTATAAATTTCTGTGTTTTCAAATTGAAGTTGAATTAAAATTTGGCAACTCACCATACAACGTTTACAAATTCTATAAATTTGTTTCCGAAATTCTCGCTCTGTTCGCCAAACTTACAGAGCACTTCATCAAGTTTACAAACATGTAATATGCAATACTATGTATTAATTCATGACCGATTTTGTTCTTGTGGATAATATTCATTCAAATTAATCCTACACCGTGCTCACACAAGAAGCCATCTCCGCTGTAAATGTGAGTATGATAGAGGACTCGAATTTTTCGATCCAGAGCCTGTCTCAGAAACTCGGTCTATTGATTCATCATTTTTTTTTTCATCATGTTATTGAAAATTATTTGGAGGAGAAATGTTTCCATAAAGACAAAGAAACATGGCATTCAGCCCGAAATCTCTTTCAATAATTCTTTTAAAACTTTACAAGCAGTTAAAATCAATATTATTACAATTTAACGAGTAGTAGAAAGTACCACGCCCATATTCATATTTTGTAATAAATATTTTTTTTCAACCACTTCTACTCATTCAAATTTTTTTAAGCTGTGTATACATATTAAACAACACTGACAACACAATAAGTTGAATTTTTAAAAAAGGGAAGTGTCACGCCCATACATAAAAGTTATTATGCTTTTGACACAGTTTGACAAATCTGTAAAAAGTTTTCATATTTTTTTTGTTAGGAACAACTGAAAGTCGTATTTGTTGAATCTGGTAAAGCCAAAGTTAAATAAAATATTTATTGTCATGTAATTGTAGTAGTTATTAAGAGTATCTATAATAGTAAATCGAAGATTCTGTGACTTGGTTGAAAAAAAAGGTAATATAATAGTTGAGACTCATTATAAAAAATTGGGAATGTATATTAAATTTTATTCAAGTTTTATTTAAAGTTGGGTGGTCAAATATAAACCGCTGTGTCATCAGTTTCAGTAAGTCAATGTGTATTCTGCAAGGCTACTTCTCCAATTTTATTTAATTTTTAAAACAATTTAACTAACTAAGTCAGTGTACATTTTGTATATTTGCAAAAAATCTATTTCAAAATAACTCTTAAGCATTAACAAATGTGTGTGTATTTAATTACAAAAATATATTTGCTTTGGAATTTCTGTTGAAAACTTTTTCTTTAAGATACTTGTTAGCAATAAAAACTATTATTAACTATTATAAATAATAATTGTAGGCATTAAGTTTTTTTGCGCTATGAAAAATTAAAACAAAAACACTTAAGCAAATATTTGTGTATAAAGAAGTAAAAAAAAATTAGTCAGATGTAGCAGGTAAGTAAGTTTGTTTATTGTGCAATGTCGAATTTGCATAACCCTCCTTGAACCACAAACCGATAACAAGGTTTTTTACAAACCTTTAGAATAAACAAAGAAAAAAATCTTAGTAAAAAATTTATTTTGAAAACTGTTACAAATCGAAAAAATAGGTTATCAAAAACCTAATTTTATATACATAATCTCTCTCATTATTTTTAAGTTAATTTAACCTGTATGCTCCTTCTGTAGCCACTCACCTCTAACAGACTTTCGCATCTTAGCAGACTGCCCAGTCCTAGCCAACCTACGGCTATCTATTTGCAACTCTTCCAACATTATCGATTTGTTTTAATTTCCATCCAATAACAACATTAACAAAGTCTTTGAATTTTTAAAAAAACTATCCCTGCATAACAAAATTTAATATTAAAATTTCCATTATCTTAATATCCCATTTACATTTAATTAAAAAAAATAATGAAATACCATGCCGATAGCCTTCGTCGCTAGTGCTCTTAGCTTTAAGATTTATTGCAATTTTAATTATAATATATACGAAAATAAATAAATAAATAATTTAATTAAGTTTTTACTAAAAATATTTGGTTTATCCAATTTTGTTCTACTGGCTAAAGTGGCTCATTTTTAATACCCAACTGTGTACAAGGATCGTAAACAGTTTGGGTAGACTTCATTTAATTCGGTTTAAAAGTTTGGTTGTAAAACTATTTCACACAAAGTGTTACATATAAAATGACTAGCTTATATGCATACATATACTCTCTCTCAGCACTTATTGAGGTGAAAAGTATAAAAAATGCAAATACAAAACTTAGTTGAGATGAATTTTATTTAAAGCTCACACCTACTTTATATTAAAGAAAAAAGTTATCTAAATACACATATGAATGAATTGGTTGATATGTATGTCTGTATGCATGTGTGTATGTGTTTAAATGTGGTGTAGGTCCAACCAAACAAGCGTACATACCCACTAATAAACAGACAGTGCTAAAGAAGTGAAAAAACTTTCACTATTACTTGAAATTGAATTTCAAAATATGGTAATGGCCAATAATTTATACACACGAACTCACTCACACTATTACCTTACAAAAATTATTTTTATTATTATTTTTAACAAAATATTTTGGTAGAAAAGAAAATTTGTCAAAAAAAAAATAAAAAATAAAAGCAAAAGCAAATATTCGCTTACAAATAAAGGTGATTTTTATTAAAATTATATCAACATGCTAAAAGATTTGAAATATTACAAATATTCATGTCCATTAAACATAATTGCAGGCTTGCGTTTTTATTCTTTTATAAGTTAGTTTTTGTGAAATTAAATAAAAACAAAAAAAAAAAAAAGAAATTTAGTTTTGCAAGTGCAGAAAATTTTATTGTGATGAGTAATAAAAATTGTTTAGTTTTTGTTTCTTCTCTTTTTTTTATATATTTTATTAATTTAATTTAACTGATTCATAAATGTTTGGTAAACATTAACTTGTTTGCTCGTTCGCCTTTTCACACATGCACATTAAAGGCCCACTTGCAGCAAATGGAACTCGGTAATAAATGTGACTGTTGTTATTTCATTTCTTTTTTAGAAAAAGTGGTTTTTTTAAATAAAAAATTATAAAATCAATAAAAAAAAAGAGTATGATTAGTCGGTTTGTTTGTAATAAAACTAAATGAATGTCGTTGGCAATGGCCAGTACGATTGTGTTTAATGCTGCTGCTCAAAATGATGATGATCATTGTAATTGTCATTATAATAAGATGAAAGATAATGATAATATCGCTTTCACTTTAACAAAAACCCATGAGCAATCTCACAAGCAACAAACAGCAGCTCAGCAACAAACTTCGAACCTTAAAAACTGAAACAATACTGGTGGTAACACAGTGAAACCGGAAAAAGAAAATGAAACGATAAACACAAAGGAAAAATATATAATTGATTTTAATGAAGTTAAATACTAATTGTTTGCTAACAAGGGTCTCTGAAGAAATAATTCCAATAACAGCTTAAATTTAAATTTTTAAATTTTGCTGAAAATAGTGGCCGCATAATATTTCAAACTAAATATTAATTAAGACAAGTTCATCAGCTGATACTGCTGTCAAACTGCACATATCTGTGGTGGCAAGGAAAAACAAGGTAACTCCATTTTTTTAAAACACGAGAAAAACGCATTTAAAGTTTTCGACATATTTTACTAGTTTTTTTTTTTTTGAATTCATATTCTAATGTCTCATTAAAAAAAACATAATTTTACATCCTGTTGAACATTTTAGGTTACAGTAAAAAACTTTTTACCCGTCAGAAGCGAAAATCAAGGTCAGTTACCTGATTTTTACCTAAAAATGGAGTTACCTGGTTTTTCCTAAAAATTTCATTGTTTGAATTTATTCTTATATTTTATGGAGTTAAGGCAAGTTTTCATCGTCTTATGGAGAAGATCGTCAAGGTTGCAGCAAAAGAGACTAAACTTGTAATTTTAAATTGTTATCAAAAAAAGTAATGAATTTCGTATTGATTTTAAAATCGAAAATTTTCCATTTTTTAGTTTTTAGTTTGCTGTTAAAAATAAAGGAATTCAGTTAATTTTGTTGTATGTTAATGATACAATTCTAGTTTCAATTATTGTTTACATCAACGATCAATCTCCTAGTGTTTTTCTTTCAGATATAATAGAGTTACCTGATTTTTCCTTAAAACACATGGAGTTACCTTTTTTTTTCCTAAAAACTGGTATTTAAGCGATTTTTATTTTGTAGATTACTCTTAAATGTGATACTTTTTCAAAATTTTGATCTGACAGAGTGATGGTAAATCCAAAATCCATCAAATTTTTGGTGTTTTTTCAACTTTTTGGAAAAATGGAGTTACCTTGTTTTTCCTTGCGATCACAGATATATTTATAAAAAAAAATCATTTTGAATTTTTAATTGTCATTTCACAGCAAATTCTCTATTATGTAACTAATGCTGGGTCTCCACGTAGCAATTTTTATTGCTAAGCACAAGCAAAAACGTCGGCAAAATAACGGCACTTTATTGCTAAAATGTGTCTATTATCATTTGGTGTAGAATACGACACAAGTAATTTACTTATAAAATTTAATATTTTTGTTTTAACTTGATGGTTTTTTTTAAATTTCTCACTCCAAGTTATTAATATCAAGTAAAACAATTTTAATTGTCTTTTTGTTTCTGCAAGGAACAACAAAAAATTCAAGGAAAAATAAACGATTTTGACAGCTTATTGCGGCAATAATTGCTCCAACAATCATCAAAGCTATGATTGCGGTCTATACGTCGTAATTTTTGTGGACGCAATCAAATTTGACAATTGCGGCAATAAATATTGCTAAAGGCCAGTTTAGACAAATACTAAATACTAGCACACCCTTAATGTGTTTGCCAATGAATACATTAAAATACACCTCTGATCTAATGAAATGCTTCATTTTTTAAAAGGAATTATAAAATGAAAAAATACGGTCCGCTTGTCAAATTTTCATTCGTATTTTCTCTCATGTTTTCTACTACTGATTACAATTTGCTTTTACACTATTCTACTTTGTTCATTCTACACGAGCTTTTGACATGTCGTACGACTTGTATTATAGTTTAAAGTGGCCTTAAGTGGAGACCCCGGGTAATGAATGTGCCAGGGCATATTCATATAGATATAAGCACGGCGTATTAATACAACAAAGCAACTTTTTTAGTTAATGTTTTATGTAATGGAGAATTCGTATATCAGGGATGGAAAAGTTGTTATGATCTGTTAAATTAAAGAAAAGTTATTTAAAAAAAAGTATATTTGTGAAATTCAAGATGTAAAAACAAAAAATATAAATAAATGTAGTACATTTGTTATCAAAAAAGCACACTTAAGTTAATTATTGTTCAATACCTAAATAAAAATCATTTTCCTGTTCCTGCATAAATAAATGAAATAATGTCGAACTGAATAAATTTTGATATTATGCTTCTCGATCAGCTGTTGCGACGAGGTTACCTGTATGAATATGCCTTGATGCTTGTACTATCATATTATTTATATTTTTATCATTTATTTTGCATTTGATTTTTATAGAAACTTGTTATTGTGAAAATAAAACCTCCAACAAAATCTTTATTTAGAAAATGCCTATAAGAAATTTTCTTATATTAATTTTTTTTTTAATAAAAAATATTTTAGAATATTTTGTCGAATATTGCTCCTTTTTATCATTGGTATTTTGCAATGAATTTTTAAAATTTATAAAAAATGTCTATTTTTATATATAAAAAAAATTCAAAGTTTTTAACTTAAAAATTCTCTAAATATAATTGGGTGATTCACAAGGTGTCTTATCATGTCATATTGTCCTATTGTTCTAAAATTTTACAATGGTTTAAAAATGTTGTTGTTGCTTTCCAAACAAAAAGTGTCTTATAATAATAGAACTTTGTACGCTATGTTTATTGTGCTGTCGTATTTAATAAGCAGAGACCTGTGCTAAACGGCTAAGCCAAGCCGCAACAGTTTTTGTAAGCTGTCGCCGTTAATTGTATAATTTTATCGGGCCGACATCCAAATTTGAGCGCAGTTGCTAATTTTTGATAACAAATCACTGGTGGCGTCAAATAAGATCGGCTAAGGACTCTGCTGTTTTTGTTTATCAATCAAAATGTAATTTATTTGTAATTTATTTACATGAGTTTGCCATTACAACATCTAAAATGTACTTTTCGCACAAACTGGCTATTATTTTGTTTTTTTACTTGTTTTTGGCATTATGAAAGAAAATATTTATTTTTATAATTGTTTTACATCAGCTGATTTAAATTCAAAATAGCACACTTAATTATGAGGGGTTGTTCACAGAAGTATTAATTTTTCATGATATTATAATAGGACATATGACTTTATGACACTACTGTGAATCCCCAAATATTATGATAAAACTCTATAAAATAAAACGAAAGTTTTTTGAATACTAACTTAGACTTTAGAGTTTTTTTATAGTTTTTGAGTCTACTATCTATCAATTGGGCTTCGTAATTCTTGTTGACCACTTGGTCAGTTTTGATAGTAATTCGGGTGGCAAGTTTTAGTCCTCTTAATGAGTATTATTTTTATGATATTCTAGTGTCTGTCACTTATTGACATATTTATGTGGCTTTAAAATGTCAGAAGCGGTCAAGTTAGATAATCCTGTAGGGCACTAAAAATTTTCAAAACAAGACATAAGGTGAGCTGTGTGTGCTTTAAACTGTCTTGTTAAAGTCATAAGTTCAAATTTATTAATTTACTGCAATAAAAAATCATTTATTATGACCCAACGAAAATAAACATACTTAAGCAAAAAAGTGCCGTTATTCTGCCGACGTTTTTGCTTACGCTTAGCAATGAAAATTGCTACGTGGAGACCCAGCGTTAAGCATTACAGCGTTTCATGAACGCCATCAACGTGTATTCTGAACTTTTAGTGGTCGTCATGGGCAAAATTTGTAACATCTTCCGATAGAGTTATATTTTTCAGGTCACCCTTACTAATATTTATAGCTCGCAAAATTTGTCTTGTGGTACATGGCTCTACTTTTACTCTATTGACATTTGACTAATAAAATTTATATCAAAGAGTGACTATATTTATTTCAGTTCTCTAGATATCTTATCAAGTGTAATTTCTTTGTATGGAAAATGTTTTAAGTTGCAATTTTTATGGCGTTACCAATTTTTGATAATTTACTAAAAATGAAAGAAAATAAAAAAAGATTCCGTTAAGTTGAGAACGACCAAAAGTTGTAAATCACAATGCTCGTAGAGGCATAGGTGATTGTGATATACAACAAAAGGTATTAAGTATATTTAGAAATTGCAATGCCCATAAAAAATTTAGTAGTAAGGTTATTATCCATCAAGTGATGGTATTGCCAATGAACATTATTTAGAAAATTCTTGATTGACTCTCACGTTGACTTCTTTGTAAAACCAAATACGGCAGTTCATTAGTTCCCGTATCATGATATAAAACACAACTATAATTTTTGCAATGAGGCTAAAGATTGCAACTCTATAACGTTAAGAAAACCACGATTGATTTTTTTTTCTATTTGAAAATTAACAAGTAAGACTACTATATTTGGCCGTGGTGAAACTGAAAATACCTTTCACCGTCATCTACACAGGTACAGAGTGACCACAACGTAGCTTAGCTCTGATTTGAGATTTAACGTTATACGCCATTTGGCTTAAGTATTTTTGACGATATCTTTAATTTTAAATTTTTATATAAAATTCTACTATGTAGTCAAGCCCTTTCATTTATGGGGTTAAAAAAAGTATATGCAATTTTATTTCCGTTTCCATCTTGGATTTCAACTTTTCATAATTTACTGTATTCTACTGGTCAAGTCATTTTGTTTGATACCAATATTAAATGGGTTGAAGTGGGTATATTTTTAATTACAAGAATTAATCTATTTATAAATTTCTTGTACGCCATTTTATAGTTGCGTTCATCTTGTATTTTGAATTTTATAGTGTTTTATATTTTGCTAGTCAAGCTCTTTCCTTCGATCACCATACTGCTCCTCTTAGTTGTTCAGCAGCTGAAAAAATCGATTTTTCTGTGTAAATTTTAGGCAATTTTAGTTTCTTACCAATTTATCAATTTTTCTTAGAAATAATTTTCAAGATTACAACTTATACTTGTCAAAAAATTAATTGTATATGTACGACAAAAAATTACACTTAATAATGCTACGGCATATACTTGTCAAAAAATTACTTTATAACTTTATTAACTCGATATATTTTAAGAAAAATATATTTTTCAAAATTATTTTTGCTTATAACTTTGCCGATATGTGACCGATTTGTTTAAACTTTTGAACGAATATCTCAAGAGATATATATTACCTATAAAGGCTATAGTACACGGCATGGTTTTTACATCTGACTTGACAAATTCCACACTGCTAAATACAAACATGTCGTGTGTTACCTTTGAAACATTACTTTTGTAAAAAACATGTAACAAAATTTCAATTAGAGCGCGCTCTATATTCTTCTGTCAAAACATATGACATCAGCCGTTGGCAGAAATCTCTGCTGCTGCAAAGCAGTCAGTGACGGTTGCCTGTAAAAGTACAATTTTGACAGACATGTTAATTTACATTTGTCTCACAAATTTAAAAGTCAGATGTAAAAAACATTCCGTGTATTATGGCCTTAAGTAGTAAACAAAACGTGTCTATAAATTATTCTAAATAGGTCTGAAAATTTTTAATTTTTGTAGTAAACAAATATGAGAAAAAAACGGAGGCATTCGTGCTTATTCGCTCATATCTCAGAAAGTTATGCGTAGATTTTACTAAATTTCAAAAGCGATTCATATTCGGATATTTTCAAGAGATTAATACCACATACAGGTCAAGGTAATATGTGGTGATTTCTAGAAGTTGATTTCAACCAACACGCGGACAGACGAATATTGCTCAGTAAATATATCGTCGTTGGTCTAACAAATTCGGTTATATATTTTTTACTGAGTTTTCAGGAGAGCCAAAAAAGCATTTTATATTGCTACTTGACACTTTAAAGCTTACGCATACTGACTATTGCTAATTTTTGAACCAATCCAGGTATTCTTAAGCGGTTTGGTGGATAGATGTTTGGCCAATAAAGGTTCAAAAAAGAGCAATAAAAAATATTTTCAAAATTGTCACATAACCGATTATGTCAGAGCAGCGACGATATGCTTTATGGGGTCACAAATTAATACTTAATGTATAAATCACAAACGGAATGACAACGCTATATAAATACATGGCATCACAGGTGAAGGGTAGACACGGTATTGGAGTTGTCTGAGGTATTTCAAAAAAATGAAACTTTTTCAATAATTTCTGATAAATTCAACATAGAAAAATTATATATAAAAATATGCTTTTTATAAATATAGTACTTTTTGCACAGAATGTAAACATTACACCAAAAGAGTGTATAGATTCCAAAAATTTTAATTTAAATAACATTTTCCTAAATAAGTGTGTCAAGTCACAAAGAAAAGGTCTTAAACAAAAAAACAAATTTAACCGTTAAACATCCGTTGTTTCCCTTTAAAATCTGGTCTTTACTACTTTTAACTCGTTCAAACTTTATGTGAACTTTATGAAACCAAAAAAAGTAAATCAGAACAGTGAACCTGTAGAACCGTACAATTAATTCATTTAAAAAGAATTGCACATTTCAATCATAATCATATCATTTATAACCCGTTTATAAGTGAAATACTTCTTTTAAGCCCCACTGTGCCACAATGAAAAGCAGACAGATGTTGTAAAAAAAATTTAAGAAGAAAAATTTTAAAACTGAACATTTCCGTTTTTTTCTTCTTTTCAATGTGTAAAATTTATGTTCATACAGTTAATATACATGCATACATACATACACACACACACACACACACATATACATATTTATATATGAATGGTTAGTACATATGTATGTGTAAGTATCTTTTTAATTAAAAGCTTTTCTTTTTTAAAATGTTTTAACTTTATATTGTGGTTTATTTAGTTTTTTATTTTTATTTTTCGCTTCTAAAAGTAGTTTTGGCAATTTTTTTTTCATTAGCTCGGTTGCTAGACATGCATTAAACAAAAGAAAAATTTTAATACATTTTCGTAAGTATTATTTACACTTTTAGTTGCATTAATGAAACACGAATAGATTTTTTAGATGTTGATTTTAAAAGTTGTTGCTTTGGTGAAATTTATAATTTTTTTTTTACATTCACTAAACAAATAACAACCAAACACATTAATTAAAATACAGTTTGGTTTAAAAACTACTTATTTTTAAGTCAAAGTAAATTTAAAATTAGTTTCTATAATATTGCGTAGTAAAAACTTAAGAGATGGCGAATAACCCCATTTAGTTTTAAACTATTGCTCGCTTTGAGCTTAAAAAAATTTATTGTATAATAGAGAAATTAAACGGGCTACCATTTAGAAAAAAATTAACTTAAAAACATCACAATTTGTCGGTAGCGAGTTATTTTTTTTTTGGTTTGAATAAATCATATAAATAGCAGTGTTACATAAAAAGTTTTCTTTATTTTTATTCTATAATTGAACACTCACTTTTGATTTTTTTTATTAATTTTTTTTCTTTAATTTATAAAAATAAAATGTTTCACAATTTCATTTAATGTATACAAATTCAAAAGATTCAAGACATAAACTCGTTTTTTGGCTAAACCCAACACTCGCAAAACAAAAGACTTAAGTCCCAAACTTTACTATTTTGAAGTCAGAAAAATTCAAACAGACATGATACTCGCACGACGACGTACATTCAACTAATAAACAAACCTTTTAACAAATTTCTATAATTTCAAAATTCAGTTTTTCACATTTATTGTTATTTTTTTTTATTTGTTTTGCGCACAACTTGTCCAACTTAACTTACCAACAACAGCAACACTAGCAACACCACCAACAGCAACAAAACCTAAACTAACCAAAAAACTGTATGAGTATGAAGAGCTTAAGTAACATGCAAAAACTTGTATGCGACAAGTGTTTGAAAGAGTATATTTTTTTAAAATAAAGTATTGAATGAAAATTAACTTATAGTTTAATTAATAATATTTACACATGTCTGCAGTAATTTAGTTCAAGTTATACACACACACACACACACATACAATACATTAACTTATTGTTTCTTTAATTATTATTTTTTTTTCAAGCATTATTTGTAGATAAAGGATGACCTTCTATGTGCAATAGTAAAGCATCTAATTAAACTGATATGAACTACACAGCTTGGAAATTACGTTTGTTATTTTTGTTCGAATGACGCTTAGGTAATTCCATTTATTTGACTTATTTCGGCTTAAAAATATTTTAGTTTTATTCGACTTCTTCTTTTTCTTTATTTATTTTTATTTTTTTTAATTTTAGTTTGTGTATCGGTAGTTCTTATAAAACATACTACATGTCCTCTACTCTGATTTGTTTTTCGAAAACACAAACACATACAGTAAACTCGCAGAAACGTCAACTAATTTTTACCAATGTATTCACGTTTTCGATTTTGTTCACGTTTTAGATTGCATTTTTTCTATAACATATTTTAGTTTCTCTTATATTTTATTTAATTTAAAATAAGGTATGTACGTTATTTTCGCCTATGAAACATATTTTGATTCAACATTTTGTAAGATTATGCCATACTTTAATGTACTACATAGCTACTATGGTTTGCAAGAGGGTTTTTAAGATACTTATTTCTCAATTATTTATTGAATTCATCTAAAATAGAGATTTAGTATGGTTATGTTCCTTAATTTGATTGTGCAGTTCAATAGCTTTCTTTAAATCATAATGCCGCTAACCGGTAGGTTTTTATTTCGAAGTTGGGTAAACCATTTGTAAAGAGATTTTTCTATTTTTGGAAGCTCCGAAGTATGCAGTGTTTTCCGTTTTCCAGTACCCGAAAATGTATTATTAACGCATTTCGAAATTGTATCTTTATTGCTTCTTATTGAACAAATCGTCGATTTGGCGTCATTATACTTTTTCGACAAACCAGTTACAGATGAACCTTTGCGTAAAGGCTCTAAAATATCTGAATTTTATTGAAGATTTAACACTTTTAGTTTTTTATTAGACATATTTTCAATAAAAATATTTTTAGAGATCACTTGTTTATATTATTTATATATTTACCTATATGTATAGTCAGCACAGAGAGATGCTTCCAGTAGAACTGCCGCATTAATACTAAAGCTACTTATCATGCAACAAAAGTTGTTTACAACAAACGAACTATGAAATTCTTCTGCGGGGAATCCTAAAAATTTTAAATAAGCTTACAAAATTGAATTTTAACGTTCGATAAAAGTTCACGTTTTAGAGCCTTCAGCCTTTGTTCACGTTTTAGAGTAGTCAATGTAATAAAAAAAATGTTAACGTTTTTGGGTAGTTCATGTTACTGGATGTTCACATTTCTGCGAGCTCACTGTACATACATATAACAAATAATAATGACGGTTACAACATCAAATCAATTGAATGTCACACCTTCATCATTATTCATGCTGTGACAGATTCATTGCTTTTTGTACATTTTTTTATTGACATCAATTTGCATTTTGTTAAAACTTGTTTAAAATAATTTAACGTCCGCTTAGTGTAAGGGTCTGTATTTAATCGTTGTTTTTGAAAGAGTTACCTAAAAGACGTTTATTAGAGATTTTAAACTGAACTAAGTTTGACAAGCAGGTATGCTATATACAATATATTTGTCTATGCCCAATCTTACAAAACTTTGAACCATTATTTACTTAAATGAAAAATTAATAAAATAAATTTACACTAACAGCCTTATGCTGAACTTGATTAAGGTAACGGAAGAGTATTTAGTTCAAAAAGAAATTATTGCCCCTATTGCGGTTCCCCACTTTTGTAACAGTTTGGTTTTCTTTGGCAAATTGACATTTCCATTCTCAATTCAACTGACGGTTGACTATTCAGTTGTGTATCTATTTTTTCGTGGTATTACCGTTTTCAACTTTGAACAAATTTGGTCGACAAAAACGTTGAATACACACAACTGCTTAAGAGTAGTTGTATTATTGGCAATTAAGGTTGATTTTTTTAAAGCGGTAAAAATGGAAAACAAAATGGAGAGATCATAAGTATATGTACATTTTTATAATAACTTTTTCAGTTCATTGCATTTTTGATAGCTCCTGTCAGCAAAAAATCTAAGAGCAGCACATAACTTTAATATAGGAGGAATAGCCACCACGCGAACAGGTGTTTTTAGGTGATCTTTAATTTCATCCAGCAAATAACAAAACGCTTCTTTGCTTAGTCGGAAATAACTTATAAGTCTATAAATATAAAATAATTATTTAGTTTCGTTACTCATTAGAAATATAAGTATACTTGGCACTGGGCAGCTCAATATGGTTTGAATCAATACGAATTTTTCTTCTTGCATGTAGCACATCTACACAAGAGTTTTTATTTTCATCATAACATAAATAGACACTTAATCCATTATAAATACTTTTTTAATTCGGCACAGCAGTTAGAAACAATTTTAAGAAAATTTTTTTTTTTATTTTCATTTGCCAAACGTAATATTTAAAGTTAGCAGATCGATACTTTAAGTTGGCAACTTCATAGCAAACTCAACTAAAAACAGTTGAGTATCACAATTCCTAAAATGAGTTTGGTTGTGCATAAGTTGGGTTGACTCTCACACAACCAAACTGAGTTGAGTGGTGAACCGCAATAGGGGTATATATTCTAAATGGTGGTTAAATTTCAAGGGTCGATGTTGATTTTAAATAAAACAGAAATTATTTAGGAAATAATTATCATTTCTTTTTATTATGATAATATTGGTATGGTTCAATTATGTATTTAACAAAATATGGGCCAAAATATAAACGTCAATCCGATAGTTCAAATTTTCGATGACGCTGAGGCATAATTGAGGTTCTATGCCGTTAATGTGCCGAAATATCATTTCACGATAGCGAACACCATTCACAGTAACTGCCTGACCAGCCTCATTTTGAAAAAAAAATGCTCGATGATGCCGCCAGCCCATAAACCGCACCAAACAGTCACTGTTTGTGGGTGCGTTTGTTTTTCGATAATCACTTTTAAATTATTATTTTCACTGAGGTGAAAATGTGCCTCATCGCTGAAGATGATTTTCTTCGAAAATTGATCATTTGAATAGTTGCCATTTCTTTCCACTATTCTGACTATTGATGACGTTTGGAATGGTCAATAGGCTTTAGTTTTTAACTCAATTGCACTTTGTAAGCGTGTAAATCCAAGTCTTTATTCATAATGTTCCTCAACGACGAGCGTAAGAAGTGCAATTGTCAGGCACGACTACGAGTTGAGGTGCATGGCTCTTCAGCCACACTATCGCGAGCTTTACGAGCATGCACTGGTGTTTTCACATCTCCTACAGACCCGGTTTGCTCAAATTTTTGCACTTTGCTTTTAAATCAAAATGCATTTTGATTTAAAAGCCTATTTCCATTGAACGCGTTGCTCGATTATGTACCTTTCCATGATTCAAATTCAGTTGGTCTGAAATTGAGAAATGCCAAATGAAATGCAGAAAAAAATTAATGTTAAGGTGTGGTTCACATTCAACATCGGCCCTTAAAATGTAACCACCCTTTACCACCACTTCACAGTCGAATCAGCGACATGAAACTTAAGAGGGAATCTTTGCAGATCCACAAATATGAGAGCCAGTGAAGGACGCAACCATTAAAAACAAGTTGAATAAAGTGGAAAATAGAGCGTAGACGGCTTTTGTAAATATATGTCACAGTATTTTTTTTTAGAAAAAGCAGAAAACTACAAAGAAAAAAATTCATTTTTTGGACTCGCACTTAGAAAGAATACTCCTACAACATATTTTTTTGTACCCTTTACACAGTGAAAAAGGGTGTACATATATAGGTCTGTCATTCCGTGTCAAATTTCTACAATTTTCATTCCGACCCCATAAAGTATATATTTTCTGAAAGCTTATGAATAGGGGAGTCGACTAAGCTCTGTCAGTCTACCGGTCTGACCGTGTGTATGTTGAAATCAACTTTTTGAAGCCCCCGACATCGCTTGGACTCGGGTGAGGTATTAAAATATCAGAAATATTCGGGAGTAGATCGGTATTGAAACATCGGTACATAAACAACTGAGATATGAGCAGAAGCTCACGACCACCTCGATTTTTTTTTCACAAAAACAATATTACAACAACAACAGATATACATACAAACGTGTATACTGGTTAGAGTACGTAGCATCGAATCCCAGCTGATCCAAAATAAAATTTTTTTATTATTTTTTTTTTATTTTTTATTTAATATATTATTTTTATTTTTTTGTTTTATATTTATTATTTATATTTTAATTATTTTTTTTTTATTTTTATTTTTTAAATACATACGTAAATTTTTAATTTTGCAATGGTTTTGTGCTCATACCTCAATTGCTTTGTACCGATGTTTCTGATTTTCAATACCGATCTACTCCCGAATATAACTGATATTTTAATACCAGGCGATATCAGAGGGCTTTACAAAGTTAATTTCAACATACACACGGACAGACGGACAGACTGATAGAGCTTAATCGACTCCCCTATTCATAAGCTTTCAGAAAATATACACTTTATGTGGTCGGAAATGAAAATTGTAAAAATTTCACACGGAATGACAAACCTATATATGTACACCCTTTTTCACTGTGTAGAGGGTACAAAAAAAAATGTAGAAGGAGTATTAAGATATGAGAAAATTCACCAAAAAAAATGTCCGTAAATATAGAATTCATTGTCTATAAAAAAGATAATAATTGTCTAAGAAAAATAGTTTAATGAATGATGCCTTGAGTAATACTTTTTAAATAAGTGCAGGTGGGTTTATTTTTTTTGTTTATTATTATTTTTGATTTATAGTTTTTAATATATTATCAAGGCATATTTATTTATCAGGTAATCGCAGTTCAGAGATGTTAATATTTTTTAGATTTGAAGTCTGTTAATTGAAATAAATAAGAAAAGAGAGAAAATAGTCTTCTATCTATGATTTTGACAGCTGAAGTTTAAATAAGTGAATAAATATGACTTGGTAAATGATATAAATTTAAATTATGAAAAATAATATCATCGAACCACAATTAAGCTCTTAAACTGGCATTTTGCATAATTGCATCCAAAGTTTAAGGCTCTATAGCTCTGATCTCAGCTTTAATGTTATCTCAGCTCCAATGTTGTGCTTTAGCTGCCTTATAGTTTGTGACTTTTTAGCATACACTCGTTCTATGAAATAACCACATAAAAAACAATTAGACGCAGTTAATTCTGGTTAACGTGCTGACCAATTGAATTCTGAATTTCTTGAAATAATTCGGTGATAAAAAATTTGATTCAAAAGAGTAATTGTGGCACGGGATGTGTTTGCTGTTCTTTTATCTTGCTGGAACCACTTGTACAATACCTGTCTTCATTCACCGTCACTGCAGTACCAACTTTATTCTCGAAAAATTATAACTCTTTGTGATGACACACCATGCTGTGCACTTCAGCGAGGCAATAGACACCGGTGAACAACTCTGGATTTTGCAGTATCCCACAATCGCATATTTAATTTATTAACACATCGATTAAGATGAAAATGTGCTTCATCAATCATTTTTAAATTGGTAAGAAACTCGTTATTATCTGCGCAAAACTTCACGAAGCATTTTGCTCAGGTTAGTCTTTGATAGCAGTCAACTGTTAATAGTTGTTTGGACAATTGGATCTTGTATGGATGCATGTCTAAAAGAAGTAACAAAATATTTCAAAGTGATGTTCTACAAGATACCCTGTTGTTTCTATTGTTGCAAAATGCCCTCTCTGGGTAAACACTTTAGAACAAGGCATCCGATATAGGCTTCATTAGTTCTTAGCCTCAAAAGATGAATAAACTAACATTGTACAAATATTTTAAAATAAAAGCTGAAATTTTGAGAAAACAACAAACATTTTCAAGTTAATTTTAAAGTTAGACCGTATTTAGACTATGCAATTAACGCCGCAACTTTTGCGTGCAAATTTTTGTTTGTTAGCAAGAGAACACAGAAAAGCATAAACCGAAAACTGTCACAATAAATGCTCGAGAAAAAATTGTAATGTAAATGTGAAAAGATTTTCGAAGCAACTTTAAAAGAGAATTACGAAAAAAAAAAATCGGCGTTAATTGCATAGTCTAAATACGATCTTAGTTAAAATAAATTAGATTTTGTTCAAATTAGCAATAAAATAAAACTCCTTTTAGTATTGTTTTTTGTTCTTTTCTTATTTTCTTGGAATCATTAAAGTTTTTGCAGTTTCCATCGTATATTGTATTTGCAGTTTTCATTTGTTGTTGTTCTGTTTTACATCCACGTTTTATTACATTTTATGACTTTTTAATATAATTTATTTTCTTTAGTTATAATGTGTCTTAATCTCAAAGTAATATAATAATCATGAATTAAGTTGGTTTGTCTTTTTTTTTTTTTTTTTTTGTTTTGTTTTGTTTAATTGTATAAGTTTTGTTTGTTGTATATTTTTTAAATATGACAAGTTTTGTTTTTGTTGGTATCACCTTAATGAATAAAATGTCTTTAGTACAATATTATCAGTATTTATCATTATTAATTAAGATATTAACAAAAATAAGTTACAATTTATGATCTAAATAAATAAAATGTGATTATAATTTAATAATTTTAAAAATATAATAATGAAATAAAAATAATATTAATAATAATAATAAGATACGCACTAACGCACACACTTTATAATCAATTATTATGTACAACTATCAGGGTGCTGGCTTTGTTTGCGTTTGGATTTTGGCTCTTTTGAGTGATCTATTGAAGGACGTCTTGGATTACCAAGTGTTACTAAGGCGCTAGCCACGGCTAAACCGGCTGACTGACCGGCTGGTGCATGCTGAAGACCACCTTTACAATATATGGGGAAGTAAAGAATTTATTAAAAATGTTTAGAAATAAAATAGGTGTGTAAGGTACCTGTAGGTAAACGGACTAGAAGAGACAAAACGGCAGCACGATTGCCGCTGCAGGGTTCTAATGCTATCGGGCTCGGACATTCCTACGTAAAATAATTATAAGTTTTATCTAATACGTTTAAGAAAACCCTTTTTACATACCTTTTTACGTTTCTTGCTCATGTTCGAAATACCCTCCGTGGTTAAAGATAAATCAATATTTTCTCGATTTTCAATATCCACTAGCACCTGAAGCACAAGAAAAAATTGCAACACATGTTTCAATTTATTAAAACAAGTCCTATGTCTTACCTGTGAAAATGGACGACTGGCCATTTGTTCCATTTCGACAAACAATCGTTGTCTTCGGCGAAACATGTCGTACTTCTGTTTAATTTTCCACAAAATAGCGGCCATTAGCAGAAGCAGCAAAAAGCAGGTGGAAAACGTAATAAAAAACTGTTGTAAATTAAGCTTAGGATATTGGGAGAAAGCAATCTGTATCCAGATGGGTGGTTGAAAATCATGCACATACACATAGAACGTAGTCAACGAACTGTTGTCTTTGGGTGAATGCCCAAACTGGTACTCGGTCTTGGGAAAGCGATGACGAAATGTGGAACAATTAATATTAATAAATATAATTTTATGTTGTGATCCGGCAAGCTCCACCATTATATCCATTTTGGCCGGTACGCTGCATGTAATTGTGAAATCAGCATCGATTTCAGGCTTGACAGGTGAATTTCGAAAATTGATCCGTCGAAAGTGGCGATCCTCTTTCTTCGATAGATTGAAAGTGAATTGATAATCTATAGTGAGTTCATAGTAGCAGGTTGAAGTCATGGGATTGCCATGATAGTGATTCTGGGAATCACATTTTTCGCAATGATCTCCCACAATGCCTTTGGTGTTGCAGTAACATTTACCTGTATCGGGGTGGCAAATGTCACCCTGTCTATTGCAGTCACATTTTTGACACTGGCCACCATTGATGGGATTTCCCCAATAACCAGGCCCGCATTTTTCGCAATGAGTTCCAAAAGTCAAATTCGAACAAGGCTGCTCGCAGTGCAACGAATCCAAGCATTTAGAGTGTCCATTGCAGTTGCAACGGGGACAAGAGGTGAAGTACCACTGACTCGAAGGACATTCGGCAGTTTCATGGGGCTTTAAAGCTCCACCTTCTATACACTTACCCAGACCAGTGTTGGTTCCATCATCACACCAACCACAAGCAGGATCATCCAAACACTGCGAACAACTGTTGTAAAAACCACACTGAGCTGTTGACAAAGTAGTCGAATTTCCCCATAAATTAGTGGGTGAAGTGCGACATTTGGATGTGTGGGTTGTCCATTCTCTGCACTGACCGTACGGAAAACTGGCCGTATAAGAGTTGCGGTCTACGCACCTCAATTCATTTTGACACCAAATACAATCGTTCTCTGTGCAATTGTGGCAATTGCTAAGAGAAGCACATGATGGTGGACAGATTATTTCATCTGCTGTGCGATTACCGTTTAAAGCAACATATGGACGACAACGATTATGTTCAGGCTCCCAAATGCAGGCAGTGTTTGCTGAACAAGCATGACACGTATGCAGTTGTTCACATAAGGCGGTATTGCGCAAATCTTCCTTTGCCGGACAGTTTACCAGCTGTTTAATATTTAATGGTGGTGCATTTGTAGCTATAACAAACTGTGCTTTGGAATGTTGACTCTGCTGTTGAGTAGATGTTTCATAAAATACCGAAGTCAAGGGAGAAGTTTCACGACAACGTTCCTTTGTACAAATGCCATTGCCGCAATAGGTACAACCATAAGAATTCGCCACACATGATTGACAATTATTCAGCTCTTGACAGCGTGATACATCCAGCAAAAGTTCTGAGGTCATTGTTAAACGACTTTTAGAAGGGCAAGCTATGTAATCGTATTGTTCTCGTCCATAAATGGCCGACCGTTGAACGCGAGTAATGGGTATGCATTTCATCTTCTGCACATCCCAAATACATTTGATACCCGGACGGGCATTTGTGCATTTCTCCTCTTTCGTATAAAAACTACAGTAGCCGGGCGAAAAGCGTAACATATCGTTGAGTAATTGGCCATTAAAGCCGCCGTAAATATAAAGATTATCTTCGAAAACTACCGAACTATGACCAAATCTGAAAGTAAGCATCATAAATATTTGTATTCACTTCAACTATCGTAAGAATATAGTATAATAATTTACCTTGCTAGATCTGCTTGTAAATGCATTGGAATGTTTTGTTTGTGCCATGAATCACAAAAAACATCGTACACTAATAAATCTTGACTATAACATTTGGCTCCATAACTTTCGGCTGTGTCGTTATGAGTATTGCCACCGAAAACCATCATCAAACCTTTACTAACAAAGTTAGCAGTGTGCAATAGACGTGCACTGGGAGCTGAAGACAGCAGCGTCCATATGTGCGTAGAAGGCGAGTAGGCAAACAAACGCGTTGTTATATACTGACTCGCTTCAGACTCTGATACAATGCCACCATAAACATAGATTTTTTCAGTTAAATGATCGTAGGCAGCACTGTGACTGAAACCTCCCTTCACAACATAACCCGTCGTTTCGACAATCTTCCATTCTCTAGTGCCGAAATTAAATTCTTGCACCGTGTTCAAATAGCCGTATTGAGGGGAACGACCAAAGATCACCACCATGTAAGGATAGCTGTGTTTGTCACCAAAACTAGGCACTAAGGTGGCAGTGTGACCCGTTACATGAAGCGGACCGCACATGACATATGGCGTAGTAACAGTATTACAAGGTTCTGCATTGACTGTGATGTTTTCCCAAGACTTGGCAGAAACATCAAAGGCCCACAGTTCATTGGTTATACCCGTACCCTTTATTACGCCGCCATACATGAAGATTTTGTCGCCATACATAACGGTAGACATGCCGTAGCGATGAGCTGGCACAGTGCCGCCTTTTTCAGTGTGAACAGTTTCCCAGACATTGCCATTGAAGTCATAGGTGGTCATGAGTTTACCACGACCATATGATTCACCGGCAATAATGTACATGGTATCACGCCACACAGCGGCAGCATGCGATGCTGTACCCGGCGGTGGTAACGATTGTTTAATATTCACACTCGACCAAACACCATGAGCCTTCAATTGGCCGCAATCATTGCCACCATATTCCCCATTGCAAATACATCTAAAATATTAAGAAATAATAAACATAATTGAAATTGGCCTTCTATTTTATTAGTCAACCTTTGTTCATCTAAATTGCAAACACCATGATTTTTATTCTCCGAGCAATTGTTCGGACAGGCGGCTATATTGCAGGCTTCGCCACTATACAATGAATCACAGACACAGAAACCATCTTCACATTTGCCGTGGCCCGAACACTCGATTTCCTCAATATCACTAGGACAGGCATTCATGCGATATGACAAATTAAAACCAGACATATTATAGGCATCATCACTAAAGAAATGCAATAAAGCAGTTCCCGAACGTGCTATAACTTGGGGTACGCTACGTATGGAAAAATTGCCTCTATACATAAGGCCACTGTATAAAGTTATTGGGGGGAAAATTAGTTTAGCAGATAATTTTTGGACTTAATTAAAGTTTTGTTGATATTTACCTAAATACAGCTAAAAGCGGAGAGTCTACACTATCACCATCGTATATGTACAAGTGATCCCAGCCACATTCTGTTGCAAATTCCCGCAAATGCATGCGTATAGTGGGCGCTTTACCATGCTTATGACTCCAATGTTTCGTATCAATCAACCAACTGCATTTTACACTAACGGAATAATTGCCCCAACCATCGTGTATAATACCATTCTGATGATACATTCTACAAAAGAAATTAAATATTTTTATTTTTTAACGCTTATGTATGAAGTAAATAAGTGTGTTTATTAAAACGGGGAGACACAAACTTTATAATACGAGTAGAACAAATTTTGTGCCCCCTTTAAAGCACAATCTGAACAAAGAGATTTTTAATAGTAGCGGGGCATTTTAATACATTCCAACCCCTGTAGCGCCGCTTCTAAGAAACAACGTAATATACCCTTTTTAGACGCACTTAAAATTAAAGCACACGTCTGCTTTCTTTAAAGATCAAATTTATATTGTGTCACAAAAATGTTAACTTAACAACTAGGACTTATTATCTACTCATACATTGTTTACAGTAAATATGTTTACTGTTACTTAAAATCTATAAATTCGTTATCCTATTTTACAATAAAATATATGTAAAAGCATGACAAAAATAAAGGAAGTATACAAAGAATAACAATTAACATGTAACAGAAGGAGACGTAGATAGTAGACGTGATCAGTTAGGTAACAAGTGTAAAAACCTACACTCGCATAAATAACATCACAGCACTATACTAAATATATTGATACAACTCGGCCATCCTGACCATGAGATCACCTGATCTCGTGTCATTTATTTAAACCTGCACGTTCCCCAAACCACGGGCGTATATTGGAAACCGCCTATACTCCTTTATAAGAGGTGCGGAACTGTTGGAATCCCTCTACGTCCTTGAGTAGATACCGATAATTTTTCAACACCTTAGATATTATATAAGGATCCTTATACTTCGAAATTAATTTACGCGATACACCTGCCGTTGAGTCAAAGTTTTTAACCATAACGTAATCACCATCCTTATACAACGTTGGAGCTTTACGCCTCCTATCCTATTATAAATTTGTAATCGTTCCTGTCTCTCGACCTAATCGTACGAATATCATTATGTGAATCATCGTTCAAATTAACTAAAAATTCCCTAGAAGATCTACTTCCTTTCCCCGCTGCCCCACCCCAAAAAAGCATTACAGATACAGAAACTTGGATGTTGACCAATTGACCTATTAACTGTATTGTTAAGAGTATATTCAACGTCTTTCAATACTGAATCCCAAAAAATGCCCCTTTCAGGATCCACTAATTTCGCCAACATAGGTCCAATAGACCTATTAACCCTTTCCACCTGGTCATTCGCATTTGGAGAACCTGTGGCGATTAAAACGTGTTTAACATTATTCTTCTTCACAAAATCTGCGAAATCCCTTGAAGTAAAACAAGCCCCACGATCACTTATGATACACCTCGGTCGACTATATGATTTAAAATAATCCTTCAACGCCAAAATTGCCTCCTTTGTACTAGTCGTCTTTGCCGGATAAAGTCTGAAAAATTTAGTGCATGCATCGATTACCTCCAAAATATGTTTCATTGCCCTACCGTTATCTACTGTCCCGTAATGGTCAAATGGACTCTCATACTTGGGTACACTGTGTATGCTTAGAAGAATATGTAATGCAGTTCATACAGTTCCCTATATGCCTAGTAGCCTTAAGCCTCAACTTTGGAAACCAGTAACTTTTCAAAATAAGTTCAGTTATTATATCAGTCACAACAAGACCCATTTCATCATGATACCTTTATAAAATGTGATCCTCCATCTCCTCAGGAACATAAAATAATAAATTATCATTGCTATCTTTCCTATACAATACACCATTACGGATCTCATAAAAAACATGTTCCGATTTCTCGAGTTCATGCCTCAATTCATTAAATTTTTTATCCCTATTTTGACAGATGATCAAATTTTCCTCAAACGTATTCGACTCAAAAATGGAAAAGTCGTTTTTGTAGGCACTCCGTGATATAAATTTCTATGTTTTCGTGCCTGATGCTACAAATGCTTGGCTTCGTTTGGCACAATTGCAAATAGCTTGCCACACGTGAAATTTCTTAGAGGATTTTCTTTGTTTTTTTGTCCGGAACTCTTCCTAAACATTACCTCTTTCATCAGAAACATAAAAATCTTAGCCGGGAAGTTGAGAAAAGTCTGCCAGTACGTATGTTTCGTCATCCATCATACAACAGATGTATTTTTTTATAAAATCTGCCTTAAATTTTTTTGCTCGTTATTATGCTGCTAAGTTTTTTACCGAATTGCGATCTGGAACTTTCTGAACTTTTTATATCTTCAGCTCAGCATAAGCTTTGGCCCTTGGGACAAAACTATTAGAGCATTTCACTGTACGCGCTGCTTCTCTGATAGAAGTGTTAGGTGCTCTTCGAAACAGTTGCTCGACTTCTTTTACCTTACCAATATCCCTTGGACCTTTTCAATTTCCTGATCCAGGTTTTCTTTCAATGCTCAGGTCTTCCTTATACCGTTTAATGTCATTTGAAACAGTTCAAGGGTCAACTTTTAAATTTTTTGCTATTTTTTTTAAAGTCCATGACTAATTTTTTTGAAAAGTTTTAATAATATTTTCACGTACTTTTATTCGTAGTCCATTTTGATTGTAAAAACAATTGAAAATTAATGAGTTTTAAAATGATAGTATCTGACATATATATAAATGCTAATTGATTTTTATTTAACTTAATGCAACTTCAAATTTTTTTTCGATACACTCCTTAGTAGGGCATTTTAATATATTCCAGCTTTGAAATCTGCTCATTTATAGCTTTCATCCGATATGCCAGAACCCCATTCAGGTCTGTCCAAAGTGGCCATAAATGGCTTTAAACATAGTAATCTGTTATTTTTAAATTTTTGGAACCCTGTAGCTTCCTTCATGAGAAACAATCGAATTTAGCGTATAGAGTTTTAACATCTACTCCTCTAGGGTTCTTAAAGGTGTATCGCAACCCCATTTCGGTCTGCCCGAAATGGCTCGCCTGGTCGCCTTATAATGAACATATCCATAGTCTATTAATTCAAATTAATTTATTTTTTATAAATTATTATTATAAAAATTTTATCTAGTTGTTTTTTTTACATAAAAATCAAAATTTTTTAACTTTAACTTATTTAACAAAGAGTAGAATGTAGTAACATTGAGGTGGGTCGTATTTGTTTTCACATCCCCACATAAACATACATACTATACACTTAGATATGTACATACTCTATTTTTTTCCCAATATAAAAAGGACCATTTAGATCCCAGGGTAGACGTCTAGATGTTGATAGTAGAAATGATAATAATTAATGTTGATTGTTGAATAATATTGTTGATTAACAAATCAAAGATAATTGTTAGTTGATGGTTATACGAGTGTTGATTGTTAGAAAAAAAAAAAAAAAGAGTGTAGGTTGATGATTAACAAATAGTGTTTATTGTGTTAATTTGAAAATGTATGTAAATGTTGATTGATGAATTGCGAACTGTACAATTATACTTGATTGATGATTATCCTCAAGGTTATAATCCAACCAAAAATTTAATTAAATATTCAATTTCTGGATAAAGTTTGAAGTTTCTAGTTTCCAATATGCTATCAATGTTGTCAAATTTCTTTAAAAGTCCCAAATTGTTTCTAAAAAGACTAAATATTGGAAACTCAAATATCATAAGATCGTTTGTCTCAGATACTTAACACGCATATGTATTCCACTGTGGAACTAACATTTATTAGATTTAAATACATATTGTTGTATGAATGACCAGACAAAGGTCTATTCAAAATTGTGACATTTTCGGAATTAAACTCCCTAAATTTGTAGAATTCCCTTAAAGAGATATAAGCATTTAAGTCATGAAAACATTTTGCTTTTTTAGCGAAAATTTCCTCATAAATACTCTATTTATAGTAGAATATAAAATATACTTTATACTTTCGAAAAATCCGTTAAAACTCTTGATTAGTATTGATAGCCCAAATCTAAAAGTATGTGAGTATGTGGAGCCCCTGATTATTCCTCAATAATTTGAACTAGAGTAGCAGTGAAAACGTTGTGAAAAAAAATACTGAAAAAAAATGTTTTTCTAATTTGATTTATCAAAAAGATTGACAATGAATTTTGTTTTATTTAATTAAAAAACAACATAATTGGTGAACCCGAAAATGTTAACACATACCCCAAGAAGACCAAGCAGTGCTGGCAAAAATCAATAGTCAGGTGTACAAGCTGAAATATTCAACAATTTCAGAATCAAGGAATACAAAATAGTCTATCAGCTACTAACAATAGGCAAATTGACGCATCATCAATCCATAAATTACCATTATTTTGGGAAATCAACCCTAAATTGTTTTTCGTCCAAATAGAATCAGTATTTACATAAGCTGGAATAACTAGAGATTTTAAAACATTATCGCCATTTTAGATCTACAAATAAGTGAGTACTACGTAACCATTCACCGAATGTGACACAATGTGCCGCAGTAAAACGCTAACATTATGAAAACCAACCTCAGTTTTCAAATATCTTTGAAACGAAAAGTTCCCTCGAAAATAGTTTTTAGAATTCCATAAAAGTTTAAAGACGATTGGAAATCGCTGGAAAGCCAGGTTCTGTCAGAAAAAAGACATTTGTGACCAGCATAAGGCAAAAAAAATCAGTGACACGTTGAACAGGAATTGCAGCATTTCAGGGAGAAAAGTCGCTCAAAAAAATAATTTTTTGGAAAGTACAAAAAATTATAAAAAGCAATGCTGTAAAGAATACGAAAGTTGAAAGTCTTTTGTAACTGGCTTCCAACAGTTTCTATGCCAGAAATTCTACATTGCAGACTAACGGAAAATGTGGAAGATAAATTTAAGACAAAAAGCTAAGCGAAATTTGTTAAAAAACTGGTACAATAAATTCGGACACGTTTTTTAACGAGTACTTCAAGAAGCGACTAAGGCTTTTTTAGACAGCCTTAAGTGTCTGCCTACCTTCATTTGGCTCAAATTAGGATCTTGCCAATACAGTAAAATAACGTTCAAGTCATGCTTACATACAATTAGCTTTTGTGCCTCCAAAAGCAAATCTACCAAAGCCAATTGAGTGGTGCTGTGATTTGGCCATAAAAGAAATTAGGACAATAAAGTAAAATAAATATAATAAAAAAATACTGTGCGTAAACAGATGTTGATGTGAAATGACATACAGTATTTATGTTGTGTCGTTTCAATAATTTTGTAATAAATAATTGTAATGGGTAATTTTGTCATAATTGTTTTATGTTTTTCCAATCACCTTTTTAATGTTCTGTTAATGTTTTTATTTAGTGATTTAAAAACAAACAGTTCGTTTTTTAGTTTTTTTAGTTTTTATTTATTTATTTATTTAATTCAATAGATTAAAAGCCTATAGGCCTAATTAATCAAGAAATAACATGGCTTTTTTTATTTTCAAAGAATATCGATATATTGGCATAATTTTAGTTATTTATTTTAATGTTTTAACGGACCTCGAGTTCGAAAAATAAAAAATTTTAAAAAGAAAAATATTTTTTAAAAAATACAAAATTTTAATAACGTTTATACTCAGCCTATTAAAATGTACGACATTGTCCGAATCAGACAAGTTTGAAAAATTAACAATTCATATATTTTATGTATTAAGACACATTCACAAGGACGTTGGTCGTAACAACTGATTGGGAATCATAATAGTAAAAGTATTTGAATTCGTCTTGATTTTATTTATTTGTGCTTTGTTTTAAGTACTAAAATATAAATAAACTCATTACTTTTGGTTTAAAAAAAATAAACAAATAAATATTTTAGTACTTAAAATAGAGCACAAATAAATAAAATCAAGGCGAATTTAACAAATTTTGACATTAGGCTTCCCTATCAGCTGTGCTGATAATTTCACCTGTATGAAGACTTGGGATCCTGAGATTGATGACAACTTAAATAAAACAAAAAATAGCTTTCAAATTTTAATATTGTTTATAATATGCTGTTCTAAAGGTTACAGTTGACTAGATTTATAAATTCCTTTTATAAATTGCAGCTTGCATTCAGTTATGCAGCACTTTATTATTATTATTATTTTTTTTTTTTGTTTCAGACGGTTTGCTTTGAATTGTAATCAAGTGAATACAAATTAGGGGCCCTATTCATAAAAAATATTTTAGGTTTATTGAGGGCTTATTTGACAAATTTATCTACAACATCTTTCAAATAAGCCTTTAATAAACCTAAAATATTTTTTATGAATACGGCCCTAGAATTTTATCTTTTGTTTATAATTTGATTTATAGGCAAACCCTGCAAAATTTGTTTTGTTTTTGGTCGAACTGGCAGAAGATTTTCAATAACACAAAGACATAAATAAATATTTTTCAAATACTTTCCTGACACTTTGATCTTCAGAAACATTAATAAGATAGAATTCGATTACATGTAGTGCAAGTGATTGTTTAGAAATAA
Organism: Phyto melanocephala; assembly: GCA_941918925.1. NCBI lineage: Eukaryota > Metazoa > Arthropoda > Insecta > Diptera > Rhinophoridae > Phyto > Phyto melanocephala. Next base: position 178,357,504 of record OW799233.1, on the reverse strand, counting down.
CGTGCACATACAGTTTAATTTGAGAAGATACACGTGATCTTCGTGTTAAAAGATAATGAATTGAACGTGGTACCGTATTTAAATTTGATTAAATTTAATTCTGCTTAATTAATTAATCGTATATTGACTCAACAGTGTCTTTTTTTATATTATGAATCTTACAATGTAAAAAGCCGATCGAATTGCTTGATCTGTATATGTTTTAAACTATATAGAGCAAATTTATTGCATTATTTTTGTTAATATTTATTTTTGAGTTAAAAAATTTGCACTCGAATTAAATTCAAAATTTTTTCAGAAATATTGCACTTAATGTGAATGTTGACTTACAAATTAAATTATTATTCATTAGAATATCAAACAAATGAGAATAAACTAATAATTTATAAAAACATTGAATTTTATATTTTAAATATTATTATTCAAATATCGAATTAAAGGAACATATTTATCGGATAATGTAGCATACTAGCCAATTACTGGGCGCACTTTTTGTGAATTTTTTATCATTTCTTTTAAAATAAGACTAACTTATCGCCTCAAAACCTTTATGGTCGTATAGACCTGGACCTATATTCTACCGTTTTTTAAGCTTATATTTTCTAATAACATTTTGAACACTTTTATATTTTTGGCATGTTTAAATTATTTAACTGTTACTTTTTGTCAAAATTAAGATTTTTTGTTGTTCGTGTTGCTTACCGATAAATTTCAACAAAACTGTTTGTTTAAAATATCAAAAAACACTTTTTATTTGTATTTAAATTTGTTATTATAAAGACTGTATACCTATCTACTGTTACTAAAGGCACTTAATCCCTGTGAGTTCTTCTATGTTTTAAGCTAAATAAAGTAATTTGTGCATTTGTTTTGTCACGTACTGTGTCTAAATATATTAGGAAAATTCGTTTAGGTAGCAAACAAACTCTTATAACGAACTATTTTTACTAGCAATTTCATTTTGGCATCAGAAGAAAAAAATACAAATATTAGATTATTTCGCTTAAAAAATATAAAGATTTTTATGAGTCATGCACTGATTAGAGTGTAAAATTCATTGCAATAATATTTAAGTATATACATACATACATATGTAGGTATGTATGTACATATTAAACTGCTTTTTTTTATAGTTTTATCAATGTAAAATATTACTTAAGATATGAATTAATTCGGTTTTATATCTACAAGCATTTTAAATAAAAAAAAATTGTCTGATAAAATATAATTAGGGGCGATCTTATTTTCTTGTATTATAATTAATATGTATTTTTGTTGAGAAATTGTTGATCTATAATACATACATATGTATTTTTGATTAGATTAGATAGTTAAGTGTAATCAAGCTAAACATGAAAAATTATTTTTATTATAAGTGCTAACGTAGGCATGTAGGTAGGTACATAATTATTTACATATGAAACTAACCTGACTTTGCCACCACAAAACTGGCATTCGGGACCTTGCCAACCGTCGGCGCAAGCACACTGGCCAACATCTTCCATACACTTTCCATCATTCTGACAGTATCCACCAGGTGCTGTGCAATTGTAAGCTGAGACATGTGTAATAAAGCTGGAGCAAATGTGAAACAGAACCAACAGCAATAGTAAAATATGTTTCCGTCTGTATTTAGAATTAAATATGGATGACGATGGTACTGACAAAGATAAAATTAGGGGTGTTGTTGCTTTTGCCGTTGGTGTCGTCGCTATTACATTATATTGCTGGTGTAAACATTGTGTTTTTGTTGTTGTATTAGTGTTGTTGATATTGCAATTTTTAATTAAAATACTCCTACTAATATTACTAAAATATTTGCCATTGGTATTTTCGATTTCTTTTGTTGCTGTTTCCTCATTGTCGTCGTTGTCTTCCACAATTAGATGATGTTTATATTTTTGTTGTTTCTGCAGCTGCAATGTGTTATTTACACACATTTTATTGATATTTTTTTTTTCTTTTATCCAATTACTGTTGTAGATTTGTTGCTGTTGTATATGCCACTGCAGCTGCTGCATTAATATTATTATAAAATGCTATTTGTTGTTATTCTTGAACATGGTTCAATATTTTTTCCGTGGCGATTTTTCCTTTAAAACACTGAATTTACACCATATTTTCGCTTTTGTTTAAATTTTAATCTATACAAGTGTTGTTTTAATTTTTTTCTTTCATTTGGTAAATAAATTGTTTTAAGATTGTTGGTTGGCTGGCTTTCTATTTTTCCACTCTTGTTGGTTGGATATTTTTTATGTTGTTGGCTGGTTCTTTCTCTTTTCCGTTCTTTTATTTTTCACAGACAACGCACTTGACTTTTGTTTCCATTGTGTAATAGATTTACCAAATAAATATAAGCAATACTTTTAATTAAAACTAAGCACATTTAACACATTATTTTGATTTTTTTTCAAAAATAATTTATTTTAAACATTGAGAAAAGAATATTAATGTATTTTCTTGGCAAATGTAACAATTTTTTTCGTTTTTTTTTGCTCTTCAGGTGAGTGAACTAATTTCTCCCGTTGACAGCAGCTAGTGATGGAAATGTTGTGATTTTTAACTGTCTTTTTAAAATTTTATACGTATTTACAGAGACAAAGAAGCACGCCGTGCTTACATTACAATAGATGACATGGACAGAGAAAATAACATTAAAAACTGCATTTGTACGTTTATATGAATTTTAATGAATGTTATCTATTTATTTTAGGGTTAATATTTAGTAGTCGCTAAATTTAAAAAATTCTTAATTAAATAAAATAATTGTTTTATACTTTTTTTAGACTCGAGTCAAGAAAACCGTTCAGAGATTTTAGCATTGAAATTGAAATCAATTTTGGAATTGTTTACATAAACATAATTTAAAAATATACTTAATGTAGGCAAACCGTTTATTTAACCCGAAAATGTAACTGTGAAGTACATGCAATGTTTATCTCATGGTGTAATTATACAAGGTGGCGGTGCCAGCCCAGCTGATTATTTTTTTGTGCTCTGGAGTATGTCAAACTAGATATATAAAAAATGATTTCAACTCCGGAAATTGTCAAACTCCATACATAAAAAAAGAGAGAGAAAAATTGCTCTCTTTACGCTATCACCTTATGTTATTACACCATGGCTTATCTTAGAAAAATCACAAAATATCAAAATAATATGCACAATAATATCAAAAAACAGAAACGTAAAAAAGAGACAAAAATTTTACAAATTTTGACTGGTTTTACAAAACGTTGATTATATGAACACCATTAACAAATTTTATTTAAAGTTTGTATGTACAGACAGTTTCTTTTTACAGTTTTATTATAATCGCAGATCATTTAAGGCATTAATAAATTGTACTTCAATAAAGAGTTTGTAGTAATTTTCAACATATTTTACCGAACTTGAATGCAAACCAACAAAATTTTTTTTTTAAATTTTAAAAATTCTATAAAATTTATTTGCTCATTTATTTAAATTCACTACTTCATTGCAACATGATATTTATTATGCGAATATTTTGTTAAAACTGATGCAAAATATTTGTAAGTAGTATGCCAATACAAAAATTAATTTTAAGTCAGCTATTTTTTTTATATAAAAAAATTTAACAAAAAAAAAAAAAACAAAAATAAATACGAGAAGGAATAGTTTCGTTTAAAACCTACCTAATAAAAATAAATACCTAGTTATATCTTCTACAATGTAGCTTTTCATAAGTCTCATAGATTTTTAAATCTTTCGGCTGGTGTCAGTAAAAGTTTACTTTTTCAATGTCTTCTTTCATTATTATAAAACAAAATAGTTTTTTCTTTATAAAAAAAAATTAAAAAAATTAAAAAAGTTAATAAAAATATTAAAAATTAATATTTAATTTTATTAACTATGCGATTATGAATATTGGATATTTCCGCAATTTTTTACCATTTGTATTTTATTTAATATGTACTGCCAACACAAAACCTAAAGTAACCAAGAAAACAAGGATACACAATAATAATAAAAGGATTCATGCATGTGAAAGTTATATATGATTTTACTTAGGAAACTGTGTAAATCATTATTTACTAAAATTTTCATAATAAAAGATATTAACTAGAGCTTTTCATTTTCATATCTGAGGGTTCAAGGAGTAAATTATACAATGTGTCAATTAGTATTTTTTTAAGTTTAGCGAACGAAAGACTTACAACAAGTTAAAATAAATTTTACATTATAAATAAACACATACATACATTAAAAAAAACCTTATATTTTTAAAAATAAATCGTATTTAAAATTAAATAATAGTAGATATACAAATGTACATATGTATGTATGTATGTATATTTCATAAACATTTTTAATATATTCTTGGATTAAAAATAGTAGTGATTGAATTAAACCGTCCTTTAAAGCATATACAAAAAACAAGAAAAAAACAAAACGCACTATACCTACATATATAGTAGATATTTATGCATAAAATAAATGCCACTGCCCGTAACAATAATTGGAAAAATCGATTTTTCAATCTTTATCAGACATTCTTATAAACGAAGTAGTACACCAACAAAATTACAATATTTTATAAACCAAAACAAACTCAACAAACTGGGAGAAGAAGAAGAATAACCAACAAGAACAGCTCACAATAATCAAACAACATTCCGTTAGTTGTTTTTAAAATTACACAAAAAAGCTATACCAACACATTCAAAATTAAATAAGCTTATGCTCTCTTTTTGTCTCTCTAGCTCCCGCTCTTGTGATATATTTTTTTGTTTGTTTTTACTGTTACATCCCGGTGATAATAAGTTAGTAGTCTCCTTTTAGACGTTGTCGGGTCAAGTTATGTAGAACAAAATTTTTAAATTATAAATAAGTAGTTGTTGGTGTCGGTAGTTCCTTCTTCAACTTTTTTCATTTTGAACAATTGTTACCTTTTCTGTTGGTGTTGTTTTTATAATAAGATAATTGGATTGTGAAACAGTTACCCATCAAATTATTAAGTTTGGTATTGTGTTTTTGGTATAAGAAAAATATATTTTTTACAGCATAGCATATATGTATATGTACATATAATCCATTAAAAGAATCACATTATATATGTATGTTCATACACACTATGTATGTATCAGTATGTGAGCGAATGTGTTTGTGAACGTTTTGTTTGTTTGTACGTGTTCAAGTGTACATTTTTACTATCATCACAAGTAACAAAAACAAATTTATTTATTAAAAAAAAAAAGTTAAAAAATATTACAAAACAAAAGGTGGATTAAAAGAAAAAAGTGGCCAATTATTTTAAAATGTTGATGAATATGTTTGACATTTTCTTCTACTTGATTGTGATAGTTACGCCCCAAGTTGAGCTGTATAAAAAGGTAAGTTCTTCATACACACAAGTTTTTTTTATTTCCTTCTCTTCATTTGTAGAGTTGCCATAAAACTTACTTTTTGAATTTTAGGTGGAAATTATTGTTGATATGTAAATAAATATTAGATATTTTGTAAAGTAATAAATAGGTTTACTATTGATTTTCCAGTAGTTGTTTGACCGAAATTTATTAGCAGTCTTATACATAATCAAATTTTAATGCTAACAAAGGAACGAACTGCAATTTTTCCTTTAGGGAAAATAAATTTATATATATTAAAAGGTCAGCAGGTTGTTAGCTTTTAACTTTACTTTATGCATCTCAAAATTATTGAAAATATTTTTTTTTAAGATTATATGTATTATTGCATGCTAGTGGTCTCCCAATAGTCGAAATCATTCCGTTAAGATAAATGTCAATTTTTTTTTTCTTAAAAGTTAAAGTAGTTAAAGTATTTATAAAATATGTTACTATTTAGAGTTAATTTTTTCTTGTTTGGGTATAATTTATCATAATGTAGATAAATGTAAAATATTGTAGATTGCTTGAAAAACAACAATTTTATGTAAATTTTTTTAAAATTTGTTTTTGTTTTAGTGGTTTTAAATCTGAATAATTAGATGAAAATTTAAACGTGACGTAGATATTTTTAAGACTTTTATAAAATTAAAATTTATGTATATCGTTATAAGGAATAAATGTACCCTTTGTGGCAATGTATATTGTTATCTATCTGTGTCAGATTTCATTTAGTTGCGTTCAGTCGTTTCTCGGTGATAAAGTAACAAAAATACAAGCATTTAAACAATCATTTATGGCCTGTAAGCATTTTAAAATAAATAATATGAAATAAACGTTTATCGATAATTGCTGCAAAACCTTTTAAAACGAATAGCAAATTTTCTGGCTGAGTTTTATTATTATTATTTTTTTTCTGTTGAGAATAGAAAATGCCAAAAGTTATATTTTTATAATTTTGTAAAATTATGATTAATAGATACGAATAATTGAATTAAAGTAAACAAATTTTAACAAGCAGTCTCAACAGGCTGCTGTTCTGAAGGATTACTCTGGCAACTCTATTAACTCGTCTGTTTTTATTATTTTGCGTGTTTTGGCTTTTTTGTATGTATGTATGTTAAAATGTCTACACCAGGCTCCACTTTAGTTTTCTGTTTATTTTATTCTCTTTGTTGTTTGTTACTAGTGTTGTTTAGTTATAGCATGTCACCATTCCATCAGCTTGTCCAACATACTTGTACTCATATCTACACTTAACTAGAAACAACAGTGCTATTTACTGTTAACTAGCATAGGGTAACACATTACATTAATATATACATATGTATGTATATACATACTCAATAAAAATATGAATGTACATACATATGTACATACATTTAGTACTCCTATCTATTTATTGTTTAAGCAAGCAGTTGTATTTGTTCTAAACTTAACGGTAATGATTTTTGTAATATACATACTTTAAAGGATTTAACTGTTATTTATTTTGTTTACTGCTATATGTTATTAAATTTCGAGTTGCGTTTGTTGTTGTGGTAAAGCCAAACGGATACAAACAACAAATTATTATATTCAACTTACACACTCGTATTAAAAGTTTCGGTGTCTTTTGTATGTGTATAATAAAGTGTGCTTTTTACGTTAATACAATTTTCGATAATATTTTAAGGACAAAGTTGTTTTTCTTTTTTGAGAAGGTCGCCATCGAATTGTTTATTGAACATACAAAATTTTTGTAAAGTATATTTGTTTTTGTTCACAAAAAAAGTAACATAAACGAAGGCATTTATTTGTGTATGTATGTATTCGTAGCGCATACGTCACCATGTTCAATAAATTGTACTATTTTAGTTGTACAAGGGTGCAGCCAATAATTTCTATCCCAATAAACATTCACTGTAACCCACATGTTATTTTTCTGTTTTTTTGATAAATAAAATATTAAAAACAAAATAATTAGTTGAACATGGGCTGCATTTTTTAACCCTATAATATTTTTGTAATGTTATTATTTTAAGATAAATTCTTACATCGTTATTAGTGAGACCTAATACATAGTTATTGTTGTTAGTATATTTTCTTTTATATTCCTCCTTCTGTCTTATAAGTATAGGTATTTATTTATTTCTAATAATCCTTCTAGTATCATTTAAGATACAGTAATATTGAAATAATTCTTAATCGCATTTTTTTACGAATTAGATAGGTTGAAAATTTGTTGAGATTTTCATTAATGGAGGTAAAAAATAGAAATTAAATTGTTTTTATGCATTAGTAATAATTTGCTTTTAGGAATCGTTAATCTAAAGAATTTTGCTTTTGTATTTATTGTTTTTTAGAAAAAAAAATATATCGTGAAGACCACAATGTATATATTAATTATTATAGGAATTTTTCAAAAGATAGTATAATAGGGGTTTAAAAAATAGCCATTCTACTATACTTTATCATTTAATATTTTTTGATTTGATATTTGATTATCTCTCCTGTTTGTTAACCCACATAGCAAGGAAGTTTTTTAGACAATTCAGTTCAGGAATGCATACAAAAATACTAAAAGTTGGTGTTTTATATTCTAGATAATTGGCTATACATACCGCTATTCATTAACCCAGCTAAAAATTTTTGTTAGGGTTGCAAAAGCTTACAAATTTTTTTTTTCAAAATCTTAAACTGAGTTAATTTTATATGTATAATGAAAGTAAATGGTTAATTTTTTTATTTCCTGGGGAAAAACAATTCTGGCGGCATTGCAACCTTGCCACCGATTGGTCTAGACACTCTCAGCCGCTATCAAAATATTTAAGTCCGAAATTTTATGTTTCACGTAAGATGTTTATATTCAAATTCACCAATTAAAAAATGACTTCAAATCAATATACGTATACTCGAATTTAATATTTTATGCTTGTTGGGATATTAAAAACATGTGTACATTCAGACATAAATAGATATTTTTATTTATGTACATACATATGTATGTATGTATGTAGATTTTTAAGTATGTGAGTATGCGTGTATGTATATATTTTCTTTCAGTATACAAAATAAATATTTTCCTAGATCAAACAACGTTTCACAAGTATTTTCTTCTTGTTTTAAATTAAGTAATTTTCGGTTTTAAGGGTAAGAACAAAAAAATCTAAAACGAAACTTTTCTTTTTAAAGTTATATGAAAGCAATAGAAGCGTGTTTTTTGTTTGTTTTTTCTTTAGGGCCTATTAAAATATTACTTATTCATATACGATTTTAAATCAAATGAATCTTAAAATTAAAAATAAAATTGTTCTACATTGTGAAAACAAATGAAAACTGTATTAATTTTTTTTTATAATGTTTTGATTTTTTATTATACCCTTCACCTGTGGTGCCAAAAATTGATACTATATACATATATGTAGCTGTGTCATTCCATTTATAATTTCTACAATATTTATTTGCGACTACATAAACTATATACATACATAGGGTCTAACTCATACAAATTAAAACAGCTTTATAAGAGGTTTATTAATCATATTTCCATACAAAGTCAGTTTTATAAACTTTTTAAAAACTTTTTTTAAAACTAAAGCAGATATAGTCTAATATTTTATTAATAGGTAAGTCGGTTTCGGAATATAAATATGTAGTCAGCACTAATAAAGTATAATTCTTGCAATAGAAATTTTATAATCACAAATGAAAAGTTCGATTGCAGGAACTGAACCATTCGATTAGCAATGAATGTGATATTCTGTTTTCTGGGTGTAGTATCAATCTTTTGAAAATATTCTGGAATTTTTCCCCATAATTTGCTGAGATATAAGCAACAAAAAACTAAGGTTAGGTTAGGTTAGATCCGGCAGCCGCCGGAAGGCATAGCTCACTTAGGTCCTCCGATATTTTTTCAAATACCTTAAGTTGCTAATGCTGCTTAATAATTTTTAGGCTTGATAGTAACACTAAATTTGCTGCCGTCGTCAAAAAACAAAAAACTGAAAAATCGGTTTGAAACTGACTTAGATATAATAACCAAAATATAACGACCCCAATATTTTTCCTAAAATTTACAAACGAAAATCGATTCTTCACTTTAAAACAGTCGAAAGGCTCAGTATGGGTATTAGTAAATTACAACACGCTATAAAAGGGCTTAAGTCCATATTGATCGCCGCAACAAACTGACGTACAAAAAATGTATAATAAGTAAAATCTAGTAATAAAAAATGTAAACGTTGGAAAAAAATGTATCAAATTAAAGAGCTTGACTCAGAATATAATATATAATAATATATATAATAAATCCAAAGTGGCTTCAAACAAAATGACGAATCATTTTTTTCTCAAATAATATGAGTATCAAATGAAAAAGTATATAAGTAAATAAATAAGTAAAAAATTAAAAATCAAAGATGGCGTCTGAAACTAAACGGCGGAATTTTTTTCTTATCCCCATCAAAATGGTATTAAATAAAAATGCTTGATTAATAGAATTAAAGTAAACTTGTTAAAATTCAAATTCTGAAATAAAATGGCGTCTAATATTAAATCGGAAATTTAGGCTATGCAACGATCAGGTAATTATTGGAATTTTGGCAGACCTAAGTATGTACATGTTAGTGAACGGTATATAAGATTAATCACGGCCGTATATATCATTCTTACTTATTGAAACATTTGTACGGCGAAAAAGTTTGAAATTCTCTATACTTTTAAAAAATCCAACATGGAATAAATTTAGTACCTTTTAGAAAAAACTAATTTTTAAAGCACTTAAAATGTTTGATACTTTAAACAAATATACATAAATTCAAATGAATTTGTAATATTGGCTGGGCGATGCAGAAATATATGAAAACAAAATTCATGTGAGATAATTCCAAATAATAGTACCAATACAAAATTTTTAATTTCTTAATCCAATATCCTTTCGTGGATAGTGACACAGCGATTCCCAAAGTAAATAAAGCATTTTAAAACAAAGATCTAATATTCTTTACACAGTTTTTCTTGGACATCTTTTAAGTTAGATTTACATATACTTATATATTTTTCCATGTTTGGTGAAGCAAATACGTTACCGAAATAGGCAATTAACCTCAATTGTCTACTTTAGCTTTTTTAAGTAGAACGAAAATAAAAACCAGATCTGTTATTTTATTTATTTTGGGAAGTTGCAAGGTTTTTATAAACATCGAAATTAAGAATATCATAAAAAATGTCGACGACATATATTGATTTTTTTAAATAATCACATTTTTCCCAACCTTAGTCCACAGTATTCAGTGTTAACAAATTAATTAAAACTAATTTAATTTTCAAAAATTATTTTTACTGATTTATAGCTTCTATAATTGAAATTTTAGATTAAGTTAGATTTTGACGTTAAAAAAAAGTTTGATTAAACAAAGCGAAGGAATTTAAAAATTTACTTAACTATCGGGATCGGGCTATCAGAAATGTTGACTCTTGATACATCTGCAATAATGCTGAAGTTCGAACTTTTTTCATCAGATTTTCACATTTCTCTTTATTATTCAGCCCCTTTTTAGTTGTCCATTATTGCATTAAGTTTATAAAATCTAAAAAACAGGCGAATCCTGGTATAACGAACGATATAATGTCAGACCCATTTGTTATATCGACAAATTCGTTATATCGCGTAGTTTTCTTTTAACTTTTTCCTCTTATTAGAATAATAAAAAGTTATGCAGTTAATACATACTTATGTATATGTACAAATACTATATATATATTTATTTTTACAATGCTGTTTAAATTATAAAATGTATTTTTCCGTAAAATTTCACTTTCATCTTACTTCACTCTAATACGTGCACAACTTAAATTATAATAAAACAATTTAAGGCTGTTAATTAAAAACCATAATATTCGCTATATAATTTAACCAATATCAAAAATTATAACATCCGTTATATCGGATTTTCGTTAAAGCAATATTCGTTATACTGAGATTTGTCTGTATCTTGAAAATTTTCAAATTCTGGTAACATTTTATTTATGGTACAAGAAAACTAGGTAAACTTTTCGCTACAAAGCGCCAAACTGTTATTACATATTTATATTTTTTTCTTTAACGTATGTCAGGGATGGAAATTTAAAGTTATTTGCGGTATAAAATTCTTTATTAATATGTAATTTAAAGTGGTAAAAATTATTTTATAAGCTAAAATGTATATTTTTGAGCAGATTCTGAGTACTTCTTTACTTTAAAATGTCAAACAATATTAATTAAAGAACGATCGAATTAACTTTTCCAGCCTTGTATTATTTGATTCTTTATTATTTATATTTTTCCTTAGCAATTACTTTTGCAGACATACTCTCACATAAAATTTTGCATTTCAATGCTGTTTTTTTAAATTGTAAACAATATTTGTTATTTCGAAAAACTTATTTCTTTCTTGTGTAACATTTTAAATTATTGTTTTTCACAAAAAATGACTCTTTTTAAAGTGTCCCACAATATTTTTAATTTTATATCAAATGGTTTCTGTCTAAATGTAAACATTATTTTGACAACTTAGCTGAAAATCAGTTGTGCTCATAAATCTACCTGGTGTTCTTGTATTATGATTTTATTAGTATTTAACTTTCTATTTCTTTTTCAATTGAATTTATTTGTTTTTCAAAAAAAAAATTTATTTCTATTAAAAAAAAATTAATTAAATTATTGAAGTTTGAAAACAAATCAAACAGTCAACTAATTATACAACTTTAAGCAATTATTTGTTTTGTGTACTTTATTAACCGTTCCTTATATTAATATACTTTTTTAGTTGTCTACTTCCGTTCTTTGTTGAGTAGGTGGCAAATTTCTCAATTACTTTTTTTAACTTGTTAACGGTCTGTTGCACATTTATTATTTTATAAAATATTACAAGAATTACGACATTGATGAGAATGTGCTGCTTGTGTTAGTGCTGTATCAGTGATGATGATGATGATGATGATGATAATAGCAATAATGATATTGATAATATTATGACAACGACCTCACCCACCTCACCTGCCCATATATTAAACTGTTCATTTTGTATTTCATACCACATACACACTCAAACATACCACATACACACATAGATGCACACATAGATGAAAAAGTCCATCACACTATTTAAATGACATCGACAAACATGTTCAACAAAATCATTACATCCTGTAGTTTGTTTTTAATTTCTATTCTATAACAATTTCCCTCTTTTCTAAATTTTATTACAGGAAGGAATGTTGCCACTGGGTTTTTCACTCCCAGTTACAAACAAATAGTTTATTTTGTTCCTACTGATGTTTATAATGATGCTGCTGATTATGACAATGACGATGATGACGACGTTTGCCAGCGGAAGTTATTGAGAAGAAAATTAAACTAAACTTGATGAAAATAACAATATATTTATTATATGAAAATAAAAGAGAACAAAATCCAAGAACGTAGATAGTTTGATAGGAATTTATAGTAGAAAATTTTTAAGCAAAATTTATCCAACGCAACCACAAAGTAAAAGAAACCCGTAGTTAAAATAGAAAACATATTTTTAATATTACCATCATCCTTAAACTAAATACAGAAAGTATGCATCTACACTTCGAGCGCAATACAAATACAAAATGCGATTGCACAATATTATCATTATCCTGGATGGGAAAAGTACCAGATGACATACCAGAGGTAAGTGCAGTAATAAGTAGCAAAAATTATTTTGTAAGCATTTAATTTTTCCAACAAAATTATTTTTTAAAAGTTTATTCAAATAAACTGGATTATTTTTATTTAAAAAACAAAAAGATTTTTCTTTAATAGTTGAACTCGATCCGTATAGTTAATTGCAAAATTTTTTTTATTGTATTCCTTTTAAGATAAATCCTGTTATTGTTGTTAAAGCAAATTAATAGTTTATTGTTGTTGGAACAATTTTTTTGACGTTTATTCTTCTGTCGTGTCTGTAATGGATTTATTGTTTATCAACCTTCTAAGTAGTGTCATTTTAAATGCCATTTTATTTGCTATTTTTCTATTTTCTGTTAGATATATAATATTATCTTGCGATAAAAAGAATATGTTAGCCGAGAAATTAACGTTGTTTCATATAAAATTTTATCCAAATCCACACAGTGCTTAGTATTCTAGATCATTGACTTAATACACCGCCATCAAAAAATATTTCATGTACAATCTTTACAATCCTATTTATACAGACGACCTGAGATGATTACATTTTTTCGCCATTACGTGGAAATTTGGGACACTCGAAACCTTTGAACATCTGACTAACTGAATATAAAAAAAAATTTTTTCGTCTAATTCCGCGAATTATTTCGTTTATTGAACCATAAATTACACAGGCTAGGTTTATGAAGGGAATCGAACAAATGCCACCAATATTTTGCTCCGACATGTGTTAATTCAGGTTGTTGTCTATCTGTGTGTCAAATTTTATTAATTTCCGTTCAGCCGTTTATGCGTAACAAACATTCAAAAATCTAAACATTTAAACATACAATCATTTACATTTATTATATTGTAAGAAGAATCTAAAAAAAATGGTCTACAGTTCTTGTTAACCTTAGGGCATAAACATTTAGTTATTGCCATACCACAGTTACTATTAGAGTACGTTTCATTGGCAGCATCCTACCTAAATATGTCCGTGGACATTTGTTCACGTTGTGTTACTCAAGCGGATAAACAGCATGATGACTGTTTCCTTTATGCCCCTGCATACTAAACTAACTAGATTTCCTCCCAACAAGAAATGTCCAATGTTAAACAGTACTAATTTACTATTGACTCTGCCACCAGAACTACTGACCTATTATACCCCAGACAATATTTTGTTTACACATTCAACACATTGTGCTTGTCATTGGAAGTCCACTAGTGACGTTACCTAAACAGTAGTTCTTATGGGACCATATGGCGTCATTGAAACTAGATATTCACAAGTTAATTTTAATAATTCTAATCCTCACTTATATTTACCCAATTAACTTAAAAAAATTTTTTAAATGTAAAAGTAAACTACACTTTATCATGTAAAATAATTCTATCGACAAATTTTTGCATTTTTTCTGTTTAAGACGAGTAAAATGTGTAGATGTTTTGTTGACAATACGGTTGAAAAATCACTAAAATAGTGGACAAAAGTGGTGACTTGAAAGACCTGAACCTAGACTTCCTGCAGAGTTGGTTGAAGTTTACCTTGCATCCATACTAAGTAGCCCCGCAAGATTAGTAGTATTGCTCCTATAATATTTGCCAGTATATACATCGATAGAACGAATAAGATATTGTCTTTTTAGTTTAAGTTATGACTAATTTTCCTCTTTCCCCTGAATGAATAGTTAGGCTCGTTAGTCTAATTCACAATTTTTTGGGGTTCCTGAATAATTCTTTATCTTGAACTTAGTATTCGATATTGTATATAGAAATATACCTGACAATACTATAGCCAAGTGGTCACTTAAATTTGGTAATTGTATATTCCTACCAAATTTTGTGATAACTGGTCCTAAACCTCGCATAACGACCAATCGTAAAAATCATCTGAACGTTAATAAAAAACTATATTAAACCTTAAGCCAACTAATGTCTAATATAGAAATCGCAATACAAATTTCGGACAAAAATTTTAAGCTGTTTCCTGCGAAAAACAGCTCTATTGTGAATTTTACTTAATTGGATTATTCACAATGGTAAATTTTTGATACGAAAACTAATTTCATATTTCTGTGGCTTGGAGCTAAAAGGGCCAATGTCACTTTTTTGCTCTTTTGAGTTAATAATTGCATTGGATTTGTTTTCTTGCTCTATTTCATTATGGTAAAACAGCTAAAGTCATACTTAACAGAACAGCTTCATAAATAAATCTCTGGCCAATGTCACTATGAAAACATATATAAAAGTTAAAGTTCAATTCCAATTTTCTCAAAAGAAAATATTTTGACATTGGCCCTTTTAGCTCCAAGCCACAGATTTGTTTTCACTTTGCGAGTTATTGTTTGATACTATCGACTTAAGACCTGCATAAAATTAACCCAAAAACACCCAAAACACTTGCCGCAAAATTTTGGAGCCAAATTTAAAATCTTACTCAAAAGTGAGAGTTTTATTGAATTAAATTACTGAAATCCTTAAACTTGTAAAAATGAAATTTAGAGTTTTCGTGTTGCGTAGATTATGTTTTGAATTCCATAGTCAAAAAACAACTTTAGCTTTGAATTGAATTGAATACATATCGTTGGTCACAAGTAGAAAGACCCTAACTCAAATAATTGTAACTTTACAGTAGAAAGCAAAAACGTAATAGAAACTGCATTATCGCAATGTAACTTCTTTTGTGAAATTTCTTGTAAAGTTGTTATTTTTGATACTATTGAATTAAATTTTTGTATCGAGATGTATTCGTGTGAAATGTATTGGAATCACTGAAAAGCTCAATTTCGTAAAAAATATGAGTTAGTGCCTTTCTACTTGTGACCATTGGTATGTGATTGAATTAAAGTTGCTTAATTTTGAGTCGTGTTGTCCATGCTTTGATTAACGTTAAAAATCGGGATATTATGTACATACATACATATGTATGTATGTATCTTTGAATTAGTTGCCTCAGTCATGATATGTATGTGCTAGTTTTATTCCTTTATTTTAAAAATTCAGTAACCGTAATTGTTAGATAACAGTTTTTAATACTAACATCTAGTAACATACAAAGGTACTTACACTTACACACAAGTTTACACACAAATCTTAATTATTAAGTAAGTACGAGTAAATACATAAAAAATAAAAATATTCAACAACATATCCATCTGCTCTAAATGAAAACAATCATTGTCACAAAGATTGTGACAATCAAATTAAAAACGGACCAATGAGCAAAAATTCTAAGGCTTTCATTGCCAACATCCGATGATGACGATGATAAAACTTGTTGCATACAATTGTTAGTACTATCATTGTTGGTGGGGAATATTTGGTGAACCAAATCTGTTGGTTGCTGTTGTATACCTCCATTTGACTGGCTCTGCTGATGCTGTTGTGCTGCTGTCGTCTGCTGGGCATTCATAAGTATTTTAAGTTGTCTCAATGATGATATTGGTCCGTTTGTTGTTGGTGTTTGGCTATTTGACAAAAATGGCTTGTAGTCAACAGGTAGTGCAGTTGGATGAAAGCCATACATTTGCATTTGTACAAATAAACTTGTCGTGCGATGATCTGTGACAACTGCTTTGAGGGTAGTCGGTGAAATGTGTCTATATTCCACAACGTATGTTTCGCCATCATCATTTATGGAATGATATAAATAGTGCTAAAAAAGAATAAAAGAAATATTAACAGTTAAAAACAGTTTTACTAGTCGATTATGAAATAGATAATGACATTAAGATTTTTAATCAAATATTAAATATTTCGGCTTTTTCATAAAATGTCCGTCAGATGTCGTTGCCCTACGCAAAAAATTAAAGTGTTTGCGCCTTTTGTAGAAAGAGACTAACGGCCATATTCATAACAAAAAGTTAGCCACAGTTTATACACTACGTACAACGAGCTGCTAACTAGAATGCCGATTAAGCTTGGCAGCTCGTTAGCACAGAGTTTATTCATAAGAAACTTTTATCCGTCTGCCAACTTTTCATAAATCAACTCTGAAATTGCATGATACCCCTAAAATATGCAACAATTTTTTGTATATAATCCCTAATTTTGACATTTTTGTTTTTCCATCGATACTAACAATTTTTAAAATTGAAAAATAAATTAAAAAATAAACGAACAATATAATTTTTATTAAAATGGAAAAGCAACACAAACGATTTGTAAATTGGGAACAGGATGAAAAGGTAGGTAAAAAAATATTGGTAATGTAAAACAACAACACATTAAAGCTGTCTTTCACAAGTTGGCAAACGTTTGGCAGCTCGTTAACAAGAGTTTAGCCAGAGTTTGGCATGAGTGTTATGAATAAACTTAATGCTAACTTTATGCCAACTTTTTGTTATGAATAAGGCCGTAAGTATTTATTTTTTCTATTACAAACATAACTTTTCGTTCAGTTTTGGCATCAGATCAAGCCACCTTTGTATGTTATATTTAGTTAAGCCTTGAGGAAAAAATATTATTTACAGTTACAATATAATTGTGACAAAAATTAAAAACTTCTTATGTTTGGTTTGTTTATTGTTAAAAAAAAACATTAAAATAATTGTACAAAAAAAGTTATTGTCTTTTTAATAAGAAATATTATATGCAATCGAACCTGCGCAAGGCGAGTTCAATAAGGTGAACTTATTAGATCAGCTGATCGTCAGCTGTTGACTACTTCTAGGGACCATTTGTCAAATTTTTGTGTATTTTTGACATATCGTTTTGTTTTACACTAACAAAATACACGTTTGTATTTTTTCACTTTGTAGTTGTTTTAGCGACGAGTTCACCTTATTGAATTCGCCTTGGACCTGCGTTAAGTAAAAAATATATCGATTTCATAAATCAAGTACAATCATAAGTTAAAATAAGTTATTATTTGAATTGATATTGTGCATTGCAACAATATTAACAGTAAGTTTTTACGCCATAACCATGGTGTAACTACACATATAAGGTGATTGCATTTCAGAAAAAATTCTTTTATATAAAGTTTGACAATTGGAAGTTAGGAGGGAAGAGAAAAAATGTATGACATTTTGACGGAAAATATTTAAGAGAGAAACTGCTGATGATTAGCAAATAAAGTGTATCGGAGATAACTTTTTTAAAAATGATCAAAGAAAAATTTAAAATTCGCTGGAGTGTTATTTTAAATTCCAAAATTTCTATGGTGTTCTTATCTCAATTTTAGCATAAGTCGACTTGAGCAGTTATTTCATTTAGCAACAGATGCTTTTACTAACTTTACAGACCGAAAACAAAATCAGCACAACTATGTTCCGACGTTGATTAAGGTATTGCAATGTCACAATATCAAATTGATAACGCAAAATGAGTATCTCCCGACTCTTGTTTATCTTACTTACTCTGAACACAATATTACGAAGCTAAAGATGTTTAATTTTATATTTAAAATTTTGTACCGGTGTAGGATTTTTGTAAAGTCAACACTAACAAAATATGGCTGGTTTTTTAATTATGGTGTTGTGATGGTACAAGAGAAAGAGTTGAAATTTTATATTTACGGGGTCGTTTTGAAACATATCATTTAAAAGAATCGTAATTTCTGTCGGGATGTGTATAAAAGCAAATTACCAATACTATCATTTAAAAAAAAAAATAAATTATATGTAATAGTAATTTCACTGCTTGACAAAAAATCATTTTTTGTCTTCCCGTTAATTAAAACTATGTGGACTATATGGACTTTGATGCGCTGAATTCAAATACGTTGTCAGTTTTTTTTTCCATCAGATCGGGATTTTGTTTTATGTGCACGACAACGGATTTGAGTTCAGCGCTTCAAAATCCATATAGTCCACATAGTTTTATTTAATGAAGGATTTTGCTGCTAAGCAGTGTTATTAAATGAAATGTTGTCTAATACCCCTTATAGAAGTGAGACATTCTCTTAACTCTTTAAGCATTTCATTTCAATATAAATTTATTATAAAATTAATAAATTGCTAAACTTACCTCAAATATTGTAAATTTCACATAAGTTATATAAAAAACATCAATATAATAAAATATTATAGAATGATTGGTTGGCGTTTCTGTTGTTGTGGCAGATGTTTGGTTTGTTTCATAAACAAGAAAATCCCCTTGAATAAAAGAAAAACAATATCAAAGTAATTAAAGAAATTATTAAATTCAAATATAATTAAACGTTATTGCACACTTACCTTCTTGTCGATGACCCTGTTCAATCACCTTATCATAATTGTCATCGAAATCATCTTCCTCTTCCTCCTCCTCATAGCTAGCATTCTCTTCTTGTTTATCTACAGCATCACCATTGTCAATGTCATAGTCATCATATTCTTCTAAATCATCTAAAGCATTTAGATCCTCTTGCATCAAACTAAGTGACTGATGAGTTTTTTGCTGATAATTTGGTTTTAAAACGCCATTAAACTGTTGATCCTTGTTGAGTATATAGGCAGGGCTAACATTAAGCATTGTCCGATTAAAACCATAGATTTGTATGAGGACTTCAAAGGGTTGTGGTTTACTAATACCATCATCAGCTGTTTGACCATTCATAGAGGAAATGGTACCTTCAACAAGATTATCTTCGTAACTAAAATTTACTATGGCATAAACATTCTAAAGGGGATGGATGCAAATAAGTGAAGAGTAGAAAAGGGGAAAAGGTGACAAAAGAAAACAAAATCAATAATGATGTTGGAAAATATATGTAGTTTTACAGTTTGAGTTTTATATTAATTGTGTATCCTACTAGTATTTTATTTTGGTATCATAATGATAAAAGTTTGTTTAGATGTTTGGATTTCGGTTACTCAATCATGCAAAATGGCTGAACGGAAATAAATAAAAAAAATTATCTCTACATATACATACATAGATAACAACTTGAATCACACACATAGACTATTTTTTATGTTGAGAAATACGCAAATTCGCAGGTAGATGCAATATTTCAAAAAATAAAAAGGTAATTTGACGGACTGATTCATCCATCATCCCACAGCTCAGACGCAAAAAGTTACAAACAGAAAACTTAGACAGTGGGTTCCTTCTCTGATGTTTAGATCTACTAAAAAGATCTGCTTTAAAATTTGGGGTAAAAAGGTCCCATGAGGGACAATAACTTGTAGAATTATTTTTTAGTACTTTTTTTGTACATTATGTAACTTCCAGGCAGATAAACATTGGAAACAAATTTAATGCTTATTGTTTTTAGAAAATAAATATTTGGATATATCAAGGTCCCAAAAGGGGGAAAATATATATTTAATTCCATATTACTGGCTTAATTTATATAAAATTTTAAATATGCATTTCTACAGATATTAAAAACTTAGTAAAACTTGAAACACATTCCTACCGGGGTTGAAATGAGAAATTTCGAGAAAACAATTTGGTACATTTTAAAACATATTTGCTTTTGTATTTTCTACATTTAAGAATCTAGATTTTTGAAATTAGGGACCATTTTTTTAAGTTGAGATTGAAAAATAGTGGGCAACCAAAAAGGCACTTTTTCGAATTTGTATGGTACCTTTTGTATTTTCTGCGTTCATGAAGTTAGAGTTTTAAAGTTAGTGACAGTTGATTCGAAGTAAGACTGAAAATGACATGCGTGATCGAAAAGGTACTTTTTCTTATTTTTAGAGTACTTTTTTTTTCTTTGTTGATGAAGATAGAATTTTTAAATTAGTGATTGTTATTCCGAAGTGAGACCAAAAGTTCAATAGGCGACCAAAAAGTTAGATTTTTTAATTTTTACAACATTGATGAAGGTAGAATTGTGAAATAAAGGACATTGATTGAAGTAGGAATTGAAAATATATTGAGCTACGGAAAATGTACTTTTCGAATTTTAATGGTATTTTTTGTACTTTCTGGAGTAACTATAATTTTGAAATTAGAGACTTTTGATCGGTGGTAAGACTAAAAATACTTTAAGGTACTTTTTGACATTTTTATGATACTTTTTACGTTAATGAAACTATAATTTTGAAATTAGTGACTATTGATTCAAGTTGAGAATGTAAATGATATGAACAACACACGCTACGTTTGTCAACATAGATTCTTTAAGTCAGTGACTATTGATCCGAGGTGACATTAAAAATGTTATGGGTGATCAAAAAGGTTTCCATTCTCAATTTGATGATACTTTTTGTATTTTTATTGATTTTGGATAAACATAGAATTTTTAAGTTAGGCACTTTTAGTCCAAGTAAAGTTTGAAATAGTCGTTTTTGTATTTGCTAATGGGTCGATTATGGATAGCAACCGAACTTCAGTTGCGTTACCAGCTGGCAACTACAATTTCTCGTGGCTAAATTTTCATATAAAATTGACAGCTGGTAGTTGCCAGTTGCAATCTGTAAAGCCTTTTTTGGCAACTGGCAACGTAACTAAGGTTCAGTTGCTATCCATAGTCGACTCATAAATTCATGAATCTAAAATTTTAAGACTAAGAAGCATTGATCTTGATTGAAATACAAGATGTGTCGATGGTATGTCCTCACAGGACTTTTATTTATTTTTTATTTTTTTTCTTAATAATAAAATTAATTCGAGAAACAAAGTTTAAATAAATTTAACGAAAAATTTTTTAGTTATTAAAAAAATATTTTGAGTATTTTAAAAATAGTAAAAGCTACGCTAGCGAAGTAGCGGATATTTTGCTAGTATGTAAATGCAAATTTTTGCCAATAAAGCAGCTAATACACGGCATATTTTTTACATCTTACTTGCTAAATTTCCCACCGCTAAATACGTACATGTCGTGTGTTAGCATTGAAACATTTATGCTGTAAAACACATGTGCTAAGTCACCTGACAATATTTCAATTAAAGCATGCTTTATTTTGTGCTGACAAACCACCTAACTTCAGCTGTTGGCAAAAACCGCTGCTGCTGGAAGACAGTCAACGACTGATGAGTTTTAGATCACAATTTTGACAGACATAAAGACTTACATATAGATACAAATTAACCAAGTCAGATGTAAAAAACATGCTGTTTATAAGCTACTTAACTTAAACAGTATATGAGTTTTACAGAAGAAATTTTATGATAGTAAAAAATTTAATAACAATTTCAATAAAGTCGATTGCCACAGCAGAGTTTTTCTCTGTATGGACACTCTAAACGATTTTAAAAGGTTTTTTGAAAAAATTTTGGTTTTGTTCTGTTACAGAGGCAAGTTTTTGCAATGGAAACGGTGTGAAATTAATTTGCAAAAGTAATTATTTAGTTAATTTGTAACAAAACTTAAATCATGTAATCTATATACATACTAGGGTGATCGATTATTCGACTTTTTTAATAAACCGGTTTTCAAATAGTTTGAAATTAAAAATTTAAAAAAAAACCGGTTGCTATTTTGAAAATTGAGAAAAAACCGGTTAACCGGTTCGAATATATAAAATATAATATTTAGAGAAAAAATTAAAAAATATCGTAAAAAAAGATTATAATTAAATTTATATATAAATATGAAATTTTTACAGTTTATATACGTTTGGCTGCACAATAACGCAATAACTGACATGAATGCAGTTGACTAATTTGGTTTTTGGTTTAGTTGAATTTAAAGACAAAAGGTACTCTTTACAAGTAAAATAAATAAATACAATAAATTAATACATAAATTAATA
Organism: Phyto melanocephala; assembly: GCA_941918925.1. Lineage (NCBI taxonomy): Eukaryota > Metazoa > Arthropoda > Insecta > Diptera > Rhinophoridae > Phyto > Phyto melanocephala. The sequence continues at coordinate 178,334,840 of OW799233.1, read as the reverse complement.
AGACTTCTTATAATGTTGTTATAATTTTCTGTATCTCCTTATGTACATTTGTTAAATGTTAAATAGATCTTTTAAACTAATATACACTAAAGTATTTTGTTTGAAATTATTTCTGCAATTTGAAATACATTTTAAAGGCTAGGGAAAAAAATCTTTAAAATTTAATTTTAAAAATTCTTTCATATACCCCTGACCAACCAACCAACCCCTGACAGACATACAAATATAGACATAAACAAGTAACAGTGCTATATTCGGCCGTGCCGAATCTTATATACCCTTCACAACGTGTAGTCATGCAATAACAATTGTTTGTATCACCATTCATCCCATATAAAATACGTGCATACGTACACGTTAGAATAAATGTGGCATCGAATCCCAGCTGAGCCAAAAAAATTTTATTTTATTTTATTTAATATATTATTTATATTTTATTATTTTTTTTTATATTTTTTTTAAATTTTTTTAAAAAATTTTTTTAGGAAAATTTTAAAAAAATTTTTTTAAATTTTTTTTTTAATTTTTTTTAAATTTTTTTTTGTAGTTTTTTTTTTATTATTTTTTTCCTTTTTTTAATATTTTTTTTTTTGTAATTTTTTTTGTTTGGTATGTTTTTTACATGTATCTATGTATGTATGTTGTTGTTGTAATTGTGAAAAAAACGAGGTGGTCGTGGTTTTTTGCTCATATCTCAGAAAGTTATGGGGCGATTGTGCTGAATTTCAATAGCGATTCATTCCTGGATATTTCCAAGAGATTGATACCATATACAGATCTGAGGAACATATAGTTGCTTCTAATAGTTGGTTTCAACCAACACACGGACAGACGGATAGACGGACAGACGGTCAGGGCTTAATCGACTCCTCTATTCATAAGCTTTCAGAAAATATATACTTTATGGGGTCGGAAATGAAAATTGTAGAAATTACAAACGGAATGACAAAGCTATATATACCCTTGTCCACCACAGGTGAAGGGTATAACTAGTTTGTTCGATGGTTTAATTGAAATTTAAGTTGACAGACACAGACAGAGAGATTATTGGTTTTTGTTTCTTGTAACTACACTTTTTATCTAAAAGTGATCGATCAGCTAAGTTTATGCTTCAATTACCTTTAACTTTTAACGTTAGGTATATCCTATAAAAAAAATAATATTAAAGCTTAATTATTTTATTTTTTTTTTTTACATTTGTTTTTTAAACAACAAATATATTTCTACAATATTATGGAAGAACATTAAATAGTTTTTATTTTCTGATTGTTGGAAACTTTTAGCGTTCTAAATATACAACGGTACGACTGGTTACAAAGATATATGAAAATAAACTTTAAAAAATTAAAAAAACCGGCTTTTTCGGATAAAAAAAACCGGTGTATTCGATATTCGAAAAATCAACTTTTAGAAAAAACCGCCAGCTGAAAGAGGAAAAAAAACCGGGTTTTCCACCGGTTGTAAAACCGAGTCGATCACCCTAATACATACATATATACACATGATGATATATGTATAAAATTTTAAAAAAATTTTGTTTATTGTAAACGACTTTGAGCTAGAAAAAATCGCAAAAAATTTTGAAAATAAATATTTCAAATACTGTATGCAATAAAATTGAATTCAATTAAAAGTTCAATTGTTTGTCAATATCCAAAAATACAAAACTCACTTTATCCGATTCAATTTCAATATAAGTTATGGGTTCTTCAATGGCGTAATTAAATTTAATGACAGGTCCTTGAGCGAAACTTATTGGCGGCGTTTGTAAAACATCTTTCAATAGCAATTGATCGCCAATAATCCGTGTACCGATACCAAAAAAAGATTTATTTTCCACTTGAAGTACAAGATTTGCACATGCAAACACCAAAACGAAACATAAGGAAGCGGTAGCAGATAAAGACGGAAGACATAACGAAGAATACATTTTGTCGTTCTCGTAGAACAATTTAAAACCATAAATTATTCAAAATATTAAATAATTTCTTTTTATGTGTTTTTCTTTTTATTTCTTTTAATAAACTGTGTGACTGTGTGTCGTATTTATAGTATTTAATTTAATTTTATTTTTTTTAATATTTTTAAATGTTATTTTTGTTTTGCATATTCCGAAATATATTTAAAATTCGAAACGTTTGTTGATGATGTTTCGCGAAAACTGATTTAGAAGATTTTAGTAAAAACATGAAAAGGTATAAAAGGCAAAATTTTTAAAATTTGCTTTGAAAAAAAAAATACAAAATTTACTACGTATTTGTTCTAGTAGTGGTGGTGATTTGATAAAATACTTAAAAACCATATTTTTATAATTTTTTTTTATATACTCAATCTTATAAGGCAATTTTAGAAAATATTTTATAGTTCGATTGATTGTTTCCTAAAGAGTAAAATACTTATAATAAAATAATAAATGCACACTTATAATTTTGAAAACAAGAACACAATAGTTTTTTTTTAATATTTTATTTTATATGCATACATACATACATACATACATACATACATACATACATACATACATACATACATACATACATACATACATACATATACATACATATATGTTTTTTTTTTCAATATTTTTCCAAAAGCACACATTTGCTTTTAATTAAAACAAAACATCATCAATTTGCTTTGATGCAAAAAAAAAACAATTTCTTAAACGTTTTTCAATAAAAATGTGGTTACGCTTGATTTGGTCAGAGGAAGTTTTAACCATTTCTTTGATTTTCATACGTACAGATTTCTAAATTTTCTTTTCTTTTTTTTTATTTCATCGTTTTTGTATTCATCACTGACATTGACCTTAATCATCATTCAATTAGTTTTTGTAACAAAAATTAACTTGAGTATTTTTAAATAAATATTTGCCAAGTTAGAATGATATGTTCGTTTGTGACGAATCTTAAATGACCTATTACTTGACACAAAATTGCAAATATTAAATTTATTATTGTTTTAATTAGTGGATTTACGAAACTAATATTTTACCATTAAATCATCTTGTCATAATTTTTTAAATGATTAAAAATTGTACATTAAAGAACAAAAATATTTGTAAATCATTTTAAATTATAAAATATAACGACATTGTAACAATATACAGCAGGCTTGTGAATCCTTCAAATGCGTATTCTGCACACTAATACACATATAACGGCAACCTTTAGTAAGTTATTTGTTGTTGCATTGTTGTTACTAAAAAGCTGAGTTTCGTGTAAAAAATTAAGCTGAAAAAACCAAAATTGTTTTTGTTTTTATCTCAAAAGTTTAATTGCCAATTTTACTGTATTTATGAGACACAAGCGTCAAAACTATAAATAAATACATGTACATATCTGTTTTCAGTGATCCCATAAGGATCATAAGGCCTCAAAATTACCCGAGTATGAAAAGGTAATACCATCAGATGTGCTTACCCACTCCAAGCCAACGAATTTCGCAAATTGCTACAAATAGAAAGTTGTGCTTCTTTGCAGAGCTGTACTTGGCGTGATGGTCCAGGATCAAAATCGCGTTCTTGATTTTATGCTAAATGCCGTCAACGTTAGATCGGATAGGTTTCGTTAATCATAATATGTCGGATGAGCAAATGATTAGTCTACTCCATAGGTGCCCATTTCATTAAACAATTGTTTAAAATCCCACCTCTTTTATTTTTATGCTCTTTAATTTAGTCGTCCATGAGACAGTGACGAGTGCACATGCTTAGCGGCTGTGTTGATATTTATTCAAATACAGTGCGTAAAAAAATTATGATAAAATTAGAAAAATATTTTGTTGTTAAAAAGTCAAATTAAAAACTGTAAAAAAATTATAAATTCAGTGTTTACTGCATTTGCATTAGTTTTTTTTTACCCAAAAAAATTTTTTTGTATCAAATTTTAATAGAAATCTTAACGCTTATTTGTTCTTTTAACTAAAAAATAGCGAATTCAGTGTGAACTGCATTGTTTTATGTTATTAAATACCAAACCAATTTTTGTGACTAAATTTTGATAAAAATCTGTGGGCTTACTCTTCCAAAGCACTGTACTTTAAAATTCTCTCACCAATACGGCTGCAAAACATTTTTGGGCATCTATGGTCTACTGCATCCTAGTCTGATTATTGGGCTGCCATCTTAGCCATCAGACTGACTGTACATATTCCACGTTTATATAGCGAACCGTTTAATATAAGTACAGACGTTCGATTGCAGTCGCAACAATTAGACAAACAGGTACTGTGAAGTTTGGGGTATACCAGATTCGGGGAGTACAAATTAAAAGGTGGCACTTACTCACCTTGTCCATGTTGCCAACAAGGTAAACATCCGCTGACTGTCCGGGGCTGCTTATTTGTAGAAAAAGAAACACTTATTCGCAGCCAACCTTTATATAAAAAGGCCGTTCTCTATTCGCAGCTTGTGGCTCGTTTGGTTGCCTTCAGTTTGGCACCAGGTTAACGCACTAGCCAACGGAAACAATGGCCGACAATAAAAAACTGCAAGTATATCCAAAAGTTATTTCCGTGTTTAGAAAATTTGACCTGGATCTATTGGTCTAAGAATGTCTTTTAAAAGCCATTTGACAAAATGGAAGGATATCTGGGGACTGAGTTAAATAAATTGTTGTGCGAAAATTTTAATAAAAATATAGCAAAAAATTATAACAACAAAATTATTATTAAAAATAATAAGAAGAATAACAACAGAAAACAGCTTAAGTAGTAAATTTCGCTCTCACTCACATATGATGGCAAATATGAATACACTAATCATTTTCTACTTCCTAACAACTTGTAAGTCAAATAGCAACCAACACTGAAATAACGATTAAAGAGTGCTGATGATGAAATCGTAGCTGGTTACGGAAATGCATTCCACTCGTCTGGTGTCGCTAATAACTTAATTTTTCAGTGTGTATTCTACACAAATTAAAAATTTAATTTCTTCATAAACGAAAAAATTAGAAAATTAGAATCGAATAAACAGGTTCAAATAAAAAAAATATTAAAAAAATTATATAGTCAGTTGTAGCAAGTAAAATTTATTCATCAGGTAGTCGTGATTTATCAGCTGATTATTTTTTCGTCACTCATTTTAAACTTTATCTGTCAAAATCCATATACAAAAAAAATTGCTCTCATATGCTTTAATATACAAAAAAATAAGCTAAAAAATCCTCTCCGAACTGCGATTACCTGATGAATAAATATGCCTTTAGTCGACGTTCTTTATACCAAACAAGTCCATTAGACATATTGCGGCTTCACATAGACCAACAGAAGCACGGCTGGACATTTAATCAATTTAAAAATTTATATTTTTATGTTGTCGTATACGAATGAATATTTTGGAAGTAACAAACCGAATGACAACCTTATACACATACACACCTTTTCTACTCACTATGAAGGGTAACAAATTAATCTATTTTTAAAGCACTTTTATGTAGTTTTTCTATTTTGATTTTTTTAATAAAAAACACGAAAAACCATTTTTAATGATATACATATATTTAAAACTTTTGTTTTTTAGTGGGTTGATTAGAAAATGTGATTTCTTTTCTTAGGCACATGCATAAATCTTCATAAAACTTTTAGCTAATAAAAATTTTTTTTTAAATAGATTTTTAAATTGTTTTAGTTTTTTTATTCTTTAATAAAAAATGTTTTTTATTTATTTGTTGGATTACTGAAGAAGCTGTTTTGAGTTTTAAACGGGTTTATCTAGTTTCTAAATATTTTGTAGATATTTTCTAGATTGGAAAATATATTTTAATATCCAGATATATTTTTACAAAAAATAACAACCCATAGGCAAAAATAAAACAGTAAATTTTTCTCCTATGTTTCTCAGTCGATTTTTGGAGAAAAATATTTCTATGCCCAGCAAAAAAAATCTGTTACAAAAAGTGAATTTACAGTGGTTCAACTGGTGTCGAAGTGATTATATTTAGGTGAAAACACTAATGATTTTAACATTAGCGTGTCATTGGAGATCATGTGTTTATATGAATATTGTAATGAACTACATTCCATTCTAATAAGTACATTCTAATAAGTACCGGGTGTTTTTTTTACAGGTTTGTTTTTTGAATAGAGATAAAACTGGCATTTTGTGGTCAAATCTGGCAACTCTAATGTCATTTATGTTCAGTTTGGTTTGCCATTTCATCATGAACAGGTTGACAAAAGAACAACGCTTGCAAATCGTGCAAATTTATTTCGAAAATAACGGTTCAGTTCGCGAAGTTTACCGCAAGCTCCGTCCATTTTATGGTCGACGTAATCGTCCATCAGAGCAATTAATTCGGTTAACCATGGATCGTTTTCGCACTACATTGACTCTATGTGATAATACGCATCCGCAGAGACGTCGAACAGTGAGCACCGAAGAAACAATTGTCGCTGTAGAGCAAAGTGTTGAAGAGGACCCGAATGAATCGATTCGCCACCGTGAACAGCAATTGGAGCTTTGTCCATCAACTTTATGGAAGATTTTGCGCAAAGATCTTGGCTTGCGACCTTACAAGATCCAGCTTGTGCAAGAATTAAAGCGCTACATGCCACACAGCGCACGCCACAATCGATTTATTGAAGGAAACATTCGATGAGCGCATAATTTCGCGGAATGGACCTGTCAATTGGCCACCAAGATCGTGTGATTTGACACCATTGGATTATTTTCTTTGGGGATATGTGAAGTCGCTCGTCTACGCCAACAAACCAGAAACGTTAGGGGAATTGGAAGCCAACATTCGTGGCGTTATTGCCGACATACGGCCCCATATGCTCGAAAAAGTGGTTAAAAATTGGACCTGTAGAATTGAAACCCTAGACACAAACCTAATAAGTTAACAGAGCTATGTTAACTACTTAACAGAACTAATGTTATTACTCTAAATTTAGTTGTTTTTTATATTTAAAGATATTTTTATATAGGAATTTTCCAAAAAAAAAAAAAACTGAATTTATAGCACACACCTATGAAGCAAGAAATGATGAAAAATATTTAATATAATATTTTTTAGGTGAAAATAATAACACATTTATAAAGAGTGTTTTTTGAATAAAATATTTATCTTTTTTCGGATATACAAAGTTGGCACAATATACCACTATGTGGAAAGTATAGCCAGAGACCATTACTACCACACTATGGATGTGGAATTCCTGAATTGATTTTGTGAAGTTTTTAAAAAATGTTTGAAAATTTATATTTTTTCATATGAAATTTCTGTGAGGGATTTTGGTCATTGTGGGTAAATATGGAGACGGCACGCAATACCACTATATGGAAAGTATAGCCAAGGGCCATTGCTACCACATTATGGAACTAGAATTCCTGAATTGGTTTTGTGAAGTTTTAAAAAAATATTTGAAAATTGATATTTTTCATATGAAATTTCTGTGAGGGATTTTGGTCATTGTGGGCAAATATGGAGACGGCACGCAATACCACTATATGGAAAGTATAGAATTTTTAAATATTAAAACCGTTTATTTTAATATTATGTAAATAAACTTTGACAGATGGAAGTTAGAGAAGAAAATAAGCAAAAAAAAATAGTCAGCTGACTCTTTAACTTCAACTGATGTGAAGTATATGCTGGACCATATACACTTCTTTAAAAACTCCTTACGATTTCTGAAGTACTAATGGCCGAAGCACATAGAACCCGTTGCTATTTTTAACTGATAGCTTAGCTGAAATTTGTGGTGTCTATAAGCCTTGTTCCATTCGGTACTCAAGTGGAGCAGTTTTCAATTTTTAACATACGTTAAGTATTTTAGGAGCTTTTAACTGATTTTTATTTTAATTTTGCAATTTTTATATCTGTTTACAAGGTATTGTTTTGTATCAATGACATGAAGAAAATTTATAATAAATTTAAATTTAAAGTTTGGAAAAGTATTAATTCGTATCTATTTGTTTCTCCAACTAAATATCTTTTAACAGGCCATAGAAAGTAATGAATTTTTAAATTCAAATATTTTGGCAAACCGCCGGCTAAAACAGATGTTACAGCAATTCAATGCACATTTTAAATTGAACTTCTCACATTAAAAACATTTTAAACAACCTGAAGGCAAACATTTCGTGTTAATGTTCTTACAAATTCAATTAATAAACAATGGCCTTACACTTAATTGAACAATTTCCAAAAGTAACTTTAATAAAATTAGTGGTGTTTCAGTTTTTAAAGGATAATTGGGTAACCTTTTTTTAAGGGCCACACTCTCCACCCACTTAATGAAACAAAAATACATTTAATAATTATTTATTTACAATATTTTCTTAAATATTTGTTTTATTAATCAATTAATATGCACAACCATTAAAACCTTTACTTGGGGGTTACACGTTGTTGCAATACACTTACATATTTTTTTTACTGGAAAAAAAACGTATATTTTTATAAACTGAACAGCCAATTGATTTGAATATGTCGTTTAAGCCTTTAAGCAATTAAGCAATTTTAAGGTCAAGTTTAAGAGCTGATCACAATAAATTTTAATGAAATTTCGTGTTTAGATTATGGCCCTTAGAATTGATGAATAACAATGATATTGACATATGCCAGCATTTTTAGTTGTTGACTTGACGACGTTAACTTGAAAGGAAAATTGAGTAGCAAGTTGCATGCATTCTATGTTGCAGTTGTCATATTAAATAAACATGTGTGTTTGAATTAAAAGTTACAAAAAATACTAACATGATTCATCCCTAAATAAAATCGAATAAATTCATATTTTTTTTAATTGTGGTGATTGTTCGGCATGAGGTCCTTGTAATAAATAACAACTAACAATTATGTGTTTTTTTATTATTAGCTATTTATTTATGTATTTTATTTGTCTCTTCTTTTATATTTTTAAACCGAATCCAGAGTACACTTATGCAGGTAGCGGTGCCAGTCCTGCTGATTATTTTTTTGTGTCTGGAGATTTTTCAAACTCCTTATATAAAAAAGAGATTTCAGAGCCAATAATTGTCAAACTCCATATATAAAACAAGTAAGAGTGCTATATTCATTACGTTTCATTATCTTTATAATGGCTTTATCCGCTTAAAAACATCCCAGTGTAAATTTATAAATTGAAAAAAACAAATTTTTTGTCTTAACTGGGATTCATCCAGTTTGTATTGGTGCGAAAAGACGGGTTGGTCTAGGTTTTTCATCATATTTTAGTTGCTTATAAAGCGATTTTTCTGATTTTCAATACCGATCTTCTCCCGAATATTTCTGATGTTTCGGTACCTTACACGGGTCTTGGAAATGTCTGGGGCTTAAAAAAGATGATTTAAAAATACATATGGACAGACAGACTGACAGAAGGACAATGCTTAGTTGACTCCCCTATTAAAAAGCTTTTAGAAAATATATACTTTATTCTGTCGCCAATGAAAATTGAAGAAATTTCACACGGAATGACACACCTATATATACCCTTACACTCACTGTGAAGGGCGCTATCACCTTGTGTTATTATACCATGACCAAAACGACTAATATTTACAACTTAGGTGGCTTTGGCATTAAAAAAGAATCATTAAATAAAGTTCCCTCTAGGTGGCGCTGTAGTATAATAATTAAAAATCTCGTTTTTTTGATTGCACAAATTTTTCTCGAAAACTACTGGATCGATATATTTTATATTTATGTTAGCAACACCAATATGGTCTGGACTTAGCTAGTTTTAATACATATACATACATATAAAAATATATACAAATTTAAAATATTATTTAATCGTGAACACCTCGTTGCTTAATTTATTTCCACATGCAGTGATGATGTCAATTATTGCATTTCAATTTAAAATTTTGAAAATATCTATACAGTAATTGATTTAAGTTGGCCTAGATCTTCGCTAATATGCATATACCCAAACAATGTCAATGGTCTCACTTTCATTCAATGAAACGACCTTGTGCAGTTTAATTTGAAATTTGTTTAATGTGTAAACACAAGTAAATACAATCGATTTGTGTTATTTTTAATTGATTACAGCGATAGCAAGAAGTTTGAAAACACAATTTTTATTATACGTAAGTTTGATGTCAATGCTCATTTCTTACGTCAAATGTAAAGAAAAATAGTAATTGAATTTATAACCCCCTTGTATGAATTGTATGTTGTATGGGATTTATTTCAGCATAAATATACAAAAAAAAAACTGTAACATCGTTAGTAAAAGTCAAGTATGTATGTAATGTTATTGAGTGCTTAATTAAAAAAAGTCTTTATACATCCTAGAAATTTCGTGTTCAGATTATGGCCCTTAGAATTGATGAATAACAATGATATTGACATATGCCAGTATTTTTAGTTGTTGACTTGACGACGTGAGATTGAAAGGAAAATTGAGTAGCAAGTTGCATGCATCCTATGTTGCAGTTGTCATATTAAATAAACATGTGTGTTTGAATTAAAAGTTACAAAAAATAATAACATGGTTCGTCCCTAAATAAAGTCGAAAAAATTTATATTTTTTTTAATTGCGGTGATTATTCGGCATGAGGTCCTTGTAATAAATAAAAACTAACAATTATGTGTTTTTTTATTATTAGCTATTTATTTATGTATTTTATTTTTCTCTTCTTTTATATTTTTAAACCGAATCCAGGGTACACTTATGCAGGTAGCGGTGCCAGCCCTGCTGATTATTTTTTTGTGTTTCAAGGTTTTTCAAACTCCTTATATAAAAAAGAGATTTCAGCACCAATAACTGTCAAACTCCATATATAAAACAAGTAAGAGTGCTATGTTCATTATGTTTCATTATCTTTATCCGCTTAAATTTATAAATTGAAAAAAAACAAATTTTTTGTCTTAACTGGGATCCAAACTTATGTTCATCCGGTTTGTATTGGTGTGAAAAGAGCGATTTTTCTGACTTTCAATCTGCTTCCGAATATTTTTGATCTTTTTGGTACCTTACACGGGTCTTATAAATGGGCCTTCAAAAAGTTGATTTCAACATACACACGGACAGACGGGCAATGCCTCATTGACTCCCCTATTCATAAGCTTTCAGAAAATATATACCATATGGGGTCGCAAATGAAAGTTGTAGAAATTTCACACGGAATGACAAACCTATATATCTGTGGCTTGGAGCTAAAAGGGCCAATGTCAAAATATTTACTTTTGAGAAAATTGGAATTGAACTTTAACTTTTATAGATGCTTTCATAGTGACATTGGCCAGCATTTTATTTATGAAGCTGTTCTGGGTTAAGTATGACTTTAGCTGTTTTACCATAATGAAATAGAGCAAGAAAACAAATCTAATGCAATGATTAACTCAAAAGCGCAAAAAAGTGACATTGGCCCTTTTAGCTCCAAGCCACAGATAAACCCTAACACTCACTGTGAAGGGTATAAAAATAGAGACAAGAAGTACTCACTCTCCGCGTTATCACCTTGTGTAATTATACCATGACCAAAACGACTAATATTTATAACTTAGGTGGCTTTGGCATTAAAATAGAATCCTTAAATAAAGTTCCCTCTAGGTGGCGCTGTAGTACAATTATTAAAAATCCCGATTTCTTGATTGCACATATTTTTCTCGAAAACTACTGGATCGATATATTTTATATTTATGTTAGCAACACCAATATGGTCTGGACTTAGCTAGTTTTAATACATATACACACATATAAAAATATATACAAATTTAAAATATTATTTAATCGTGGACACCTCGTTGCTTAATTTATTTCCACATGCAGTGATGATGTCAATTATTGCATTTCAATTTAAAATTTTGAAAATATCTATATAGTAATTGATTTTAGTTGGCCTAGATCTTCGCTAATATGCATATACCCAAACAATGTCAATAGTCTCACTTTCATTCAATAAAACGACCTTGTGCAGTTTAATTTGAAATTTGTTTAATGTGTAAACACAAGTAAATACAATCGATTTGTGTTATTTTTAATTGATTACAGCGATAGCAAGAAGTTTGAAAACAAAATTTTTATTATACGTTAGTTTGATGTCAATGCTCATTTCTTACGTCAAATGTAAAGAAAAATAGTAATTGAATTTATAACCCCCTTGTATGAATTGTATGTTGTATGGGATTTATTTCAGCATAAATATACAAAAAAAAAACTGTAACATCGTTAGTAAAAGTCAAGTATGTATGTAATGTTATTGAGTGCCTAATTAAAGAAAGTCTTTTTACATCCTAGTATCTTTACAATTTTTAACTTTCCTTTCCTTTCACAGGCACAATTAAAAGTTTGCAAACTCTTGAAGAGAATCGGGTGGGACTACAGTCTCTCTTCTCTCACCTACACCTAACTAGAGCTTGCAAAATTTAATTTGTTCGTATGAGAGCTGTCTTAATTATCGTCATCTACATAAAGCGATGTATAGATAATACTACAAGTTATATCATCTGTCAAGTTTAAATTTTTACACACAACAAACAAAAACAGCTATTTTTATCTGATTGCAGCTCTACCAGATGTAAAATCCGATTAAGAATCCTATAATCTAAACACTGCTTAAGGCCATGACTGACTATCAGATTTAGTCGTACGATATGTCAAAAATTGTATGTGTGTTCAGAAAGTGTGATAGTGTGGACAAAAAATTCATATGTGCGACAGATTTTTTGACAAGTGTGTCCGATTTGATAATCTTTTGGAAATTTTTATAAAATAGTAGATTCTGTGCGATTAGAGTTGCTTTTTGTAAACAAGCTGTACAAAAAAATTGTTTTTGCATCTGTTTTGTATGTCAGTGTGGCATTAAATCACACATTTTGTTACGATTATCTCAAGTAGGACAGAACTCTATCAGATTTTTATTTGACATAATCGCGCGACTTTGTAGGATAGTCAGTCATGGACCTTTAAGAGATACCAGATTACAAAAATTAAGTACAACTGTGTGAGAATTGAGTAAATTAATTTTACTCACTTAGGCCTATTAACATAATATTTATTTAATAAATTTAACGTAGAAGTTTACTAACTTTCAATAAACTTAAGCTGAAGTTTTTACTATAAATTAAAAATGTTCGTTAACAATAGGCAAGAGTTAGTTAGCTTGTAGTTATCAATTATTATGAATGAATTTCAAAAAGAAGAAGAAATGATGTGCACCCATCTGCTAATAAATTTATTATAAATTTAATGTTTTTTTTAAATAATTTTTGCTATAAATTTAACAATTCTCTTAGATAAACGATATCCCATTAAAAACTCATCAGGTAAATTAAAATAATCCATTCGACTTCTGTGGTTATATTTTCTTTTCATACCATAAGAAATATTTACTTTATATAAATTATACGAATGTGTAAATCTTTTTAATCGTAGAGGCATCTTTTAATTGTTTGAAAATAGCAAAAATATAATATACATATTTAAATTCAAACATCAAATATTTTCTTCCAGTTAAGAACTTAAACGCCAAATAGTACTCGGTTAAATTTAACTGAACTTTGTGTTAATGGGTTTTGGCTAACCAAGGTTTAAATTTTGAGTTTAGTGTTAACTGTAGGTTAATTTTTTTATTGTTAACGGCCCTTACTCACATTATTATTATACCCCTCAAATGGCAAATGTACAAATCAGCAAAATCGGTTCATTATCTGCTGAGATATAAGCAAAGAAATACAACTGTCTTTGTTCTTGTCCATATTTTTCACACAAAAATTAACAGATAATTAAAGTCATATGTGTTATTATTTACATACATACATACGAAAACTGCAGCAAGGAAATTCCTATTCATATAGGCTGTGTGCATTATGCATAAGTAGCGCCTTCTGAACGGTTTCTGATGAAGCAGCGTTTGTTATCGCGGGAATGATTCCTATATACATCCTAGTTGATGAAGCAAAACGTCTCTATGAACGTAAAGGAAGAGGAGAACAGATTGCAAATGCAGTACGTAAACTAGAGAGAGATGCATCACTGAGATTAGGGCAGTCACGATGGGAAGAAACCATAAAAGGAAGGTAGACATAAAAACTCATACCAAATATTGAGGCATAGATAAATAGAAAACACGGAGAGATAAACTACTACCTAACACAATTCGTATCTGGACATTGTGGTTTTAGAAATTACTTATATAGGTTTGGACTTGAGGAATCTCCCATGTGTCCCGTTGTCCCTGAAGACCCTGAGCACGTAATATTTTACTACCCACGGTTTAATGAATCACTCGAAGAACAAATGAGTTAATCGGACATCAACTGAATGTACAGAATATGATCGATACTCTACTAAGAAAACAGGAGCATTGGGACGTGGTATGCAAAATGGTTAAGCACATTCATATGGAACTAAGAAAGGAAGAGGAAGAAAGAAAACTTTCTCATACGAGTACAATAAGGGCTGGTTAGGCCTATCCTGCCCTGCGATGCAATATCCAAAAGGATAGTCCAGCAGGGCGTATGGATTTGCACCTACCTACTTAACAGAAAAAAAACATACATACATACATACATACATACATACATACATACATACATACATATGTGTAGGAAGTTTTTAAATAATGAGTCATTAATCGCATAGACAAAAATAATTTGAAAATTATTATAAAACTAGCTTGTGTCCGCGACTTGGTCTGCGTAGTTATCGGGACAAAAGTAGGCTTAGTATTAAGTAAATTTAATTCCACTCAGTCATTTTTGCGTGATTGAGTTCTAGATTCGCTTAGAAAATATAAATAAAACAACATTCATTTAGTTTCGTCCAGCCGTTTTTGCGTGATTCAGTAACAAATATCCAAACATACAAACATTCTCATTTATTTTTTGAGTAGGATTAACATTTAGAAACGATTTGACACCAAAAAAAAAATCGTTTCAAAACTGATCAGATATACACACTAAAATAAAACTGTTTCAGTATTATTTCCTAAAATTTACAAACAAAATGAAAGGTTTAAGGTTTCAAGACAACTTACGAATTAAATTTTTATATTCTTCACTGTTGAATACAATATGCCTTGGAAAAATTGTAAATCTAGAATGGGTCAAATAAATCCACTACCAATATATTCCCATGAACCCCTTAAATGTGGATATCAAAAATGTACGTTACTAGTATTTAGAACACAGTTAAATATGACCAATTTTAAATTCATGAATCATGATATCATTCGAAACAAAATGACGTATCTTAGGGTTCAGACAGTAAATGATGGATAATTTTTTTTAATTTTGACATACATAAGTATCTACACGATTTTTAATACTTTCAAAGATTACGCACGACCGAATATAGCACTTTCACTTTTCACTTTTATACTGTTAAACTAGCCAATCCCGGCGCGCGTTGCTACGCCCCTTCATGAATTTTATTCGCATTCTAAATTTTAATCGAATATCAAGTGCAAGGCTAAAAACTTTTTCTTTATGAGCGTGGCACTGCCCACTTTTCTAATTACGAAACTGTATAGTCATGACAGCTCAATAAGTGTGCAAAGTTGCAGAAAAATCGGTCCAGTGTAAGTACCTCAAAATGATACCTTTTTTTTATGGGCATGGCACTGCCCACTTTTCTAAATACGAAACTGTATAGTCATGACAACTCAATATGTGTGCAAAGTTTCAAAAAAATCGCTCCAGTAAAAGTACCTCAAAATGATACCTTTTTTTTAATGGGCGTGGCACTGCCCACTTTTCTAATGACGAAAGTGTAAAGTCATGACAGCTCAGTATGTTTGCAAAGTTTCAGAAAATTCGGTCCATTGCAAGTAGCTAAATCTGATAACTAATTTTTTATGGGCGTGGTCCCGCCCACTTTTTCAATCACGAAATTATAAAGTCATGACAGCTCAATATGTGTGCAAAGTTTCAGAAAAATTTGGTCCAGTGCAAGAACCTCAAAATTAAAACTTTTTTAGGGGCGTGGCCACGCCCACTTTTCTTATCACGAAATTATTTAGTCATGACAGCTCGATATGTGTGCAAAGTTTCAGAAAAATCGGTCAAGTGCAAGTAGCTAAAACTGATAACTAATTTTTTATGGGCGTGGCCCCGCCCACTTTTTTTCACCCATAAACACTCCCTGGTATGTGTACACCAACTTACCAAAGTTTGAGCCCGATCGGTTTTACAGTTTCAGAGTCTATAGCTAACACACACACACACACACAGAGTTTCACTTTTATATATATAGATATACGAATATAAAAAAGGTTAGCGCAAATTTGGTTAATATCAATAGTGATTTTTTTCGAGGTAATGATACATAAATATACGGTCAGCGTCAAAATAAAGTATATAAACCTTGACATCATATACAAATACTTTTAACAATTGATTTTACTATTATAAAATAAAATTTTGTTAAATATTCGATTCCAAGTTTTCGATAATTTTTGGTTTATCTGCATAGACCTGGGACTTTGCATACAAAAAAAAAAAAAAAATTTGTTCGCAATATGTTTTTTCCCAGTAAATTAATTGTATTGTATTGTGTAAAATTTTTAAGAAACAAACTCGTCTACGTTATTTAATAATTTACTTGCTATCGATTAATATTCAGTTCCGATCCCACTTCTGATCTAAAAGGTCTGGAATCATATTTGCAATTATAATTTTCTTTGGTTCTGGAACCCGATATGGTGCCTCTTTCACAATTTTAGTGTTCATTTAATTTATTTTCATTTCAACTAAATCTGTTTTTCCGAGAGTTTGTAAGCTATTTGTAAACACACTTTTATTTTCTAAAATCACTTTTTTTAGTTTGACTTTTGTATTTTCGTCCTTTCAATTACATTTTATTGTTTTGTATATTTATGTGGTAGCATCTTGCTTTAACCACATGTCTGCAATGCCTTCAATTTGAGGTACGAAAAACTGAATAATCCTGCCTCTAAACTACTGTTGACTTTAATGTTTTCATGACTTCAATGACTTCACCGGTCCACCGCTCATGTTATGATTTAAATATTGTTTTATTTTCTTTTGCTTTGAGAACTGTTTTTAAACTTTTGGGCTACTAATTCATATACTACTTCCATGGAAATGTTTGCCAACTTTTTCTGTAATATTTCCTTAAGAGAGTCTAAGATAGATATGATTCTTTTTCCAATTGTTTTCCAGAGATGCTTAAAAGGATTTTGGTCCGTTGACTGTAACAGCAGTTTTGTGGTGTGACACGACAACCATTCGTTTACATATTTTTACATATGTATGTGTATTCATTTTCGATCTAAGATTACTTCCTCCACTTTTGGCTGTAATTTCTCATCAAAATATTACAGTAACCAGTTTCATTCATTAGGTGTAGGGGTGCACCATCACTAAACTCCCACCATGCTTTAATGACGATAAAACGTTTTTTTTAATACCAAACTTTGTAGGCGTTATTAAATAAATCCAATTATGGCAAGTTAGCATTGATAGCCTATTTAAATCAGCAGATGTAAAATAGTCCAAACAAGCGTTCCCACAAGGATCAGGATTTTTAAAAGCAAATGCATACGAACGTGCACAGTTTTAAAGAAGATATTTTTAACATTATGCAAGAAAAAAATATTATAAAGTTGGTATGCAAATACTTATGCTAATTAGCAATTTTACTTAAAACAACAAGATAATGCCATGAAAATATATGTATGTATTAATGAAAACAATTTTTTTTATTTCAAGGATGATGGCTGGAAGTTAAATCGTACCAATTATTATCAGGAAGGCTGGCTGGCAACGGGTAATGTGCGGGGGATTGTTGGTGTAACGTTTACAACGTCTCATTGTCGCAAAAATGTTGAATATCCTTTACGTACAAACTACAATTTAAGAGGACATAGATCTGACGTAAGACTTGCAAAACAATAACACACAACTCACATACACGCACATATACACACACACACACACACACACATAAATAGATACTTAAAAACCTAATATTGAAAATTTGTTTTCTTTGTACTCAAGGTTATCCTTGTCAAATGGAATGAGCCATATCAGAAATTGGCCTCCTGTGATAGTTCTGGTATTATATTTGTATGGATTAAATACGAAGGTAGATGGTCTATAGAGCTCATAAATGATCGCAATACACCGGTAACACATTTCTCGTGGTCCCATGATGGTCGTATGGCTCTTATTTGCTATCAAGATGGTTTCGTGCTGGTGGGTTCAGTAGCGGGTCAGCGTTATTGGTCGTCCATGTTGAATTTGGAATCAACTATAACATGTGGCATTTGGACACCTGACGATCAGCAGGTGTATTTTGGAACTACTCAGGGTCAGGTTATAGTTATGGATGTTCATGGTGCTATGGTTTCGCAGGTTCAATTGTGCAATGATGTGGGTATTACATCTATGTCTTGGTCTTGCGAGAAGTTCAAAATGGAAGAGGGCGAAGAATCGGAGCCAGGTGTTACGAATGCCGGTAGGCTTTAACATTTTTAATGATTTTTTTTTTCAAAGTTTTAACGAAATTCTCTTTATTCAAGCTAAACGTTCGTTTGTTTTGGCTGTCAGCTTTGAAAATGGCTTTATTTACCTACTCAAATCTTTCGATGATGTTTCGCCCTCACATATCAATACCGGTCTAGATGGTGCTTTGGGTATGGTTATGGAATGGAGCAATTCTCGTGAACTTTTGGCTGTTGCCGGTACTTCCCACAAAACTGTCAACTTGAGCGATCCTCTTAACGGTACTGTGTATGAGAATGTGTTGAAATTTTACACAGAAACAGGAGCATTACTTTATCAGGCCCACATACCGAATACAACGGCACCGGTTTCGGCTTTAACTTGGGGCCACAATGATAAGCGTTTGTTTATTGCTACGGGGACTCAGGTTCATATAGCATGGGTGTCAAGACGTGTGGCCTCGCTGCAGTTACTATGTCGTCTGCAAATACAAGCCAGTATAGGTTCGGAAACGTTATTGCCATTGTTGCCTTTGCCTTCAAGAATTAAGACTCTCATTAGCAATTTATTTGCTCAAACTATTCGAGTAAGTGTTTAGTAATCGAAATTTAAAAAGTTTGAGTTTGTTTAAAAGTATTTTTTACTGCAGTGCTGTGTACCTGATTTAAAATCCCTTAGAGAGTTTGTTTCTCGACCGCCATTATGTTCGACGCGCTTGCATTGCACCATGATACGTCATGACGATGATTCTAATATTAGTTCTGGTACCTGTTATACTCTATACTTGGAATATCTAGGGGGCCTTGTGCCATTGCTGAAAGGCAAAAGAACTTCTAAAATACGTCCAGAATTTGTTATATTCGATCCACAAGTGAATGGTAAATGAATATTTCACTGTTTCGTTAGTTCTTTTGATTACAGTAAGCTTTGTTTTATTACAGACTCATCAGACATTTTCCATCATTCTCCAAGTTCGAAAAGTTCATCCTCGTCGAGTCAGTCGACTAGCACCACAGCAAAAAGTCGTACCGATTCTTCGGATAGTGAATACGATGATCGTTTGCGCGGATCACCGCATACGCCACGTAAACGAAGGATACGCCAGCAAAAACGTCATGGCTCAAATAATGATAGAAACACTTTAACTACCGGTAGTGATAATGGTGATTCTTTAGATGAACTCGCTTATGTGGATACATTACCGGAGGTTAGTTTTACTCTGAGACTTTTTCCTTGTGAAAATTTGTTTTTATTTTTATTTTTTTTTTATTTAGGAAGTAAAATTGGTTGAGGTCACCTCAAATATTTGGGGTACCAAATTTAAAATACATGGACTTGCCAAAACCGTCCCGGCAAACTTAGGCCAAGTTATCTACAAAACGTCCCTGCTGCACTTGCAACCACGACAAATGACACTAGTAATAACCGAGTTAGGAGATGATTTTCCTCTTGGACCAGATCCAAGCTTTAATCCAAATATATTTTCCGAAGACGAAGATGAGAATATGGTTAATAATACGGCGGCAATGAGATCACAAACTACGACAAAGGCCACAGAAATAGCAAAAGCGGTCGGTGCGGGAGGTGGCGGTAGTGTAAGCGTTGGGGTAGGAGGAGTAAATGTTGTGAACAGAAAACTTAATGAAATTGCACCACCAATAGCACCCATGTCACCTAGACCAAATCGCTTGCTGTCGAGACACAGAAATTCATCGAATGGCAATCAAATGTCAGGTGTACCAGGCAAAAGTCCTTTAGCAAAAGCAGAATCTTATGATGATGATTCAACTAGCGAATCACCGGAAGCGCAACCCTCCACCTCGGCCTCAGCTATTATGCATGGCAATTTAAATAATCACAAAGTATTACGTCCCAAGACCATCACCTCCAGCTATTCACGTTCAAATGGAGGTGCTTGTGGTCAATCACGTCATGCCATATCTCCATTGTTCAACGATGGTTCCGTCCCAACATTGCAATCTCCCAAAAATGCTGTAGCTCCTTCTGATATTATATTCGAACGTCCGGCCGTTTCTGCAGCTGGCCAAACTACGCTTATGTCTTATTCTAGCAATAATGACTATTCCAACAATGTCGTTCAGGTTAAAAATGCTCTCATGTCAGAATCTATACGATCAGCTAATAGTCACGTCAATCCAGTGCCTCTTAATCTCAACTTAAATTTAGAAAGAATGGATGCCACAAAATTAAAGTCCAGTCAAGTGGCATCAACTTCGAAAAAGGGGAACATACTTTACATTGACGATGAAACGCAATCGCCCATAGTACAGCCGGCAGTTGGGGCGGCCGCTGTAACACCTTCACCCATAGCAGTGGTAGAAAACCCGATGAAAAGGATCCCCACAGTGGTATCAATAGCACCAGTCATACCAGATGTTATAACACGTAGTTGTAGTGTCGGATATTTGGATTCGGTAGCCATTACGCCCTCGGATGAGGCACTAACAGCTTTGCGTAAAGAAGCTCCTAACAAGCGATTAATACTAGTGGATAATCGTAAAGCTAATCGCAAAAAGAAGACACCACAAGAGGTAAGTAAAATATTAAAACTTTTATTCTTCTTTCATTTCGACTAACATGTATACTTTTCTTAAGGACTCACATAAACCAAAACTGCTATTTACGGGCAAATCAAAGAGTTTAGATTCCTGCGATTTATTATCAGTCCAAACTAAAACGAACAGCAAACAATTTGATAAACTGCACGAAATTAAAGAATCTTCAACAGCAACTACAACGTCCGCAAAAACAACATGTTTTACGTGCACTAATGTTTTAAACTCAAGTGACGATTGTAAACGTTGCAAATCATCGTCCTCTTCAAGCGATGAAATTATTAAATTGGACATAGAGACCAACTCCAGCAAAGAGGTGACCAGTGAGAGTGAATCGCTTAACAAAAAATCTTCAAATAGTTTGCCCAAGCGAAGAATTGATGTTATCACTAGTTTCACGGATAGTCCTTTATTTACACGCAAACATCGCTTTGGAAATCGCAACTCAACAGATACCTCTTCCCCAACGTTGGGACGGCGTAATGAGCATGGCTTTAATCTATATAAACAATTAACGGAAGGACGTTGGAGGCGCAAGGAAACAAAGCAGCCTACTAACACCAGCGAAGGCAAACAACAGTC
Source organism: Phyto melanocephala (assembly GCA_941918925.1). Lineage (NCBI taxonomy): Eukaryota > Metazoa > Arthropoda > Insecta > Diptera > Rhinophoridae > Phyto > Phyto melanocephala. The sequence continues at coordinate 178,313,314 of OW799233.1, read as the reverse complement.
TTCGAATGACAAAGGACAACAGCGTTTAACTGATGGCCGCAATGAGGTGGCCGTAGAAGCTACCCCGGTAGAATCAAGAGCCTCTGTTTCACTGCACACTCAGGTACAGGTTTAAAAAAAAATACTTATTAAAAATCCTTTTTTTAATTGATTTCTCATTTATTACCAAGGCTCTTACCACTTTAGAGAATATAATAAGTAGATTAAGAGATCTCGATGAGGGCCGTTTAACACCACCCTCTTCACCTCAGCGATTGCCACGTAGTTCACCTGCCTCGCCGGCCAGCAGCAAAAAAAATAAACGCTACCAAAGCAACTCACCCATACGTAATATTTTAAATTCACCCCTTTTAAATAGACGCCAACGAAAAAAACAAAACATTATAGATAGTTCGGATGACGAGGCCAATGGAACAAATGGTTCCGGTGAGGAAAATATAAATAACGGCTGCAACAAACAATATCGTGATTTAGAGACATTTCAAAAAGCCCAACTCAGGCAGAAGGTAAGTAAATATTTTGGGTCAAATTTCTCTTTATAAAAAAAAAAATAAAACATTTTACAATTTTAGCTTAAACGTGGAAGAATAGAACCGAATGGCTCGTCGAATTGCAACAATCCAGCGCCCTTACGTCGAGAGTTTGTTATGCACAATAAAGCACCCATGTGGAATGAAATGAGTCAAGTGTATCAGTTAGACTTTGGTGGACGAGTAACACAAGAGTCGGCTAAAAATTTCCAAATTGAATTCCGTGGAAAGCAGGTAATTTTCTTTTCCACATTAAATCAAGAAAAACGTTTACTTATGCAGAAATGTTTAAATTCTATTTTTTCAGCAGGTTATGCAATTTGGTCGAATTGATGGCAATGCCTATACCTTAGATTTTCAATATCCGTTTTCAGCATTGCAAGCTTTTGCTGTGGCTTTAGCCAATGTAACGCAACGCTTAAAATAATTGTTCTCTTTTTTAATGTACAGATTTATGAAGAAGAGAACATAATACAAACATGCAAACGAACGAACATAGTCGTAATCAATTTTTTTTTTTTTTCGTTTATCAAAGGTTAATACAATTTTTGTATGATAAACCTTTGATATAATCAAATATTGATTATGAGAATGGGAGTAAATCTTAACAAAGAACAAAAAAAAATAAATGAATGAATGAATAATCAACTTATGTAGGTTGTAGCTTATGATTCTAAAAACTGAACAAAAAAATACTTTATACACCATACACACTTATAGGAATAATTCAAATAATTTACATAAAAACGATGTACATAAACATAAATAAATACATATACACAGACACACACTTTTAGATTAATATATTTAAATTATAGTGAAATGCATTAAATACGAATATGTATGTACTTACTTACGTACACATACAAAAATATATACATACATATGTGTATGTAAAAGGATTTTGTTGTAAAAATACACCATTTTCGATAAGCATGCAATTTTTTTTAGAAAATATCTACTTTAAATATCGTGATTGAAGCCATTAGATAAATTTTAAAAACTGTCAACTTTAACTCTAATTTGATTGTGCAATTTACAACCTGCCGTAAAAGTCGTAAGTTGTACAAAATTCACAACAACAAAAACGGTGTAACATTCGGCCTTGCTGAATTTTAAATACCCTTCACTAGCTGCAAAATGTTTGCATTGTTTTTGTTTTGTTAATTTTTGGTAACACAAAATTGACTGGAAAATTCCTAAAAAAAGAGAATTTATTAAAAATGTCCTTTAAAAAATTGCATAATCATAAAATTAATTTCGAGATTTTTTTATAAATTGGAAAATGGTAGATGCTTTACTGTAGTAAGTAGTTGACTGCTGTAAAACGTTTAAAATAAATATACGTTCGTATGCCGAAAATCGCATTTCGCATATTAATATCGATTGCGATAAGAAACCGCGAATTTTTATATTAGATACAAACGAAATATTTTAGAGCAATTTTTACTAAAAATATGAAAATGCGTGAACAAGTGAATGCATTGCCGATTTATAAGTCGCATGTGGTTTCTTTGATAAGAATTAAGGTTGATTCGTTAATTACTAAAAGTTTTTACTCGACTTTACCGGATTGTTTACGTTTTACATTGAATTTTGTATAAACAAACTCAATCCAGTGAATTAAAAATACAATTAAAAAAAGTAGTAAACAAGTGATTATTTTATTTAATTTATTATTCAATCAAAAAACGTATATTTCTAAACATTTGGAAAAATTTTCTTTTTTAATTAAAAAACAAGAGCAATAACTATTTGATTACAAATAAAGTTTTCAGTAAAGTATTAAATTCATTATTATATACAACAAAACATTTGTAATTAAAGGAATGAAGTTATATTTTATAATACTAAATTGATTATCCAAAACTTTTTACAATAAAAACTTAACCCCCAATAGATATTGAATTTTCAAGCCCTTTTCCTATAATTCAAATAAATTCAAAAATTAATCATGATATGATATGGCCGTTAATTAAAAAAAGATTTTAAATTCATATAGAATTTATATAAAATTTATTTATTGGCATTTATTGTTGGGTTCAGACGATAATCTAAGAATAAAAAAATAAAAAGACTTAAGTTTTTTAATAAAGTCCCTTTAATAAAATTTACATCATCATATTAGGTATCACCACATAACGCTTTTCAACTACTAAAAACTAATATGTTTAAAATTGTTTTCAAATTTATAAGAAATCTTTAATAAAATAAACAAAATAAGTTTTCGAACTTTGTTACATTTTAGATAAATATTTATTGGTGTTACACACAGAATGACACACAGATTTACTGTGTTACTGTGACACCATTACTGGTGTTTGTAACAATAATTCACTCCAGAACGAACCGAGTTCTACTCAACTAGTGTTGGTATAGGCTACAAAAATGGTGTTAAAAAAATACAACAAGTAACACACACACACACACACACACAACAATATTAAAATATAATTTGTATTACTTTAAGTAGAACCAAGATAAATAACCAAATAAGAAAACATTTTAAAAAACTAAACGATTTTAGGTGTGCAATATGTAATTGATTTTATTTTTAATTTATGTTGTATTTAATACTAAAAATGTTAATACAACCAAATATGAATATTAATTAAGCTTAACGTTTTTATTTATTTATTTATTATTAGTACATAATTATATAAAATATGTAGTTATAAAACAATTATTATGCTGTGCTTTTTTAAACGTGTATGTGCATGTGCATGTAAGTGAATCTTTAAATAGCTAAAAGTTTTATTAATCAAAAAATCTTTAATCGGACAAAAAAAAACAAATTTGTATTTTGATAAATTCCTATTAATTCTTATCGTATTCTTATGATATTAAAATAGAGTGTTATAAGAATGTTTTAAACATTATTTTAATTTAATTTTAAAATCGTTTAGCTTCATGTAATTTTTAAGAGTAAAACAAATAAGAATAACAACAAAGAAAGAAACTCCGTTCCATTTTTTCTTCTTACTATTCTAATTTTAATTATTTTTTTTTTGTAATTTTAATAAAAACCAAATCTAAAGTGCAATATTTGAATAAAATTTATCTTATTTCAATACCAAAAAAAAAAAAAACTTGGTTTTCATTTTTTTCACTCAACAGTGGAAAGTATTAAATTAAAATCGTAACAATTCTAAATTTATTTAACCACTGTATAGGGAGTAATTTTTTAAATCATTTAAGGCTTCTGAAAAATAAACAATTTTAAAAAATTACAATATAATTTAGCAAGCAAAACAAGTTTATTTTTTATTATACCCTTCACACAGTGAAAAAGGGTATATATAGGTTTGTCATACCGTGTGAAATTTCTACAATTTTCATTTCCAACCCCATAAAGTATATATTTTCTATGAGCTTATGAATAGGGGAGTCGATTAAGCTCTGTCAGTCTGTCCGTCTGTCCGTGTGTATGTTGAAATCAACTTTTTGAAGCCCCCCGAAATCGCTTGGACCCGGTTGAGGTATTAAAATATCAGAAATATTCGGGAGTAGATCGGTATTGAAAATCAGAAACATCAGTTCATAAACAACTGAGATATGAGCAAAAATCCACGACCACCTCAACTTTTTTTCACAAAAACAACATTACAGCAACAACATACATACATACAAACTTGTATATTGGTTAAAGTAAACGTGGCTCGATCCCACGATCCCAGCTGAGCCAAAAACATTTTTTTTTTATTTTGTTATATTTTTTTTAATTTTTTTTTTATTTAATATATTATTTATATTTTTATTATTTTTTTTTAATTTATTTTTTTTTTGTTTTATATTTATTATTTATATTTTAATTATTTTTTTTTTATTTTTTTTTAACATACATACGTTAATTTTTAATTTTACAATGGGATGTTTTTATATATGTATGTACGTATTTCATTGGTGATACAAACTACTGTTATTGCATGACTACACGTTGTGAAGGGTATATAAGATTCGGCACGGCCGAATATAGCGCTCTTACTTGTTTTATCATTGAATGGTAACGGGAGATGTTAGATTTCGGTCCTAATCGTTAGTAAATTTAGTGCAAATTAATCTTATCAACTAAGGCAAACGCACTGAGGTCGTATGGTAAAGTCCGGACTGTGGACAAAGGTGGATATAATTTCTTCAGAATCAGAATAAATGTTCATTATTGGGAGATATTTATTATTTTTAAAGTTGTTAAGGCTAAATTGTATAATTTTTTTTAATTTTCTAAGATCATATTAATAAATACTAAAGAAGCGGCATTTTACAAAAATAAATCATATATATTAAGCTAATGATAAACTGTTTTTCAAAAAATCGTGTTTATTCGCTTTTCAGATGATGTGCATTAATGGTTCGTTTTCGTAGTTTTATTTTCATGTTCAATTTCTGACTTTTCCCATTCCGGTATAGGTTTGGGTTTCACTTGAAACGACTCTATTTTAGAACCTTTACCTTCAGCTAAAATAAGTTTATGTATTACAATAAGTCTTACATTTTTTAGCGAAATCTAAAAACTTACATTTCCTAAAACGTTGTACCCCTTCCTTAAGTTCATCGACAATTTCCCTAGAAGTGTTCATTACTTCAGTTTGCATTGCTGCTCGAAAATTATGCCGTGTATAGGCGTTTGTATAGAGTGCATTACGGTCATGTACTATAGAAGCTTGTGGAAATTTGGCTATGGAAAACGCCAAATTAACTGCTTGCCCCAAGGCAGTACCCGTTGCCACTAAACGATTTACTAAGCCAATTTCTAAAGCTTCTTTGCCTGTTATGCGACGTCCACTTATTAAGAGATCTAATGCTCTAGAATGACCCACTGTGGAAGCTAAACGCACTGTACCACCATCACTTATAGGCACACCAAAACGCCTGTTAAAGAAACCCAATATGGCTGTCTCCTCCATTACTCTTAAATCACACATTAAAGCCAACTCCAAGCCACTGGCCACACAAAATCCACTAATACCACATACAATAACTTTGCTAGAATGTCGACGGGTTGGTCCCACTGAACCTTCATGACGTAATAAAAAGTCTAGGCTTCCTTTTTCACACTGAGACTCCAGTTCTCGTATATCGTATCCGGTACAAAATGAACCACCTACACCATAAAGAACGGCGACGGGAGAACTTTGATCCGCCTCAAATTCACTTATAGCTATAGATAATCTTTCGGCAGTATCAAAATTTATGGCATTACGCTGCTTTGTCCTGTTCAAGCCAATTAAAGTGATGTGTTCATCTTTGTCCACTACTACAGAATCTTCAATAAAAGTTTCTGTTAAGACGTAGGTTTAGTAAAGTAATTTATAACTTTTTTTGATAAACCTACCATTTTGTTTCAATATTGCACTGTTAATAAAAAATCTCTTACATTTAACTAAATTATTATTACCGGTAAGTTTTACATTTTTCCTAAAAATCTCTAAAGTTTTGATAAACATAATTGCTAAAATTAATTACAAAAACAATATTGCCACAACAACAAAATTAAAACTTTTTTAAAAATATATATACTGTAATTAATTGTATTTGTTACACATATGGCAACATTAAATTAATGAAAAACATCAGTCAGAAATAGATAGTGGTGCGAGCCCAGCTGACTACCTGTTTGCGTGACAAAATATGTCAAACACTATATATAAAAACAGATTTCAGTGCAGAATAAAGTCAAACTACATATAAAAAAGAGACGCGAAAAATGCTGGCCGTCTGCGTATCACCTTAGAAAATTACATTATGACTTCAGTATATTTTATAATAACCGACCTTGCTCTCCTTTAACACTTGTGAAATTAATAGCCTTTTTACACTTGCTCACATCTTTCATCTTTCATCAAATCAACAAGATGTTAACATCTTCCCATATGAATTGTACGTGTTTGTGTGTCAACATATCTCAACATCTTTTAAATATGTTCCTAAATCATTTTGTTCCACTCAACATCTTTCGATTATTTTAGTGTCTTCACTAGAAAAAACAAATATTGTTGCAAAAATTTACATGGCATCACTAGAAAAAAATTATAAATGCCAAAAACAAAAAAAAAATAAATACAACGAGTGGACTTGAAATATGTCGTATAAAATAAAATATCTTAATATCTTCATTCTCTAACAAAATCTGCATATTGTAATAATAATTGCTCTCCAAGGGCAATAATTAATACAAGTAATACAGAATTTTTAAATTCATTTTTTAAATTTTTATTTGCGCAAACATTTACAATAAATATTATGACAGATGGAAGATGAAGGATGAAAGATGTTGCAAATGTAAACAAGTTTTTTTCATTTTCAACATCTTCCACGCATTCCGCTAAGATGTGAGTAAGTGTAAAAAGGCTATAAGACACACAGATGATAGATACCAATGTCGATGGGATTTAATGAGACACATTTTGAAACATCAGATATGACCCATAAATATATAAATTTATTTTCCGCCATTTTAAGCGGCCGTCATTATATCTAAAAATAGTAACAATGGAGGCTAGAAATTATTCTATTTTTGAAAATGTTTAATTGTTGTGGTAAAAATATAGGAAAAATAAGAGAGGCTGTCGTGTTTATTTTGCCCGCACATGGCTAAAACTTATTTATTCCCCCAATACTGGCTTTAAAACTGCTTATAAATTCTAAGTGTTAACTTTACAACACTCGTCAAACATATGACTGTCAAAAATAATTGCCCGTGTTTTTGCAAAAAAAAAAATTAATTTTCCGGTATTTATGAAGAATTTTAATTTATTATATATTAAAAAGTAAAAAAAAAATTTATATTATTATTAAAATAATATTAATTGAATATAAAGAAAATGTTCAAACAATTAACTAGGCAATTGTTCAAAGTAGTTGATCTAAACTTTGTTTCAGTTCAACGAAATATTTGTGTGTCTGCTCGACTTCTCAAAGGAGGTAAGTAGTTTTATTTAGAAAAAGTGACATTTATTTTAGTGATTAATTTTAGACGTTAACAAAGATTCCAAAGCCAAAGATGAAGAACAGTCAATATTAATAGAAAAAGACAAAAACATTACACTGATTGGCATCAACCGGCCACAGTCACGAAATGCGATTAATGCGAAAACGGCAGCAAAGTTATGTGAAGCTTTTAGAAGCTTTGAGTCCGATGAAACTTCCCCCATAGCTGTTCTCTATGGTGTGGGTGGTTCGTTTTGTGCCGGTTTCGATATTTTGGAAATGGCCACTAGTGATGAGGGTCAGGTATCTATGGAAATGTTAATGATGCCCGAGGGCTCTGTGGGCCCCACTAGGCGACATATACAAAAGCCAGTAATTTGTGGCATTAATGGCTATTGTATAGCGAATGGTTTAGAATTAGCTCTTATGTGTGATCTGCGTGTCATGGAAGAGTCAGCTATATTGGGTTTTTTTAACAGACGTTTTGGTGTGCCAGTTATAGATGGTGGAACTGCACGCTTGCCTGCCATGGTGGGGTTCTCTAGAGCTTTGGATTTGATTTTGACTGGTAGACAAATCTGTGCCGATGAAGCTCATCATATTGGTATAGCCAATCGCATAGTACCTACAGGAAATGCACTTATTAAGGCATTAGAATTAGCTCACCAATTAGCAAAATTCCCTCAAAGTGCTTTAAATCACGACAGGAATTCCCTTTATTCAGCGGTATTTGATGCGGCTAATTTCCAACAGGCAATTCAAAATGAAATTATGTATACATCCAAAGACATAATAGATCAAATGCAGGAAGGCATCAAGTGGTTCAATAATAGTAAGTTGAGAAAGATTTACATACAAAATTCTGTTATGATTTTAACTATACGTTGTATTTGTTTAGCTTTCAAAGAAGACACTGCCGAATCATGGCTCAAGCGTGACAAATCTATGGCCGATTGGGATGATGAACAAGTTGCCGAAGCGGCCGCAAAAATTGAAGCAGAAAAACAAGCGAAAGAGCGGGCCAAAATTGAAGCAGAAAAAAAACTTAAGGAGGAAAAACAAAAAAAGAAGGAAAAAAAGGAAACACATAAAGAACAAGAACAAAAGTCAGACAATTCTGATAAAAAAGAATGAATATATGTAAATTTTTTTTTTTATTCTATTATTTACTTATGTTACTAATTGTTATGATGAGATACATAATCTCATATAAAATGCTAAAAAAGTTTATGGACTACTTAATATATTTGCTAATATATACTGCATTTTATATTTATATTTATTTTTATATTGTTAAATAATATCAGGTGAGTGATGGAAAACGATTGTTTTCAAAATGATATTTTTGAAAAGGAGTGATGAATTCCGATAGATTTTGAGAATCATTTTAAAATCAATCTCAAACTATTGACTTCTAAGAAGCATACTAAAAGATAAAAAATATACAATGTATTAAAACTAAGGCGAAATTTATCAAAAATAATTGACAAAATGACTAGATAAGTTTTATGTCGAAATTATTTTTCATCTTGTACCTGAATATTGTTTTTTAAAACAATTTTTACTCAAAATGTTGACACGAAAAAAGTGATAACTTTGGCTATTTATATTGAGAACTTAGATATTCTCAAATGTTTATGCTATTTTTTATTCTATATGTGAATACTCACACGTAAGTCGTCAATTCAATTTGGTCATCTGAGAAGCAACCCAACTTCTGCACAACCATTTTCTTTTTGAAGTATTGTGAAAAAAACGTTTTTAATTGAAGTTTTTATGGTTTTAACAATTTCAAATGTCAAGTTTTACAAAAAGAAGGAAAATATGTAGGTAAAAATTGAAAAAAAAAAATATATATCAATTGAGTTAAGAATGGAATTGTGTATTATCAATTTGTCAACGTCCACTAAATTGTTATAAAAGTTGTGAACCGCAATAGAGTCGGTAACAATTATTTACTAAAAACATTTCTATTTGAATTCTATGCTTGGTTTTTATGTTAATTTAAATAAAATTTTCTGGTTTAAAACCGGTTTAGCAAAAGGTCTTTTGACCAGAAAAGTCTCTGCAGAAAATGTATGGTTTGATAGAAAAGTTAAAAAAAAAAATAAAAACAGAAGTTGAAACTCAAATATTCGTAAAAAACTTAACGAAATTTTTACTCAAATATATTTTATGCTTTAGCCATAAAAAGGTTTTAATTTAAATCGTACTATTCGTTTACAAATTGTAGTTTAAACAAAATTCTTCGTAAAATTCTTCTACTGTACGATTAATGATATTTTTGTCGTTGTCGTTAGCTGGCAAAATATGTATGTTGAAATTCTATAAAAACTCTTACCTCATTAAATGTTTTGCAAATTAAAACAATTTCATTTTGCTTTTTTCCAATGACTAACAAATTGTATCCAATAATTTACTTTATTTCTTTATATCAAGGCGAATCAATCCACCTAGGTTTGTTTTTCTATTTTCTCTTTTTTGTGTTTTTGTTTTCTATCGAATATATTTTTACATTTATAAGAATATTGTAGTTAGTTTAACATTAATAGTTTATTTTTTTTTCTATCTTAAATCCAAATATGAATTCACACACACATAAAGATTAAGAAAGTGTTACAAACAAAATAATTTATTAACAATTTGGATTTTATTTAATCATTTCATATATTTAAATGGAAAAAATATAGCAGAAGCTACATGTATATGTATATATATAACATTTCACATATATAAATCTAATAAAAAAGAATGATTTTTTTTTTTGGTTTTTCTTTATTTTTCTAATACAAAATCAGTTTTCTCTTAAGTTACTTTTTGGTTCAACCTCTCTTATTTTTCAAAGTGTTAGTGTTTTAAGCTCTATGGGAGGGTACTTTAAGTTTAAAAGTTTTAAAATAGGAAGTTTTAAAGGAAATGAAAGTAATATGTATGTATGTGTATATATTTGGTAATGTTTTAATAATAAAAATATATAAGAGGATTGGGGCAATAGTAGAAGAGTAAATAGAATAGAGGAGGGAGTATAAGAAACTTAATGGACCTCTAAGGTGTTATCTAAATATGGTATATGTAAAAGTTTTTTTTTTTTTTTTTTAGCAAAAGCCGATCTCTTTAATATTTATTTTAATAATAGTGTTTTAAAAACCTTAGATTAACAATTTACAAAAAAAAAAAACGAATGATTTTGTTTTGAATTTCTTACATTTTAATGTACCAGACATATAGTTTCGTTTTATTTATTTATTTATATTTATGTATATAATAATATATATAAAAAAAAAAGAGGTAATAAAGCGTGCTTTAGTAAATGTTTAGGGGATTTAAATTTTTTCGTTGATTTTTAGGGTGGAATACATACAGAAAAAATAAATATTTTTTGATGTATTTGATAAAAGTGTTGGGTGTTGTATTTAGTTTAATATTTGCAGGTAAGTTTTTATGTTTATTTAATGTTGATTGAAAGAGTTCTAGGAACTCAATAGATTACTATTTTTAAACTGTGTTTTTATCCATTTCAATTGATTTAAAAGTGATGAGATCACAATGCATTTCAAATTTACCATTTTTTTTATTCTATAGAATAGATTTTAAGGAATTTTCGTAATTTTTTGTAAAATGTATTTTAAACTATGAAAATGAGGACACCTCTATACTTTACAATGTACTTTTTGTTAAAGTTTTATTTGAATATTTTTTTGGTTTAGAGCACACCTTCCCTTTGTTTAATCCCTGATTTTTATTATATTGTGTTGCTTGTTTAAACTCTACCTTAGTGAATGGACGTTAGATATTGCTGCACAATATAATTTATTCATCCTTCTTGTTGATAATAACAGCAGCATCAATTTCTTCACTAGGCTGATCCTTATCACCCCAGCCCCAAATTTCATGGGAACCGTCACCAGTACGCTGTACGCGTTTCTTAATGATATCTGCAGAAACTGTCTTCAAATCGTAGGCCCAGCCGATTTTGGCAAAGAAATCAATAAAAGCTGTAGTTAAGTTCATTGAGTATTGGCCGAATTCAGCGGTCTTGTAATCCCAAGGAAAAACATGATGATAGTTGTGCCAGCCTTCACCAAAAGCCAAAATAGCAACTGAGACATTTTCAGAGGGATTAATGTATCTTAAAAGAAATTCAATTTTAAATGTAAAAAGATGTTTGAAAGGCATTAAAAAAATTCTTACTTATCATAAGGTTTGCCACCGAATTTGTGAGCGGCACTGTTCACCAACCAGGTAACGTTTAAAATGAAACACCAACGGAACATGGTGGCCACAAACCAAGAGTTTATAAAACTCTCATTCCATATATGCATGGGAATAAGGGTGGGCAAAAGAAAGCACAGTATAGGCATCAATATCATGTAGTATCTAAGAACAGAAAAAGAACAACAACAAGATATTGGTAAAGTTAATAAAATGTTAAAGACATGTTGCAAACATACTTCTTTTGGAACATTATGATTTTATCGTTTCTCAAATCGCTCAAGTCCACACCCTTGCCTTTGGCTTTAACTTCGGGATGTTTTTTGCACAGCAGCCAGCCAACGTGAGAGAAGAAAAAGCCTCGGGTGGCGTTGTGGGGATCTGCATCTGTTTCTGAGTACTTGTGATGCACACGATGATCACGGGCCCAGTGATAGGCGGCATCTTGGAATGCAATAGTGTTAAAGATCATCAAAATCAAACGCAATGGCCATTTGGCTTTGTACGAACGGTGAGCCCACAATCTATGGGCACCAGCTGTAATACCCAATCCAGATACTAAATACAAAGCAAAAGCTAAAAATAAACAAAAAAAAGAAACAATTGCAAAATTATAAAAGAACTTAAAAAGCAGAAAAAGTAGCTGCTTGTTATTCATTACGATTAAAGCATGCCTTAAAGGAAGTCAATTGTATGCAGATTTGTCTTTGTTCGCACGCACAAAGAATATGCATATGAAGACAATCACTTTCGACACTTTTGCTTCATGTACTCTTTATAGAAATACAAATACGAAGCGTGCATTTAATTACATAATTATTTTATGCAAATTTATGCTCACACTACCCTTGTATTTACAATTAAAACTAAGCTTGAACATCTATTAGGTCATTAGCTTGCAAACGGTTTAAAATTTATTTATAGAAAAAAGAAATTAAAATAAAAAATACACAAATATAAAAATATAAAAATAACACCTGCGACAAAGAACAATTTACCACGGTCTCAATGAACTATGCAATAATTCAATTCAAATATAAATAAATTTCATTTAATTTAACGCATTATCTTGGGATTGTGTAGCTGTAACAAAAGTTTCCGAATGCTTGTGCCTATCCTCATTCGTTTTCAAATTTTTATCGGACTGTTGATCATTAATAAAACTAGCAAAACTTGCCATTTCACCTTTGGAACTAGTATTAAAAAGTTCAACAGCCTTTGGTGTAGATTCCTTTGACGATTGTAAAATATTTGCTTGTACGACGTTCAAATTATTTACACTTTTATTGCTTAAGATTTGCGGACATTCCAAAGGCTGTACAGCAGATAACCAATTATTTTCACTATCGTTGTATAGAATTTCTGTTATTTCCAAATTTTGTACAGGGGTGGTGTTGCACAGATTGAAATCTTCATAACAAATATGTTCAGGACCAATGAAAACTGAGTTTTGATGGTGAGGGATAACACCTTCACTTTGAAAAGTCATCATATTAAGTTGGAAAGGGCTTTCTGCAAAACGATGTTTTCGAATTTTGGGCAATTCTGTACGGCGTCCAAGGTAATTTAAATTTTTATTATTGGTACGCATACGTTTGCGTGAACGATCGTACTCACTGCCTGACAAAGAATCTTCACTGTCATACTGACTACGTCTTAAATTAGGATCTAATCGACTGGTACTTCTCTTGCGTGAACCCTAATACATACATACATAGTTGATAGAGAAAAAAAAAACAAACTCAGTTAAACAAAATTTAAAGAATGTAACCATTGGAACACTTACACTTGGTTGAAAAATATCAAGGTTTTTTGATTTAGGTGATCTAGGTGTTGGTGCTGTAGGCGGCATATAAGAACGACTAATAGTAAATCTTTGGTTTCCGCTTTTTTCAATCAAACCAAAATCGCTTAAATTTTTTAAAGATTTCTGTATGACAATATCAATGTTGGTTACAGGCACTAAATTTCGCATTTGATATTTAACCTGTTTCAATATTTGCGCAGTGGACACGCTTTTGTTAGAAGCGGTTAGTGTATGAAGCGCTTTAAGCACGTGACGATTGACTTTTTTTGGAACTTTAAATGCATCCATTTTCTCTTCAAGATAACGTTTGATTTGTTTCTTTTTTTCACAAAAATTTTGCAAAATACTGAAGTAAATTAAAAAATATGTTTAAACCTATCAAATAATTTTTGTTAAAATTTAAAAAATTTTATTATTTACTGGTAGTTTGAAGTTGAAATAAAACTCAAATTCAATACAATTTTAAAAAAAGTGGCAAGTTTGAAAGTCAAGGTGGATTTGCCTTGAGCAGAGCAATGAAACAAGAAAGCTTATCGGATATCTATGTGCCCATGTATCTTCAGTAGTTGTGCTAAAATGTTAATAAAAATCGTGAGCATCATTCAAAAGGTCTGCACATTTGGCCGTAATGGGTACCATCTGGATCAAGTCTTTTAAGTATATGAAAATCGTTTTATTTTTTACTTTTGTCCACGATAACTCAAACAAAGTATCTGTGGTGTTTATGAACAATTTCAATATTTTAAAGTACATATCTAGTATCTGCCGGTATACAGTTCGAACGAAAAATTCAAAAATAAGGTTATACTACCGAATCTTTTGATCAAACTGTGTATTCAAAGTTCATTTATGAAATAAAGCGATGATCTCTGAAAAAAAGTCTCTAACAGCAAATAATACAAGGTTTCTGCATAAAACACAAAAAAACAAAAGTCAACGCAAAGTAGGATGTGCTGTAATAGGCTTGGATTGGATGTCACTAAATTTTGTATTTGTTTTGGCTGCGAAACACAGATTCATGATATATCAATTTGATGCAGTAACAGTATTTCTATGACGATTGAATTAAGAATTTGTTTATGATTTATTCAATACAAATTACTAGACCTAATATTAGTAGTATATTTTAAATTAAGCCAACCATTTAGAATTTAGGATACGTGAATATGAATTTCATGCAAAAATATTTTTTTCGTAGTGATATTCAAAAGACTTGGTTCGCTTTGCCGGACCTATGCACGCATTTATCTATCAATCTATCTATCAATGTATCTATCTATCTATCTATCTATCTATCTATCTATCTATCTATCTATCTATCTATTTTTTTTATGAACGTAGTGCTAGCACGCTAGCATCTAGTGGCCCCACGATATTCTCCCCAATCATCCTGGTACCACCGAAGCATTTCATCAGGATGGATGGTTTAGTGTAATTCAATTACGCATCCTCCAGACACCAGAATTCTACATCCCCCCTCCACCAAGAGATTAGGGGTTCGGATTTCCATTGGCCTTCGCCTTCATTATATGAGCCATAAAAGACTCACACCACCTCCATCTTTCATCCGATCTCAACATTTTCCCCACCAAGTTATCAGGTGTAAGTATCACCTGAAGTTTTCCGTAAAGTCTGTCTGTCTGTCTATCTATCTATCTATCTATTTTTTTTTTATGAACGTAGTGCTAGCACGCTAGCATCTAGTGGCCCCACGATATTCTTCCCAATCATCCTGGTACCACCGAAGCATTTCATCAGGATGGATGGTTTAGTGTAATTCAATTACGCATCCTCCAGAATCCTACATCCCCCCTCCTCCAAGAGATTAGGGGTTGGGATTTCCATTGGCCTTCGCCTTCATTATATGAGCCACAAAAGACTCACACCACCTTCATCTTTCATCCGATCTCAACATTTCCCCCACCAAGTTATCAGGTGTAAGTATCACCTGAAGTTTTCCGTAAAGTCTGTCTGTCTATCTATCTATCTATCTATCTATCTATCTATCTATCTACTTTTATACCTATAATTGATATAATATAAACATTGTGGTTGTGCGCTTCAGGGATTATTTAAAAAAAATTTAGCTAAGTCGATCTGGCCGTTATCTTGATATGCGGCAAAAGCTGTTGACTTTGTATGGGAGATGCCACGCCCACTTAAAATATCAGAAGAGCTGTCCGTAAAAATCTTACTTGGCCTAAAAGGATTATTTGAAGAAAACATGAGGCAAATCGGTCTCGCCGTTATTTAGATATGTCGAAAAATCTGTCGATTTTGTATGAGAGGTGTCACGTCAACTACAAATTTTAAGAAAAACTGTCCGAAAGAACCTTACTTGAGTTTGAAGGATTATTGTGAGAAAAAATTAGCCAAATCGGTTATGGCGTGAGCAACGTATGTCAGTTTATTTTTATATTCACTATAGGGTGAGTTCTCCAGTAGTCGGCACTTTAACTTTTTTTTCATTTTTAAACTGATGCTCTTATGAGTGCGGACATGATTTTGGGTTGTCAACGGATTTTTGTTGCTAAGTGATTGGTATAGTTTTAGACTCAATTAACTATTTTTAAAAATGTTTTTATTTAATTTAAGTAATTTACGTTTTTTCTAAAATGTACCATTTTTGCCAATAGTCGGCACCCGTTTGCCTAATTTCGGCACTTTTTGACCCAATTGTCGGCATTGCATTTTTACTAAGGAAAGAATAGGATCTTACAAGGATTCAAGTTGTTGTTTTATTCAAAAAGTAAGCCATTTAAAATTTTGTATGTTTAATATGTTAATAAACATATAAAGAAGCAATTTAGAGCGCTATATTTGGCTGTGAAGAATTTTATATACCCTTCACACAGTTTGTACCATCATATATACATATGTACATAATAATCTGAACTTTTAATTTACATTTTTTCCAAAAATGTCTTTGTCGTTAATTGACTCATTAAACCAAGTTTTTCAACTTACGTTGCCAAAGGTACATATTTTATATATACGTAACAAACGCTTTAAGTAGTTCTCTAGAAGCTGCGAAATTTGGGTAAAATTGTTTAAAAATTGTGTTATTTCAGCTCGTAATGTGCTCACATAACTGATTTTCAATAGCAAATTTCTAGAAAGCATATATGATAAATGTATACCATAGAAGTGGATTCAAAAAATTTGATGTTAACATACATACAGACAAACGGACTTAGCTAAATCAATTCCTGTATCTACAAGGATTCAGAATATATATACTTTATAGTGCCGAAAATTTATATTAAAGAAATTACAAAAGGAATGACAAACTGTGTAAACCGTTATATGGTTGAGGTCATTATAATCTATGAGCAACATACTACGATAAAACATACAATGATTGCAAGTAATCATTATAAGTTTAATGAAAGTATCATGTAATAATCATGTTGGGATCGCAAATGATAATTAAAGAATCCCATATAATCATAAATTTATAATTTAATTTTATATGATCATAATATGATACCACAAAACAACAAATTATTTGAAATTTATTATAATGTGATGTTGCACAATCATAAAGTAAGCTTTCGTGATCATTAAATATTCACATACAATAATATCATAATTCTACATAGTCATCATATGACTAAAAATTAAGTAAAAACTTAAACATAATTAGAAATAAAACGAAAATTTTCTAAATTGGGATAAAATTCTTAATTCTTAAACTACTAATATCACAATTTTAAGGTAAAGTTGTTCATAAAAAACCTCGTATCAACTTAGAAGATATAAAAAATTTAAATTAATCATTAAAATGTGTCTTTTAAACAAAAGACCCTCAAGTTGTTCAGCAAATTTCTTATTAACTCAAAATTTGACATTCTGCAGTTTTGATTCAAAGACAGAGTCAGTTCCCTTGTCAATGGGTTAAACATTTTTAAGTCTTCAGTTTCTATGTAGAAGAGAAGTGGAATATCTAAAAGGTAGATGTTTATTATTTTTTAATATATATTTTGAATAATTCGCAATTTTCAGTCTATTGGGACCAGACTTGATAATCATAGGTGATAATCTTTATATTAAGTTTAGATCTTCGGTTAATTAAGGGATAAAAGGCACGGCTACACTTAATTACCTTTTCATAAATGTAATTAACGTAATAAAAGTTTTGTTAAGGATAACTCCTAAATATTTAATTTCGTCCTTAAACAGGATAATTATTCTCCTAGCCGATAAACATCTAGTAGGAAAGCGTTTGATTTGTTGATGGAAATATAATAGCTTGAGTTTTATTTTCACTGACTTATTTACGGGTTAATCTAAGATAATTTTCAATTCTTCTAATTATTGCAATTGAGACAACTAAAGGCGCTATCATTTGCGTAAAAAGTTGCTTGTTTTCAGTCTGCTAAAACTTAATTTTTCGCGGGGATTTTAAAAATTGAACGATCTCCTGTTCGTCTTTGTATCGTATGCGTTAAACCTTCTCTAAATTTAAGATTCATGGCGTGTTTTTCAATGATGTTCACTGTTACTGCAGAAACTTTAAGAGGACTTGCGACTGGTTTTTTAAGAATTAAACTATCTATAATTTCAGTTGTCACCTTCTTTTCTAATGAATCTTAAAAAATAACTTTATTTTGCTATATCCAGACAAATAAAAATGCTGCCGACTTCAGAATTCTATATACTCCAATACTCGGCAGTCCGTAAAATACTCAATATAAATTGTGCCGACTATTAGGTAAACTTATTTTAAACTCATTTTCTTTATAACTATTGTAAAGAGAGGTGAGTATTAAACAATTTTCTATAATTTGAGCTTAATATGCGAAAACATAAATTTTCCTGAAGTCGGCATTAAATGCCGACTATTAAAAATCTTAAAAATTATTGTTCCTAATGTCGGCAGCCATCAAAATAAGCCAAAAAATTATTTTTTATAAAAATTTTCATATCTGAAGCAATATTTAAGTAAACTTTTACCTTTAAAACCCACTTTGGTAAAAAAATTAATTAAAATTACATGCTTAAATACTTGTTTAAGTTGGCGCTATCACTAACAAATTTTTAAAAAAAACAGGCTCTGCCGCACGTGTTGAGAGATAGTCACAGAACGAGGCCAAAAATAGGTTGAAATACTCATCTCAATCAAATGTAAAAATTACATAAAGAAAAATGAGTGTATTTTTAACTAAATCTACATCTTACTTTTATATAAAATTATTGTTATTCTTATTTATTTAACTTTGAAGTCAAAAATGCCGACTATTGGTGCATGCCGAACTTAGGAGAACTCACCCTATATATAAAGTTATTTATTAAATACTGTTTAGGGAATTCTTAGAAAACCATTGCAGCCTTTATATTATCTCTTTATTTATTTATGTTTGTATGTACTATGCATTGCAATATTAAAAGCAACATTTCGTTAAATTAAAAAGAAATAAATTATGGCTTCGCGGTAATAAAAAAAATTACACACACCCTTACATACATACATATTTCTAAATATTTACAAATTTACAATAAAAAAAGTCAGCAAATTAAAAAAAAAAAACTTTTCCTTAAAAGACAAGAAAAACATTATTATTAAATAACACTATATCGTGAGTCTTATGTGAAAAGGTCCTAACTCGTACTTTTTACGACATTAAAGTTTTTGAGTGATTTCAATACATTTCACACAAATACACCTCGACACAAAAATTTAACGCAATAGTATCAAAAATAAGTTTTACAAGCGCTTTCACAAAAGAAATTACATTACGATAATACAGTTTCTGTTACGTTTTTACCTTCTCCTGTAAAATTAAAATTATTTGAGTTAGGGCCTTTCTACATGAGACCGACAATATATAACTGTAATTATAAATAAATAACTACATTTATACAATCACAAATTCTTCTTTCACGCTGTAGTTACATACATATGTATGTACATATGTATATTCCCAAATCAAATAGTCAGCCTTATTAGAAATGTCGTTGTTTTATTTTCTTTTGTGCCCTTTCAAATGACGAAATCGACACAATAGTCCGAATAATAAAAATTGTATGTAATTTTTCCAAACAATTGCTAGTTAGGAAATAAATAAAAAAAAACTTACCGAAAGCTATTGTTTGCCATTTGGCCGAAGTAAACATAAGATACGCGCCATACAATGCAGCTAGATGCAAATAGCCGAATGCAATTATATTACGCCATACCAGTTTCAATTTTCGTTTTTCCGCTTTCTTTAATTTATCAATATCTTTCACTAGACCGCCATCAATGGTTTCAGCATCTTGCTCAAACAATACACCGGTGGCGGCTTCTGTTAAAGCTTTGGGATTTCCTTCCGATATTTGACCAGCAGCAGCAATAAGCGACTCACTTATCGATTGAGTGTTAGCGGGAGCAGCGTTTGGCGGCATTGTGCTAAATAAAGAATATGAAATCAAAAATGTTACAATTTACTTCTACCAGCTAGTTTTATAATTGTTATAATTGCAAGTACGTAAATAAATTTAATTTACCATTTATTATTAAATTTCAATTGGAATGAGTGTGATTGGATTATTTAATTTAAATTTTCTGATGTCTGTCTGCCTTCACAACTAATCTAAAGAGAATACGTTTGTAAACTAAACAACGGACAAAGTGCATAGAAATAGAAAAGAACCTGAGATTTCTCTTGTTGGATGTATGTACATAAATATTTATATTATAAATATGCAGTGGTGCCAGAATTTTACGTAGAAAAATCTTCATTTTTCGAAAAGGAAAAAATCTTACATATTTTTTATTTATTTGTAATATGTGTAATGAAAAAGTAATTCATGTTAATTCTAAATCCTATAAAAAAAATATATGCAATATTTGTAACTATTAATTTTACACTAATGAGATCAAATACATAAGTACATACATATGTATGTATGCGTCTGGTTTTAAACCAACAGGTAAAAAATTATGCCAGGGGGGAAATTACCACAATCGTTCGAAATTTTAAAATTCTTATTAAAATCTCTATACCTAAAGCACAGCGAACTCGTTCGAGTAAAATTTCGATCGTGATCGAATGACGTAATTTGGCCCCTGAAATTATTTTATAAATAAGTGAAGTTTTTTAGAGTTTTTAAAATATTTGAATCCAATTTAAAATTATAGCACGGACATTGTTAACGTTTAACGATAAGATAAACTTAGTAAGCATATTCAATTTAATGCAAATTTTGACAATTTTGAAAAAACCAGCCAAAAATCTGTAGCCGAATTACGGCATTCGATATCGATCAAAATTTTACTAGAGATTCTAATAAGAATTTTCAAATTTCGATCACGTTCGAATGCCGTAATTCGGCCTCTGTTCTATGAATTTTAAAAATTATATGCAAAGGTTTCCACAGCAACAATTCCTAAGCTTGAATCTAAATCTAAATTTCGAATCTCATTGTCGAATCAACTTAAAATTCGAAAAAAAAACCTTTTATTAGACCAGCTAGTAAAAACTTTGTTAACAATGTTTAGCGGGTATAGATAAGAAAACTGTAAAGTACTAAACAGTTGTTATTAAAAAAAATCCTTTATTTTCAAAATCATTAAATAAAAAAGTTCTACTGACATAAGTACATACGTACATTGACTTAACAAAGTTGCCCAAAATCTATTTTTTTGGCGTAGAATATGTCTTACCTTACGGTATAGGGAGTCACGTCAGATTGTTATTGTTGTAATCTTTATTTCATTGATTATGAGGAAATGGCGAGATAACTTTTTTGAAAAAAAATTTTTTTAGGTAAATGAAGATGTTATCTTTCGTTTGATATACATTTCATATTGGTTGATATCTTCCTTATATTTAAATTTCTCAAATGAAAATTGTATAAACACATCCACTCAAACATATGTGTGGTGTTTGGTTGAGTGTTTGAGTTTGTAGTGTGAACACACACTATGCTGCTGTTTCAGTGTGGACACAAACCTTCGGCTGTTGTTTTGATTGATGAAATATTGAAAGCGAAATATATGGTCGATACATTTAATTTGGATTATATTCGAAACGATGCTCCCACAGCTATTGATAACACAACCATTGACTTAGTTTTTGCGAGAAATTTGAATGTTAATTTAAAAACATATTTATCCTATTTTTCCTATTATAAGCCCATATTATCAATAGTAACTTTCAAATAATTAAATTGATTTGCGTCTGTTATTTATCATTTATCCTTACTCTTTTAATTTAAAAACATATTTATCATATTGTTCATACCATAAGCTTATGTATATTATCAAAAGTAACTATCAAATAAATAAATTCATTTGCTTATATTATTTATCATTTATTGTTATATATGTTTTATGTATTATCGGATGGCCACAGCCTGCAGGACAACTTGTCTGCTGTTTTTTTTTTTTTTTTGTTCGAAAGACCACTAAATAAAGTTGGATTCACCCATGTGTTTCAAACAAATTGTTTGTCCGAACAAAATTTTTTTATATGTAGTTTCACGTATTTCTTTTTGAGAGAGAGAAATAAGTTTGTTTGAACGACTTTCAACTTGAATTGGTTAAATTTTAATTTTAGTCAAAGCAAAATTTAAAGGAGGTATGTTCACATTAGGCAAATATGTGGCGAAATAGACCATTAACCATTAAAATGTACTTATTTATCCTCTAATAAATAAAAGTTTTTTAATAACATTTTTTTTTTTAATTTAAGCCAATTGCATTATTTGTCATATGATTTAATGATATTTGGTGTAAGAAAAACCACATAATATTAAATAATTATTTATAAAAAATTGTGGACACTAGGGCTATAACCAAATTTTTCGCATAGTGCCATAAGATGGGCAATGATGTTTAATTGATGAAAAACACTATCTTAAATAAAAGTTTCATTTTAAAAATTCTTTATTACACACCTGACAGATATATGTACAAATATAGGCATAAACTAGTTTGTCCGATAGTTTAATTGAAATTTAAGTTGACAGACACTCATTGCCATTAATTAAAATTAGGATCTGAAAGGAAAGATTATTGGTTTTTCTTTTTTTGTAACTACACTTTTTACCTAAGTGATCGATCAGCTAAGTTTATGCTTCAATTATCTTTAACTTTTAACCTTAGGTTTATATCTTATAAAAAAATAATATTTAAGCTCAATTATTTTTCTTTATTTTACATTTGTTTTTTAAACAACAAATAAATTTCTTACAATATTATGGAAGAATATTTAATAGTTTTTATTTTCTGATTTTTTGAAACTTTTCACGTATTAATATACAAAGATATATGAAAATAAACGTAAAAAAAAACCGGTGTATTCGATATTCGAAAAATCAACATTAAGAAAAAACCGCCAGCTGAAAGAGGAAAAAACCGGGTATATTTTGTATGTATGTATTTCATGTGGTAGCTTTAATTTTTTGAACAAATTTTCGAAAATAATTCAATCGTGCTGAAGAAAATGTTCAATCAAAACACTTTTCACTGTACAAAATTTAACCCAAACAAATGGATAAATTCATCTTACGAAAATGATAAAATTAATAATGATAAAAGATAACCTTAAGTTGACATAAGACAATACATTTAATAAATTTAACAAGTAAGAGCACTATATTCGGCCGTGCCGAATCTTATATACCCTTCACAACGTATAGTCATGCAATAACAGTAGTTTGTGTCACCATTCATCCCATATGAAATACGTACATACATATATAAAAACATCCCATTGTAAAATTATAAATTCACGTATGTACATATGTTAAAAAAACGAAAAATAAAAAAAAAATTTTTAAAAAATTAAAAAAAAAAAAATTTTAAAAAAAAATTTAAAAAAAAAATTTAAAAAAAAAATTATTATATATATAATATATATAAAACAAAAAAAAAATAAAAAAAAAATTTAAAAAAAAAATAAAAAAAATTTAAAAAAAATAATAATAAAAATATATATAATATATTAAATAAAAAATAAAAAAAAAATAAAAAAAAAAAAAAAAAATTAAAAAAAATTTTTAAAAAAATTTAAAAAAAAAATTTTTTGGCTCAGCTGGGATTCGATGCCACATTTTCTCTAACCAGTATACACGTTTGTATGTATGAATGTTGTTGTTGTAATGTTGTTTTTGTGAAAAAAAAATCGAGGTGGTCGTGGGTTTTTGCTCATATCTCAGTTGTTTATGTACCGATGTTTCTGATTTTCAATACCGATTTACTCCCGAATATTTCTGATATTTTAATACCTTACCCGGGTCCAACCTATGTCGGGGGGCTTCAAAAAGTTGATTTCAACATACACACGGACAGACGGTCAGACGGACAGACTGACAGGGCTTAATCGACTCCCCTATTCATAAGCTTTCAGAAAATATATACTTTATGGGGTCGGAAATGAAAATTGTAGAAATTTCACACGGAATGACAAACCTATATATACCCTTTTTCACTGTGTGAAGGGTATAAAAAAGGTGTGTGACAGGTGTTAAGTTACTAAATTTTAAAGATCTTAATTTTGGGAAAAAGATCTTCGAATCTTATTTTGATTAAAAGACCCTAAGAATTAAGGTAAAAACTTTATTCTGGCATCACTGGTTATATGGTACATGTCAGAGGCTGACAACATGTATTCGCAGTCAAGTTTCTTATGTATTTACTCTTGTTATACCCACCACCAAACAAATGGTGTGGGTGTATATTCATTTTGTCATTCCGTTTGTAACACATCGAAATATTCATTTTAGACCCTACAATGTATATATATTTTCTGAGTTCCGGTTTAATTTAAGGACAATCTAGCTATATGTATGTATATATGTGGGTATAAAATTTTACCAGAATATTTCTACTACATAAGGAATGTTTGGTATTGAAAATAGAATAAATTGGTATATTAGAAAGAGAGTTATAGCTTGTAATATAAGAGTAGGACAACAAAATCGAATAAAATGTGATTGTGCCTAAAAACGTTGACGTAGAGCGATAAAATTTCGCAAATATATAAAAAAATCTTTTCCTGAAAATTATTCAAATCAATAGATTACGAAAGGAGTTATGGATCAAAACGTAGGAAAATTTTTACCACCCAATGTCTTTTCCGATCTATTTAATATAGAAAACGGAATAAGCGGACAAAATTAGATGAAAAATTTAAAATTTTTTTAAACATTGCTTTTTAGTCAATAGATTTGCAATAACGGAAAATTAAGGTGACACGCCTACTTTTAAGTCTACCTCCTGCTTAACGCTTTATCTTAAATTCATATTATTTCTATATTTTCATATACATACTATTTATACATATTTTAGTATAAAGATATTATTTTATAGTGATTAATGTTAATAACAAAATAATAAATTTTGTGCTATAAAAGTACACAAAATTAGTGGTGGGTATCAAAAATTCGGCACAACCGAATATAGAGCTCATTGTTATTATAAATATTCAAATATACATATCGCTACCTTCACTCATAAAGGAGCTAAGTTAAATTTAATACATCTTACAGGAGAAGGAAAAATATTGCTAAAATCTTTATATTTTATATTTGTTAATGCAGTCATTTTGTAAAACAACCACCAAGATAACAAATATTAGTATATTTTTCTGCAAACGATCTACATGTTTGAGTTGAAACAAAAACAAAATTAAAAAAAAAATTATAGCGTTATTTTATAAATAAACATGCGAAAAAAATAAACACAAACGAATAGAAAAGTAATTAATTTTTAATATACAATATGTATTTAAAATACATACATTAAACATACTAATGAGATAATATAAAAAGGCGAATCTCCTTTTTACTGAAATCGCGTTTTTAACGTTATCTGGTAGTACACATACAAACACATCAACTCTAAAGGCCGTGTCAGATAGAACTTTTGCTTCGCGTTGCGTTAGAAATTCGCTTTGACATTTAAGATTAATGAGCTGTTCTTATATGTAACATGTTACATAAAGCACTTTCAACGCAGCGCGAAGCTTAAAGTTAACCAACTCTCATCTTTTGCGTGCTTTGACAATCAGATGCCAAAATTCGAACGCATAATTAATTAGTTTTAAAAACTATTATAAAAGCACATTTTTAGCTTTTATTTTAAAAATATATTATTTAATAATATAATAATAGTAAAAAAATTAAAAAAATACTTGCAAACTTTATAGGTAAACAAACAATACGTAAGTGTTGTCAAAGTTTTCTCTCGCGCTTTTCTGTCAAAGTTAGAAATGTCACGCAAAACGACGAAGTTTTATTTGACATGGCCTTAAAGAATTTATTTAGCTACAGTTTAAAATAACAGATTTGAAGCTACAAAAAAAAAGTCTAACTCATTGAATTCTTTTAAATGTTATTCAGTTTTTTCCTGTTTCTGCAAAGTAATAAAAAATTGAGATAGTAAGCCATTGATACATACGTACAAGCGTTGTCAACATTGAAATTTTAAAAAGCACCTAAACCAAAAAAAAAATTAAACAAGAAACAGTTATATCTTATATACCCTTCACAACGTGTAGTCATGCAATTGTTTGTATCACCATTCATCTCATATAAAATACGTGCATACGTACACGTTAGAATAAATGTGGCATCGAATCCCAGCTGAGCCAAAAAAATTTTATTTTATTTTATTTAATATATTATTTATATTTTCTTATTTTTTTTATATTTTTTTTTAATTTTTTTAAAAAATTTTTTTTAGAAAAATTTTTAAAAATTTTTTTTTAAAATTTTTTTTTTTTAGTTTTTTTTATTATTTTTTTCTTATTTTTAATATTTTTTTTTTTTTTGTAATTTTTTTTGTTCGGTATGTTTTTAACAGTTTTGTATGTATGTATGTTGTTGTTGTAATTGTGAAAAAAACGAGGTGGTCGTGGTTTTTTGCTCATATCTCAGAAAGTTATGGGGCGATTGTGCTGAATTTCAATAGCGATTCATTCCTGGATATTTCCAAGAGATTGATACCATATACAGATCTAAGGAACATATAGTTGCTTCTAAAAGTTGATTTCAACCAACACACGGACAGACGGACAGACGGACAGGGCTTAATCGACTCCTCTATTCATAAGCTTTCAGAAAATATATACTTTATGGGGTCGAAAATGAAAATTGTAGAAATTACAAACGGAATGACAAAGCTATATATACCCTTGTGCACCACAGGTGAAGGGTATAAAAAAAGGCATTGAGTATGTAATTTTTGATTATATTTATTTCATAAAATTATAAAAATGTAATAAATTCCCCTTGCTCCTAGTAGGAGCGAGCATAAGGCCTCAAATAAACTTACATAAAATTTATCACAATGTACACAAATACATGAACACAAAATAAATCTTTAAATGAACAATAATCGTATAAATAATAATTAATCAAAAGCAAATAATAAAAATTAGTCGTATTTTATGTTTTTGTACTTCTATTGCAATAAAGGAAAATCACTTGTGTTAGATTTTGTTGTTTTTGACGTGTCTTTTAAAACATCCATTACACAGTCGGAGCAAATGAATGATAAAGCAATCTGCTTAAAAGAGATGCAGAGAAGGATTTTTAGTAATTTCAGGATTTGGTTTGTATGTATTCTGAGGGAAAAGTGAGCGCAAGCCAATCGAACAAGGTTCAAAATTGAGACTACCAACAATACTGGCTAGATAAGGCTTTTGTTATTCCATCTTAGACTTTTTAACGTTGTCAATGAACAACTTTGGATATACAATTGGCATATTTTTTAAGGAATTTCAAGATAAAAGTAGAAAAGCAAAGCAAAAAAATTGCAACTTTGTTTGAAAATGGGTCTTAAAAAATCTTTAGACTTATTTTATTCTCTACCAAGAACATTAAAAATAAAAAAATATGGGCTTTTATCTGGAGCTAAAAACCATAATGCTAATACTATCTACAGCTATTTTTTTCAATGAAGATTCTAATATTTAATACAGATTCGAAATTTTAGATAAATAAACAAATAATTACTAACGGTTTGATTTATAAATCTTAAAACCGTTTTATAAGAGGTAAGTATATTAATCAAATTTCCATAGACAATCAGTTTTATAAACCGTTCATAAACGGTTAATAATTTTTATGAATAAGACAGCAACAATACAACTATTAAAGGAATATTACTTGCAATTACATATTTTATTTAATTGCAATCGCAATTCTGAACAATTTGATTCCACTCGTAATACGGAACAAGCACGTGTGTAAGTTTTACTTTATATGTACATAAACGTATGCCAAGTAAAACAAGTAACAGCACTATATTCGGCTGTGCCGAATCTTTTATACCCACCACCAATTTTGTGTACATTTAAAGCACAATATTTATTATTTTGTTAATCGCTATGGAATAATCTCTTTATAATAAAATATGTATCACTTTCTTTGTAGAGAGTGATTAAATTTTAAGGGCCCATGTTGAAGGTGAACCACACCTAAGCTTCAACTTTTTTCTTGCATTTCACTTGACATTTCTCAATTTCAAACTTACTCAATTTGATCCGTGGAAAGATACGCAAATGAGCAACGCTTTAAAGTTATTCAGGTTTTTTATAAAAATGGGCGTTCAAATCAAAATGCATTTTGTGCACTTCGTAATTCTTTTGATCAACATAATCGTTCAAATTCGTCCACAATCGGGAGAATTGTAAAAAATATTTAAATTTCTGCAAAACAGGTCTGTATAAAATATTAGAAAATCTGTGAATGCCTTCTTAGTTCGTTGAATGGGAACCACTGCTGGTTTTTGCGATAGTGTGGCAAAAGAGCAGTCAACCTCGCCTCATCATCATGCCCAACAATTGAACATCAACACTATCATTGAAAATTTGGACCATCAGATAGAGGAGTGGCGCCAAGGATGGGGGGCCATTTGGCCGATATTTTGTTAAATACATAATTGAACCATACAAATATTATCATTATTAAAAGAAATGATAATAATTTCTTAAATAATTTGTGTTTTATTTAAAATCAACATCGGCCCTTAAAATGTAACCACCCTTTATAACTTCGATATGCTACTAAAATGCTTTTGTAAATGTAGTCTTTCAATGAAAATGGGCACTAAGTAGGCGTGTCAATAAAGTTTCTGCTAATAAATACAACTTAGATATTTCAATATAGTCCTTTATTTTCCCAAAAACTTTGTCAATAGAGAAATTACATGAATTTAAGATAAACCGTTAAAGTGGGTGTGTCACCTAAACTTTTTGGCACAACAATATCATTGATTAGAAGGATATACGTAGCAAATTTGATCATCATACCTCTAATTTTGCCGTTTTTTGAGCTTTGAAATTTCATTAACGGTTTATAACGTGAAAACTGGGCGTTATAGTAGGCGTGTCAAAGTTATTTTTGCGAATGAGTACAACTTAAGTGTTTCAATATAGCCCTTTATTATTCCAAAATCATTATTAGTAGAGAAATTATATGAATTTTAGTTAAAACGTTATATGGGAGGTGGGCGTAAAAGTATGCGTGGCACCTTAATTTTCTGGCACAGTAATGACAATGCCGAGGGGGATATACGTAGCAAATTTGATCATCATACCTCTTATTTTGGCGGTTTTATGAGCTTTTAAATTACATTAACGGTTTATAACGTGAAAAGTGGGCGTTATAGTAGGCGTGTCAAAGTTATTTTTGCGAATGAGTACAACTTAGGTGTTTCAATATAGCCCTTTGTTATTCCAAAATCTTTATTAATAGAGAAATTATATGAATTTTAGTTAAAACGTTATATGGGAGGTGGGCGTAAAAGTGGGCGTGGCACCTTAATTTTCTGGCACAGTAATGACAATGCCGAGGGGGATATACGTAGCAAATTTGATCATCATACCTCTTATTTTGGCGGTTTTATGAGCTTTTAAATTACATTAACGGTTTATAACGTGAAAAGTGGGCGTTATAGTAGGCGTGTCAAAGTTATTTTTGCGAAAGAGTATAACTTAGGAGTTTCAATATAGCCCTTTATAATTCCAAAATCTTTATTAATAGAGAAATTATATGAATTTTGAGTAAAACGTTATATGGGAGGTGGGCGTAAAAGTGGGCGTGGCACATTGATTTTCCGTTACAGAAAAGCCTCTCACCAAAAAGCAAAGTGTGCAAAATTTCAGAGTCGTACAACTAATTTTGTTGCTTTTATGACGTTTTTGTTTTTAAATATACCGAAAAATACACTGTGCGGTATAAATTTTCGTACATTTTGATCGATAACTCCTCTCCTAATGCATAGATTTAGATAATTTTCGGGGAAAAATATTGTTTTTACTCAGGAAATGTATTCGAAGTTTCATGAGTCTACGTTAATGCGTTTGGACACAATTCCATTTTATTCGATGTTTGAAGGACACGGTTTTTTCGACCTACTCTTGCTTTTCGAGCTATAACTCTCTTCCTAATATTCCGATTTAGCCCATTTTCAATACCAAACAAACCTTGTCTATAAGAAAGATTCTGGTAAAATTTGAGCCCCCTAGCTTTTTCGGTGCGACCTCTATCGTGCTTTCAACAGACGGACAGACGGACGGACATAGCTAGATCGTCATCAAATCAAACCCTGATTCAGAATATATATACTTTATGGGGTCTAAAATGTATATTTCGATGTGTTACAAACGGAATGACAAAATGAATATACCCCCACCATTTTTTTGGTGGCGGGTATAAAAAAAAAATACGTATTTTTAACATTTATTTTCATTATTTTATTTTTCTATTTGCAAAAAAATTTAACCGTTTTGATTTCATAACCCAACAGTACAATTGCTTTTTTATTCAAACTTAGAATTAGTACTATAGTATTGGTAACCGCATATTAATTAAAAAAAAATAATAATAATAATAAATGAAAAACACGCGTTTGTCGTATTGTTTATTGCGTTACTCAGAATAAACGAATGGGAATTGAGCAAAATAAAATCATACGATAGATACGATGTAGCCAAACAACTTTTTTTTATATTTTTGTTTTATTTGTGACGTATTTTTGCTTAGATAGGTGAGTGTACTCTAGGTATTGTACATACGTGTACATGTATTTACACGTAAACTATACAATAGCTGCAGTGATGCCGTTTGGTTATATTTATGTCCCATAATATTAATTGGTAGATTCATAAGTGCCTTTTGAAAGATACACATTGTTTATAGTTTTTCAGAAACACGCAGATATCTATTAAAAGGAATGCATATCGTAGGTTTTCAAACGCAACCTCGTATTTTTTCCAGCGCATAATTTTTTGGCGTTTAATATGACAGGAAATTATTACGTGCTGACCTGATGTAAGTTAAATATATATAAAAAAATAAAAACTTAAAAAATTGCCAAAATTCTTCTTACAATGAATTTAACAACATTTACGGCACAATTATCCCTAAAGTAGTGATAAAAATAAAATTCGAATAACGAGCTCATCGCAGCGCTAGCAAATTCTACTATTTTTTTTTTGTTCAATACTATTTTTATTTGGTTACTCATTACTAATCAATACTTTTAACGGATTTTTCTAATTTAAACAACTGTTATTTTAATTTTGTAAACTTGCATACAGATAATGCAATTATGGGAATGCATTTTTTTAACAGATTTGTATATGAACCGTTCAATGTTTGCGATATAACAATACAGTTTTGCAAATATTAAGTACCCCAAAAAATACTTGATACTCAGTACTCAATTTATCAATACTTTGCCAGTACTAGTAACGTAGCCAAGATTTCACATTAAATGTATTTACTATTTAAAAACGAAGAAAGGCCATCTTGTTTTGCATTTTCAAATATAAACTGTATTTTACTACTTAAGCCCTATCATTTATAACCTTATTTAGGGGATAGAAGAAAATGCCAAAAATTTATTATAAAATGTTTTTTGTCACTTCTGAAAAGTAGTAGTTTTTGGGATACAAGGATGCGTTAGAAAAGCACTGTTCTATGTTTTTTACAATAAAGCCAAAAATAAACTCTTTAAACTTAAAATTGTTTTTTTCTTTTTTAATCGATTTAGCTTAAAGCGTGTTTTTTCATATCAATTGTCATAGTCAATTTCTACATTTTATTTTATAAAAATTCTTAAGTGTATGTTTTATAAGAGAAATTAGCTTTGAAAAAATTTGTTAAAAAAAGCAAGAATATTTTTTCCAATCCTCTCCTGGCAACACTGATTAGCTGCTCCCTTTAATGTAAGTTTTAGCATCAGCTATTTTAATATTAAATACCTACAATCGTTTAATAGCGTAGGGAAATAAGAAAGAAGACTAGGAAAATACTTTCGGTTTACATTTTCAGTATAATTTTCGAGCTTAAAATTTTGAGACTGCGATTAAGAAATCACAAAGAAATTTTCCAGTATCAATTGAACGGCTAAGTATATAAGTATGTATGTATGTACATACATACATATAGTATTTGTTAATTTAAATGACCTCTAAGGTTAACCCATATAAAAATGTGCTGAATATTACACCTGACGGTTGTAGTGGATGAAAATTTGTTTACTACGAGAATGTTGGTTATTTCGTCTTGTTTTTTTTTTTTAGATTTTTCTGTGGTTATTTTTAAGAGATAGTGTAGGATAGTGGTGAATGGTGAGCTATTTAAAAGCTATAAGGCATTTTATTTACATATAAGATAAAAATAAGATGTTTTCATTCCTATTAATTTTTTTCTAGGATATTTACGCTAACTTTAAATTTGCTTGCATGTTAGTATTTTGGGGTGCACGTAAAATAAATCATTGTTACGGCATGATCATTTAACTTTAACTTTGTTTTATCATTTCTTTAGTCACGATAATCAAGAGTTTATTTGAATTTTATTATTTAACAATTATTTTTCATCAAAAATTCAATATGTTTGCCCTTTATATATAATATTATTCAACAAATTATTGTGACAAAAATAGTATGATGTCTTTGCAAAAATAACATTATATTCAAAAGCTTTCAAAATAACATACATATAACCATTATTTATAAAGCTAAAAATTTTAAATTTTTTTTATCAGGTTTGACACTGTAAAAAAAATTTAAAAAAAACAAGTAAGAGCACTGTGTTCGGCTGCGTCGAATCTTTTATACCCACCACCAATTTTGTGTACTTTTATTATTTTGTTATTAACTGTAATCGCTATGGAATAATCTCTTAATGCTAGTAAAATGTTGTCGTAAATTTAGTCTTTCAATGAAAGTGGGCGTTAAAGTAAGCGTTTCAATATAGTTTATGCTAATAAATAAAACTGAGATATTTCAATATAGTCCTTTATTCTTCAAAAAACTTTGTTAATAGAAAAATTACATGAATTTGAGATAAAACGTTATATGGGAGGTAGGCGTTAAAAAGGCCGAGTCACCTTTATTTTCTGGCATAACAGTGACATTGACTAGAAATTTATTGGTGCGAAAATTCATCAGCATACCTTGTCGGTTTTATAGGCATATAAATTTCATTGACAGTAGATAACGTGAATATTGGGCGTTAAAGTAGGCGTGTCAATGTTGGTTTTACTAATTAATCCAACTTAGATATTTCAATAGAGTGCCCCTGTGGACTAGTCAGTAAAGGACAAGTCAGTTGTTTGGGGGTTGCGGGTTCGATTCCCGCCGGAGACTCTGGAATTGTCTGCTTCTCTTTCTCTTCTATCCTAAATATTTCTATTCTTATTCTATTCTTCTCTCTATTAAGGCGTCACAATGGACCGTAATGGTCTCCGAGTGAAGGTGTGAGGGTGACTTTGCACCAGCCTTACCTACCTACCTACCTACCTACCTAGATATTTCAATATAGTCCTTTATTCTCTAAAAATGTTGTCCATAGAAAAATTATATAAATTTAAGATAAAGCGTTAAATGGGAGGTGGGCGTGTTACCTAAATTTTCTGACCATAACAATAACATTTAACAGAAGGATATCTGTTGCAAATTTCATTATCATACCTCTAACTTTGTCGGTTTTATGAGCTTTTAAATTTCATTAACAGTAGATAACGTGAAAAGTGGCCGTTTTAGTAGGCGTGTCGAAGTTGTTTCTGCTAATGAATACAACTTAGATATTTTATTATAGTCCTTTTTTATTCCAAAATCTTTATTTATAGAGAAATTATATAAATTTGAGATAAAGTGTTATATGGGAAGTGGGCAATTTTCAGGGAAAAATATTGATTTTTCTCAGGAAATATATATTCGAAGTTTCATGACTTTACGTTAATACGTTTGGACACAATTCCATTTTATTCGATGTTGGAAGGACACGGGTTTTTTACCTACTCTTGCATTACGAGCTATAAATCTCTTCCTAATAAAATATTCTGGCAAATTTTAAGCCCCTTAGCTTTTTCGGTGCGACCTCTATCGTGCTTTTAACAGACGGAGGGACATAGCTAGATCGTCATAAAATCAAACCCCGATTCAGAATATATATACTTTATGGGGTCTAAAATGGATATTTCGATGTGTTACAAACGGTATGACAAAATAAATGTACCCCCACAATTTTTTTCGTGGCGTGTATAAAAAAATTCAATTAAAAAGAAAGTACAATCAACAGAACCAAGTGCGTATCCAGAGGAAGGAAAAAGTATATTTATATCTAACCAGTATATCGTTGGTCACAGGTAGAAAGGCCCTAACTCAAATAATTGAAACTTTACAGGAGAAGGAAAAAACGTAATAGAAACTGCATTATCATAATCTAATTTTATTTATTAAAATTGCTTGCAAAACTGTTATTTTTGATACTATTTCGTAAAATTTTTGTTTTGAGGTACATCTGTGTGAAATTTATGGGAATTACTGAAAAATTCAATTTCGTAAAAAGTACGAGTTAGAGCCTTTCTACAAGTAACCATCAATATGTTTTAGCTACAAACATACAAGGTTTCCACAACCTTGTTTTCTCTTTCGGCCTATGTTTTTAACTTAAAAATGAGGGATTCGCATTAGATAGCGTATTGTATAAAAGCGGTTTTAACTTTAACAACTTATGTAATATTGAAGGGTACAAATCTGTCATTTATTGTTACTTAGTTATCGAACATTATAGTGCGAACAGGGTATTGCTCACCGGAGCTTATGGATGTGTTCCATCGGTTTCAAAGTACGAGAGATTGTTTGGTGGTTTTGACACAATAGACAAGACCAGGTTACCCAAAAAAGTTTAAAGATCAAGAATTGTATGCATGATTCCATTAAGATTGTAGTCAAACTCAATAAGATCTTCAACGGGAGCTACTTAAGCAGCAAGTTTAAAACCTGTACCAAACAAACTAAAACTGAGACACCTTGAAAAATAATTTTGCATGTCTAAAATGCTATTCCAACGCTATAAAAAAAGTAATTTTTGCGACGAAAACCGACAACCCGATAACCCGCCCAGCCTACCAGCTGAATCGACACCAAAGCCTATCTATCTGGCCAGATCGTCGTAGGATACCTTTACCTAACACAACTGATTCGTTTGAAGCGTTGGTCGAAAAACGATTAGAATATTCGTTTATGCGTTAATACCTGTTAAAAGTCCAGACATTGTTCTTTCTGACTACTATTAGTCTGGATTGATACAAAACGATTTTTCTGGAATAAACTTTACTTCAGAACAGGGCTATAATCGTTTTTGGCCTTAACAGTTGAGCAGTTCTTTCAGCGCAGAATCCATATATATACAGAAAGAATGGAAAAAGTCACAGCTAACAATGGCCAATACTTTGAACAAATTAATATTTTACTAATGTTTCAAAATAAAAGCTGAAAATTTGCAAAAATACGCAATTTTAAGTTAAACATGGTAGGTTTACTATTGTAACACAATTTGAATATTCTTATTAAAATTTAATGATATTTTATACAAACATTAATAATTGATTTATTTCTAATTGTAGTATTTATTTCTTGTTCTAAACTTGTTAATTATTGATTGTAATGATGACTAACATTTTACAATTAAGTTTTTAATGTCATATTGCGCCTTAGAAGCCAATATAAGATTAGATAAACATTCAATAAACTTTGCACTTGAAATTTAGATCCATATGAATTTATATAGCAACATAGCTACAAATGTATTTAATTATGTATAGTGAATGTACTTATAGTATTCGAATGTGATGCATAGACAATAGAAAATTAATAAAACTAGGTTAATGCTTGCAAAACAAAAAATAAATATAATTAATTCAAAATCAAGTTCATGACTAGAAAAAATGAACATACAATGTTAAGTACAGTGAATCACAGTTTAAATGACCCAAAAGTGAAAATTTGACAATATTGTTAATATTTGTCAACTTTGATGAAAAAACACAATTGTTATTTTTTTTTATAAAAATTTATATAGTTTTTAACAAAATTAAACCAAAAAAAATGAAATGTTAAATTATTTTTAAAAAACTGATGTACTCAGACTTGTAAATAATTTAATTTTTGTGCTTGCTTTCATTATTTATCAAAATAAACAATAAAATACTTTCATTCATTTAAAATTTTTAGAATATTATAACATTATGAAAATACGATATAATAGCGCTTCATGAAACTAAATCTGGAAATTTTGTACCTTTAGCACGGGTTTTCTTAGATTTTTTTTAATATAACAAGTTTTAGACAAAACTGAAAAATATTACAATATTTATTTTGCAAATTTTATGTTCTATTTTATCTGTTAAGATTTTATTTAACAGTGGTCTTTATTCATTCATAATCGCTCGATAACTTTCCGAGATATGAGCATATAAACACGACAGCTCTGTTTTTTCCCTTATTTTAACTGCAAAAACATTTTTTTTTATTAATTTTATAAGAAATCATATGCCTCTGGAGATATTCGTGCAAAAATTTTGAACAAATCGGCCACTAACCGACAAAGTTATAGGCAAACATTATTTGGAAAAATATATATATTTTTCAATTAAATTTTTCAAGCTCATAATTTATTTTTGGACATGTTAAAGACACCAAATTATAAGCCGTGACCTCGGAAAATTAATAAATATATTTGAAACTGAGATATAAGCACCAAAATACAACTGCTTCCGTTTCGTTCCTAAAATTTACAAACTAAAGTAGATTTTTTTTGTTGCTATATCACTAACAGAGAGCCAGTATGGCTATCAAATGAAAGGACTTGGCAATTAAAATAAAGTTAACTATGAAATATTAAAAATCCAAGAAAGCGTCCCACATTGAATGGTGAATATAAGTCGAATATGGTAATAACGACTTTGTCCCATTTAAATCCCACGATATTGGTATCAATTTTTTTTTTTTTTTTTTTTTTTTTTCATTCATTATCATTTATTTTCATTCTATTCCATACAAATAATTGCCTCGCGCCTTAAAGGCATTGTAGAGGCGAGTTGGCCAATAAAACAAAAGAAATTAAAATAAAAAATTTACATGAAATATATATGTATACATATTATGTATATGAAAATACTAAGAGTTATTATGTTATATGTAGGCAATTTATAATAATAATAAAAAAAAGAAAAGATTTTTTAATTATTTAAAATAAATGTTCATTAATATTATGCAAAATATATTCTTTTAACAATTTTTTAAAAACTGATATTCTTGACTCATTTTTTAAGTTTTGTGGCAAGTTATTGTACTCGCGACTACCCATAAATTTAATCCGCTGTTTAGTTAGTTCCAATCTGCACAACACTATTCTTAAATTTCCATTATTTCTCGTACTTATATAATGGTGACTCCTTGGAAACCGTAATGTGTGATGTCCAATATTATTCATACACTTAAAAACATACAATAAGAGTTGTAATTTATAAATGCCATGTATAGGCAAAATTGTTTGACATATATCAGTATACAAAGAAATCGTTGGATAAAATACCGGAAGATTATACACTACTTTAAGAGCTTTGTTTTGCATTCGTTGGAGAGACTTTAAACTACTACTTTTCTTATGACCATAAGCAATTGCCAAATAATTAAGGTGACTTTGAATTGTAGCATTGTAAATTAAAAGTTTTGTTACCACATCAAATTTATTTTTAAATTTGTATAAAACACCAGTAGTTTGAGCAATTTTCATTTTCAAATATTGTATATGATTATCCCAAGAAAGATTGTTTTGAATATTTATTCCCAAGTATTTTAACGAACTTACTTCAAAAATTTCTTTACCATCTACAAAAATGGAAAAGATATCATTAGAACGACTCGGCCTAAATCTAATTAATTGTGTTTTATTAGCATTTAATATGAGTTTATTAATTCGAGCAAACTCACATATTAAGGCAGCATCATGTTCCATATAAGCTTTGACAACTTTCTCATGCTTGTATGGATAGAACAAGCAAATATCATCAGCATACATAAAATTTTTCCCAGCAAGACCAAGATTATGCAAATCATTAATAAAAATTGTAAATAATAATGGACCAATAACACTACCTTGAGGCACTCCAAATAAAACAGGACATAGAGAGCTTTTATTACTACCAATCTGCACAAACTGTTTCCTGTTCGTTAAATAACTTCCTAACAGATCATTACTTTTTCCAAGAATACCATAGAACTTCAGCTTACTTAGCAAAATATCGTGATCTATAAGATCAAACGCCTTACTCAAATCATAAAACATAGCAGCCACACCACTGTGTCCATCATCTAAACTTATGCAAATAAAATTTATAACATTAACTACAGCTTCTTCAGTACCACAACCTTTTCTAAAACCATATTGAAAATCACTAAGCATCTTGTTTGAAAACATATACGATGAAATTTGATTATAAATTATTCTTTCAAAAACATTATCAATTATTGACAATACGGCAATAGGTCTATACATATCAATGGTTGATGCATTTTTCACTTTAGGAATTGGAGTAATCTTATGAATTTTTAAAATATCTGGATAAGAGCCTATATTAATCATATTGTTAAAGATTTTCACAAAATATGGTGACAATTCAGTTACACATCGCCGAAGCATATTTGACGAAACATTGTCATGACCAGAGCTTTTATTTAATTCCAAATTTAAAATAACATCTTTCATTTCCTCCTGTGTAGTATAATTGAAATTAAAAATCGTATGACATTGAGTTAAAGTTCCAAACGAGTTAAAAAAATCTGTTTGCAAATATTGGATTTGTGATCTTAAATTTACTATTGATTGAATAAAATAGCTATTTAAAACTTCAGCTTTTTGTAAGTCATTAGAAATCTCAATACCGTTAGCATCTCTTACTTTTATAAGTTTATCAGAAGTTCTGCATAATGTTTCATTAATAAATTTCCACGTCTTCCTTCGATCATGCTTAACATTTTCTAAATTATTTTTAAAGTAGTCGTTCATACACAATTTACAAGATTTTTTAATTATACGACTAATACCTTTTAATCTTTCTTTAATCTCAGCATCACAAGGTTTTCTTTTTCTTAACTTTAAAAGCTTCTTTTTATACACAATTAACTTTTGTAAATTACCATTAATCCAAGGTGCAATTTTCTTCTTGTAACTTGGCTTGAACAGTAAAATACAATAAACTATTAAAAAAAAGTGTAAAATTCAAGATGGTGTCTGAAACAAAATGGCGGAATTTTTTTAATCCCTTCAATATGGGTATCAAATGAAAGGGCTTGACTATAAGAATATAGTTAACTAGATATGTATGTAGAAATTTAAAATCAAAGATGGCATCGGATATATTAAAGAAAATGGCATAAAATATGATATCATTTAATTAAAAGTTTGTTGTCAAAGCAATATCAAAAAGAATTAGTTTTTTTATACCCTTCACCTGTGGTGCACAAGGGTATATATAGCTTTGTCATTCCGTTTGTAATTTCTACAATTTTCATTTCCGACCCCATAAAGTATATATTTTCTGAAAGCTTATGAATACAGGAGTCGATTAAGCCCTGACCGTCTGTACGTCTGCCCGTGTGTTGGTTGAAATCAACTTTTAGAAGCAACTATATGTTCCTCAGATCTGTATATGGTATCAATCTCTTGGAAATATCCAGGAATGAATCGCTATTGAAATTCAGCACAATCGCCCCATAACTTTCTGAGATATGAGCAAAAAACCATGACCATCTCGTTTTTTTCACAATTACAACAACGTACATACATACAAACATACATACATGTAAAAAACATACCAAACAAAAAAAAATTACAAAAAAAAAAATATTAAAAATAAGAAAAAAATAATAAAAAAACTACAAAAAAAAATTTTTTTTAAATTAAAAAAAAAATTTTTCTAAAAAAATTTTTCTAAAAAAATTTTTTAAAAAAATTTAAAAAAAATATAAAAAAAAATAATAATATATAAATAATATATTAAATAAAATAAAATAAAATTTTTTTTGCTCAGCTGGGATTCGATGCCACATTTATTCTAACGTGTACGTATGCACGTATTTTATATGGGATAAATGGTGATACAAACAATTGTTATCGCATGACTACACGTTGCGAAGGGTATATAAGATTCGCACGGCCGAATATAGCACTGTTACTTGTTTTATTAAGTTTTGCTGTTTTTTTTGCTCTCCTGAAATATTTGAAAAGCTTTTTTTCTAAAAAAATTATGCAACTATATCAACTTAACACTAACTATATTAACATTTAAAATATAATTTTATGTTGAATACTTAAATATTTTTATGGTCCATTTTCCCGTGTTTTACTGTATGGATGTGTTATAAAATAAACTACAGTCGATAGCCAAAAAAAAAAAAACTATCAAAGGTTTATAAAGGGTTTATAAAACTTATTTTCTATGAAAGAATAAGAAAATGTATGTATGTATGTATGTAAGTATATTGAAAATATCAGTAGAGGTATTCACGTCACCAAATTTATTTTTGTGCAAAATTGCAAGAAATCGTTAATTTACTCCTGTTAACGTAAGCATAAAACGTGACTATAGTACAATTTTTAAGT
Organism: Phyto melanocephala; assembly: GCA_941918925.1. Classification (NCBI taxonomy): domain Eukaryota; kingdom Metazoa; phylum Arthropoda; class Insecta; order Diptera; family Rhinophoridae; genus Phyto; species Phyto melanocephala. The sequence goes on along the minus strand of OW799233.1, from coordinate 178,272,940 downwards.
GCCTGCCGAAATATATATATTTTTGTTTAATTTCAGATATTTTACATATTTTTCCTTTTTAAAATAAAATGTTTTTCTTTATTTCGATTGTGGTATTTAAGAATGTTATTTAAAAAATTGCATTTATTTGTGAAAATTTTTGCATAGTATTTACACATTTTATTTAAAGATATTGCAAATAAAAAACATTAAACATATTTCAAAAAAAAACATTTCTCCATTTTACAAGACTTAAAACGCTGAAGTTAATACCTTAATTATTTGTTGTTTTGTTGCTGAACATATAAATTATTCCAAATTCAAAATAAGCACACGTTTTGAATAAATATTTACCTAAGTATAAACAAGATGGACAAATTTATAAAAATAAACATAATTAATACTCAGAGTGTTATGTTCGGGCGTTCCGAACCTTATATACCCTTCACCATTAGAAATTACAAATAATATACTGATTACATGTACATAAAATATCGTTTTTTTTTTAAACCAATTTATTTTATTTGTGATTTTAAAGGAATGAACTTTCATACTCATATAAATATGTTAATTGTTTTCGAAAATTTTTGGTAAAGTTAAATACAAACATTGTTTAAAAAAACCAGTTAAACAATATTTGAGCTTTAACCTTGTGAAATATAATTTAAGCTTGTTTAAATAACAATAATGCTTGAAACATACTTGTTATGATAAATTTTTTAGTTTAATTAATTTTTAAGTAATAAATAATAATTACAGGCAAATTAATTATGAATTGTTTTGATTTTCATTTAAAATAATAATAAACAAAATGAAAACGTGGCACCTGTTTAATGACTTTTATTTTTGGGCCGTTAAAGTCGTATTCACATTAACTTATTCTTATTTTATGATAACTGGGTATAGTTTAAATTTTTTACGGCCATACTTACTCATAGTTATTTTTTAATGCCGTTTTTTTAACTGCGAAAAAAATTTTCCCTTTTACTAACCTTAGTTTATAAAAAGGCTTTTAAGAGGTAAAAAAAAACATTCAAAAAGGTCAATAAATTCAAGATTTAGGCAACATGTTTTTCAAAACATAAAATTTTATTACAATAATCTAAATTCTACATAAGCGTCTACATAATGTATGCATACTTATCGATGGCCTAATATAAAAAATGCATATCTCGATTATTTACTTCTTTAGAGGAGAAGGAAAAAACTGAATAAAATTTAAAAGAGTGAAAAGAGCTAGGATGTGAAATTAGCTATTTGCGATCATAGCTCACTATATTTTTTAGGGGTGATATGTTTGTATGTGAACTACCAGAAATCTTTAAAAACGCGATTTTGTTAAAAATCGAGATTGGCTCTTTTTGTATTAAGCCATCGATATGTATAATGCACACATATTCAGAATTATTTTAAACGCTCTGCAGGAAGAATGAGGTCAAGTGTCTCCAAGTAACAGCTTATGACAACTATGCTGGTGACTTTTTGGTGATATTGTCAACAAAACGTCTACACTTTAAAATAGTAAATAGAAATAATGCAACAAATTGCCAGTAAAATTATTTTTAAATTTTAAACTGCAGTTTACTTTTACACTTAAAAATATTTTAACTTAAAGGGGTACAAAGTACTAAAGGTGGAGACTAGAATTTCTAGTGAATACCTGTAATTCCAATTTTACCATATGGTCAATTACAATTATCACATGTTTAAAGTGTATAGTAAAGAACATGGTCAGTAATGTTTCATTATAGACATTTCCTGCAGGGCGATTAATGATGTCCGTGTGTAGGTTATTTTTGCTTAGCCAAAAGCCAACTTTTAGGCTTCATAATAACAAAAATATGAATGTTAGTACACTTTCACTTGCACTAATAAAAATCTTAACGTAAATGAAGGATATACAAGCTTCGGTACAGCCAAATTTAGTGTTCATATTTTTTCCAAACCAAAAATGTAAGCAGCATTCCGTAAAAAACAATAGCCTAATTCACAATCTTGTGCAAAAGGTCTTGCATCAGTGCATTTGCAAAAAAGTAGAGCTTATTTTTCCTTTACACTTTACACGAAATATACACTAAGAGAATAAATTTGAAAATGTGCAAATTCGCAGTGACAGATGCACAAGATTGTGAATTGGGCTAATATGTTCTCACAAAAACATCCGATCAAAACTTTCTATGCCTAAAATCTCTTAAATCTTTGTGGAAAATTTTCACCTAAACACAAGAACACACACTTACGACACAGAGGAAATGATGAAATTAATTAAAACAAGTATTTAACTAATTATTTTAATGATCATTCACATTAAATGTTGATAACGCCTTGACATAGAATTTTAACAACTGATAGTACTTGTGAGTTGTAATAGAAGATCAATTTATAATCAATACTTAAACACAAAATACGTGTTAAAAGTATTTGAAAAACAATAACAGTATTAAAAACCAGAATTTAAAACCTGTAAATCATTTAGCTTATAAATTTGATATAAACAACAAAATATTTCTTTTTTTGTTTACAATGCCTAATTTACAAACCCTTTTGTTTTATTAAAAAAAAAAAAACTTGATTTTGTCCTTAAAAATAATTCACTCACTTATTGCGCTTCACAAATTTTTTTAATTTAAATTTAAATAGAATTTGTTTCAAATGTTTCTGTAGTTTATTATTTTTAGTATGTTTCTTAGATTTTTTGTTATTTTTTTATTTTTAATAATACTTTCTTTTTTATTTTATTAAAGAAAAAAATGTATTTACTCTCCGGTAGTTAAACTTACACTGGTCTTGCAAAATTCTGTATTGCTTTATAATATGTATTTCTTTGCTCCAAGTAAATATTTTGTTGGCTGAAGTTAGTGTGTGTGTGTTTTGTTCCTCTTTTTTTTTTTAAAGGTGTGTGAGTTAATTCTAGTTATTAATAGTCTAATACACCAGCGTTGCCTAGTTTAGCGACTTTAATGCTAGATTTAGCGCGTTTTAATTACCCAAAAATCGCTAGATTGGCGCATTTTAATTTAAAGAAAAAATTATCAAAAAAAGCAAAATATTATTTTATAAAACTAAATCAGTCACAATTTTGCTACTGCCAGATAAACATCTATCGCCTCGTAGTCTTTAATTTGTAGAGGCAACCAGGCCTTTGTCTGGGTTTTTGTCATTTTCTATTACTTAAAATATAATAAATTCTAAAAACGATTTTTTATTTTTTGAAAGAATATGCATAATACAACAAATTTAGGCATTACTCGTGATCGTCTTCGTTTTAAAAATTTAAAGATATTCTAATTCAGACCTACTTTTAGCTCACTGCTCTCCTGATTAACCAATCAAATTTGCAGCAGAAGCCTCTGGAAAAGGCATTGGAGCGTATGTTTGTTATGTTTTTCCCGACAAGTCTGGTATATGCTGACAAACAAAAAATTTTACAAGTAAGAATTTACTTAATGCACAGACCATAAAATAACTTTTAGCAATCTTTGGTAATAAAAAGGGAAATCGTGTGTATGCTTAAAATAGATGCATCTGGGCAGTACTTTAAAATTAATATTTACTTCCCCAAATGAACGATAATTAAAGTTTGCGTTTTATGAAATGTATACAGATGCCTTTTGTTTCCGCTTTGATACCCTTCACCTGTGGTGCACAAGGGTATATATAGCTTTGTTCTTCCGTTTGTAATTTCTACAATTTTCATTTCCGACCCCATAAAGTATTAATTTTCTAAAAGCTTATGAGTCGATTAAGCCCTGACCGTCTGCCCGTCTGTCCATGTGTTAGTTGAAATCAACTTTTAGAAGCAACTATATGTTCCTAAGATCTCTATATAGTATCAATCTCTTGGAAATATCCAGGAATGAATCGCTATTGAAATTCAGCACAATCGCCCCATAACTTTCTGGGATATGAGCAAAAAACCTCGACCACCTCGTTTTTTTCACAATTACAACAACAACCTGGTTAAAGTAAACGTGGCATCGAATTCCAGCTGAGCCAAAAAAAATTTTATTTTATTTTATTTATATTTTATTATTTTTTTTTTAATTTTTTTAAAAAAATTTTAAAATCTTTTTTTAATTTTTTTTTTTGTAATTTTTTTCATTATTTTTTTTTTATTTTTAATATATATTTTTTTGTAATTTTTTTTTTTGGTATTTTTTTTGCATGTATGTATGAACATACGTATTTTATATGAGATGAATGGTGATACAAACAATTGTTATTGCATGACTACACGTTGTGAAGGGTATATAAGATTCGGCACGTCCGAATATAGCACTGTTACTTGTTTAAAGTACACTTTTAAATACACATTGGAAAACTTATTTACAAAATTTAAACTAAATAGAATTTTACCGAATTTTACCTTTCGGTTTTAAAACATTGACATCACTGTCCTACACAATTTAAAGTTACATATTTGAATTTGTACGTATACATTATATACGTGTGACAAATAAATTATCGTTATCATAATCGTTATTCAATATCTTTTGTTAAACAGTGACCATAGGCCTCACTTCTAGCTGATAGCTTTGTTTATTTATTATTATTGCTTTGTTTTAATTTTAAATTTATTTACTTGTTTTTATAGCTGCATTTTGAAGATTAGCCTTTCTTTTTCAAGTCATTTTAAACTAGTTAGAAAAGAAACTGAGAGGACTTTATATCAAGAGTGTGGTATCAACAAGTTTAACAGAAATAATTTATCAGAAAAATTGTAATTAACTATAGATAAAAAAAATAAATTTTTCCATCGCACAGTACCAAAAAAAACTAAATTTCAGATTCATTAACGAAATTTACAAAACTAAGTAAAGTTTATTTGAATTAGTCTAGTCGTATCACTAAAATTGTAAGTTCAAACAAATGAATATGAGAAAAAATAGATTTTTATACCCACCACCAAAAAAAAAAGGTGGGGGTATATTTATTTTATCATTCCGTTTGTAACACATTGAAATATCCATTTTAGACCTCATAAGGTATATATATTCTGAGTCCTGATATCATTTTAGGACGATCAAGTTATATCCGTCCGTCTGTCCCTCTGTTTTAAGTTGTGGTGATCCCGATTATTTGAATAACGTTTTCTCTTCTAATCAGACCGTTGATACGAATGACATTGGTGAAATGTCTTTTAATAATTGTGGTGGTTTTTCGTTTCGTTGTGTTCAATTAAATCAAAAGCAGTTGGTTGTGATGGCTTTACTATTAAATTTATTAA